>OZ010653.1:82661832-84050788 GCA_963932375.1 Phania funesta
CGCTGAGTTGTTCAGGTAAAACCCTTCAAAACGGAAGAAGCAACATTTGAAAATATTCTTACTGTCATACAGGTTTCGCTTTATTAGACAGTGTCATTGATATGTAGCGCTGCCGGTACAGTACCACCTAGGGAACATTTATTGATTATCCAACGTGGTCTGCGCAATGTTCCTTCTGGAATTTGTCAACACATTTTCTGAATTTAACTTTTTTTATTAAATGCGTAATCTAATTGTATTTTTATTATTGTTAATATCACTTCTTTAGTTGATGCTGTTTTACACACTGTCTTTACGAATGCTCACACAGAAGCCGAATGTTTATTGGGTAATGTTTTACGCAGAATTTTATCGACTACCACTAAAATAAAAACTTGTGTACGAAGGAATTATTTTAGGAGAGCTGCATGTAACAGACATAAAATCCACCAAAACATGAATGAAGCAATTCAAGGACTTAAACACAAAAATATGTTTCGGGAAAGAATAACAACATTAAACTAAGTAGACCCTTGAGCTTTTTTTCTCATTTCGATTTTCTTCTTTAATAATAAATATTAGTTAATATGAAATACTTGAAACTTTTTATATTTTCATTTTCCTTTTGCTAAGTTTTGAAAACAAAAAAAAAACAATTTAAGAGCAATAAAGGTAAATTTATAAAGTAGCTTCTTCCAATAAATCATATTTTGTACATATTTCCTAAACGCCAAAGAACTTTCGGTTTCAGCCGCCGCGGCCGATTAAATTTTGGATATTTTATATTTATGCTTTATTTATCTTAAAACAGAATTATTCGTGCCTTAAAGTTTTCTTATGTGGGCAGACTGTGTAAATGCGAGTATGTTATGAAAATCTTTCATCAGAGATAAAGAGATTATTCAGAAATACTTAATATGTAGAGCATGATAAAAAAGCACAAAAATAATTTTAAGAAAAATAACTTATAAAATAATTTATATACACTGATACGAAAGTGAAGATAAAAAAACGTAGAGGTGAAGTTTTGAAAATTTTAATTTTTTTTCGATAATACGAGTAGCACGTCTTTAAACTTCCATATATTTATTAATTACATTAATTACAATATATTACAGTAATTACAAAACGTTACATTACGTTATAATACATTAAATAACAATGTTTTATATTACAATATACAATGCATTAAATTATATTACATTACATTACAACACATTAATTACAATACATTACTTTACAGTATATTACATTATATTGCTGTACATTACATTAGTTACTTTTGCATTAGACTGCATTATATGAGTAAACTTTAGATTACATTATATTCATTACATTAGGTTACACTATACTACATTACATTAAATTACATTAGATTACATTACATTGCAGTACATAAATGTTTTTAGATTCATATTATATCTGGTAGTTCTTTTTTGATACTATATACATTGTAGTTAAAATAAGTCAACCTGATTCTCCCACCCACACTGCAGCAAAATATGTTTTCTGAAGCAAAGACTACGGATCTTTCCAAACTTTTGAATTGAAACCTTAAATGGTTGTTAAATAAACTTGCTTATGAGAAAACCATGTCCAAAGCCATTTCAAAACAAATATTTTGTTTTACATTAAACAGGCAACAGTAACAACACAAAAGACAAAATATAAATAAAATTTGTAACTGAAAGCACTTTTGTAAGTGGAAGAAGGAACGAAAAGGTTGTTTCCTAACACACCTAAATAAGTATTTGGTTACTTAATGTTTAATATTCTTTATATATAAACATTTAGTAAATCCGAGACAAATCCATTTGAAAAAGTTGTTATATGTTGACTTTTACCCTTTTCAACTTATGCCATAAAGAAGTATTTAAACATTTAAATATTTCACCATTTAATCCCAACGAATCTCCATGATGGAGCCAACATTAACCTTAAACATCATAAAATGAACAACCAATTAATAGTTCTAAAGCTACATAATAAATAAGTCTTTTAAAATAACAATATTGAAATCAATTATTAATGCAACACTTCCCTTTCTATCGATTTAATATCCATTCGTGTATCAATTTTATAAATCCCATTTTAGTAAATTTTACTTAGAGTCCTTTATTTATTTAATCTTTTGTCCATGGTTTCCCTGTGGTATTGTTGTTTTATTTACCAATCCATTTACCCACCAACCAACACCTTTTTAATATTTTACATTAATTTAAATTTATTTTAAGTTTACTACTTTTAACTCGTACGTCCTTAAACATTTTGACTCATGTCACTATATATGTAAACATCGTCAGTACTTTAGTTAACTTGCGAAATAAGCGCTTTTAAAGAATGATTTGACTGAAATAAACCTTTTCCGTTTTTCTTCACGTCTTATCTACAAGTTCGTGTATTTAAAGCATAATGAGCCGTTTATTTAAAAGCTAAAGTATATTTTTTTCAAACATTTTTTCAACAAAGTAAATAAGGGTTTGGAAGTTATGTTTCTAGAACAACTTATACAGTACAACCTAGCTCAACGCAAACAGAATCAACGCTACTTCGCGAATTGTGCAACTCACAAATTGTGCACTTTGTTGGCTGTGTTAGAGCAACTACTGAAGAAAAAACCTCAGTTTTGTCGTCTTCATTAGTTTTTTTAAATTAAGTTTTTTTTTATAATTTCATTGTTAGATTAATTTGAGATATGTCCTTAAATACGATTAATACGCTATTATACAAAGATAATTCAGTACAATTGCCCAATGTTTTACTGTTTGCGTGAAGCGGGATTGAACTGTAATTCATATGTTAAGATCACGCACAAATCTATTGCATAGGGTGATATCACAACACAACTGCTGTATAAGCCAGAACAAACCAAGCTTGATTGTACCGATAGTAAGTAAAATAAAGTCTTTGGAAGAACACCTGATTTAAAGTCGTACTACAGAAAGTGCGATACCAGCAACCTTTTAGTTCCTTTACAACATGTGTCCCATGTGTAGTGCAAAATTATTGCTCTTGACGATAACACGAAGTAACACGAAGGAGGTCCCAGCAGAAACTTAAACAAAGCTGAGAGTAAGAAGGCGCAACACGAAATCGCATTTTATTGCCACAAAATGAAATGCCACTGAATGATCAAAACCAACAAGGAATATTCACAATGAAAACTCACAGTCTCACATCAACGCGACTATTAAGGATGTACGGAAAATAGTAGCAGTAATTGTACTTGTATTTATGTGAATTGAATAAATGCATGAAATATGGCAAAAAGGAGTAAGAAGGTTTTCTGAATTGGCAAAAACTGAATACATGTATGAACAATTGAATGACAATGAGGAGACAGACAGGTAGATAGACATTAACAAATGACAGTGAAAATAAAATGTGTCAACAAAAAAAAAAAATAAATAAACAAATAAACCAAAAATTTACCCTGTAGTGTAGAGGGCGTATATAATGAAGGGAACAAATACCTTATTTTCGGGCTTAGGTTAAATACGAGTTATAAAACCATTACAAATATTAAAAAATACACTGCACGTTATAAAAATAGGGGCATCATATGAGCATTATTTGTTTTTTTTTAGCTTGATGAAATGCTTTATTTTGCAATTACTAATTTTCCCTTTTGTGTTTTTTTAATCAAAGATATTTTAAGAGACTTTAAAGTCCAAACATTGTTTCTATTCTTATCACTTGTAGTGTGTGCTTGTGTATAAGTAATTTAAGTTTTAGCAAAAAGATTAAAGAACAAAAACTAACCCAAAAGAAAGAAATAGTAACGAATCCGCTCATTGAGTCGAACCACAAATCTAACCACAAATAATTTTATATTAACAACAAAAATAACAACTTTAGCCATAAAATGTTTGTAATATGTTAATAGACATAAGATGTAGTATTTATAATTATAATATAATTTGTTTACAACCATATGCTCCTAGATGTTTTTCTTTGCGTGTATATATCTAAACCGTAATTTTTTGCTAGTAAACAAAACGTGACAAAAGATTAGAATTAACTATCTTTTTTTTGTTTGTTTATCCACTATATATTTAGAATCCTTAGCTTAGCGTCATCCACGTCAAAGTGCCAACTGCAGTGCGTCAGAGGAAGAAACTCGCATTTAAATGTCACTATGATATCGAACATGATACATTATACTCAATGAAGTGGTACAAAGGGCGAAGGAAGTTTTACAGTTACACACCAAACGAGAAGCCAGCCATAAACGTGTTTCAAATACCAGGTGTGGGAGTCGATGTACGTAAACCATTTATGCAATTATGTCAACAACACTTACATTCTTATTGTACTTATTTTGGTTTCTTTTACAGCGTTTAGCATCAAACTGAACTTAATTAGCGTTGGAATCTGCGTTTATGGCCACTGCGGGTAAATACTACTGTGAAGTAATAGCCTATGCACCATAATTTCATACATTAATTGCTGCCGCCGAACTTGAAGTTGTAGGTAATTGCGAAGGCCAGATTATTAAACATTGCGTGTTACAAAATATACTTGTTAAGCACCAACTCGATTATATATTTGTTATTGCTACCAATCGAGAGTCAAGTACAAATTGAAAGTAATCTATGCAACATGTGGAGAGTGTAGCTATTTTATGTGCAAGTACAATTTTATGCACTGAATAGGCGAACTTGTCTAAGCTTACGAAAATATTTGTCCATAACTTTGGATATTAAAGTGCAAATATTTCGACACATACTCACAAGATTGACATATTTTTGTATTCCGGAAATCCTTGATATACGTAGCTTAACAAATCCATAAAGATGCAACTTTTATTCTTTTACGCTGGGTGTCACAGGAGATGAGAAAAATTGTATGCTGTAATTGTATGAATCCATGGATTAGTGTTACAGATTACCATTTCCTTTGATATTTTTAATTGATCTGTTTTTTTTTTTTTAATTTTTAGGTTTATTCATCATACGTGCGTAATTACAAAGTTTATAAACGATGCAACAAAATGCCAACTTCAATAATAAGCCTTTATATTGTGATCAATGAAAGAAATTCTAAATATCTCTAATTAATCAACTATAATTTTACTTCAATGCATTTGCAGATACGTTGCATAGCACAAATTGGTGACATTTACTATACGTTTTCAGAAAAGACTGTACTTAATATTGAAAACCACCACAAATATTTGGGCACGTTAATATGATACCCACAGATCGGGACTATGATCAATATACCCTGCAGTTTATTGAAATGTTAAGGAAGAAAAATATTTATTAATATTTTTGTCAAATTCAAGGTAAACCAAGCATCAGAAATAATTAAAGATGAAAGTTGCTAATCTGTTGTTGTTTTCCTTATTATTATTTGAAAGATTTCTTCTATTATTTCATACCCTCAGATGATGCTGAAATTACCGCCTGGTCTTCTCAACTGCATCGGTTAAATTGACAAGCTGTTTCCTGAATTTATTACTACCAGTCATTATTTCTCAATTCATCAAGGATTCTCCTTGATTTCTCATCCAGAAATATTTGTTAAAAATTTAATTTTACAGCAGACCTCGATGTTATGTCTTGTGTACTAATTTTATTATTAAAAAAGATCGAAAGAAAGTCTGCAAAATTGTAACAAAGAAAATGAACCTGATTTTATTCTTTTACCCTACTTATTGTATTTTTATAAAATTTTTAGTTTAAAACTTTTAAAGATATAAATATATGTTTTTGGATTTTGTTTAAAATACACGTAAAGAACCAACTTTTTAAAAATATAGTGCGTTTTTGTTTATTGGTGTATTTGGTTTTCATTTATCAAATACTTGGTCCAAAATTTAAAACCATTTTATGCTGGATTGGGACTGAAATATTGAATTATTCAACTTTTTTTTAACAGTCATTTTGGGTAAAAGAATAAATTATTCCGTAAGTGTTGAATAAATAATTTCCCTTAAATGACAGTATTTTATTTATTTTACTAAAACATTTATTTTCTTTGATTAATCGACTATTTTTTATTCGAAAGTTAGCCTTAGTTGTATCATGCAGTATACAACAAGAAAACTCTTACGACATGCATTGCAACAAGATTTACGATATTTTATTTTCATTACTGTATTCCCAAAATTTATAGTTAATGCTTTTATTTCAAATAATATTTTTTTTTATGGCTCAATGCTTCATGCTTCCAAAATGTATTCAGGTGTTTAAGAAATAGTTGGAGATTTATTTTCGAACCCATAATAAAAACTTAACATAATTTATTCCCTGTAAATGGATGTAGGTGTCATAAGTACTTGTATTGTTAAAAATAGTACTTTGCATGGTTGTGGTAAGAATTCAGAGGCTTAAGAGGAATTGAAGGTAAGTTTTTTACAATACCGTTATAGTTAAAGTTGAAAATACATATATGAAGATAAATAACTTTGCACGAATAATGGAATTTAATTTTTAGTTTGTATAATTTTTGTACAATTGTGCGTGTATACATTTCTGTACGTGTATTTTCGAATTTGTTTTGCAAAGTAAACTCTTAGTATTGTAAACATAGTGCAGAAAACTCAGTCATCTCAACTTTTTTTGATGTAGATAATTAAGAAATAATCACTTAAATTGCTTTCGACAAAAATTTCAAAATAATAAAAAAAAAACTTAATATGACACAATAAAAAATAAAAAGTTGATAAAATGTTAATTTTTGGGATCTTCGCTCTTAGTTTGACTATAATGAAAGATCATTTGATGGCATTAGCATACTGAAGCTTTGTCAGTGCCAACTAAAAAGCACTCATCGAAGGTGGCACACACCCAGGTGTGTTTACATTCTAAAATTATTAACACTTGTTTGCAAAGCAAAATGATAACAGATAAACTCACCGGCGAATTCAAATTATTTCCGGCTTTTTTGCCGATGTCAAGCTCCATATAAATGTAGGGGAAAAGGGGAAATATTTTTTTTATGAAATTTGACATCCTATAAGTTAAAAAAGCATTCAGCTGGTGAGTTTACCTGTTTAGTCTACCCTGCTTATTTGTTTACACTAAACGATTATGCTGCAATATTCCGTATTTTCAATTAAGAGTTGTAAAAAAAAAAATCTTTTTATGACCTACGACTTTATTAACAAAATGCTTGCTTTCCTGGAAATAAATTAATTAATATTAGGCGATGCATATATAAATACCCACCATTCATTTCAATTTTACTGCTTAGACCCTTAATACAACAGTATTTTACAGCTTTAAAATTCAACGAAAATTGTTTAATTATCTTACATGTTGCGTACACCAGAGAATTTTCTCACTGACAAGCAACAGCTACCGATTTCCATTGTAAACTCTAACGCAACGCATTGTGTTTGCTCCTGCCTTGGATACTGCAACATGTTGACAGCAAACAAATCTTCTTAGTACTGTTCTCGTTTCATACGTGAACACAAACACATAAACGCAAATATGCTGGTATAAGCTGTAAACTTTTAGTAGTTGTGATGTGCATTTATTGCCGGTATTGTGTTCTTATAGCTCAAGATAAGAATATAAAATTTGTATACTGAAACTTAAGAAATTGTTCCCAAAACAAATTGCAGAATATATTGAGATGTTAAGAAATACTCCAGCCATTGTTTTTTTATTGTATGTGCTTGGCAAAAGCAACAATTTGAAAGACAATGTTGACTTGAAATTGTTTGGGAATTAAACAGGCAGATAGAGAGGTTAAGACTAAGAGAAGTAAAATATATTTGCTTTGCCATGCCGAAAAAAAGCAAGTAGAAAACTCTGTCACACTTAACGCCAATGGGGAATAGGTATTCCTGCAAAACAAAAATTTGGTCTTGTTTATGTAGAATGTCTGCAGTGGCTTAAAATGTATTAGTTAAACGTTTGTTTAGGCGGAGCAAAAGAAACAAACAGAAAAAGCCGAAACCACCAAAGTTAGAGCATTTATTCTTCTCTGGTACAATTGTAACAATATGTTTGTCTTGAGTGATTTGATTGGATCATGAAACACATTTTAAGTAATTTTTTTGGTTGCTTTAAGGATTTATATTCAGCTAATAATGTTAAACTAAAACTTGAAAATTATAATGCACAATAAAGGACACTTAACGTATGATTAATTTTAATTTTATATTAAGGTTTAATAAATATAAATTATACGACCAGTGTGATGATTCATATTGTTACGTTTATTACCACAATAAACGTGATTTTGCAGGGTTCGTTTAATTGCAATAATTAAATTACACAGTCCTTAATGTTTTTTAACAGTGCACAACTTTATTCGGCAATTAAGACTATTTACAACTATACTAAGTACTTATTTACACTGTACACTTCACACTTTAGTACGCACAGATATTCACTCTATGAAATCTCAGAGTCAACTAACTCTTCTGCGGTGGACGGCGCCTTTATATACCGATCACGGCCGCTTCTTGAAATGTCCCGAACATACGCGAAATTGCGCATTTGTTATTTCAGTTGCTGGCTTAGTAGTCTTGTATATGTGTTTGTGTGTGTGTGTGTATCTATTGTTTACTTTTTACTTGCTGTAGAAATTGTTTTTGTTGAATCGCAGTTTAAGGAATTTCTGCTGCGCAATTTGTTTTTGCTTTGTTTTATGTTATTGCGTATTTGTACATTTGTACAATAGGTCGTTTCACACACCTTTGACTATAACTTTGTAACACTGCCGCCCACTTAAGCCTTTTCGTCCCGAACAGGCTCAACATCACCTTTTCCATATTTGGCTAGTCGTTCAAGGTGAACCACCTTCATTTTGGACCTCGGGCTATGGCACTTCTGTATCCGATAAACTACGTCATTCAGTCTCTTAACTACCTTGTATGGTCCCTCCCAGAGGGTTTGTAACTTAGGGGATAATCCTTTCTTGCGTTGTGGGTTAAACAGTAGAACCATTAGTCCTTCGGTAAATCCCTCCGTGTTTGCTGCTCTATCATATCTGGCTTTCATCTTATCACTGGACATTTTAATGCGGTTACGGACAAATTCATGAGGTTCGTGAAGATCTTCTTGTGCCTGAAGAGTGTTTCCATTGTCTTCGTACACAGGTTTAGGTTTACCACCGAACTCTAAAGCCGCTGGCAGTTTCAGTTCCGTTCCAAACAGGATTTTCGCTGGACTACGTGAGGTGGAATCGTGAACAGCTGACCGGTAAGCCAGTAACAGCTTAGGTATATGCTCATCCCAATCCTTTTGGTGTGTACTGACTACTTTTCTGAGGTATTCCTCCAGCTTACGGTTAAATCTTTCTACCATGCCATCAGACTGTGGATGTAGCGGTGTCGTTCTCGTCTTTTTGATGCCATATAAGTCTCACATTTCTTTAAATATGGCAGATTCAAAATTTCGTCCCTGATCTGAATGCAATTCTATCGGAACACCGTATCGACACACCTAATTGTTGACAAATGCATCTACCACCGTTTTAGATTCTTGGTTTGGAATGGCATACACCTCGGGCCATTTGCTGAAATAATCTATTACCACTAGTACATACCGGTTACCAGCGTCACTGATAGGGAATGGACCTGCCACATCGATAGCTATCCGCTCGAAAAGGGCACCCACATTGTATTGCTGAAGCTTGCCGCGACTTCTTCTTGTTGGACCCTTGGCCGCAATACACTGTTCGCAATTAGCTATCCAATCGGCTACAGACTGTTGGCATCCAACCCAGTAAAATCGCTGTTTTATCTTTTCCAGAGTTTTTGTAATGCCCAGGTGGCCGCCACTAGGACCGTTATGGAATTGCTTCATTACCTCCTTTATTTTGGAAGTGGGCACCATAATTAAGTCCGTTGTAAATTTGCCATCTGCACTTTCCCAAGATCAATATAAGCAGCCATCTATTAATTTTAGGCTATTCCACTGGGCCCAGTACGCTTTTGCTAATGGACTTTCTGCCGATATTTCATTGCGGGTCGGTCTTTTGTTTTCCTGCTTAGCAAACATAATCTTTGCCAAAATGGGGTCGTCATTCTGTTCCTTAGACCAGTCTTCCTCTGAGCTAATTTGGGTCAGCCGCACGTCAATGACACATTCCTTTTTCTCGACTTTTGTGCAGTGCTTGCACTCTACGCTGCATGGCCGTCTTGAAAGAGCATCAGCATTATTGTGTTTTCCGCCTTTTCTGTGCTCGATACTAAAATGTAGCTTTGCAGACGTTCAATCCAGCGTGCGAGCTGCCCTTCGGGGTTCTTAAATTGCAGCAGCCAACGTAATGTAGAGTGGTCTGTCCTTAAGATGAAGTGTTGACCATATAAGTATTTGTGGTAATGTTTGACACACTCCAGCACTGCCAAAAGCTCCCTTCGTGTAACACAGTAATTTCGTTCGGGCTTGGACAATACTCTGCTGTAGTAGCCAATGACTTTTTCCACCCCATTAACCAACTGGGAAAGGACTCCCCCTATTCTATTGCCGCTCGCATCCGTGTCCAATATGAATTTCTGCCCAGTGATTGGATAGGCGAGGACTGGTGCTGTACACAAAAGTACCTTTAGCCTCTGGAACGCTTCTTCTGCTCCCTCACTCCAGTGGTATGGTCGCGACTTTCTGGTCAACTCATGCACGCTAGCAGCCACTTGCGCAAAGTTCGGCACAAATCTCCTGTAGTATGTGCAAAGCCCCAGAAAACTACGAAGCTCATGAAGATTCCGTGGGCGAGGCCAGTCCTTTACAGCCAGTATTTTGTCCTCATCAGTGGATATACCCTCTGATGTTACACGATGCCCCAAATATTTAACCTCCTTTTTAAATAAAGCGCTTAGCTTTAGTCCTGCAGCTGTTATACGCTTAAACACCTCATCCAGGTTTTTTAGGTGTTCGTCAAAAGTCTTCCCCATCACAATTATGGCATCCAGATATACCAAGCACGTCTTCCAATTAAGACCTTTAAGCACACGTTCCATTAAACGCTCAAAAGTAGCTGGAGCGTTGCAGAGCCCAAATGGCATCACCTTGAACTGCCATAGACCATCGCTCGCGCTAAAGGTAGTTTTCTCCTTGTCCTTATCCTGCCAATAGCCGCTCTGCAAGTCCAAGGTAGAGAACCATTTCGTTCCGGCCAACGTGTCTAAGGTATCGTCAATTCTGGGCAGCGGATAACTATCTTTCTTTGTGACGTCATTGAGTTTCCGGTAATCAACGCAAAACCTGGTGCTGCCGTCTTTCTTCTTCACCAAAACTATTGGCGAGCTCCACGGACTAGAAGATGGCTCAATGACTCCATTCCGCTCCATTTCGTTGACCAGTTCTTTGACCTCGTTTCGCTTTGCTAGGGGAATACTCCTGGGTACTTGTTTTATAGGCCTCGCTTCGCCGGTGTTGATTTCGTGTTTCACAACTGAGGTTCTACCTTGGCTTTTATTACTCAGGGCGAAGACAGAGGCATGTTTTCTAAGCAACTGCTTAGCTTTGTTTCTGTCAGGAGATGTCAGGCCTGCTACCCATTTTTCCACCTGTTCTGCCAGTAAATCTCGTTCTTTGGCTGTTGTTTTGGGGCATACTGGTTTTGCCGCACAATTAATTACGGCTCCTGCCGGCTCACATTGACTGATCTCAAAATTTCTGTCAATGGTCTTTTCTCTTTTCGACAGATTAAGTACTCTTACAGGAACTCGTACATCGTCGCAGGCTTTCACAAGGGATCTAGCTGTTATGATTTCGGCTTTTATTTCTTTTGGTTTACAACCCACAACCGGTTATCCACACAATCTTCCTCCACACGTGCCCATACTATAGTTTCTGCCTGAGGCGGTAATTTCTGGCGTTCAACGGCAAACAGCTTCCTTACTGTGGTCCTGCTCTCATATCCAACATCCAGGGGTATCTCGACATTGCGCCATACCATTATTTGATGTCCCATGCGTAGATCAATCCCGTGGGCTATCATGAAGTCTGCACCAATAATAACTTCATCCAATATGTCGGCGACAACAAACACATGGTCGACGCTGATGTTTGCGATAGTCAGTCTTGCCCTGGCTCTTCCATAGACGGTAGCTGAATCCCCAGTAGCAGTGCGTAGTCGTATATTATTTAGCGGTTCTACTGCTCCTTTTACCAAATCGGGCATTATTATAGACTGGGATGCACCTGTGTCTATGGTGAGTATCTGTTTCTTTCCGTTGATAAAACCGCAAGCAATAAGGTTTGGTGCATGATGGAAATGGAGATTGTGGGGCCATCGGTTGTAGGAGCTAGCTCTTGCCCCTCAGCGTTAGCTCGATCTAGATTAACGGTGACGAATGCATTTTGGTGTTATTCGCCCGTTTGTTTTCCCTCGGTGGCGAAGCAGATCTTGATCTTTTCTTTGCTGATCTGCAGCTGCGCTGGAAGTGGCCGACCTTACCGCAATTAAAGCATTTTGCGCGAGATTTGCCTTTCTCCTCTAGTATTTGCTTGACCACCTCTTCTATATCCCTCCTTTTGTCTCCGCAAGCTGGCGTACCATCCTCAAGTTGCCGCACCTTGTAGACTTGTGGCTTCGATATAACTTTTGCGGTCTCCTGGGCCAGTGCGTACGAAATGGTTTCCGCAAAGGACGACTTCTGTATAGCGCAAACTGCATATTTAACATCTGGATCCCGTATGCCATTTACAAATGCTTCTATCAGGAATGGATTGTTCTCGCCTGGGTAAGTCTTAGTTTATAGTGCAAATTACCATTTAATTTCTATGACTCAAGTACATTATAGGCGGAAAAATTAGTTTGTAAATGAAGTTTTTATGTTGGATTTCTTCCATTCTTGTACTTCGTTCTATTTCAATGGTGCTAATGTCTTCTCTTGTTTTTCACTTTAATTTTTTTTCTTTAAAAAGTAGGGCACAGGTTACACTTAAACTTTAAATATCATGTTTTGAAATCTTTTTCTGCACAATTTTTAAGTAGCAAATACAAAAAAGAATTTAAGAGAGTGTTTTTATGTTGGTTTAAAAATTAGGAGTACTCAACTTGACTCTATCATCTTAATTACTAACATTACACGTTTATTTGTGTACTGCTGTTAGCAAAATACTTTGAGCGTGCTTTCGTATTTAAGTTAAACCACTAAAACTACTAAACTAAAAGTCATGATAACTGCATTCTTCAACTAATACATTGGAATATTTTTAATAACAATTACTACGTTGTCTTCAATTCAGTTATAATGCATTAATATCCAATTAAAATAAAAATTACAAATTATACAGACATTGTTTAGCACTGTTTGTAATTACAAGTTCCCATGCAGCAGTGAATTTTGTAAATAAAAAAGCAACTACACAGCTATACAGTATACCACAATCCGTTAACAAGCTCATAAACTAAGAGCATATTTCAATAAACCTTAACAAGAGAGCTTGCGAATTTAACTATTGATTCGTATGAATTATTTACCGTTCTTAATCAAATATTAATTTATTTCTTTTCCACCAGCTGTTTACACAGGCATTTACTATCAAAGAGGAATAATTTCAAGTATCCGTACCAAAAGGTAATGTAATTTAATGAACCTTAAATTTATCTTTATGCAAGTAAAATAAACACCATATTCTAAAATTCTTCTCATCTATAAAATCTCATAATTTCTCTAACATCTGCTAAAATTTTGATTTCTCAACACATCGATGCGATATAGTTTTTTTTTGTTCATTCATATGTATTTAAATTTCTTTGCATGCCTTCCCATATTTCTCCATGATTTTCACACATCTACATCAAAGTTATTTGCATCTTTTTTTAAATCTTTCCAAGTACCGCACAATCACAATTGCATGCACAGTAGGGCATAGTATTAGATATGCATGTATTCGCACTTAGTTTGTTTAGGCGTGTTGTGCACTAAACAATGTTGATGAATTTTTTGCCGGCTTCCTGATTCTTGTACTTGCTATAGCAGGGTGTTATATTCATTAGTTTAAGTCATTAGTCATTTAAATTTAATATTATTCAAGGGATTTTTCTTTTTTGCATATTAATATCTTAAGAATTTAAAACATTATATAGGGTATTTCTAAATCAATATTGCTCCCCTTCAAATGTATATTATTTTTTGCTTTCTTTGTGAATTCTAATGCAGATTGCATGGTGAACCAATTGAATGTCTTCAATAAGTTATTATTTGTTTTTGTTGTAAGTTGAGTAATAATATTCATTGCTTTATATTAAATAATTATTCATAAGTATAAAACACATAAATTCTTGTTGGATTTGTAGTTAATAACAATAGGTTTGAAAAATGGTAGGTTTGTCTTTGATTGTAGTTGCTCACTCGGATGATATTTTGCAATTAAATCTTTTTCTTCAACAGCGAAAACTGCTGCTTGAGAGCGCTGAATTATTCGCTGTTGGAAAAAAACTGTTCATTTTCCAATGATCAGAGTGAGCAACTTCACATTTGTTGTTTGTTTGTTACAAAGGGTAAGTATTTCAAGAGTAATTATAATAAAAGGAGTAAGTATAAATCTGATAAGTATAAAAATTGGTAAGTACAAAAATGGTAAGTATAAAATTGGAATATATATAAAAATGGTAAGTATAAAATGGTAAGTATAAAATATATATTTATAAAAAAGATTTTTAATTGTCCACATTAGGTTGGACACATGGTAAAGTTGATATTCATGATTGTTTGATTTTCAAATGCATTTTGTACGTGAGTAAAATAAATAATAAGTAGCTGTCGTTGCATTTGCCGTGATTCTCCTACAATAACTAAAAGTAAACTGAATACAGCATTGTATAAGAAGAATTATTTAAAAGGAAACTAAGAAACTAAAAGTTCTGTTGTACAAACATCTACAAACTGTAGCTGACAGGTAGTAAAAACGTTTAGCTTTGCTTAAAAAAAATAATTATATTTGATTTGTTTTGACTTTAAATGGGAATTGCATATCCTCACATACGTTTGTCTATATTCAATAGTTTCGTTTTTGTTATTTTATTTGAATCCTTCTTATGTTTAGCCCACCAACCCACCAACCACTAGAACTTATAAGCACGTAATGCTTGTTCAAGGTTTTAACACCCTTTTAAAATCATAAATGCAAATGAAAATATGTTGAATAAATGTGAGTTTTAAACTTTTTTAAATATGAACGTTTGACAACCCATCAACCAAAGCGTTAAGAGCGGTCAACTTTTTTGTTTATGGTTTTGTGGCGTTTGATAAGAAAAAAAGTTAAAAATAAAGTTTTGTAACATAAGAGTACTATTTTGAGAGTTAAATTGAAAGCAGAAAAAGGTGCAAGTAATTTACTTTTTTGAGGGATTTAATTTGTATTAAATTTACTTAGACTTCGAATCAGCATTTTCAATAACAAAATGTATTTCTATCATACGTATCAATCTCTACCTCTTAACTGTGCTCCCATAAAAAAATTAAACGGCAATAAAATTTGCTTCCACCGCTCTATTACGAGAGCGCTCATCTAGGAGTCGAATGGTTCATCCAACCCATATTTGTTCAATCCCAACATTTTCCCAGATCATACTTACAATGCATCTTCCACCGTTACTGTGAAAAAAACACTTTATTTTTATAATACTTATCTTCTATCACTAATCCATAGGACGGGGCCAATACAAATGAACGAAAACACTACAAAAACCAAATTAATCGTGGTAGTTTGAGCCCCATACCGCATCTTCTTTAATCAAATAATCATGCTCGAATATAATGGGAACGAAATTTCCATCTAGAAAACAACTGCTCAAGATCTATTTTATTTTTATGGAATTTTTATTTCACACTTTAAGGAGAAATTCCGGTGCAGTTGTGAGATTTTTCGTAGATTTTTGCCACTTTACCCTACCTTTCGGCCCGGATGAGAAGATATTTGCCGTCATCGCCTCCTATTTTTTGGCTTATGCATTTTTCTCTCCAACGTCGTAATATCTCACTCCTAATTCACACTTCATTGTCACTTAGTGCCACTAAGTTAAAAAACTATTTTTATTAACCGGAGACTTAATTCTGGTACCACGGGTGTCTGAGCCCCCTAGAATGTATATTATAGCCTGACTACGGTGCGGCCTTTAGGGGAGTTTCGTTGTGGTTTTGGTATAAGCTCAAATCACGAGAATGAATAGCACCTGCTTGATGTGGAGTTACATTGCAACTAGGAGTCATGGCTCGCAAAACGGAAGGCGATTTAGATATACTAGGTTTAAAAAAAGGATGAGGATGGGTAGGTGGGAGGATGCATACCCACATATGTTTTGCATGAAGGCGTTAGAGTGGACCCGTTCTGTTGATACTAACACAAATTAAGAATACATCTGTGCATTTTTGGCAAATATAATAATGATTCAAAAGCTACAGTAAGTGAATTTTATCAGCATGCAAATTGAAAATATAATAGTATATAGAAACTATTACTAAGGTGTTTCATTTTCCAGCTCAAAAGAAGGCTTCAGTGCAGTTGCATAACCAGTGGGTTGTAAAATAGGATAAATTAAAATAAACTTTGTTTCCTGAAGTTAAAATATCGGAATGAACTGAATCAAATGCTTAATTTCTTTGTTACCACATTTCAACTGTTTTACGTGTGGTTTTCAGAAAGCTACAAAGAGAGCGATTACAAAAGAAAAAATTTAAAAATAAGAGTAAAATAAAACAAACCTTATTTTTCAAAACAAAGAACATATCACAGAATATGATTTGCCAAAACCTTAAAAGGTATGAAAATGGAAGAAACTGACTAAAAATATTGTCTTTATTTGAGAAACAAATTAGAACAGATATTGTCAAAAACTTCAGAACTTTTGCATTTAAACCTTTGCATTTAAACCACAAACAGACAAAAAATTTAAGAAATACATTGAGAAGGAAAATTCTTATATTGAAGCATTCCACATTCAGGCTATAACCGATAAATGTCTTTAATTCAAAGCGGTTTTACATGTGTTTCTTTACATTAAAAAGTTAAGATTTTGAAGTGATTTCTGGTAATGTATTTAAATGAAATATTGTTGTACTCGTAAGTAGGGTTTGCAAGTTGATTATAACCGTAAACGGGATTAAGGATAGTCAGTGCTACAGTAGTTCTTTCGCTTATGCTGTTTTGCTGCTTATGCTGTTATGATGTTCCGATTTAAAATCTCCATACATAGAATGTTTTATATTTTTATATTTAAGCTATTTTTGAAAACTGTGCTTCTATGAAAACACAGAAGCAAAAGGAGCGTTAGCGTTTTGATTTAAAAATTTATAATTATAACAAATGTTTTTTATGATCGCATCCAGGGAAACCTAAAATAAGCAATTGCGTGTTGTGTTTTAGTGCATATTTTTGCATGTTTTGTCCTTGACAGCATACTTTTGCATATATTACTTTTAATTGCATATTTTTGCATTTTCCGAATTTTTAGATCATATTTTATTTTATTATTTATTTTTTGGCGATTTCATAATTATTGTGATTATTATAAACTTTGGAGTACAAAATCATTCTTGCTAAAAATTACGCCGTTCAGAAGGATAAAATATTGAAATTGTGAATTTTCTTAACAATAGAACACTTTTTTATAAAACACCTTCAAGCTTGAAAAGCTGACATTTTATTCTCAAATAAAATAACAATTTGCTAGCATGATCTGCTGATTCAAATACAAATTTTTATCAAGAAAAAAACTGCGAGCTTCACGGCATAATTTTCTTTCAAATTTCGAATAAAAAATTCTTTAATATTTTCTCAATATTATTATGATATTGGGTATTAATAATTTTGTAGAAAATGCCGAAGGTAAAATATTCCCCAGCATAAATAAACGTCATTTACGGTGATAACCCAGACTTAGGAACATAAGATTAGGAGATAGAAATCCAATCTCCGTAGGTCTTCGGCACTTTAATCAAACAAGATATCGAATGTCCAACTCGCATCAAATTACCAGTTATTCGCATCGGAATCATATTTTTCAGTTTTCACTGCATGTGTAATGCACTTAAAACACGTCTTTAAGAGCATTTTTCTGGTGTTCGAATTATAATAATTTCTGGACACCCTAGAACAGAGCTTATTTCATACCTATGATAAAACAGCAGGTGTATTTAAGGTAGCAAACATTGTTTCACTCATTCAGGCAGCATCTCATACAGCGGTAATATCAGTTATTTTGGTACACAAACTCTCGCTACTACTTGTGCTATTGCAGCACAGTTCGACTTTAATGCTTTCAAACGAAATGTTCACACAAACGAAAAAATAACTTCTATAGAATATGTTTGACAAAAGTTTCTGTCAGTTATGAAAAAAATGTACCTGTGCATACAGTGAATGTGTGAAGACCTATAAAAAATTATAGTCCATTATGATAAAAGGAAAAAAAGAACAAGTCAACCAAAGGGATGGAGTAAATTTATTTCCTTAGTTTTATGCACTTAATTCTACTCGGGTTTTAATAAATAACAAGTTTTGAAACCATTGGATTATAATAATAAAAATTGTAACGAATTGGACAGAAAATACATATTTGCAATTAATTTCTTCATTCCTAATTAAGTTGCTGATGACAACGTAAATAAAATGCTTTCATTTATTTAACTATAGGGAAAGCAAAAATAGAGCCCAACATATTTGTTCTAAAACTTGTTAGTTTTTCACAGTAATCGATATAATAATCGATATTCGCAATCAGTAGGTTTGTAAGGGAAATGACATGAAATTTGATCGCGATGTCGTACTTTGGATCTTTTCTTTTTAAGTGTTTATTTCAGTGCTTCGTATGCATTTGGAGTATCACTGAATTAAAACTGTCGTTTTGTGTTTTTTTGTTCCTTACTCATCCTGACATATATAATTTTGTGTTGATTACCTTTGAATAGTGCATTTTGGGATAAACGACTGTATGTGTAAAAATATTGGTTTTTTCCTAAACTGCTAAAAAATATTCTTACGAAAATAAAAATAATCTCACATTTTCTGCCACACAGTATTGCATTTATTGAAGCAAAAAATAAGTGTTTCCTATGAAGCGCACTTGAGCGCCAGAACAAGCACAGCTGCCAAAATCTAGATTATTTTTTCCTGTGATGTCCTAATTTTATAAGTTTTACCTTCTTATTAACGACTATGTTATCAATACTACGCACTTTTTTTGTAATAAGTAATGGTTTCTTTTGTTGCTTTGTAAATATTCGTAGTGATCACAAAACCTCGTCAAGACACTATAAAAAATATTCAGTGTACTTATCGCTAATTAAGAGGTTTTTATTTTTTTATATTAGTTTCTCTCTATTCCTCTTTCTCAGTCTGCAGAAGTAAGAAAAAATACTCTTTTATAATTTTCTTTCGTCATTAAGACAATGACAAATAATGACCTGTAAATTATGTGCCTCACATATTAATCCAGGAATAATGTTATTAATATTGCGACTAATGATATGAAACATTTTGTTCTATTAGTTCAATAAGAGACAGAATAAATTATTATCTGTGGTTGCGTCGGGTTGTATGCGAGAAAGACATAGAACAAAAACTCTTCATTTATACATGCACTTGTACGACTAAGTTAATGAGTGTAGGGTATTTGTGGTTAATGTGGTTAAATGATATTCTACAGTTGCTTAAATTAATGGTTCTTGTTGTTTACTTTATATATTTTTGATGCCATTTCAGAAGTATTCTCTTGTTCATGATACTGCCCTTGATAAGTTGGGGAATCATTTATTTATATCACACTTTTCAGTGACATAACTGTCATTAATTTTATTTTTAATTATTATTTCTGTAGCAAAAAATTGCATGAAACATCTGTATCTGAAATGTATCCCAGAATAACTAATGTTATATATATTTATACAATCGCACATTTGTTATTGTTTTCACCAGTTTCAAAAAGTACTACTACAAGTTTTTATACAAACCCGAGAAAAAAGCAAAGGAAGATCAAAAAATAATTAAAAACTTTTTTTTATAATAATCTTATCTAACTTATATTTTATGGCATAATTGCAAGATAAAAAAACTATAGATGGGAAAACATATACAAGTACGACAAATTTCAATATTAGAAACTATTCAAACTGCACAATTTCTTTTCCAATAATTTACAACAACTACAAGTATTTTGCCAGTAAAATCTTAATGGTGGTGTTCTCTAACATCAGTTGAAGGTAAGTATAATGTTATTTCAATACTTTCACCACACGAGTGAATTTTATGTCTTTTTTATATTTACAAGCATTATAACAACCTCTTGGGTACTAAAGATAGACAAATTACTACGAGTATTTCTATTTTCGAAATAAATAAAATAGAAACTTAGAGAAAAGATTATGCCAAAGAAATTAGAGAAAGAAAAACTTTTTAATTAAAAGTTTACGCACGTTTTAACAACAAGTAAATTCTTAAAGCACAAACACGTATAACGTAGTCATCCTTATACTCTACCTGTAACCGTAGTAGTGCTTGTATGACCATGTGTATGTGTGAAAGCTTAAATATGAAGTTATAGTACACCAATATATTCTCATGGACATGTTAATACAAACATGTTCCTGTGTATGCAGTAGTCCATATACGTGCGTGCGTCTCTGTGTGTTGTATGATGGTATTATTATATAAACCAATACTCAAGAGAACATCACGAAAAATTTGAAAAAGCAAAACAAATAAATGAATAAATATAAACTCATATGTCTATCTTCACTTTAGCATCAAGCAATAGTTGTTGTTTCAACACCAGGACATAGTATAAAACGTTGAACAATTTATGCATAAAGTCACGCAATACTTTCTGCAACAGCAAAAAGAAAATCTCCTTTGAGAAATCTTGTTTTTAATAGCAAAATACTCACGCGTTTTCAAGTCGCAAAATTCTTGTTTTTTAGCCAAAGAATGCACATGTTGTGGCTTATGTAGCAAATCTCAGAAACTACTTGCAACTTGTATTTACAGCAAAGTTTATGGCATTTAATTCATGCTTAAGAACTTTCTAGTAGACAAACAAGAGCTTGAAAAGACTGAAAGTAGCAGGTAATTTGCAAATGTTTCGTCATTAGAAACATTGCAACTTATTTGAAATCTAAAGATAATTAAAGTTGTTCAAACTAAACTAAAAGAGCTGGAACAATCTAATTTAATTTAGTTCGTAAAGTCTTTTTACACACAATGGTAATCTAAGCATTGAGTAAGACAGAGAAATAAATTCATGTCGTTGTTTCAACAAGTCACACTTAGAGAAGCCATACACGCTGCAACCGTTGGTAGAACTTTTGGAGGTTTTTTAGAAGATTGCAATGTTTATAGGCTCCTTGTATTATTATGCCCCTCGGTTGTACGAAAAATCAAAAACTTGACTTATTTTTAAGTTGTACAACTCGGTCGCAAGGTTTATCAACATGAACTAAATTTTCTATCACTGCAACATAGCAAAAAGCAAGATTTAAGAATTTTAATTATCATCTTTACTCAGAACAGCTTGTTTGCAAAACATTGAACTTATTACTAAGCGAGGTGCACAAACGGCCGCAACTTGTGTGGCATGCATTACAAATAGTTTTATTTTTAATACAAGCCTCATAGCTTTTATACACCGATTCACGTATTATTCAGTTCAATAAAACAATCAAAGAAAAAAACCGATAACTAACTACTAATCAGCATTCCAATAATATTAGTGATCCAATGTTCAATTTTGCTGTACCTGTTCCTTTGTACTCGGATCAGTTGATATATTGGGATGCAGAATTCAATACCCTACATTTCAACAAATCGATATGCTAAACCACGCACATTTTCATTATTTTTATTATTTATTCATCTGCACTCAGTACAGCTGACATGAAAATTAAGTTTTGTTAATAAAAAAAGTATAAATAATACATAAAATATCTTTAATTCCAACAAATGAAGATGAATATTTTTACTATTTGGAATTGATGTCGATAAGTTTTATACCTTGGCTTGTTTCTTTGACATTTTAATGGAATACATGTATGTATATTCATTATCATTAGTATTTCTGTCTCTATATTATTTACTTTTTTTTTCATGTAGATAAAATTCAAATCCCCATACATGACGAATCATCATCAATGTTCTTTATTGGGATATTGGAACTTTAGTTTTTGTATCTTTGTTCAGGAATCAAATACGACAACAATAAAAAAAACACAACCGTTGAAAACATATAGCTTTCACTTAACGTGACCAAGATGTTGTAGAATGGGTGGTATTTGGATAGCGATGCACTTTAAAATATAAAGTAACATAAGGTCGACCCCACGAACACATACACAGCAATTTTACGTACATATGAACTCTCCCTACCAAATGTGATGCCAATTTAAAAAAGAAAAATTATTCATACGAAAATTGTGGTGATGATCTGAAACATCCACACAATTGATTATTATTTGTTCTTTAAAAACATCATGGTATGTTCTGAGGTATGGTATATCAATTCAAACTGAATTTGCGTAGTTTTGATAAGACACAAGAGGCAGCTTGACAATGGAGTAACGAGTGGCATTATAATGTTGTATTCTGACTATATTACCATGGCAATGATAAGCAAAATAAATCAAGAAAATTGGTTCATATACTGTTTATTGAATTTAGAAGGCTATTATATTTTTGAATTTTTTTATTAGATAGTTTTTTTTGGTAATAAACACAGTCATTATTGCGCGCTCACACTATAATACCCTCGTTTTTACTTGAATTTTGGACAAGTCGATCTAATAGTATGAAATGCGCTTTCATGGAAAACACTAAACAATATGCAGAAAAATCCAAACTAAAAGAATTAGAAAGAAGTAAAAAATAATAATTAAAGCACATGGAGAATAAAACCATTTTACATTGCAAAACTTATTATTAAATTAAAATGTATTTAATTTCCTGTCTTTTTTACACATTAACAGGGTAACATTTATATATTTTTATGAGTAGCACAATAAATGTTTGAAGAAGAACCTCCTCTTCTCAAGATGATGTCACCACAGGTGGTCTGATCTTCGTTTTGACTTTTTGTGTTAAAAAAGTTTGTGTTAAATTTTTGCTTCTTTCATTTGAAATACACAAGTGTGCAGATGTTTGCACATCTGAACATTGTGTTTGTATGTGTGGCCTTGCGTGCGGTTTAAATAAATTTTTTTTTTTAATTTCGTTTATATGAAATTCAAAATGAAACCAAATGCAACAACAACAAAAATATCTCACTAAGAGAACTTAAATGTAAAACTTTTTCTTAGCAAAAATTTAAGCACAATTTGAACCATGTAATAATTTAAAGTAAAATTCAA
Source organism: Phania funesta (assembly GCA_963932375.1). Taxonomy (NCBI): domain Eukaryota; kingdom Metazoa; phylum Arthropoda; class Insecta; order Diptera; family Tachinidae; genus Phania; species Phania funesta. Next base: position 82,685,063 of record OZ010653.1, read on the forward strand.
AAAAACTTTAAAACAATTTTAGTAAACTTAAAACTTTATAATTTTATGTTTAACTGTTTTTTTTTGTTTTCGAATTTATTTTAAAGCTTTTGCTTATTGTCAAGCTTCATTTTTGTTGTTTTTATTTGCACGTCAGATGCAAAAGCAATCCAGCACTATGCGTAATTAAAATTATGTCAAAGATGATTGCCGATAAAATCGCCTATATGATTGTCATTACGATAAAAGTAGCAGCATACGATAATTTATTACCTACTGGAATAATGAAAAGTTAACACTGGGAATATAATTAAAATTGTTTCCTTGCAAAGTTAATGTAATGAAATTAAAATTATATCTTTCTAGTGGAAAAAGGAATTCAAACATAGGAAAATATTATTTGAATATTTATTATGTCGCAGTAGTATTGTATAAAAAAGGCATAAATTTTGTGTTATGAGATTTAACAACACGAAATATTTACCAATCGGAAAATATTTTTACAATCACACTTGTAGTTGACAAATACAAAATTATGTTGTAGTCGAAACCTGATAATGAGCAATACTACATTTGAAGAATCAGGCTCAGACCCAGCTTTAATCTTTGGCGAATGACATTTTATATAAAAAACAAAACTTTCGAATTTTCGTTTGTGGAAACATTTATTTCTAATCGTTGTGTTGGAGGAAATATTATATTTTCCTACTTGGGAAATGTTTAATACTAAAATCGTCTGTAAAATGTCTTTAAGAAAATAATTGTTTTAGAATTTATGATCTCTTCTTTTTCTTAACAGTAGAGGGCGTTAAAGTCAGAAAATGTTTGAGGTAAAACTGTTGAACAGAAAAACGATTTTGACTATGTTACAAAAAAAAATTGTCAAAATTTCATTTTTTTATTGTGTTCCTTTGAAACTTAACAGTTTTGTTTATTACTATAGGTACAAAAAAACAAAAATAATTTTTGGTTAATATTTTTTATGGAAAAGTTGTTTGTGCCATCGAAAACTTTTGCGATTTTTTATTTGGAATTACTAAAATGCAAAAGTTTGATAGAGTAAACAAATTTTTTTTTTTGAATAGGTAATTTTTTATTTGCGATTTTAGTACATTTTAAAGGGCTTAAATAGAATATGTAAAGAAGTTTTAGATTTTTCACCCGGAAATGTAAAAGTGATAATTTTTTTAACACATGTTTCCTAAGTTGCAGAAAAAGTCACAAAGACCTATGTTTGTGGTACTGCCAAAATTAAAAAAAAAGTAGTTTATACAATTTTTTTTATTACTATAAAAAATGAATCAAATTTTGATGTAGTCTATAATTTTTATTAAATAGTGACAAAAACTTACCAAAAATTGAAAGAACCTTTTTTTTTTGCGGAAACCCTAAAATTTTGCAAATTTAAAAAAAATTTTAAAAATGTGTAAATAAAAAGTAGGCAATTTTTTATTTCTCATTTATACCTTTGTTAACAAATCTAACCACTAGTAAAAAAAAATTTTAGATTTTTAACCGGAAATTTGAAATTTTGCATTTTTTTAAAACGTCTATATTTTTTAGTTTTACAAAGACCAAAAATATGATTATATAATTTTTTCCAAGTAAAGGGCTCCAGAGACGTTCAATGTTCAATTAAATTTTGCAAGCTGTGCAATTTTATTCACTGCGTGTGCGTTATATGGAAGGTTTTCCTTTAATAAAATAAAATTTCACCATAAAAAAGTTTATGATAAATATTAGTTATTTACATTTTGCTATTTTCCGTTACTTCTTATATTTGAACAAGAGATGAAAGCGTGTTTATTTCAGTTTCACGTGATCATCTTTTAATAGTTTATGATTGTTTTGAAGTTTTCACCATTTTTGTATCAATAATATTTAAATTAATTGTGGAATTATCACTAAAACATTAAATTAATACCTATTCAATATTGAAATAACCTCGTGCTGCAGTAGCCATTGTAATCTAATAGTGAGCCCTCGTGAGGTAAATAATCTAACTGGTTCATCTCTATATATATGCATAATAAAATTATTCTGTCAAATTTATTTACTAGTTGTGAAACAATATTTTTCGATAATGACAAATTTTATTATTAATTCCGATATCGTTGATTTTTGGTTATCTGTGCCTTCAAAAAATAAAATCCCAGAAGTATATAAATTTATAAAAGGCAAAATTGGGAATTCAAGTGTTGAAAAAGAAGTGTTGTTAAGAAAAATTAAATTGTTTGACAATAAAATAAAGAAATATTGGAGCGAGAGTAGATCCAATAGACAATACTTCGACAAAAAGTATTCTAAGTGGTTGAATTGGAAAGTTTTCGTGCCAGACAATATAAGTTGTATATTGATATTATTTTTAATCTAACTAAAAAAGTTAAACTTTAAAACTAAAATATTTAGGAACCTAGCACGAGCAAAACTTGCCAACATGAAATACCTATTGTATCTGAACAACTAGAAACAGTGGATTCTTCAATAGCATCAGAAATGGAAACAACCGTGTCACATACTACAGAAGAAGAAATAACTAAAGCTGGTAGAAAAAAGAAAGTATTCAGTCAAAGTTCTGTTAGATCAAAAAATAGAAAGATTTCAGAATTGATTGAAAATTATTCATTTGAAGAACTTCAATATGCAGCAGACAAATTAAGAAAGAGGTGTAATAATAATTTAGACAGCACTGAAGCTGATGTAAAATGCTTTTCCATTGAAAAGTCTTTGGCGCTATACATGGATTTGGATTTGTCGGAACGAAAATATAACGTATTGCGGAAAGCCATTAATGAGCTTCATCCAAAATGCTTGCCATCATTATATGCGTTAAGAAATCAAAAATTAAAATTCTTACCCCCTATTGCAACGACTGAAATTTCAGCAGAGGTTGACTTGAAATGTATAATGTGTAAAACAGCGGAAAGTGTGATTAAAATTTGTAATACGGAACAAAAATGTACAAAGCTGACCCTAATTTGTAAGTGGGGCATGGATGGTAGCTCTGACAATAGTCGCTATAAGCAAAAATTTGAAAACGAAAATAGTTCCGACGAGTTCATTTTTTTTATAGCCTTTCTCCCTCTGAGGTATGTAAATTATTATACACAGAAGTACATTTATACGTGCATTTCACAACTATCCTTTTATATGTATTTAAAATTTCTATTTTTTCAGATTGGTAAATTTATACTCAAACGAAGTATTATGGGTAAATAAAACGCCATCTTCCACAATTTATTGTAGACCCCTTAAATTTGTATTAACAAAAGAGAATCTAGTTTTAATTAAGCAAATGCACAACGATTTTATTAAAAAATTTAAAAATTTTGAATGTTCTGTAATTGATGCAAATGGTTCAGCTGTTGAGGTGTCTTACGATATGCACTGCACAATGATAGATGGTTCAGTTGCAAATGTTTTGAGTGACACAAACTCAGCAAGTAGGTGTTTTATATGTAATGCAAGCCCTACCGATATCAACAATATAAACATAATTAAGGAATCTTGTATTAATAATTATAAATATGGACTTTCTACACTCCACTGCTGGATACGCTTTTTTGAATGCATATTGCACATTGCTTACTGTCTTCCTTTAAAAGTTTGGCGAGTCAATAAGGAAAATACCTCAGTTTTTTCACAAAACAAAAAAGGCATTCAAAATGAATTCAAAACACGGACGGGATTAATAATAGATCAAGTAAAAACGGGATTTGGAACTACTAACGATGGAAACACGGCTCCACGATTTTTTCAAAATAGTGAAATTTCTGCTGAAATTACGGGGATTGATAGAAGTCTTATTGATAATTTTGGCATTATATTAAAAGTTTTATCTTGTGGAATCCAGGTTAATGTTACAACATTTAAGGAGCTGCTAAATATTACTAGGAACTCTTATTTAATTCAGTATGGCTGGTATTACATGCCAAGTACTGTTCATAATGTTTTAGTGCATGGGTGCGATGTTCTGGAATACTTCAACTTGCCAATAGGTAATAAAATATTAAAAAAAACTTTTACACATTTTTTAAAACTATTTTTATTCTAGGGTGTTTGTCCGAAGAAGCCTTAGAAGCCAGTCATAAAAATATAAGGAATGTGCGATTTTCCCATACAAGAAAAACAACAAGAGAAAATACAAATAGAGATTTAATGGCTCATTTGTTATTAATGTCGGATCCGGAACTATCGTCACTTAGGTCCACAAAACACATAAAAAATAATGATGAATTCAAAGAAATTGAATAATACATTTTGAAAGACAACATCATAAATTACTATTAAAATAAATTTAGAAACAAATTTATTTATAACCCATTTTAAAGGGAATATTAAATTATTTGCATTTTGATCACAAATGTAGCTAAAATTTAGTTTTTGAGAAAAAGGATATATGGGAGATGGTCATGTCCTTGTATCGACTGAAGCAAAATTTCCCAGAGAGCTCAAAAATATAGTTTTATAAGTTGTTATAAGTTTTTAGTGCATTCTGATCACTAATGTAGTTACAATTTAGTTTTTGAGAAAAATTATATATGTGAGGTAGTCATGTCCTTGCACCGAATGAAACAAAATTAACCACTGAGCTAAAAGACATATTTTAACTTACAGTTACCAACTTTCGATTTATTCTATTCACAATTATAGCTAAAATTAAAGTTTTAAATTTAAGGATGTATGGGAGGTAGTCATGTCCTTGCACCGATTTTTCCGAAACTTCGAATTTTTTTTAATTGACATATTTTGAACCAGTACACCAAATTTCATTCTTCTACGATAACTTCTCTAATTTTGCCGATTCACTATATGTGGACAAAGCACTGTGAGTCGTTGCCAGAACATGTTTGCTCTTATTGTTTCTGTTTAATCACAATTTCTTTCAGCTTTTAAGTGCACATTCTTAGTCATTTGTTGAGACATTTTTTTAGTTTAATATTCCGGAGAAGATATATTTAGCATCAAAAGTTTTAACTACAATTTCCGAATATTTTACGAAACACTCATTAAAGTAACTTCTCAAAATAAGAATGACTGAAAAATGTATACAAAAAATAGTTTCCCATTTTGGCAACAGACGCTAAAAAAAGTGACGCCAATTATGTTACTGATACTTTGACACAGACACAAATAAAAACAAACTCATACAGAAAAGCGTCACTGGTAAGGCAATGACACCGCCATGTCGGCGCCAATATTAACCGGGGTAAACAATGTATGACTCTCTTGATGTATGTATGATGTAGATACATGCGTGTATGTATTTTGTCACATGTAAGTATTTTAGGAGGATTAATGTAAAGTTCTGATTTAGCTCAGGTTCAGCCATGGTTGAGTTTAGAAAAAAGGTTTCAGGTGCATTATGGCAATTAAATATTTTCAACTTTTCATAAATGTTCCAAAATTCGCGGAGAAATTGGAGAATTTTTGTTGAAATTCAATTTAATTTTTGTGAAATTTAATGTTGTGGTGAAGTTGAAATTTAGTGATAAAAGCTATTTGTTAACAGCCAACCAAATAAATAAAAAGTTTCAAAAAATAAAAAAAAATTATATGGGGAAAATGTCTGTTTTTTTCTCAAAACGTTCTTATTCCAAAAAAAAAAAAAATTATCCTACTTTAGTTATTGATTCCTCTGAATATCCCACAGCAGAATAAACTTTATTGTTTCAGTTTTCCTTCTAACATGCATCTCTAAGTCTTCTTTGTTGGTATGTTGGCGTTGGTCTATAGAGAAATATCATGTTTCTTTTTCTATTCTTCGATTGCTGTTTTGTGTTTAGAGACAGTTTTGTTTTGTAACAAGTCAAAAACTTTTTTCCGGGGGTTTTCTTGTGAGATTTATTTGTTTATTTCACTGCATAAAATATTTTTTTAAAAACCAAAGATTATTTAGTAATGTTAAGGGATTTATAAGAAAGCTTTCATTTTAGGTGGGTTTAAAGTTCTTTAGTAACGTTAAATCCCTTAAAAATTAATTGGTAATATCTTTGAAGCAGTTTGAAAAATCAAACACGAGAATTTTATTACACAATTTCATTAGATAGAATTTAATATTTTGTATCTTTTAAAATGCTGGCAATAACATCACTTGAGACAAATAGTGCTGGTGCTGAATACCAGCAGATTTGCATCAGCTTTAAAAGCAGCTGCTATTCCCCTAAGACACGAGAGTTTAGCAAAGATTTGCTACAAAAACTAAAGATATTGTAAATAAAATGAAATGGCAGCCGCGCAAAACGAAATAATACTTTCTAACCAATACCAGTGAGAATTTCAGGAATTGTTACGGCTGTTCAAAACAACTTAACATACACTTAACATGTATGTCATGAAACCTTATTGTCGCGTTCCTATGTGTATTTTTTTTTTTTTTGTTTGTTAAATGCCACAAACAAAATCACAAAAAGTCAAAGCCACATTATAAAACTACGCTGTGAAGAAATATATTATAGGTTCTGAATATTAAAGCAAAAAAAACTCACCATGCAAAATACGTTATATAGGGTGGTCCAACCATAATGCATGATGTTTATTGTAAGTCACACCTTAACAATTGAGCAGCGCGTTAAGATTGTGAAGCCTTTTACGACAATGGTCGGTCAAATCATAATGCATTTCGTATACTTCGTGATATTTCAGACATAATTGTCATAGAACCCTCCATCATAATAAAAATTGTTAAAAGAATTCTCTAAACACATTTTGTTTTATTTACAATTACCATCCTATTACCACCCTACCCCGGTATTGCTTGCATTCTTCAGATGGAGCAATATATTCTGCATACATTGCCTTCTTTTGTTTTCCTCTAAAAGTGATAATTATAATGTTATATTTTGACTTTAGTATTGTGTGCTGCAAAAGGGGTTTTAGGCGAACCAATATACAAACCATCATGTTATAAAATAATTTATATATTTACGTGTTTAAGTAATTACATGCTCATTGACCGTTATTAAACTAAGCACGCGATTGCTTCATTTAAATGTGTTCGTTATATGCTAGAGCTTTTTGGTATTTTATATAAAAAATCCCAGTTTTCTTTTAAATTTTGAATACTCTGGATTGTGCAAATATACATTGACAAATTTGAATAGACAAAAAAACAACAATAAAATGGATTAATTTGAAACTCTATAACGATTTTATTGATTTACAAAACTAATAAAAATGTCTGTTAGCGGCTTTACTGATTTATAATATAAATATACACAGACGGAACAGTGAATCTGGTACTACAGAAGGTGGAGTTATAATTGCCGTATTAAGTTATTTTTCTACTATTGAAATCGATATTTACCTTCAAATGAAATATTTAATTCATAAGCAAATTACGTTCCATTATTTCCGACCAAACAATATATCCTCTTCTACTCGTACTCGTCACATTTCTATCTCTAGACCAGAAAAACACAACATCCTACTATGGAATAAAAGTGCAATTCCTAGTTCAACATAAACTCTAAAGAATGAAAATTTAAAATTTTTGCTAGCAAACACTAACTGCACTGATTTTTTCATTATGCGGTAAATCCCCTTTAACCAAAGATTAAATTATAAAATCCATTCGTAAAATTTTAAATAATTGTAGTGTTTAAATAATCTCTAGTGTTGGATTAATAGAATGGTGATAATAACTGTAGCGGTATAGAAAATGTATTCCATATTCTTAGTTGTACAATAAAAAAAACTTAAACTTTTATTGTATTAAAAGTTATCATTTCAAATAAATTTTCTTTCTAAATTGAAAAAAATAAAAAAGAAACGACCTTATGCCTAAAAACTAAATTAATTAATATAAAGCTGTACAAAAATTATACAGATCATATTAAACAAATTCTCAAACGTGATCTCAAATCGGTTTATAAATATGTCAACACAAAAAGTAAGACAAGTTGTTATTATTAGAATTTTTACTAAATATTGTATGATGGCTTTTAAATCTCATCTGTTTTCTGCATCCTTGAACAGTTCTAGTAAATGTTGAAGCTTTAGTTCTTAGTGCGTTGGCTTGTTATTACATTTGTTTATATACAATACTAGACAACGTTCGACAAAGTACATTTCGTGTCCGAAAACAGTGCACAAATTAAACCTACAAAGAGCATCTGCGCCTACACATGAGAAGAAAAGCTTTTAAAAGCACCCAACACAAATACAATTGCAAACATTAAACCAGGCGTAAAAACATCTACAATTTCGAACTAAGTTGCAGTGCTCCTCATGTAACCAAGATACGCAATCACTTCTACACCCGACATAAAATTTATCTTCGTATTACAAATTTTAAGCCACACATACAGACCCATCACCACGTTTTCATGCTGAAAAAAACAAACATCAACGTATCTTTGAATCCAAACAAAGCCACAAAATTATAAAGAAATAATTGAAGGAGAACTGCAGGTTCAACAACAATAAAAGCAGCAGTAACTAAAAGCAGTATTCGTACCACGACACTTACCTGGGTTCAGAGTTGTGGCTGCAGAGTTGTTACCTAATAAAAAAATCTAAGAAGCAGCGAATACAAACAAACACACACCTACGCTTAAATATACAAAATAGAACATGTTCTATTTGAAACCTACAAATACTACAGCAAGTGCAAATTAAACTCCCAAGTGATCGCATGAAGTTGCGAAAGAATTATTTAAACCACAAATGTAAAGGACATCACGCAAATATGCCCAATATTAAAAGACTTAAAATTTTGATTTTTTAAATGTAAGAAAAACGGTCCCTTTTAGACATAAACTGGTGATAAATGAACAATTTTTTACTTTCAAATACTTTCAACTAAAAACTTTTTTGCATTTGTTTGCTACTTGTATCATTTTCATAAATCTTTGTTTAATTTATTTGACAATTTTATTACGGCTTTATTCCTGTTGTTGTTTTTGTTTTCTATACTCTTTTATATCCTTCCTATTTTCACTTGCTTCGAGGTTTGTTATTTTTACTAACTCGTGTTGAATGTTTAAGCTTAACCGCAAATAGTTTCTCCTTGTTTTATGTATTTTTATTGTTTAATGTTGTCTGCAGTTTTTGCAAAGCACTTTTCCGTCCGTTTCCAGTTTAGCATATGAACATTTCAATTTTACACAAATATGTGGTCGGAATTACTCATATTACTATGTGTGAAGCTGCAATTTTTCTTGTTTATTTACTTTGTACTTTGTTTGCAAATTTATGCCCAATACAACGCAAGTGCAAGAGATTTACGGTAAATGCAACAATTCCTTTTAGATTTACAAAAAAACGAAAATATTGTTATGAGAGACAGATTTAGTGATTTATTTTTCCAAACTTCATACAAAATGAAGACTTTAAAGTGAAGTAGTTTTCGACTAATAGAAATTCGTAATAAAATGATCAAACAAACATTTGATTTAAGTGACCAAACCAAGTTGTAGAAGTTCATTATTTAGCCAGTAATGGCTTAGCATTAGTAAAGAACCCGTTCTAGGCTCATATGCCGTACTGAAAGGCAGTAACATAAATTCTACATATATTTTTTAAATAATTATTTTGTTTTCTCTCGAGACTTATTGATATTTCAATAGATTTCATATATTCATTTTATTAATGAATTTATATGCTCAAAACAAACGTTCAATAAATTATGACCAATATTGCCAAACAAAAATTTTACAAAAGAAAATTTTAGTTTAATTCATTTGAAATAAAAGTTCAGTGAACCGGAATCCGATGCATACAAATAACTCTTTCTACACTTGGATACTCGAACGTAAGTATAATACTCATAAGTTTTATATAAATGCTCTCTTTTTTTATTTCATTGCAACTGCTATTATGTATGGCTATGCTGCTGCTATATTTGTAGTTGCTAAAATTGCTGGTTTTTTATTAACTTATTTATTGTGTTAACAGCATAAACCTTCTTTTTTTATCCTTGTAGAAGTATCAATTTGAATACTATCTCACTTTTAATTATTTATTGTGTTTGCTTTTTACACTGCTGTCTAATCTGCTCAATCCTTAATTTGTTGTTAATCTGCTGATTTGTATGTATTTTAAGTGTTCTTGTACCATTTAATAAACTTAAGCTAAACCGCAAAACAAAAACTATGGTAAATGTTTAATTCCTTGGCTCAATTGTACCAGGAAGCTGCAATAAAAGTTAAGTTAAAAACACAACAGCAGCAAGTAGCTTAATAAAGACAAGAGTAGGTACAAAAAAATTACTAAGGAATATTAAAAACCACAAGTTAAGGCAATTTATTTAACGTGATATTTCACTTTAAAATGAAACTTTATTTCTTAGATATGTGCGTAGGTTCTGGCATTAATAATTGTTTCTGAGCATTGCTTTGGCTATCTCCACCATAGTAACAAAATTCCACTATGATTGCTGTGATACTCCCTTCCACCTACTCTCACACCACACTCAACTTAAAATCTATTGAAAAGTTTTTAGGAAATAAAAAATAATACCATAATGGGAAAGATGTTTAATTTTTATAAATTTTTAAAGACATTTAAACGAAGTATCCAATAATCTTCATTAAATAAGGATATAAGCATGAACAGCAACAAAAAGTTGCACTGCTCTCTACTTCATCAAAACAAAAAAAGTTGTTTTAGTTTGTGCTCGAAGAAGAATTTGTGCATATGAAAGGTTGCAATTCAATAGTTATGGCTAAATGATTGGGCTTATCGCGAATAATTGGCTACGCTAACCGGCACAATCATCTTATATAAGAAGACACGCTTGTACATTCATATTAACACGGATTTTCACATATAAATGTAATTTTCTTAGTGTATCATTTTATTTTAGCGTGGACCCGCCTATATTGAATACCCTTTAATATTTTCCCGTTAACATTATTTTTATTAACATAAAAACGAAATTAAACAATTCCTGCACACACATCAAATAGATGTTTTGCTTGTTTCCGAAACCCATTTTTCTGTAAAAATTGTTTTCGGATAAATGGGTATTTTACTTATGACACTAAACACCCAAGTTGTAAAGCTTGTGGAGGTTCAGCAATCCTCGTTCGCAAAGATGTGGATCATTTCTTTATGCCTGAAAACAGAACACATACAGGCTACAACCATCACCATACCTGCCACAGGGGTCGCTATATCAGCAGTGTACTGTCCTCCTAGGCACATCATTAGTAAGGAGCAGTTTACCAATTTTTTTTAAAACTTTAGGTTCAAAATTCTTAGCGGCTGGAGACTTTAACGCTAAGCATACGTTTTGGGGCTCCCGCCTCGTTACTCCTAGGGGTCGACAGCTTCTGAATACTGTTTTTTCCAATAACTTGGATGCAATATCCGCAGGACATCCTACATATTGGCCTGCAGACTTAAACAAGATTCCCGACGTGATTGATTTTGCGGTGATGGGAAATATAAAACGAGAGCACATTACTCTCATTCCTTCTCTAGACCTGTCTTCGGATCACTCCCCAACCTTCCTAGCGTTACACAGCGAGGAACAAAATGTGTATCAATATAATCCTATCTTTCCAAATAAAAGGACTAACTGGCTAAAGTATAAAATGTATGTAAGCGCACACCTGCCACAAAATATCTCATTAAAGACCGAAGGTGAAATTCATTCGGCTGTAAACCATTTCACAGATATACTTTCTAACGCCACCAGGTCAACAACACCCACTGGCTCTTTATGCGCAAAGAGGCCTACTAATACTCCAAGCCATATTTTAACTCTAATAAGAGAAAAAAGACAGCTAAGGCGCCAATGGCAGGAGCTTCGATCCCCTGTTCTAAAGACACAACTAAATCAATGCCAGATAAGGTTGCGTATGTCCCTTCAAAAAGAAAAGGAGTTAAATCTGAAAAACTTTTTGCAGACCTTAGATGCCACCGAGAAGACGGACTACAGCTTGTGGAAGGCAGTCCGCAAAATGAAACGTCCTACTGTTTATGAAGCTCCTATTCACCTACAAAATGGAGAGTGGGCGAAAAATTCCAACGACAAAGCGGAAGAGTTTGCCAATTACCTGGAGAAAGTTTTTGTTCCTAATGAAACAGATTCTTGTTTAACATCAATTGCTGTTCAAGAACATGTTGTTCAACCGATAAAAATTCGCCTAAATGCACTAAGAGCAGTTATCAGCGATCTGAAGTCCAGAAAGTCTCCCGGTAGCTACAAAATCACTAACACTATGATTATCAATCTGCCTAATTCAGCCTTGAGAACCTTACTGTTCATTTACAATGCGATGTTAAGAATCGGCTACTTTCCACCATCTTGGAAACAATCGGAAATAGTTATGATCCCCAAGCCTGGCAAAGACATTACGCAGGTTTCATCATATCGTCCCATCAGTTTACTGCCCGTTCTCTCAAAAATATTCGAACGGTTAATTTTGAAATCTTTAGCGTCGCATATCGATTCGAGAAACTTAATTCCCAACCACCAATTTGGGTTTAGAAGAAAACACAGCACTGTTGAACAAGTCCATAGAATTACGAATTTAATTCGCGAAACTTTTGAAAGTAAGCAGTATTGTTCTGCACTATTTATCGACATGTCACAAGCGTTCGCCAAGGTCTGGCACGAAGGACTAATATACAAAATTTCAACACTACTTCCCGAAAACGTTCACAAACTGCTCAAGAACTATTTGGAAAATAGGTCTTTTATTGTAAGATCAAAAACCACATATTCATGAATTAAAAGAATCTCAGCTGGTGTCCCGCAAGGGAGTATACTCGGGCCCGCAGATTTGCCTACAAGTCCACACACGTACACTTTCACATTTGCTGATGATACAGCTTTTTTAAGTATCCATAAACAGCCGGATGTGGCATCTCAACAGCTTCAAAAGCACATTGCTGATTTGGAGAAATGGCTGAATAAGTGGAAGATAAAAGTCAATGCCACAAAAAGTCTTCACATAACTTTTACGCTGCGGAAAAACAATTGTCCACCCATTTCTATAAATGGAGTAACCATCCCAGAGCAGAGCCAAGTAAAGTATTTGGGAATACACCTCGGCGTCTGACGTGGGTCTACAGTAACAGCTTAAGTATTTTTTAGGTTAAGATTTTAATACTTATTGTAAATGTCGTTTAGACAGATCCAATAAATAAAAATAAAAAGTTAAAACATTATTTTAATTTCATGTTGGTATTTCATGCACTTTTTTCATATTTAAATTTAAATACAAAATAAAATACTTTGATTATTTTAAATAGAAAGTACATTTCATTTTCTGGGATTTATATCAAACTGTTCAAAGCGCTCTGCGACTTCATGCCCTATCTTCACTTTTATGCAAAAAAATGCTTGGTTTGTGCGGTGGCGGTTTTTTTAATTTTGCCTTGACAAAGATGTGTTATTTTAAAGCCAACCAGTGTGGAAATACAAATGTTTGTATAAGAACTCATGTCATAACAAATAACAAAATAAACATATGTAGAAAATAGCAGAAATATGCAAAAGTTAATATTTGTAATTATTATGAAGAGAACAACATCAATATATATAGGTACGTGCGTATAACAAAAGACTTGTATCTGATAATAATATTTACATATGACATTTTATATTTAATATAATTATTTTGCTATTTTTTCTAAATATTTATGGTCTTCATTTTGTTGAGAGATCTCTATTGCCATTATCTAACTTGTTAACGCTTAAAATGAAAGTAAAACACCTTGGCTCATAAAGAATTTATCGAAGTGCTTGTGTAAAGACAACTGAAAAAAACATGGCTGAAGAAAGTACTCTTGTCTGTGGCTGGTTAGTAAATTATATGCAGAATGACTTACTTATGGCTTGGCTGTTTGTGTGTAACATATGCTTTTATGAAAGAGTTTCTATGAGAATGAATAGTTTACTTTTTCATCAAGCTGACATGTATGAAATGACTACTTAACAGGAGAAGTGTTTGCCTTATGAACTCTTGCAGTTTTAATACGAGTACAACACATCAACCTTAAGGAGTGCATACTTCATATTCAGTTACATACAAACACATGCCTATACATACACATCTATGTGTTAGATCTAGGGAGTACAGTGAACCCTCAGTAACGTGTACTTTTTACGTATGTAAAAAGAAATTTATTAATATTTAGAATATGCACCAATAAAATTTTATTTATGACGAAAAGGCATTTAATTTGTTTGCTCTTTTTTTTTAATAATTTGAGCACTAGCCTGTCAGAGCGGCGTGGGCACACATTTAAACTTTCACTTTCAACAAACGCTTCATAAAGTTTTTTTTTTACATAATTTTATATATTTCTTTACATACGAGTAAACACATCTACATATATACTTTAGTCAACAAGCAAACCCACAGGTATTTACAAAGAAATATTGAAATGTTGAGACTGTGTGTTAAATGCAAAATCCATCTCTGTAGGCACAAAAATTTGTATTGTGGTTGCTGATGTTAACTTACGCTCTGGTTTGGTGGTACATCGATGTTAAAACTGGCGTATGTGTTTGGATGTTTGTATGCAAACACAAATGGTAAGTACATGAACATAATAAGCGATGACAGGTTTATTTGTCTATTCTGGATGTTTAAAATGAGATTTGTTTTAACAATTAAAAATAATCCTAATAAAACAAAAAGTTCTTTAACACTTTATTAACGCACCAGGGACTGAGGGCTTCATATCCAATTTCTATTTAAATGTTGATTCCAAGAAAAGATTTAAGAATGTGAACACCTATTGTGCTGTCGCTTAAGTGGTTTTACTCTCCTGCGTACGATTTTCAGACACTGCGCCCTCCCCCACCGATTCTACACCATAACATTACTTGTATTGAAATACTTCAAACCTAATGATGCGACATTACCAGAGAAACCAAAAATATGCAATTGGATGATTGCCCTACGTATGAAATGTTTATACGTTCCTTATAAGAATTTTGGCAACGATTTTTTACTACATATTTTTGCATATTTGATCTTTTGTAGCATATGTTTGTATATTTATAGCATTTGTAGAATGTTAAATATGCTAATATTTTACTATTTCATTCGTACTATTTCTTCTGTTTTCTACAATTTTTGTCGATTTAAAGTCGTCATCGATTTGAGTGATTTTTTCTGAAATATTTGGTTGCAAAAATAATTTACATAATACACGCGCAGACCATAATAATTAATTTCTAGAACCCAATTGAATTTAAACCACTATGAAAAAAACTAACACCCTTACGGCAAAATCGAGTTTAGAAGGAGTTCAATTATATGTGTAGAGAAGAAGTATACAGAGAAGAAGGTAAACTAAACTAGTTAGAGATCGATATAAAAGAACTTGAAATACTATCCAACTGTAGTCAAAGCAAAGATTCGAAATTATTTTACTGTGTACATTTGCAGGGTGTTTTTATTGCACCCGATTGGACTTCTAATCGACTAGAATAAAGCCAAAATCATTGTCATTAACACTATTTATCAGCGAATTATTTTTATTACCCAAACCACAAATAATAAAGGTTTATTCATTATAATTTTAATTTTCATATTAAAATTTTATTATTTTGTTATTGTAAAAAAACACATTAACATACAATTACAAATTCTTCCAATTAAAGTAACAGTATTTCTCCAACAACGCAGCAATCATTGGGAGAGAAAACAGCAAACAACAATTGCCATAACAATTACAGATAACAACCCAAATAACTACGATTATTAGCTCTTACAGACACTCAAATCTCTGGTCAATAACGATTCACAAGGCTTCAAACCAATTATGGTTTAGTAAGATTTTTTTATTGTTTTTTGTTGAAAAGTTTGATTATAGTACGACTGTTTTACTTTAGCCTTTTGAAGAATAATGTTTAAAACCTCCGTATTATTCTTTATTTTTTAATTTTGTTGTAAACTGTGTTTGAATGTTCTTAATATATTTGAAATACTTTCGTTTTAGTTAAAAGCCTATCAATTCAATTAAAGTCGAAAGAAGAGTATGACGAAAATGCATTTCTTTTATACGGATAGCAATTAATCACTATATCCTTCACTCAATTATCATCAATTAAACAGGTCTATTAGGCGGCAGAAGGAAATAAAAAAACTGTAAATTAAGTATTTAACGTTCAGCAAATGGAATTCAAAGACAGTGTAAGATTCGAGTTAAGGGCTGAATAATTGAATATCAAAAAAAGAAGAAAGATTATTGTAACAACGGATTCTAACAAACAGGCCAAAAAAGAAGATATACTGGCTTCTATTTTCGGGCCAGTTAAAATTCCCTCCTTTTCCCCCTTGTTACAGAGCATATGCATAGGAAATCTTGCAATATTTACAATTTAGGTAAAAGGTGTGTTCAGCACTTTCATATTAAATACTACGAGCAGCATTTCCCTGGAACATTTAATCCTGAAATTTCAAATTAAACGCCAAAAATAAATCAAAAATTAGAATATGTTTAAAGGGTTATGGTCATATAAAATTTATTTATGCACACAACTATAAAATTATATCTAACAAAATTTGCTGAACTGTTTTATTTGAAACTTACACAGCTATAAGCCTACAGAAAAAGAAACTGAAATTTTGAGTTTTTTACTCAGCCAACTAACTGTTCGCAAGTTACACTAATATATGTGGCGCCACTCTTTTTATTTCGCAAATAGTCAATGGAGACTACAGTTTGACTGTGAAAAGCCCCAACATACTCGTATAATAGAGAAATCATATACGCCGAAGTTTATTACCATGGTTATCTCCCGTGTAGACTTTATAAATCGTACCAACAAAATCGCAAATTTTCGCATAATTTCGAACATTTAAAAATAAATCATTTTTCTTCTAAATATATTTTTAAGTTAAATGTTTTAATTTATTAGAAAGTTTAAATTAATAATAAAGATAAATAGGGTACAGGAAAAACTTCACTATTCTTTAACATGAAAGCGTGAATGTGCATTTGCCACGATAGAGGAAACGGCAATCTTCTTTTGCGTGTTCATACAATTTAAGCAATGAGAGAAGCAAACAAATCTTTTTTATCATGTAATTAGTTTTACTCTCTGCAACACTTCCCATGACTAATTGATTCTACTATTTGAATGTAAAATCATTTGTAGTTACAGCGAAATATTTGCAATCTCTAATACAACTACAACAAATTGTCGTTGGAAAAGCTATTTACGTCACACAATCAGTTTGTCGTAAATAACAACAATAACAAATTTTGCAGTGACAACCATCTTAACGTCACACTTAATGTATCAGTCAATGAACGCTAGATAATAACTGCACCACTGATAGAATAAGATGATGACAATACATTTCAACAACTATTGCATAATTTATAGACGATTGACATAGTACACCGTCTTGATGTGAGGTGTTGAATTAAATGAAATAAAAATAATGAAATAATTTAGGACATTTTCAAATAAAATTTTTTTATTTTTGTATTTAATTATTACAAACTGTAACTCCTTGAAAACTGAAATAACTTTGCTCAACAATATTTAAATACCGCAAAGTAGAGGAAAAGTCTGTTACAATTAAAAAACAAATATCTCCGTGATGTTTTGTTTAATTAAAGTTGTTGCAAACATCGGAGACCATTGCAGCTAACTCACAACTTTTAGCATTAATGAACTATTGGAAAGTTTTAAACAAAACTCAATCTAAAACATGCATGTTTCTTTCTATTCAATGTGATCAATTTGTTTTACCCCACACTAGCACACACTTGTACACACACTGTCCCACCACACAAGCACTAACATAACTTGCAATACAAATTCATTTCGTTCCTGTTATTGTTTGACAAAGTTTATGTGTGTGCAAGCGTGCGAGTAGTAATGAAGTTATCAGCCCTCGACTCTAACATGACCTCTGAAAGTATTGTTGCGTAACTAAATACAAGCAATAAAATTTAAGTTTAGTATATTAGCGCTGATGATGTTTTCTTATTTTCATTCAAACTTCGTACGTGCTCACCAATCCAGACACACACACTCACACGAATTTAAATACATTCAAATGTATGTGTAAATGTATGTAGGCATCTACTAAGTTCGTTGTATGGGAATTATTTACAACATCTGCTCTCGAAATAATATCCGCAATATATTTAACTGTAAAGAATTGTTCGGGAATTGAATCATGGACATGTTCTCTGAAAACAGAAAAATATTTTCGTGTTGAATTAAGTTTTTTGCAAATTTTTATTTTTGCAGTTGTAAATAAAAATTTAATAAAGCGATAAATTTTACATTTATTTTTTATTGTTTAATTAAGCCCTCTTCAATAATAAAGGTAGTGAATTTTTAAATAAAAGCGATGGCAGCGAAACGTTAGGCAGGTGTGCATGGTAATCTTAACGTGAATTTAAGATTGCAATATGGCTATTGCTCTAATCACTGCTGTACGTATATGAATGTCGCATGCCTCTTTGCTGCTCTTGTTTACGTGTGATGCATTTGTACATTCACAAAATGAATGCCTGTATATTTCAGTTATGCATGTGCACGATTACATTGAACTTCAGTTATTGTTGCTACTTGTCTCTATAATTAAGTTTGTCGGCCTTCACATTTATTAGAGGAGCGTTATTTCATATTACTTTTATATAAACTTTAGGAGAGTTCCACATAAACGCGGTTTCAGTAGTTATTAATAAAACAAAAATGTGTTGTTTATAATAAAAGCAACACAACTTGATTGCTTGTATATTGGCATTTTTACAAACAATAATAAAACGTGATGTAAAGTGAATATCACCTAGAAATTCATCACATGTTACAACATGTCAACACACAAAAAAGAAGGTTCTGGCACAAGCGGGGAGGACCAATAAAAAAGCTCTACATGTATCGGGGTCTTGAAAGTTTACATCAGACTTTTATTTTCGGAAGAGTTAAACTTCACCACCTTTTTGCACATTTTGATAGTGCATCGGCGCAGCAAATCTTCTAATCCTGACATTTCAGATACAATATGTTTTCAACGCTTTTAGGTAAAACAATACGTGGAATATTTTTGCAGAATATTTTCAATCCCCCGACTCTCAGCTGTACGGGTATTTTTGGTATCTTTCTTAGAATAGGGGTAAAACTTGCCTTAAACAGTAACATAGTGGCCTATAATGCCCTACTAAATTATTTACTATAAAATTCTACTATAAATATTCAAAGCGACCATAGCTGAAAACTCTTCTCTAAAGCTAGAAATAAGTAAAAATTTGAAATGTTAATGGTTAATTTCGTACCCATTCCAAACTAGTGCTAAATTTGATGACGCTAGTTTGTATTGAATACATACAATTCCACTACAATTTACCATTCAAAAGAAGGCTGTGCGTATAATATCTATTTATAAAGCGATGAAAATAAATTTGGGTATTAATGAAGGTGTCCATTTATTTTCAATATTTTTATTTTTGCTCTAGGCAAACATATATCGCTATCAAAGAAATTCTGGCATATTTAAGCTTAAGAGAATGAATGCTCTTGTCTTTACCGGGTTCTTCAAGAGATTAATATATGTGATGACACTGTTCACCATGTTCATCGGATGCTGTTGCTAAGTGACGCTCAAAGTAATCCATGTGAAAATTCATAAAATGAATTTTAGCGGACATACGACCTTCTACCAGTACCCGTTGGCAGAACCGTGTTATTTAAAAGACCATTTGTTTTTCTTGTACAGTGCTCTTCTTTTGTTGCATTAACGCTCGCTATGAAGAATTTATTCGAAAAAATATATTTATAGTAGGGTGTTTATGTTTGTTAAAATAAATAAATAAAATAATAAAAATCGTGATGTCAGATATATTAAAGAAAATATTTAATAAGGATTTGAAAAGTCCTCAGCTAACATTCTGTTTTTAACATTTGTTTTCTAAACTATTAAATAAAATATTATTGTAATAAATACAATATTTTATTCTAGTACAATAATGCAATTGATACAACAATACAATACCTTTTTGTGAATTGAACAATTATAAGGTTTTTCTAATTTTTTACTTAATAATAAAACAAGTTACATATTACAGTCAGCATACTATCAATATTATTTAGGTTGCGTATTATTGCTTATTGTGTTGTTCAAGTACAAGACGAAAAATAATTTATTTTAAAATCAATTTAGATATTCCATAGAAAACGATTCTAAACACTTTAGAATCACAATTTCATAACAATGTAATGGAACAATGCACCTGAAGTGTGAATGTATTTGGAATATCATGGTCCGTATTGTTGGTTTCTTCTCTAAACACACGAGCACTATACGAGTGCACTGACGGTAGTGAGTTTGCGTGTGTATTAATTCACATGGCTGGTTATGGGTGTAATCTTCGCTTGGCTTGTTCCATATTACGAGCAGTGCAGTTTAATTACATGATAGTTTAATCTTGGCAAAATACTCCAGCTAAAACATTCATTTACATCTACTCATTATTTCTACATGCACACAATTGTATACCTGGAACACTAATTGCTTGCTAAATGAAATAATGAAATTATTTCAGAGAGTTTCGGCTAATAGGAGGAATTCCTGTTATATTTGCTAAGAACAACAGAATCTAATAATTAATATAAATGATTTGTATGATAATTGTGCAGCACACAAACATAATTAAATTTAATTTCATTGACTACAAGACATGTTAAAATAAATACCTGAATTTGCTTAAAACCATATTCACAAATATTCTAAAATTTATGAAATGTTTGATGAGCATGAACGTGAAATTGCCAACACAACAGTTTTTGTGTTTCCTTATATTTGTGTGTTTTTGTTTTTCGCCAACTTTATTACTGACAGGGGAAAAAGTGAAAATACGTTAGATAAACAAGTTGCCTTTTGATACAAAAGCAGAGTTTATAGTAACCTCTACATATAAACATAAGGCAAAATATTTATGGATACTTCCGTATTCTACACTCTAAGGAATAAACAGATATATTCTTTATATATCGGCTGCTAACACGTTGTTAAGGTTCATCATACGGTTTGTAACGTTTGTAAATTTTACTTGAAACATTGATTAGTTGTTTATACAGAAATTAAGGCGAAGCCAATTCTGGCCTCAGATAAATAGATAGAGTGATCGACAAATCTGTTTGGCCGGGGTTTTCGGGGCTACAGTGGGTGCGTTTTTTAAATGGCGTCTTCCGAAGGTCTTCATACCCGATTTTTTGCTTTGAAAAAACCCAGGTTTTCATGTTTTTCTTTTTTTATTTAACTTGTCTAAAATTTTGAGTATACGTCCATATTTTGTAGTAGTTTAATCAATTTTTTTTCAGAGAGCCAGCAAAATGTTCATAGTGTCACTAATACCTCTTGATGATTGTAGTATATGTAGTTATAAAATGATTACAGTCTTTTAAAATTATGTCATGTAAGATCTTGATTTAGCTTATTGGTTTTGTTTTTGTATTTTTGGTATTTTTTAATAGACATCGTCTACTTCTTGTTAACAAAAGGGAATACCTGCAAATAGCAATAACAATAAGAGCATAGGCACCGTTATTAATAATACTGGTTTGTCACTAAGCAACTAGCAAAATAAGAAGACGTGTATTTTAAAACGATTAATAAATACATGAATATTTAAAGAAATAAATTTGGTTAAGTTTATTACAGTGGCGACGAGGATTAAAAAAAAAAAAAAGTTTGAAAAAGTTCATTTTAATAATTAAAAGAAATTAAAAGCTATGGCCAAACCAATTTTTGGAAAAATACCGTGGTTTGACCACACTCAAAATAATTGGACTGTGTTTCAAAATCAATTGCAGCAATTTATAATTGCAAATGAGATATTGGATGGAGCCAAAAAAAAAGCCATTCTTTTAACATCAATTTGTGAGACATCGTATATGCTGTTGCAGAATTTGGTGAGTCCAGCAAAAGTGGAAGATGTAGGAACGGCGTATGAAATTTGTCTGTCTTCTATGAGCAGTCATTTTAAGAGTGCTACATCTGGATTTGCTGAGCGGTTTAAATTTTATAATGCTACAAAAGCAACCAACGAAACGATAAAAGAGTGGGCTGTTCGTGTTCGATCGCTAGCGGTGCACTGCGATTTCGGAGTTGATCTGCAAACAGCTATCCGAGATAAATTCGTAATGGGATTGGAAAAGGGTCCAGCCCGGGATAAAGTTTTTCTGGAATCGGTGGATTCTTCTTTTGAAAAGGTCGTTGAAATTGCCAACAATGTGGGATATACTAAACATCAGTACGATTTAGCACAAGATGTAAAAGAAGAAAATCTACATTGCATAAAAAAAGTAAAGAAGGACAACAAAAAAAGCAACAACAAAGGCGACAGCAACAACAGCGTAAATTATTAATGGAACAATGTAAGGTTTGTGGGTACAACAATCACAAGAGCGATAACTGTAAGTTCAAAAATTATAAATGCAACAACTGCAAACAAAAAGGGCATTTAAAGAAAATGTGTAACTTACAAAAAATAAATTTTATTGACAATAGTGATGTGAGTTTATATTCTATTAGTAGTAATAATGATGGTCCTATTAAAGTAAAAATTATTGTAAATAATAAATTTTTTGAAATGGAATTAGATACGGGATCGGAAAATAATGTAATTTCGATGAATTTCTATAGGTCGTTTTTTGAAAACCATAAACTCAACGAAGTTGACGTATGGTTGAAGTCGTATAATGGCGCACACATAACCGCTATAGGTTCGTGTGATGTTGAAGTTAAATATGGAAGTAAAGTAAAGGTAATTCCATTTATTCTAATTGAAAATGGTGGCCCACCATTGCTAGGAAGAAATTTTCTTAAAATGTTTGAAATTAAGATTTGTAAACTAAATTACTCTGCACCCATGTCAATTTGTAAAATAAATAACTCGGTACCCATGCCAGTCACACAACAAATTATTAGGAAATTCGGGAGTCTTTTTGATGGCAGTTTAGGGATGTTTAAAGGAGGTGAGGCAGTTTTAAAACTTAAAGATGGTACAGTACCGAAATTTTTTAGGCCGAGGCCGTTACCTTTAGCTATTAAGGGAAAAGTAGAAAAGGAAATAGATAATTTAGTTAAAATTAAGGTACTACAGCCAGTTAACTACAGTGAGTGGGGTACTCGTATTGTTCCCATTGTAAAGAAGAATGGAAGTATTAGGATTTGTGGTGACTTTAAAGTTACCCTAAATCCACATTTATATGTTGAAAGGTACCCACTTCCTCGGATCGAAGATATTTTTGCTAAATTGCACGGTGGTGAAGAATTTACCAAATTAGACTTAAGTATGGCTTATCAACAAATTCAATTAAGTAAAGAATCAAGAGAATATACTACTATTTCAACATCAAAGGGGCTTTTTCAATATACCCGATTGATTTATGGGTTAGCTTCGGCACCCGCCATTTTTCAGAGAATAATGGATTCTCTTTTAGCAGGGTTAGATGGGGTTGTTGTCTTTTTAGATGATATTTTGATCAGTGCATCGAACAGAAAAAGGCACATTGCAAAACTTGAGCAAGTTCTTAGTATTTTGAATAACGCTGGTTTTAAGCTATCGGCAGAGAAATGTGAATTTTTTTCCAAGAGGATACAATATTTAGGACATATTATTGACAAAAATGGATTACACATGAATCCAGGGAAAATTAGCGAAATAATTAATATACCGTATCCTACAAATGTTAAAGAACTTCAAGCCTTCTTAGGTGTAGTGAATTTTTATAGAAGATTTTTACCGGATGTGTCCACTTTGTTACATCCACTACACAATTTGCTACGGGCTGATACTAAGTTCGATTGGAATGATAGCTGTTCCTCGGCGGTCAATCAGCTAAAATCTTTATTACTAGCTGATAATTGTTTAGCTCATTTTAATGATAGGTTTAGTACACGATTAACGGTAGATGCCAGCCCAGTAGGTGTGGGCGCGGTTTTATCGCAAGTAGATGATCGAGGAGTAGAAAAGCCAATAGAGTTCGCGTCTAGATCTTTGACAGACACGGAAAAACGATATTCACAGTTAGATCGCGAAGCCGTAGCTATTCTTTTTGGTGTGAAGAAATTCCATCATTACGTATATGGTCGTCATTTCACTTTAGTGACTGACAACAAACTACTACACCATATTTTTAACCCCAAAAAAGGCATACCTTTGATGGCTTCCAGTCGTTTACAACGTATCGCGTTAACCTTATCTGGTTACCAGTTTGATATTTGTCACATAAAGTCAAAAAGTAACGTTGCTGACTATTTTTCTAGATATTCAAAGAAACCTAACTTCCACCTAGAAGAATTTCCTACCAACGTTTACATGAATTATTTACAAAATCTTACGGATGAGGATAGATTTCTAGATTTTAGAATAATAGTTCGTGAAACAGAAAGGGACATGTTGTTGCAGAAGATCAAACATTTTATCAAATTTGGGTGGCCTGAAAGATGTCCTGACTCCAAATTGCTGCCGTATTTTTTAAAGCGACATGAGATGTCAGAAGAGGAAAATTTTCTGTTTTGGGGATATCGGGTAATTATACCGGCACGATTAACAAAGGACGTAGTTAATTTTTTACACGCTTCTCACATGGGAGTAATAAAAATGAAAGCAATGGCTCGTGAGTGCTGTTGGTGGCCTGGACAGGGTAAGGCTTTGGAGGAGATTGCTAAGTCTTGTGAGGCTTGTTTAATGACACGGTCAAATCCACCCCAACAGGAATTGATTCCTTGGCCGAGACCAAATGAAATTTGGTCCAGGGTTCATATAGATTTTTTTGGCCCATTCTTAAAACGTTGGTGTTTAGTAGTTGTGGATAGTTCTAGTAAATGGGTGGAATGCGTTGACATGGGTACAAATACAACAAGTGATGCGGTTATTTCCGCTTTACGCGAACTTTTCGCTCGTTTTGGACTTCCGAAATATGTGGTTTCAGATAATGGTACGTCTTTTGTTTCAAATAAATTTAAGAATTTTTTGAAAATAAATGGAATTGAACAAATAACAACACCAGTAGGGCATCCCGCTACTAACGGTCAAGCGGAGAATGCGGTTAAAATAGTGAAAAATGCGTTAAAACGAAGTCTAAAAAGCGCGCCATTATCAGAATTCAACAGTGCGCTATGTCGATTTTTGATTGATTATAGAAACACTATACATTCCAGCATCGGAGTTTCTCCGGCTGCATTGATGTTTAATCAAAGACAATTGAGAACAAGACTTGATCTTATTAACCCAAAAAGACAAATAGAAAATAAAAATATTGAAAATGTTCAAGAATTTGCAAAAATTAAGCAAAAAAATCAGACGAAATATCATAAGGGTTTTAAGAAAACGATATTCATGATCAGTGAGAGTGTTATGGTAAAGGACTATTCCATTCCAGGAAAAGTGTCGTGGACACAAGGTATAATCTTTAAAGTTTTAGGCAAACAAACGTATTTAGTAAAAATAGAGTCTAATAAAATATGGAAAAGACATGCAAATCAGATAATACCTTGTAAGAAACCTAGTGAATCAACAATGCCGACAACAATATCAGATCCATTTCAGAAATTTTATTCAAATAGTACAGACTCTAAGAAAAATATTGCAAACGAAAATATTGAGAACCAAGAAAACGATATTATAATTGTAAATAATAAAAATGAAGAAAATGTGTTAAACAATGGTAGTGATGAGAAAACTGATGAGGCTCAAATTGATACCAATAAGAACACTGTTAAGAAATATAATTTAAGGCAGAGAAAACTAACTAATTAAAAAAAGAAAAAAAAAAACTGTATGTACAATAATATATAAGATTAAAATTTTATGTGTAAGATTTTTTTTTCCTTCCTAATCCATAAACATTTTTTCCAATAATGAATAACATAAATAACATAATAAGAAAAATAAAGAATGTTCATGGATGAGGAAAAAATTTATGAAGGGGGTATTGTAGTATATGTAGTTATAAAATGATTACAGTCTTTTAAAATTATGTCATGTAAGATCTTGATTTAGCTTATTGGTTTTGTTTTTGTATTTTTGGTATTTTTTAATAGACATCGTCTACTTCTTGTTAACAAAAGGGAATACCTGCAAATAGCAATAACAATAAGAGCATAGGCACCGTTATTAATAATACTGGTTTGTCACTAAGCAACTAGCAAAATAAGAAGACGTGTATTTTAAAACGATTAATAAATACATGAATATTTAAAGAAATAAATTTGGTTAAGTTTGATGATAAATTGAATTTTCAAAGTTTTACTTCTTTAATCTATTTGTACTTAATGACACGATATACACACACGGCCAAAAAGCGCCGTCACTTTGATTACTCGAAACCAGAGAAAACCAAAATTATTTTATTTTAGTAACGGAAATCTGTTTAGAGAGATAATTGGAACATTTTTGTGCAATATTAGCTTACAAAGATGATGCTATACGAGTATATATATATATTTGTTTAAACGATTTCTTATCAAAAGTTCAATAGCCTAACAGTGTTTGTTAACTGTTGTGTAGTTCGCACTTATATTAATTTATTTAAACTTTGTTTACATTAAATATTCGGAATACTCCCTATAGTTTCATTCCTTCAAGGATAAAACAGAAAACCGCGAATGACACTTTACTGGGAACTTGAGTACCAGCTAAACGGTCTATTAGATAAACTTTTTTCGCTATTCCAAACGATTTTTGTCTTAGCAAATATAACAAAATGAAAATATAAGAAGGAGAATATAATTTTAATACGTTGCAATAAAAAGGCGCAGAATTTTTCCTATTTTTTCTTCGTATTTACAGAGGGATACTTTATTAAGTGTCTTGTATTGTTGTTGTGTGTAGGTACTCGTGGTGTGTCCTTTTCGCTACAGCTTGCATTTTCTTTTTATTATTCAGTTAAACTATATTTAATTTTGAGCCTATTGTGTTGGCGTATATTTTTTCTTGCTTTTTTTCGTTGTTAGTTGCTTTTATTACTTAACTTAGTTTCTTTTCACCGGTTTTTTCAGGAATGAACGACAAGTTCCTTTTATCATTTTTTTTTTTTTTTTGGTTCTCCAGTTTTGTTTGTAATGGAATGATTCTTTTGTCTGGCGTTCTTTCTTTTCCAAAACAGAAAACAGTATAAACCTAATGTTTACTTTTAATTAATTTCTTCGGAATATTTTTCCTACGGAACGAAATACAAAATGAACTGAAATGTTTATAAAATATGTGATGCGAACACACACACACTCTTACTCACATTAATTGTGTTGGTGTAGAAGCAAAAAATATATTTGTTGTTTAAGTTTCTACAATACTTTACGAGAAAAATAATAATAACAAAAATAGTTGAGAATATAAAACCTTAATAGAAGTTGGTTCACAAGGGGATAGAGGGAAACTCAGCGATAGCGAAATATCAGGAGAACAATTTGGTTTGTGTTTAATTTTATTAATTATTTTATTTATTTAAGAAAAATAAGAAACTTAACAATACAACAACAAGAATACACCGAGTAAATTTACTGCAGTGTAGTATTCGTTCTAACCCAAGGGAAAAATAATCGAAAAATATAAATTGTTGAGAAACTTTCGTATTAAATTCTGATGAAGTGCTACACAGCAAATTTGATATGACAAAAGTAAAATATTCCAACTACTCGAAAACCGGTTTTTGCATGACCTCTAATACCGGAGCGCCTCAGCAAGTATTCTTAGAAAATGAAAGTAAAACGTGCTCAAATTAAATGGATTTTAAATGCGAAAGCAAGACAAAGGAAATACAGTAATTCAACAACATTAAAGGTAATCAAGCATAAATCAAGCATAAGAATTCTATAAATGCTAAAAATAAAAAAATTCAAGTGAAGAAAGGTGGTCGCGATAAAAGAAAATATCTTCGCACTCAATGTTAAAGCAAGCTGCGTAAAAGGACATACACTAAAGTGAAGACGTAACATTTAAAACATGTTTTTCATTTCTTAGAACGGGTGAAGTACAAACGCAGGCAACTAAAGCCATCGAATACTTAATAATCAGCATGCTAACAACTTAAGCTACATTACTCACATACCTTGATTAAGCATGAAAAGAATTTTACGTTAATGTTATTATGTTATTTTTGCATAGTTTAAATAGTTTGTTTGTTCAACTCAACCATGTTGCAATTTTAATGGATGGAAATCACTTAGTGATTAACTATCAGTAATAACTTGTTTATCACAACAACAATAATATGTTTAAAATGTTTTCAAATAACCAATACACAGAGCTTTAAAAGTTGTGAATAAAAACTATTTTTTATTAAACACATAGCAAAAGAAATTTTGAACACTTTAAAACTTTTTTTAATTTCGGCATATTTAATTGTATAACATTTATTTTTTTGGTTATAAAATTAATTATGTCAATTTTATGCTTAACTAAACATTACTTTCATTAAATTTAAACGAGCAGAAAGCAAAAGTCAAAATGCAAAACAAGTTACATAATGAGAGCAAGAAAATAAATTATTAATTTTTAAACAATAAATGCGGCATAAATAACACAAATAAACACAGTATTATTCCAACAACATTGTTGAAGCTAAATGCTTCAGAATGAACCAATTTAAACTTTTAATCCCATAAATAGTGAAACAATTTAAGCTGTTTTGTACATCAATTTGATTATTTTTACCCTGACGCTGGCAGCAATTGTTCAACAGTTAAAAAGACCTTTAAAAATTTTATCTGCCTTATACGAACTGTAAATCTGACTGTCAGAAATCTTGGATTCGGTTAAATGTTTAATTGTAATCGCTAGGACATGAAAACGATATTCTCCCTCTTCCTGAACCCTGAATAATTCTCCTAAAAAATATTGAAAATTATAACAAGATGAATTTAGTTTGTTTTTTGTAAAAAATATCAAATTTTGATTGTCGAACGTACATTGGGAAAAACGTAAGTAATTCATTGTTTTTATGTTTTTACTCGTATATTTTATGTTTTGACTCTCACCCTGGTTAAAAACGATCTTTTTTTTATCATATACTCGTACATATGTATGACTCGCTGTCATGTCAATGTCAAATCGGGTTTTTGCCAAAAATCTGTCTTTGGTGTTCACACTATTCAATTTAGCTCACTAAATTAGCATGTGATAGCTGAAAATGTGTTAATATTGTTTAGAAATCATTCGACTCTAGAAGTAATTTTGTAATAAATTTTATTTATTTTCAAAAATTAGAATTTTTGATAACAATTTCATGTCTAAACAAAGTCTCAAATAGACGTAGTACATAGAGTTCCAACCTATTCTAACGTTACACTCTTAACGTACAGCCATGTGACTGTATTCATATATGTGTGCGTATGTTTACACGCATATAGAAATATTTAAATCAGTGACCGTATAATTGTTTTCGTGATGTATGTATGTCAACATAGAAAAAAGAAACAAAAATAAAAAAATTAATTCAGTAAGTTTAAAAAAAATTAAAAATTACACTTAACAATGTAACAACTTTACCTTCAACAACGGCAATTTATATTTATTTATTTACAACTACAAGTATTCATTTATTAATAAAAAGTTTATTTTACAAGTTTTAAGCTCTTCTTAATTTTTAACTGTGATTACATATGCTACAGTGACGAGTGCCCGCAATTTATGTAAATAAATATTTTCTATTGTTCAATTTTCTTTTAATTATTATATTTTTAATTATAAAACTTATAATTTTCCAGGCAAAAAAAAAAATAAAACAAATGTGTAAATTTAACTGTGACGGCTTATTAAACTATTTTAAATATTAAATAATTAATGAAAATAACGGAAACCATTATTTCTATAACTCAAATGTAAAACAGAATAAAACAACAATAATCAATGAATAATTTATTTTATGTTTCAATGTAAACAAATTTGGCTGGGTTTGTTCATCAATATGAAAGAATTATTGGCTGGTCTTGTATATTTGTTTTATTTAAATATCCAAGTACATGGAGAACTGTTGCTAACTACAATTTTAAGTTCAAGTCCTTTCGTGGCCATTTCTATAAGGAACGAAAGCGATCTATTCGAGTTCTTTCCCTTTGCATAAGCCGACCTGACGTGGTCTTGTCAAAGAAGGGGTTTTTTGACATCTCTTAGACGTAAAGATGTAAAGAATCTTGTCCAATGTCGGTTACTATAACACCGGTCTTCGTTATAATATGTGTATTATATACGTGTTTATAAATATATATATATAGGTATATATACTCGTATATGTTTTAAATGGTACATAGATTAAAAAATTTTTTAACACAGTACATGGATACATGGGTTATGTCCGAATACTCCTCTACTTTTGTGTTTACTTTGTTTTATTCTCTTTCACAAGTATCCTATTGTAGATGCTAAGGATTACAAGTGAAACAGCGGCAAAGCTGCAATTAAATGCAGTTTATGATATTAAAGAACTCGCAAAAATTTTTTTAAATGCTGTATGCAAATAGCATTTTTAAATATTTAACAAAGTTTTCTTAAAAACAGTAAACGTAGTTAAAAAATTAATAAAACTCAAAAACGACAGATATTCATAACTTGTAAAGTAAAGAAAGGGGAATTTATTCCAAAAGCTTTTTAAGCCAGCCATAGCTATTGCAATTAGGTTTATATTTTATTCTTGTTTCTATTAGAAATTAAACAATTATTTTGTAATAAAAAAATGTTTTTAAACCTTTTCTTTATTATTGGTCTCTCTCCTTGGTGAACAAAGTTTAAAATTGAGAGATAAGTTTAAAATTTGCTTTATCTATATAATTAATAGACAAGACGATTTTTTGTAACCTTCTTGCTTACATCATACCGAGAGTAACAAAAAGTATAGAATTTTAAAGGTATTTATTTCACAAATAAGCACAATTTATATTTTATTAAAACCAGTTTATGGCCTGATGGAAGTCTTTGAAAAAATAAACTAGGCAGCTATTTACCCAACATTTTTCAGAATTGATTAAAAACAGTATATTTTATAGTACAGAAGCCCTCAGAGAATTATCTCTTAAAATATCTTTAAATCCTAAAATGGAAGTGAAAATCATTTGTGAATAACCAAGAATTTAAGAATTTAATTTTTTCTTTAAATAAATGTAAATTTGTTTTTAACAAAAACTATTTGCTAGAGCAGGTCTAAGATAACATAATCATTATAGTCAGTCATAATTCAAATGTCATTTTGTGCAGGTTTTTAAAAAAATATAATGCATTTTTTGTTCATTTTAAGTTAATCCTGCTAACTACCATATCCAAAGCCATTTAAATGTGGCTTTAGAGATTTGTAAATCTTATTTGTCATAAACATGCTTTAACCCTTGTTTGAACCAACAAATTTATTTTGGAATCAACAAACTTTAAAAAAAATTCTTGAATACGAGTATGAATATTTATTTGCAAAGCAAAAAGCAGAGCATTAGCATACGAACGTTGTTTTGTTATGACTGCATTTAAATAAGATTTCAGTTTTGCTTTCCAACAAACAACGTTTATAATAAAGTAGAGGAGGCTTAGGAAGAATTGAACAACAAAACATATTTTTCTTCCTCGATTTTAAACTAAATATAACAAATTCAGCTGGTGATGTCATTTAGTATCATGTTTAGCATCATTGAGGAATAGACTAAGTTTATACCGACTATGGAACATTCAGAAACTAACGCTGAGTTTTTGGCCAGTGCATTTATAATATTTAATATTAACATATGACAGACATATCATAACTTGCATACTATAAGTCTTAACGAGTTTCAAAAATGGCTTCTGAGTTACAATTTTCCCTTTAAGTTTAAACTAAATAGTGTCCTGGTTTTGATATTTAACTTGTTACTGCAGCATTATTACAAATTATATTCTAAATTTATCAAGGACATAGTAACGCAACTTCATTTCCCATGCTTTTGAAACGCGTCGTATGAAGACCGTACCTGGCATATGATATTTGTTTCATTAATTTGTGTTTATACAAGTTGAACATTTTATCCAATGAAATTAAAACAATGTCAAGAATTCAACAACAATTCTGGGGAGATTAGTTTGCTATTAAATTAGTAAAAAGTAATTCTTTTTACTAATTATTAGTAGAAAGTAGTTCTTTTATTGATCCAGAATAATAATTCGTGCACAGCAATTTAATTTGGTCCATGCTTTAGTATTTTAAATTTCCCGCCAACAGATATTTGCGAGTTTCTCTGAAATTTAAATAATTTCTAAAAATCGCAAAAACTTAGTATTTCATATACCATGTGCGTTGACATTTTTGAAATGCTTTTATTTTATACATTATTTCCCATTTGCATATTTTCCCTCTTTGTCAACATTTTTTGTTAATCAATTATTTCAGTTCTTAGAGCATCACTTTAATAACGTAAAGTGATGCGTTTATTTAACCACCACAATAAGGAGACAAGCAAGCTGTTAAGTAAACATATAAAACGTCTTAAAACATAATAGGAACAACAAATCCCTAGTTGTAACCTAAGGCAAGTACGATATGATTTATCCTTAAATAAGCAACTAAATAAAAATAATTTTTGTAGAATAGTAACACAACCTCGGATCCTTGCTTATGTGATGCAGGGGGGGACTCTGTAAAACACTTTTGTTATTAAACAACACGTGCTATAAATCGAGGGAGGAATTTCCTCATATTTTCGACAACTACAAAGACATGTGCACAACAACAAGAAAATAAAAACGTGCAAGCATATACAGGATGGTTATAAAGTGTCTAATCGTAGTAAAGCATTAAATTTGAGAAAAATTTACTCCTGTTGACAGGAATTATCCAATTATTTTATGCGTCATATAATAACAACTTAATTAAGGATCAAAATATTTTACATTTTCACATAAACGTTCACCCTCGCACAGTGGCCAGTATTGATTTTGTTAATACTCGTACTTCTTCTTCTAATAAATAAAATCAAACATTCATTGCATTTAACAGAAATTCGTCTGCGGTAACTAATGGAGGGTAGCTAAATTATTTACAAAAACCTAAACAAATAAATTAAACTAATTTTCCAATTTACTGGACGAATGTATGTGAGTGTGTGTCGTTTTTGTCAAATTTAAGAAAGTATTTAATGATCAGCTATTGTCGGACTGCAAAACAATATTGATTAAAGCAACGAAAAGGGAAATAAATAAGTAAACGCATGTTTGGACAGTTGAGGCCAGTGTATAATAGAAAAATTAGAGCCTTAGGTGGGAAAATTTGACGGTGTTTTATTTAAAAGTAAAACATCCTTTCCCTCACAATCTATAAAGCGGAAACTAGAATAAGTTAACATAACCATACGAGTATAACAATAAGCCGAAGAAATGTAAATATTTCTATTGAATGCGAAAAAAGTAAGATCAAAATCAGGCTGGCTGCAAATGTTATTCGCATGTATTTCCAATTTATTTAGCCGTATATGTATTTGGTATGTATGCTTCTTATTAAAAACTTATTTTGTTCTGTTAAAATTTCTTTCTGGGATCCGCTTACATCAGTAACGTATTAGTCAATCAAAACAAGGCTTGAGATATATCTGAGTAATTTCAAAAAACTCTCTTAATAGCTGTTTTCGCTCGAAATTTACCATTTGGAAAAGTAACTAGTGTTTTCCTACTAGTCAGAATACGACTAATCTACATTTCTTTAATGTGGGTAAGACAATTATCAAAACAAATAAAACACAGAAATCATATACATAAACCTTTTATGCCGGACTCAGCTGCGCCAACAACCATTTCATGTTTTTATTTTTCAGCTTGAAACCTATCGGAAGTGTTGATAGTAAAACTGTACTGTCTCACTACTGATGTTGTCACCAGTTATACTGATCTATTATACTCGAGGTAGTGCTTTTTCTGCAGACATTTAACATATGCTTGTCATTGAGTATCTACCTTGGAACTATTGGCTAGGGTAGTTCTTATGACACTAGTATATTTTTACAATTTTAGTCAAAACTTTTGCAACTTTTCATTAGAATTCCGTTAGTAATATGGAATATCTTCTAGATATTTATGTTTGTAATTGAATTAGCAATAGAAGTAGCGAAGCACTCCGGAACTAGTATTTTATATATGTACAAATCCATAATATTCAAGCACTAGTGAGTATATCGGCTAATGGACTACAAAATATGAACTTGTTAAATAGAAATTTTTAATTTTCCTTAAGTTTAGAATACTTTGATGTTTTGTTTTCTTTCCTGATTAATATACTTTTACGGTTTTTTGTGTGTTTTTTGCAATGTACACAAACTTTACACTCACACAGGCGCACGCATTGCGTTACGTTATGGAAGAAACAGGTTTTAACAAAGCAAATTATTGGGCAGAACCGAACCTGAAAGTAAAAAAACAAAAACGTTTTTAACACTTTTTTCCATTTCTCTTTTGTTTGTTGTTCCGATAGTTTGAAGTGTTGAAGAGTTAAGACTTGACGCAACCTGACCGAACCGAAAGCATGAACGTGTGTGCAATTTAGTTGCTTTGTATAGTGAATAACTTAAGAGTAAAACCCTAAACGCAACAAGTACAAAAATACTTTTCTCACCTTTCCATAGTCGAAATACAATGCAACAGAGCATGATGGCATTTTTATTATGACAAAAATACATTCACACTTAACGGGTGGTTCAACAAAGAACGTCTTTTTTAAGAAATATTTAAATTGATATTTTATTTTGAAGTGTAAATAAATGTCAACAATTATGAAACACAATTAATTTTGATTAAATTTCTTTCCAATAAAAACATCCACTTTGAAAGATACTGCTTTCCCTCTTTATTTAAATATCAAATGGAAAATTTTATTTCACGGGGAGTAAAACTGCCAAAACAAAACATCTATTTATACGACCCTGTATATTTTATACCCAAAACAGAGCTTCTATACAGGTTCACACATTCTAGTGCGAAAATTTTAATTTTAATTTGCATGCTCTAATTTGATGCTGAATGGTAATTTGAATGCCATATTTCAGCTCTCTTCTTCTCTTTATTTAGTAACAGGCAGATTATTTTTTTTGTATTTTCTTTTCTTTAACTGAATACGTATTGTTTTTATAGAAACATTAGCCGCAGTATAAATGGTCATAAACGTGTTTGAAAAACTTTGCGCAACTTGAAATTGCAGCTGAAGAAATTAGATGCCTTTGCAAATAAAGATTTAAACTTATTGAAGTTAAAAAAAGAACAGAAGTAAATCACATGTGTTGTAAGTGCACGAAAAACCAAATATGCTTAAAGAGTTGGAATTAAGAAGTATTAATTTTCCTTTGCATAGACCCATGTGTTGTTTCAAGCCGGAGTTGCTTTTACTCTTTTGAAGGATTTAAAACTACGTGAGCATTGTATTGAAGCAGTAGCGTAGGGGTAAATTATCTTTACAAATTTTTCATCTCCATTCGGCATTGTGGTTCTAAAAGCGAACAGGGGAGGAATAATATTTTGGACGCTACAACTGAAATTTAAAAAATCTCAGAACGATATTTTTTTTTCAATTTTCGATTCAAGTAAAGAAAGATTGTCTGTTCTATCAGCATGAAATATGTAAATATAATTTTAACTCTAATTGCTTTTCGTATATTAAATAAAATATTGCCATGTTAAAGACTTCATGCTTACACATCCTTATTATTTGGGATTTCATACATATCATAATGGGCAACGTCTTTAGGGCAAAATTAGAAAAGAAGAAACACACTACCATTTATGTTCCTTTTAGGGCGTTAACATATTACGAGTATAGCAATAGGGCAAAAAAGTTCCTTTTTTCTAGAAAAGAAAATCCCATTATTAACTGAACATTACCCAATCAGCTGTTTACATTTTCGTTTTCAATGCATTCTGGCGCTAAAATCCTCTTTGAGGGATTTTGTAGCGTCTCTGTACTTCCAATATATAGATATTAAATACTTTACCAAATATAGCAATAGTAAGAAAATATTTTCCAACATATTTACCAGGCGTTTCAAATACTTTTTATAAGAAGATCCGAAAACTTTTCAAAAGTATGTGCAAGGTTGTTGTGTTAGTTCTAAAGTTGTAGTAGAAAAAGTATAGAACCAACTTCACTACAACGTCGGTGAGGCTGTACTGCACTTTCATCTCCCACTCCCACTATTTCTGTTTTAGAATTTTTTTTTTTTCAAACTAAAACCTAAAAGTTATTTTATGGCATACGTGCAAACCTAAGTACGATGAGTAAAAAAATACTTATAAGTACCATGTCCTGGAAAAAATTAAATACGGGAGAAACTAATTGCATATCCCAGTTCTTTTCCGGGAGACTTGTTGCTGTTCGATAGACACCATAAACTGAAACTACTGTCACCTTGACCCTAGCAGGAACGTGTTCTTAATCCGAGTTACCAAATAATATTATTATAATAAGATTTTGGTCAAGTGATGTAAGCAATAAATAAATAATGATTATAAAAATTCAAGGGAAAAGAGAAAAATAGCACATGTGATTATCGGGGAGCCAAGAATTTTTTTTTTGGTTTTGGCATGAACAAATTATTTCAAGAAAGTAATCTCTTTATACCATTTCGGGTCAATTCAATAAATATCGTTTTCCATTAATTTGAACATAAATATCTTGCAAAAGTCAACAAAGAAAATGAATGATATTAACAAGACCGTTTTCGCATTTGGATACTTTTTCAAAAGTCAAGTTTTGCTATGAGTTTCTCGTTCATATTTCTTTTTTTATATTTATAATTATATTATTAACAATTTGTGTATTTGCATTTGCAAACATTTTGCTTTTATTCGGTTCATTGAACACACGAATTCTCTTATCACTGCTGCGTGTTGCCTATTTTACCACTGAATTTAGATTCAATTTTATTCCACTTCCGGTACAGTGATATTCATCAGGATGATAATGGAAATGATAATGCTGTTGTAGCTTTGTTATATTCTATGTAACTATTGTTGAATAGGACGAGTACTATTGTTTTTCGCCGTTTAGTTTATGAATTTATAATTTACGATTTTAAGCAAAAATATTTGCCGTCATCAAAGATCCATACGTGTAATAAACATCTATTACACATTCATATGATTGATATTTGATAAAAGAGTAGTTCGTTATAAATAAAAACACATGGCGTTTTGTTGATTTCCTTTTTCCGGCGAATGAAACCAACAAATTCTTTAAAATTAAATTTTTCCATACTAAATAACTACGAAATATTTGTGCAAAGACGATTGTCATTTAAAATACTAAATTTATTTCAAATTAAATTAAATTCTAAGTATCTGTTATTTTTAAAGTTTAAAAGAATTTCGATTATATTTTCCAGATTTAAGTAAAAATGCATTTTCTTTCAATCACAGTGACGTTTTGCCCCTTAAAAATCTGTTGGTTATACAGCAACATATATTCTTTTTTTTATATTTTTATTTAAATTGCAATCTATCAGTATATACTGATAATAAGCAAATCTGTTGAAACATAAATATGACAATTGAAGTTGAACTTTTACATACAAGTACAACTATAAAAAAAAAATCTTATGGTTAACAAAATTAACAAAAATAAATATATTTGTACGAATATTACTTTCAAATGATTAATTTATAACAAAATAGTATATATATCGTATAATATTAAGTGTTAACAACAATTAAACTAAAAAGAAAAACTAAAAGTTTATAATAAAAAATAAATAAATAATAAAAAAAAATGATACAAAAAGGGAAATATATATTAACATTTTTTTTTTGTTAGTTCCGGAATGGAAGATCTAAGATATGATATCTCTTAAGTCTATTTATTTCATCAGTTTCATCTAGCAGAGTAATTGCCAAGGGGTTTACATGATTACTAAGTCTTAATAAATATTTTTCACTAAAGGAATTAATTGTATCTTTTACCGTTTTAATCTTGAGGTCAATGTGAATTGCTTCGTTAGTAATATACCAAGGTGATTGAACTATGAGTCTTAGCGTCTTGGACTGATATCTTTGTATTAATTTAATATTTGAATGACTTGCAGTTCCCCATAACTGAATTCCGTAGGTCCACACAGGTTTTAAAATAGCTTTATAAAGTTTTAATTCGTTTTCAATATTTAGTTGAGATTTATTACCAATTAACCAGTAGAGTTTTTTATTTGTTAAATTTAAGTGCTGATGCTAATTTTTTATATGTTGTTTCCATGTAAGTCGACGATCCATGTGCAAGCCAAGATATTTAACATAGTCATTTTTAGGAATCTGAACATTATTAATAAAAAGATTAGGACAATCTCCCTTTCTAAGTGTAAAAGTGACATGTACAGATTTTTCTGCATTTACTTTTATTTTCCATTTCTTTAGCCACAATTCAATTAGATTTAACTTATTCTGTGCAATATTAGATGCAATTAAAGCGGAGTTATCTGCTGCTAAAATTGCTGTGTCATCTGTCATATATTCTTGACACAAAAGCAAAGCTGGAACACAATTAATTGTATATTTCTTAACATAACGGTGGCAATTTGCACTCAGCAGTCAACGAGAAATGAACCTCAGATTACTAAAAAATTTAAAATCCACAACGCGAAAGTTTTTAAATTTCCAAAATAAAAAAGAAAATGAATTTTTCCACATAATTTTAGTTGTGAAAATTTCGTTTTGTCATTTGTATGTGGAAAAAAATATTTTAAAATGTAAACAGCAGCCAACACATTTAAACACTTTGTAAATTCACATAAAAACAGGTATTGAATTTAACGATGAGTAGTTGTATTGGCAAAGTTGCTTTTAAAGAAAACTTCGTATAAATTGTAGAACATTTACCTGTACTGAGGAATATGTAGTAATTGTCTGGCAGTGCGTATGTTATTACCAAAAGTTCGTTGTTCACTATCTGGATGAAAATTCTCTTTATACTTCTTCTCAAATATTGTTTGTGTCAATTTAATTTAAATAACGTTTATGCTACGTAGAGTTAAATGTATTTGCACACTGGAATTACAGGATTTTCAATACTTTAAAAGGAGAATATGTAAACAGGATACGTATTTCTGTAATTTGTTTTTTCTTTATTCATTTTAATTATGCAAGATATTGGTGGAAATTTTACTTTATTAATTCATTTTATAACAAGAAATTTAAGCTACCACCTCAGTTTTAAAAGCTACCTTAAATGGCCAATTTAGATGACGACAATTGCTAAGAGAACATTCTGTTGTGATAATGATAAAATAATGAAACACAACCCACACTTCGTCGGTGTTCCAGTGATCTAATAGAGTTTGCTATCCTGCTGTCATCGGTAATCAGCTTCGCTTTCTCTTGTACGTCGTCGAGAAGAACTTGAAGTACCAGTACATATATGGGGGTACTTTTTCATTTTATTCATGTGGAATAAAACAGCGAGCTTAATTGTTATTGTTATTTTGTGCTTAATTTCGTAATCACCGGTTAAATTTATTTAAAATTGTATAATTAGCAAGCTGTATCTCTCAAACAAAACCAATATAGGAGATCAAATTTTAAATCTTTTTGATTCTAACACAGACGAATGACGGTTTCTAAAAAATCGTTATAGAAGAATTTACTTGAGGTACCAAGCAAATTCAAATTCCTTCTTTATCAAACACATTGATGCCTTGTACAATTTAAACAAATTGCAGTACAATCTAAGCCCCACATAAGAACACACACTCCGATCTGTGTTATAAATGTATTGCCTTTTTGTTTGACACTGTATTTATCTTGCAAAAATAATACTTTATCTTGTTTTGATTTCACGACAATTTGTTGTTCAAATATTTGTCTAGAAATACAAACACATATATTTTTATTCCACGCCGTCACTCCGCCAAAATCTTACAAGGCTATAC
The DNA here is from genome assembly GCA_963932375.1 of Phania funesta. NCBI lineage: Eukaryota > Metazoa > Arthropoda > Insecta > Diptera > Tachinidae > Phania > Phania funesta. The sequence continues at coordinate 82,724,824 of OZ010653.1, forward strand.
TAATGTTCTAGCACATTGAGCAGCAAACACAATCAGAGTACAGCAAAAAAATGTTTATCAAATGCCGTAACGCAAGTGAAAAAGTCACTTCATTAAATTAAATGAAAAAAAAACAGTGGATAAAATTGTTATTCAGTATATACATAAGTGTTTGCATTTTTGTCAAAAAAATAAATTTTGCTTGGTGTTTCATGAGACTTATATGCCAATATGTTTCTCGTAGGAACCAATAAAGCTTACTTATAAAATTAATTTATATTAGATCCTAATAGATATTATCTATGCATATGTTATATCTAGCTATGGCGGTTAAAGACGTATTTTTGACGATAAAAAGAAATTATTAACCAAATACTTTTGCAGACCAAAAAAAAACACATTTAATAAAACATCAAAAGAAAATAATTCTAAAATATTGATAAAATGTTAATTCATCTTAACGATATTTTCTTTAAAACTTTTTCCCAGATATATACAATCATTGCTTTTTGCCACCTTGTTATAATGTATATTTAATACTCATTCTAATTCTAATGTCACAAAATACAAAATACAAAATGCTCAAATGTACATGTTGATTGTTGATAGCGATTGTGTCATAGTTTCACATATATTTGCAGTGTTATACATCCGCATGTGTAATATTTTACTTGCTACAAAGTTCTATATTAATCATACGTCTAGTAATGGTAGAAAATTTAATTAAGCTGAAAGTTTACACAACCCTCTTTGCACCGTCGAATTCCTAACATTTCAGAGCTTAATTGCATTTTACGTTTTCCTGTATTTTAATTCCATGCGACAAATTGAAATAATATAAATTGTACTTCTTGACTATCGAAATTAGCTGACCTGTTCAATGTGCAAACGGCTTTTAAATGATTAAATCAAATTAAATAAGACACACATACATGCATGTGTATTCTTACTGCCAGTCACTACACAAAAATTTCGAAAAAATTATAAACAATAAATAAATTTTTATACCCATCAATGTAAACACAATGCAATTTACTACAAAATCATTGCAACTTAGACAGCTTTGATAAGATTTTAAGTAACTAAAACAAAAATACGAAATAAAAAAATTAACAAAATAAATGTGTTCAAAAATGTATACATACCGATCTAACGATAAGAACATGATATCTGAAGGGATGAAATAATGCTTTATTCCTTTATTTACAAAACTTAACTAAGAATATTAAAATTTTCACAAAATTTCGATATATCTCAAATTTAAAACACGTTAAACAAAACGAATTTTTTTTTTTAATTTTTTGAATATTAAAACTTTTGTTAATTTATTATTTTAGTTTTTATAAACACGTTTTTGTTTTAATGAAATACACTAGAACAAGAATTTTTGGTATTGAAAACTAACCGCAAAATTTAATCGATAAATTATTTGTCTCTACTAAAATATTATCGATAGCTGAGATGAATTTTATTTAATTAATTGAATATGAAGTTATCACTTTAGCAATAATTTAATTTAGGCTTATGAACGAATATATGAATATGTTTGTGCAGTAGTTTGGACCATCAGAATTTTTTTGACTTCAAATCTTGAATAGCGCTAGAATGTTATATTTAATACTCTTCATGAGAAAAATAGTGGAAGACATATTTAGACCAACATTTAGCCCTCTATCGCAGCTTCCAACTCGTGAAGAAGACATCAAATAAAAGCCAAATTCTTGGTTTTTTAAGCAGTTGTTCCTAATTATTTCGTAAATGATTTTTCTTATGATAAAAATTTTACATTGTTGCATAAATATATTTATCTGTATTTGGCCAACAGCGGTAAACCATTTCAATCGCCGTTTTTTAAGAATGAGAGATAAATTAACCAGGCGGACGGAGACATTACCAAACAAATGGAAGATTTTATGTGGATGGGCTAAAAAAAATCAAAAATTTTGAAATAATTGATAAAGCCATGTAATTTTAATTACAAGAATAAAAAAACTCAACACCAGAAAACTCGTACGTTACCATTTGTAGACCAAATAACAACAAAACTGTTATACACAAACGAAAACCACTTACAGATCTCAAATAAACAAACACTTGTTGCATTTACACACATTGGTCTGTTTCCTACCCAATATTGCCAGCGAGGACAGTTTAAATTTTCTCATTCTCTTACGAACCAACAGTTATCGTGTTCTCAAAATCGTAATTTCTCTGAGCCAATAACCTAAATACGAAATACTATTTAAAGTTATATTTACCACTACGTTTCTCAATACAACAATAAAAATACGAAGAGAGAACATGAGTTTCGAGAATACAAGACACAACAACACCTTGTTCGGATGTATAGAAACTAACGTTTTTTTATTATTCATCCAAAGGAATCACAGCGGTGTTGTATGTAGCGTAGAAACTTACCACGATTTCGTGTGTCAAATGCAGGAAAATTTCACGATGCAGACTTCAAAGGAAAAACTTTAGTTTATCATTTGCTCGAAAACCAAGTGAACGTGTTGCGTAAGGAAAAGGAAACATACTTAAGTAATATAAAATTTTAAATTTTGATAAAATAAAAGCAAAATAAAAATATAATATTAAAAAAATTGAAAACAAAGTTATTTGTGAAATATTTATTAACGTCTTGGTGATTAACATATTTATTTTTACTAATGTTGTTGTTAACCTAAAAGTTTAAAATCTCCCTTGCTCCTCTGCTTAAGCATTTTTAAAGAGCATTTCAACAAACAAGCAGATTAACGACCTTTGTGTGCTGCACAAAGAAGAAAAAAATTCTTATCAATCTAGTGAAAATTCATTAAAATTTGTCATGCAATTTGTGTTTTTGAAGAAAACTAAACCGCAAAAATCCTTACTTCAAATTACATTTATGATTGTGTGAGTTTTGCATTTGTTTATGAAAGCTTCAGTTCGTGTGTTCTAATCAACTTTAGTGCTGCCATAACATGATTTTAAATATGATAAATGTTTTAAACAGAATTTTATAAAAAATAATAAATAAAAATTATTTGATTATAAAATTCGAATGAGCTAACTCACATATGTTAAATTGAACTTAAAACGAGGAATAAATGAGCTTTAAATTGGTAAGTTCTTTTAGAAATATCTAGACAGGAATCTTGTTAAGGTTGCTATGATGTTATAAAGCTTCCAGAACTATAATTCAAATCATTTCTATTTGAAAATTCATTAACGAATTATTATAAATGAACTAAGTTCTCTTCTTTAACTCATTCAATTGAAAGGTCTTTGTTAAGTATTCAAGAATTCAATTTCATATCTTATCAAGCTTAGATAATTTTCTACTAAAGGTGCAAGTACGTGTCTTGTAAAAATAGGCGTGTTAAAAAACAACAAAAGTTTTTCTTACTGCATTAAGCAAACCGTAAAAATTAAATATAAAATAACTTTAAGCGAAAATAAAATTGATCAAATTGATTTCTAAGGCGACTTATGTAGAAGCATGAAATGACTTTGAACAATATATAAGAAAAATGAGTCTCTAACGTGTGTATAATTTTTAAAATCATGTCCAAATATAATTTTAACAAAATGAAGGTTTGGGTTTTTTTCCCAAAGAATATATTACAGACAAAGCTTTATAGAAGGCAGGTGGGATATAATGAACGACAGCAATCGTTTTTCTAAACACTTTTTTAAGCAAATTCATACTTGATATGCATGAACAAAGCTTGATGCTTTTAAAGCAAAATAACACGCAGAAAATACTAAAGGGCGTTTCTGTGAACTGAAGTAAGACCGAGATAAATGGTGATATTTTCCAAGAATATGGATTTATTCGAACTCTTATTCATTGCCATTTTTATTTGTTTTTATTTCTTCAATTTTACTATACATTAAGCCAAGTTCTAAGGCAAGTTCTATTTGAATTTCACTACTTTTTACAAGAAAAAACGCAGTTCAAAAGTCACAGCACTGTAGACGCATTAATTTTAGTGCTGCAAAAAGCCACTACTCCAATTAGGCTTGCAAATTATTGTATTGATAAGCTCAAAAAGCGGTATTCTGAATGGCTTATATTTAATAAAAAATAAGCATGAATATCTTTTATCCAAAGAATCGTATCTAAAAGTTTCAAGAACAGTTGGGTATTGTGTTTGACGTCGGTCATAATGATGCACTTACTATGTGCAAGGTAGACGTAGACAGAGAGGTTTTATGGGATCAGTGGACGGAACGTATGGGATTAGTAGACGAAACGTAAGATTATTTCATAAGCAGACAAGAAATACAACAAAAAGCTAGAAAGAACTGATCAAAAAATATAAAAAAAGCAAGAACGACTGGAGAAAGACAAAAAACTAGACTAGGAGATAAATCACTTAAGTATTCTGATTCTGCCGAAAATCAAACCAAAGAGCTGTACAATAAATCAACATCCCTAAAAAAAGAAAATTCCGCACAGGCCTACAAACTAAAACAACTGCAAAGAAATCGGTTATCTTCTTTAAAATCGAGAATTAAAAATACGGATATGAGGAAATCACGCGGACCTGATCGTATTACAGGATAAATGAAAAAAAAATTACCTAACTCGGCTGTGAGAATTGTACAATACATATTTAATGTCATGTTGCGCGTCGGCTTCTTCCCATTCTCTTTTTTCTTACAGGCCCATTAGCCTACTCTTAGTATTGTCAAAAATATTTGAAAAGTTATTCGTCTCGAGTGTAATTCCTTTTCTAAATGCACAAAACGTTATCCCAGATCATTAGTTTGGTTTTCGTGCAAGGAAAAGTACTATTGAACAAGTCTATAGAATCTTTTGAAAGGAAGCAATATTGTCAGTTTATTTATAGACTTTTCCCAAGCATTTGATAAAGTCTGCCATGATGGGCTACTCACGAAAATAGCTCGGGATCTTCCTGAAAACACCCACAAGCTTCTAAAAAGCTATTTAGCAGATATAACGTTTAAAGTAAGTTCACAGGATCAGCTTTCAAGAGATGGGAAAATAAGTGCATGAGTACCTCAAGGTAGTGTACTAGGCCCGCTACTCAAATTCAGTAGATAAAATTCGTTCACATTATTGTTACACTGAATTTGATTTTCCTTATTTAAATAAATTTAGTACAGTGAATATGAATTAATCTCCACAGTTGCAGTATCTTCTTTTCATCTGTATCAACAAAGTACTTAAGCACCTTTCTAGATGCAATATTCTTTTTTGCACCTGAATAGAAAATTTTAGAGCATCTTACTCTTGCTGTTTCTTTTATTGTTGCTGTTATTTTAGTAGCACTTTTTAACACACGGCTAGCTTTTTCATACTACTACTACTACTTCTTTTATGTTTTTTTTTTTCAATTTACTATTTCTTTTTTGTAGTACTTTTAGCCAGCCAACCAACCAGTCAGTTGACTGGTTGAATGGTCTGTCGGTCAGTCAATATAAAAGAAATAGTAAAACGAAAGAGCAAGAAGTTTAGCTTTATATCGAAGCTTAAAAACTTTAATGCTAAAAATAATATTATTCTTTATCTGAAAAAGTAAAGCCACGAATAAATTGAAGGCCAACAAAAATATAACTTTTTTCTGCTGTTTTAGGTCTATGTGTTTGTATCTTAGTCAGTGAATGTGTGGTTGCTTTTAACATTTACAATCGGTTTGCTGTTCAAGGGTGGAATAGATATTTTCATTTCTTGGACTTATACAACATCCCTATAGCTATTTTATATATTTCTTCCTATTATCCTGTAGTAAGCGTTGTTCAATTAATTTGTGTTTAGTGTATTACTTTATTTTCTGGTATTATATTTTATTCTTCTTTCACTAATTCCTTAAGTAAATTTCTAATTACTTATAGCTGGAAGGCTAAGAAACTTTAAAATAAAAAGCACAATAAGACTACTGCTAAAATCAGCTGGAATAAATTTCTGCATAATTTTTAAAATATTCTTACAAGTTCTTATAAAAAAAAAATTTTGAATTATTAAAAATCGTTATAATAAAATAGTTTTTCATAGCATTTTTAAAATATTTCCCTACAAACCATATTGATCACAGCTAGTTTTACATGAATGCGCCTGTAGAAACAGAATTGTTAATAAAGTGTAATATCTTACCCTTTTGTTTCTTTGCAGCTATTAAATTGTGTTATGGCAACAATTTAGTGATGCCAATAAATGAATGGTTAAATGAAAGGACACCATATATCCTGGATTAAATTGCTTTTACATTAATTTAACGAACCAATGAAAAATGCATTTATATAATAATAACAACATGATTTATACACTCTGTACCATGCTATATATCATTCTTAACTCAGGTAAGTAATTTAAGGAATATGCAACAAATACTTGTTTTTTCTTATTGAGATTTTAAATATTTCCTGTAAGAACATTCTTGTAAAAACATTCTACTGAATTTTATGCCAAGTGAGGGAAAGCCGGATTAAGGATTTGAATTAATTTAATATTGAAATTATCTTTATATAATTTCTAAATTTTATTTGGGTGTACCAAATTACGGATAAAAAACACATGATCATAGATGAAAAATCCTTTAATCCAGGGTACTTCTTATGCGAAGATGATCAGTTATAAAGAACTAATTCATTTAAATGCATTTCAATTGCAAAATCGACACAGAAGATCGTTGATAGCAACGATTAAATGCTAATTACTTCTCAACATCATTAAAGGAAAAACATAGTGATGACAATCATATGATGTTCTGTACTACAATATATATGGTTGCGGCAAACATATAATATTTATTTCGAATCACTTTACACATTATAACCAATTGCTTATATTTAATCACTACATGCTTTTCATACCAACCACGTTTTTTCTATGTGTGTTTCGATAAAAAAGGCACGTTATTTCTCCCCTTTTAAAAATTCATTGAATTAATGGATTTTCATTTTAGTTCAATCTTTTAATTTGCATTTTATGTAATGAGTGTGGCAAGAGGAAATTAATTCTAATAATAAAATCACAAATTGTAAATGCAGCAGAATATATACTTTAAATCAAATTGTTAATTGTTAAGTAATTTCAATCTTTAGCCATGAGTTCGTTATTTCTTTCTATTCAGAAAGAGAATTATTTATTTAATATGGACAACCTTTTTGAAAACAGTAAAAGTTTTAATTCTATTAGACATCTAGCTGAATGGAATGCATTTTCTATGCCTACACGTCTTATCTACAAATTGTGTGTCTAAACAACTTATATTTATACCAACATTTAAGACAAATGGAATACGAGTTCGAGCTATTTGTCAAATTTTGAATTTTTTATATTATAGTATTTATTCTTGGTTGAGAATGAAGTTTTACAACACTCTAACTTTTTCTGATATTGAAATCTAGGTTACCACGATCGATAAATTAGAAACACATCCAAAACTATTTTACTTAATTGTCACCACCAACAACAACTATGTATTTAATGTTTCTTTATTTCATCAACCAATTGTAAACAAATATAAATGTTAAAATATTTTCGGTTATTTTATTTGTTTCTTTTCTTTGACAAATATAAAATTACCAACTGAAGAAATGTTGAAACAATTTTTAAATAATATAATTATAAAATAGATAAACAAATAATAAAATAACAAAAACATGGTAGAGCAAAAACAGAAAAACGAACAAGAAGAATTTATTTATTTATTTATGTGGTTGACATGCAAATTGAGTTTTTAAAACTGTTTTCCATCCAAACTTTATGGACACAACAAATTGTTGTTTACTTTCATTATTTGCTTCCTCTAATGGTGCAACTGAAATTGCAACAAACCGAAGCAGACACATACATACATGTTCACAGTAGAAACTGTTTCTAAAAAATTTATAACTAAATTGTTTTTAAAACAACAAATTGTTTAATGTGAATCAAAAAATACTTGAATATGTAAAAATGTTTAAAATTATTCGCAAGCTGCTAAAATATTTTTTATCAAATTCTTTTCATTTAAATAACAAATTATTAAAACACTAATTTTAAAAAGCTTGAACGAATAAACTTTTACAATGAATTCATATCTTCTTTACTCATTACATTATAAAATTTCTTAAAATTGTCCTCATATCCTCGTATATGAGTAATTGTTAAATATACAAAAACCACGAAATGTTTATTTAATTACAACAATATTAACAATTAGAGAGTCATAAAAAATGTATGAGTTAAATTAATTTTTATGTTTGTATTCACAATGAGAGGCAAACATTAATTCCCTATTAATATATGTTTTTGCAATTAACGTTTTAATAATTAGAAATACAAGGAAAAGCTTTTTAATATCAACTAGCAAAACCAATTCAGAGGTTTGCAAAAAGTCGTATTTGCGGTCGGTTATAGTTATTTCGCATTACACACTGTTCATAAAGTTTTAGATTATACCCAGCGAAAACGACCACATCGGCTACAGCACATTGTAAACGTTGGTAATTGGACCTGTGTCTTGTCACCGAAAGACAATCGCTTATAACATATTCTGATATTTAATTTCTTTTTTTTTTTGATAGTGTGTGTATAAATCATTTTCTACCAAATCTATTTTAATCCTGTGATGTTTAAATCCACAGGTGTCCTAATAACAGTTCAGGATAGAGTATAATATCATTTTCGCTGAGATTTATAATTGCATATACATTATTACATTCGGGGCAAATGATTCTCCAGTGATCGAGTAGACCACGTTTTTCCCCATCGCGTATTACGTTAGAAACTATTGTTTACCACACAGAAGCCCTCTGGTCACCTGGCTCTTATGAACTGGTACCCACCTTAGAATAACTGAATTCTTCCCTGCTGCTATGCTATCTAGAAGCCCAGCACACTTTTCTAAAGCTGAAATAGAGCCCGATCTTACTGCTGCCATTACACTCAAGCAGGCTACTTGACGTAAGTTGCTGAGCTTCTAACTGTGCTACCTTTACTCAACAAGCTAGATAGGCGTAGATGATCATTGGTACTGCTATTATTTTATATAGCCACGCAATGATTTTGGATAGTAGCGCCCATGAATAACGTTTACTATAACAAGCAAATCATCCTTGAACTTCACCTGCGAGACTTTGCCGTTGCAAAAGAATAACACCTTGAGGGCATACTTTGGTTCACCTTACAGTTAAACTTTTTTCCCCAGGTAAAATGATTATAGTTTTTCGGAATGTTAAGAACGTACGCTACAACTCGTTGTTGTATTATTTTCTTGATCATCCCTTCATCAATAGATCTGAAACTAACATGGTCAAGATTACCACCCAACGCCTTTTCGATTCTGCTCGATATGCGGTGTATAGCCATTTTAGATTGGCTGATTGGCAAGCGTATTGGTCAACGTGGAGTGGAGAGAGTGGAATCTTTAGGATAGACTTCGCTAAAATATAGTCCAAAATTTTGTCCACAGCTTTGAGCAGGAGTGAAGTGAAGCTAATTGGTCAAAAGCCTTTAAGTGTGTGATCCGCTTTTTTCCTGCTTGTGTAATAAAAGCACTCCCAGAGTAGTGTTTAGGTAACATACATAAGAGAAGATCGCTGCACCCTTTGAACTAATTTTTAAAAGTTTTAGCTTACTGTAAACTAATCGATGAAGGTTTACACTTGTACTTGACCTTTTCATTTCTAAATTAAACATTTTCGTATTTTCCATCAATTAATTTGTTTGCCTCCTCTTGAGGAGATGTGATTTTTTTTACATGCAACAATACCATGCCTGCTTAAAATTATCAAGTTTGAAACAATCAGTTTATTTCGTACGTCGAAACTTCTGGACAATTCCCCATAATTTCTCTATGGAATTTCAGATAACACATACATAGAAATTAAATAAATATTTTGAGCACATTAAGCCAATGTTAAATATTTAATTTCAACCTTAAAAATACAAACCAACATACATCTAATATAAGTTTCTATAAGGCTGTCGGAGGTAAAGTAAAAAAATTATATATAAATATTACAATTTATGAAAAAGTAAATCCTTAAACATATGATGATCGTTTTACAAGTGCAAGAAGAGATGCAAGGGAGAAAACAAAACCAATCAATGAACATCATCATCATCATTATGGTACAAAAGTGCAGATACTTACTAACCATTCATGGGTATTATAATGCACTACTCTACACTTCGACACTAACCATTGCCTGCATACTTCTGTCTATTCATATTGTGTGCACACTCGGAAAAAACCTTTGATGTGCTCCATGGTACCCGCAATATTATTATTCAGTGCACCTCAAGTCGCAAGTGCATTTCAATACAGACAGACAAACATACATAGATACTTATGAAAACTAAAACAGAAAATTTAGAAAAGTAGGAAATTTTCTATTACCTCAGTCCAGGTTTCTTTACGTAAAATAGTCGTACATACATATGGTGCTACTGTATGTAAGTGCCAGTGGTAAATACATTTATATTGAATGCCATATTACTGATAAAGTGTGTGCGTGGCAGTGTTGGTAACCTTAAGTCTGGCACTGAAGTTTAATATTTTTGTTTGTGCGGTTCTTTTTATGAAACTGCTCACTTCTTAGTTGTTGCTGTTTTAATTGTTATAACTCTACTGGCTGTTGCTGTAACGGACCTTCAGAATTTCTTTCAGGCTTTTGACTCTTGAAGAAATTTTATTTCAATACTTGCATACAAACTCTGCGCATTTGTGTGCGTGTGTGTGCCTGAGTGTAATTTTCCTTAATATTGTTCGTTCTGTTTTAGTCGTAGATGTGTGTAGATGTGACACAGCTGCAGTTGGCACGTTTTTATAACTCAAACTGGTTTACACTGCTACTGTAGTAGTTTCACAATTGCACATGCAAGCAAAACACCTTAACTCCTTAACACAAATTTTTGTTGTTGTATGTTACACTGTTGCTATTGGTAAAATTGATACGACAGATTTGTGCTAGTATCATTTGCTAGTAGTGTTTGCTTGTTATTGTTGCTCTATATATAAAATCATTATTTTGGTTTTGGCCTTTATCCTGGGCACTGAAGAACCATTTATGGTTTGAAAATGAATACGAAAATGTGTTTGTGCAAGTGAATGTTTCTGGGTTACTAGTGCTGAATGCAACAACATAATTAAAATGACAATCATGACTACGATAACTACATTTACTGTAAAGTCAATGACAGTTGTGTTTTCGAGGTTAACTGAGGAAACTTCATTTACAGAATTGATGCCCATATTCTTAGGTGCGTAAAAATATGTTGGTTGAATTGAAATCCTTTAATAGGAGCGAAATATTTTACGAGAGAAATATTTCATAAGCAGATATCTATTTATAAAAGGAGTGTTCGTGGAACTCATTACAAAGGAATGTGATATTAAATTATTTTGCCTGCGTGATAGAAGAGCAAAAAATTTATGTTACCTTTCGGTAGCGGCTAAGGTTCGAACAAAGGCGACTAAAGTCACTTAATAAGCGCACTCATACTTTGTTTAAGGACCAAAAGAATTTTATATATTATGTCCATTAAGATTAAAATTATTTTATGGGTTCTGTATAGTTAAAACCCAGCGTTGGTGGGTAGAAGTTTATTAAAAATTGTATTGTACAATCGAACCATGTTACAATTAATATGATTGGCAATCATTTAAGGATTATATGTAAACAGTAACTTGTTTACCGTAACTACAGAGATAGATTGCAGAAAATATAAATTAGTTTTTGTGACAATGCCTTTGTCATTAGTCACTTAAAGCTCGTATTGACGAGCAATTCTTGTTAAATTAGACATGGGAAATGTACTTTCTGTTGCTAAAAAATTATACGTTGATACAGAAATAATTTTAATATAGCCTTATATCTCACACCTTCAAAGAAAATCATCAGGTACAAAACAAATACAATTTCCGTCAACTGTCTCTGGCGAAAAGCACGTGAAACACATATTAAAGTGTAGATTCATTAAAAAACGTGGAGATTATTTATGCTCACTCTTAAAAATATTCACTAATAGAGTTTTCGTTTCTTTAAATACAGTGAAAGCCCCAAGGGATTAAATGCAACCAACTGAAAGCGTTAGCATTACATAGATTTATATGGAAAGAATATGTCTAAAGGGAGCCAAAAGGGATCTAAAGGACATAATAATTCAACCCGTCAAGTAAGAGCAACTGATTGCTTTTAAGTTATAATTAATTTCAGTGCAGAAAAAAGTGTGTCATCTGAAATTATCTAGCAGAGAGCAAAGATCCCTTTATATTTCCTTACTCAACACTTTAATTCTTCCCTGCCTTCCGTTTCTTATTGATTTTATTTCAGCAGTTGTCACAACATGTGTAAATTATTATTTTTAATTTTCAAATTTATTAACGAAAATTTTCATTTCAACGATACGAGCACAATAGAAACCAAGAAACAAAACAACACATTCTGGCAATGTATCATCAGTGTTTTACATTTTTCGAGTACAATGCTGGTTGCAGGGATTGCATGCAACACGCTCACAAAAACTATTAACACACACTCAGTTGTGTGTTGCATATAGGTAATAACGTGTATAAGGATGTGTTTTTATCGAATTGCTGTAATCTTATATATGGTAGCCGTTGTTGTTGTTACTAAAGAATTGAACAAAAGAATTCGGTTTTCTTAAAAAAATTTGTTTTAATTGTTTCCTTAATTGTTTGTAAATATTTCGCTGAGCCTAACGAGTACTCAACCAAGCAGGCACATATAGTAAGGGATTGAAGAAAAACTACTGATTTTCAGTAACGCTATACAGCAACTAATGGCAGCAGAAAAATAAATGTTCTCCTTATTTTGGAATGAGAACAATATTTCATAAGAAGTGTAAATAGGTTGGCTGTCTAGTTGCCGTTGTCGTTATTACACAAATTTTAAAAATTTTGTTGTATTTTTTAAAATTTCACTTCGAAGTTGGAGCAGAGATTTTATGAGACTCCAGCAAAAAGATTTAATGCTATTAAAAGTATAAACAATTTCATTGAGGGATATTTGTAAGCACAAAAACAGCTGGAGATATTTAATTCTGAATTAAATACAGTGAAAGATGACATAAGAGGACACTAACCTACCAGATAGGTTAAGGAAGAATATTTTCTCTTAAATTATTTACTAAAAGTTTTCACTTTAATTACAAATAATAAAAGATATCCTGAATACATCTTAGTTTTCATTTAGTTTGTGCTTCTGTTACACACTGTTTTGCATAGTTAGTAGTGAATTATTTTATAAATCGTGTGATCTCCTTCAAATTATTTTATTTTCTAAATTTTTTTAAGAACGTCGTTATATAATGTTTATACATAGAACTTATTTAAGGGGATTAAATTTTATATTGAGTTATAGCACATATGCAATTTTTGTAACTCTATCAGCATTTGACAGCTAAAAATAAATTCATTTTGTTCGTGATGTCTTTTGTTTTTGTATTTGGAAAAAAAGGGGGTTTATTCGGCTTTAACAGGAATTTAAAAAAAATGTGATTATCTTTAAAAGATAATAATTATTTAAAACGTCTTTCGTTAAAAAGTTTACGAAAATTACTTACCGTCAGTATCACCATTTCTTTTAATTTTTGTATTCTTTTTTTATATGTATAAAAATATTTGTATATGTATAAATAGAATTTGACAACTGCCGTGAGGAGTAAAATATAGTTGTACTTGTGGTGCTGCCATCCTATTCAATGTGCCCTGATTTTGTCATGGTATAGAGTTTCTTCGTGATACTGAACAGACCACTTGGAATTGACTCAATTTATGGTGCAGTTATGTACTAGTTTTTTTAATTTATTTTTTTCTTTAATTGCGCATTTAAGGCGCATGGCTGAATGACGATGTTGAGTTATAGTCAATGATGATTTATTGTTATCCCTTTTGCGCTCACATTATACTTCCGATTTTGACAAAAATTGAAAAAGTGCCTTTCTAACGTCATATATTTGAACACGTGCACAATTTATGTTTTATATCGGTTCGGTATTTAAGTGCTAAATGTTGCTTCTAATACTTGCGCAAATAATACCCAGCGTATGTTGAAAAACAAACAAAACATACGTACTTACTCAAGTAGTTGTTGGCGTAGCTATGTTCTTTTTCTTTTCAACTCTTTTTTTCAGGTATATTCTTTTTGTACCAGAATTAATTTGGTTGTGGTCGTTTACGTACATTTTGTATTAGGGTATGGGTTACTGATAGAGGATAGGTATGGTCGTGAAAAATGGTAGAAGACACACACCATGGAAGTAAAAGAAATTAATTTCATACAAAATTTTACAAAAAATAAAATGGTTACGGCCGCCTTAAAGCTGAAAGCATTTCATAATTTTCCACATTCTACACACGTGAAAGTAACTTCATTTTCTTCACGTACAGATTTTTTTTCCGGTTGTGCCCGAGTGGTTGAGCTTATAGTGCACGGAGTAGAAAATTTGTCTGCTAAAGATAAATGAACGGTTGTAGAAACCGTCGACGTGTAGATATTTTATTGTAAGTTTTTAGCACAAGTAACTAAGCCAATCATATTTTAGGCAATCGATCCACATATTTATTCATTCGGGATTTAGTAAATAACCAACAATTATCCATCACTACTTGTAGTTAATAACTTGTTATCCATTTGCTTTTCATATTAAATTTATATTAGATCTTAGCTCTTAACAAAGCATAAAACTTTACGAAGGTAACACATTAATTACTCATGTGTAAATATTATTTATTGTGTGCTTATTTCATACAAATTTATAATATACAGTTTCAATGTTATCTTGATTATATTCTACTAGTATGTGTTCTTACCGAGTTGCACAATCCAATTTATGATTTAAAGTTTACAAGGCCACACATACATGTGGATTGTAAGCACTCTCATACAAATACTGATGAACATGTAACTTTACCTTTTAATTAAACACTTTGTTGCAGACATGAAAATTGCATAGACACACACATACATAGATACACACAAACTGATAAACTTAATCGAACCCATGTTACATGTGTAAATTGATTAATTTATTAATTAACAAAGAAATGTGTCGAATCCCTTTTATATTATTCAGGAAAATGCAACAAATTAACGCGAAATAGTCTATAAAATGGCTGAATAAGGAGCGACAACTTGTTTTATAGATCACATACATATAAGTTAAGAATTTCTTTAAATTATACTCATAATGGTTAATTACATTTTGCCCATTCTTCTTTCTTTTCTTTTAACTCTTTTGTTCACATTAGTATTTTCTATATGTTTTTTGCTAAATGAGAACTTCCGACACTTTAATTGTCACTTAACATAAATAGTCACAGAGACTTTACTCTGCCTTTACTCTGTCTTGAGTTAAAAATTATTAAATTAGTAGAACACCAGCTCTGCAATCCATCAGCATCTGTCATTAACATTCACCATGTTCGACGACAGCTTGAGCTTAGTGGCCTTTTAACTTCCCTTGTGCTTTTAAAGCGCAAATTATTTGGTTATTTTATAATGACTTGCTGCTGAAATACACAAAGGCGGAAGGAACAACAGCATGATATGCTCAATTGCTTCTTATTCAATAGTTGAGGTTTTACTTTTTCTATACATTAGGAATTGAATTAGTTAAATATATGAAACGGAAAAGTTCTCTGGTGATATGCACAATACATGATGTATTCATTTGTTTATTTATTTCGTTTCAAAACTTTAATACAAAAGTTCAGTAGGGACAAGATTTTAAGATACTGATATAAACGGTAATCACTGGTATGGAATTTCTTTGCCGGATGATTCTCTTCATCCTTCCATTGAAATCACCCTACTTAATAAATTTTAATTTGCTGTAGCAAAAACAAATAAAAAGTATAAGAAATTTCGCTTTAAAAAACTAACGGCGTTTTCGTTTCTTACATAAAATATTATTGCTTAACACGCCTTTAATATTTGGGGCTTTACAGATTATTATATTGATTTTTGGTGTCTTTATGGTTAAAATTTTAAAAACCACTTTTTGTGTATAACAAAACTTTAGAGTATAACAAAAAGGCAAAAAGTGTAAAATTTTTTTCTAGAAACGAAAACTTCAATGCTATAGCTGGGTAAATGAGCTGTTAAATAATATCAATTGGCTTAACATAATTTTCACTTGTAACAAAATCCATAGTCCTGCAGTTGTTAAAACTATAGATCAAAAGTTTTTCAAAAATGTACCTGCACAAGGGATATTGTGTTCTAAAAATTCTGGACAACAATTTTGTAAATACCTTAATCTAAATTCTCTAGCAATTATCCGATATCTAGGAAAACTAAATTTTTCTTTAGGGAATAATTTTACAAATGTACTATTCAGAAACTATAAAACCCAAAAAGTAACACAATAGCAGTTATATACTCGTGTTAATTAAACTGAAAATAAACTAACCCATAGAGGCCCAAAGCCAATACTAAACGCTGAATATGAAAGCAATTCCAAATTATATTTTATGTTTACGGAACACAAGGTCAAATAAAAATGTAGCTGCAGGAAATTGTTTTTACACACGCCTTTAATAAGCCAGCCAACATAATGAACATTTATTTAATTGAATAGCAACCAAAAAAAAAAAGGAAATTTCGCTGAGTCTTTAAAATTATATTATATTTATGTGCGAGTGAGTCAAGAATGGAGAAAAATTATTTTTTTCTTTAGCAAGTAAACTTTTTATTAAAACATTTTGCTGCTACACTTAAGGGGAATAAAATGGAGGTATCGTAACGACAAGCATATTATGTGCTCTGTAACAATATAACGTTGTAGCAAACATAGAACGGTTATTTGAAAGCGTATTAAATGTTAATATTTTTATTATTACTTTAAGGCTTTAATATCAGCGCGACCTCATGAATATAACGTGCAGCGTCGTGACAAGCTAAAATAGTTCCACGCTTTTTATTAGTCTCGTAATAATTATGACTTCTATTTTATCTATATTATCCGGAACTATTATCCTACTGTCTACATGGATATGTGAGCTTGTTGCCACCCCAGCTCAATCGCATAAAATATATGCTGATGTAATTTTTGAGCATTTACTGATCATCATTTATAATCGCTTGAAACAGTATAGTATTCTACTCATCTTATGAAACGCAGCAAAACACGGATAGTTCGAGACAGGCTTCGTTGAGCTAGATTGGGTAAGCTTAAGGCCACATAGACTGCTGTTCTTTTATTGATAATTCTTAAGGCTATTCGATATACATTGATAAGATTCATTTAGCCTGTAATTGTTCTACTTTGGACAACATCTTTTGATAAGCATAGGCGATCACTGTTACAATTATGGTTTTGTATGACACCGTCATTAGTATCGCTTGTACGCCCCATGGTTTATCATAGATCTTTTGAGACGCACAAGTTGTTCTTAGGGATTTATTTGTTATGTAAGTGTTAATTTAAAGTAAGTTAGCATTCGTTAGTTTCAGTCGCCTGTGTTCGTACCTTAAAAACCTCCATTAATTATTTACAACCATCAAATTCCAACTTAATATGCTGCTCTTAGATAGTGGTTACCCAAACAATATTTTTGCTTTGCGTTCAGTCTTAAAAATGGACTTTTTAAATGTTTGCTTTCGCTGACAATTTGTTAGTTGTTATTCTCTAGAAAATTTTGTGCATCTACAAAACTTATTAAATACGTACTGTTCCAATTTCTTTTACAAATCCATTCTAACAAGAACTAGCTACAATTTGAAAGTATTTTGCAATTTCAAAATATTGTGGTACGTGAATTTCTAATAAGCTTGAACTTTATAAAACAAACAATAAGGAATTTTGCACTCGACATATGCTACCTATATGTAACTACTTATACATGTGTCTGTATTAATTTCCAACTACAGTCATTTAAGTACACCAGCATAATAAAGTGATTTATTACTTTAAGACTCACCCATACATTGGAAACACCTACAACCATAAATCTACAGCTATGGGGGGCTATGCTGATTGGTTACTAATTGTTGTGTTTTTACAACGTTAACATTTGCTTCAAGAAGTGCATTTGTGTACTTTTAGAAGTATGGAGCACACACAAACCAAATGTAAGCAGAAGTTAGATGTGAAATATACAAAAAACATTTATTGAAATGGGTCAAAGAAAAAATTGGAATTTTGTAATAATAAGAATTGAAATAAAATTAGTAAAAACGTGTTTTTAAATAACATAACTCGACACCCAGAATTGCCTTTTTTAATGAATTTGATTATGTATGTAATAAAAATAAAGTAATAATTCGTTTGATGTGGTTTATTAAAACGTTAAAGTTTTTATTTTGAACTTTTTTTTAAACTCTCCCGCTGCGGTTAGTGATAACAAAAAACTTATATATCGGTGAATTAATACTATGATTCAATAAGCTGAGAAATTATTAAATGAAATTATTTGGAAAAAAAATAATCGATTAATCACTTCTCAAAAGAGTAACAAATATTCTATTAAACTTTCATAGTTTGCTTACCTACCCAAGAAACACACAACGAAGAACATCAACAACCAACTGGAACAAAACGATTGCTGCAGTGTTTTGCCAAACAGTAAAACTTATTGCCGGATGAGTGGTTTTTCACACCCACTCAACACCAGCAATAGCAGCAGAAATAATGACAAGGAGGTATCTTGCTGCATCCACAAAGGACACAAATACGAAACAAGAATTTAAGCAATACAACAACATGCAAACTATTGTTAATACAACAAGTCAACTATAAAAAATCAGTTTAGTTAAAAACAACAAACGATTTATATCGCAATAGCGAAAACAAAGACAACTAAAAAGTTGAAAGTTTCTTCCATGATGAACAATGGCAATTTTTATGCAACATTTAGATTAAAAACTCAACAACAACAACAAAATGTCATTAGAAAAACAAACTACATAAAATTTCCAGGAGTTTTTTATGACACAACAAGCATAAGAGTTAGGGAGAGGGCGACGCATATCAATAAAAAACACAGTACAAACTCCCTTTTTTCTCTCTATATATGCACCGACGTATATCAGTGTGTATGGAGAGCTTACGGACACTCACAAAATAAATAAAAAACATTTTAACTAAATTGCACCCTGATGGAATTAAGACATTAATGACGGTCCACAGAGTCCAAGCAAACAATGCCGGCCTATAAAAACACACATTTGTGTACCGAAACATATTTAATTGAGTTTCTGGTTTTTTACTACTTTTAGTTTCATGTTGAATTTAGTAACAGAAAGGACACAACAGCAGCGTTGAATCTAGTATCATTTATTTAGTAGCTACCGGAACTGATTGTCAATATTTTACCTGAATTTTGTTACTTCTAACAAAAAAACTACAAGGCAATTGGCGTGTATATTATAATAAAATATAATTATTTAATATATAAAAAACAAAAGCCAGGGTGAATGAGCGAGTAATGGCATATTATGCGACTACATGTGGAGACGTAAACAGAGCCCAAATGACCTTAAACATCTAAATGTCTTTTCATCAGAAATATCTCTACTGAATACAATTTTAATAATATCGATAAGCAATAACAGCATTCTGTGCTAACGGATTTAGACAAACAGAAATTCAATATGCTGCGGCCTTACGAATTCGGTTTCTGACAACTAACCGAATCCAACTGGGACTTTCATACGTTTTGCCTTTTTAGATTCATCAGATTTTCTGATTGATACAAAAAAACTACATTATTAATTCAATAACAAGCGTTTTGCGAAACACTTGTACAAAAACAGGCCCACAAAAATATACAAACCCGCAAAGCGAAATATTTTGTAATTAAGCTCTCTCGCTCTGAAATCAATCACTATAACTACATACTGAAAGTGCAAATTTTGCTATATATGAATACATACAAATGTTTAAATTATTAAGAAGAAGCTATTTACACATAAAATATAAACATTCATAGCAAACATTTACGATTGAGTGTAAATGTATTGCAAATTATATTGACACCCGCACAAAAACCAAAAGTTTAATTCATTTATACTTACTTACGCATACACACATACATGGCTGCATCCATATAACACTTAATATAAAAAGTAAATGTTATGAGTAAAATATCTACATACATGCATATGTATGTATGTACGAAAATCCGAATACAAATATGACAATATAGGTCGGACATATGAATACACAATTCTGTGAAAAATGATTTTATTTGCAATCCATAAATACCTTTACTTAAATGTATATATGTAGAGTGGTTTAAAAATAAAGAAACAATCATTGCTACGTCAAAGAAAAAATAAATAAATAAAAATATTCCTGACAATGTTGCAGCAAAAAATTTTATGAAATGAAAACGAAACCAAGCGATATATTCAATTTCTGCTTCAACAAATTCTCTCATATGTATGTTTAACTTTATCTCAATGTAAAACGATGTTGAGAAGGCCTTCCTATAGAGTCCTTTGTTTTCTTGTGAACGTGTTCATTTGTACGTATCTATGTATAAAAGTAATATATACACAGATATAGCTTTTGTTTTGCTGGTAATATTTTAAATACTCTTATGAGCAATCACTCTCGTGTAATCGTTCGTAAGAGATAAAATATGATGGTGGTTCCATGTTGGGTAATATAGAAGTATTTTCCCAGGGTTTCATTAAAGGTCTGCTTCTTTTTATTTTCACATAGGGTTATACGAACACTGATCTTTTGTTGACAGAACTATAACGTTAAATGAAGACTGCGAAGAATTACGATAATGGATAAAAGATAAATTGGTAAATACAATATATTTTCGGGAAACGTTGTATTCGGTAAAAACTCGGTCTACGGTTCTATTATGGACGGAATCAGGATCGGTAAATCTCTTCAACTAGAGTTGAAGTGGCTTGTTTTTATAACTTCTTCCAAAAGATTTTGACCTTTGAAATATATATCGGTCTTAAAAACTTTAACAAACCAGAAAAATAGTGTCATATATTTGGCAGCATGGCAGTTCTTTTTCAGGCTAGTGGAACTTAAGTTTATTAAGAATCTTTGTAAATGGCTTCAGAAAAAACGGTTCTATTCTTTCCTGACAATTAATTTCTGTGTTGATCAAAGAAACCAGAAATATTCTCCAGTACTTTAAGTGCGTTACATATGTAGTGAAACTTGATAATATACTCTTAAGTTTAAAAACAATATGTTTAAAAAAAACCTATTTATATAATTAAAAATAAAATGTTACTTTGAGGAGGTTGTTTAGATTCCGTCATGACTATTTATTTTGAATTATTTTATCTGATAATATAAAGCGAGAAATTTCGTCTCTTCGTACCTTCGGGAGAGCACTAAAAAAAACACATTCTGCATCAAAATCTCTATTATAATCGCAAATTTCCCCTATTTTCGATGCTTTGGAAGGTTTCCAATTTGGCATTTACTACAACATCATTAAACCTAAAGAAATATGCTGAAATTAATTGCTCTTGAAAAAAACTTTAAATTGAAGCAGCACGTAAACACTTTTCATTCATGTTATACTGAGCTTATATTTGAATTGTATTTAATATTCGGTAAACCTTTGTTAAAAAAATTATAAAATACTTACACACATATATAGACAGTCACGAAGCATTTACTTTTATCGTTGTAACTGTTGGCTGCTTTGTGACTTATTGTAGTGCTTTTTCCGTGTTGTTATTGTTCCACGTCGTATTCAATTCCTGGAATTTGGATGGACGTGTTGATGTTATATAGTTGATCTTGTTCTAAATGTATACAATTTCCTTGTAACTTGTCGGTGTTTTGTTTTTTTGTTTTTTATGCACAGCCCTATCTGTACAGTGGGCGTCAGTGGTATTCATTCATCAATTCTGGAACTTTCTTTATAGTGACTTTCTCAAGTATTTATATCACTTATCTTTGCAACAATATTTTAACTGTGGGTCTATACATCGCATAGAAAAAATATGCAATTACACATTTCTGGTTTCCTCGGTGCTGATTTACGTCTAAACTCAATTGAATTTTAAAGATTTTTTTATCTTGTATCAATCTTAAAAATTTATATATTTTTAACCATGAAATCTCTCAAACTACATCTCATTTAATCTATTATACCCTTAAATTATTTTTATGTATCATTCCGTCTCCATTGTCACTAATAAAACTTAATTAAAATACATTAATGTACAAAAAATTAATGTATGTACTTGTCGTTTGTATTAAATTAATTTTTACTTAAACGCAATCAATGTGTTCATTTTAATAAATATTGCTTTTTTCCTCGTCCTTTCGTTACTAGATCATGCAAATACCTCCAGGATACTTGTTGCCATACATTAAATTATGTTAATCGCAAGAGATATAAAATTTAATTTTAAATTGCCAGAAACAATGTATCCCCGTATGCAACCAAATACAACAACAAAAACAAAGACAGCAAATTAACTGTGGTGTAGTTTATATGATTGAAAACAGAAATACTATGTGTCAGTACATAAAAAATACTTGTTTATTTTATTCTTTTAATTTAATAAATTGGAAAACTTAGTTGTTTTAGCAGATTTAAATCAAGATTCAAATTTTATTGCAAAACAAAATCTAAATTCCTTTTTACTTATTTATGGTATGAGAACAAAGTTTGTGCATACAAAATCTTTTGTAAGAAAATATACGAGTAATAAAACACAAATACTTATTAAAAACGGCTAAAAATTATATAGAGCTTGTTAATATTTCGATGTTGCGGTTATTATGGAAGCGCATCCTTAAGAACAATTAGGAACTAAATATAAAAATTTTACTCAGTTTTTTATCTAAAAGAGAGAATCAGGTATATTTCATTCAACACACATACGCACTGCATCACTCTTTTATTTACGTATGACTTCATAAAGTTATGAGAGCAACATTGTGTATGCAGGCGTATGAGTGTTTATTATTACTATTAGTTGTATTATAGCATCGCGACCTGTTGAATCTCTTGTGCAGCCTCGCACAAGACTTTAAGACTTTTTAGAAATCACACAACTGTTGTGCGCTTTAGTTTAACTAGGTTGTTTGGTATTAAAATCCTTCTTCCCAGGCATTTAAGTCTGCGTCTTGCCAACGCAGGGCAAACGCAGACTTCTGATGTTTTGAGTTCCTCTTGACAGGGTCTGCAGGAAACACTTGCTTCTACATCTATGTTACTGATGCGATAGTAAAGTCTGCAGTGTCCTGTTAACAATCCAATATTGGGCGCAATATCATTTCTACTGAGATTCACGTTAATACTTTCGGGGTCATTGAGTCTCTTCGGCTGCCGCATGCCTGCTCGTACATCCAGTATTTTCCACGTCGTGTGTTAGGTTGTTAATGACTTAATTGTTTAGCCCACAGAAGGCTTTTGGACTTATGAAAGGAGTATTGGTGTAAATTCTGGCTAGATAGTCTGCCATTTCACTGCTTATATGCACTCACGCACAAGTGTCTACACTAAAGTAAATAATTTTATGCTGCTTTATAAGTTTTAAGTACTCCCACAACAATTTTAGTTGGAACGAGTAGTTTGCTATTAATGTTAGTGGTGCCTGGCTGTTTTGGAACCGCAGATATTCACTAGCACAGGGCTTTACGGCATAGACCTCCGCTTTTCGGAATTGTGGCCAAACAACTGCCATTTTCTATCTTTGCCCCATCTGTGCATCGTAGTTATGAGTACTGTGCTACTATTATTCCAATGTATCCCCAGAGCATCCTTCGGTTGAAGAAGCAAATAACATTTTTGGACTAGTTTCAAGATGATCGCATCCTCAATGGAGCTGAAAGTAGCATTACAGTGTTATTCATACTCTTTTCTTTTCAATTAGGAAATTTTAGAAAATATTTCAAAGGTATGTATGTTTCGTTGAAAATAAAAAAAACATCTAAAACACAAACCATAATATTTTTCATTTATTTTAGGAATTAAATAGTACTACGTATTACAAGTTATTTAACAAATAAAAACCTAGAAATCTCTAACTTCAAAGAACGTAATTTATTCTAAACTGAAATAAAGCAAATGAAAATAAGTCGTAAAACTCGTAGATTGTTATCGAAAAAAACACAACTTCATTCCAACTTCAAAGCAATCAGTACAATTTGTATAAATTAACATTTCACACTTTCTAGAACGACTTGTGAACGGTGGAATGTAGAAGAAATACAGTTTTAGTTTTGCAACTGCAACCAACAACTTTATTGCATTCATCATATGGTTTAGTTTTCTCATTCTTTCACTTTTTGTTTCCTTCTATTCACTGCGTTATTTATTTTGTTTTGCGCATTCACCTATTTTAACCATTTATCACACTCAATTTCTAAGAGGTTGACATTAATAAGAAAGGTGTGCATGTAGCGAACCATAAACAACTAAAAAATTATAGATCAGCTCGGCTAAACATGGTTAGCATAATACTACGCTACATAATATAAACCGTTAAGAATCAATTAATAAAGAAAAGCAAAGATAAAACTTGACACTTTTAGCCAAGCGTTGAACTGCCCAAAAAAGGATCAAAATAAACCAACCAAACAAGTTAAGTGACAAAAAAAGAAATTCACACTTACTTTGGCGTCATATTATAAAATTCTAATACCACTTGAAAAAGTATTCTCTTTCCGCGAGTTCGATTTAATAAGTTTAAAGTAAACCAAGACTTTAAAATATGCCTCCTCTAACTGAAGTTAATCAAACTATTGCTTCAAGGATTTCAGGATTGCTGCCACCACGATTTTTGCATTGGACACTGTTTATAAAGAAATATTTCGACTTTGAGCTGCAAATGTGAAACGTAGAGAGAATAATATTAAAAAATTTAATGAAATCAAAATGTGAGTACAACTAATATTTACAACACAAAGGTTTTATTTTCCTAAGGGAAAGAATATTAAAATGAAGCTATGGAGAAAGTTAACGTCAACAATAAGCGACATTTAGTCATGATTACCAACTGTTTGTGGATTTCCAACACAACATACGTAATACAAGACGTCAAACAATCGGCATAATAAAGAAAATAATTAACTCAATTGGCCAGCAAACGTAATTGCTAATAATTTGGTTCAGACCATTATCGGGATAAAGTTTCCAGTGCTTATAAAATGGGTTGAAAATTAGTCATCCGAAATGTGATACAGCTAAGCCAACCCCGGCGCGCAGTACAATCGCTTTGTAATTTAGAAACAAGTAAAATTCCAATAAAAATTTGCACACTTGCTCTCCTAACAGTAATTGAGAATTAATCCAGAAGTGACCAAAATTGGTTCATCCCTAGAAGTACCTCTGGTAGATCCATCTTGATAATTTAATATAGCGGATCCTTCAAAGTCCTAAATTGATTTTCACCGACCTGAGTTGGGAGGTCGGCAATGCCGTAAAACGAACGCGTAGCAAAAATAGTTGAAATCGGTCGGATTAAGATTTACTTCTCTTGGAGTTTTGCAAGTTTTTTTACACAATTTTCTGTCTTCATATAAGAAGTAACAAAATGAATCCAAAATGTATATAAAATTTTATACTTTCACTATTATTTCTTTAACTACATCATCTAGCTCTCAATGTTGCTTTTGAGGTTGACGTGTTAAAATACTAAATAAAGGACCAGAGGATTCAAGAGGACGTTGCACACGATTCAAGACATCAGTATTTGTTGAAATCATATACAAACATTAATGATCTCCTACTAGTGAGCCTTATTTTTTTATTAGAAGTTACGTACTGTTAATCCATTTCCCTTTGAACACTCTTCATACATAGTTATTAAATTAACTACAGGCTTTAAAACTAGAAGGGTTTTACAAAAAGCCTTAGCGTTTCTTTCGAAATCTTTTATATACATTAAGAATTATAATTGTTAGGATAAAAAAGTAGTAAATTTTTTAAGTTAAGCGAAATCTCTTAAAAAGGATTATTGTCACTACAACCAAGAGTAGATACAAATAAAATCTTTTTCCCTTTTTTAGTTTATTTGCCTTAAATGTTTTTTAAGTGGCTTTTGAGAACACAAAAAATACAGCACTTGTTATATAATTTACTACCTCCCCGTATGTATTCTGTCTTTCTCCCTGTTCTGTTAAAATTTGTAATTCGTTGACTTTCGTAAGTTCGAAACTGTCCATTGTGATTAAAATGTAAAACAGATAAAAATGATTTATTTACTTAATGTTACCAGTTGATGTTTCTGCATGTTTACACATCCACAGCACCTATTCGTCCCAACTCGTTGGAAGCTATATGCAGCAGTATTCATGTTTTTATGGCGACTTGTAGGGTGTTGTCATTTGTAAATATACCGCAAAATAAACTAACAACAATAAAATCAACAACAACTACGACACTGAAATAAAGTAAAATTAAAGTTTTATTCAAAGTGATTGATTACTGGTGTTGAATCTTCCACATAAAATGCAATTTTTATTTCACTTTTTTTAACCTCCATGACGAAATATATGTTTGTTTGATGGCTGGTTTTTCTATCACTTTTTGTTTGTTGTGAGGTTGTCAATACTACCAGTTCATAAAGTGTTGAAATGTGTCTGGGTATTTGGTGCTTACATATTTACTCGTTTTAATAAATCATTTTATTGAAGTGATGGATAAATAATCGCATTATTTATTAACAATTTTTTGTTGTATCTTCTAATTTAAAAACAATTGGTTCTGTTAAAATACAATAATGCAGGATATATAAAGATTGTTCATTACTGCAATATTTACCGCAAATTTATTTATGCGACAAATTTTAATGTTTAATTTAATAAAGTCATATTTTTAGTGTTTCTAATCAAATAAAAATGTTAAGGAATTATTCAAGCATATCATTTGCCGCATTTTCTAGAATATGCAGCCTTTATTAGCGTTTGCTATTAATTTAAAAACAATTTTATGCTCACCAGTAATAACTTTAAGCAGCATTTCTCAGAAATATCACGATCCTTTTTGCAATACACAGTTGTGATGAAGTCGAAGCGAGGATTAAGTTTCCGGCAACTTTTTAAAAAGATAACAACCTCGTTTTATTTAAACAGTTTTTTACTGCCAATGAAGATGATAAACATCTTGTATATTTTGCAGATGTAATTCATTTCTTCGTATTCCCTAACTATAAACATCAATCGAATGGCTGGCTATTCATCTGATATGGGGAGAGTAAAACTAAGAGAGGATAAGCGCAAAATGCACTTGGAAATTGTTAATAATATGCACCTTTGTTAGGTCTAAAAGCAGTGTTATTATGCAATAAGAGTAGTTTGCCGATTCCATTATAAAATTGAAGACCTTAAATACTAGGATAAACTCACCTTCTTTACAAAACGAAATGCATATCATCAAAAGTACACTTTCATATTTCACTAAGCCTGGTCTTAAATTACTTGCTAGTAAATATGCTTAATAAATCTAAAAAAGAAATAGAATTTCTAAAAAGGTGTTGCAAAATAAGTCAACGAACTTTATGCCGCTTCAAATTTTAAAAACAAAATTAAAATTGGCTTAATATTAAAATTTATTTGTCCATCCTGGAATTTCTTATTTATCGATAAATTTAAATTTTAAGGGTGCAATCGACTAAAAATAACAGAATTATTTACTCAAGCAGGCCAACAACCTACACTAGATCACTTCAAAAGAACATTTGCATTTGCATGTTGGTAACTGAACTCACATAACGATATAGAGATCCGATTTCGAATAAATATTTTATATTATTGTATAAAATATTTTAATGAAGCAAAAAATTTTACTATTCACTTTTTATAATTTGATAAAAATTCGAAAACTTGTTTACACTTAAACTAATTTATGTTATTTCCTGCTTGGCTATATACATATGATACCTTATTTTAAACAGACTTTCTACAAATTGATTTTATTTTAAATACAAGAAATTTTCTGATGGTTTTAATCAAATCAATTACCATGAAATCTCTGTTCTAACAACACGTTTATGCAATACTATATTAATTTTGCTGACATAACAAAAAAATAGACGTCAGCAGCGACTATACTGTGCTGTGAATGTTATGATTATAAAAAAGAGACATAGAATATGTAATACAATATCAACGTTTAAAAGCAAACCTCAACACAGCACAGAAGTCAAGTCCAAATCTGTATAATAATTTAATACCCATTGAAAATTCCATTTAAAAAGAAAAAAAATCGAATTGAAATACCCGAATTCATCCCGCTGCGAAATTTCGAATGAAAGCAACACGAATACTTCAACCGATTTGTCTCACTCCTCGAGAGAGACTTAATAAACTAATTTATTTTAAAGTGAGCATACCAGAAAAACTCAATAGAAGAAAAAAGTGATCATTTAGTCAAAAACACAGACAATCTTGTAAAAACAAAACATACAAAGCATAAGATTGATGAGAAAACGTACTGTCGGTTTTTTTTATAACAGACACACTTTTACCAAAAAAGGAAAAAATAAATGGTTTCAAGAGAAAATAGTGTGAAGAGAGCAAAAAAATAAAATTGCAAAAACAACTCACATATTCATATCCTTGACAAACAACAGCAAATTGAGAGCTGAAAGTATTATAATAGAACAACTTCAAGACCAACATAAAAAATAAAATGTGACTGTACGGACCTTCGTTTGCATCAATATATGATGCTATTTGTTCTTCACATATGGATTTTAAAACATACATATATATGTGCGAAAGGTACTCAACTACCTCTAGTGCATGCACATCTTTCATAGCAATTTATCTGTACAGACACACATGGGCATTTATTGCTATAAAAATATGTGATGCCCAAAATATATATCTTCATCAAAAGACAATGACCGTCATTCATTTTACTACCTGAGTGTGTATCCGTATGTGGAGCAACATTTGCACAGAAGAAACCCACTCTTGCTTACTATATTTCCCGCACAATTTGTAGCCCTTCACTGGATTTAGTAGTTAAGGTGCGCAGATGTTTGAGTATTTGCTACCGTAAAAGCCCTTAGAAAAGTGTTTAAAAAAGACCGAAAAAGTTTTCTAAGTAAAAGGGAGCAGCATTAGGTAAAAATTTTATATGTAAATGCCATTTGCAGTAGAAAGCAACGTTAAAGTTGAAGTTTGAAAATTGTTTGCTATCAAAGCTGTTTTGCCCTGTGATTGAATTTTTCTATATTTCTAGTGTGTGTTGTTCTTATGACAGGTATGCTTAAGTCCATTGGGTTGTTTAGGTTTTTTAAGACGCTTTCCTTAAAAAAAAATAATTGTTATTTTTAGTTTTAAAAACGAAAAACATGGTTGAAAAACATAAAGTTGAATTTTCAATAAAATAAATTAATATGTCAGATAAAAAATATTTGTAAGCTCGTGCAAATTTTATATATATTTTTATACACATTCACTTGATACTCGCAATCAGAAAACATGGTGTAACATGGAGCCTACAACCATGTTAATCAGTTAAGAACATTTTACGCTTTTAATATTATTTAAGTTTTCATCCTTTGAGTCACAACCCGACGCTTTAATTAAATGCTGCATCTTAAAAAGACTACACGAATTGAAATATAATCACTCACATGATTGCAATTCACTTATGAGGACAGCTGTTAAACTGATTTTAAAGGAGGATACAAAAAATTACATGATGAGGTGGAAATGGCGACTATGGGGTACTTGAAACTTTCCAGCGTCCTTGAGAAAAAATGTGATACTTATTTTACTAAAGAAACCTCTAATGTTAAAAATTATATGATTTTTAAGCTAAAACGGAGATAAAATAAACAAATTATAATCTTTTTCAGTCTTTCCAGACTAGCATAGATAAAATATCAAGCAAATAGACACAAAAAAGGTATAGATGCTTTTAGATTTTAATTCAGTTTGCTTAATTAAATAGCGATTAAAGTTTCTGGTTCTTTGTAAAATGTAGTAACGTTTTTGATTAAAATATTTATTACAGTCTATAAAAATATTGGAAAATTGTAGAGAGAAATACAATAAAAATGTATGTCTCCAATTGGTATGTTCCATACTTACTAACAATTTCTTTTCTCGTCGGCTACTGCAATTAAATTCAATGCGTTTTAACTGAATATATCCAAAAATAATTATGATATTGACAATAATTTTCAATGTTATTTAATCTCCTTTTGATGAAATATCGCGGATAACTTCAAGCCTTTTTATTAACGAATGTTTCAATATAACACCACTGTTACAACGTTGTAAGATGTGCAATCCAAACGCGACGGTAATAATTGATTTGTATTACCTTACTCTATTACCGCTTGTTATCGTAATGACCACATAGCTGTGATTTTAAAAGAGATCTTAATTTAAAAAGTATTTTTTCACTTCGAAAATACTATATCAAAATTTCAAAGAGACAGAATATCCTGTTTTAAAGCTTTTGTATAGAGAATAAGAATTCTGGAACAAAATGACATTCACTATCTCCGAATGATAATGTCTTGCTATTCATGTGTGTATTTTCTTTATATGACAACAAGAATTGTGGATATTTGTAGCATCTCGAAATATATTATCTTGCATAATATCCGGAGTTTAACAAATTTAGTTGCAACCATATTTAGTTAACCACACAATGTTGTTAATAAATATTGTATGTAGTTTTTTTCTATTTGATCAAAGTATGCGTAGGCACCAGTTATACAAGATTTGTTTCCTATGTATCCAAGGAGGGCGTATTGTTTTTATACATAATATTAATATGCTATTTACTATTTCCTAACATATACTAAAAATGTGTTATTGCGATTAATAAATTAATATTGAATTGAATAAAAATAAAATAACGTAATTTTATTTTGGTTCGAATAAAATTTCCATAGAAATATTAACTATAAAACTTTAAAAAAGCTTTATCCTTTAGATATCAAACTTTGATTATGCTCTATTTTTAGTATTTTCAAATCAATTTTACACATAAAGTAATAAGCGGACAGATACAAGTACACACAGAACGTCGTTTTATTTTGTTTAGCATTAATCAGTTTGACTTTTTGCAAACTTTTCCGCAACAACTGTATGTGTACATATACAGTTTATTTATTGCTTGACGTTTGTACGCTCAATTGATTTTCAATCAACAGTATTTTTCTTCTCTCAACAAATCAAATCTATGAATGTATTGGTATACTGTACACGTAGGTACATGTAGTTGTAACAATATTCATATAGTACAAGTGTACGATGTCTCGTATATCTTTGCTTGAGTTCTTACATTCAATTGTGAACTTCAAATAGTGGAATGGTGTTAATGATGACAAACAGATGAAAGTACGGACTTAATTTATTTTCAACTTATATACATGTACAAATCGGAATATAAATTAATTATAAATGTTTTCCAACCAACATAAGAAATAAACCTTTCGTTTCCTTATTTAATAAATCCTTTATTTAATTTAACATATATTAGGTAAAGTTTATTACGCAAGATTTTTCTACTATGTAGAATTGATCATTTAATTTTGATGTTTTAATTTTATTAATGAAATTATATTAATTAATAATTATATTAATTATATTAACTTAGTAATTATTAGTTTAACATAAATTTAATTCAGTTTTAGTTATATTTTTATTTAATTTAACTTAGCTTACAATTTTTAGTTATATTTAATTTCACTTGAAATTTTTATTACTTTAAGATTTAATTTTAATATTTCAAATTTCTTAGAATGTTTACTTAAATGATTTAATCCTTTTAATTAGCTTAATTTGCAATGTTCAATATAATGGTTTAAAATCAATTCAAATAACAGTTTTAACACAGTTTCATTATTAATTTGTTGGTGTATTTAAGAATATAATTTTACCAGTAGATTCACGTGTCTCCGAATTTATTAAATTTTAAATGTCACAGGAGAAACTAATTATTTATTCTACTATGTAGAGATTAGATCTTGAAAATGGTTTTTATTTAAATTTTAAAATTATTAATTTTTAAATGTCACACGAAAAATAATATTCTACTATGTAGAGGTTTGAAACTTGTGCTCTGAAGTCACTACAAGAACTAAAAACTTTTACCATAAAAAGATCGAGAACACAATTAAAAAAGGTACTCAAAAAAATTATCAATTAAATCTCTTCTACTAATTGTTCTACTATTTTTAAAGAAAGAAGTTGCATAGTAATAAAACATGAATAAATGATGAGAGAACAAATGAACGGAATTTTTGTTAAAACAAAAACAAAGCAACATAGTAACATCACAAAGATCAATGAATAAGAAAAATTGAATGGAATTTCTTTCTTTACTGTTGCTAACGTAGTAAACGTATAAAAAAAATTTAATTATTTAACCCATTCGTTAACTTATACATTAATATAAGGAGCAGTTTTACTTTTCATGACTTTATGTTAATGTTAATTATGACATGCAGTCATCACCATGGTTGTCACTGTCATCATTATAAGCTGGCTGTTGGAATGATTTGTTTTTCTGTCAACCTTTTTTTATTAATTTCATTGTTAATGCAAATGTTTTCACTTTTGTTTGAGACACATTTATATTTATTTCATTGTTTATAAAAGTAGAAAATAAATATTAATCGATTTCTACATGTGTTGATAAACAAAACTATAAAGTTTCCACTTTGTTATTTTGTTAATATTGAAGTAAATAATATCGTAGTTAATTCATTCAAATATTTTAATTAGTTAATAAATGAAACATATAGTAAATCGTTTTTCAGTGTAAATGCGTGACAAATTAAACTCGAAATAACAGTGACTGTTTAGTTACGATTTACTTTACGTTCTCATACAAGAAAGGTTCTCTCACTCTTTTTTTTTTTTGACACAGTAATCGAAAATATTGTTCAAATATTATTTAATTATCGCTCCACTAAAATCAGAACACTTTATAAAAGCACTTCTAGTCTCAATTTGTGTTATATAAGTGTCCAGAGCCTACGTTTACAAATTTATGAATTTCGAATTAGTTTCGAGCAATCTGGTGTAAACATTATTTGTGTTTCTAAAAATGGTTTGGTATCGACAGAATAAGGCGATATCATCTCTTTCGGAGCGATAGGTTCTCAAATGCTGAAAGAGTGGGTATCTCTGTAAAATCACCGATATCATTCAATACTAAAGGCCTAAAAGACAATTTAAAGCTTTATAGTGATGAAATCGTTGATGAAGATGTAAAAAATCTTAACAGTGACGAATTTCGCTCGAAAACTCAAAAGCTATAATATTTTTTTTACGAAATATTTTAAAATGATCAACAAATTATACTGGGTTCGGTAAACAGATCGAATTAAACAATTAGAAATAAGATAAACTTGCCACACTTAGTAGTGGTTACACGGATGTTATTTTAACTGGTGATTTCAACGCTAATATTCCGATTGGCAGAGTTTTGATGCAGGTTATGAGTGCCATTGGTATAATTTTAATAAATAATTTAACGCCAAACCATTTCATATCCGCTTGCAGTACTCCATACGATCTTTGCTTTGTATATAATATTCCTCGATTATATGTTTTCTCAAAACACGATCACATTTTCATTCATACGACTTTTAATGTCAGTGCGATTAGATTAGATTTAGATTATAAATTCCATGAAAGAAAATTAACAATAATATCAATAATTATTTGTTAAATTACCATTTTAATAAATATGAAATTTTATATTGGGATCTATTCTTGGGGGTTCCACTGTTAAATAAGGCTAAATCTTGTTGCACTATATTTTCTTTAATAAATAAAAAAGAAATTTAATTATTCTTTCAAAAATATTATTTTGAAGTCTCTGTTTTAAGCGCAGTTATAGTTGTCATATATACTTCAATACTTTGCCCAAAATTAAATATAAGAACACCCAAATTTTACCTCAACTTTACACAAGTAAATATCAATCATACGCTCACGTGTGAAAATTTCAAATATAATTCTTTGCTGTTTTTAATATTAATTTGTTTTAGCCTTTTGCTGCTTGTTATTTGCATCCTTCAAGTTCAGTTACCCTGATCAAACTATATCATAGATATACCGCTTTATTTTTAAAACCAGACTTCAATGAAAAATACAGAAGAAAAACGATTTTTTACAGTTTCTTCAGATACACCAAAGTTTGCTGTATTTCTAAAAATAATTTACAAAAAATTAAAGTTTGTTATTTTCTCTTTGGTTTTTAATATTTACTTAGCTAATAAAAAACCAAACTTGAAATTAACATGCAACTGCCACTCTAGAGGCGTATACATTGAAAATGTTTTGCCACCATCATTACTACCCCTACTACCACATTTTCTACCACATACATTTTGCCTGATGTATCAGATTTAACAGGCGAAAACCCAACTTTATTTCATTTTTCTTGTTGAACAATTAACTTAAGTTAACTTAACTTTGAGTTTTATTTTAGTTTGCCATTAGATTATTCAGCAAGTAAGAATGAAGTATAAGTATCCGATTGTGTGAAACTACTGCACAATGGCGTAATAAAAAATTTTGACAGACAATCATATGCTTTTGGGTTTTACAAATCCCCTCAGCTGAAAAAGTTCTTAAGCACATG
This sequence comes from Phania funesta, assembly GCA_963932375.1. Classification (NCBI taxonomy): domain Eukaryota; kingdom Metazoa; phylum Arthropoda; class Insecta; order Diptera; family Tachinidae; genus Phania; species Phania funesta. The sequence continues at coordinate 82,759,281 of OZ010653.1, forward strand.
AGAGCGAATTTATTAAGATAAATAAACTTGATCTCAGGTTTCTTTACTCGTTTTTCTTTTTTGCTTTTAAATTCAATTTAAGTGTTAAAAGTTTTAGTAAAAATTTAGCCAAAGTTAATTGTTTCAAACAAGGCAAAATCCTAAGATGCTTTAGCATTGCGAGTGGGCCAAATAAATATGATATATTATGGACGTATGGCGAAGTACACATATCTGTCTAATATAAAATTTTACTGAATTAAGCAGATATTAGTTTTAATTTTTCGGTTTTAAATTCTGTTATCGTTGCAATAAAGAAAGCAATTTTCAACCACACATTTTCTAAGATCTAGGATGCAGTTTGATAGAAAAACATCTACAATTTTTAGTTTTCTAAAATATTATTTTGTGATAAAAAAAGTAAAGTGAAGTCAATTAAAAATTTTGCAGCTACATTTTCTAATATTTTTTTAACGATATTTTTATTGATTGAAAAAATGCTCTGGGTAACATTAGTGGTTCAATAGATATAACCTATTGCTTGAAATTTTTTTACGAAAATTGTAGCTCAGTTCACTCTCTCTTCTTACTACAAAATAATTTAATAATTCCATTCATTTATTTTTAATATTGAATATCATTCAAACTAATTAGCTTTTTCGTTTTTCCATATATTTTGCAGGCCTCTCATTATCTCTACGTGATGTACGCGTACAAATACCACAAGCTGTCAGAAAGAGTGAAAAGGCGATACTCAAGTGTTTGTATGATTTGGAGGATGACAGTCTCTATTCAGTTAAATGGTATAAAGGAAGAAGGGAATTTTATAGTTTCACACCCAAAGAAACTCCCGCTATGAAAGTTTTTCAATTTGCTGGCGTTAAAGTTGATGTAAATATAAAATTTTTTGTAGAGCAAAAGAAACATAGAAACATTGATTGCAAAATGCTTTAAAATATCAAATACACAAACTTTAATAATTATTGAACGATAGAAATATTTAAGGTTATAGACAAAAACTCGAAACGTTTAGCATATTTTTAAACATCAAAAGGTTGGGTTTTATGCCATTCTTTTTATCACAATACTGCCGCCAGTTATACGCCAAGAGAATTCTGACTAAATATTCATTTGAACATTTAATGACCAAAAGTAATTCAACTATTTTTTTTTATTTTAATTTTTATTTGGTGCCACTTGAGTACGAGTATTTTCTGAAAGAATGTGCTCTTAACTGTTCACAGGCGTTAAAAAATACACACAGGTATCATTCTGCAAGTATGTTCACTCTAAAAGCAGACAGCTTTATTTCATTCCTACAGCTCAAGTAATTCTGGAAAAAGTTGAGTAATAAAAAAGTGTGGAACGATCTTTGGTATGAACACAATTTCGAACCCACGCAGAATATTAATTTAGCAAACAGAAAATAAAAAGAGGAGTATGGAAGAAAACTTTTAAAATTGGATTAAATATAAGTAAAATGTCAAACATTTCGCTTTTTTTAACACGTTTAAACGCAAAAACGCAAGTACTCTTAATTGTTAAACGTTAACTTTGATTTTGATTTTCCTAGAGTAGAAATCATATATTGGTCTCTAAGTAAGTAATGGAAAATTAAAAATTAAAAATGTACTAACCGCCAAAGAAGGGTACTTCTTTTAACATTTTTGGTAAAAATATGCTATTTTAAAAAAACAAAATAACGTAGGTTACTGTCTACACACAATTTCTATGTTCATAAGGGACAATTAACAGATCTAGTGCTGCAGACATACAAACGAATATAAAACAAAAGAGAGCTAAAAAATATTTTATAACAAATTGGAATTTCAGTCTTGACATTAAACTTGCCGGATATTGTTTTAAGCTCGCTCACGTTTGGGAAATTTAGATATTATAACCTTGCGAAAAGTAACAGATATTTTTTATTTCTTTAATATAAAATATTAACAACCCGCTTTATATTTTGCTTGAGCAATGTCAGCAATCAAACTAAATTACCTACATTCACCTGAGTTGGCTTGAAAATGTTGTTCAACCGCTTCGTCTTTAATCAGTTGTACACACGTATTATAAAATCTTCTTCATACGAAGTAATATTCATTAATTAGCGAAAACTCATGTTAATTTATTTTTAATATGTATCGAGAAGTAAAACTTCAATATCAGTTGCTTACCAAGTTGCTATCGTTTTCATTATAATTATACTGTAGCCAACGACATTTGTAGTGGAGTCGTCTAAGGGTACTGCGGTATTTTTCAATACTCAGTTCTTCCCATGTGCAAACTCGTTGTGCAACTTCATTTTGCAAATTATTCATTTGGAGTAAAGATGTCACATAAAACTCAAACAAGATGAAATACCGTATTGCACCCCCGAAGTGTTCTTTTCAATCTGAACGTCAAGTAATATACTTGTCAAAGTTATACGTAAACCATGTAAACTTATAAAAAAACGGTTTAAAGTGTATACCCAATATAATTAAAATACAGGGCAAATTAACTATTTCAAAAAGTTTACGTTCAGTATCATCTCCATCACTGCTGTGACCCGTATGAAAATAAAATCCAAAAAATTTGAAGGTTGTGTAACATACTATTTTATTTTGCAACTGAGTTGTACAACTTGCCAAAAAATTGATCTTTTTTTATTTTTTGTGCAACCAAAACACAATTTAATATAACGAGCGCAATCTCACATACAACCTCCTTAAGTTGTACCAACGCTGAAATATATGGAGTGATTGTGAATTAAACAATTAAAATAAAAAAGGAAACTTATCAAGTAAAGACCATATCGTATTCAAAATAATACTCTACAGTGGTTAGAAATAAATTCCGTTATTTAATAAAAACCTTAAACCCAAAAGTTATGAACTTTGAAAAAAAAATGTTTTTTAAATTTTCTGAAGCCCAGTATCTGCAGTTAATATGAAACCTAGAAAAACAACTAATTTTGCTTGATATCCTCTTAGGATATTTTTCATTAAGAATCCTCTAATGTGAACTAACAGTTTTAAAATATTTTTTATTTTCCTGCGATCATGTCTTCCCATTTTATAAATACAGAATACTATGAGAGCAACTCCAACAAATATTTATGTATAAACAAAAGTTTCTTGTCTATTTGATAGCTTCATCTTTCCTTTTTTCGGTTTATGTAAGTTCATGCCAACAGATTGGCACTTCCGACTCTTAAATGCTGTTTGCTGTGTGTACTTTTTTCCCAATGCTTATTTTGCTTTTTATAATTCCTGTTTGCATTTTAGTTTTGATTTTAGTTTTATTTTTTAGAAACTGTTTGCTACTGTCATGAAGTTGTTTTGTTTTGCATAACAGTTTAAAAGTCCAGAAATTTAAATATGTATTTATGCTGTGTGTATAGAGATTCATACCTACTATCCTATAGTTCCATTTAAACAAACATGTATATATATGTATGTATAAGTTATTTGTGTTAATTATTTCCTATTTTACTAATAAAAACAACAAACAACAGACCCACCGAGTTTTTAGGTTTCGATGTAGTTCTGTTCTTCATTTGCTAAAAAAAAGATTAACTCAGCAGCAATATAAGTTTAGTATTCTAGAAGAAGTTTTCCGTATTATGAAAGGGAAGCTTTTAAGATAAAAAAGTACTTAAACTTAATTGTTAAACTTTCAATTTTTGTTTTTTTTTTCTTACACACTGTGCAAAAACTATTTGCTTACGAATTCAGCTACAACACCAATTCCTTTCATCTACAGTACGAAAAAAAAAATATTAACACAAAATGGCACTGTCAGCAAGCAAATGTTTGCTAAAATGTAGGAGAGGAAACAGGGAATACTGAGATTCCAACAGGAACTGCAAACAAGTTTCAATTGATAGTTTTTGGAAGTGAGAGTTAAAGGCAGACCTGTACTAAAGCAAATTCACGGCTCCACCATACTTACCGTCACCCACAAATACACATAAACATAATATAATTCAACCTGCACATTTGCGTGTTTGATAAACGAGATACGTAGATGTGAGCTACACATTTTTGGATTTAAGTGGGGTATTTTTGTGCGCTTCCTGGTGTGTGTAAACTTTTAATATTCTTTAGCAATTTGGCGTAAAATTAATTTCATTTTCTAAAAAAAGCCAAGAAAAGTATTTAATAAAGATTTATATTATTAAAACCAGATAATTTCGCAAAGACTTTCTTTTTAAATAAACCACTTATCTACTCAATATTAAGTTTGCAAATCTAAATTTGTGCAGCCAAACTCTCTGTAGTTAATTTGTAAATTAATTTTGTTTAATTAAGATTTTTTAAATGTTTTTAAATAGATGCATGTGTTCTGAATTAAACCATTATTTATCTCTTATATTAGAGATCATCTTCCAACGAAAGTCAGCTAGTTTTGGAGACAGTTAATGCAGCCACCTCCGGTAAATACAGTTGTGAAGTTTCAGCAGATGCACCTTCGTTTCATACACTGATTGGAGCTGGAGAGCTAGAAGTAGTAGGTAAGTGCAGTTTAAATAAATGTTATTGTTTCGACATAAACTACCTGGCTTAAAAATCCTGTACAAATATTTAAGTTAAAATTCCAACAAAAACATAATAAATTCCTTTATTTGGAAAAATATTTCCTTTAAAATTCAAATTTTTAAGTCATCTAATTTCTTGACAAGTTTGAACATATTGGTAAGTGAGGAATGTGATCATGTTACATTTATTATTAAAACGAAAAGCTGATAAGCTTAAATAAAACTAAAACAAACAGCTAAAAGCCATTAAAAGCAGCTTTTGTACATGTTTGGGTTTAAAGAATAAATTCTATCGATAACAACAGAAAAAAACTGACCAACCGTCACATGCTGGGGAAAAATTGCAAAAATATTTTCTAACGGAAACATGTTTGCGTATGTGTGAGATTTTTTCTCATTTACCTCCTGCACACATCTTTCACGTTCGTCAACTCTATTATTAAATCAAAAGTAAAAAAAAGAGATTTTTTCTTTAGTCTCTATTCTTTTTGGCTAAAAGTGTTTACTATGCTAAACTGGGTTAATGTCATGTTATTGACAACCATTTGCAAGGGCAATACAGTTCTAAATTTGGTGTTGAAAGAAAATAGGAATAGAGAAAAAACTTCAACGAAAACTATTTTTTTCGGCCTCCTGGATTTTAAATCTCCACATATGCGAAGCACTCAAGGATTTCCACAACGCAAAAAATAGAAAATTTAATTTTTAAAGAACAGTGAAGATTTATTTTCTTAAAAAAGAGTTTCTCTGTCCATTTTTAAGATATAATTCTAATATATAAAATCTAAGATATAATTCCAAGTTCTTTATGCTAACAGGTTGAAGATTGATTGTTATTTTTTATTATAAAAATATTAAAATAAATTAAAATTTTAATAGCGCCGCGAATTATTTATTCTGGCTTTGCATTGAAAAAAGATTACGATAAAGAACTAGTAAAGTTACAATGGGGCAAACTTCATTTTTACTCAACATAAAAATTATCGAAAATATGAAAAATTTGGCAACACACTCAAAACTTTCATCATTAGGTGTGTTTTCAACTGACACTGCTCACAGGAAATCCGCAGAGACTGCTGACTACGTTTGTAGCGGCACAGAAAATGCATACTAGTGTCACAAATCTTAACTCTTTTAGTGTTAAAAAAATGATGTATTAAACAAATTTATTTTGATTAATTGGAAATATTATTTTTTAAATAGTAGAATATGCTTTAAAAATTTGGAAAAGACTGTAAACATGCTGTATAATATAAAATACCTATGCAAAAATATGCACTAACAAATCGATGACTAAATTCTTTAAACTTTTGATATGTATAAATATTTTACCCGTGAGTCGACACAACCCACAGGAAAAAAACATGAAATTGCATATTTCTGTTTTCCCTGCTCATCACTATATCAACTCAATAAAACTCTTTTACCCAGCGAAAAGAAACCTTAAAGAAATAAATAAGTAAATATTTCCTACAATGTTAATGATGTAAAATGGGAAACAACTTTTTAACTGAATAATCGATTTATTTCTTATCAACGTTTGAAAGGGCAACTGGCTCCAGGTGAAGAATTTATTTGTCTGCATACATTTTACTAATAAATACTTTTAGAGTTTTTAATAAACTAGTAAGTTAGGTTTTGTTAAACTAATGATATTTTCCAACACAAGTATTTTAAGGAGATAATAAAAGAAGGGAAAACTATAAAGCAGAGTCATTACATTTGTTCTGAGATGTCTTTCGTTAAGTGCTGTGGCAATACAAATTATAAGATTGTCTTTTCATTAACATCAGTAATGTGATGTGCTTGCAGGTGTAAAATTGCGCAAAGTATTGGAAATATTTCTTCGCTTGCAATTGAAAAAAGTCAACCCTTTGTTTATTTTCATTTTCTCTGTATTGATTCCGCATTAAGAGAATTTCACAAATAACGCCTTTTAAATAAATCCAGTCACAATTTTCGTAATCTCTTACTTTTATTTAAATATAAAACTTTTTTTTTTTTGTTATAATCATTTAACTTTTCACTAAACAATTCTGTTATGAGATTAAATTGTGTGCTTGTACAGCCAAAATAGAGTATATAATTTTATGTCTGCACATAATTTACACAATTTCATTTTTATTTTATAAACAAAACTCATTTAGCACTCTATAAAAACGAAAACTGTGAGATATAAATAGATTTGCATATGAAGGTTGGATATTAATTTAAAAACGAATATTTAAAAAAATTATAGTCCCAGTAGGAAATTGGGTCAATAAGTAAATTAGGTAACTTGGTATAAAACAAACTCAAGTAAGCAATGGCTGAAGCTCCAATACCTTAAACTAAATTTGTCATGTTATATTAAAGCTTATCTTATAGAGTATTCGATGCTTAAACACATCTCATTATTTTGAATATTATACAGGCAAAAACTGTTAAATTTTTCTAGACAAGAAAACACACTAATAATTAATGGTGTATATTATTAGCTACTCCTTTAACACTTTAAAAGTTCAATAACAACTTTGATATTGTTATTAATATTTTTCATCGCTGACACAAAATTTTTGCGAAACTTCTCAACTATAAATGAAGTGTTGCACTTTTTATTGACACTTTAGTATGTTTTTTTAATTTTTTTGTCATATTTTTTACAGTATCATCGCCATCAATAGCAAAAGAGCATGAAAAAAAATTTTATTTTCTACCAGAAAACTACAGCCACATTTTTTCCAAACCCAGCAATTAATATGCAAACGTTTTTCTTACTCCCTTTTAAAGGTTTTTTATACCGGAATTTTTTTTGTATAAGATTTTTTTTTTAATTTACTTCAATATGAATTGTGTTTAATGGGTCCTTTTTTGTTACGGTGCTAAGTTATGAAAAGTTGTCATTATGCAAAGGAAGTTCAAAAAATAAAAGTGTGAAAAAATAATTAAAATTTATAAGGAAATTATTTTTAATAAATTTTATTCTTTAGTAAAAATTCACTTTATTTAAATAATAAGAAGAAGAGAAACGTATTTAATGTTAATGCTAAGAATTACACAATGAGAATGAGAGTGCAGAAGACAATACACAATAATTTAAATTATATACATAACAGTATACATGTTGCACAAGAGTTGGCACATATTTCATCACTCCTCCTCAACATGGATGTTGTTTTACAAAAAATCAAATATTTACTTTAAATTCATTAAATACAATGTTTTACTTTTGGTAAATTCTTCGTCATCACATCAGCAATTATATTACCGATTGGACAGTATTCTAATTTTATCTCTTTCTTTTGAACCAATTCCCTTATATGATGAAATCTAATGTCGATATGCTTACTCCTTTTATAATATAACTAACTTTTGTGCTCCTTGGTTATCAATAAATAAAAGCCGCTTTAAATAAATCGCTTCTTTCGCTGCATCCGAGACTGCCATATATTCGGACTCTGTACTGCTTAGGGCCACCGATGGCTGCTTCCTGGACTCCCATGTAATAAGACAGCCACCAAAATAAAATGTGAATCCTGTAAATTATTTTATGTCTTCGTAGTTTCCACCCCAATCTGCGTCCACGAATCCTTCTAGGTTGTTGCTGCCTTCATTGAATTGAAATTTTAAATCAACAGTTCCAGCCAAGTAACGAAGTATATGTTTTAGTTTGATCATGTGCTCTCTATGTGGGTCAGTATTAGGTTGGGACATTTTACATATTGAGTGCAAAATGTCAGGTCGCGTAGAAATTGCAAGGTACATTAATGTTCCAACTAATGACTGATATGCTTGTTGGTCAGCCTTTTCACATTCATTATTGCAACTAACCTGATATCCTGCTTCCAAGGGAACGGCTACTGGTTTACAGCTTTCCATGCCGTATTGCTTTAATGTGTCGCGAATATACTGGCTCTGACATAGCTTTATGGGACATTTCGTTCACCCTTGTATAAGCAAGGCTCATTATTGCATGGTATTAAATTCAGCCTGCGAAGAGTTGCGTCTAGTTTCGTATTCCATTCTTTCCCACTTTGTTTTAGACCATAAATCGCCTTATGGAGTCGTAGAACTTTGTTTGGGTATCTTCTGTCCTCAAATTTGTACGATTGTTGCATATATATTTCATCTTGCAAGTTGCTGTTCAAATTGCTGTGCTAACATCAAGTTGATGAAGGTACATTCTTTCTTTTACTGCCAAAGCCAAAATAATTCGAGTCGTTGAATATCGTACAACAGGGGAAAAAGTCTCGTGAAAATCTATACCAAACCGTTGCCTGCACCCTTTTGCTACCAAAGAGATGCCAATTTTACCATTGGCATTTCTTTTAATTGTGTAAACCCACTTGCAGGGAATAGCCTTGTGACCACTAGGTAAGTCCACCAAAGACCACGTTTTGTTCTTTCGAAGAGCAACAATTTCAGCATTCATGGCATTGATCCATTTATCACTAACTTCGCATGAAAATGCCTGTTCAATCGATTGTGGTATATACTCATCTATAGCAGTGCACACATCACTGTACTGCTTTTTTGGCCTTCCGGGCTTGCCGCTTCTTATAATTTTTGGCCTCCCTGGTCCTCTAGTTGGATGGTATTTTATCTCTTGAGCTTCTTCATCTTCTTCATCAGCTGTATTGAATCTCTCATCATGATTATCGTCATCACTTTCATTTACCACATTGATGTTGATTTCTTCAGCATAAGTTTTTTGTTCCTTTTGGCAATCGAAAGTAATATTTAACAAATCATTAGCATAAACTTCCTTTGCATCGCTTGCGACGTCACCACTCTCAAATTTAACTTCATTAAAAAGTACGTCTCGATGTTCGAACACTTTGTGTTTATCAACGTCATACAAACGGTAAGCCTTTGCTACATTTGAATATCCAACCATAATGTATTCTTTACCTTTTGCATCAAACTTTGATTTTGAACCAGCTTTATCAAGAGCAATAGCACAACAACCAAAAACTCGTAAATGCTTAACGCTAGGCTTTCTACCAGTCCACACTTCATATGGTGTCATGTTATTAAGAATTTTCTTGGGACATCTGTTTCTGATGTAAACTGCGCTGTTTACCGCCTCTGCCCATAAACACTTTTTAACATTGGCATGCACCATCATTGATCTCGCCATTTCTACTAGAGTTCTGTTTGTTCGCTCTGCAACTCCATTCTGTTGTGGCGTATACGGGACTGTTAGTTGTCGGCAAATTCCATCTTTTTCTAAAAATCTATTGAAAGCTGAATTTATAAATTCTCTACCGTTATCAGTTCTTATTGTTTTTATTTTGGAACCAGTCTGAAGTTTGACCATAGCTTTAAATATTTTAAATTTCTCAAACACGTCACTTTTGTTTGCAAGAAAATACACAAAAATTCTCTCGACTTGTCGGCAATAAAAGAAACAAAATATTTCGAACCTCCAACAGATTTCTCACGAAATGGTCCGCACACATCACAATGCACAAGTTCTAACAGTTCTTTTGATTTTGTATGTGACTCTTTAAGGAACGGCAAAATATGAATTTTACTAAGCATACATGTTCTGCAATTTGTCCCATCTGTGCTGTCTAACTTCATACCATTTACTATGTATTTGTCTGCTAGATCGTAGAGGTATTGCTGTGTGTAAAAAACAAACCTTGTTTTTTATTACTGTTGAACTCAAACATATTCCTCTTTCGTTCAGCATGTAAAACTACATCTCTGTCTGCTCTCTTAATTATTGCTCTCTTCATATTAAAATGCACTGTTAAACCTCTATCAATAGCTTTGCTTACAGAAATGAAGTTTGCCTGCAACTCCGGAGAGTACAAAACATTTTCAAGCAAAATATTATAATTATTAAGTTTTATATATACATCACCTTTTCCTATTGCATTTATGTGTTTGTTGCCAGCGAGTGAGATGATCTCGTTGTTTTCCTGATAATTATGAAACATTTCGCGACTGTTACACATGAGCGAAGTAGCACCGCTGTCGACATACCATTTACTGTTATCATACGTCGACGCATCTGCCGCTGCTAGCATTGTCATTGCTTGTGCCTTTTCGTTGTTTTTAACTTTTTTACATTTGTTAGCGTAATGTCCTGCTATTCCACACCAAACATTTGCCTTTAAAATTCTTGCTGTTGTTGTTTTTCAACTTCTTTTCGTTTTTGTTAGTGGAAGATTTTGCTGTAAATGCTTGCTGTGTTGGTTTTTCTTCGTCCTCTCGCTCATGTCGTCTTTTTCATTCTTCTAGAAGCTTCTGCTTCAAAACAGATAATTTAGGGAGTGCGTCACGCGTTTCCATTCCTATGACGAAATTATCAAATTCTTTGGGAAGACTTGACAATAACATAATAACTAGAAGCTCCTATTGAACTTTTATGTTGACTTCTTCCAGTTTTTCACAAATTTCCGTAAACTCATTAACATGTACATTACCATTGTCACACAATTTGAGGTTAACCAATTTTTTATATAGAGAAACTTTCTGTATTGGACCTCGAGGCATATATGTCTCTTCCAATTTCTTCCATGCTTCATGAGACGTTGTATAACCACGTATGTATGTACCCCAACTGTGTTGGCTTAACACTCAAAAAGATGGATGCCAGAGCTTTCTCGACGTTTGATTCCCATGTGGATATTTCTGCAGCCTCTGCTGGTTTCTTTACCACACCACTTACAATTTTCCAGAAACCACTATGTATCAACACACTCCGCATTTGAATGCAACAGCTGTCATACTTTTGCTCATCCAATTTTTCAATTTGAAATCCTGGAGCACTCATTTTCACTTTTATTAAAAAATCTTTTATTCGTTATATATTTTTTTAAAATGGAGTACGCTTTAGGGTTCTGGGCCCATAACCTGATAAATTGTATTCTTTGGTTAAAATTCACTTTATTTAAATATTAAGAAAAAGAGAAACTGATTTAATGTTAATGCTAAGAGGTACACAATGAGAATGAGAGTGCAGAAGATAGTACACAATAATTTAAATAATATACATAACAGCATACATGTTGCACAAGAGTTGCCACATATTTCATCAATTTTTGAGAAAGTAATGATTATATTGATTGCAGTAATGATTCGAAAGGAAGAGTTTATGGAGGCAGGGAAACAGTAAAGTGGTTTCATATCGTGGGAAAACAGTTTCGCAGGTGTGAAGCAAAAAGAACAAGAATAGAGTAGAATTTAGTGTAAAATCTTATATGTATATTAAAGTATTTTTGATTCGCGGATTAAATTTTATTTTAATAATCTTTATATTTTGTTACTTGCACTTCTTTTAGTAGTACCAGGCAAGGATCCGCTTATTGCCGGCATACGATCTCGCTATAAAGTTGGCGACATAGTTAGGGGAAACTGCACTTCGTCACATTCTAGGCCAGCGGCCAATATAACGTGGACCGTTAATGGTTATGAGGTAAGTAAAAATGTTGTAGTAATAATGGTGCTGTTTATTCTTAAAGGGGCATAAGTTTAAGATTTAAATTGAGATATTAAAGAGTTGGAATTCTAACATCTTTATAAATATTGATGCCACTTTTGGGGAAAGTTTATTTGTATCTGGTATTTCAGGATACTTAAATTTATTTAAGTATTAAAAATTCTGTCAGTCATTGAACATTAGCCATTTTTCATTATGATAAAATGACTTAAGCCATTTTCAATATTTTCCCATGCATTTTACTGAACTCTATTTTTTTGATAGGACAGTGGTATAAGAAATATAATGAATAAATGAAGTGAAGTGTTATAAAAGTAATTTATAGCAAATATATCATATCGAGTATTATTGAGATAGTTTTATTTTGATCGTGATAAAATTCAAACGTAGTGAGTACATTTTAAAGTATTAGTAATTGTGAGCAATTAAGCCTCAGTGTACATAGTACCCAAACAGAGTTTCGTAGGTGAAACTGGCGCTGGATTAGACACACACTCTGATGACATTACGAGGCTGGACATTAATTGGATTGCTCAGGGCTAGAGACGTGCTGATAGACCTGCCCATACATGGAGAAGGTATTTAAATTATGATTATGAACACTATTCCCTATATCCCTATCAAGTTGCAGAGGTTCATTTCTGCTCCTTTATTTCTGTTCCTTTTGTTATGTCCGTTTCTTTTTCTAATGACTCCATAGAAGTTACTTTTTTATTTTCACCGTCATACCTCTTTTCGCATTACGAGGAATATTTCTATAAAAAAATATTTACATTGAATTCTATTTAACTCCAAAAATACAATAAGTTTGCAGTATTTGAATCGCCAACTAGTAATATTTTATATAAGTCATTTTTTGGAGATATCGCTATAATATAATGCACAAAACTACACCATGATTTATTAAATTCAAAACAATATTTCACCCAAATTATTGAGACCATGAAATTCATTTCACACATTTTATTATAGAAGGTGCCATAAAAATGAATCCTGAACAAGTGAATATTTTTGTATTCGAGCATTAAAGCGAACAAGTGAATAAAAACTTCGAAATAACAAGTCAGGCAAGCAGAAAAACCACTTCAGATGAAGAACACGAAGTAAAACAAACAATAAAAATATTAAAATTATAGCTGAATGAGCGGGTTTCGGGAATAATATCCCTAATTTCATCAGAGCGCAATCCAATGTAGTAGCGATAGAACAGCGAAACACACCCCACATTGCGACGATGCTCGAGAGAGTCAATAGAGTTGAATACCCTACTGTCACCGATGAGCACCTTCGCCTTCTCCTGTACGCGGTCGAGTAAGTCCAAAATAGACTTTGAAGCACCGGGCCATACATGAGAGTTGTATTCCATTTTCGGTCGGATATAAGTGGTATAGATAGTTAGGAGATCGGATGGGGTGAAGTAATTCTTGCACCGTTTGAGGAAGCCTAGGCACTTGAATGCTTCTTTCCACACTTGAAAGATGTATTGGGTCCATCGGACATCACATTGAGTCTTCATGCTAAGAACATCAAGAGCTTCTGATTCCTCAATATCTATACCATAACTACAGATGGAGCAGCAAAGTCCGTCGTGCGTCTGTGTGTTAGCATACAACACTGGGGTTAAAATCGACCCTATTCGCACCACCCCATTCTGTGATCATCACAAGATCACTATTTAATGAATCATTCGTACGGTGCCTCATGGCCCCAATCTCTAAGAGGCTTGGTCTGTTGATGAATGAGTAAGAATGGCATATGCTGCTGTCATCTGCAAAAGAATAAATAGGGTTGAAAGTTTGACGAAGAAGGTCATCTAGGAAGATAAGAAATAGAGTAGGAGAAAGAACGGAGCCCTGTTGTACCCCTGAATTGATCTTGAACTCGTCTGGTGAGATCCCATCTACGACAACTCGTATAGTGCGATCTCCGAGAAAGCTCGATATAAATCGAGAGAAGTGATTACCGACACCAAAAGTAACAAGTTTCGACAAGAGCGCGCCATGCCACACCCTATCAAACGCCTTGGAAATATCCAGAGCCACCACCTTAATTTCGCCAAAATGATGTATTGACCTACACCATCTCTCCGAGAGGAAGGCCAGTATGTTTCCCGTAGAGCGCCTTCTACGAAATCCATACTGACGGTCGTGAAATAAGTTGTTGGACTCCAGGTAATTAACAAGATGGAAATTCACCATACTTTCCATAACCTTGGAAAGCGCCGAACAAATTGCTATTGGACGGTTATTTTCAGGGTTACTGGCCTCTCCTTTTTTTGGGATTGGCGTTACATTTTCAACCTTCCAACACATTAGAAATTCGCCAGCATGTTACAATATGCTGAAAAGTTTGGCCAATGGACGCACTAGCGTCGAAGAGCACTGCTTCAAGACCAGTGCAGGGATGCCATCCGGCCCCGGAGACTTGTGGATGTTGAGGTCCGCAAGAACCCTTTTAACGGCATGGGCTCGAAAGAATATGCTTGGCATAGTTACTGATACTCTTTCGATCACGGGCAGTGGTTGATTGCTTTCCAGAAAGAGAGAATTTCTTGCAAACAATTCGGCCAAAATGTTAGCTTTATCAACCGGGTCAGTGAATACTTGGTTGTCCTTTAAAAGAGTCGGAATTGAGGAACTAGCATTATCCTTTACTCTTTTAACGAAAGACCAAAAGCTCTTACTACCCCGTGGAGCACTAAGAACTTTAGCACGAAGACGCTGCTCGTATAAAGCTTTTTCGCGCCTTAGCACTTTGGCACACAAAGATCTTGCCCTTTTGCGTAGCGAGTCAGTATCGGCATTTTTGTTATTCAGCCATGTACTGAATGCTTCCTCTCTGGATCTGCCTGCAAATTTGCACGTCTGATTAAACCAAGATTTTATGCTAGATTTTATCGAAGTTTGTTTGGATGGAATGAAGGATTTCATTCCAAACAAAATTATATTCTCGACCATTTTCGCCATGGCATTGACATTATTGTCCATGAAACAAAGTTTCCAATTAAAATGCCTGAAGAAGCCGTTGAGATCAGCCCAACGAGCCTTTTCGAAATGGTACAGTGATCCAAGTTACTGAGAGGTGCATTGACGCTTACTTCATACTTTTCAGGGTGTGAAGTAAGAAAGAGGTCAAGAGTGTTGTGCTGGTGCCCTTCAACACATGAAATGTGCGTTTGTTCATTCACTAGTTGCGAAAGATGATTGTGCGCGGCGAATAATTCAACATATTGGCCTTCCGTAGTTGTATTGCCCGAATGGCGAAGCCATGACGAGTTGTGAACATTGAAATCACCTGCAACAACAATTTCACTGTTCGAACAACTCTCAAGGATCTTCGAAACTGAATCGGAAAGGGTGTCGAAGTCTGATAAGGAACTCACAACAAATATCGGCTTTTATGAAAATATTAAACTTTAAGGAAAAACTTCTTCCAAAATTTTATAAAATGTCGAAATTTGGCCCAATTTTGGGAATTCATCAGTAATCGAAATGTTTCCACGAAACACGAAGATTTCGGAATAAAAGATAGCAAGTTGTAACAGTACTGTTATTGTTTTCAACGAACCTGGCGGTACAGCAACGCAAACAGCATGTGAATGTCAAATAAGTAAGAATTTCTACTCTTTGCAACAGTTCCCGTTGAGCATAGATGATGTGAGACTCCCACTTTTTCAGCGACTTATGCCGCTATTAAAATAAATTGTATTTTTTTATTTAAACAATTTTTTCTAGTTAATTCTCTCCCATTGCTGGATGACCAAGATAGCTCATCAAAAACCCTTAACCCAACTTTAAACAAAAAAAAAAAAACCTAAACGTCTTATGCTCAAAATAACTTAGACCAAATGAGAAATGCAAAAGAACTTCAAAGCACAAACATTAAAGTTTTTAAAAAAATCACCAACAACAAATTGTTATTTTATTTTTCCTAATTGCTTTACCACGTTTACTTGGTTGTTTGCTAACTCTAAAGTCAGATGTAGGCGGTAAAAATATAAAAACAACACAGCTATAATTTTGCTTTCGGTAGAAAAACAAACAAATTGCGCGTGTTGCCAACGTTGGACTTGATTCTCTTTCAAAATAAATTTTCCTGGCTTAAAATAATGTGTAAACGTTTTATTAAAACAAAACAAAATCTTCGATTTGATTTTTATGTAAAATTCGAAAAATAAATTAAGTAAAATTATGTAATGAGTTAAGTAAGGAGTTATGCAAACGGCCATACTCTCAAATAAAAAGCAAACAAAATGTGAAAACAGAAACTATTCGGCATAATATGGGGCATTTAAAAGTGTTCTGCGCACACTAAACAACAATGTTCTTGTTTAAACAGAAACATTTTATTAATTATGACTTATGGTAGCCAAAGCATAAAAAATATAAAACTTTTACCAACAACTTGCTCCATTACGACACTTAAATCACAAAGGCCAATAAACAAGCAAGTTTTAATTATTTCGTTGCCAAAACTTCTTAAATTTTAATTTATTTATTAAAACCAGTAAAATAAAAGGTTGCTATTAAAATTTAAAAATGAGCATCTGGTAACTAGACTAAAGTGTGCGAGACATAAGTTACAAAGTTTTAAAAATGCAAATTATAATTTTAATGTTGCATAAATAGTGCCAACCGTTTACTTGAAGCTAAAACATAATTTGCCCCAGTTAAACCCCTGAAAAGAAAAAGTTCTTATATTAAAACTATAAATTTATTCAATTATACAGTTTTGCTACTTCTTTTATAATTAAAATAATTATTTATTTAATGCTATTCTTTCGTTAATGAAATTATTTTATCTACTTTCCGCATTTATCTCTTTCGCTTCAGACGAATCCTGCTCATATACGACACTTTAAGCCCCACAAGGATCCACGTGAATTAGAAACTGTAATTTCTGCCATTCATTTCGTCGTAACACCACAACACTTTATTTATGGCAAATTAAAGGTAAGTAGTACTCGCTCCAAGGAATCTATATGCACTTCCGTGCATTCAAGCAAGAACTTTATAAACTGATGGTAGGAAAAACAAACTTCAACTTAATATAATGACAAACTAGAAGACATCATGGACTGTAGTGGCTAAGAGGCATACATATTGAAATATATGAATCCGGCATGTGCAACAGATTATTAAAAGTCTTATGAACAAAGGTTGACAACATGTGGGCAAAAGTATTTCAATTAAGCAAAACAGCCTAACAAATACACATTTACAGCTTTATGCAAGACAAAAAATGAGCATGAAGTTAGCGAACAGTTTATTTGTTAAAATGTAGCCAATAACCTGCTAATCGCATGCTAACAATATACTATTTTGGAAAAACAGCGCTTGGAGTCATTAACAAGCAAAAAAAGGAGTTGATTTTTAATTAGTTAGCTAATAGATTATTAACCCTTATTCTTAAACTCTATGTCAACGAGCACCTATGTCTAATCGACATTCTAGTTAGCAGCCCGTTATATGTAGTGTACAAGGAGCTTCTAACTTTTTGTTATGCTGTAAGACATAACTTAAAAAAAGATAGCTGAGAGTAATTTTACTTTCTCAAGATTATTGTGAACAAAATTAAGAATAGGTTACTTACGGAAATAGAAGTATTATAGTTCACATTGCCATGCCATCGTAAATACTTGTAAATTTATTATACTACAAAATCTACCGGTCTTAATAAATGTTTTTATGACACACAATATTTAATTTCACGAAATTTTCAGAATTTAGATGCAAGTCGTTCAAGGAAATAAAATTGTGAAATATTTTACACAAAGACCCACAATAATTAAAACTACATTGTATGCTCGACATATTTTTGGCTCTTGATATTTTTAATATTGAAATCATATTCGTATAAAGTTTAAAATTTATGACACAAAGCCAACAAGAAATAGAAACCAAAAAAGGCTGTGAACAAGGGCAAAATAATGACTCTATTAAACAGGTTTAGGAGAGAAATGGGAGCATAGCAATTAAGCATTAGAAGAAAAAATGTCCACTAATTGTTTGTAATTTACCAACACAGCTATAATATTTAGAGAATTTTATAAAACACAGCACATACATGGCTACAAAAGTTACACTACGAGAGAGAGAAAGAGAGAGAGAGAGGGGAGAGCGACTGACCATTTTTAATAGCCGAGGCACGTACAGGGCAAACATTTTGTGGTTAATTATTGTTTTAATTATTTTTTGTTTCTACTCTTATGTTTAGCAATGACTTTATGATGGTTTAACGTTCATATAAAGTTGTAAACTTGAACACAGCATTTCATATATACATGGTTTATGAGTATCTTAAGTATCCTCTTACCATAATTATGAGCTATAAACAAACACATGTACATATGTATGTAATGTTTACATAGAAATGTATGTGCAGTCTTAAGGCCATGGGTGAACAGCTGATATCTTGTTTTTTACTGTCACTCGGTATTTAACCACGCCCGTGCTTTCACATTCGCAATCAAGAACAACATTGAAGTGTCATTAAAAAGTGAAATGTTTTCCATATTAAATGTTGGCTGCCTGCATCACACAACTGCCACTCTATTTGCCACCACATCCTCCTGCACACACACTCCCGCGCACACACCAATCACAATGAGCTTTAATAAGTTTATCTTCATTTATATGTGATTGCCTGTGTGGCCATAAAATCTGTTAAATCATTAAAATTCTTTAAGTGGCCAAATTAAAATATTCATTTCATACAACCCAGTTTTAATTTATATGGCTGCTTGGCATGCTGCACATAATCTGCAACTATTAACGAATTAAATTAATGAAATAAAGATTGTATTGTTATTTGCAGATACGTTGCACCGCTTTTATACACGATGTTTATTGGAAATCGACTGAGAGGTCTATAGAAGAAAATCGTTTGAATAAGGCCGGAACTTCGAATGTAGTGCACAAGTTTTCCGAAGACTATTTCGATTTAGATGAGGATAATGTAGTCGATCGTTCAGACACCTATATGACTCATATAAAAGGTAAGTTAGTTTTGAATTGATTTGATTTTATTAAAGAACAAGTTGCATTTAAAACATAATTTTCCATATTAAAGACTCATGTATCTGTCATACACTTTTAAATAAATTTTAGATTTTTACATTAAACTCTCCCTGTTTTGATGTGTAAATATGTTAAAATTTGTCAGTAATAAAAATTTTTTATATTTTACGGAAACACATGTTTATAGGAATAACTCCCTACTGTCAGATCTGTTCTTCTTTTGTCGTTGTTTGCAAAAGGAAGTAAGGCGGAAATGTAAAAATAATAATAATTTTTTAAAACATGTGAGCAAATCAGAAATATAACATTCGAGTAATATTTAAAAAAAAATTAATAAACAGAAAGCACAGCAGAAAGAACATGTTCTGTGCGTACAAAAGATAATGAATTTAATTAAAAAAGGGAAATGAAATATTTTATATGATTTATAGTCACTACCCGTATTTATATGCAACTTTTAGATACATTGAAAGTGATAAGAATAGATTAATACATAGAGAAATAATTCAAATGCATAGACCTATTTGGGACAGGGGGGTTACTATGTAACTCGATTCGAAAGTATGAACAGCTCGAAAAATGTATTCGATCCGAATTGAAATTCTTACCATGTAACAGTTTCGGATCGAGCGAAACGTGCTGCCACTAATTGAAATAATTTTGGCACTACTTTCGAATGTATTATTCAACATTGGCATCATTTATTATGCAAAATGTCAAAACAATGAAAATAAAAAAAGTAAACAAGAAATATTTGTGCGTTATAAAAATGGATACGGTTGACCTTTGGATGGAAAATGAAGACAAGCGATTGGAACGTAAAATCCTACGCGATGGTGTTGCCGGATGTAATGTAAGTAACACTTTATTAAATGCATATGTTGTATGTAACTTAATATTTTTATTTGTAGGTTTGTGCGAAATTTGCGGCTTAACAAGGAAGCTTTTAAATATGTGTTGGAGAGCATTAGTGCGCAGCTGCCAATAACACTGAAATCGACTGTTGTAACACCATTACTCGGTCAAGACCGGTTTGCTGGCTTAGCACAAGGTGTTGTGTCCCAAGCACATAAATTTCGTCATGAGCGAAAACGAAAAACGAGCTGCCAAAAATTTATTTTATGCCACGTCTGGAATTCCAGGGATAATAGGAGCTGTTGATGGTACTCACATGCAAATAGTCCGGCCATCTAAAAACGAGCACTTGTTTTTCAACCGGAAACTCAAATACAGCATAAATGCAATGGTCGTAAGTATTTCCAACATGATATCATCCCCTAAACATAATAATGCCAAAATATTTACACCGTGTGTAGAGTATGTGTCATTATAAGATCTTTCAATCATACCACCTTTTACGAGCACTTTCTTTGATATTTTAGATATGTGATCATAGAATGCGTGTAAGAGCAGGGAATGGATGTTATGGAGGGGCATAGCACCACTCTCACGTATGGAGCCTGTCGGACGAGCGTTAATTTCTGAAGGATGCATATATTAATAGCGAAAAGTCATAGTGAATAATGGGTAATTGAACGTGTATTTGGTGTATTAAAGGGAAGATTTCGTTGTTTGCTCGCAGCACGGGAATTACATTATATACCAGAAAAGGTCGCACAAATATTGAATTTGTGTTGTGTAATACACAATATTTGGTTAGAGCATAATATCGAACTACCTCCAGAAATAGTGAATAATGAAGAAGAAATGGAATTGGCCTCAACAACTGCTTTAGATTCTGAAGACAGAAATCAGTTCTTAGCTTTAGCCCAACCTTTAAGAGATCAAATAAAAAACAATTTATTAAATATTCATTTATTTCCACTGAAGTTTTTACTAATTCATTTATAGTGGTTTTAGGAAAGAAAAAAAAGCTTAAATAGTAATAAACATACTTACATAATAGACAACAAGGGTAGGTATAACTTATAAATTTCGATTTCTTTCAATTTTCATCATCTCTCTCTCTTTAAATCAAGCTTTGCAAGTTTAAGTTTTTGATTTTCTACGCTCAACTTCATTTCATGGTCGAATTTTCTTTTTGCAAGCTTATAGATTTTTTCTTCAATATCCACTTGTCTTCTTTTGTATCTAACTAAAGATTTAAAATTGCTGTTAATCTCTTCCAAGAGTGATATGTCCACAAATTGTTGGTGGCTTGTTTAGCGTCCATAGCTTTTATATAGCCCTTAGCCAACTTCGGATGCTCTGTAATAAAGTTCAGCATTATTTCCAATTGCCTTTGCTTTGTATTTATATTTTTCGTAGCCTTTTCCCTATTGAAAAAGACTTGTATTAATTTTTATCCATTAATATACATAAATTTAACAAATACTTACATTTTGAGCGTTTCGTGTCGATGTTTTGATTTATTTAAGTTTTTTATATTTCTTCCGTTAGCTCAATATCAAACAATTACAAATCCCAACTTTCGAGCGACTTTGACATCTACATTCGAAGTACATAGTGATACACATCCGAAAATAGAGCACTAGTATCCGATAATCGGAAACGGCAACCCGAAAGTAGCAAATGTTTTTACGAATTCGAGTTAGTTGGTAGGAAAAATCCGTATCCGTAATACTTAACTATCGAATGGAGTTACACAGTAACATCCCAGGTTATATAAACGAAATTTATTTTCAATTAATTTAAATACAGCAAAGCCTTTAATCAGCAAAATACGTCTCCTCTCTTTAATGTTTGAATATGCACGAAATTGAATTTTTGTCTCTAAAAATGTTAAAAAGTATTTTAGTACTTCGTTATTTTTATTGACGATCACACTGTGCAACCAAACATTTGACAGCCATGTTTTTTTTCAACACAGTATTCAAAATAATCGCTTAATTCAGTGGATCCTAGTAATATTGATTCGTGTATTAAAATAAACTTTTCGTTGTACACACTGAATTTTATTGTATTGTCGTAGTATTGTATTGATAATATCAAACAGTTATAGATGTCAAAACTTTTTTCCTCTTCGTCAATATGCCTACTTCAGTAGATAATATTGTTATTTCGAGAAATTCAATTACACCTTGAAATGAGATTTTAAACGAAATTAGTCCTACTTTATACCCTAATAAATGCACATGTAAAGAAAAAGAATTTGAAACAAAGTGTTGCGAAAACCCTTTAAATTGAAAAAATTGAAAAATTTTATTTTAAATTTTATGACAATATTTTCTTAAAATATTCACAACTTACCCTGTTATCCAAAAACACAAAAAACTGAATACAACACAAGCAAAATGAGCACACTCCATAATACAAACATTACCATGAACAAATCTTTGAGACAGTTATTGGACATACAACCCGCCCTGCCATGTCGCAACTAAAACTAATTTATTTTTACTTCGCGACCCATATAACTCCTGTCTGAAAGTTACTACGCACCAGTTCATTATTGGGTTTGGCCCAGGAATTTATTTCTCAATATTCACATTATGTTAATTCTTTATTATAGCTAAATAATTACAACTAATACGTATAGTATGAAATTAGAAAAATCCTAACAAATAAACTTAAGGGAATATCCTCTTTACTTTATCCTTAATCTAGTTTCTTTAATAAAACGATAACTTTTTTTACATATACATATTTATATATTTTATTCTGAACAACCTACGACGTACCTAACTAGTTCTATTGGATCTCGGGAGGCTCTAAACCCTATTCAAGGTATGAAAAGGTAACATACAAATTTTTTGAAAGGCCCACTACAACTAAAAGAGACTGGTTAGTAGTGAAGTTCAATCTGGCGGATACTGGGTCGCGGATACAGGATGAAAGGATTTCCGTTACATCACGTTTGTGAGGGCTATAAAGAGACTTATACCTGTCTATAAGTCAGTGGTTCAATGTGTATTAAAGAGTATATATTATTTTGTTTTGCGTCATTGGAAAATAATTTACATACCCAAGATTCAATAGAGCTAGGTCGATACGTCGTCGGGTCGAGCAAACCGTAACAAAGTTTAAAGTTTATTTGTCTATGAAGTAGCGCTAAATCGTTTTTAAACGATAATTTGACATTTTGAATTTATAAAAATTAAAAAATTAACTAGTCAAATAGACCTACAACCTTTCCTTGGGGGTAAATATTCACATTCCATTCCGTGTAACTCATACTTGTCGACCTATTCTATTCCGTGTAATTCGGTTTCGTTTATCACTTTAAAACTACGTTTTAATAGTAATCAAAACAGATTTTAATTGTCTTTCTAATAATTTATTTACATCGTCATTGTTCACATTATCCTTCTAGTCCTTTTGCACTCTTATGCATTTTTAGGTCAGACTTGAGATTTCAAAACAAAATAAAAATCATACATATATTTTTAATTAAAAAATAGAAAAATAGTAAGAAACGTCTTTATGTTTATTTTTTCTTGTTTGCATTTTAAGGTGATGTATCCTCGTTGAATGCTAATGGCTGTTTAGCGTCGCATAGATGTTCATGCTTTTGGCTACGTTTAGCGACACTCTCACTTGCATTGTATGCCGTGCAACAATTGTTTCAATTATTGCAACAACTATTAAGCCAAACAACGTATACGAGTGCAAATTCAGAAAATGGCTCAAATTCATTGGAAATGAAAACAACAAAAGCGGCTATAAAACAAAAACAAGCGCAACAATATATAACAACAACGTTAGCAACACAAGTGTCAACAATTTCTTATGAAAACGAATCATCAGAAGAATACTTTCAAATAAAGTTAATCAAGGAAAACAATCAACAACAACTTCTAATTATTCAAGAAAAACTATGGAAATTTCAGTTGAAATATCCAAACACTTTTGCTCTCTTACTCAACCGCTACCAGCAACTAAAACATACAAAACTGCAATTGCAGTTGAAACTGGCGTGTGATAAAACTAAATATAAGTTTGTATGTAATTCAACAATGACAACGACCCATGTGGCAAATAATTTTCCAACCAGCATTGTAATTGTAGGGCTTGACTTAAATATCCTGCAATATATTCGGGAAAGCCAGCATTTATATAGCAAACATTCTAAATTATACGCACAATTTTGTAGAGCTTTCCCAAATAGCTGCTCCAATAGTTTGAATAGCGTCACTTGTCTTAATACTCGCACAACTGGCAGCTCAACGTTAACAGACGTTCTCTTATTTGTAAAAAAAGAAACAAAAACTGCAATTGTAACATGACTTGACTATTTACCTTGTAAAATGGCTTAAAATTGCATGAAATTTATACATATTTTATTTATTTACCACGACAACAAAATATAATATTGCGGCATGTCTGTGTACATTGGTGGGGAGTTCAAATTAAGTTAGAGTTGAAAGTTTTATAAATTTTGTGGTCTCCAGTAACGGAATACATCGCAATGTCAATTTAAAGACCCTTTTCATTCTGTCTTAAGAATTATCAAATTCTTAATTTTCGACACCAATTTCTATATGCGGAATCGATTTACAGAACGATATAAGGCTAATGATGGTTCATACGAAAATTTAAATATAGAAAATAAAAACTGGATGTAAACGTTTGCAAAACAACGGTAATAGATACGCCCCAAAAAGGTAGGGTGCTTTCTACTTAATTTCAACATATTTAAGGTGAACTCTGATCGATATTAAAGCTTGGGTACATGAGCGACCAAAAGCATCTCACTTTTATAGTCGCGTTTCTTGTTACGTAAATATAGTAATGATAACAGATTAATTAATGATATGATTATTCGAACCGAGAAATTAACAATTGCAATTAATTAGCGATTAATTTAGCTAATGATGAAAATGATCATAACAAACTCAGAACGAAAACCGACACTGAATATGGCAGATAGCCCAAACCAATTTATCTCCAAACCAGAGTTTACAAGGGATGATGGAAAATCGTTCTTAATATCTAGATCTCAAAAAATGGTTGCCTTATGCAACCAAATTTATGCAACCAAAGAAATAAAAATTATGAACAAAAACAATTATGACGTAAAGGTCAAAGGTTCTCAACGCCACTGCCTCCAGTTTATACGTCTAACCAATCTTTGATTTCATAATGAAAAAATACATAAAGGAAAATCAAAGTAGAGATGATTACCGCTGACGTAGTTAGTGAGAGTCATACATTATCACGTTTCATTGTAAATAAAATTTTCACCTAATCAAGCTCTAGCGCATGCGTAAGCGTGCATGGTGAAATTTTCTCATGATTGAAGTGTTTTGCATTTTCCTTTGAGTAGTTATTCACGGTTCAAACTCTTTATAGATATAACTGATTGACAACTTTTATCTATTGTCTGGCTAATATTAATTCATTTGTCTTTTTCGCTAATTCATCGACAAATCTAAATTTTTTTCTTATCAGTCTCGTTATTTTTGCGGTCACAAAAAAGGTGGATGCCGTTTACGTTAAAATTGAAAGACTTGTATTTCGGTAACCATAATTATTTGGATCCAGTATTTTACCAAACGACGTGATTACAAATAAAATCCGACCTTTAAATGCACCTGCATATTGCACTTGTCTCACAAATCGTTCTTATAAAAGGCAAACTTTTGTTATGACACCGACAAATGGTGCTGGAACATGTAGTTTTTATTTTCATTCGTCTGTGTTTTGATGAACTCTTGTTCCATTGCATCAAATGGAAGAGACGTTTTAGTTGTATTTGTTATTATTAGTTTTCTTTTTTTTATTTTTGTATAAAAACAAAACATTGCAACAACATCAGTTTTAAAAAATTCCTTTATTTTATCTGTGTTCTTTTTTCACTTTATAGATGAAACTGCTTTAGGCGTTAATTTAAATAATATTTTCGTAGTGCGATGTGTGTTAAAAATGTCAGCAAAATATGTCAAAATGTTGTTTATTCAAGTTATAGATTTGATTACCTTTTTTAATTTAATTAAATAAATTTTTCAAAGCTTAAAGGTCTTTTTTAAAAAAAATTCTTGGTACGATATTTCGCTTATCCTTTGTGAAATGATCAGGAATATTTTTTATATATAGAATTATTTTAAATATCTGAAAGAATAAAATATTTTTTTTAAATTTTTCAAGCTTAGAAATATTTGTTAAATTTTTTCATTTATTTAAATGGTTTCAGCAAATGTAAATGTTTTTGTACGGCACTATTCTTCCTTAAGAATTCCATTTCTAAATTGAGGGAAATAGTTCGTGTCACTTTTTTGTTAAATTACCAATAAATGGTTTCTTATAAATAAGAATTAATTAATGTATCATATAAACAGTGCTTTAAAGTACTAAGCGAACAAATTAAAATATTTAAAGGATAAAAAAGCTTTGTTGTGAAAATATAGAAAATAAAAATTGATACCAAACAAAATTGAACCAACACAATGCAAGCATATATATAATATTAGCTTTAATTAGAATATTATTGAAATAAAAAAATTTTACGTTTAATACTTCAAGTATCGATATGATTTAATTTTGTTTGTAAATAAACAAATTGATTTTGTTAATAAAAATCCCGTTTAATTTTTATACTTAAACAAGTAGTTTAAGCAAAAATTGTAAATAAGAAAAGTCCTACAAAACATCCACTTAAAACTTTAAAATAAAAAAATATTTATTGGTTAAAAACATTATAAACTAAAATAAACTTTTATACATATGTATGTATTTTAAAACATATTTTAATGCAAAAAGCAGTATGTTAAATATTTTTAGTTATTTGCGTATAAAAAGAGTTAAAAAATGCCTCAAAACAATAATTCGTGTTACAAATAATTTAAGAGTTCATTATCTGTTTATTATTAAATAACCCAATAAATTCCACACAAAAATTTTTTGCTAAATATCTGTAATTAACAATAATAAATAATTAATTGAAAAATGTTTATAGTGCTTTCAGAAATTGTTATTAGAATTAACACACAAAAATTATTAGCATATACATATGTATATACCTACTCGTATAATTAAATAGTATATGTTACATGTATACATTCATCTACATATTAATCAAACTTGTTTACATGCCACCAAAAATAATTGTAATAAATAATTTATGTAAAAATGTAATTGATTTAAATCTTTCAAAAAAAACTAGCCGAAATAATAAATCAAAATACTAGTAGTCATGAAACATGGACGTCCCAAAACATATAAATGGTGGGGCTTTTGCAATTGAAATTGCTGAGTTGTAATATGAATCAGTCCCAAAGGAACCTTAACTGCTTTTTAACGAATAGTAATCAATTAAATCAATCAATTAAAGCTGAAATATTTCACCATTCCTTATTTAATTCTAGCTTTTTTCGTTTTTAATTATTTAAATTGTAATTGTTTCTATTGTTATTGAAAAGTGAAGAATATTTTTTGAAAAATAAAAAAATCAGTTTGGCAAGTGTTTCAAATAAAATTTTTTTAAAATTCACGTTTCAAATTTCTTAAATTGCAACACATTTTACAAACAAGCAGAAAAAGTTAAAAGTTATCTTTGAAAGTAGTCGGATTATTTTCTGATTGCTTTTGGCTATTTAATAGTAATCTTAAGTTATCCTGATAAGTTTTAATCGTAATCAATTATTAATCGTGCGAAAAATAGAAATTATCACAATCTAGTTATTAACTTCACCTTTTAAATGAAAGTAATCTAATTACTATTAATCACAAGAAAAAAGTGATTGTTATTGAATAATCACAGTTACAATTAATTGCAATTACACGTTCCAGTTGTGATTCTACAATACAAGTAAAAGTCATTAGAAATACGTTATACGTAAATTACACATTATAAGTAATTGTAATTAAAATTAAAAATGACAAGTAATTGCATTTGTAATCAGGCAGTAATTAATTACTTGTGATTGATCAACATTTAATTCTATTTTTAGTGTGGGGTGGTATTTAGAATTTTAAATTGTAAAAAATTTTACATCAAATACAATTTTAATTCAAAAAATTTATTTATTCCAACACACGACGGCAATAAAATCTGAAAATTGTGTATGGCCAATCCAGCTGTTCTTGATTTTTGGGTCGCCCGATTTGATTAATTTTTAAAAAAATAAGGTCCCACGATATCTATGGGGTCTTTTGTAGATTGATATTCTGCAATTTCGTGTATTAAGAAACCCTTTAAGCAAAATATGACCATTATTGCTGACCACAGTGTAGCGATCAAACAGCGGAGCAGTTGGTGAATAATATTCAAAGTATATCTGGTCAATTTGGTGGCGTTTTCAAGCGTCAATCTATTCATTGCCAAAGTATACTTGTTAGTTAACCTTTTACACCTAACTTAGTTGCAGAAATAGGGTTGTTGACTTCTGATTTGATAATAAAAACCAAATAGCTACTGCATTTTTTCAAAGTTTCTGAAACAAAAATATTTTTTAAATTACAATTGTATGTAATTTTAAACTTGAAGTTTCATTTGCGATTACTTGTAATTTGTAATTATTTATAATTGATTTTTGCTTCCACATAAGTAAAATAACATGTAATTTTGTTATTCAGTGTAACTAATTACAAAAATTTATTAATTCTCCATGTTTGATTATAAAGGCAATTGCAGTAGATGAATTCTACTCGAATTTGTTTCAAATACAACTATAAATATTCAGTTATACGTACTTACAATTTTTACAATTTAACAACTTTAGCTGCAAATTGACCTCGTAAATAATTTAACCGTTAAAAGGTTTATGTGAGGAAAGGAAATGTATTTAGATGCTCGTAATTATGGAGAAAATATGTAAGAGAAGTTGTAAATTATACTCAGTATGTTCATATTATAAAAACAAATGTTTATATTAAAATACTACATCCGTGTGAATAAAAAGCAAAATTTGAAATATTATTTAAATAGAAAATGCAGAAAATAAAAATTACTATAAACTTGTGTAATATGACGCCAGTCTTTATTTCGTATTCATATGAGACGGTAAGTATATCCCATGTAGCATGTGGCAGTGGAAGCCAACTTATTGCAACATGTTCAAAACTTGAACAGTGGCGGATGCAAAATAATATCATAAGGAATTCTGGAAAAGATAGGACCGATTAGTGTGATAGTTCCGGGAAATAGTTTTCTCCTGAAGATCAATTTTCTTAAGTTCCACTTATATACTGCAAAAAGTGTTTGTTTTAAGAATTTTCTTTTAAAATTAATAACTGTTGCCAAAACTATTTCAACTTTGCAAAAGGGTAATTAATACAAAGTTGACAGCAGTTAATTATTTATATCAGTCTGGTACTTAGAAGTTAATAAAATACAATCAACTACCAAAATATATTCTATTGCTGATGATTACAAAAAATATAAAAACAATTTAAAAAAAAACTTTTAAAAAGCTTATTGGAAAAATTGTTTTCAATTAATTCTGTTACGACATTTGAACTTTATCATTGGTTGAACGTTTAAACAATAGCAGGCAACAACAGCAAACACAACAAAAGCAATTAACCTAAAGCCTACGGACAAAGAGAATAAAAATTGTTGGAAAAAATTCAACATAAAATGTAGTCGTTCATAAATAACTATTTGAGCCAGCAGCATGAAAAGAGAAGAATAGTGAGAAGGCGAACAAAATCAATCTGGGTATTAACTCTACTTTAAATCACCAGTTTCTTTTCCAAAGAACAGATGAATTTTTTATATCCATAAAATAGCAACACAGAACAACGGCAATAGAGACATTATTCACCACGTTCTTTTGAAATTTATAATAAAAGATATAATAGACAAATATGATAAATTTATGTTAACGTCTAACTGATAACGAAAGTTTTTAAAATTTACTATTAAGTACGGCCCCATAAAGAGGAACATATTCTTTACTACTTCCCTACCTGTGAACTGTTAGACTTTTGTAAAATGTGTAAGTTCTTTGTATGAAGTTGTGTCTTGGTTTTACCAAAAATCAAAATAATATTATTTTTTTGCAAGTTCTATAACTCGGTCGGCATGTAAATGGGACATTATACTCTTTTGTGCCTATTTTCATAGTGACCACATAGCAAAAACCATTTTGTGTCATCTTTACTCAAAATAATACTTTTTTGCCAAAAAAAATAAAAAAAAAATAAAAAATTATGAATTTTGTAGGAAAAACACTACTTAATTACCAACCGACGCGGAACGTGTGCAGCTTGCATAAGACTGATTTTCTTAAAAACTGAACCACAAAAGTTCACGCTGGATAAGCGCTTTCTAACGATTATTTAAACAAACATAAGAAAATCAAAAGCGATGAAACCTACCAACAACTCATTAAACAATTACTCCCATTCAATTAGATTCAGCCCTAAATTAAAAGGCCTTCACTTTAGTACAAAAATAGTACTCAATGTACTCGTATCCTTAGTTTAATAACACAACCCTTTTTTTATGCACTAGAAATATATCGTTTCGAGGATAGCTCACCTGCCTAGCCTAAGAAGAAAGTTTTTTGTTTAGCATTGCGCAATGAAGAAGCGCTGTAAGCATTATTTGAACTCCGGTATATTTTGTCTCGTGTATCTATTTATGGTTGGGTAAATCTGTAAACCAAAATAGTATAAAACAACAACTAGATTGACTTTCATGCCCTTTTCAGTTTTTGGTTGTCATTTTTGGTATCACTAACTTTTCGTTGTAGATATACTGAATGGTTGGTTGCTAAAAACAACAAACACCAGTTGCAAAAGCAGCAATATTACTTACTGCGTACATTGTATC
Organism: Phania funesta; assembly: GCA_963932375.1. NCBI lineage: Eukaryota > Metazoa > Arthropoda > Insecta > Diptera > Tachinidae > Phania > Phania funesta. Next base: position 82,789,910 of record OZ010653.1, read on the forward strand.
TATGTGTAAATGTGTGTATGTGTTTGTTTTTACATAAAATATTTTAATGCACTTCAATCACGAAAAAAATCCATTAATACACTTCACAACAGCAATAGTAGTACGACCTTAAAAGAGAACAGCAAAAAGAAAAACATTGGTCAGAAAAACAACTTTTCAATAGCTGAGTGACGCCCAACTGCATTCGTAGCAAAAAAACCATAAGCACACTAGAAACAAAAACCAAATCAATTCATTGTTTTGCTATAAAAATCTTAACTAATAAAAAGGAAAAAACTTAACAAAATTAATTTAATAAAAATTGTTTATGTTAGGGAAAAAATAATGCATAATTTTCTTGTCTTTGGAAAATTAAATTCTCAACTATTGTGGCCATCTTTAGAAGATATTATGGCCTATAAAAATCATTTAGTATTTTAAGAAATTTAATGAAATTCTTATCCTCTATTAAATACAAATTTGAATAACAATTAAATTTAATTTACAAATTCCTATTTCAGTTTCAAGGCCTTGATACGCTCTACTGTGAGTTTATTCTTATACATCTCAGTTCGCTTTTAGCAAATCATTGCCTGTTTTTAGGCTAATCTTTACCTTAACATTGCTTTGTTATATTAAGAATTCAAGGGAAATTGCAAATTTCTATAAAAACAATTGTTTTAAACGTAGATACACGTTCCTTTCAATCAAATATATTCACTCATTCACACACACTAATCCATACAAAATTAAACAAATTCATATATGCATGTATTAATTTCTGTAAAGTGTTTACTTATATGTATGTTTGTGTGTAGTAGTTATTAGCATGCATAGAAATAATATGTGTATGTGATTAATCTTTTTGCTGAGTACACCATTTTTTGAATTAGCGAAGTTTTAATAATTATTTTTTAAATTAACAATTGTTCAACTTACAACTTAAAGCTACATTCATGAAAAGCTAATCATCATAATAATTGTATAAAATATCGGCTTGAATTTTAATTTAGTTTCAAATTGATTCAATTATTTATTCAATTAAAAAACAATACACATATACTCGTTTATTTAAATTTAGTTAATTAGTTGATACAATTAAAACTTATTTAAATTTCAACCTACACAACTCAACACTCATTAGAGATTTAAATAATTATTCATTGTTAAAATATTGTCTTCAGTTCAGTAATGTAAGTAAAATTAATGCATTTTATTTAAAATACAAAATCAGCTATCAGATATAAGGACGGCAAGTGGATCAAATTACAAAAACATAATTTCCAAAATAAAGAACAATAATAAAAAATTGCTTTCCTCAAAAATAAAAAGTATTTCAAATCAAGCAAGAGAGCTATGTTCGCGTGTGTCGAATTTTATATACCCTTCACCGTGTTCTCCCGATGCGAAGGATAGTTTGCGTGCGATCTTTAACGTTGGCCTGCGGTTTTACTCGTAATATTAGCATTTTACGTCCGTTTAGTAGATTAATTGTTTTTTTTTTTATTTTCAGCTTTTTTAATTCCTTCATGGATATAAGAGCAAAGGAGATGTGGTTCAAAAGTAAAACCATTTTTATTACCTATCTTGAGCCTTAACGATTTTCATGAAAAAATATTAATTAAGTTTGTTTAATTTTTTACGCACCAGGTCCTCCAATAAAATTTCCTTCATTATAAAGTATAATAAATATTAATTTTATTTTATTCAATATTTTGCTACGCCTTTGTGCGAATAAAATAAAATTAATATTTATTATACTTTATAATAAAGGAAATTTTATTGGAGGACCTGGACCTTAAAAAATTAAACAAACTTAATTATAATAAAGGTCAAAAAACTAAAATAAAGTTTATAGAAATAATATTAAATTGAAAAATCAAATCAAGAATCAATTTTCATAGCATAACGCGGATTGCCATTTAACAATTACGATTACTCACGTAAAATTTAAACGTAAGTCTATTGACGATTAAAATTGTTCTTTTGTTCTGAGTATTTGTACGGTTTTATAAAATTCATTATGTATGCCAGGAATTATGTTTTAATGCGCGTGTTTCTATTGAAAAATACTTTATAACCATTTTAAGCACTTGAGAATTTTATATTTAAGTAATTAATGAACTCAAACACGTTTAAATGCATAAACATTAAAAATTACAATAAAAATTATAAAAAAAGTAACATATTAAAACAACACCTCTTAACAACACATATGCGGGTACTATCCGAACACAGCTTATGTGTTTTTTTACTCCAGCACTTATGCATAAATACTCAAGCCGACAAGAACGTTAAAGCAACACAATGTTTAAATTAAGATAATAAGCAGGCAACGACAATCAGAAGGATCGATTGAAATGTGAAAAGTAAAGCAACATAATACACAATACAAATTAAAGTCCCGCTAATACCCTGCAACCTCATACCCGACCACAGCCGTAGCAGAAATGTTGGCAATTTCCTGATGATAAAAAAACACACCATTTCCGCCACAATAAAACAAAAACAAACCCGTTTTCCTGTCCATGCAAGTGTACAAGCGTATATGTGCGTTTATTTTATGCAAACATTTGAAAACTCACGTACACTTTTTATTTGGCCCTGTATTTATACATAAATGAACGTTTCCATATAAATCCCGTCATATTCACTTGGCGAATACATATCTGCATATAAAAGCATTTCAAAATAAAGAAATAAAAACAAGTGCAAATACTTCGCTGTCAAAGTGGTCTGCATTGAAGCAATAACAAAAATTGTTAGGCAAAAAGAATAAAAACCACAAGTGAGCAAATAAAAACCTACTTCCTTTCATTTTTTCGTATTTTGTTCCTTCTTCGTAATAAAGGTTCAGTTTTTCCGTCTGTTTTTCATATGAACGTACAGCACAATGAGCAGCAACACACAGGCAGTAAATTATTTTACACAAAACAACTCATGTTTCAATTACAATGAGTGACTGCGAGTACATACATACAGAAGTTCATAGAAATGGAATTGTATGAATTGTTTTTTTGTTTTTAACAGAAGCTACAAATAGTTTATTGTACTTTTTCATTATAAAGTGCAACGTAAGCGATTGTAGACGTATCATTCTGGATAAAAAGTGGGATTAAAATCAATATAACCAGGAAATTATTTAATAAAGATGAAACGCTTAAGAGAACACTCATTACCGAAAAGAAAAAACCTGGTTGTGCCATGGTTACGACAACAATATTATGTTTTGTACAAACATATATGGTTCTGTCAAACATATAATGGTTATTTTAAAATAGTTTACACATTACTTTTGCTGTATTAAACAATTGTTTGTTCACATTTAATCACTAATTGCTCCTTTCCCTAAAGTTGCAACCATGAAAAAATTTCCTGAAAAATGTGAACCTCAAAAACAATTCCGCTGATTTAGCCTCTCAATGTTTTTAAAGTAGTAAGCATTCCATGGCTTTAGTCGCCTGTGTTAGTTCCTACAAAACTAAGTAACATTAATTTTTTGCTTTCGGTCTAAGAATACCATATTATCGTTATCTACAATAATATGATTTGTTTACAAGCATGTATTTCAGTCATTATATATGGCTCTTTGCATATGGTTCTCATCTGTGCTTATAACACAATTTTGACAGTATGCAGGCGAAGAGCAAATAGGGATATCGAAGTATTAATATTGATTAAATTTTCTTGAATTCCGATTAGATTTGTGCTCCATTTTACACTTTTATCACGTTAGTGTAATGAAGTACTGGCGATCGGTTTATCCGTATATTTTTGTTCTAAATACTTATATAATTGACCTATGAGAGTAGGCAATAATAATAAGCAATCTCTATATATAAAGAAAATGTTTTCTATCAAGCTTGTAGAAGGTATGATAAAAATTTGTTAAGAAACTTTTTCCTGTGATGTTACATATATTCCGATTACATGATTTGTCGACTTCTTTATTTATTTCCTTGCAACATGCTTCAATTCACGATTAAACGCTGTTCAGCTTAGATTTTTTGGAAGAGGTTATTGATAATTATTTGAGAATTAACTTATTCTCGTATAATTCTGTGCCAACATGTTTGCATTTGCATTAAGGAAGGTGTGGAGGAATAAAACAGAATAAAACAGAATAATAAATAAAGAAAAAAGTAGATTTGCTATTTGTAATGGAAATGAAAATGCGAATTCCATAGCAGTGTTTCGCACAAACAAAATAAGCAGGAAAATAATTTATTAAAAAAACAACGTTCAAAATTAAATTGTGGTCTTTTAGGGCAGCAAAAGCTTCCTTTCAGAAACTCCCTTTAAAACGTCAATGTATTATAAACTAAATAGACCGTGATGACTTTCAATGGTAAGTGCTTAGCTCAGGATTGATTTGCTGTATTACTTCCTCTAACCATCTAACGTTCATTGTATTGTTGTGAATTTTCAAGCCTCAAAATTAGACTAATAAGTTGTTGTTTAATTTCTCTAAACATAAACACTGCTCTAATGATGGCTTAGTCATGTGGAAGCACAAAGAATTGTTATATTGATGGTAACGAAAACATTTAAATCAAAATCAAAAAAAAAAAAAATAGTTTTTGTGTCTATTTTTATTTAAATTAAAAAAATGTTAAATAATTATAAAATGAAAAAAAGTGTTGCAAAACATTTAACTTAGTCTTTTTTAGCTGCTATATATTTTTGATTAATGTTTACTATCCGCCTTAGCTAGTGCAATTTACTGCACAACGTAAAGAAAAAATTTTATTTTGCTACTCCATCGTCAATATCAATTTTCTATATTAATTTAAGTTTTTCTAAAATTTTTATTTTTTATCACGTTTGCATTTCTGCTTCTTTTATTCCTTTTCTAATACAAATAAATATTTGCATATTTCACAATCAATATGCAAATTATTGTTTATTTTTGAATAAAGAAACAAGAAATACTTTATACATGTTTCATTTATTAGGATGATTCCTATTGATAGCCTTAAGGATTTAAGATTTCTATGTTGTGTTTTACTAAAAAAAATCACTTGAATTATAATTAAACGTGTTAAGATTTAATTAAAAAACTGAAGAATTCTACTAGAGATATTTGGAGCCAACACAAATGTGCTCCAACCTAATAAATGTAATAAATATGTATATAAATTTTAAGCAGAAAAATAAAATCAGTAAAAGAAATGTTAAGAAAAACTTTTCCATAGAGCAAATGTTATGTCAAAAAAATGTTAAACGTAAAGCAACTTTAATCTACCAAAGTGTAAATAAGCTTGTGAAAGAAAGAATTAAGATCAACCAACAAATCAATATCAAGTCGATAAAAAAACTTTTAAAGTTAAAAAGAAATCAAAGTCTTATACTTGCATTATATTATCATTGCGTAAAGAAAAAATATAGTTGAAGTTACCATAATATAAGAGTAATATATTATGATTAAGTTATATGGTTGAAAAAACGTCATACTATCTTTGTTGATAATAATAATATTGTGTTCATAGAACGATACAAAATCAACAAAAAACCCGCTAATAATTTACGCCATAGCACTATCATACTTTGATTAAACGCAAAAATAATTTTACATATTAGTAGTATTGAGAACAGTTTATGAGTGAAGTGATTATAATATTTTTTGTTAACTAAAATATTTTGTTTGTGGTTAGAATTTTATTAAAAATAAAAATTCTCAGTTTAACTACGTGGGAATTTTCAAAAATGAAAATCATTTAATGTTGAAATGTAAAAAATAAATTTTTTATCGCAATAAAGGAAATTGGTACAATATGTTAAAAAACCAAGAAAAAATTACTTAATCCGTTGCTAAGAAAAAGTTATTAATGCCACAAAACTATCATACGACGATGTAAGAATACTAAACAAACTGCATAAGATTAAAAACAAATTAGTAGTTATATTTCAGATTAATGTTTTCGTATATTTGTGTAATATAGGTTTTGTGAAAATTGTGACGTACTTCATATAATAATGGCTTCCTGCAATTTTTTTATTTTTGATTTAATTGTAGTGAAATTTCAAAATTTGGTAAATTTAATTTAAGGTTTTTTTTTTGTAAAATGTTGGTTTTTTTTAATATTTATTTTTTGGCATCAAGAATTATATTTATTCCATTTTTTTATTTTATATTCCACTGTTTGCTAAATTTTAATTTTAAAAATATTGCAATTTTTTTGTGAAATTTTTTTTTTTTTTTGGATAAATTTGATTTTTGCGAATGCGTTAAAGTTTTTTGTTTTTTAAATTTTAAATGGATCCACAATTTTGTCATATATACAAATCACATACTGCTCGATTTGAATTTCGACAACAATTAGATGATGTTTTATTGAGTCTTCCTGTTGAAATATTGTTAGAATCTTAAAATGGTAAAAATAAAACAGATACTCAATAAAACAATATTGCATTTCCCATCAACATAAAAAACTACCAAAATGTAAACCTGCATCAAGTCAAACAACCAAAGCATTTAAAAACTAGACAACAGAAATATTCAATCAAATATATAACCCACAATATAACTCTTGCACACAAGCAAACTAGCACACACACATACACAAATATTACCTAACCAACCAACAGACAAATTCCATTACGAGCGCTAATAGTAAAAACCAATAAAAATCTATACTCTTGTCTACGAAAAAGTAAAGCACGACCACGACTGAACCGTATTCAAAAAACATACGTGTACTATACACTGAATATGAAAAAACTTGCAGTGAACACAAGAGCAACGCTTTATTAGGGTAAAACTTGAAAAGCGGAATGTAGTGAAAGGGTATTGTACACCCACAAAACATCATCAATATCGTTGTAATAATTGACAACAACGCCATTGCCTCTATTATTTTGTAGAAATTGGTAACGTATTCGTGCTGCCATGCTGGCGCAGTAAAACCCATGAACTGCACCATAGACCACGATGCGAAATCGTGAACTGTATTGAAAACAAATCGAAAGAATATTGATTGAATGTAAAGCCAAGGCAATTAGCAACTACGGCCACCAAATTTAAAACAAAAACAGCAAGAACAAACCCAACAAAAACGAAGACTGCAAACAACGATATTAAACCAAATCGACGGTTAGAGGTTGCATTACCAACGACAGGACAACAACAGGGGAACAAAAAATCTGTCTAGAAAAAATGTAAAAAGAAAAGACGGAAATAAACATTATGACATGAACATATCAACGAAATTTATTACAGGGTTAAATCTCAAATCTCCCCTATTGTCCAAACCCAGCAGACACAATTATTTTTCAAACCATTAAATAAACATTTTATTACAAATTATTAGTTTATATTAATTTTTTAAATGTTCATCTTTTTGAATATATTTTAAAATTTAGGACTTACAAAAAGAATAATTAATAGAAGGGGTGTCCCCTTTGATCTGCACCCAACTGTGTTGGTTTCTGCATGGACTGAAGTAGGTGATTCCGTCTGTTAACAATTTGCGTAGCTTACAAACCGTTGAACATGATAGCAGCTTCAAGAAGGGTATTAAATTTAAACAAAAACAGCAGCGATTTTAATAACAAACAGTGCCCCCAAAACGCGAAGTCCACCTCTTGGCAACCAATGTTCAATAATTTTTTTAAGAAACAAGTATGGGCAAGTAGGGGGTTCGTGTGTGCTGCTCATATACTTTCACAACGTTCAATATCGAGACATAACACATTGTTTTGTATTTGGCAGTGAATTTGATACTTTTTTTCTGTCTACTTGCTGTAGCCGATACTATACACTTTACACTTGAAGGAGTTTATAGTTATATTATGGAACTTCCAGATGAGGGCGAGGATGATAACGATGATTATGTTGCTGTCGGTTACAAAACTAGATGAAACAACAACTAAAAATATTTAAGTTTGTCAGTATATTCCCTAAACAAAAATAACATAAACAGATGGGTATTTCCTGATACACAGGCTTGAAGTAAAAGAGTTTTCCATGATCACGTGAGAAATGTCGAAATTATTAAATATTTAAGAGAAAATTAATGAATAAATACACAACAAAATACGCAATATATCTCTAGATTTAAAAAAAAAAAAGCAACAAGAGTTTGCAGTCGGACTTTGGAAAAAACATTCGTACCAAATGCTGAATATTGCTGTTGCTTTTCATGGAAAATGAAGAACAAAGTGTTATTTATTTACATGTCTACACAATTTCAGTTTTCCAGCCCTAGCTAACAGATGAAGTCCTTGAAATTTTATAATAAAGACATTACCATCAGCATTTTCACACTGAAGTTTTTTTACGAATTTTATTGTGAGTCAAACAACTTAGTCAGTTTTTATTTCTTGGAAGCTAATCTAAAATATTTATATTTAGCCCAATAAGAAATTTACCAGGAGATTTTTCCCTTCTCCGTCATTTGATCAATCGAAAAAAATCTTCTATTCTAACGGCCCTGGAAATACTCGTATACAGAATTTTCCTCCCTTTTCAAAGAATAGTGAAAAAAGTAGGAGAAGAGAAAAAGGCGAAACAATCCTAGGGATATATTAATTCATAACAGACGAAATAGGAAAAATTCCCCGGAGAATTGTTGTTCATAGTAAGACTGTATTCAAATATCTTTTGAACTGTATTCAAATTATTTTACACGCGAAGAAAAACTAGATTGTTGCGTAATCCCGACAACAATATAATTTTCTCTACAACAATGCTGTGGCAAACATACAACGGTTATTTGGAAAGATATTAAAAATATCGCGTTGACTATTACGATTTCGATGGATTTAGTCGCCAGTGTGGATATTTCTTTGTAGCCATCATAAAACTATTTTAAACAAAAAAATCTAATTGCCAAAGAAGCATAATTTTTTGCAATCTATTTTCATAATCTTTCGGAATTTCTCTTCGGGGCAAAGCACTCTTGTACTGTGTTATCCACAATAATAATATGATTTGTTTGCAGCTATCATAATACAATAATATTATGTTGCTCTGAAATTATGGTTAGCTTAACCATGTTTTTGTCTTTGCGTGTACATAAAGAAAAAACCTTAAATCTTGATTTGATATTCCGACAGGGTGTTTTGATGTAGAATTTTGGGACGAATTTCCTTCATCCCTTGTCAAGTTTGGTTTGGTGACAAACCGGTTTCGGCTATGTGCCATCTTCAGTGTCATTTTTCGTTTGAAAAATGGCATATAGCCGAAACCAGTTTGTCTCCAAACCAAAACTCCAAAAATCTACAAAAAACCTTAATGCTATTGAACCCCCCATTTACAAATGTATGTATATGTAAAAAATATTGTGGTATTTTCTATCAATGTATATTGCTATCAATGTCGTCATTATTGTTGCGGTTGCATTTTAGACCGCAGCGGCAATCACATTCACAGTAACTATTCGCAAACACTTGCAAAATATTGCTGTTAGAATGTTTGAAACTACGAATCTTTATGACATTTGAATAACCCATAACTGCTGCTCACGATGAAAGAGTCATTTAAATTTCAAGAGATAAGAAAAAATTCTGAAATAAATTGACGACATTTTGTAGCTTGAAATACTCGTACATCATTTAAAACCGAATACCATCCATAAATAGGAATACCATCCATAAATTCACAAAAAAGGCATTTAGTTGATCACATGCAGTTTAATTTATTACAATTGATAGGGCTTTTTTAAAGTTTTAAGAAACTAAATTTCCTTATTTTTAAAATATATGAAAATACCTTAAACATTATTATGAGTGTGTAGCTGTGTGTGTGTCTGGACGAGTAAATAATTTCTCTTGTCATTTTATATTTTTTATTAGTGCTGAGTTTCCAGATAAGGAAAATTTACATTTTTCACCTTTTTCCATGTCACCACGTTTTTGGTTGTATGTGTTGGATAAAACACATACTCTTCCAATTACTCATATGCAAACAAGAAAGCTTATTATACTCAAAAGATGTTTCCTACAGCATTTACATATTGAAGTTGTTGCTTTTCTCTATTTATTTTTATTACTAATTAAAATGCCACAATAGAAACAAAAACTGTAATTTATGCAATAAATCAGTTGCCATGGCATAACAAATGATCAATGGGAAGTGAACAGTAGACAATTTAAATCAGCATAGAAAAATAAATATGATTTGTTTTTAACCTTTAAAATATATGTTTTAATTAAAAAGTGTAAAATTCAAAATTGTTTCCTTAATTAAGATTATCTAAATGAATGCAAATTAATTTACTAGCGATATAGACAACTCTCATTTCAAAAAATATTAAAATAAATTTTTCAAACTTTGTGTAGCCACATTTACTCTTGGGTACGTAGATGTTATGAAATTAAATTATTTCTTTATTCAAGCTCAGATAATATCAAAACTAGAGGAAACAAATTAATTAAACGCTATTTTTTCTTCTCTTATTTGATTTGTTGGAAATATTGTCAGATTTAATAGTTGACTTTTAATTAATTTATTAATTAATTATGAAGTATCAAAATGACATGGTATTTCTTTTATCTGTGAAGAAACACACATCGTACTCTCGTTCGCAATAACTTTAGCTGCATTTCTAACTTCCCATTGTTTATTTGTTCGGCCAGCACTCACTACTCTTGCAATGCATTGGTCTAAAGCTAGGGGGAAAAAAGTTAGATTTATCAATATTTGGTCCTCTTTTAAAAGATGGACTGAGAAACTTACATTGTTCTTTAATAAATGGCCAGAAGCCCTTACTATCATGATAATCATTTAGAATTGATGTTACTATCAAAGAGAAAAGGCTTCCAATTAAAATGCCCAAAGTAGTCGATTATCTCAGCCCAAAGACCCTTTTCGTAAATGTATTTTGATCGTTTCATAGCTGCACGTTAAACGTTACTAATTTAGATTTGTGAAATGATTCGAGTTATAACGAGGTTGATTGACACTTACTTCATTTTTGCAGGATGTGTAGTAACAAATAGATCAACGGTGTTATGTTGGTGCCCTTCCACACACAAAATATGTTCTCCTTCACTCAGCAAAAACTTCAATAAAGAATCTACAAAATCGATTCGGAGGAGATATAGTAGTATTCCTTGTCACATTTGAACTTCTGTAAAGAAACCTAAAATGCAATTAGTGTGCCCTGATTTTAAATTTGATACAAAAGTAGCTAAATTCAGTGTCAAGCGCGCCTGACAGTAGCTGGTATTGTAACCACGTATATAAAAATTCTGTGGATCAAATTTTTCAGATACCTAGATCTCACAAAGGATAAAATAATCGGCCGCTGCAGATAAATTTCAGCGTATACTAAGAAATAAATTGCCCCCAACCAACGTATGGTGTAAAACTCCGTTTTAAAATTTCCTGCCGGAACAAATGCAAAAGAAATGATACCGATTGTCTGTTTTAAAACGCTAACACTATTCAACGAATTGTTGTGAAATTATCTGCTTATTGACCAGTGTTATACCTTCATAAGCAAACAGTCCAACAACAATTTAAAACAATAATATCCGTATAATAAAACAAAATTAGTTATATAAAGGAAAAGGAATGGAATATGCTGGTATTGCAAAAAGTACCATAAAAGGCCCTATCTGGGCCTTGTTGAACTGAAAGCCCGTGACGCCAAACCTGTGCCAGCTTTATTCTCTCAGAAAATTTTTTAAATTTTGGCTGTTTCATTATAAGTGCTACAATAATAATATGAATTGTTTATAACCATATAATTCAATCATAATATATTGCTCTTCGATTATGGTAGCCTTTTTTCCTTGCGTGTATTAAATTTTCTTTAAACAAAAATGTATACCAGCCTACCTATTGTCAAAAGCTTTTGCCATTATAACTCTTTCCTATGATCTACAAAAGTTTTAAACTCTTTTATTTATTTAAACACAAGAATTTGTTTAAAGTATTCTCAACTACAACAATAATAACTTTAGTTAAACTATGAATTCTCTATCATGCCACAAACTGTTGTCAATAATTGACTGGCTCTTTGTCCAGTAGCTGTTTTTTTATGATTTAACTTTTATGTTAAACTTTCCACTTTATCCTTCTTTTCACTCAATACTCAACAGCCAGAAAAAAAGAAAATAAGAAGAAAAACATATTAAATACACTTTACAATTTCTTCAGAGTCATCTGCTTTTTTTCATATTATTTCATGACACTGGTCCATCATTCCACATTTAACTCTACTACATGGTTATAATCTTGTTGGAAAATGTTCTTTTGTGTTGTAACAATGATAAACTACAAGAAAAATGTAAAAAGGCGAAGGAAAAAACTTGTGTTGGTAGACGATTTATATTCATCTTCTCTAATTTCTTTGCAGCATAAAGGTTGCCAAAGTTACTAGGTCCCACACAAAATACAAATTAAAAGCAGCCAACCATTGTTAAGACACTAATGTTGGAAAATAGTAGCAGCAACAACAACAAGACAAGTAGTTTTTAAAAACCATGTCCAAACTACACTTAAAGTGACTGAGCCCTTGTTTGGTTTGTAAACGTTTGAACAAAAAAAAAACTGAAAGGAAGAAGAATTGAAAAAAAGTTTCTTATTGTTCGAGTATGCAAAGAAACAAGAAACTTTCGTATTATTAGAAAACAAAAATGCATGCAAGCATATGCAAGATCCAGTATGTATGTATTTGTAAAATATTAGTGAAGTTGATTGTAAAAGTGTTTGTAATTCATGAATAAGATCCCAAAGGTTAAATAAAGAATTTTACAGTTTATTCAGTCGGATATAGAAAAGTAGCATATTATGAAAAATGAGCAAGACACCATACAAACAATAATATAAAACGACACGCACACAACATAGAAGTAGTAATTGAATTAAATTCAGACTGGCTCCTCTAAGTACTTTTTGCCTTGATAGATATGTTAATATCACATTTTGCTGCTTAAGTGTTTAAGTAATCAGTTTATAATTTTAAACTAACTTGAAATTTGTATGGGTTCAAAGCGACACTCAACACTATTTATAGCAATAACTGTTACAATATACAATCATTAGTGTTAAAATATTAGACGCTTAAATTATATGGTCCTAAGAGGAACTTCTTGTCATTTTACAAAATGCATAATTTTTGTCCAAGTAAATATTCCAAATATTCGTGCACTAGTGTCATGAAGTAAATCGTTTCCCATACTATACATTGTGTATTGAATTGATGAATAATCTGTATATGGCGCCTTATATAAGGATATCTACTCATATAGTGGATTAAGAAAAACTTTAACAAAAACGACTTAAGAGGTTAAAAAAACTTACAAAACTGTTGCGCAAATTGATACAAGGTAAGTAAATCTTAATGTAGACAACAACACTAAGAACATGTCCTTACATATAAATAAAAGAATTACTTAGGGCAAAAACGTGAGACATTTAGTCACTCAAGTAGGAAGTACAACAGCATTAAAAGCAAACAGTTCACAGCCAAAACAAAACAAGAAGCAATTTTCCCAATCTCAGGCAAAAGGAGCAAAACATATTTTATACAAGCCAACGCCATAAACCCAGAGAACAATATAACAAGCTCACTCGTAAGAGAAAGAATATTGTACAAAATGTATCTTACAAGTGTCTTCGAAATTGTTGGGTAATATCAAAGTTGCTACTAACTTACACTTTCGCACATAACTCAGTTTTGTATGTCCATTGCTGTAGTTACACATATGTACACAATTACTTGTATATTAGATACACATGTGTAAGTGTATGAGTAAGTTAAATCTATTAGACGATATTTTATTTTGTGTCATGAAAACACTTTCCTCAGCGTTGTTTTATGTCTTCCTTGTCTTTTGTATCATTGTTGTTGCGGTTTTCGATAATTTATTTATAAAATAAAACCTTGACAAAATATCACATCCGCTCAAGAACCAAACACAAGAACAAAATGGCCAAGCAGAGAAAGTTAGTTATCGACACCTTTTGTTTAATTTATTATTAATGTTATATGTGCGTGTGGTCTGGATATGCTTTATATATTGTATAATCCCATTCACAGGCATCTGTCCACACATGCACTCGCAACTATACTGGCTTTCTTTTAAGTATTTCATGCTGCCCCATAAAAAGACAACAAAGGAAATCATATACGGACAGTCATCTTCTTGCTCTAGCAAATTTTAACATCATTTGCTGCTGTTGCCCCTTTGTAACAGTTGTTGTGTGCTGTCGATATGACCTTCTTAGGCCGTAAAAAATATAAATGATTGTCATAAGAAAATAACAAAAATATGATAAAAGTAATCGAAAAACTATGAAAAAAACTATTTGTGCAACAAAATCATATTTTTTCCAAAATAATAACCGATATTCTTTTATTTTAGGAGTGATTAAATTCGAAAAAATAGGTTTTCTATATTATAAAAACCAACAACAAAAATACAAAAATGCAATAATACAAGACCTTTGTGAATTGGATAGTGGTAGAAAATAAACGTAATTCAAGCAACCTAAAAATAATAATTTTCGGTTCGCATTTTTTAATTTTATTACTCTTTAGAATCATTGACGAAATGTTATCAATAAACGTTTATGTTATGTTATGTACAATTCAGATATGGAATCGACAGGCTTAAAAATAAATAAAAATTTTACAGAAAACTTCTCACTTGTTTTTTTTAACATTTAACTTTAAGTAAAAGAATTTTTTAGTTTTTACAAAATATTTTTTCCTTGCAGTCTTAATAACACTTTTAATTGTAATTCCCAACAGTCGATCTGCTCTTCTAAATTACACTGTGATACAAAAGTTGAGAATAAAATTATTCAGGGATTCTAATGTACTAATTCTATTTTGTTGGAGTCCATGGATGACGAAAATACCGTTGGTTTTTTAGGTCACTTCATAAAGTGTTTTTATAACGGTAAATGTAGTGAAAAACGGGGTTTCTGAGATTTTCAGTTTTAAAGAGTTGTAACTCCTTTGTTTCCCAACGGATATACGGACAGGGAAGATTATAAAAAGCAGAGACATACAAGTTATTTCTAAATAAAAAAACCAAAAAGTTAGAGCACAAAAATTTGCATAGGTCTTTTATTTCTAATCCGATTTTACCGTTATTACCCATTTTGGTAAGCTAATTTAGTTGTCTTTTTTTGTAATCTTAAATATCTATAGTATTTGGTAACTTATAGCCTGAGGAAAACAAAAGAATACTTTTTTAATGCGTTTTTTGTACACTTCAACGACTGTAACTGTAGCCATTTGTTAGTCGATTTACAAAAAATATATCTTGGTTGAAAGATAATATTCGATCCTTTTACCCAAGGAAAGCTAAAAGAAATCCGTTGGAAACAAAGCAGTTACAACTGTTATAAAATCACTTTATGAAGTGACCTAAGAAAACCAACGGTATTTTCGTCATCCGTGGACTCCAACAAAAAAAAAAAAAAAATTGGTACATTAGAACCCCTAAATATTTTTTGTGTATCTCAATGTAATTAATTGCCTTAAGCTCATAAACATTAAGAGCTTTTAATATCATGTATTTTTTGGAATTCATTTCTTGAATACTGCTTTGTTAAATGACTGATTACATAATTATGTGATGTTGTTTTAGTTTCCTCTGCTAAATATCTCAGATTGTAATCATAAGTTAAACCCTCTTGCTACTGCTTAAGCAACGAGTTGAACAAAAACATAACAAACAACACAATACAATTAAGGACATAGTAGAACCGAGCTAAACAAAAAGAAAGAATATAAAGATCCATTAACGTAAATAACCACAACAATAATCCATTGTTGTTATCATCATTAATAAACATTGTTGTGGCTAATAGAACCACTTAACACAAGTCCACATACGATTACAGGCAAACGCAAGCTCACACGCTTTTTATTAAATATATAAGAATACTTTAGTACATCAATTTCCATACACACACAATAGGGAAAAATATTAAACCAGAACACTTCATCAGAATTTCAAAAATCTTTTAATATGTAGAACTGGCAACTGAACAAAGCACAGACGCGCACAGACTTTCATACTTATATGCAAACATACATACATATATTACATATATTGGATTATGCATATGAAAACTTAAAGACTAATTAGCAAAACTTAATAGCAAAAATAATTGTAGAACTGATTTGAAATGTACAAGCACGTGTCCAACGAAATATATTGAAAGCCGGTAGTTTTTATGGAGTCCACCTACTGAAACGAAAATACACGCAACTAACTCACACATTTGCACAACGTTAACAATTAAGAGATTTTAAATGACGGATACATTTGGATCCTACAAGTAGACAGTGGCAATGAAATTTAAGCTTTTTTTGCATAGAAGGTGAAAATGTGAAACAATTGTCTGATTGTTAGGCTGAACTACTTTAATATTTAACTACTGGCACAATATAACTTTTTTTTTTTTTATACTGTATTTTATTTTATTGAATCTTTCTATGAAAAGAAATTCACAATAAGTATTCAAATCTTATTTCTAAATTATTATTTACTAGTTAGTACCAACGTAATAACTAATTTTTTGTATTCAAATCTTAAAAATCTATCTTCTATTGTGTAGAGAAAGCCGCCTTGCCAGGCTCAATGTGTCAGTTCTTTTTAGTCTCTGGTGGCCGTCAAATTGCAATAAATTGCGTGCTAGAGTGTTGGGATGTGCGACTAGTTTGTTCACGTATTTGGACGTGTATTTTCTAACTTCTTCGTGGATAGTGGGAACTTTGAGATCCCTATGTATGTTTTCATTTCTTATGTACCAGGGGGCGCAGACGATATGACGTAAAATCCTAGACTGTCTTCTCTGTAACTTCTGGATGTTTGATACACAGACAGTACCCCACAGCTGAATACCATATGACCATATTGGCTTTATAACGGATTTGTATAATAGGACTTTATATTCCAAAGCCAAAGTTGAGTTAGGACTTATTAGCCAATGCAGTTGATTTGTTCGAAGCTTTGTGGACGTTATTTTTGCCTCAATGTGCCGGGACCAAGTTAGGCGCCTATCTTGGTGAATACCTAAATATTTAACGTGCGTTTCCGCTGGAACCGTGGTATTAGTTATTGTGATTGGTGGACAATTTTGCCTTCTAAGGGAAAACGTTACTTGAGCATATTTTGATGGATTTACCTTTATTCTCCACTGTTTTAGCAAGTCTTCTAGCTTATGAATATGGGACTGTAGCTTTTCAGATGCATCCTTTGGATTACTACTGACACTTATAATTGCAGTGTCGTCTGCAAAGGTTGATGTATATGTATGTGGGCTTGTCGGCATATCCGCTGTATAGATGATATATAATAGCGGCCCCAGCACACTACCTTGAGGTACTGCTGCACTGATTTTCCCACATCTTGAAAGCTGGTCCTTTGACCTTACTTTATAAGTTCTATCGGACAAATAGCTTTTTATAAGCTTGTGGGTGTTTTCAGGTAGAACCCGAACTATTTTAGTAAGTAGCCCATCATGGCAGACTTTATCAAATGCTTGGGAAATGTCTATAAATAAAGCTGAACAGTATTGCTTTCTTTCAAAAGCCGATCTGATAATGGTAACGATTCTATGGACTTGTTCAATCGTACTATGCCTTGCTCGAAAACCAAACTGATGATCGGTTAATTGATGATAGGCTAATTGGCCTGTAGGATGTAATCTGGCTTGAGTCCTTTCCAGGTTTCGGGATCATAACAATTTCAGACATCTTCCAAGAGCATGGGAAGAAGCCGACGCGCAACATGGCATTCAATATGTAAAGTAAAATTCTTACAGCTGAATTAGGTAAGTTTCTTATCATTGATCCTGTTATACGATCAGGTCCAGGTGATTTCTTCATATCCGTATTTTTAATTGTCGGTTTTAAAGAAGACAACCGAAATTTCATAGGATCATTCACGATGTCGCTAATAATTGGAATAGTGGAATTACTTATATCATGTGGTGCGAAAACCTTCTCTAAGTGCTTTGCGAACGCATTTGCCTTTTCACTTGAGTTTTTAGCCCAAGTACGGTCTTCAAGTCTTAGTGGGGATTCGTAAGCAATAGGACATTGTAAGTGCTTTACAGCTTTCCACAGACTATAATCCGTGTTTTTCATTGGATCCAAGTTTTTTAAAAAGTTGTCGATAGCGAGTTGGTGTTTCTGTCTCAATTTACTCCGTAAGTTTTTTTGGCATAAGTTCATTTGCATTTTTATGTGTGGTGAACGACTATTTTGCCATTGTCTTCTTAGTCTTCTTTTCTCAATGACGAGCATCTGAATATCTGCTGTTTCCTGGTACGTTATTATTTTAGCTGATGGCTTTGTTGGCGTTGCAGCTATGGCTGCGGCAGCCACGACGTCTCTAAAATGGTCTACAGCTGCTTGAATATCAGCTGGATTTCTCAGTGGGATGTTCAAAGGTAAGTGAGAGCTCACATACATTTTATATTTTAACCAATTCGTGTTTCTGTTCGGGTAGAAGCTAAGGGTTTTAGGTGCAGTGACAAAACTGTCGTGTAAAATAACAATTGTAGGTGAATGATCAGAAGATAGGTCATAGGATGAATTAACTAAGAGTTGATCGCGTTTGATATTTTTTACTATAGCAAAATCAATAAGGTCTGGCAACTTATTAAAGTCTGTGGGCCAATAGATGGGTTTACCGGCAGATACGACGTCAAGCTTGTTTGTTTCAACTGTATAATACAACTGCCTACCTCCAGGACTAAGGAGTCTGCATCCCCAATATGTGTGCTTTGCATTGTAATCGCCAGCGGCAATAAATTTTTGCCCTAGCGTAGCAAAGAACCTGGCAAATTCATGGTGTTCGATTTTGTGCCCAGGCGGGCAATACACTGACGAGACTACAATTTTAAAATCAGTAAGATTTATAGTCGTGGCTTGCAAAAAGTCTTCGTTGAATTCAGGCAATGGAAAATGCCTTATGTTTTTTCGGACTATAATGGCAGTCCCACCACATGCCCTTTCGCTTGGGTGTTTGGTGTCATATATAAAATACCCATCAATTCTAAAGCTGTTTTTTACAGTGAAGTGTGTTTCAGAGACTAATATTATGTCTATATCATGTGCTAGCAGGAAGTGTTCTACTTCATATTTATGTTGGGAGAGCCCGTTAGCGTTCCAGAAGCATATTTTTAACTGGTTCATTTTTTGCCAAGTAAAACTTGCAGAAGCATGTTTTGGGTTCGCATCATTTCCTGAAACATACCCTGCATAGTTGTCATGAAATTATTCATTGTCTGTATTAAGTTGTCGATCGAGCTCGAATTGTTGGTGAGGGGTGTCTGAGCACCCTCTTTTAAGACGTGGGCATATGAATGTTTATGCTAATATACAATATAACTAAACTGCATACTTTCATCTTTATCTGTTTTTCGGTGGTTTGTAAGAAATCAACGGGAAAAAATTACTTAAGAAACAAGAGATTGGAGGATAAGAGGACCAGTTAAAGCTATTTGCACTACTATGTACTGCTGCCGTAAAATGTGTTATTGTTGTTGTAGCACCACCTTGAGTCTAAACACTTTTAGACACTTTTAAGAAATCCAATTACTCTCACATGTCATGTTTGTATACCTTGAAGATGTTGCCCTTCACAATACTACAAAGACACAAAACTACCGAAGCATCCATCTACAAATGTAGCCACACACATATACGTTCAGTAACACACATGGCTTTGAAATAACTACCGAAGAAAAGTACACTAAAACAAAGATATTAAACACCCGTTCACATAAAAGTACAATGGTACTCAGTTAAACTGTAATACATTGTTACAAAATATGTTTCTATGTGCTTGCACATGTCTTCATGTGTAAGTATGAACAACTGTTATGTGTTATAGAGTATCTGTGCATTTGTGTGTGTATGGATCCTTGTGGCTTTTTGTGTGATATAATGACATTGAATATAAAAAGAAAGACAACAAATTAAAAAGTAAACCATACAGAATCTTTATGTTCTTATTATATTTCTCCTCCTTTCGCGCGAGTTTATTAAACTTTTGGATGGTTCTAAGTGTAGTAAAACAACAAGTATTTATCTAGCAACACCCAAACATACCGAGCTTATTTAATGTACTGACTATCGTACAAAGAAGCAGTGAAACAGGTGTTTCAAAGTTTCCCATTTCTGAACTTGCATCCAGAAACATAAAACATTTCCTAAAGAATTTTAATCATTTTTTATAATTGTGTGTGTATTTGTGAGTATGTGTATAGTCTGGGATTTATAAAACAAAATACACATTCATATTTCCCGATGTGTGAGTGTGAATGAGTTGTATAATGAAGCAGCAATATTTCATAACGATTAAGACGTAAAATTAATTACTGAAATTATTTAGAATACTGAATAGATTATAATCAATTATAAAAAGCTGATAAGGCAAAGCAATAAGTTTTAAATTCCGGTTTTGGTGTTTGTTCATAATGAATTTTGATTGTATTTATTAAAAGCAAATTGAGGCCCTAGACATGAAAAAGTCGGTAGAGTACTGAGGCTTCACATTCAGTTCTTATTTAATACTTTGAGAGCTGTCGAAATTCTTTATAGGGTATTTCTTAAGAGAGTTGTTTGTCTTTCAATCAGTGATTTTTTCAGAAAAAATTGCAGGAGCAAGCATTGCAAAGAAATGGGTTTCGATTATTTTTCAAAGACAGCACAAGCAAACCATAAATTAATTGAAATTTAAGTAAATTATTACATTTCTATCATTTCAATCGCTTAATAAAACTTAACATATTTGCCAAGAATAACAAACAACATCAAAGTTATCTCCCTATTGTTTACACGGCGCCTTCACAAACATATTGCACGTGTGGGTTTCCGTGAAACTTTGAAATTTGTTTTCTCTTCTTGCAATGTTGTAAAAAACAATAGTTGATTTCTTACAGCGTACACTTGTAACGCTTCATTTGACAGACATATGCATGTACAAAGTTTCAGTGACGTAAAATATTTTACTTGTAAACTTTTAAACATAACATTTTGCTTCAAGTTATATAAGAAGCCAACAATAAAAATATGCAACTTGATAAGAAGCACTTTTACTCTTAAAAGATGGAAAAGAAAATAGTTACTGTTGCTAATAATATAAAGTGGTGGAATCATAAAATTTTCTAAGGAATGTGAATATCGATGCAGTTGTGTAAGTACACTCACAGGCGAAGAAAAAACATGGTTGGGATAACCATAATCTTAGAGCAACAACACAAGAAATTATATTATTATTGTAAATAGAAAAGCAAATAAATTTTGTTACTGATCTGGCAGCGGTTGAGGAACGAGCATAAACGACTAGAGCCAACGAATGCTTAATAGTCAACGAGCTAACCACTTAAACTCCAGCATCCTTATAAGCGTGATCGTCCAAGCTATTCGACCAGTTTTTGGAGACAAAAGTTTTGAAATGTCGGTTTAAAAAATATTTAATAACCGGATTTTTTTCTTAAAACCCCGATTTTTAATCTTTTCCTTTAAGCAGCCTTATAGTACAAGCTTCCTTTTTCCAATGGCTTTTCATAAATTTCAGTGAATTTTGTGTCCCCATATCACCTTGTACAATGAGGCGCTATCTATTCGCATAGGGTTAATAAAAAGGATTTAAAAACTTGTACATTGTTATGGATTTCTACCAAATGACACGACATACACACACCGACAAAATCCATCTTCATTTTACTTAATCAACGTTTGAACAATTGTTTTCTATACATGCAAATTTGCCACACCGGCAGGCGAATTACCAGACCACATTAAGAATATAGCACCACCATGTTGGCCGGTGTTTAGAATGTAGTTCTCTTGTAATGCAAATGAGTACATTTGCCACCAGACCAAAAGACACTACACCAACGATATATGAGAAATTAGTTCTCTTGGCGCTTTCGCAAATGAAACGAACACGGTCGTGCTGACGTCATAGTGTTATTTACGGTCTTTTGGTACCGGAGAACTTGTAGATATATAAAACATAATCCACCGTAACATATTTCTATACATTTGGAAAGAAAATTTGTCAGAAAGAGTAGGTTTCTGATCATTAAATGTACAGCAGATATTGTTGTCCTAATGATCTACATTATTCACATGATCATTGACGCATCTCTATCTGCAAAAAGCAATAAATACAATTAAATGAATTTTGTTTTAATCCGAAACAGGATTATCTTAAATTTTTAATATTAGCAGTATTTTGTCATACTCTGATTAAACACCAAAATATTTATTATTAGAAGTATTAAAATACTTTGTTTGTGGTTTGAGTCTGGGTAAAAATTTTATTATTCAACTCAACCATGGTTATCGTAAGTAAATTAATGTTTAAAATGTGTTAAAATAAAGATTATATCTTTGCTACAACTAATATATTGCAGTAGACAACATAATATGATTGTCGTGCGCATGCCACAACCATGTTGTTACTTTCGTGAAATTTGAAAAATCAATAATTTTTTCAAATTATAATTTTAAGAAATTGTGTAAAATTTCAACGTAGGTTTTTTGTTACTTTGTTCGTTCTTTCTTCAATATCTATTTCAAAATCCATTTAGTAGTATTTGGAGAAGTGGAAAAGAAAAGAAAAGCAGCTGCAGTTAAACAAATATGACTACTAAACTTACGAGTATTTCACTTTTTACTTTTAACATTTCGAATAAACGTCTTCTCTTCCTTTTCCTATTTTTTGCTTTTTATTACATGTAGAACATTTCTTCTGCATCAGGAAAGTGAAGTGTTAGTTTTTTAAGCTTTTTATCTGAAAACTTTTACGAAAAATAACACATACAAACAAATAACATTACAATTTTAACAAGTCATACTTGGTGCTGATGTAAGTGCAGACAAAAATTATTGGACTTTCGTATAAGGGAAGTTAACTCTGTAATATAAGTGACCTTGAAATATAACTTGTTATTTATATATTTTTTTTTTTGGCCGAAGACTAGAGCCTTCAGTTGTCAAATGGAAATGCTTAAAACATCTAGCGGTGGCTAGTGTGTGATGTTACTGCGCTCTGCCTATTACATTGCAAGTATCTCATTTTCCCGCAAATAATGTATTCCGGGAAACGAGAATATTTCGAAGATATTTCTGAAATTTCCAGGAATACCGAATTTTAATATTTCCTAATTAAAAAAATATTAATTTCAAGAAACTTATTTTTCATTGAATCAAAAACCATAGTTAAGAATACAACAAGAAAAACTTATTTATTAGAAGAATCCGTTTTATAGCAGTTGTTGGTATTTCTGATTCTATATTGTTTTCCGCATCGCGATGTAGTAAACTTTATTTAGATTTTTGGAACGAATTTCCAAACCAAACTTGACAAATGATGACGGAAATTTATTCCAAAAATCTACATCAAAACCTGTCGGAATATCAAATCAAAAACCACGCTTTATTTATTTATTTTC
This sequence comes from Phania funesta, assembly GCA_963932375.1. Classification (NCBI taxonomy): domain Eukaryota; kingdom Metazoa; phylum Arthropoda; class Insecta; order Diptera; family Tachinidae; genus Phania; species Phania funesta. The sequence goes on from OZ010653.1 coordinate 82,813,278, forward strand.
AATCTCAACGGTGTCTTTAGCTGGATGGAAAATAGTGAAAGTTACGAAATTGTAATTGGTAAGATGAGCTAATAGATGAAGCATGCATTTTTGATACTTGTGACTTCATTTGGGAAGCTTTTACCACAAAAGACAATGATGCGTGAAAGTATTAAGGATGAAACTGGATATATCAAGGAAATGTTTTGCAAGGATGGATTTACTACACCAACTCATTGTGTTAATCATTTATCTACTTTCACATACAAATCTGAAAAAAACAATAACTTATCATACGCATTATTCCCTATTTGATGTTCTTAAATTAAAAAAAAATGTTTACTCTAAACACTGCTGCGTTTGTAAATGTGGGACGAAAACCGATTACAGCTGGTGCATTGCCTCGTAACAGGAGAATTTATATATTTTTTTTTTTTTTTTGTTTATCAAATAATTTTTCTCATGCAACAACTTTTTGCACTTCGTGCCACAAAATAACGTGCTGGAAAATGCATTTTTTAAACATTTTCCACCAACTCTTTAAAATAGTTTTTTTTTCTGCCATGTTTTAAAGAGACTCAAAAGGCCAACCGTCAGAAGGTTTGCTTGCATATATTTATTGCTTTAAACATTTTATTAATAGCCAGACGCCTACAATTTATCATAATTACACTAATTATAAATTCACTAAAATGCGAGACTTTAATGACACAATATCATTAATTATATATTTAAAAGAAAAACAAGAACATCAAAAATTCTGTAAAAAAATTAACTATTTTCATTCGCTCATTCGCAAAAGGAAAAGTGTCAATTAAATAATAAAATAACATAACGAATTAATTTAAATGCAAACAAACCATGAATACTTCCGGCAACAAGAAACTAAAACAACAGGAATAACTGCATTAAAAGCACATATTAATACATAAACAAAAACATATACTATCCCACATATATCAGTATGGATATACGAAGGCACTAGCAAAAGTCTTTTCAAGTGCACGAGACATTTATTTAACTCTACACTACGAAGCATTAAAGTGAATATTTCTTCAATTCACAAACTTGTCTTGTTGTGTCGATTGTATTATTGTAATATTTTATTTTAACACAATATTGTATTTTTGTTGTTCGCAATTTTCATATAAAAATGTAATATTAAAATACAACTTCATTTTATTTGTTGCATTTGATTAAATAAGTTAATAAGCATTTTCAATTATAATTATAAAACTACATTTTTATATATTCTTTTGATATATAAGTAGTATATATCATTTGCTCTTTTGCTAATAGCATTTTGCTACATAAGGTGTAATACCTAGCAACTTAAATATGTCTGATTTAATTTCATCGTATTAAATAACTTCTTAAAACTTTTGCTGCGAAATAACAATAGCACAGATAAAATATTCTCTGCATTCTGCACGATTTATTAAAAATGATTTTGCTGTTACTGTGTTGTTCAAAAAATATATGAAAAACATTTGCTGTTACAAAGCCTCACATATTTCTCGTTGAAAATACGAGAGCAACGAAAACAGCACCTGCAATAACATTGACACTATTCTGAAATGGTAGAGCCAACGTGCTATGCATTAATAGGGAACTTTTAAATATATAATCAAATTATGATTTAGAAACTTTTAATTACCGGGAATTGTATTGTAATTTTTGTTTATCCTTTAATTTTATTTTTAATATAAAATGTGAATAAAGGTTTCTGAATTTGTTCAACACAGCCTTTAAAAGTGAAGTAATAGAAAGAACAAGAAAGGTGACACCAAACATTTGGAAGTGCTGTGCTGTTTTCTTAGTCGAGCATCACACAAAAAGCAAAAGTAATATTTTACATTTTTTGCTGCGGATGATTAGAAATGAATATTTATAATATTTAATTTGCTTTCAAAGTGCTACTAAAAAATTATTACAGCATAGAACATCGCAGTGTTGACAACATTTTCAGAATATTGTTATTGCTGTTGCTGTGGTAATTTGAATGCAAGCTGCATATCCACGGAAGAGTAATTCTGACGAAGCATTTGTTTAAACCCTGACCCAAACAAATAAGCTAAGGGTATATTTGAATGAATGACGAAATAATAGCAAGCTTTTGTGAAGTGCATTAATATTTTGTTTTTATAAACTAAATTTCAAAACATGCTTTCTGATTTAATTTACAGACTATCCCGATTAATACAAAGAATTATTTAGTTCTGTTCCACAAGCTCGATGCATATGCAGTTGGCCTTAGGAGAGTATTGTGGAAACAGAAACAAATAGACGGACTAAGAGATCGTTAGTCAAGCGAATACTCAAACAAATTTAGTGAAGAGGGTATGACTGACAAACTGTCACATTAAAAGTTCTCGTATTCATGCAGGTTTTTGTATTTTAAATTATTTCCAAGCTTGTGCAACGGTAAAAGGCTTGTTTGCGTGCAGGCATGTATATTGTGGGGCGTACTTGTGTTTGTTAGTTAGTTACAAGTGTAAAGGGAAAAGAAAATTTTATTTTACTTGAATTAAGTAGGATGTGTGGGACTGTGTTTGTGTGTGGGTCTGAATTTTATGTTTGTTTATTTGTTTTTGTGTTTCAAGTTTTTGTTGTTGTCTAGTAATTTGCATAAAAACTTGCAACTTATCCAGCACTAACTATTCATGGGAAGGCAACAATACATTCATATGCAATGTCTACAAACACAGCCTAACCAAACACACTCATGTGATTTCCAAAACACAATACATTTGCAAAGATATTTCTCTCGTACTGCCAAAACAAAACACAGGACACAATATTTACGTAAATATGTTTTCCTTTCAAATTTAATATTTTTAAACTGTAATAGTTTTGTTGGCATAGAGCTCGGACTATAAATTTCCCCAGTTTCTTTTTCAGGCAAAACGAATATTTAAATCTATTTATACATGGAACAACAATATCATGTATAGCAATGATGAGCCCTATTGTTAGTTTTTCTTGAAAATAACCATCTTGTACATAGACACTTAACATGTGTTATTTTGCATAGTTTTATAGGAACGCAAAGGGTTTTAGAAGCCAATGGTAACTATCCATTATATGTGAAATAAAATATTTATTTTATACGATGTGTAAATGTGGAAACACTCCCAAATAAATGGTACAAAATATATCGAGCCCTAATTGCTAAACTAACGTATTTTCCAAACGCAGCTTTTTTCCTTTTTAATTTTTAGAATTTTTTAATAAAAATTTAAATGTAGTCAATAATGATATTTAGCAAGTTCCACGTAAGTTAAGCGTCAAACAGAAAAAATTATACAGGGAAATTAAAGAAAAAATTACTTCAGATTTTTTTTTTAATTTAAATAGAGCCTTAAATAATAATTATTAACAGAAGCAAAGTTTAATTAAGGGATCAAACTCTAGTTTATACATCTAACCAAGAAGAGGTTTAATACCGAACAAATATTATAAACAAAAATCAAAGTAGAGGAAGATGGATATCGCAACGTGAATTGCATGAATAATGCATGTTCATTCGTGATTAAATTCAATCAAGAAAAATCTTTCGCTACAATAACGCGATCATACATGAACGAGAGTATAAGAAATCCGCGCGTGTGTCCGTGCATGCGCAGAATTTAGAATAAAGGCACTCCTAACGCGTTGGACCGTGTGATTCCGATAGGATTAGAAAATGAAGCCTTACGAGAGGTAGAGGCGTTAATCTCTGTATCAGATGGTCAAGAAAACCTCGCAAGGTGTGAACAGGTCACTCTCCAAAGATACTCCTCATGAAGAGGCTAACACGGTAGCGCACATAATTTATGACTGTCCACCACTGGCTAGCATAAGGTTAAGCAACAGAGGCTACCACTTGTCACATGAATAAAGCTGATAAACGGCTGTGGCATATCTTAGTATTGATCGCCTTTTTTAATTAATTATTTTTTTATGTCAGTTACGTTATATTTGCTGTTACACACGAAAGGGGATATCGTTTATCTTTAAATCAAAAGTGTTGTATTACTGTAACTATTTATTATTTTCGATTCAATATTCTACCACGACTTATTGAAGGCTACATGAAAAAGTTAATTTCAAAATATGTCATTTACGTTATTTTTGTGATTATGTCTCTATATCTTAATTTTTATTTCAGAAGTTAGTAACAACGGCTGCCTTATTGTAACCGTTGACCAAAAGTAATATTTTCATTTACCGCTTCTTTAAACTCCACATCAATATGTCACTGTAAATTCATAAATAGCAAGCTTTTAAGCTGATCTTAAGTTACGAAATCTTTTGTGGAAACTACTTGATCACTGAGCAAAATTTCGTTTCTGAAAAGGTGTAATTGGCTTTATATTTCATGGTTAAAATAACGCCTAGAAGGGAGAGGATAATGATTGTTTGTTACTAGAAAAGCATTTCCACAAACCTCCCTCGAACAGAAGGGAAGGCTTTATTGATTGACAATTTTATAATATTATAAACCAACCATATTAGCTGTAAGCCATTGTACTGGAAAATTATAAATCTTGCTAACAATAGCCTCTTTTCTCATTTCGTTGATTATTAAAAATTAAGGATATTAAAATGTTTTATCGTTTTTAGAATAGAAAATAATTTTCTTGCAGAATATACTTCGCAGTACTCTAACAACAGAATATTAAAATAATTACATTTAATTAATGTATAAAACAGATTACAAAACCAAACAGCAACAATGTCATAACAACAACTACAAATCATACTATAATACAAAACAGAAAGATAAAACAAACAAAAAACAGTCGTTTGAAGCCCTACTACATCATAGAGGAAAAATCATAAAACACCCAGCTTCGTATACTCTCATTCAGCCAAATAAACTAAATCTACAATACTTTCAAATACTGTTACAGGCATAAATGAGTAGAAATTCTAAGCTGCTGCTACTGCATATTCCAATTTCACATTAAAGTAGTCACAAAGTGACCAACAGTGATGACGAAATAACGCTAAACCAAGTAATATAAAATGAGGTATATATCTACACTCTGGATGGTCCTTCGAAATATTTTTCGAATAATATAAAACAGCATCAATTTATCTAAGCTTTACCTAAATTGAAATTTAAGGGCAAGTAGTAAATTTATAATGACGCACTCTAAACTAAGAATCTGAAAAGCAAGTTCCGGTTGGGTTCTGTGCATTTCGTGGTGCAAACAAGAGATGTTTGATGCCATAACATATCAAGCAGGCATATACTCCTTTTAACAAAACTAAATAAGCCTTGAATATGCTTTTGAAAGCACAAAGCAAGTGGTTTACATTAACAACAAATATGGTACATACTTTTGAACATAAATAATTTTAGGAACATTTTAAATTAGTTTTATTGCAAGGTTGCTAGAAAAAAGAGTACTATAGGTTTTCAGCGAAAGGTATTGAAAGATTTTTTTTTTTTTGAGTGCTACATCACATACAAATTATGCATATTTTAACAGGGGTATAAAATCTTTAGCAAAACAAAAATAAGGCAATATTATCCTTACACAAAACCTTCTTTATTACGCTCGTATACAAACTCGTTAGAGAGGTATGTGTTGTTCAGCAAAACTAAGAAATCAAACTTATGAAAAGCATGCTCTAAACGAGTATGCCAAACCTTCAGATAAATATTTTTTAAAAGTAAATAAATCTTTTAATAAATAAATTAAAACTAACGGTGCTTACTTACTTTAAATGCTGTTTGACAAAGCTGTTTCTTAATACAAAAATCAAATTCGGATTAATTAAACCATTTACAATTCACGAACGACTCGGTTTTAACTGATCTCTGACTTGTTTTACTGCACGTAAACAAGCGATTAATGGCCCTTAGTATTTGGAACAGGATTAACAAAAAACGCCTTGCGTATTTATTATATAGATATCGGTTGAAATAAATCACCGGAATTATATTTTAAAAAGGAACCGAGGGACTCCAGGACATAAACCATAGACTCATCCAGGTATAGAACCTACACAGAGCTTAATGAAATATCACAATTGATCTAAAAATTAGCAAAAATGTTTCAAATAAAGTGAAGTCGCTAAATCATTAACTGAATGATTTTTAGAAATTAAACGGGCAAAGTATTGATAATTGGCATAAACTATAAACACTAGTAAAATACATTTCAGCACGTTTCTTATTATTTTAGTGCAACGGACCTTTGTGTGTTAAGTGCATTTTGTTAGAGCAAAACAAGAAATCAGTAATTCTTTCTGTTTGCAGTTTATAATTGTTTAGTAAATAAATGTTAAGAGTTTTTTCTTTAGCGCACGTGTAAATCACAATAAATTTGGCTCAAACATTTAACGTAAAAAATCTGTGTGAGATTTTAGGCAAACTGCCTAAAATGTTTTGAATGTTTATGAACATATACTGTGGCACATTATTTATGTAATATAAGTGTATATACATACGTAATGTGTACTTATTTACACATACATACATAAATTTAGTATTTGTCTCTTGCAAAATTTTCTATACAAACACGTCATTGATTTTGATTTAGTTGTTGCGTATTTGTTTTGTGGCGTCATTATGTTGTCGTCATCTTTGTTTTCTTTCTTACTCTCTGTTTTTTTCAATTTTTACAATTCTTCTATTCATTCATTTATTCAAGTCGTTACTTTTACAGCATAAGTATTTTTCATAGATGTTTTTATGCAATTTGTATCTTGGCTTTGTGTCCTTTTTTATTAGAAGTAATGTGTGCTTATTTATTTCCACGTAATTTTGCGAAAAAAAAATCAACTTGATGACAACATCAATTATAATTTCTGTATTTATTTAATTAAAAAAATCGTAATCAATATGTTGAGTATTAAGATTTTGTTAGAGAGAAATTTTGCTACTTAACCGTGTTCAACAGTGACCGTGTTTGAGTACAGACGTACGTCATATCGAACGCATAACAAATATATATATATTTTTTTTTTAAAGTATTCAATTGAACAGTGAACAGTTAGTAATAACAAAGAAATAAAGAACAAAAAATAACAACAATATAATATATTGTGTGTAAAAAAAAACAATAACAAATAGTGCATGGTTAAACCGGTTTGAACAATTGATAGTGAGTGTATGAGCGCACCAAATATTAATGAAAAAAATATAAAAGGTAATAACAACAATGTTTATTACTCTTTTTCTTACACAAATGCTAATAATGCAATGAACAATACAAATAATAAAAAAAAAGATGACTGCTTTTTTAAGCGCCAGGCCAATTGACCGAACGCGTTCTTTATACGGAAATATAAACTTATCTTCGCAAATAACAACACCAGACGAAATTACAATTCAAACAAAAAACAATTCAGGTACCATATCAAAAATAGTGCAACAAACAAACGAAACAGGTAATTTGAAAAATCCCGTAAAAAATGCAAACAGGTATGGATCGTTATATAACCATAACCAAAAGGAAGGCCAGTCCTAAGTCTTCGCAGCAAGAGCGCATTGCTAAACAATATAAAAGCTCCCAAAGTACTGTAATGCCGGTAAGCGAAAACAGATTCTCTGTACTTGCTACAGCGGATGATGAAGCTGAACCCGCTGTCAGGGAACAAAAACCTCCCCAGATTTACTTGCGCGAACAACCATCTAACGAAATTGTTAACATGTTGTCTCAGCTTGTAGGTAAGGAAAGCTTTTATGTAGCTTCTATACGAAGAGGTCAAATTCAAGAAACAAAGATCCAAGCGCACACTGAGAAGAATTACCGCCTAATCGCAAATCGCCTCGATGCAGATAATAAGAGCTATTATACGTATCAACTAAAAAGTGCTAAAGGTTTGATTGTCATTGTAAAGGGCATTGACAGTTCTGTTCCCACTGATGAAATAAAAAGTGCCATAGAGGTGGAAGGCTATGTCGTAAGGTTAGTGCACAATATTCTAAATAAGAACAAAGTTCCCCAACCTATGCATCGTGTTGAAATCGTATTTAACGCATCGCAGCTTAAATCAAAAAACTCGGTTCATCCAATATATAATTTGCGCTACCTTTTGAACAGAAGAATAACGGTGGAAGAGCCTCTAAAACGTAGCGGTCCTCGTCAGTGTACTAATTGTCAGGAATTCGGACACACGAAAACCTACTGCAAGCTACCATCCGTATGCGTTGTTTGCGGTGATGCGCACCGGACTTTGGAATGCACTTCTTCCAAAACAGACCCCAAGGTAAAAAAATGCAGCAACTGTGGTGAAAACCACACAGCAAATTACAGGGGCTGCAAAGTCTTTCAACATGTAAAAAATAATTCGAATGTCGTACGCAAACCTGATTATGAGCAATATAAAGCTTCCCAATTTCCTCGGCTTCATGCTGGTTCTGTTGCTAGTACACAAGCTACACAGCCACACACTAAGCCAAACTTTTCATATGCCCAAACATTGAGAAATGATTTACCTAATGCGAATGCCAAAAGTTCTAATGCGCATAAACATTCATATGCCCACGTCTTAAAAGAGGGTGCTCAGACACCCCTCACCAACAATTCGAGCTCAATCGATAATTTAATACAAACAATGAATAATTTCATGACAACTATTCAGGGTATGTTTCAGGAAATGATGCGAACCCAAAACATGCTTCTGCAAGTTCTGCTGAGCAAAAAATGAACCAGTTAAAAATATGCTTCTGGAACGCTAACGGGCTATCCCAACATAAATATGAAGTAGAACACTTCCTGCTAGCACATGATATAGACATACTATTAGTCTCTGAAACATACTATTAGTCTCTGAACAACACAAAAAACTGCTTTAGAATTGATGGGTTTTTTATATATGACACAAAACACCCAAGCGAAAGGGCATGTGGTGGGACTGCCATTATATTCCGAAAAAACATAAGGCATTTTCCATTGCCTGAATTCAACGAAGACTTTTTGCAAGCCACGACTATAAATCTTACTGATTTTAAAATTGTAGTCTCGTCAGTGTATTGCCCGCCTAGGCATAAAATCGAACACCATAAATTTGCCAGGTTCTTTGCTAGGCTAGGACAAAAATTTATTGCCGCTGGTGATTACAATGCAAAGCACACATATTGGGGATCCAGACTCCTTAGTCCTAGAGGTAGGCAGTTGTATTATACAGTTGAAACAAACAAGCTTGACGTCGTATCTGCCGGTAAACCCACCTATTGGCCCACAGACTTTAATAAGTTGCCAGACCTTATTGATTTTGCTATAGTAAAAAACATCAAACGCGATCAACTCTTAGTTAATTCATCCTATGACCTATCTTCTGATCATTCACCTACAATTGTTATTTTACACGACAGTTTTGTCACTGCACCTAAAACCCTTAGTTTCTACCCGAACAGAAACACGAATTGGTTAAAATATAAAATGTATGTGAGCTCTCACTTACCTTTGAACATCCCACTGAGAAATCCAGCTGATATTCAAGCAGCTGTAGACCATTTTACAGACGTCGTGACTGCCGCAGCCATAGCTGCAACGCCAACAAAGCCATCAGCTAAAATAATATCGTACCAGGCAACAGCAGATATTCAGATGCTCGTCATTGAGAAAAGAAGACTAAGAAGACAATGGCGAAATAGTCGTTCACCACACATAAAAATGCAAATGAACGTATGCCAAAAAAAACTTACGGAGTAAATTAAGACAGAAACACCAACTCGCTATTGACAACTTTTTAAAAAACTTGGATCCAATGAAAAACACGGATTATAGTCTGTGGAAAGCTGTAAAGCACTTACAATATCCTATTGCTTACGAATCCCCACTAAGACTTGAAGACCGTACTTGGGCTAAAAACTCAAGTGAAAAGGCTAATGCGTTCGCAAAGCACTTAGAGAAGGTTTTCACACCACATGATATAAGTAATTCCACTATTCCAATTATTAGCGACATCGTGAATGATCCTATGAAATTTCGGTTGTCTTCTTTAAAATCGACAATAAAAATACGGATATGAAGAAATCACCTGGACCTGATCGTATAACAGGATCAATGATAAGAAACTTACCTAATTCAGCTGTAAGAATTTTACTTTACATATTTAATGCCATGTTGCGCGTCGGCTTCTTCCCATGCTCTTGGAAGATGTCTGAAATTGTTATGATCCCGAAACCTGGAAAGGACTCAAGCAAGATTACATCTTACAGGCCAATTAGCCTACTGTCAGTTTTGTCAAAAATATTTGAAAAATTATTCGTCTCGAGTGTAACTCCTTTCCTAAATGAACAAAACGTTATCCCAGATCATCAGTTTGGTTTTCGAGCAAGGCATAGTACGATTGAACAAGTCTATAGAATCGTTACCATTATTAGATCGGCTTTTGAAAGAAAGCAATACTGTTCAGCTTTATTTATAGACATTTCCCAAGCATTTGATAAAGTCTGCCATGATGGGCTATTTACTAAAATAGTTCGGGTTCTACCTGAAAATACCCATAAGCTTATAAAAAGTTATTTGTCCGATAGAACTTTTAAAGTAAGGTCAAAGGACCAGCTTTCAAGATGTGGGAAAATCAGTGCAGGAGTACCTCAAGGTAGTGTGCTAGGGCCGCTATTATATATCATCTATACAGCGGATATGCCGACAAGCCCACATACATATACATCAACCTTTGCAGACGACACTGCAATTATAAGTGTCAGTAACGATCCAAAGGATGCATCTGAAAAGCTGCAGTCCCATATTCATAAGCTAGAAGACTGGCTAAAACAGTGGAGAATAAAGGTAAATCCATCAAAATGTGCTCATGTAACGTTTTCCCTTAGAAGGCAAAATTGTCCACCAATCACAATAACTAATACCGCGGTTCCAGCGGAAACGCACGTCAAATATTTAGGTATCTACCTAGATCGGCGAATAACTTGGACCCGTCACATTGAGGCAAAAATAACGTCCATAAAGCTTCGAACAAATCAACTGCATTGGCTAATAAGTCCTAACTCAACTTTGGCTTTGGAATATAAAGTCCTATTATACAAATTCGTTATAAAGCCAGTATGGTCATATGGTATTCAGCTGTGGGGTACTGCCTGTGCATCAAACATCCAGAAGTTACAGAGAAGACAGTCCAGGATTTTACGTCATATCGTATGCGCCCCCTGCATACACGTCCAAATACGTGAACAAACTAGTCGCACATCCCAACACTCTAGCACGCAATTTATTGCAATTTGATGGCCACCAGAGACTAAAAAGAACTGACACATTGAGCCTGGTGAGGCGGCTCTCTCTACACAATAGAAGATAGATTTGTAAGATTAGAATACGAAAAATTAATTATTACGTTGGTACTAACTAGTAGATAATAATTTAGAAATAAGATTTGAATACTTATTGTGAATTTCTTTTAATAGAAAGATTCAATAAAATAAAATGCAGTAAAAAAAAAAAAAACTTAACCGTGTACGAACCTGCCTTATTGAAGGTGGCATACGTTTCTGTACTAATGAAATTAATTACCTAAATGAAAATCTATGTTACTTGTCAAATGTTGTTCACAATTTAAAATAAAACAAAGACGGCTGGACCTGAAAATAATAAAATTTTATTAAATTTAAAAAGTAAGTAATTTAACAAGTGGGTAAAAATTAAACAAAATTTTTTTATAATTTATTTATCTTTGAAAGACTAAATTAAATTTTCAATAATATTTTATTTTATTTTTATCATTAAGTTTTGTTGATGCTTTCAATTTTTCTTTTAACAACTTTGTACGACTATAAATTTCTTAACAACCAATGTTCAACAGAATACAACTATATTGAGCATTTATTCAATACCCTGCAAACATTATTTTTATTGACAATAAGACAGAAAAGAGGACAGTATAAAAGTGTGTATAAAAATTGCACAAACAAAAGTTGCTCCGGTGACAGCCTGCATACATACACCCGCGAAAATAAACACAAACAAAATTATTTTATTCCTTCGAATGCAACTCTTTGCCGCACTACAAAAATAAATACACACACGCATCACATGGGCACGAACATTACCAGCAAATGTTCAAAACGAAGTTATTGTGAAAGGACTGGTAGCAAGGAAGGAAGAGATTGTATGGTGGGGAGGATAAAAATGAAATTGTTCAGAAAGTGGGGTTGCATTAATTGTATGACGTGGTTTTACAAAGAGCTATCGACTTAGCTTTTTTAAAATTTCGGCGTCATTCTGGCGGACACAATGTCGACGACATCAACTTTAGAATCAAAAATGTTCTTGTCTGCGCCAAACATAAGTGTCATCAAATATACAGTGGACAGAGATGGGCAGAAGTGCTGCTTTCAAAGGTTTAATAAAAAAAAATCAGAAATATTATGGAGTTGTAAGGTTGTGGTTTTACTTCTCAAGTTTTGCAGGAAAAAATTTAAATATTTCTTTCGCAATTATCATTATCTTAAACATGCATATTATATTATGTTCTCTAACAAAATACATTGTTATATTAAACAATATCTTTTTTGCCATAAACAAGTTCTTATATACATCTAATCTTTCAACGATTTCGCGTCATAAAAGTTTAAGCATGGTTGAGTTGGACAGCAAAATTTTTACTAATATTATATGTAAAATTCTTTTGGTTTTTATTCAAAGTGCTGTAGGGTGATCCTACCATGGCAGGATTGCCATGTAGTGAAAATATTCTTTTTAATTTGTTATTAAAATTAAGAACTTTCTTGTTTCATCGATCTCCGCGATTATAGCTCCAACATGATTAGAATTGGTGTGTGTCTTAAACTAAAATAAACTCTTCTTTTATACTGAATTTTGGTTGACTTGACAATTTTTAAATCAACGGTTATTTCTATATAAATTCTATATTTCTTTATACTATAATACATGTACATGTGATTGTATGTTCTTATCGTAGTAGTTTATGTGTAAATATCATGGGATAAGTGGGTGCAATATGGCACGAGCCCATTGCACAATTATGACAAATTTTAGTACTCACGGTATAGAATAGAGTGAGGCACAAGATCACAAGTGTTGATATACAACAACAACATGCATCATATGCAGAGTACGCTCATGAAGACGGTCACCGGCATGACAACAAAATATGAAGTGATCGCTGCTGTGTGCATATCAATGCGGTAAGCGGCACAGCGACAGTCTATCACATAGCGTCAAGTATTCGCTGCTTATACAGTGCGAAATATGACACTCTTTTGTTTTCATACACTTCACACTGCGTATTGATAGTGACTCTAAAGTCATGCTACGTTGTGTCGGTATTACAGACTGTAGAATCATGCTAGAGTACAAAGCTTCTGTAGCTTAAGGGGTTAGGGCAGTGACTTTTAGGCATTCCGTGGCTTTATTCGCCTGTGTTCTCGTACCTCAGCAGCTACCAATCAATCATCTTTTACATTATTAAGAGAAAGTTTTAGAATTTTGAGCTTAAAGTTAAATTTTGCATCACGGTTTTCCAATTTAATTGACTAACTTATTCGTTTGCTTCTTAAAGACAGTACGTTAATTTATATAAATCAGAATCTCCCTCAGTGTGCTTGGAACTAATTTAAAAAAATTAATTCTGAAAGGCTTTTTTACAAGTAACACTTTACCTTTTAAAACACGATGCTATAAAAATTAAAAGTATTGGATTTCAGCTTTACATAGACAGACCATCTTAACAGGAATAAAATGTGCGAATTGAAGGCAAATACATAAATAAACTTGCACATACGAGTACAATGTAAACTTCCTGACGTTAAATAAAACGTAAAATTTGAAATTGTTTTCGTCAGTGGGAAGTGAAGACGGAATATACGTATGTATGTAGGTGCCTTTGTTTGCAAATATGTTTTGACGTGTAGGCGGTTTGAAAATGCCTTACAAAACATGTAGAGAAACAATTCCACCATTATCGCTAACAGAAGGCCAAATATTTGCTCTCAGCCAAAGTGATTGCGATTGGAAGAATTATATTAAATAAATTTTATTTCTCTTTTGTGTGAACTTACATGACGGCGCGCCGCGGCAATTTGTTTCACATCTTTATTGTTGTGTATGAAATATTATAATTTTAATTTTTTTTTTTTTTGTTAACAGTGACTATTCATATCGCTGTATGCCTTTAAAATTTTAACTATAAATACTCACTTTACAAACAGAAAGATTGAACAATGATAAATTGTTAACGCATGTTTTAAACTTTTTTTCTCTCAAAACATAAAATAACAATCTGAATCCTTTATGCCAACCAATACATCATTTCTCAACACAATGGCGGCCGAATGTACTCTCAATGTTTATGCGATTATTTTAATACATACTGGCCATAAAAGTTTTGTTTATAAGTAAAATCTTCAGTTTACAAAGTTTCATTTTAAATGTTTGAGGTTGTGTATGCAAATATTCTTTAAGTGCGCGAAAGTAAGTGCGTAGGTGTAGAAATATTATATTGTGTTTTATTATTATTTTTTATCCATGTTTGCGTATTGCTGAAGTTATACTCACCCAACAACAATATAAAATACATTCAGCTCTGAATAGCAGCTACTAAAAAATCAAATAAAATATATATATAAAAAAAACAATGTAAAATATTAATGTTAAAGTTGATTTCCACTGTTATTTGAGTTTTGCTGTTAATTTATTTTTTTCTTTCTGGTTTTTATTGTTTTGGATTTTTGTTATGTTTTTACTGCCCTCATAACAGGCAGTTATTACAATTGGCGTTAAGTAATAAAAGTAAGATTGCTACGTGACTGTGATTTTCATCACGGTTCGTATTTTTATATCTAATATTTCATTTAGTAACACCAATTAATTTAAATTGTATGGAAGTCATGAACACATGTAGCAAGAGATATGCAAATAGTTATATCATGTATTTCGCTAATAATCTCTTGTCTGTATATGGATTAAATGCTTCAACATTCCAGCCTGCAATACAATTAAATACCATTTTACTATGCGAACCTAAAAAATTATCTAACCTTAAAGAAGGAGTATACCTAAACTAACTAGAATACTTTATTTACGGATTGTTCATGTATGTAGATGCGGCTGATGTTCAACTTCATATGTCCTCTTTAGTATTTTGCTTAGAGCAAAGCCAAAAATAACACAATAAAACCAAAAACAAGAAAATAAGCTCCCATCAATTGTTGGGATGTTGTCTATACTTGCAACCAAATGTAGTAGAATTAACCCTTATTGTTTTGGCTAATACAATACTTGGACTTACGAGAATTTGCTTTATAAGTGCGCTTGTTTGTAGGGGTTTTATTATTCTGAATTATATTTTGGTCTAGACTTCCTAAAAAGGTTTCTTAGCTATAAAAACCTATAACATATTTTTGAAACTTTTTTAATATTCGTTCAGCATGTATGTGCATCTAAGTAAGTAAATATATACATACTTACATACATTTATAGGTGGGTATTTCTTTCACTGCATTTCTTATTTTTTCATATTTTTGTGCTTTGTACAATTAATACATTTTTATTTTCATTTAGAATTTTTTCTCACATATATTTTGTTTCTATTGTTTTTGGAATTTCTAAAAAAGATCTTATGTGAGAGATTGCTGTTGTTGAAATTTCATAGAAAAACTTTTTCCATAAGAAGCTGGCTGTATTTTACGTAAAGAAGTATAACAATTTTCAACAACGCATTACTCATAAATATTTTGTATGTAAAATTTTGCAGAGGAGTTACATAAAAAAATGTATATATTACCTTTTGCTTAAACATGCTAAAATTAACAAATGCATTTGTTTTGAATTTTTTAGAAAATTCTTAGAAATTCTTTTGATATCTTTTTAAATTTAAATATTCTTTTATTTAATAAAAATTAAAAAAAAAACATATTCAAGCATGTATACATTTCTTAACACAAAAAGAAAATGCAGTATAAAGGAAAATAAATAAAAAAAATTAATTTTTATGATAATTATTGTATCACCTCTATAAAAACTAAGACAAAATTATCCTTAAACCAAATAAATTGCAAACCTTTATTTAAATTAATCTGATATTAACACAATTTCTACCCAAATTACTGTCGTTAGTGAAATCGCTAAAGGCTTCTAAGCAATCCTAGTAGCAATATGTCAATGAAACGCTAGCTAAGAAGTACAATAAAAAGCAGAGATACCCAAAGAAATTACTCTAAATCAAATGTTAATGTCCAAAACTTCATTACGCTATTGAAGTCTTAAGAATCATTTTATTTTGTGTGAGGATATTGGGTGGTAAATATGTAACTTCTTTTTTTAGAAGTTTTGTATTTATGTATTGAGGCTTCACGCCGTAAGCATTAGCAATACACCTGCTTACATTTTATTTAGTGTTTGTGTGCATTTTACATTTAACTTGCTTTGATTTACGGCAGCAGGCATTTTGAGTAAGTTTTCATATAAATATTTAATGAAACCTGAATTATGACAAATCTCATAACACACACATATAAAAGTATAATTTAATTAATGTACATATGCCTGCAATATAATTAAACACTTGCACATTCACTACAACATTTTTAGTTTGTTTTTATATTAAAGACTTTGGAATTTCCATATATAGTCGTACCAGCTAAATCATGTCTAAATATATATATAATTTTCATACAAATTAAACATTTTATACAATAAAATATGTTTTGTTTAGGAAATTTTAGATTTAATTTTCTGTGTTCGTCCATAATAAATTCTGTTTACCTAACGACCTACCAAGACTGAGTCGCTGCGAATATCTTAAGCAAAGAATAAATTTATTGTAGATTAAACGAATGGGTTCAGTACATTAAAATTCTTGTCGAAATATATTTTAATTATAAGATTTTTTTCGATTTCTAAGATTTATTGCAATATATAACATTATTTAAGACAATTTCTGTTAGGACATTAGGTCGTTGGATCCTTTACCAATAATAAATGATGAAGACTAATTGCGGAAACAAACCTTATAGAGGAATTACAATCGTAAATTTTGATAGTTATATTTATAAATTTATAAATTGATTCTAATGTTTACTATTCACATCCCTGTTAATAAACTATATGGTTAATCGTCAGTTTATTTTACAATAGTTAGATTTTTTTGTTGGTATTCATATCATTTTATAAATTTCTAAAATATTATAGCGACACCTGGGACTAAATTTGGCCAATTTAAATTAAAATTACAAATTATTTAAAATTTATTTTGTACTGTAGTGTTTGTAGTTCCGAGTTCTCATGCATTTTTCAATATTTTCATTATATTATGACAGTTGGCAAAACAAAGATAGATCTCTAAAATATACAAGTCTTCTTACAAGCTCATGAAGTAAAAGAGTGTTTCAGTAAACATAAGTCGTTAGCTGGCGGGTACAATGGTACACTTTCCGTAACTTAGTGCACTTTCAAAAGTTCTGACTTATACCTGTCGCCAAATATACTCCTAAGGAAGAGGCTGAGGCGGTATCACCCATTGTGTGTCAATCTGCACCACTGGCTTTCATAAAGCTTAGGGCCACCGGCAGACATTTGTTAAATATCAACGCCAAGGAGGCCGACAATCACCAGTCGACAGTCTGAAATCACTACAGTCGAGAGTAACGACTAGTGGTAGCACGAGACTTGAATAAGTATGGTAGTCGCTAATTACAAATCGTTTGTCTGAAATCAATTCAAGGCAAGAAGTGTGTCTAAAAGCAACCCATAAAGAGAACGGGCTGCATCGATATCCCCTTATATTAATTATAATCATTCTTAAGCCATCCGAGGGAGCTTGTGAATTGAACAAATCTTTCTTAGTTTATAAGTTTCTGTTTATGTAAGAAAACAATAGTCTACTTTATGAAACTACCCCTACAAGCTCTATGAGCGACCTATAACAAAAAATGAACTTAAGATATTTCTATATTGATTATAAATAATTTATATGTATTTAACTTTACTTTTTTGTTGGTTTATTAAAAGGGTCAGTTAAATGTAAAACGATACTAAATTTTTTATATCTTATAATTAAAAAATAATAATTTGCTTTAAAAAAAAACCGATTATATTCGTATCTACGCCATATAAACTTTGAACAGATTTAGGCTACGAATAAAACCAATTGCCTTGGTCATTGAGAGAGCATATGCTTCTACTTATTAAGGAGGTGCCAAAATTTGCTAGAATAGAGCATAGTACATTCGCAGAATACATGCACAGTTGTCTAAATATTCAGGTCGCAATTCTATATGATGTTATCTGAGTTCCCGGTAAACCACCCGGTAATTATCCTGAGCTCATTATTCTCCAGCATTTGACTAAAAGTTTTACTCAAATAAATTGCGAAGAAGAAAAGTTAATCAGGTAAATTTTAAATACAATTTATTGATAAAGATTTTAAATTGTAACACGTGTTTGTACTTGATGAAAAACAAAATATTAATAATACGCCTCAAGTGATGGTCACAAGCTGTGTTGCCGGACCTTAAGAAATTTTAATGCTAAAGCAATTCAAAAAAAGTTAAAATACTGGATTAACGTAAAAACATGCTAAATAAAAATTTTTATACTTTCTAATTTCGTTCTGAAAAGTAAAAAAAAACTTTAGTGAAATTAAAAAAAATTATATTGCTACAGTCTAAAATGATAACCTAAGGAGGAAAAAAACGAACTTATATGAAGAATAATTTCGTTAAATATTATTTAAAAAATGTCGCAAATGAAATGAAACACAATAATGAATTAATGTCCCCAAGATAAAATTAGGATGTGTTATGATAGCACATTTTAGGATTTTCGGAACTTTTGCTAATGCTAAATAAATAAAGGATGTGCAGCTAAGTCAAATGAGAAATAATAATACTTTACCTGTTTTTAACCATTTTGATGAACACATTTTCCATAAATCCATTTTTACGTAAAACAAAAACTCTTAATTTGAATTCAATGACACCTTTTAAAGCCATAAATAAAATACAAAAATGCTTTTCGATTAAGTGCTATTAAAATTTATTTACCAAAAAACAATTTAATTAAATTGCATGTAACCTGTTAATGGTTTTTGTTAATCAATATTTTATTTATTTTGTAACTTTACTAATTGAAAAGTAACACACACCTGTAAAAAACTATAAATAACTGAGAAAAGTCTATATGTAACTTTATTGTTTACTAAAAAATATTTAAATTTGTAAACGCAGTGTTTTAAAAGTTTATTTTTTAAATAAATGCTTATTTTAATAAAAATAAAAAATGTTTATATGATGTTCTCACTTTTATAATAAACCAAATGAATAACAACAGCCAGGAAACCAGTTAAAATTAATAGCCACAACTGTGAACTTTTGACAGTATGAAAGCACCAGTCATTATTATTTATTATTAATATATGGGGGGATATCGAAGCAGACCACTTACTTTCTGGGTCCCTTTTCGACCCAACACCAGTCATACACATACATATATTCATACACAAAGTTATATAAGCATAATTGTGCATATATAGGCATTATCAATATTAAAACTTATTTTAACAAAATATTTTTAACACCACATAGATATTTGTCCCACCAGTAATGAATAGTAATCATTAGGACGGCTTTAAATTTATATGCTTCACTATTTTTTAATAGAAATTTTTGGGGAGGAAAAGGAAATATTTTTGCATTAAAAGTTAAAATTTTGAAATTATCATACATTGTAGATGTGTTTTTTAAAAATTTGTATGGACTTTAACTTAAAGTCTGTTTTTAATTTATTTATTATATAATCTGGTACAGCATTTATTTTAAAAACTTCTATCGAATCATTTTTATTTATATAGAAAAAAATATTTTTTTTGAAAAAAGCAATTTCGGAGTTATCATTTAGTTTTTGTGGTTATTATTTTTTAAATAAAGGTAAAATACTTTATACAATTATCACTTAAAATAAGAAAGACCAGAGATATCAGAAGTGAAGAAATTAAAGGGGCGGTATTTTGAGAAAACAAAAAATAATTTAAAGACCAGAATGACATATAATTCAAAAGAGATATTCGATGGCTTCCAAAAAGTACTGGTTACTAGGTACAAGGATCCGTGATATCAGAGGTCCAATCTAGAATTTTACGTACGAATGAAAAAAACCACAAAAGACTAGATTTAAGCCGATTTCAGCTATTAAGAACGATACGGAGTATGTTAAAAGCCGATTCGAAATGGCGACACAATATAGTGAATCCGTAGTATTTAAAGGTGTCTCAAAAAATGTTAATGTACGTTGTAAAATCATCATAAAAATGTTTTAATACTAGAGGTTCACTGATTAAAATTTTTTTTTCTTTTCTAGTACGTCATTTGCAAGTTCTGTGAAAGAGCTTTACTGTTGGGTGCATGCTGTAACGAGATGCCTTCATTCAATTGTGAATAAAATCAAAATTTGTTTAGGCAATTGCCACGCTTTCTCTGAAACTACTAAGCTGATTAAAAACAATGTTAGCCCGCCTTTAAGATATTACTGTTTACGAATTTCGTATCATTGAAACTGATTCCTTTTTGACATAACGCTATATCTCAAAAACTATATCAAATTTGAGAAACCCGAGTGCAGATTCGAAATCAGCCATCTAGATTACGTAAGCAACAGCTTTTAGTTGCTTCGGTTTAAAATTTAACCTGAATTTGTTATCTTGCGCTATCATGCATTACAAGCATAAAATTATTTTCCAGTCTAAATGTTATACTCCTAATGGTTACTTTAGATAGTGCAATGGACACGGCCTATGAACTTAAACATCACATTTGAAAGTCTAAATAGAATTTATTAATCGCTGGCTAGGAAAAACTCAATATACGCCCACACATGAGACTTTGACTGAGACGAAACTAATCGTTCAAAACATATTGGCTTTTTGTTATCGATAAACCTTTCATTTTTCTTTTTTTTCATTTTTATAAATTTTCTTTTATTTCTTCTATTTTATATGGATGAATTGTTTTGAGAGAAAATACACAAAGACCGAAGATAACAAGCTCCTTTTGTTCCTATTTATTTATTCATGAATTCATATTAAGTTAGTATGAGCATTTTTTGTAGACTATAAATTTATAGTTAAATAAAAACCAGAAAGTCTTATGCAATTTTATTAAATATTTAAATATTTGTGATATACACATGTTAAGAGAAACTTTACGTTTGGAAAAATATAATTTGCAAAAAAAAGATAGGAACAAATTAAAACATGCATATATATTTTAATTAAACAAGCAAACATTTTCTTAACAAATGTAAAAAATAAAATTAGAAGCAAAATAATATTAAATACATGAATATATAAAGTGATTTAAATTTTAGGCTTAAATTCGTTTTTTTTTATTCTTTCATTTAAGAACCAAAACTTGTTTGATATGATAACTTTCAACCCTGTAAAAGTTAAAAATGCAAGAACATGAAAATTTAAAAAATATTCATTCTGATATTCTATTTGACTTCAGAGTTGGGTTAAATGGATAATGTTTACAGTTGACACAAAATAAGTAGAAAAGTCACAAAGAATGTTGAAAACGAGCGTAGCGGAATAGAAAATTCATTTCTTTTTGCTAGTTGCCTAATAAAAAATTTTAACTTTCTCTTTATTCAAATTTATCACATCAAATAAATTTCCTTTCTGGATAGAAAAACGAACTTAAACACAATGTTAATAATTGTAGTTCGATAAAGTTACTTCGTTCTATATATTCCGTAGTGACCGCAGTAAAGAATAATCAAAATTCTAAAATGGTTCTAAGCTTAGTATTAAAAAGAAAATTCTAATAAAAATACCTTAAGCAAAAGCAAATAGTTTACTTAACGTTTTTTTTTAATTGAAAACTGTAGAATTTCTTTTACGTTAGTTTCTTATACGTGTTGCAACATCCAAATAACTATGAATCCAGCAAGATGCTAAGAAATATACTCGTATAAATCAATACAGACATTCAATAGTTGTGTTGTGTGTATTCTCTGTTCTTACTTTCTTCGTTTGCCAGGAAATAGCTGAAGTCACTGCTGTAATTGGCGGTATATTATTCAATTGCTACACCGTAGATAACGTGCTGTTAGCTCGAATAACTTTAATCATGTAACTGACTTATGTTTTACACAATGATTCAAGAAAACACTCGTACACATAATCTTTTGTCGATTCACGCAGTGGCTAAAACAGCAACCACAACGCTACACAGCAACACAATTCATGAACATGGAAGTGTCAGAAACGTACATAAGCTTTTATAAAACGTATTTCGTTGCTAAAACAAAACAACAACAAAAATTTAAATGATTCTGTTAACTTTAAAAAAAGTTTATTTTCTATCTCTCTATACTGGATGACAAGATTAAACTAGGAAAACAATAATTATATTTTAAAAAAAGTTTCAAGCTGCTATTGGTGTAAACATTACGGCCGGCCACTAATGTGTTGTGTAAAGGTAGATATGAAAAATATTAACAGGATTTATTATTAATAATAAGTGTTGATATATAAATTTATTTAATAAGTTATTTACTATAGAATTTTCAGCTTTCATAAATTGTGACTTAGCACGCTAAAATATACATGATAATGCCATTCGCAAGCGCCTAAAATAAACATTTGGGTTATTTGTTTGTGAACGTAAAAAAATATAGAACTCAAAACCTTGTAGTAAATAAATTGAAGAAGGAAATTTTTATTACTATTTTTTTGAAACGTAGTTTTCTCAAAAGCACTTGTGTCCAGACTCGACTTATGTGTCCACAAACCTTAAGTTAAACTTAATAGATTTACCAAACCTGGGGCCAAAGTTTTAGTATCATTATTTACGGTTTTTTATAAATTCAATTTGGTAATGATGACAATCGGCAGCTACATAGATTCAGTCGGGTATTCGGGTTTTGCGAACTGATTTCCTTGGGTACGTGGACAAATACAAGAACAAGTATTCGGAAATTCTAGGGGTATCGGCGGGTTTCTTTTACCTATACTTAAGCTAACTTAAATAAGCCTAACCTTCAACCGAAGACGCTGTGCCAAAACAGCCATACAAAAATGTATTGACAATACTTTAACTTGGACAGACCTAATCCTCTAAAATGCCCCAGCTTATCTCTTTCTGAAATTCGGCGGATCGACAAGTATCGAAGTGTATTAGCAGGTAGTTTATATTTTATAAACACCCGGTAACTACGTGATACACGTTGTAATTTGTTGGAAAATAAAACGAAAATTTCCAACGACAATAATATAATACGACAATAATATTATACGATAATTCAATGGATACAAGAATACAAGGCGTTGTGCGTTGCACAAATAGTTTTAAAATTTACCTTTAAAAAAACAATAATGGCACAAATTAAAATTTGACCATTGACGCATTCTTAAAGTCATTTAAAAATAGGTTTGCAAAACTTTAAAATCGTTAGTTACCCGTGTTTGCATTTGAGATTATTTAAATATTTTTAATATGATATAATTAAAAAATTATAAAACACACTTAACGAAAGTTTGTAAAAAATAAAAATTTCCATACGCAACACGACAGGAAGCATCTAAAATTTAATATGACGCACTTCTAGTGAAAAAACTGGTTAATATAAATGGGCGTTTCGTGTTTCACTAACCGTAGCTTCAGTTTAAATTTCAACTAAATTTAATTAAGATTTAATTTAGTAAATAAAGTAAAGGATTTTATTGTTTGCAATATCTCTCGTGTTTAAAATCCTTTCCATGTTGTATATTTCTTTTTTAAATCAAACTTAAAAAATTTCTTATCCAAGATATTTTCAATTTAAGTCCTTCTCATGCAAAATTTACACAACAGACACGTGTCAATGTAAGTTTTATAATTGAATTAATTTTACGTAAATAACTTAAACTTTGTTTATGAATTAGAAAAATAAAAATTCTTACGATTACACAAATCTCATAAGAAATGTTTAAGTAAAACAATACAATTGTCTATGGAATTAAATGTTCGCTTGTGTATTGGGATCGCCTATACCCAGCGAACACATTTTGTCGAATTCAGTCAGCAATATAGCTTAACTCAATTTCTCAACAAATAAGAGATTACTGTTACGATTTGTGGGAGGGAATTATGAAACAACTTCGTAAAAGAAAACAAAAAGTACTGACAACCTGAGCTCACATGAGGCCAAAGGCTGACCACACATTGTCAATCAGAAATCTAAACTAAACAATGGAGAAATAGATTTAGGTAATTTATAAAGTATTGTCCCGGAAATGTGTTATACTTTCATAAACAAAATAACGTAAGAAAAATGCATGAACCAGCCGTAATTTGTTTAACACTAGTAGTCCGGACAAGCATTGTCCTGTCACAGACCAGCTTTTCCGTAGACCCTATTTAATATAGACTGCCGTTTTCTTGGTGTTTTTGAATTCTTCTTAATAAACCGTTTTCCTTTGATATCCATATCATATGGGTGCATTAAGAAATAAGTATGCGATAGTGGTAGAGTCCCGTAACATTGATGAGTGACTCAGTCAATAGGTACTAAAATATGTACTATTTACACCTTTATATCTCGGGCAGGGTTTAAAGTAAAACTTTGAAACTGCAACTATTTGTAGAATTATTTTACGATTTTATGATATAAAATTGTGAGAGACTAAAAATAGCACAAATGGTTTCGTGTAATGTACACGATGTGTGCATTAGGCCTTGACTTGGCCTGCCGTAATATCGTGCACCTTAACACCACACAAAAGCTTTCATAAAAATCTATCCATTTAGGAGGAGTTCAGAATTACATATATGGAGACTACGATCCTCTCACATGCGATCTTATGTCTAATTCAGCATTGGAGACACTTAGGACTATTCTGTACCCACGAAAGTTAGCTTCGTTTTTTGAACCACGAATATTTATCGCGTAGCTACCAATAACAAGCTATGACCCTCGACTAAAAACACATATCCATTTCGTAATCACTATATTTTGGGTAAAATGGACCGCATAATCCCATGATCGCGTCCTTTGTGTAAATATATTTGTGTATTTGGCTGTAGTGGAAACTATAAGAGAATAAGAATATAAACACAGAAGACTAAAAGAAAATTGTCTTTAGGGCATCGTACGCGGGAAAACCGAATGAAATCATAAAAATGAATGCCTGCTACACGGATTGAGAGATCGAAATACAAATTGATCACCTTGAGATCTACAAATTAAAAGTAATGTTAAACTAAACTATAAGTCTATAGAAGTAACATAAAATAAAATTGTGAACACCCTACACTGCTAGAATAATGTGTTTTTAAACAAATATGATTCAAATGAAAGATAACTAAAGATGCGGTCAGACGGGTCAACTATTTTAAGGATACCTTAGCAACTTACGCTAGTGGGCATAATAAAATATTTATAATAATTGTGTTATATTCTGTAGAAAGGAACCAATTAGACAACACAGGTAAAAAAGACTAAAGGGCCTAACAGCTCTACCATTGAGCGTTAAATGTATTTTTACAACAGTCTTTCAGCGCATCTGGTATTATGTAAACACATGACTTAAAACTATTGTAGGGGGCTTATTAATTATACGGTAACGTTTTAGTAATATACGAGTATTAATAATTTGTATTTGACAGAGACTGAGGCTTTATTTACTTAAGCGACCTTGTCGCACATGACATAATAACATTAATATATAATTTTAACTGTTTAATTATTTGTTTAAAAAATAAAAGCTAAATATAAAAAATAATTTATATTTAATATTGTTGCAATAGCATAAAAGTTCAACATTTCTAAAATATATTATTGGGTTTAACACGTATTCAATAACGCCTTGTATTGTTGTAATGTTTGTATTATTGTATTACAATACTCCAATTTTGTTGAGAATTTGAAGTAGCATCACATTTTCCGAAGAAAACTGTAACGTAATACAAGGATAATACAAGAGGGTTGTAGGGTACAAAATAGTGTTGTGATAAGACGCCGATAGCGTTACACTTGAATACAACAGTAAGCTCAAAGAGAAGATAAATTATTAACAACAAATATAAAGATAATATTCTGCAAAAAAATTTGAGCTCCACGTTCTTTTAGTTCATATCAAACGAATAAAAAGTAAAACTAAATAAACAACAGCAGTAAAAGTAAAATGTGAGAAGTCTCTTGTTTTGTTGCATTTCATATTTTGCTGCTGCTCTTGTTGTTGTTACTAATGCCTCTGGGTAATAAAAAGTAATTAAGTTTCTTCTACCTGTTTATTTCTCTGCCGTTCTACCCTCCTATTTTTTCGTAATGATGAAGCGAATTCTTCAAGAGTCGTTGAATTTTAAGTTTTAACACTTTGATCTTTTGTTGATTCGATTCAAACAGAGTACTATTGCTGCTAATGCTATTATGGAGCTTATTCTTATCGTCCTTTATGAAGGCATTGTATACGTATGTGTATTTCAAAAGGCTTAAGATTAGATCGTCATTATCGTCATACATTAAACAATCACAACAGTGTTAAGAACAACAAGATCAAAAAAGCAAGCATTGCTTTTACTGGTTCCCGAAAAGTACCTTAAAGCAAAATAAATAAATTAATTGATTGTACTGCTAATGATAGGTTTGAAATGCTAAGTAATTTGAAGGGAAAATTTGTTTTGAGGCCAATAAAAAACAAACAGATACATTTACGTAGGTAGCAAACATATTTCTAATAAAGCGCCTTTTGCAATTTTAAATCGGGTAGAACGACTTTATTTCCACCTACAAAAAAAAAACAATACAAGTTAAGTTTGGCCAATACAAAAAGTTTAGAAAAATAGAAGAATTCTTTTTTTTTCCTTAGCACTACCGTACTCAAAAACCCAACTGGATACGCACCTGATTCCACAGGAATATTCCTGCCGGTATAACGACTAGGTCTTACCATGAGTCTCTTCCCATAAATTCTACACAACTTCTTCTCAAGCTTATCAAGGGAAAAATGACAAATTTGAACATCAAACAAATGCAATATTTTTGCTGTGGATTTAACATCAATTGTTTTGTTTACTTAAAATTGTTTTTTGTTGTGAAGTACGTGTCCGTGTTTTCCATTTATTTGCTCTTGTTTTTAATGTTTCAGTTTTATTTTGCAGCAACTATCGAAACAAAAAAAAATCAGACTTTTTATTTAATTCAAGCACGTGCATGTCATCATGAAAGTTGAAATATATGGATCATACATATCCTTGTTGTTGTTTTCCTTTTCTTGCATTATTTCCGTATTGTTTTTTTATATCTTTTGCTGTAATTATTCTGGCCGATGTCTTATGTGAAGAAAAATTTATTAAAGACATATTTGTGAAGGAAACATAAGGTTTTGTTAAAAATTTTTAAAATTCGAGACAGAAACAGAATTTTACCTCCGTGATGTCTCTGCATTCACTGTGCATGACTTCTCTACGAATTGTCTTGTATGGACGAATGGTAGTGTGGAAAAATTAAATAGAAGTTATCTTTAAAATCAAACGAAACACTCTTGATGCTACTTGGGGTTTCTTTGTAATGAAATGTCACCAATTGTTAATACATGTAATAAATGGAAGTGGAAGTAATGTGTCAAACAAAGTCCGAAAGACCGGTTTAGTTTTTATTGTGGGAAGCAGAAAAGTGTTGAGATTATTTATGTAATAATAAAATCTATAATTGAATAGGAATTATTTTAAAATAATTAGCCCTTGTAAAAGAACTTTAAAATATTTCACTTAATAAAAACTATCTGTTTTTTATATTTGATTACCGCCAGAGAACTCTGCCTGGCTGAAAAATTACAAAATCTCATCCAACAATTTTTAAATTAAAATCATAAGCCCGAATTCAAAGAGAAATTATAATATTGAGCAGTTATTACAATTACTTCAGAAAAAAGAATAACCAAAAAACTTATAAAAACTCTTTAAGAGTAACTTTGTTCTGTTTTGTTTTTAGTTTTTAATATACAACCAAAGTAAAAGTAAAAGTTTCATCGCCCAGGGCTGGAGTTTATAATATTTTGTTAAACCTAAAATGGCCTTTTCAAATACAGTTTATTTTTTATTTCGTGTTTGTTTTTTTAAACTTTACGAAAACTATTGTCGGAAATCCTATTTACGGACCGGCGTTGTTGTAATAACAGCAGCAACTGTATATTTAACTGTCAACAACATAATAATATCGTCTTAACACAAACAACAACAATGAACAAAAAAACCAAAAAAAGGAAACTTATTTTGTCTTCTGCATTTTGTATTATTTACGAAAGTTGTTCCTTCTAAATACATTTACTTATTTTATGTTCTTGCATGCAACAGAACGAACGAGTAAAATAGGAAACAGAAGAGAAGAACAACTGTAGTTATCTAATAGAGCGAATAACATAAACGTTAAATAATGATGCTCGGCTGCATGGATACCGGACTAACTCTATTTATCTGGATGTTTATCTGTCTGTTCCGCTATCGGTTGGTGTTATTGTGCATCTGTCTGTTTGTTTGTTTATTTGTCTGAAAGATTTTTATTTTTGCTTGGCTGCCACTTCAATGGTTGGCCACTTGCACTAAACTTTATTTATATGAACAGCGCCATTTCTTTCAGCTAAGAAGCGACAAAAACACAGTTTCTTCTGCTTATTCTGTTAATAAGTTGGAATTTTGTTGATTTGAAATTTCGTTTTTCCCATAACTGTTACAAAAATTGCTGTTTCTTTAAAGATGTTAAATTGTTTGCTACTATAGAAAAATAAACTCCACACAATATACATACATACATATAATAGAGAGAGAGAGAGAGAGCGATAGGGTAAATGTTTCTAGGAATATATTAAGGAAAAATTTATCAACAATAACGCAGCAATATAATTATGCTTCTTAAACAAATATCTTGCGAAATATTTTTGCTGGGATATAGATGTGTAGGTTTTATTCAGGCTTTTAAAAGTAAATACATTAATAAAGCAGGAAGTAACGAAGCATACTTTATACATACTGTCACAGTGAAAATATATACTAGAAAATATAACCTAATAAAAAAAACATATTTATTATTAAACTTAATTCGAAATTTACAAATCATTACCAACAAATGCAAATTTTTCATCCTCTAAATGATTTATTTTTTTCTTTTCGCTTTATGTCTCTCCTTTTTATGTTTTGTATTTCTTTCTATCTTCTGTCCTCCTAAACGCCAAATAAGTTATTATAATACAGCACAGAGATACTCAAATAAAAATATGTAGCAAATTTACACAGCTAGGAAGAATCCAGCACTTAATTCCAAGCTTAATGTGAAGAAATTATTTGATATTAATTTCGTTATGTATCTAAACATAGTGAAACAAAATAAATAATTAAGATAAATATAGCAAGGGAAATTAAATAAAACAATGTATGGTTTTTGTACAAGGGCCTTATTATAAAAATACATATATGTGTATTAAAAGACAAGCCATTTATTTTTGTAATTACATTTTGTAATTACTTCAGAGGGAACGTAACTGCCACAGACCTTGTGAAGTGGCTGGTTCTCTGAGGACAGCGACCGTGTTCTAAAACTTGGCATGAAACCGACCTGACAATTTAACATGAAGTTGTCAAATGAGAAAATAATTGATACCTTTTAGACACTGTGTAACAGGTCACTGAATAGACGCAAGGAACCTGCGTCATTTCACAGGTATAAGAAGTGTATAATGAATGTGTTTAATGTTCATGCATAGTTAAAGTTAGACATGTGTATTAGTAGTAAACTGTTATGTGCTATTTTTACAGATCGCGGAATTTTGCTTTTTGTGCTAGAGCCATGTTAGCATGTCGTGGGACCAATTGACATTAAAATCCCGCAGGGTAATTATTTAATAATATAAGTTTTTAAAATATATTTATAAATCTTAATGAAGTTTAGATTGAAGGGTATTACAATATAACACAAGTCCTACGACATATGAAATTTTTGTGTAGAGAAGAACGACAGTGCGACATTGAAAAAAATAAAGATGAAAATATGATAGTCGTATGACTTTCTTTGTTTTTAGACATTTTGCAAAAACTATCATATTAAATCAGAGGTATATTTTGCATTAAATAAATAAAAAAATAAAATAGAAACAGCTAATAACATACCGAATGCTACTCTTCTTTATATTTTCCCATATGTTTTTATGTTCTTAATTTATTTTTAAAACTCGTATGAATTTTGATATTATTCGCTCTTGAGTTTAATGTACCGTCTAAACCATCTTTCACAAATATACTTTATCACATTTTGCAGAATTGGCAATGAAAATATTAGAATAATTATTATTTTTTCTCTGATTATATAAATAGTTTTATGTTTAAAATCTTTGCGCTTTGCGAAAAATTTGGCTAAATAACATATTTTGTTCTGGTCCAAAACTAGTTGCAAGTTGTCAGTGAATTCCTTCTTAAAATATTTATACTACAAATACAACAAACAAACTTCTAAGAAAATTGAAAAAGTTTCGATGCTAAAAAACTTTTTGAAAGTTTCTTAACATAAAATTAATGAGCGCTTGTTTCTATCGCACACACATGCTTTTGTTGCATTTACAAATGCACACATACTCAAATACTCATAAATATTTATTTAACAATATTTTGTCAACAAAACTCTCTCACGCGTAAAAGTTGTACAACAACAAAAGTAACGGAGCCAGTGGCTTAGACAACCTTACACATATTTGGTGGGGCACTGAGACCAACTCCTTAACTTACATATAATTTAATGTAGACATTAAATTTTATTAAATAATATTATTATTAAATAATTTATATTAAATTTTCCAATTACTTTTAAATCAAGTCTTGGAATTTATCCGAAGCTGACATTTTCTCTATCTCTATAACACATTTAGCCAAAGAAGGATAATTAATAATGAACGTAGCTAATATATGCTGATTCTCTAGTATCTGTGGAGTAACCAAAGACCATATTGCTCATTTACTCAAGCGTCGTTATAACTCAAAAAAGAAATTCTCGTTATGTCACGCTTATATATATTGCGTATAAGTTTCATCTTTATATCTTTTCTACTTTTCACTTTTAAACAGAATATTCCCCTTTATTTTTTGTATGTACTGGAAGCAGATAAAAAACTTTAACCGCGTTTATATCAAAATTACATTTTTTGAGTTATGACGTTGTTGTAGTAAATGTGCGCTATGTGTAGGCTTGATATAAAAGAATGCAAAAAAATTAATTAAGTCCTTCCAAAAACTGCTATGTAAATATGTAGCGTATGATTGAGCTAAGAATTGTAAATATTTCAACTCTCCTCTACAACTTCTTAAAGCAAGAAAAGTAAAAAAATAAAAGTTCAATAATTTTGTCATTTTTTAAAAAGTTTTTTTTTTAAGTTGTGTTCTCTTTCGTTCACTGTAAAAATGCAGTCATTTAAAACATAATATCCAGTAAATAAAGAATTAATTTTAAATAAACTGTGATATTTCTTTTCACACCTTCATTTTTTTTAAATGCACAAGCTTCGCGTTGATATTTTATTTACTCCCTCTGTTTCATTTTGGCAAAAAAGTTCAGAAAGTTGGTGGCCACTTACAACGTTTTCGCTTGTAATGTAACGTTTTTAAACTGCTCTTTTAGCAGCACGTTTTCCTCGCTAAGTACTTTTATAGAATTTCTAAAAAAAAACGGCAAGAACAAACGTGGTGACTACTTACTGGCTTTGGTATTAACTTTTCCTACTTTTCTCCCAATACAACTATTAAGGATATTTTCGTTTTTTACTTTTCCATTTAGAAATAGCCAGCCACTAAAAGGGTATTAACTTTTTGAGTCAAATTAGCTTTCTTGTACACATTTTAGTCTTTTACAATTCCACGAAGAATTCGAGGAGAATAAACAAACTTTAGTTCATACTTTTTTGTCACTCCATTTTCGTTAAATAGAAATGTTTCGAATTTCGTAAATTTAGTAAGCGAAAAATATATATTTTATAAACTATAAACTGTTTGAACCCCTTTACCACCACTACAGTGGATACCATTGATTCCATTATACTGCTTATTTTTTTAACTGTTGCAGCAGCCAACATTAGGGTTGCTAAACTTCAAAATGAATTTTCAAAACTTTTATGGCAGAAGTTAATAAAGTGAAATTGTTGTAAGTTTTATTTAAAAAAAAAATTAAATTAATAATTTTTATTAAAATTATCACACTTAGTTTGATACTAAAATATCATCAACATTAATTAAAATAAATACTTGCTTTTAAAGCTAGCTGAGAGTTGGCTAAAGGAAAAGCGTCCGATAGAGATTTCAATGAGTAAATTTACAGTGGGCCAAACTTTGTTCTAAGCCAACAGCAAAATAATCGGAATATACGTAAATTATGAAAAGCTCATTAATTCAATTTGACTTTCTTAGGTGGATTAAAGAGATGATGTTTACAATAGATACTATTCAGCAGAAAGGCACAGAAAATGCTGCTTGTGTTCAAAACGTACCTTTTTTTTGGTATTCTATCAAAATTATCGCATTGTTAAAAAGAAATCATTTCCTTATTGAAAGAATACAAAACTAACTTAAATCTGAATAAATTATTTATCTTTTTTCTGTATGAACTTCTTTAAACATCTCATTTAGTTTGCAAATTTTCTTATTTCCCTAAAACTTTTAGCAAGCAGCAAAATTTGCATAGAGACTTGCTTGTCCTCTAACAGTTAAATTGCATTTTTACAGTATATCAGTTGGAGTGAAATTAGAAAGAGGTTTAAATAAAAAATATAAATATTCGGTATAAAAAAACTTGCATATGTTTACAGAATTGATGTACTTTACTGAAAAACTTTAAAATTAAATATAAAAAATTGGTAAATACGCATCCTACTTGACATGCCAGACTAATAATAAAAAGCGGGAAGTCTGGAAACCCTGACAGACATCTTGCTGTGTGCTTGTTGTAGTGTTTTCTTTATTTACAACGATCTGCTGGAAGGTTTTCCCTTTACAAGAGGGTTTATGCGTACGTATGCCATTATTAGCCATTAACTAAACGCAAATTTATTTAGTAGCCACTTGGGAGTAATTAAATTTTTGACCAAAAAATTACTATTAACTGTAGTAGTGTTGAATATGGAAAAAAGAATAAAGAGCACAAATTATTTTGTAGTTGTAAAATATTAAAATGCTTTGGCCAGCAAAATTAGCCAAATTTGTGGGTGTTGCAACATAAATTTATATCGGATAACGGCAATGAAAATTAAAAGATTTTAATTTACAGAATTATAACTAAGCAAAGAAAAAACAGTAGGAAAATGTAAAAAACCTGCATAACAAGTTGATTATTAAAACAATTATGCCGTCATTATTATCTAAAATCCTAGAGATTATAACTTATTTTCTTGTGCTTTTGAAACATTTAAACACATTTAGTTAAGAGCAATAATAAAAAATAATTCTTGGTTTGAATATCTGACAGGGTTACATCATATAGATATTTAGAATGAATATCTCTCATTCTTTGTCAAGTTTGGTTTGGAGCTATAACGGCTTCGGCTGTGATACGAATATCTCAAGAAGTTTTCTCATCCATCGTGATTACTTATATTTTATATTATATTTTTTATCACAAGTAAAACATTTAAAATGGAAGCATTCCTTAAAAATTTTTCAGTATTTAATATTTGTTAAGTATTTTAAGTTAACGAAAGCAGCAATGCAGCAAAAGGACCTAAAATATCATTTTTTTATTAACCAACATATACGACAATACGACAAACTATCGTGCTCTGATGAAACATGAAAGAATTCCTTTAATTATATTATCTTGAAAAGCAGTCGTAGTGTCTATACATGAATGCATATGCAGAAGAATGTACAGCAAAACATTTCTGAATGCTGGAGACGTGTGGAATACAAAAACTCACACTCTCTGGATGGTGTTTAATAGCATGTTTAAAAATATGCGTGCGGTTTTCTAAATGTTGGTTTACATGGTGAATCTGGCTAATTGAAAACGTGGTATGTTGGAGAGCGATAAGAATTGCATTGATAACATTATACATGCTCATTCATAAAACTGGTTGTAGCAATTCACAAACTGTCATAAAGTTATAGGCATAATGATAATTTTTTTTTTTTTTTTTTTATTACATTTATTTATTTATTGAATCTTCAAATAATGAACTAACAATAAGTATACAGATCTTAATACTAAAAAAAAAAAATTATTTGAGGCTAGCCAATGCTAGACAACAAAATTATGTTTGAATGGGTACTATATATGAAAGGTCATCTGTTTTGTGCTTGGATGACAGCAACGGTATCTCTCCTTCTCAACCGAGCATGGCAGCCAAAATTAAGGATGCTACGTGCGAGTGGGTTCGGGTGAGTTTCAAGTTTGTTGATATACTTTATCGCGTACCTGGCGAATTCTACTTTTACCATAGGCACGCTTAGGTCTTCGTGAATTCGGGAGTTTTTAACATACCAAGGAGCTGCTATAATCATACGGAGAATTTTGTTTTGTTGCCTTTGAATTTTTTTAATATTTGATATCGAGGCGGTATCCCATAATTGAATTCCATAGCACCAGATTGGTTTTATAATCGCTTTGTACAACAAGAGTTTGCAATCCAATTTCAAGGAAGAGTTTCTGCCTATAAGCCAATTTAGTTGAACTGCTTTTAGTTTCATCTGAGTCAGTTTTGCATCAATATGAGACTTCCACGTTAGCCGGCGGTCGAGGTGAATACCAAGGTACTTGACTTCATTGTGCTGCGGAATTACTTGATTGTTGATCTCGATCGGCGACCATGTTTCCCTGCGGAGTGTGAATGTCACATGAGTATATTTCTGTTCGTTTACCTTGATTCTCCAGAGTTTTAGCCATTTCTCTAAATTTTCAATATGTTCCTGCAAATTTCGCGAGGCTAATTGATGATTTTTATTGACGCTGAGAAATGCTGTATCATCTGCAAAAGTTGAAGTGTGGATTTGCGATCCTGTTGGCATGTCAGACGCATAGATTAAATACAAGGTAGGACCCAGTATACTGCCTTGTGGGACTCCTGCTTCAATTGGCTGAGGGGAGCTTGTGAAATCACCTTCTCTGATGACATATAGGCGACCATATAAGTAACTTTCCAAAAGTTTGTGGGTGTTTATTGGCAAATTTAGCTTTATTTGGTGAAGTAAGCCGTCGTGCCACACTTTGTCAAAAGCTTGAGCAACGTCAATGAAAAGAGCTGAGCAATATGTTTTCTCTTCAAAAGATTTTCTTATGACATTGACTAATCTGTGTGTTTGTTCAATAGTGCTGTGCTTAGCCTTAAAACCGAATTGATGGTTGGGGATACATCATTTAGTACGGGAGTCAACTTCATTATCAACAATTTTTCGAACAATTTAGAAATTGTCGGCAGTAAGCTTATTGGGCTATAGGATTCTACGTTGGTGGGATCATTCCCGGGTTTAGGTATCATTGTAATCATAGATAACTTCCATTCTGCAGGAAAATACTCCAGACGTAATATAGCGTTAAAAATAAAAAGCATAACTCTTCTAGCTACTATAGGTAACTGCACCAGCATTTTGTTACTAATTGTATCAATACCTGGAGCTTTTGTCAGTTTTAGATTACAAATTG
The DNA here is from genome assembly GCA_963932375.1 of Phania funesta. NCBI lineage: Eukaryota > Metazoa > Arthropoda > Insecta > Diptera > Tachinidae > Phania > Phania funesta. Next base: position 82,848,821 of record OZ010653.1, read on the forward strand.
CGTTTTCGACATCTCGAAAATTAAAATGTAGAGACACAGGAGATCTGCTGGCAAAACGCGGCAAATCAGCAGCCTCATCAGATGCGTTTAAAGCAAAAACATTTCTTAAATGGTTTACAAATAAGTTCCCCTTTTCGGAATCGTTTCTAGCCCAGTCCCCAGTTGGATTTCGCAAAGGCGGCTTTGCCCTAACTGGTCGTTTTAAACCTCTTGTCGCGCGCCATAACGAATAATCAGACTGAGGAGTACCATCCAGGCCTTCCAAATAAGTTTTAAGGGAAGCGGATCGTTGAATTTCAAGCAGGTTTCTAAGTCGATGTGTGCATTCCCGTAGCCTACTTTTTGACTGGGGAGACCTGCAAACTTGCCACTCTCTTCTTGCTCTTCTTTTTTCTGACACAAGTTGTTCTATTTCTAAAGAATAAGTCCTACTGTTTACATTTCTGGACACTGCATGACTAGTAGTAGCATGTTGCACGGCTTGTTTAAGGTTCCGGGTAAAATTATTAGTTGACAAATCAATATCTTCAGGCGTTCTTAAAACAATATTTTCGGTACAATGTGTACTTATATATTTTTTATATTTTAGCCAGTTCACTCGAGTGACTGTTAAAGCTAAGTCATTTAGCGGTGACCCAATTTCTCGAGGGAAGCATATGGATATAATTGTGGGTGAGTGATCGGAAGACAAATCAAATGAAGGCTCCACTTGCATCCATTCAAGTGGGAGGTTTTTCGCAACTCCAAAATCAATAACGTCTGGAATCTGTCGCCGGTCTGTAGGCCAATATGTGGGATGCCCGCTTGAAATTACCTTTAAACCCATACGGGAAATAGATTATGATAATAACATGGAAAATTTAACTTTAATATTAAAAAAAACTACAAAACGTTTCAATAAAACTTCCCGACGAAGGCAAAAATAAAAGTGAATTTTTAAAACCAACAAGTATAACTAGAACAGAGAACACACCCAAAAAACAACAGTAAGTCATTTATGTAAAATCGAAACAGAGAAAGCCAAATGCGACAGAACAATAAACATAGAGCAAGGGGATTTTATTATTATAGCAAGTTTTTTGTTGAAGGATATTACAACATTAACACATGATAACATAGCTTGCGATTTCCACAAATAAAATTGTCTATTTTAATCTAAAGTTTCTTCTAATACTAGATGCAGCAATAGAAGGCGTTTGTAAATTGAAACAGTTTGTTTAAAAACACAATATGTCAATTTTGAAATCATTAGGAACTTTTTGTTTTGTATTGAATAAGAGTTCAGTACACTCGAAGGGAAGATTATAACCTAATGCCTTTGTTCTTGTTTCAAAAAATTTTCTGGATTATCATCGCAAATGGCCAATAATTTAGATGCGATGCAAGGATCTACCTTCGGAATTTTCTACAAAACTCATAATAAATTCCATATTGTAAACATATAAAATGATTATTCTTACATTACTAGGCTTTTTTTATACAGAGTTTAAAAAAGCATGTCTGCGTACTGCAGTCTATAATTCACAGTCTTTTGCTTTTTGAAACAAATTTGAAATTTAAGCAACAGAGTGTTCTTTTTTATTCATGCAGATATATATTTAATGTTGCCCAGTCTCCTGAGTAGCACTTTGATACTTTTTAGCAAGAAACATTTAATACGCCAAAATGAAAAAAATCTATATCGATAAAAAGTCTTTAAATTTTGTAAAATTATAAAAACGCTCAAACCCTGAAAGGCTTTAGTACCAAGAAAAAATCATGCAATTGAAACTTCTAGTTTTCCTGGCGATAGCTGGCTAGTCAAGACGTAATGTTATGTACGGGTGTTTACAGACGAGCGCATATTTTGCCTGTGTGCATTTTGTTTATGTAGTAGCAGAACATCGTTGTATGACCAACTGCTTGGACACTATCGTTTGAACACGAACATGCCATCCATCTATCACTTTTTTTACAAACCTGTTACAACTATGTAGTAACAAAATGAGTTTTATAAAATATATCTAGTTACGGTTTCGGCTGTGTGTTATTGCTTTTACGTGATTTCAATTAATTCCGTAATAATAAACCGCACCAAATCCCACATCAGTAATTTGACTTCTTAATTCAAGCCAGACAACGGCGTTGAGCAAAATAAACTCAAACACACACATACACATACATATTTATAAAACAAAGGAATGCATTTAAAATGAAATATTTCGTTGTTGGTTTAGATTTATTCTATTTCCCCTTTAATTTTTGCAGATATGTATTTACAAAGAATATAATAAAATAAAAAGTTTGTAAGATGTTCTTGTTAAAGTGAAATACTCCTGCTCGTAGAACAGATCTATGATCCAATTGATGCACTTGTTGCCAGCGTACTTGTTATAGGTGTGGAAGTAAGCAATACTGCAGAAGTAAATAGTACACTTAAGAATAAATGGCAGGTTGAACAAATTCTTATTAGCTCAAAAGCGCACAAACATAGCGAAAAAAAGAGCTAAATAAGTTCCTACAAAAATAACAAAATGAAAATATGTTAGAAAAACAAATTGAACACATTAGGAAAAGCAACCAGTTCAGTTAGAAAATATTAAAACAATCCACTTGAAATATGGCATTTAGTTATTAAATGTTACAAAACTTAAATAAGTTTTGTGATAAAAATTTAAATTAATGTGTGCTATTAAGTCGTAGAACTTTTATGGGATTAGTAAATAATTCCTATATTACCAAGTTATTTTTAATTAATAGAATTTAAACAACTGTCGAATGAAATATTATCTTTCCAAATATTGAAGTGCATCCAAATTTATATTTTTATTTATTCTTCTTCTTCAAGTAGTATTAAGTTTTTATTAGAAAATTGTTTATGCAAAGGACTTATGAATATTTTAACACACCTTTTTTATATAGCATACTTTTAGTTGCACATATTTCACAATTATTAAGCATACTTTTGCTATTATATGACTACATATAATACTGAATTATTCGCATTATTTTCATATTTCATTTCAACTTAATGAAGTGCAAAGGAATGACTTTATAAACAAAGTTTATTAGAATGTTAAACAGAATTGCATTAGGAAACTAAAATTAAGCAAAGGTAAGATTTTTCTAGCATTATTTACGGCGATTTCTTATTTTTTAATTTTCTATTACGTTGACTTTCATGTTACGTCTTATTTAATTTTTTTGCTACTTGGCGCTTTGTAAAAAGTATAAGAGACATCATACTGAGCGCTGCAATATATATATATATATATAAGTTAACACATTCCACATTTAAAAATAGAATTAAAATTATTATTTCACAACAAAATTATTATTTAAAATATTCCACGTCTAATATTACAAGATAAGGAAATTCCCACAAAATCCATTTAAATTACTAAATAAAATAATTTCGCAACATATCTGTTTTGCTGACGTTGCACACGCGCCGTTGCAATTGGTGGGAACCAACATTAAAACAATTTCACAACCAAAGAATATGCTGATGTTGCAGGTTGGGTTGTCAACAAAATAAGTTAGAATTAAGAAATATTTTTATAAAGTTTTTAGTTTTAAGAAAACGGTAATAAAATAAAGAGCTTTTCAGCTCCAAAAAATTGTTTTTTTAAAAAAATAACAAAATAAAAATTTAAGTGGCGCCCGAGCAGGGACCACCGCGATCGCAAAGTAAAACCAGCCTGAAAACCAAAAAGTAAGGCTCCGTGCGTTTTCAAATAAAACAATTAATAAATAAAATAAATAGCCTGAAAATCAAAAAGTAAGGCTCAGTGATTTATGAATAAAATAAAACGAAGCGGATACTTTGCGACGGAAGAGGACTGGACACTAGTAGCAGCAAAGACCCCAAGTACAAAAGGAACAGGATCATCTGAACTGCCCAACAAACCAGCGCCCAACGGTGGAATGTTTAAAATTATTTTTAGTATTTTGTAAGTAAAATATAAGTTATTACAATTTTTATTTTAATCCTGAGAAGAAGTGTTTAAAAGTTTAGATTAAATTAAAAATTAAATTCGAAAATTTTTTGGAAAATTAATGGAAAAGTTTAAAGCTCAAAACAGAAAGAAATAATGAAAAATTTAAATAAAAAAAAATATATTTAATTTGAAATTAAAATTGAAAAACTTTTGAAAAATACGTGTGAAAAGAGAAATAAATAAAAGTTTAAATTAAATCTAGAATTAAATTTGCAAGAAATTCTTGGAAAATATGCAAAGAAAGATAAATAAGTAAAAATTTTTAATATTAAATTTAGATTGAATTCAAAGAAAATTTTGCAAAATAAGTGTGAAAAATAAAAATAAATTAAATTTAAACTAAATAAAGAATCAAATTTGAAACAAATATTTTGAAAAAAAAGAGAAATAGATAAAAATTTAAATAATAAATTTTAAAGATTTTTTTTTTTTTTTTTTGGAAAATAAGTGGAAAAATAGAAATAAGTAAACATTTTTATTGAAGGATATTTGAAATTAAATTTGGAAGGGTTTTTAAGTGAAAAATAATTGAAAAGAGGATATAATTGGAAATTTAAGTAAAAGGTTTAATGTGAAATAAAATTAAAAATCAAATTATTAAATTTTATATTAAAATTAAAGTGCTTAAAAAATTTTTTTTATATTACGTCCTTACCGTAAATTTATTCGAGGAAAATTTTTATTCTGATTTTGAAAAACGAATTTCTTATAAAATGGCCACATCAGGAGAACCTAGTATTGAGGACATAACTGACAGACTGAATAGGGCACTATCGTTCGAGACAAATAGTAGACGAGGTACAGCAAGCATAAACGGGACTGTAGAAGGATTTTCTCAAATACAAAAAAATCAAATTAGATCAATATTTCGCGAACTAATAGGTCAGGATTCAGTAGAAGAAGATAGGGATCAGCCTATTGGAGAAATTAGAATAGACGAATTAAACAAAATCCCCGATATTGTAAAAACCATCAGAGAATTCTCAGGCAAGGCAGGAGAATTCGGATCTTGGAGGAAGTCAGTTGATAGGGTCTTAGAACTCTACGATAGTATTAGAGGGACAAGTCGGTATTATGCAATTTTGCATACTATTCGCACCAAAATAATAGGAGAAGCTGATACAGCTCTAGATTCATACAGAACTCCTCTAGATTGGGGAAAGATTAAGAAGTGCTTAATGATGCACTATTCTGATAAGCGTGATTTAGGCACATTAGAATATCAGATGACTACCATGTGTCAAGGCGGTAAAACAGTTACTGAATTCTACCAAGGCATTTACCAACACTTGTCCCTAATTCTTGACAAGGTATCATGCATGGAATTGGACACAGCTAGTTTATCTGCGATGACTAATTCCTACAGGGAAAAAGCTTTAGACACCTTTATACGAGGACTCAGAGGTGACTTACCTAGATTATTGAGTGTTAGAGAACCCTCTTCTCTACCTCAAGCCTTGCATATGTGCTTGAAATTGGAAAATATGAATTTCCGCCAAAATTACGCACAAGGTGCAAATAGAACAGCTATTCATACAAAGCCTCCACGGCAACGGTTCTATCCCGAGTTGGCTCATATACCAACACATTATAATAGACACCAACCTCAAATCTTTAACCAAAATTTTCATAGACATAATCCAAATTTTGTTCCATTCAACGGACCAAAACCATTTAATCAACATTTCAATAGATTTAACCAAGTCCCTCATGCACAAAATCATTCTAACGAGTTTAAGAATAACTACTCCAATACCTTCCCGAAACCTACTCCAATGGAGATAGATGATTCTAACCAGCTTAGAAGAAACAGTCATAATCAAAACTTTAAGCGACCACTCGCTAGTCAAATGTCTCATCCCCCTAATAAAATTCAGCGTAATTTCCATTTGGAACCACAATATCCTTGCGAAACTCACGACATGTACGAACTCGGTGGTTATAGTTACCCGATGTTCGATAATTTGCAAAATGTTCCATCTGAGAATGATACCATTCCTCAAATGAAATCATCCAATGAAAATACTATTTCTGAACAAAATGACAGTATTAATTTTTTAGATTAATGCCGTCTTCTCTTCCTTATATGGAATATGTAACAAGAAGAGGAGATACCATTGACTTTCTTATAGATACAGGATCAAATAAAAACTACATTCAATCAACCCGTATTAGGAATCCCATCCCAAACGAAAAGCCCTTCAAAGTAAGTTCGGTTGCAGGTGATATAGAGATAACTCATCATACCTACATTAACATTTTTGGAGAACCTGTTGAAAAAATAAAGTTTTATATTTTACCCACACTTAAGTCATTTCATGGTATAATAGGCAATGATACACTCAAGAAGCTTAAAGCAACTATTCATACCAGTCAAAACTTTATGGTCATATTTCCCAATATAAAAATTCCTCTTAAACAAAAAATGTCTCAAGAAGTTAACAAAGTGGAACTACAGTTGCCACATTTAACACAAAGCCAACAGATTAAATTAAATTCGATAATAAGGAAATGTCCTAATTTATTCTCGGATCCAGACGAGAAATTGACATTTACTACATTAGTGAAAGGTGAGATACGTACTACCACAGATAGTCCAGTTTATTCAAAACCTTACCCATATCCAATGGCACTTAAGGGAGAAGTAGAACGTCAGGTCGAAGAACTCCTTGCTAATGGGATAATAAGAAAATCATAGTCCCCCTATAATTCACCGGTATGGATTGTTAATAAAAAAATGGATAGTTCTGGAGAAAAGAAATACCGAATGGTTATTGACTATCGCAAGCTTAATGCCGTGACCATTCCTGATAGGTACCCAATTCCAGAAATAAACGAAGTACTTTCCAACCTCGGCGAAAACAAACTATTTACAGTTATCGATTTAAAAAGCGGATTTCATCAAATACCCCTTCGCGAATCTGATATAGAAAAAACAGCCTTTTCCATTAATAATGGCAATTACGAGTTTTTACGCCTACCGTTTGGATTAAAAAATGCGCCTTCAACGTTTCAAAGAGCCTTAGACGATATCCTTCGTAACCATATAGGCAAAAGGTGTTATGTTTACATCGACGATGTTATAATTTTCGGCAGAAATGAGGAAGAACATCTACAAAATTTGGAGATAGTGTTCAAAACTTTGGAAAATGCCAACATGAAGGTACAAATAGATAAATGTACTTTCCTTAAAAACGAAGTTGAATTTTTAGGGTATGTGGTAGGAGCAGAAGGAATCAAATCAAATCCACAAAAGGTGGAAACAATTTCTAGAATGCCAGCTCCAAAGAATCTCAAAGAGCTTCGTTCATTACTCGGAATGGCTGGTTACTACAGAAGATTTATAAAAGATTTTGCTAAAATTGCAAAACCACTTACAACCATTTTACGAGGTGAATGTGGTAATATTTCTAAAAATGCGTCGAAAAATAAATTAATCTTTTTAAATCAAGAGGCACTGGACTCTTTTAATAAAATAAAAAATATTTTGGTATCACGAGACGTGGTACTTTCCCATCCAAATTTCGAAGAAGACTTCGAACTCACGACCGACGCATCCGATTTTGCAATTGGTGCTGTTTTATCACGGAATAGAAGACCAATTACTTACATTTCCAGAACACTCAACAAGACAGAAGAGGGATACGCAACGAATGAGAAGGAAATGCTTGCAATTATATGGTCACTAAACAACCTTAGAAATTATTTATATGGTTCAAAAAAAATTAAAATTTACACAGACCATCAACCTCTTACCTATGCTTTAAGCTCAAAAAATACCAATTCCAAGATGAAACGTTGGAAATCAATTCTAAAAGAATACAATTATGATTTAAAATATAAACCTGGTTATTCTAATGTGGTAGCTGATGCACTATCAAGGGTACCAGATCAAGTAAACACACTAACGTCTACAGCCCATAGTACAGAAAGCTCTCCACATGATTTAATTCCATGTGCGGAAGTACCAATTAATGTTTTTAAAAATCAGATTTTTCTAAAGCAAGGCAATACCTCAACATATCAATTTAAAATAATATTTCCTACTGTTCACAGACACATAATTACCGAACCAACATACAATGAGCAAACTCTTGTATCACTGTTAAAAAGATATCTCAATCCATCGGTAATAAATGGAATACACACTGAGGAAAGAATAATGGGCATGATTCAAAATATTTATCCACAAAACTTTAGTAATTACAAAGCCCGTTATACACAAAAACTCGTCGAGGATATAATAAATGAACAGGAACAAGAAAATATAATATTAGAGACACATCTGCGCGCCCATAGGAACGCAACAGAAAATAAAGCGCAAATATTAGAAAAAGGTTATTTCCCAGGCATGCTTGCAAAAATCAAGAATTTAATAATAAAATGCACTACGTGTAAAGAGAATAAATATGAAAGACATCCTAATCGACCAAAACTGGGTGAAACCCCCCTTCCAACATTCCCTGGTCATACAGTTCATATAGACATTTTTCTTACAGAAGGAAAAGTAGTTTTAACAGCTCTTGATAAATTCACAAAATATGCCCAAACAAAGATACTTAAAAGTAGATCAATCGAAGATGTAAGGAGACCACTTAGGGATATAATATTCGCATTTGGCGTACCCAAATTCATAGTTATAGATAACGAACCATCTCTAAATTCAGCCTCAATTAAATTTATGCTAGAAGATGAATTGGGAATAGAACTTTTTACGACACCCCCATATAAAAGCCAGGCTAACGGCCAAGTAGAAAGATTTCATTCGACATTAGTAGAAATAATGAGATGTATAAAGGAGAATGGAGGACATAGAAATTTTGAAGAATTATTAGAAAGAGCAGTATCAGAATACAATCACTCTATTCATTCAGTAACACAAAAAAAACCTGTAGATCTTTTTTCGGAAGAAATGTTAATTTTAGCCCAGATGATATAGAGAAAACTAGACATGATAACTTAGAAAGATTAACAAAAAAACAACAGCAAGACATTCAGTATCATAATAAAAATAGACATGAATTAAAATCGTACTTACCAGGACAAATAATATTTATAAGAAGAAACAAACGACTAGGCACAAAACTTTCCAAACCCTATTCGAAAGAAATTGTAAAGGAAGATAGAAATAGCACAGTGATAACAGAGAAAGGACAGATAATACATAAAAGCAGAATACGTAACTAAAACAGGACATATATTTTTATTCCAGACTGCTCGTATCGGTAAACGATGCGGACATACAAATTTTGGACTATTCAAACGCTCAGTTGGTAACAATAGAAAAAGGAACATCAAGAATACAAACAGGACGATTTAAAATGATTCATGCAATTGACGTTGAAAAATATACTGATGTGATTGAAAGCATCGAGAATAACATAAATATATCCACAGTAAAAAATAATCCTCATTATCCTTTTATATCATTGTTAATAAATCAAATAAAATCACATTTAAATAATTTACGAATAAAAAATGTTAAAAGATCCTTAGATTTTATAGGAAGCGCATGGAAATGGATAGCGGGAAACCCGGATCGCCATGACCATGAGATAGTTCTAAATAAGTTAAATAATGTCTTAGAAAACAATAACAATCAAGTTTTAATAAACAAACTCACAATTGAGAAAATTAATGAAATAATAAATATAACTAACAATATTGTAAAATCAATTGGAAATGATTCGTCAAATGAAATAAATTTATTGCTTAGATTAAAATTCAAACTAGAAATTATAAAAGAAGAAATTGTAAACATTGCATATGCAATTCATTGGGCAAAGGCCAATATTGTTAATTCTTATATTTTATCGAATGAAGAAATTGAAATTGCTAAAAATATTGTCAATAAAGGAAATCTACCTTTTGTTAATTTAGATGAAGCATTAGAATTTTCAGAGATAAAAATTGCGACAAATGGAAAATTAATAATTTACATTATAAGCCTACCAACTGTTGAAGATGATATATGTAAAAATTTAGAATTAAGATCAGTAAAGAAATTTGGAAGAATAAATAAAATTAATTTTAATGAAATTCTTGTATGTAAGGAACAACTAATTGGAATTAAGGAAAATTGTAGGAACTATAATAATTTAGAGATATGTTTAAGAAATAATTTAGTTGATATAAGTAATGATACTTGCATAAGCAACCTTTTAAAAAGCCGATCACCCAACTGCACTGAAGTCAACAGCCAACATATAACAAGCTTTGAAGAAGTAGTTCCTGGAATTATATTTCTAAATAATTACGAGGGCGACATCATAATCAATAATGACCCCACTATTCTTAATGGAACATTTTTAATATATTACAACAACGCTACAATTGAAATTAAGAACAAAAAATTTTACAACGAAGAAAAATCAAAAAGTAAACCTCTTCCAGCATTGCTACAGCCGCCATCCATATCTGAAACTGTAGAAGAAATATTATCCTTACAGATGCTCCAACAAGTGAACACAAACAACACCAAGTACATTGATAATCTAGAAAAAAGGGATAAAATCAAATACGGTATAAACCTTTCCTTTACCATCTTAATCATAATCATCATGATAATTATTATCAGACTCGTATTTATTCAAAAAGACAAGGAATCCATACAGCTGACCCCCACTGCAATAAAAGGGTTAAACCAATTATTTAAAAAACCAGAATTACCAAACGAGGACGTTTGAAATTTAGGAGGGGAGTAGTTAACACATTCCACATTTAAAAATAGAATTAAAATTATTATTTCACAACAAAATTATTATTTAAAATATTCCACGTCTAATATTACAAGATAAGGAAATTCCCACAAAATCCATTTAAATTACTAAATAAAATAATTTCGCAACATATCTGTTTTGCTGACGTTGCACACGCGCCGTTGCAATTGGTGGGAACCAACATTAAAACAATTTCACAACCAAAGAATATGCTGATGTTGCAGGTTGGGTTGTCAACAAAATAAGTTAGAATTAAGAAATATTTTTATAAAGTTTTTAGTTTTAAGAAAACGGTAATAAAATAAAGAGCTTTTCAGCTCCAAAAAATTGTTTTTTTAAAAAAATAACAAAATAAAAATTTAAGTTATATATATATATATATATATATATATATATATAAATATATATATATATATATATATATATATATAAATATATATATATATATATAAATATATATATATATATATATATATATAAATATAATTTTTCTTTGAAATAAATGCCAAACTCTATTGCTCGAAAAAAATTTCCCAACTTTTGAATTTTTATCTACTGTCCTTTACTTTTTCTGTGTACACAAGGAATACAACTGAATGTTTGCAGCAAAAGACAAAATACGCTACCTTCTACCCACGCATTTTAAGCTTTAACTAAAGACTGCCTGCAGAGTTTAGAGTGCGTTCTTAAAAAGTCTCACTTGCTTTGGTACCAGCAAAATATTGGTACTAGCGCATAATAAAGTTGACATATTTTATATTATAATCATTCTTTAACTTTATTTTCTTTTTTCAAGAATTTTTGCGTTTTTTATTTTTTATTATTTTTGTTTATTTTATTTTTTCAGTTGTCATTTGTGTATCTATATCTACATATTTCATTATTTTGAATTAGTTGTGTCACATACCTTTGCTGGATCTTGTAAAATGTTTGAGTGTGTGTATGTGTATTTGGTGTGAGCTGCAAAATAAAAACAACTACGATTATCGTAGCTAAAACAAGCACCAAAGTCAAATTTGAAGTGTTTGGGTATGTGTGTTGCCCTTGTTTTTACTATGTGCATGTGTGAGTAAAAGTTAATGCTACGTTCTAATTTTGTTTATGTTCGTTAGCTCTTCTCTCTCGTTTTTGATTTGTTCGAATGATTTTATTGTGCTTTTCACTTAAAATTTGTTTTCTCCTTGAACAAAAGTGCTTTTCTGTCGAAAATAAAAAAAAATATGCTCTTAATGCATTTTCAGCATAAATGTCTTAATAAAGTCTTCTTATTCCACAAAAATATTTTAAATTTCTATATTTATGTGGACTTGTATATTTGGTTTTAATATGACAGAAATGCATGTATTCATTATATTTCTGGAAATTACATCTGCTAAAATATTTCCTAAAATATTCAAACAATATAAAGAACAATTTAATTTAAACAATTAGTTAGTAACGAGCAGCGTTGCTATTGTAGCATGTGGGAGGCTAAAATTAGCTCTTTTATCTTTTTTATTTCTTCAATTAAAACCTGCACAAACAATATGACAGCTTCATTTGGATATAGTTTTTGAATATTGCCATTAGGTAATGCTTAGATTGAAAGAGTTTTTAGTATGAGAACAATGTTTAAATCAAATTAATAAAATCGTGTCAATACTAAAGTGCTTATTTCTATGCTGTACATGCGATGCTCTTTAAAAAAGTTAGAAAAATTTTGCCTTGATATGGAAATAACTGACGATCGTATACTCGTAATATGTTTTCACTCTTGTAATATTTATGAAAATAAAAGTTCGATTATTTCTAGTGATGAGGACTCGGAGCCGCAAATAATGATTTTTTTTAAATTTCAACCAACCAAATCATAATTAATGCGAAATGTTACAAGATTAAAAAAAAGGCGTACTGACTTCAGGTGCATTAAACATACCCTCTCGTATGTCCTATTTGGTATATATTAAATTTGAATTGTAAAGCCGTAAAAGTAATGATTCTTTTATGAAAAGGTCTCCGCAGAAAGCAAATGTCTTTTGCAGGCATGCCAAATATGTGCTAAACAGTTTATTTACAACGGGATTTTGAGTCAGTAATATTTCTCATATCATTTTGCAGTATCAAGTTACAAAAGCATGATACGAATAAGTAATTGCAGCCAATGGCAGCGGCCGACCATTAATTGTAAATTTGACATTTATTTATTCCTTTGGCACTTATGACTAAATATTCAATGAAATTAGTTTCATCCAAACCTTATTCATAGACTAAATCACAAACACATATCTACAACAAATCACGATATTAAAATAACACCCATGTAGAAATTTACACACCCACAAAATGATTACAGAAATAGTAAACCACTTTACAATCATTACAGAACGGAGACATTTTAATGTAATTTTAACAATTTGAGCATCTGCAACAAAATAAACACATTTATACACGAACCGTTACACAAAGCCATATGCGCGTAAGTACGTGTTTGTTTGCCCGTGCAATCATTAATGTTTACTTAATATATTGCATATAACTTCCTGATTTATAATTTACACACTCAAGAGTACGAATGAATCGGAAAAGGAAATTAAAGGCATTTCGAAACAGATATAGAGGGAGAGAGACAGGTAAAAGCTAATTGAACTCAACTACTAAATGTGTTATCATTTCACTGTAATAACAAATGAGTTAATATTTAAATTTATTACCAAAATTCCAAAATTGTAATAACTTACAACCCAACAGCACTTGTAAAGCAGCAGAAGCAATCCACTCACTCCACTCCTCTAATGTAAAATCTCGAAAACCAAAACCAACAGATATATTACTCGTATATAAACAAATAATTATGTATGTACGTATGTGTGTTTTTGTCTTTATGTAACAATAAGATTTATAATTGAGGCAGTTTTACACACATTTACACTGATATTCCACTCAAATCCAAGTGTACAGTACCTTGCTTAAGTGCCTTAAGTTTATAATTCAATACAGTTTATTCGGCTAACTAAACACACATCACCAGAGTTGCCTTTGGATCTTGACCCAATTAATGTTGCAATTAAACACTAGTTTATATAAATTTTTGTTTATTTTTCTTGTATGGCAACTTTCTTTCTTGTATGGTAACTTGAGCTCCATTAAGATCTTAATTGCATAAATTTCCCAATTGCGAAATTAAGGTGTATGTCTGAACATAGCATCCAAAAGTCTCAAACAAAATTTGCAAGTATCGTACTGATGTATAGATATGGGAAATTTATTTAAAATCAGATGCCTCAATTTTGTTGTAAATGAAGACAAACGTTATGCATCTGTTTTCATAAAATAGGCCTCGCTTTGTTTGCTATATTCCTACCAGCGAAATTGTGTAATTTTTGTCTATTTCCATTTTATTTTTAATCAGACGTTTTAAAATTTTGTATAAAAGTAGTTTTTCATGCCACATATTTCTCGATATCTCTCAAGCCGCTGAGCAGATTTTTTTTACGTAGCCAAATAGAACAGGCCGTTCTCAAATAATACTAATACATATACGTCGTCCTACTTCCCAGGCTTGAAATCAGCACCCTAAATTACATATGGATGATCTTTCAGTTGTTTATGGTTTAATTATTAAAATTCCACTTAGTTTCTTTCGGTGTATATTTGCAAAATCACATACGATTTTCTAAATGTAAATTCATAATTATTTATTGCACTCGACACCAATGAGGTTGTAAATCTTCGTACATTATTTGTCCTTCGCTTTGTTATTGTAACTTTCGTACACGCACGCATACACACATCATTGCATTGCTTATATACCTACGTTGTTTTGAAGACAAGAAAACAACAAATTCATTAGGAAGATCTTCCAAAGAGTGGCCGCTGTTTCATAACACTAAATACGGTTTACAGAAATATTTTCAAGATATTAACATATATTAATATCAAATATGAAATGTGAAAGTGAATATAAGATATTTTACAGAAATATCAATAGCTTAAGATAAACCAATTACATAATTTCTAGAATTTAAACGTTTCAAAAAGTATTTTGTCCAAAAGTTTATTAAAATAAAATCATTTTAACTTTTACCTTTCTTGCCTTCCGAAACAATCCTAATTTGTATGACAAATGTGCATTGCTGGATGAAAACTGCGTGGAGGTGTGCATATATACAAAACTTTCAGGTACCTTCTAGTAATATTATATGCTGGTGCGAATCCAGCTTAAGCTTTTGGGAGGGTAAATTTGGGACAGAAATTATCTTTAAATTAAAAGAAATGTGTGTGAGTGGAAAACCTTTGTTTTTTAATAGGGCAACAAATACTATGTTTCCCTCCACCGTGTGGATTCGCCAATCTATGCCTGATTGTTCATAACTTGCTCACATTAAAAAAAAAATTAAATCCATTTAATATTTGCGAATGAATTTGTTTTTGTATAATAAGTAAATGCAAATAATAGCTTGCTTATACCAAAGAAATATTTAAAGGTTTTTCAAATAACCATTATATATTTGCGACAACAATGCATTGTTGTAGAGAGCATAATATTTTTGTTGTCCCTTCTCTTATTATTGTTTGTGTTCTTTTTGAAATTTCGCCAAAAAATAGTTTTCTAACCCAAAGTGCATTAACAAAACATATAAATATATGCGTTACAATACTTATATATAAAATAATATAATTGTTTATATCAGATGCTCCTAAACGCAATTTATTGCCAAAAATGTTCGATTTGGAGGTATTTATCTGTTTTTAAAATTCATTGCATTATGTTGTTGTTGTTGTTATGAGAGTGTGTGTGATTTTCGTAATGGATTTGTATTTCAATTACGTATTTAGTGACCATATTTTAGTTTTTTTTTTGTTATTGCCATCAAATGTTATTATCCAAAATTATTTACTATTAATAACATTAGAGAGGAAGAAAAGCGTTGTATTTATATTGCATTATAAATTTATTTAATATTAACAATCAATATTTGTTGCCCTTAGTGGCAAACTAAGGAATTCTCTGTTGTAGTTTTTAATTTTATCAATTTTGAATTCATATTTTAATATCAAAAATATTATTATGTGGATTTATTAAATCATTGAACACTTAACAGTTGAATGGATTCAAAGAAATGTGGCAGTAATTTATACAAAATGTATTTATTTATGACAATCTGAGTTTGAATTTATGGTTTGTTCATAAAAGTGAAATTTATGTTGGCCATTTGTGAGCGATTATATAATTAATTTTTCCACACATGAGATAATTCAAATTAATACTGATCAAAAAGAAAATTGCTAAATAGCTAGTTCGTTCATAAGTACATACAAACTTAATACTAATTATTTTATATTTCCATAGCTTCTGTATTATTTTCAGTCATAAAGAAATAATTCTCAGAATTTTCTTTTAAATAAAAATTATTTTTTGTTAATAAATCCTTTAACATTGTTCTACATTTTAGAATTTAATTTTATCATAAAAAATAGTTTTACTTTCCTCATTGTTTCAAAGACGTTTATGTCCAATAAACGTAATAATGTAGAATAATTTTTTTCCTGCTATTAACTCCCCCAAAACAAACAACCATAATTGTGTTGGTTTATTATTACTTCTTTTGTACGAGTAACTACTACCACAAGCATTTATTTGTTTGGCATAGACTATAAAAAGCTCAACAATTTAACACACATACATGCGTTGGCAATCTCAACAGGTTCTAATCCAAGCAACGAGGAGAATAAAGCAAAGCAGCCACTGAAATTAATATCCTGCCATAACCGAGGTACACATTAACCTGGGTAATTACGAAAAATGCCTTTTTTTAGATTTTATCCTACGTTTAGTTTTTTTTCTGTATGGTTGCTGGATATTTTTTCACTCAGGGTTAAAAGCGTTTTTGCAGTTTTCCTTTTGTTTATTGCAAATTGTGTTAGTGTTGCTCTTGAGTTATTTGGTTTAATTAGCCTAAAGCGTCATTTACGCTACTCTGATGTATTTTTTGTTCAAAAGGATGTTGTTTTTGTTGTTGGCAAAGATTTAATATTTTTGGTTTACTCTTTACGCAAAAGTATTTGTATGCGTGAATGCCGCTGCATGCTGTGTTGCGGGTTAGGTAGGTAAATAAATGACGACAATAAAGATAAAAAGATTACAACGCTGTTACAACTAACTGTAGAGAACATACATCTTCTTACCACCTCGCAATTAAACCAACTTTCATTCACTTTATTAGTAAAAATATTATGCAACAAAGCAGCCAACAATTCTTGTTTTATAAGTGAAATAGCTTAGTTTCCTGTAACTTAATATATTATTATTATTATTTAATTATAGAGAGCTTAAAGCCAATCTTAAATCTTGCAGCTATGGACAGAAAATCTTATATGATTGATACAGAAAAATAATCGAACATATGGAAAATATGACAAGATTTCTCAAATTGAATTTTCATCAATAGTTGGGTTAAATAGATGATGTTTACAGAGAGATGTGGATTGTTGGAACGAATGTTCGTCATCCCTTGTCAAGTTTAGGCTGGACACAAACGGGTTTCGGCTAATTCGTTCAAATGATATATTGTCCATTTTCTCCATGCCATTCAATAAGTCAAACATCAAATTCAACGCAACTTTTCTCTCAATAACGATAGTAAACATAACTTATAAGGAAAACTGAAATACATGTGAATTATTTTGATGTGAATCTCATATTGAACAATACTGCCAACACCTCATTATATTGCACATTTATTAGTGTTCCAATAAGAATATGACATACACATAGGCGACATTGTTACATAAAGTAGTGTTGCTAAAGAACTCCCACGTTTAATTCGGAGATTCAATCAGAAATGTGGTAGCAGTACTACAGCATTTACAAAACCAACCAGCACTTCTCATTTCTTGTTTATGACACACTAAAGTAAATTGTGTTTTGTTTTTGTAATTATTGTAGAACCGCTACCATCTTCCTGATAGCAACTCTTAATTCAACTCATTGTTTTATGAGTGACACAACTATAATGGGCAGCTTTAGTGACACTCTAGGTCATTTATGGATAGGAAAAGTCAGACAATATCGGTGTGATGTAGAGACCGTTCCGTTACGAAATTTCTTGTGTTGCGACTGCATAGCACCATTTTTGTATTATTTTGATCTAATGTTGTATTATTTTATAACTTGACAAAATTTGTGTAAAAACACTCTTTACCAACGAAAAAAAAGTTTTAATGCGGAGATAAAAGTAACATTTTTTGTTAGTTTTGTTTTAACCATTTTAGCGTAAAACACAATATTTTCCAGCAATAGCCTTTGGCGCTAAATCCTTCCCGTGCCTCAGTAAGCGTTGTTTTTCCACAATGCTTGAATGAGATTTGTGTTCTTTCTCTCTTTGTTTACGAATAAAAAGCAATACTTTTTTTGTTTATGTGTATGTAACTGCGATGATGATGATAACGAAAGTACCGAAGTTTGCCTCAGATAATAATGATTTAATTTATCGTTTGTTTATGTAAAAAAACTTATGGAATACACAAACGTTTTGTATTATTATATAGCGTATTAAAATAATCCTTTGGTTTATTTGTTTGTAAATAGTAAACTTTTTTAGACATTATTGTATGCAAAAACTATTCACCTTATTTAATACCATGAAAATGAATCGAGCGTGGGAACTTTAAATTAATATCATTAACACTTAAAGATAAAACAACTTTATTAACAAAATAGGAGATGATAAATAATTATTTATATTTCAAAAGAGATCTCATAATTAGTTTGTAATTTTATAATTATACGTATAAATAAAAATGTTTAACTTATTTAAACACAAATTAATCAAGTAACATAATCCCAAGTATGGGATTAATACATTTCAGAAACATATGAATTGAAGTTGTATTAAAATATCATCCTCTTATATGAACATTAAGAACCAAAAATATGTTATATATTGTATAATAATAAAATCGATTGAATTGGGAATTGATCAATAATTTAGGCTTTAAAACCAGCGATCGGATAAAAATACTACATATGTTTCCTCCGTATATAAAAATAAATTTCTATTATATTCGTAACTACAATTTCTTTTGTTAAAGTTTAAATTACTTGATGAAATATTTAAATTAAAAAGCGCTAAAATCGGAAAAAGTACAGCTAAGTTAGCATTATATAAAGTAATTAAGCTATGATTCCCTTTTTTCTTTCGAAAATGCTTTACTTTTCCACAAACGCCATACCGCCTGGCAGTGTTTCGCCCTATTTCTACACCTTAATTGTTTAAACACTCAAAAATAAAAGTCAATTGTTATTGTTGTATATACTCCTACATTAAATTTGATGATAGTTTTAATCTGAAGTTTTTTTGATGCGTTTTTATTAGCTATTGCTGAAGGCTTCAGCCTAGAATCACAAGAAACAACATAATCATTCTTTATCGTAATAGCTGTGGTTTGCGCAAGTCCATTTAAACGTTTTACAGATTTTTTTCTCAAAGCCTGATTATGTTGAGTTAGCCTTTTTGTGCGTAAAATGGGTAGAATTCTAGTAGAATTTCTTTCAGCTCCTATGGGCATAAATGCGTGTATTTGCACACATGGAACTTGTTCCTAATGAACCCAATTAAGTTTTGATAAACTTTCCTTGCAGGATTTTTATTACTATTATTGTTTTTATTTTATTAGACACGTATGCAAACAAAAAACATACGTCTCAGATAATTTAACATGTAAATAAGAACTGGTTGTATTAAGCCGCTGGCTATTGCTACATTCAATCTGGGAAGGCAAATTATTTTTGTTAAAATTTGTTATTATTTATTTTGCCAAGTATCGTTCATTACTTAGTATAACAAAACTTTCTAAATATGTGGACAATTATATAAATAAGTTAATTTGAACGTGACATGAGATCTTTTATTGAGCCGGATTATTTTAGAAGGTTGGAAGTATGTTTGTTACCAAAATGTTGTGAAAAAAGAAAATTCACAGCAATAATAATGTAAAATTTACTAATCAATTTCTTAGGTAATTTCTTTAAGGTATGACTTGTTTTTGGAACTGGCCTGAAGGATTGTGATTATCTGCAAGCAAATCCATCTGCAAATGCTCAACTTTTTAAAAAACAAAATCGGGAAGCAGAAAACGAGTACTGATCTGTTTCGTGTTATAACATATAGATTCTCTACTTATTAATAATTGCACGCTTTTGCACGCTGGCAGATACTATCTAACTACTAGCAACGGAAAGTTGTTTCTTATCAAGTTGTTTGACGTAGTTCGTCCCTTGCAGGTGTTAAAAAATCCTTGTGTTCGCAAGGAATTATAATTTTTTGCGAAACAATGTATGCATTTTGTGAGAGTTAGCAACCAATCAATTAAAATCGCTTTGTCTACCGGAAATTATTAAACACGACGTCATTGCGCATCATGCGCGGAAACTATTATACTTATTCACGGCATAGAGTAATCTTGTATTTCTATCAGTCTTGGTTGTTTATATTATTTGTGGAGCTGAATTTGAATTTGCATTCATTTTCTTCTATTTAGTTGTAGATTTCGAGATATGCCTATATACCGCAAAGAGAGTAGTTGAACTGCATATATTAACATATGTGGCGAACCGTTAGTCCCATTCACTTAGACAAAAAAATCCTAAAGCCGACAATAATATTATTTTTAGAAAAGCCATTATTGCCTTTTAATCTACTGGGTACTTTCATATATAGTGTGAAATTTATGCAGAAAAATATTTTGTATAACACTTTTATTTAAAAAAAATTCATATAAAATAAAAAAGCAAAAAAGTTGCGCTCGTTTTCTACTATCATACCTTCTGAACAACTCCAGCCAAACTTCATTAAAAATCGAGTTTAAAGGAAGACATTGTGTTGCTTTAAAACTCATCTTATTTTTACTTCAGAAATTTTTAAATTAATCCCGTGTTTATTTACTGAACTATTTTTATCCTGAATTTACTCTTGTGAACGTATGGCTGAGTGACTAGTAATCGTCTGGCATGTTGCGTGTTGTATTTATTTTAAATTTGTTTTATTTTTATTAAAGACTTTTCAAACCAGTCTTATCCGTATATACGTCTGTAGATAGCATAATTTCCCGCACATTATCACAAAAGAAAGCTTTTATTGAGCATGTTTGTCTATGGTCTCTTTTACTTCTTCCTTTTTTTATTTTAATCTCACTCGTTTGTTTGTTCAGAGATTTTAAAATTATTTTCTTTTCATTTCTCTTTTTTTATTTTAATAATTAATTCCACCTTTAGAAATTATATTTGTGACATTTTAATTAAAGGAATTAAATTTATATGAAAGGCAGCATGTGAACATTACACAAACCTTGCTATGCTTGTATACACACACATACGTACACACTACTGCTATGAATAGAAAAACAATTTTATAATAAGCATGTGCATCCGTCCATTATTGTTGTAGATTTTATAAAAATCCTTGTGATAAGTTTTTGTTTAATTTTTTATAAGATAAAAAAGTTCGTTTGAATACAGCTTGTCATAGTGAATATTTACAAGAAGCACACTTTCGATTGGCTGAAATGATCTAATTTTGATCAGCATACTCGTACGTAATTGTCAATCTTTCTTAATTTAAACTTTTCAAGCAGTGCAACATTTTTCATTAGATTTGCAAAGGCACTTTAAAAATCAGTATGTGCTAAGTGTTGACTGAAGCAGAGTGTTTTTTTTTCGGCCGGAGAAAAACACTTGTCAAATTTATGATGTCATAGTTTCTAAATATTAAAAGACAAAACTCCTGTTTGTCCTTTTAACGTTTTAAGTCTTGTACCAAAAGGTTTTTTCAAAAATGTATCTTTATTAGACAAAAGCCAAAAATCTAATAATACCTAATTTTTATACACAACACAAACAAACGAAATAAATGTTAATGGTATCTAGATTATTATAAACAAAGTATTTGCCAAGGCCAACAACGTAAAGTAGGAATTAGGGTTTCTTACAGTTCTTACAATATATTTATTGAGTTTCAAACAAAACACTTTCTAATAAAATAATTAAACTCATTACACTGTGGCCATATTTTTTTTAATTGTTTTTTATATGAAGTAATTTTTTTTTCTCTGTGTTTTTCTGTTTTAGTAATTTCTATAGTTATTTTTGTTTTCTGCGAGAAATTTTATTAAGATCTTATGCGGATCTGTTGAAATAGCACTTTATTTGGAGACGTTATTATTAAAAAAAAAAACATATCACTTTATGACAATTGATGAATACAGTTATTTAGTTTTCTGAAAATTGCGATAATAATTATTTTTGAACTACGAATAAAAATTAGCTCTTCCAACTTTTGATCTTAAAATTATTAGTTTTTATACAATTTTATATATTTATACACAAAGGTGTAAGAAATACTCTTTAAGTGTAATTGTGCTATTTTTTTTAAAGTATATTTATTTGTTTGTCACATCTCAAAAACTAAATAAAACATGGAGAAATGCGTTTAAAGTTTTTAAAATATTAGTAGGATTTTCGAAATCTTTTAGCTATAACTTGGGCTTAGCTTGAGATATGGCGATAAATTTTTTTGTACAAATAAAGGAAACATTTTGAATCACATTTTCTTCAAGAACTCTTAAAAGTAACTCTCAGCATAACTTTACGTATTAAGCTCAAGTCTGCGGGAAAGTATTTTCTAAAACAAATACTTTGTGCATTTTTCGAAACTTTTGAATGGAAAAACTTTAATTTTTAATATGTTCTGCTGCTTAAGCCTGCGAATCATGCCGTGGATTGCTATTTTTGGTTAACACAATTAAATGCGTTTTCTGAAAAAATAAAACGAAGTATTAAATGTATTTAATAATTATTAATTATTGAATATTCAGAAATATACATATTTATATATGCATTTACAATATTCATTGCGCTATCTATCCTTGCCTGCTTATTATTAACTAAAAAAAAAACAATTCCTTTTTGTTTTCGAATTTTGGTCCACAAATATGTTTCAATAGTTTCCAAATGTAACAAGAGCTTCTGTAAATGTTGTTTTCAATTTCCAAAACAGCTCTTGAACAATTGTTGTGCTTTAATCGTGTTCTGCCTATACGTGCATTCCAAAGCAAATTTGCTGGCGTGATTATATAATGGGCATCTGTATAAAAGCTTGAACATTATTCGAAAATATGTATTCTGCTTATATTGATAATTTATGGCCCAAGTTTACCATTTGACAGTTGGCAAACATTTATCAGTGACAATATAATTGAAAAAACAATAGAAACACCAAAAATATGCTTCTACACAAGTATCTACAGAATTACCAAAGGGTTGCGTAATGTAATTTTAACGCATAAAATCAGCACAAATTAGAAAAACCAATATTTCATTTAATTATTTTTAATTTACTTAAAAGCTTATATGTCAGCTGAAATTTTGAAAACAAAGATATTTTCTTAAGTATTTCTGTCGTATTTAATAAGTGAAAAATAAACAGTTAATTATAAAATTCGTTCCAATTCCTTAATACACAAATTTTGGGAGATTCATTTTTGGATTTCATTATCTAGTAATTGTTTGTCAACTCCAAGCGAATGCTTCTGATCATTTGTCTATATGAGTACTAACATCATTAGCGGAAATTGTGTGTGTTGTCATTTATATTTTTGCTTTTCCCTAGAAGTTAAGATTTTTTTTTAATTTGTTTTTTTATTCAAGCGTTCACATCTGTATTTCTTAATAGTTCTATTTATTGTACCAAATATTCATTCTCAGTTGCCTTGATGTCGATTACAGTACAAAAAGCAGCCACAAGGAAATATATCAAAATATATTTGTACGCATGTGAATGATATTTACTGGTAAACTAATGATCCATATTAATTCGCCTTGAATGTGCATTTTTGTAAAATAACTGCGGGAGTATGATTAATTTTCCTTGATTAATATTATTCATTATATAAAAACATATTAGTGTGCTAATTGTAGTATTGAATTACACTTTTCGTTTATTTGCACAGCCAGTACATATTTGTTCAATGCACAAGCTTCTGCTAACAGGGTTCATTGTCAATGAAACTTAGAATCGTTACTGGTTGTTGTTTGTAGTTACTTGCATTGAAAAGTTTGTATAAATACGAGTATACCATTTCATTTTATATGTTGTGAAAATATTGTCTCGAGACGATACCTGCGCTACGTTTTTGTTTCCATAATAATGCAAATCTGCGTAATATGTAATCAGCGGTATCTTTATTTGACTTTATATTCTAGGGTTCATAGTTGTAATGCATTTATACTAATTTTAAATTACAAAAGATTTTAGGGTAACCCAGATACCGATCTAACTCATGATTAGAAGAAAAGTAGCCGAAAGGCTACATCGGACACTCATTACGTACGGAGTTATGCACAATCGAGAACCATATCAGCGTTTTATCTTTTGGTTGTCTTATGACCTGCACAGCAGGAGCAGTCTTATGCTCATCTGAGCTTAACTGGTACTGTAATCTACGGCAGAATTTCTTTGGTTGGATCTTCCGCTGGAAAGGTTGGTGCACTGTCATTGCACTTTATAATCTATCGTTTATAAAACACACAATGCTAGTAAAGGTAGTACTGGAATGTATTCTAAAACTAAACAGATGTGCATCGGTGAACTAGGTACCGGTGATGTGGCTTAAAGTACAGAAATGTACAGCTGAAATTGAAGCTACAGACGAACTGTCAAAAACGTGATCGGCTCTTAAATTCTGTGAACCAGAACCTAGAGGTGCAAAGGTCCTAAAATGGGTAGATTTATTAAATCTGACACTTTGAGAATTCACAACGGGTAAATATTTTATAATAGTGATAAAAATATAGGTCATAGATATTTGTCACTATATCACATAAATATTGTGTACTGTCGAACTTCCAAAAAGAAACAGATACTGAATGCCCCATTAGACACACAAATATTCATAGTTGAAACTTTTTGGTCAATTCAAAACAAACGGCAGCATACACAGACATAAATATCATTGCCAATTACATCAACGGTAAACTCATAATAACAGTATCATCATTCACTATTTCCTCTACTACCCTTTGATGTCATATGACGAAACTATTGGATATGACTCAATATTGAAATATGTGCAACAAATATCCACAGAAGAAAAAAACTATTAAAAAAAACTGTCATGTTTAAAGAATATATATTTTCATTCAGATAGATACACATACTTGTTCATAGAGAGTTGACTAGTATTCTCCATATTATTATCAATTGTAAATCAAACAATTTACAAGCAAGCATCAATTTACTTAAACTCTCGAGGCTAAAGTTTGAGCATTTTCTTATTTCTATTTCTTTTCAGTTTGCTTCCACAAAGCCCTACACATACTTGTACGTACATACAGAATCACAAGGATACACATAGAAAGAGAAGCCGTAACGAAAACTTAAACACTGAAACAAATTGTTTTGGAATACTAAAACAATTGATTGAATGGACATGACTGACTGATCATGAATATTTAAGAAAAACTATCATAAATTTATTATCAATATTTTTATATATGTAATACGTTATTTACGGACTATATAAATTATGAAATTTATGCAACAATTCATTAGACGGACTGCAAATTCAAGCAAGAATTCCAGTGATAGTTAACGTTCGATATGATAGGACATGCTGTAAATCAAGGACTTTTATTTTATGACATACCGAAAGAAAATATGCTACAGCCTTTAAGATTCTTCATTTAACGCTTAAGCGGGCGACTTTTTTACTAACCCAATAAAGCAAATCTGAGTTTGATGACGCATTTGGTTGCGTAGCCGGGGCGCTTAACTAGTATAAAGTAGACTGAAATTAATTTAAGACTTGTAAATAAAACCTATTAATAATGCAATTTATCTAAAAATGACAAAAAGTAGAACTGCTTTATTAGCAGGTATTGACACTATAGTTTTTGTTAATTCAATATTCGAAAAATTACTATGAACTCAGAAAACTTTGTTAGACTCATATTCCTCTTTCTTTCTTAAGTGTATTAAAAGTTATATTGGAAATATTTTTTTTAATGCTAAGAGTGGCTACTGTTCTGGGAAATGAATTTCAAGTATTTGTTTGTGTTTTGCATTAGTTGAATTGAAAAGAGTTTCGTAATAAAACATTAAACCGATTGAAAGAAATAGAAAGGCGAGACAGCAACCGGAGAGGATGAAATATAATATTTTAAAGTCACAAAGTTTAAGGAATAAAAATAGGTATGTTGCATGGTATTCTTAAACAAAACCTACTCAAACCTATTTTATATATTTTTAAATACCTGCAGTCCTAGAGTTTGTTGAGAAAGTTATAGGTATTTGAATTTTTCAAAGATTTTATCTGCCGCATTTTCTAATACCTCTTATTTGCTGTCTATCTCTTATACCGCTGCGAGTTTGATGTTTATAGAAAATCATTCCAAAACATATTTTTTTCTACGAAAAAAATAAAAGTATTTTTTCAGCTACCCATGCTGGTATAATCAAATAAATAAAAGCAACAAATATATTTTGTAATGCTGGTTAGACATAGAAATGTCTCCAATATAATAAAGTTATTAAAGTAACAAGCCATTACACAAAGGAATATAAATAATTTTAATTCATCTCTTGCAAAACTTTTTCCATATCTTATAAAACGGTCATGCTTTATGCTTTTTTATAGCGTAATTCGAACAAATTGGTGTCAAATTGTTAGACACGGATAGTTTAAGTCCAATAATGGTTCCAAATTCTTTTGCAAACTGCACACAAACATTTTAAGTTATTCTTGATTTGATATTGCGACAGGGTGATTTGATATAGATTTTTGGAATGAATTTCTATCATTCCTTGTCATATATTGTTTGGAGATATTGCCATGGTTTTTCTTTCTGAAAAAATAGGCTAACTATGGTACATAGCCGAAGCGGTTTGTCGCCAAACCAAACTTGAGAAGAGATGACTAAAATTCGTTCCAAAAATCTACAAGTCGAATTATCAACAAAAATTTTCATAATTATCGTTATCGTTTCTAAATATCTGGCACAAAAATTATTATAATTTTATATGGTTAAAAACTTTTTCCATCATCAAGAATAACAAATAGACGTAATGAAAGTTTCTTTTAGCAGCTTTAATTTTTTTCTTTTGTTTTCCCACAACACTTAACATATACATATGTATGTGTGTATGTTTGTATGTCTATTGTCAATTACAAGTATAGTCAATATACAGAAGCAAAAATACTACAAAATTATTACAACGTAAAGCATGTTCATATTCTTCTTGCAGTTTTTGCCGTTGTGTGTAGGAACACAACCCCCTAATTAGTTGAATTTATAGCCCACTTTGCTGTTGTTTATGTCATAACCATCATTTGCCATTGTGCACAGTGTGCGATGTGAATGTTTAGTGGGACTTAACTATAAAAAAACTACTTCTTTTACAAAACTTAATGATGATATTGGTACTTAAACCCAACGCTAGCTGTACTAACACGACTTTGTTTTTTGTATTAAGAATATAAATAAATTTATTTTTTTAAACATAGTATTCTTCGGCATAAATATAGCATACTAACTCATAAGCCTACATAATGGTCTTGTAGGCTTCTTTTTGATTTATGAATTGTGATACAAACTAAGCTCTCCTTACGTCCTTATGTGTGCGATCATCACTCAGTTTATGATTAAATTTATTTATATCGGTAATTTATAAAGTTTATGTTTCTAATGAATATTTTCAATAATATTTAATTATTATAAGCAAATGCACAAAACATCAAGCGGATGGTAAAGTTTTAACTAAAACCCAGCAGAATAAAATTCAAGTCATTATAAAAATTTTGTTTTTATAGAATAACGATGTGTACGTATGCTTGCTAACATTTTTGGATGGTTTCATATATATATGGCGTCATAGAAGTTGTAGATTAGAGTAACAAGGATATACCCAGACATTCAAACATACACATATATGTGTACAATACCAGGGCGATACTACATTAAAACTAAAAAAAATAAATTTAATGACTATAAAATCGAGCCAATAATGTCAGATTATAAGTAACTTGACTAGTAAACTTTCACAGAATTACCTATACAAAACACACATATATAAAAATTGAAATTATATTAAAAAAATTTTAATATTTTCAGCATTAAACTTGTTTGAGTTTTTGGGAGAAGGCATTGATAAATGAAACAAATTTAGATTTGCATGAAACTAAATTTTATGCAAAGAAAAAAGAAATAAACAAAAATTGTATGTCATAAATATGCTACTACAAAAATATTTTAAAATATGCATCCACATACACATACATATAAATGTTAGAAAATTCAACATTTATAACTTAATTTAAAAATAAATCCAATACTTTTAATACCGGCACAATCAAATCTTTTCACTGCGTTTCCATTATAAAAAGGGAAACAAGCGAAAAGGGAAATGTGAAGAAATGTTCTTCATGCAAAACCTAATTTAGCCACAATTGCATGACAACAAGGATGAAAAATATAAAAGTATTTCCAAATAAAATAATGTAATTCAATAAACTTTTTTATTAACTTTACCTGGCTTTCCAAGCACTATAACATTTATTGTGTCTTTTGTGCTCCTCCCTATAACTAGCTCGCTAAAGATATTTTATTCAATATACAATTATTTATATTCTTATTTCTCCTTATAACATCTTGTTTTGTTGGTAATTTCATTTGCTCCTTTCAAGAAATTTCATACCTGGGAGAATGCTCAAATCTGAGAGAATGTGTACGAGTGAATGTGTGTTGTATGATTACACGAAAAATCAACTGTCAATTTACAGAAGACATGCGACAGTGGTTTGGAAAGTAGCTAAACATAATATGTAATAAAACAGTACGCCATTGAGGGCAAATACTGATAAATATGTGACAGTCGTATGACCGCTATTATGAAATTGTTCAAAAAGTCATAACAACTTATTAGATATAAAATAAGCAAATAAAAGAGCCAACAACAAAAGCATACAAGGTTTTGTACCTGCACTCTATTGGTTCTGCTTCCGAGTTATACTATTTCCTCCAAATTAAGAGAAAAATCATGACATTTAAAAGTAAAACTTGAGAACGGTTTCTTCTATTTGACAAAGTAACAAATTCTAAAATTCGCACAAAAATTAATATAATTTTTTTTTTTGTGAATTATAAATTTTAACGGAATTTTTGGTGAAATTTCGGCTTCTAGAGGAATTTTGGTTTTTAAGTAAGTTTGTTAATTGCTTAGCTTTTTTTTGGTAATTTTCTGTTTAATATTTAAGTTCTATGGGACCCTCGGACAGGTAATTTCTATAGGGGGAATTCCTAGCTCGTATTTTTACGCTCACGGACAAAGCATTATTCACAAACTCATAAAATATATAAATGCGAAATTTTTATCAAATTGACTGTAGAAGTTATCTGTGCTATAACTGAAATTAAAAATTCAAAAAACCTGCACAAATTTACCGGAAGCTGAAAAAATATCAAAATTTTGTTCAAAATTTAAAATTTTAGAAAAAAGTCTAAATTAATCCAAAAAAATATAAATTTTATCACAAATAACGATTATTTATGCTGACAAAAATAAGCAACAACTTGTTTCTAATAAAAAACAAAATATTTGCTCAAAATGATAAAAATAACTTTTATTTTTGCTTAAAACCAAAAACAATTAAACGAATTGCTTTTTTTAAATCTAGTTCATGTTTATTAAATTGATACACTTATCTTGACTGTCTAATATTTGCTTACATGTTTTTTTAATTTAAAATTAATTGTTATTTTAGGGTTATTGATTAAAATAATTTCCTACAGTTCAGTTTAAAGAAGACTTGTTTTAGTTTCGGCTCTCTGATGGGATATAAATGTCTTAATTCAAAAATGCGCCGTATTCTCAACAGATGTACCAAAATAATGATATCACTACGCTTTACTTATTAAGAATGAAAATGCAAATTCTATTTTCTGATAATTTGTTACATTTTATACCAAATGTTCATTAGACCGTTCGAAAATTTTAGTTCTATTTCTCAATATCCTCAATATGTAAAAATATCTATTTCTTTTTGGAAAATATCCTTTTGCACCACTGTCGCATTGTACTCAATAAATTGTTATGGCGTTTAAAGAAGAATAAACATGAAATTCTTAGAGGTAACAGCTCTTTTCATTTATTTTTTTATTCTTGTTTGCATTCGATGATTGTTTGTGTGTCGACTCAATTTAAATGACATCACGCGTTTAAGGAATATTCCATCTTTTTCATATAATCTTTAGGACCAACAAAGAACTTGACAAAAACGACAAAAAATTCGAAGAGAAAAAATTGTCAAATCAAATCAATTTGTGCTATCAACAAACACAAGGATAAACATCAATGTGTTACTTCATTTTATTTCACATTTCTTATTTTTTTCCAAATTTCAGAATTTTTATTCAATATTAAACCAGCAAATATAATGTGTTCTAGTGTCTGGGTAGTAGAAGGTACAAATAGGATGGTAACGTTTGTGTCACGTAAAGGGGCAATAAGTATTAAACGGAAATTAGTGGAATGGGATTTGAACAATTGGATGTTAAACAGCTTGATATTTAATATAATGTTCAACGTAAACATAACGAAATGTTAGAAAAAAATACCAACACAATTATGAAGGACTGGTATTGCAAATGTGTAAGCAATTCATTTGTATTTTCAATTTTGACAGCCTATGAAATAATGGATGTCTGCCTGCAAATGTTAACCATATTATTTTTCAGTTTTATTGTTTTTTTCGAACTAACGTGTAGAAAATGCATTCCATTCAGCTAGATGTCTAATAAAA
Source organism: Phania funesta (assembly GCA_963932375.1). Taxonomy (NCBI): domain Eukaryota; kingdom Metazoa; phylum Arthropoda; class Insecta; order Diptera; family Tachinidae; genus Phania; species Phania funesta. The sequence goes on from OZ010653.1 coordinate 82,879,350, forward strand.
TTAAAACTTTAACTGTTTTCAAGGTTGTCCATTATTAATAAATAATTCTCCTTCTGAAAAGAAGGAAAAACGAACTCACACCTAAAACTTAAAATTATGTGGCCAAAATTGAATTACTGAGACTATGGACGTGTAACAAACAAGTCTTATCGTTTTTATATAACGGTCTAGTTTAAAATTGACCTAAACATACATATTCGCCATCTATCGTTAAGTTCCAAACAAGAACACAAGTCGCAAACCTGCTTTACTCAACCTGAATTGTATAACAGTTAGTTATTAATGTAAGGAAAAGGATTTGGAATCTCACCACCGTTTGTTAATTCGAAAGCGACCTGTTGAGTTAAGTAATAAATTTTAGAAAAAGCACGTGGCAGTAAAATTGGGAGATGTAAAAACAAACATCCAAGGACGAAAAATCGTGTAAAATGTTACTGAAGTTCTTTGTTTATTCACTTCACTAGCATTCAAATATTAATAAATTGGTACTTTTTCCACAAAGACTACTTCTTTGACAATAAAAATAAGCACTTCAGGATGTTACCTGTGCTACTCTGAATACTCAAACTTTGATACCAGTAAAAGTACTTTTTATTTATTGGGAGATGTTGCTGTAATTTTACTTTAAAAAAGTATTACATTTTTCATCCCTATGCCAATTATTTCTTATTATTTTGTAAAATGGAATGGTAAATTTTATTACTCTCTTCAACTCTCCTCACAACTTCGTTAAAATCAGAAGTCCTTTGAAATAAAAGTCAACACTTTCGATTTTTTCTTTGATATTATTTTGCATGCACATCTCTTTCCATTGTTAGGGATTTGCTAAATTAGTTCTATTTATAAGTTCGTTGGGTTTGGATTGTCTTCTTTTACCGAACGTCTTAGCGGTCGCCGCGTATAAATCGTACAAAAATACGTACAGTATCTGCATTTAATTTGTTAAATAGCTTCTTAACGTAAAAATAGAACGGAAAATATTTCTCTGCACAAAAGCAATATTTTTTTATTGTTTTTCAATCGTCTGATACAAATTGTTGAATTTTTTTTATTTTTTTTGGTACAAAGTGAGTTGGTTGCATATTTGTTCTTGCTGCTTAAATGCGGTCACTTGCCAGATACAGTCTTCAACAAAGTTTGCAATTGCAATCTGATGGGTCGGTCGGTATTCAATTCTTAATATCATGCGTTACGAACTAAATTATAATTGTTTATTCATTGAATAAATAAATTAACAATGAATAAATAAACAATAAATTTACAAAAATTATTATTAGGAGATAATCTAGTCTCTATGCGAATTTTGCTGGCTGCTTATATTTAGGAGAATTTTATAAATTGTGAAATAAAATTATATACGAAAAAATCGTTTATAGTCTATTTGGTTAAAAATAACACAAACATTCTCTAACCCACCAACTCACATTCAATAGTATGTGCATTGGAAAAACAGCAAGTTCTCGTACAAGGTAGTCGCAACATTATCTGCCATAATCATCATCACTTACTGTAAGATTAGAGTTCGAGTGCTGCATGAAGGCAAGTAACATTGTCACCGCTAGTTTTAAGAGAAAATGTTGCTGCATTTTATTATATGGGATATTATTATAACATCTCGGTGGACATTTCAAATGCAAATATAATGGGGACTAAAAAGCCAAGGATAGTTAACAAGATACTTAAGTGAAACAAATATGTGGGTTTAACTTTAAAATAATGGGTTGTCTCTAACAAAACGTAATCAAGATTTACTGGATTTTTTTAATATTAATAAATAATAATTTTCTATCTCAACCAGGTTATTGTGTGTGCTTAGCCATCTTGTTCTCACATGAATATAAATTAAATCCTGTTTTATTATTTTGACATTCAAACGGATTTATTGCTGAAAAGAATGAAAATATACACCCGAGGAAAAATTTACCTAGAATTTTGTATGTTGAATATGACGAAACGCCCTAAGGCAGTCGTTAAAAATCTCTTGCGAGTATATGCATACTACCGGAGTACTGTTTATAATTCTTAATTAGTTTATAATTTTGTCTTTAAAAAGCGACAGTTAGCGTGGTTCATACCCGGCTATAATTCTGTTTGGTATGTCTCTGTGTAGGTAATTACACCCGTGTAGTTAAGTAGAGCTGATTAATATTGGTATACGATTTTTTCAAGTACTATGTGGCCCCAGTTGAAGTATTGCTGTTCAGTTTTTTTTATAAGAAATGGTGTTAACAGTTTTTCCCTCGTAGTATAAAACCTCTTAATAGAACAGCAGACTTATTTTCGTGAGTGTAATTACAAATGCAAAATAATAGAATTCTTGCTTAACCTGCATGCACACCTAACTAAACTTTAACAATATCTTATATAACATTGTAGTAGATATTTATAGGATATCGCTAGAACGAATAATATAGAAATTTCTTTATGCTATCTACCATCTAACATAAAAGCAAACAATTTGAATTAGAAAGTACACGTAGTCAAGTTTGTACCAGTACAGGTACCTAAACATCGCGTGGGTTTGTAAAACTGAATATAAAACCTCAAATAACACCGCGTAGCAGCCAGCATTGATTTATGGCTACGTATAATGGAATAAATATATGTTTCATATATTAGTGTGTGCTGGCGGTATTTATTATCCTTATTCATACAAAGTAATAATATGGAATGATATAAAGGAAAACTGAAAGTAAATCAGAATGATCCCAAGGATAAAATGGTTTGAGATTTTGTAATATTTATCCAGGTAATAACACTAGTATTTGTCTTATTACATATCCGTATGGCTTGGGACTAAAACGTAATATGTATGTTTTTCGCTTTGGGTCTTCATCCGTATCTATAATGAACTCATATCTGTAAGAGCTTTGTTATTGCGGAAGTTCAAATATTGTGACTTAGCGAGTGGTCCAGGAGCAAGATACTTAAATCAAAGGGTTAACGTCATTCATGACTACTTTAATTTTAACATGGATAAAACAGACGCTTTCGTGATTAAGGGCATGCGGCGTGTACTCTATTCAAATACAACAAAGTACAAAGGTGGGAAGCCTGTAAGATCCTGAGATAGAATAAGTTATCTTGGAATATGATTTCATTAAATTTTGAATTTTCTGTCACCACGATTTTATTCTGGATATAAGATCTAAGAAATCCTTTCTCTTGCACTATAGAACATTCGTAAATATTTTACTAAAACGCTCACAAAACTTATACGCGCGGTATTTACCCATGTCTAGTAGTGAATGTCGTTTAACTAGATACGTGTTCTTATACTACTTACGGCAAAGAGCAATCGAATCAAGGTTCTACTACTTTGTTTCTTTGCAGATTGTTTTGGAAAACATAGTTGCAGGATGAAAACACTTATAAACATCATATTGCAAAATGCAAACTATTTGCAGTGCAGCACAGTTAAAATGGATTCTATTAATGACAATCTTAACAAAAGGTGAGCAGAGTATAACAAATAATTCAGATCTCTTTTAATTTTCTTCCATCAAGAAAATAGTTTAGATAATCAATTTTTTAAATATGTTCTTGGATTTAACTCAAATATTGTAATGCCAGATGTCTAATAGACAAAAGCGTTAGATACCCGATTATTGCATTTGTGCTGCCACACATTTATGGTTTCAAGTACCGATATGGAATAAATGGTTACATTTCAAAATCCTTTAATGCATCTAGAAGATTGTTTATGCTGTGCACCGCTTTATAGTATATATATATATATATATATATATATATATATATTTTTTGCTTCATCCTGTTAGTTCTTGCGTAATCAAGTTTTATTTTTTCTTGGTATGAAATTGTGAAAGCATTTTTCGTGTAAAGACACATACATAATAATGCAATCACAATTTCAGAATGACTTCCATTTTGTCATGTTGCAGCACACACACTTACTGTATAGATGTATATTATTCATTGTAGATGTTGCAATGTTCAAAATAAATGCTTAAGGAAAACCTGTAAAATAGATGGAGAAAAATGAGCACATTATAATAAAAACACAACAGTAAAAGGACTAGCAAAAAAGTAAAGAAAAAGCAATGAATGAAAAGAAATTTAAAGCGTTTTTAAGTGAATTAACAAATGAAACTATCAGTCTAAAGACAGAAGTTAAATAGGTATGACAATAGAGCTGAGAAACAAACTTGTAGTAAGTTTCAGTAAAAAGTTTTAAATTAAAAGTATATTTTTGTTAGCAAAAATTACACAAACAGAAATACTTAAGGAAATGAATAAATATTTAAGAACTCTAAATGTGGTAGAATATAAAAAAAAAATTAATTAAAATGGACAGCGAAAGTGAGTTTTTTTTCTGAGATAAAATATTTGCGAAAGCAAACTATACTTGTCTGCGTCACACAATATTTCTTGAAGCTTAAAATATTTTTTGAGATTCATTTTCACTTTCTCGATGTACAACATATTTTCTTAACGCTATCGGAGCAGAACCTCCACTCGTAAATTGTAATAAATTTACTTAATTTGTGATACGAGTACCACCAGCAGTCATATGAAACTAAAAAAGCAGAAGTCCAAATTTAAGCACATAATACTGAAATTTATTACCTCAAAGGATTTTTTAGACAAAAGTACAACATTAGAATTGAAACGAAGGACAAAAATAAGAAGAGCAATATATAAAGAACTATTTATTTTGATATCATACTATAACCAGAGCTGTTAAATTTCGATTACGATTAGTAACCAATCACATTACTTTTTAAAAAGAATCGTAATGATTATATAATCCACTATTCAACAATTTCTGATTACTAATTGATTACGATTACAAATAATCAAAAAATAATCAGGATTACTTGCGATTACTAAAAAATAATCAAAAATAATCAAAAGTAATCAAAAATGAGTTTAACTACTTTAAAAGATTACTTTTGACTATTTTTGATTACTTTTGATTACTTTTGATATTTGTCAAATGTAATCAAAAGTAATCTTTTAAAGTAGTCGAACTCATTTTTTGAATACTTTTGATTATTTTTGATTATTTTTCAGTAATCGCAAGTAATCCTGATTATTTTTTGATTACTTGTAATCGTAATCAATTACTAATCGTTTAAAACTGAATGTAATCGTATTGTATTCACTACTTCTACTTTAAAAAAAAGTAATCTAATTACTAATGATTACGATTACTAATCATTACTTAACAGATATGACTATAATACACATATTTTAAGATACCTGCATTCAAACCGACTTACGCTTATTGGCATATACATCAATTTGAAATTAACTATGATTTTAAATGAACTATTATCCTGTTTTCTAAAAAGCAGCACCTACACAAAATCGAATCGAAACTTATTTTTAATTTATGGTTATAATATATTGTATCTAAGGCAGGACATCCTAAAATTTTTTAAAATATTTCAATGTTTTTTACACAGGTTACACAGAACAGAAATACAAACACTATGGTTTTCACACATTAGATTTATAATATGTCACGTCTATTGGTTTAGTCTACTATTATCTTCAAAACGTATTCTAAAGTGTTTCTAACGCTTCTAAAATAGAAGCAATAGTAAAAGTAAAAATATGTAGAACCACATAAGGACATTAGTGGATTAAGGTATTTCAATGTGAGAAAGAATTTAGTAGAAGACATGTTGGACACGAGTTTTTCTAAAGGAAGTCTACCGTACGTCAATTGTATTGAAAGTTTACTAAAAATCGACCCTGACAAACATATTCAAAATAGTTATGATGTGAATATATAATATCATTAATAAAATTATGCTGACGGCCATGGTGGTCGGATACGTTTTTACCTATTTTAACAAACTAAATGTCAAAAATAGCCCAAATATTTATAAATCACAAATAATAATTTTATTCGAATTCGCTAAAATCCACCACACATAGAAAATCAATCGCCAAGAAATAAAATTATTGTTTAATTTTCATTTAAAACAAAACAAAAACACGTTTCTATTTTCTTAATGAACTTGCATTTGGTATAAAACACAAAACAATTTTTTATGATTCTTAAACTTTTGTTTTGGTGTTGCATGAAAAGCTTCACCTCGTCCACACATATCCCAAAATAAACACCAATAAATACCGTTAAGTGATTTTTAAATTGTTCGAACAAAAGTTCTTCTTTCTGTTCGAAGGAACAATTGAAATATTACTCGAACACCTGAACCAATAAAGAATCAAAAATATTTTCGAATACATTGAAAAACTAAAACAAATAATACTTATTCTTTGGTATCCTTTTTTATTAAAAATGCAAGAATTCATTACGAAAGGATGACAAATAATTCATTAACAAAAAACAAGAATACTAAAAGATTTAGATCATATTCCTAACTGCATTTGCACCTTTGCAAGACCATTTGCACAAAACACTGTTTGATTTATATTTAATTGCTGGCATTTAGTTAATTCTATTTTTTTGATTCTGTTTTTTTATTGCTTCTGTTTATATCGATTGACCTGCTTTTTTATAAAAAGTTTCGATTTCTGAAATTTAGTGCTTCACACAGGATATATTCGAAGATTCGAATATAAGAAATTTAAAAAAGATGTGCCTCTAAAACCAGATCACACAATTCTGCGGGCTTAGATATTTTCTATATGTTTATCAAGAGCATTACATCGTTTCTGCAATTATCCTAACTGCTTACTTTCTAAACTTAATTTATATTTAATAGAATAAATTATAAGCAAAAATTACCGATATGATATTATTTAATTAATATGCAAACATATTGCTTTTGTTTTTTTCTACCTTAAGAAACTTGATAATAAATTATGATAAAACTTAAATTACACAAAAACTATAAATATATTTATTCCTTCTACTACTAGAAGTAACACAAAAGTCATTGACAAAATTGTGATCCTGATAAATCATATAATATTCTCTGCAAAAACATTCACCCATTACAGGATCATTTATATGCAAGAACTAAACAAGTATTTGTGTATACAATGTGCACATGTAGCTTGTCTTTAACCCTTTTGTAAACAATTAAAACGAAGTATCATAGAAATCTCAAGAATTAAAATAACTAATTTTAAGCGTCCCCCTAGCACTTTCGGGTGCAGCAACGGGATTTGCCCTGGTTATGTAGGATTGATAAGGATGGAAGATATTGTTTAATTGCATTGTCATAACACGGAAATTATCTACAATGTAAAGGTTAATTTATTTTTCCGCTCTACTAAATCTTTAAAAATTTCTTGGCGACTGTTTGTGTAATCTCATACTTTCCAGATATGCTTAGATACTTTCAATAATTATTTGAAACAGAAAATAACATACGTTTTCAAACGAAATTAAATAGAAGGATGTATTTGAAGATAATTTTTGCACCCTCCCATTAAAGTAACATAAACAGATATTACACATACTTAGATACACAGACTTGCTAATATATGTGGGTATGTCTATAAATATAAAAGTATAAAATAGAAACACCCCCATATACTTCTATATTATTTCGGTTATGTGTGAGTGCGAATAAAAAAATTCAATAAAATTAAGCAATCAACAATTGAATTCTTTACAATTCTACATGACTCAATCCTACTTACGCACACACATGCATGGCTAATCTTGTTACGGTTTGCTGGTCCCGACGACGTCCCCGACTAGCTCTGGTCTCTCGGGCGGTTCTTAACCCTATTGCCGGGCATGACAAGGTAACATAAAAATAAATTTTCTTTCCGGACTTACAACCACCAAAGTGTCTGCTCTAAAATGCTCTGATCCATGACAAGTCTTGGAGACAGGTGTTGGTCTCTTATTTGCCCACCCAACCATGTCGCAATAAACATCCTATTTTTTTTTTTTAAAGCCAAGCTTGCGACCCAGTATCCGCTAGACCGAACGTCACTACTCACCAGTCCATTTCTTGCCTCAACCCTTTTAAATTATTCACACATTATTTTTTTTCCTTATACTAAATAACATTCATATTTATTTAAAAAAACTACTACTAACAATTATTATATGGGACTATACTTAACAATACTGATTGAATAATAAACCTATAATAAAATGTTTTAATAAAAAAATATAAATTTCTACTTATTTCTTATTTCCTTTCTTTACATCCATATACAATGCACTTATTATTTTCTTATTTTCTTAAAGAAAGTTGGTTACTATTCACCTCTCACCGCTCAAACTATTTCCGTTACTATATTCCTTATTTATAGGAACTTTCGAACTCTTATGATTTTCTTTTTCTACCCTTAAAGGAGCTCCCTCTTATCCTCTTTCTATCACCTAATTTGAGCAATGACTATTCACCACTTAAAAAAAAGATCGCACCAGTATGTATATGAATATAAATTTTCTTTTCTATTCACTTAATCCTAACACTCCTAACACATATTACACACTCACAATTCACACAACTTTTTCCACAAAAACACTATAATCTTAAGACTACTTATTCTAATATCTCCTTTCTTCCAATATCGATTGTATTCTCGCAGTTTTATTTGTGCACAAAAATTTTTTTTTTGATTGTTGCTTTTTTTTTTGAATCTCATTTGCCGCTCGGTTATGTTTACTTTATTCTTTTAAAACTACAAATTATTACCTGGCTATTTTTTCTCTGGCACGGTTTTGCACTCAAGAGGTCCTTGGTACCTTCTTTCCTTGCCTAAATAACCAGGTTTTTTTTTTACACTTTGTATCACACAAATAAAATATTGAGCCACCTCTCTAGGGCTATAATTAAGTTTCTTCCTTTAATGTTTTTTTAATACATCCTTTTTTTTCTCTATTCGCACTGCTTATCTACCCGTATCACTATCTCTCACTTTCGCAATTCCTTTCACTTTCTCACTATCTCTATCACAAGAATACTGTCTCTAATATACTGTTTGTAGCCTTTATATACGCTGACCTGCCTATTTACTTCAAGCAAATTTCCCTATGCTGAATTACATTCGTCTATTTACACTTTCCCGCCAATTAGCTTGAATCTCGAACTTTCCCTGTATATATATATGTATGTATATATATAATAAATCCCCGTCGCTCCAGTTAAGGGCTAAAGTTCGATTTACTGTAATTATTCCGTTTGCCTACCTATCCTTTATTTTATGTCTTGTAGAACCAAATTAATTTTATTTTTTTTTTAATTTTTATTTTGCCATACAAAATCCTTCTCATACAAACTCCTGTACTTCTACTAGGCTCTCATAAATTTTAGGCGGTATCTGCCATTCATTCATTAGCTATTTAAAATTTATTTTCAAAACTCGTTCCACAGTTACTAATGAATGAAATACAACTCTAGCTTTTATAATATTACTCCGCGTTGCCAATCTCACGTAGCTTTCGATCAGCTGTTTTTAAACATTGGCAAACACCAGAACATTTTATTAATCAGCACGTGGACATTCAAACCATTATTTTACTATTTTTTCAACTATTTAAGTAATTTAAATTTATTTTCTTTTCGTTCTAGGTTTACCAACAAATATTTCTAAACTCTTATTTATGGTTCGGAGGGGCGGTGTTCTATTTTTCTTCTGCAGAAAGTCAACTGGACATAATTTATGTACATACATACATACATGTATGCCAGTACCCGCAACAATCTATCTATTTATGTTAAAGTTATTTATATCTAAGTTCACAATTATGTTTCGTACTCGTTTCAATATATCAAAATAGTGGAACATATGTTTGATAATTTACCGCATCAGGTGTGGTTTCCGGTTTTTATTTAACATTCACCAACTTATATTTATAAGTCTGCCATAGACGAGTAGAGTGTTTATGTCGCTGACTATGATGATATCTATTTACCTGCATTTCTTTGTAGATTTAATTTAGCTTTAAAAATGTTTCTACTTTAATATGACCTCATTTGTGAAGTTTTTTTATTTGTGCGAATACTGCACACATCATCCTCTACATACTCGTATATTATGACTGACTGTTGAGTGCCACAAAGAAAGCAAGAACGTATATGACTTAAATGTTTGTTTAATGTAGTGAATATCCAAGAAATTTAAAACTTTACATGGGTTTTATAAAAGGAAGAAGAAACTATAATCAAACAAATCCCCACTCATACTTAGAAAAGAAAAATATCTTTATTCAGGAAGAGAGAATTTTCCAAAAAATATTCGTGGCTTTATAGGCTTAACAAATGTTTCTTTCAAATACTTAAACGAAAAGGAAATTTGATAAGGCAATAAGTAGGATAAAATTTGGTAGAATTTAAGTAAGTAAATGTTTCTTTTATTTGAAAATTGTTAAGGTAATATTTTTAAATTAGAATGAAAAATTTAATATGGAACCGAAATATGTAGCCCCCATGTGACCCATATGGTAACAAAGGTTGCAGTGTTGCAAATTTAATTGCGAGGTCACATATAAGCACAAACATTTTTCTTTCGAAACGAAGTTCCTCACAATTGTCCTACAAATATAAAATTGTTTTCAGAGACATTCAATAACAATCAATTTCCTTTTAAAACTAATATGTCACATTACATTCACAAATACCCTGTGTCTTCCCTTTTTACACTTTCGAGGGAATGTTAGATGACACACATGTACTTTTTCTATTACAACTATTTATTTCTGAAGTAAGAAATTAATCATTTTACCCAAGTTTGTAAGCTGAGTTGTTCAGGTAAAAACCTTCAAAACGGAAGAAGCAACATTTGAAAATATTCTTACAGTCATGCAGGTTTCGCTTTATTACACAGTGCCATTGCTATGTAGTGCTGCCGGTATAGTTACCACCTAGGGAACATTTATTAATTATCCAACGTGGTTCCTTCTGGAATTGGCAACACATTTTCTGAATTTAACTTTTTTTTTATTAAATGTGTAATCTAATTGTATTTTTTATTATTGTTAATATCACTTCTTTAGTTGATGCTGTTTTACACACTGTCTTTACGAATGCTCACACAGAAGCCGAATGTTTATTGGGTAATATTTTACGCAGAATTTTATCGACTACCACTAAAATAAAAACTTTTGTACGAAGGAATTACTTGAGGAGAGCAGCATGTAACAGACATAAAATCTACCAAAACATGAATGAAGCAATTCAAGGACTTAAACACAAAAATATGGTTTGGGAAAGAATAACGCCATTAAAATAAGTAGACCCTTGAGCTTTTTTTCTCGGTTTGATGTTCTTTAGTAATAAATATCGGTTAATATGAAACACTTAAACTTTTTAGTATTTTCATTTTCCTTTTCACAAGTTTTAAAAACTTTCTTTTCGTATTTGTTTTTTGGTTTTAGTATAAAAAAAAAAAAAAAAAAACTTTTTAAGAGCAATAAAGGCAAATTTATAAAGCAACTTCTTTCAAGCGCATGAGATATTATAAAATTTTTGTACATACTTCGTAAAAGCTGAGGAACTTTCGGCTTAAGTCGCCGATTTATTTGATATTTAATATTTATGCTTTGTTTATCTTAAAGCAGAATTATTCCTGCCTTAAAGTTTTCTTTTGTGGGCAGACTGTGCAAATACGGGTATGTTATGAAAATCTATCATTAGAGATAAAGAGACCAATCTGAAATACGTAATATGAAGGGCATGATTGTCCTAAGCATTATTTTTGTAAAATAAGTGAAACCAAAAAAATAATCTTATGACAAATAATTAGGAATTTACATAAAATGGTACGAAAGTGAAAATAAAAAACTTTAAGGTGAAGTTTTGAAAATTAACAATTTTTTTTCGATAATAGCACGTGTTTACACTTCTACATATTTATTAATTACATTAATTACAATACATTACAGTTATTACAAAACAATCAATTACGTTACAATACATTACATTGCATCACATAAATGTTATTACATTTATGTAAAATCTCCTTTATGATACAACTTCTTTAGTATTTAAATTAAATCAACCTGACTCTCCCACCCACAGTGCAGCAAGATACATTTTGTGAAACATAGACTATGCTTATAAAAAAGCCAATCCAAAGCAATTAAAAAAAATATTTTGTTTTGCATTAAACAGGCAGCAGCAACAACACAAACGATAAAGGTCGTTTCCTAATACACCTAAATAAGTATTTGGGAACTTAATGCTTAATATTCTTTATATATAAACATTTAGTAAAACCGAGACAAATCCATTTGAAAAAGTTGTTATGTGTTGACTTTTACCCTTTTCAACTTATGCCATAAAGAAGAATTTAAACATTTATATATTTCACCATTTAATCCCAACGAATATCCATGATGGTGTAAAGGTCGTCGAAAGGATCAAACATGAATAAATTTACACTTATTGAATGTGAAGTTTGATAGGGCTCTTAAATAAATCTAAGTAAATAATGGAAACTTTATTGATTTCTTAGTCGTATAAAAAGACAATTGTCATGGAGCCAATCTCAACCTTAAACATCATAAAATGAACAACTAATTAACAATTGTAAAGCTCCATAATAAATAAGTCTTCTAAAATAACAATATTGAAACCAATTATCAATGCAACACTTTCCTTTCTATCGGTTTAATTTCCATTCGTGTATCAATTTTATCAATCCCATTTTAGTAAATTTTACTTGGACATCTTTATTCCTTTAATCTTTTACCCATTGTGTCCTGGTTTCTCTGTGGTATCGTTTTTTCATTTACCAACCGATCTACCCACCAACCAATAATACCTTTTTAATATTTTACAATAATTTTAATTTGTTTTAAGTTTACTACTTTTAACTCGTACGTCCTTAAACATGTTGAGTCATGTCACTATAGATGTAAACATCGTCAGTACTTTAGTTAACTTGCGAAATTAGCGCTTTAAAAGAATGATTTGACTGAAATAAACCTTTTCCGTTTTTCTTCACATTTTATCTACAAGTTCGTGTATTTAAAGCATAATGAACCGTTTATTTAAAAGCTAAAGTATATATTTGTTTTTAACTTTTTTCAACAAAGTAAATAAGCGTTTGGAAGTTATGTTTCTAGAACAACTTATACAGTACAACCTAGCTCAACGCAAACAGAATCAACGCAATTTCGCGAATTGTGCAACTCACAAATTGTGCACTTTGTTGACTGTGTTAGAGCCACTATTGAAGAAAAAACCTCATTTAACTTTGCTACCAAAGTTTTGTCGTCTTCATTAGTTTTTTTATTAAGTTTTTTCTTCTAATTTCATTGTTAGATTAATTTGAGATATGTCCTTAAATACGACTAGTACGCTATTATACAAAGATAATTCAATACAACTGCCCAATGTTTTACTGTTTGCGTGAAGCGGGGTTGAACTGTAATTCATGTGTTAAGATCACGCACAAATCTATTGCATACGGTGATATCACAACACAACTGCTGTGTATAAGCCAGAACAAACCAAGCTCGATTGTACCGATAGTAAGTAAAATAAAGTCTTTGAAAGAACACTTAATTCAAAGTAGTACTACAGAAAGTGCGATACCAGCAACCTTTTAGTTCCTTTATAACACGTGTCCCATGTGTAGTGCAAAACTATTGCTCTGGACGATAACACGAAGGAGGTCCCAGAAAAATATAATAAACACATATTTATGGAATGAAATTGCACAAAAACGCAGCAGAAACTTAAATAATGCTGAGAGTAAGAAGGCGCAACACGAAATCGCATTTTATTGCCACAAAATGAAATGTTACTGAATGATCAAAACCAACGAGGAATATTCACAATGAAAACTCACAGTCTCACATCAACGCGACTATTAAGGATGTACGGAAATTAGTAGCAGTAATTGTACTTGTATTCATGTGAATTGAATAGATGCATGAAATATGGCAAAAAGGAGTAAGAAGGTCTTCTGTGTTGGCAAAAACTGAATGGATGCATGAACGATTGAATGACAATGAGGAAACAGACGGGTAGATAGACATTAACATATAACAGTGAAATTAAAATGTGTCAACAAAAAAAGAAAATAAATAAACCAAAAATTCGCCATGGAGTGTATAGGGCGTATATAATGAAGGGGAACAAATACATTCATTTGGGGCTTAGGTTAAGTATGAGTTATAAAACGATTATAAATATTAAAAAATACATCATACCAGTATTATTTGTTATATACTTTGATGAAATGCTTTATTTTGCAATTACCACTTTCCTCTTTTGTGGTTTTTTTATCAAAAATAATTTAAGTCCAAACATTGTTTCTATTCTAATCATGTGAAGTGTGTGCTTGTGTGCAAATAACTTAAGTTTTAGCAAAACGATTAAAAACAAAAACTAAAATAAAAGAAAGCAATAGTAACGAATCCGCTCATTGAGCCGAACCACAACTCTCACCACAAATAATTTAAAATTAACTACACAGAAATAATAACTCTAACCATAAAATGTTCGTAATATGTTAATACATATAAGATATAGTATTGTTTTGGTGTTTAAACAAAGTTTGTTGGTAGTTGGCTGAAGTGGTTTCCACATTTGATTACTTTAGTCGCCAGTAACATGTTTTTTTTTATTTTTTATGATCCTAGGAGGACCATATTATTACTATCTACAATTATAATATAATTTAGTCCATATGCTTCTTGATATTTTTTCTTTTCAACCATGTATTTTCTTTGCGTGTATATATCTAAACCGTAATTTTTGCTAATAAACAAAACTTGACAAAAGTTTAGAATTAACTCTCTTTTTTGTTGTTTGCTTATTGACTATTAATTTAGAATCCTTAGCTTTGCGTGATGTCCACATCAAAGTGCCAAGCGTCGGAGGCAGATAGTCACATTTAAATTGTCACTCTGATACCGAAGATGATGCATTATACTCAGTACAAAGGGCGAAGGGAGTTTTACAGTTACACACCAAACAAGAAGCCAGCCATAAACGTGTTTCAAATACCAGGTGTGAGACTCGATGTACGTAAACCATTTATGCAATTATGTCAAGAACACTTACATTCTTATTGTACTTATTTTGGTTTCGTTTACAGCGTTTAGCATCAAACGGAACTTAACTGGCGTTGGAATCAGCGTTTATGGCCACTGCGGGTAAATATTCCTGTGAAGTATTAGACGATGCACCATCATTTTATACATTAATATCTGCAGCCGAACTAGAAGTTCGAAGGCCAGATTATTAAATGAATGATAATAAACCGCAGATTAATTTCCTTAAAATTATACTCTTAACGTTTATTTTCGTTAACTTCGTATTAATATTTGTTTGTGTGCACCTCTGTGTATTTTATGTTCGTTTGAGAATTGCCACACACTCCACCACCAGCAGCGAATCTCTCCTGAACAGCGAATAATGAAGACGTAAGTATTCACTATTTGTTTGATTGTATCGGATACTTTTATTTCATCTAAAGAGCCACGAAGTCCTGTTACCCTCGTCATACGTGTCAGTGTATAAGTATTAAAATTTTCCATACAATATTGGTAAGGTTTTGTTGTAAATAGTAAATAATGAAAGATAGTGTGTATGTATGTGTGTGTATAAATAAAAATTATGTGACATGTTTTAGCATTTGACTGCACTCCCTCCATCTGTCAGAGTGTGAGTGTGTGTTAAAAACATGAACGTAGCAAACTGACAAACGGGTCAAACATTGCGTGTTACAAAATATACTTGTTAAGCACCAACTCGAGCATATATATGTTATTGCTACCAATCGAGAGTCAAGTACAAATTGAAAGTAATCTATGCAACATGTGGAGAGTGTTGCTATTTTATGTGCAAGTACAATTTTATGCACTAAATGGGCGAACTTGTGTAAGCTTACGCAAATGTTTGTCCATAACTTTGGATATTAAAGTGCACATATTTCCACACATACTCACAAGACTGACATATTTTTGTATTCCGGAAATTTTTGATATGCGTAGATTAACAAATCCATAAAGTTGCAACTTTTATTATTTGAATTCAATGCATTTGCAGATACGTTGCATAGCACAAATTGGTGACATTTACTATACGTTGATATTGAATACCACCAGAAATATTTGAGCACGAATACCGTTAATATGATACCCACAGATCGGGACTACGATCAATATGCCCTGCAGTTTAGTGAAATGTTAAGGAAGAAAAATAATTATTAATATTTATCTCAAATTCAAAGTAAACTAAGCATCAGAAATAATTAAAAATTAAAGTTGCTAATCTGTTGTAGTTTTTCTTATTATTAGTTGAAAGATTTCTTCTACAATTTCATACCCTCAGATGATGCCGAAATTACCGCCTGGTCTTCTCAACTGCATTGGTTAAATTGACAAGCTGTTTCCTGAATTTATTACAACCAGCCATTATTTGTATGTGCTTGTGACATTTAAAAATGTGCTTTCTCAATTCATCAAGGATTCTCCTTGGTTTCTTATCCAGAAATGTTTGTTAAAAATTTAATTTTACAGCAGACCTCGATGTTATGTCTTGTGTACTAATTTTAATATTAAAAAATATCGAAAGAAAGACTGCAAAATTGTAACAAAGAAAATTAACCTGATTTTATTCTTTTACCCTACTTATTGTATTTTTATAAAATTTTTAGTTTAACACTTTTAATGATAAAAAAATATATTTTTGGATTTTGTTTAAAATACACGTAAAGAACCAACTTTTTAAAAATATTGTGAGTTTTTATTTTATTGGTGTATTTGGTTTTCATTTATCAAATACTTGATTCAAAATTGAAAATCATTTTATGCTGGATTGGGACTGAAATATTGAATAATTGAACTTTTTTTTAACAGTCATTTTGGGTAAAAGAATAAATTATTCCGTAAGTGTTGAATAAATAATTTCCCTTAAATGACAGTATTTTATTTATTTTACTAAAACATTTATTTTCTTTGATTAATCGACTATTTTTTATTCAAAAGTTAGCCTTAGTTGTATCATGCAGTATACAACAAGAAAACTCTTACGACATGCAATGCAACAAGATTTACGATATTTTATTTTCATCGCTGTATTCCCAAAATTTATAGTTAATGCTTTTATTTCAAATAATATTTTTTTTATGGCTCAATGCTTTATGCTTCCAAAATGTATTCAGGTGTTTAAGAAATAGTTGGAGATTTATTTTCGAACCCATAATAAAAACTTAACATAATTTATTCCCTGTAAATGGATGTAGGTGTCATAAGTACTTGTATTGTTAAAAATAGTACTTTGCATGAGTGTGGTAACAACTCAGAGGTTGAAGAGGAATTGAACGTAAGTTTTTTATAATACCGTTATTATTAAAGCTGAAAATACATATATGAAGATAAATAACTTTGCACGAATAATGGGAAGATCACTTGACGTTACAGGTACCTTTTCTATGAAGTACGAAATACTTAATGATGATCAATGCTTGTTATTATAGCGTAAATCAGTATTAGTGGAGGGAGATTCTTAACATTTGCGGCATTACAAAGAATTTCGTCTATTTTTTATTTTCATTTTACTTTGTTTCCTGCATGTTGCATTTTATGTCAGTTTTTTTTTTTAATTTTTCGAAATGCGGATTTTGTATCTTATTTTTTTTATTGAAATAAATGCTTTTTGAAACTGTATTTATACTTAAATAACAAACACATTTTAAAAATTAGACGATTTCAATTGACGTTTCTTTGTTATACCTTAAACCAGATATCAGTTTTTTGAATACTTAAGAACATTTTTATTCATTGGACTTTCCACAAAATGTAATTTTAAAATTCATAGAAATTAATAATCGAAAAGTAATTGGAATAAATCCCATTTTTTTCTTCTTAAAATTTACACTTTCACTCAGCATGCGCTCTATTAATTTAAATTGCGCCTCAGGAAACTTTAATTTGAGAAAATAAAAATTATTTACATTTAATTGCCATTCCGCTGAGAAGACATTCAAACTAAGTGTAATTTGCAGTCAGAGAAAGAACTTATTTATAGAGAAATCAACATTTTACAAAAGTTATAAAATTTAATTGAAAGTGGTGAGAGTAAATTTTTCTGCAAAACAATAATCTCAAAAACAATCAAAACAAGCTAAATTATGTTCGACAAAAACCAAAATGAAGTTTCAACGGCAACAACATCAAGTGTTACTTATGAACGGTTTTTGACATATTTTAATTGCGATCATTAGCAATATTTGCTGCCAACTTTATTTGTTGCTTTAGGTATGTAGAATACTAACTTTTTTTAAAGTGAACTCACATCCGTAAATAAACACCCACACACACATTCATCCCAACAGGAATACTTGTGTTCTGCATGTATGTTTTTTAGTATCCAAAGTTGTTGTAGTTGTTGTATTAAGTTCAGCATGAGTAGTAGGGGTGGTATAAAATGAAATAGAAATTTGTACCCATTTGAATTCTCAGCAAGCAGTAATTTCCGCTTTTTTTGTTTTCTAAAAACAATTATTTTATTTTTAGTTTGTATAATTTTTGTACAACTGTGTGTGTACATTTCTGTGCGTGTGTGTTTGAATTTGTTTTGCAAAATAAACTGTTAGTATTGTAAATAAAGTGTAGCAAACTTAGTCATCTCAACTTTTTTTGATGTAGATAATTAAAAAATAATCACTTAAGTTGCTTTCGACAAAAAAGTCAAAATTAATAAAAATACCTTAATATGACATAAAAAAAAAACCAATAATAAAAAGTTGACAAGAGCGATTATGCTACAATATTCCTTATTTTCAATTAAGAGTTAAAAAATTAAATCTTTTTATGACCTACGGCTTTATTAACAAAATGCTTGCTTTAATGGAAATAATTTAATTAATATTAGGCGGTGCATATATAAATACCCACCATTCATTTTTACTGCCTAGACCCTTAATACAAGAGTATTTTACAGTTTTAAAGTGCAACGAAAATTTTTTAAATATTTTACAAGTTCTTACACCAGAGAGTGTTTTTACTGACAAACAAGAATAACCGATTTCCGTTGTAAACTCTAACGCAACGCAGTGTGTTTGTTTCCTGCCTTGGATACCGCAACATATTGACAACAAACAAATTTTCTTAGTGCTGTTACCGTTTTGTAACTGAAGACAAACACATAAACACAAATGTGCTGGTTTACTCTTCAACATTTTGTGATGTGCATGTATTGTCGTTGTTGTATTCTTATTTCTCAAGATACGAATATAAAAGTTGCAGAGAATGAAACTTAAGAAAAGATCCACAAAGAAATTCAAGATTGTATAGAGATATTAAAACATTCCAGCCATTGTTTTGTATATTATGTGCTAAGACAAAAGCAACAATTTGAAAGACAATGTTGACTTGAAATTGCTGGGGAACTAAACAGGCAGCTAAAGCTTACAAAAATATACCAGAGTCAAATGTTACAGTGAAGTAGTTTATGTACTAGGAGAACTTTAAATATGTTAAGAATAAAAGGGGAAAAATTAACTAAGAAATATATTTATATTTCCATGTCGAAAAAATTAGTAGAAAACTCTGTTACATTTAACGCTTAACGCCAATGAGGAATAGTTATTACTGTAAAATAAAATATGATCTTATTTGTGTGCAAAAGGGTGCAATGTCTGCAGTAACTTGAACTGTGTTAGTCAAACGTTTGTTTAGTATGCTGTGATCCTATTAAATTATATTTAAATTTGTGTATTCGTGCTTACATAGTCTCTGGCAGAACAAAACAAACAGAAAAAGCTGAAACCCTCAAAATTAGAGCAAAAAATATTTTCAATTTAGGTTGTTGCTTTTGGCTCAACTTTTCAACTTGTCTGGTACAATTGTAACAATTATGTTTATGTTTTGAGTGACATGTTTGGATCATGAAATACATTTTAAGTATGTTTCTTCTTGAAGCATATCTTTTCTTTAAAGATTTATATTCAGCTAAAAATGTTAAACTAAAACTTAAAACTTAAAATTTTAATGCAACATAAAGGAAACTTAACGTATTGGCGTATGATTAATATTTATTTCATATGAAGAGTTAATAAATATTAATTGTACAACCGGTGTCCCAAGAATAAAATACTTGTTTGGTAAATAAAATTAATACCACAAGGTTTGCTATTATACCTTAAAAAATAAAAGCAAAAATATGTCTTAAACTGAAACAAACTTTGTCTTTCATGCTATTTTTTCCCACCTCCTTGATGTTATCTGACTTGGAGTAGTATTAACCTTTCGCCTTAATGTTTTGATATATGTTTGTAGAGCTATTTTCTCTCTTCTAAAAATAAATTTAACAAACAAAAAAATTCTTAAGATTAGAAAAGGCTGCTTGAACTCTTATTTGGCATAAATTGTTAGTCAGTTATTTGGTATCCTCTATCTCTTTTATTATTTTCGATTGCAAAGGTTTTATTAACAATATCAAAATTAAAAAACGAAAGATATATTTAGTTTATTGTCCCATTCGCTATTTAATTTCTATGACTCAATTACATTATAGGCGGAAAAATTAGTTTATAAATATAATTTTTATGTTGGATTTCTTCCCTACCTGTACTTGGTTCTATTTCAATGACGTTAAAGTTTTCTCTTGTTTTTCACTTTAATGCGGACTTTGCTTTTGTTTCGTTAAGAGGGAGGGGCCAGCAAACACTTAATCGTTAAATATCATGTTTTGCAATGTTTTTCTACTTAATTTTGCATTTTTAATTTCTATTCTAAAATGAGGTCTTAAGTAGTAAAAAGAAAAACAAAAACAAAACTCAAGAGAAAGCTTTTATGTTGATTTGAAAAATAGGAGAACTCAACCTAACTGTATTATCTTAATTACTTACAGAACACGTTAATTTGTGTACTTCTATAGCAAAAATATTTTGAACTTGCTTAAGTATTTAAGTTAAACTACTAAAGCTACTATGCTAAAGTCATCACAGCTGCAATGCTAAAAAAGTACATTTGAATATTTTTTTTTTATAAAAAACTTTAATAAAATTGAGAAACTCAGGGTGATGTTAACTTTTATCTAGGTTTTAATTGACGCACGTATCTACATAAATATTTTTATCTTCATTTCTATATGAAGCTAAAGTGTTAAAGTAGTGTGAACACTCAACGAAATGTTTACATAAATTTATAATGGGGTGTAAAATTTAAGATGCATAACTTGGCAATTATGCAACTCACAAGCTGTTTTTCGTAAAAAAAAAAATAAATTTTGTAAAAGAAGTAATTTCTTCAATTTGAACGATACCTTTTCCTTGCTTAAGTAGTGCAATTTTAGTCAAGCCGATTAAAAATTAGTCAAATTAACCAATAAGTTGAGTTGAGTTTCGTTAATATGTGTTGATGAAATTCTATTTATAATAACGAGCAAATTAAAATGTTTGCATTTCGGTACCATACTTAATATGTTTTTATGTATGTACTAACGTAGGTATATTTAACGCCGTAAAGAAGGTAAACTGAATTCAGATATATTTTTGTAGAAAAAAATAGCTAAAAATATATTGTCATTTATATTATATTTTTCCAAAAACTTAAAACATTTTTAAAGCTGCTTTTAACCATGTCTGTTCATACTTTAAGTAAATTGTGGCTGTTTTGTTAAATTTTAATAACTAAGCTCGTTAACGTTTGCAAAGTTCTTGCTATCCTGCATGTACTTGTGTAACTAAAAAATTGTTGCAAACAAATATTTGTTTTAACGAAAATTATTTAAGAAGAATTTTTGGGATTTTATTATTTTTATTTCAAAAGTTATTTAATTTATAATTCCAGCTCATTGGGAAATCGTTATCCAACATAAGATCAATAAGTGACAAACTTCGTCGATTGTTCTCCTGATTATAAGTATTACACAAGATCTTCAACACGCAACATTCACAGGACCCTGTTATCATGTTGTAGGATTCACCATCGACTTATTTTACAATAGCTTATGTTTATTGCTGGTAATTTGCATCGAAAAGTTTATTATAACATATAATTTTATTTTATATGTTTTTAAAATATTGAATTGAGGCCATATTTGGGACTGAGTACTTTACTTCAACAAATAATCAAAATCTGCGTAATATGTAGTCACCGATATCTTTGTTTTACGTTGTCTTAATTCATTTATACCGCCTAAGTTATCAAATTTAATTAAAAATTACAAATTATATACAAAATGTAATGTAAATGTAATGTTTGTAATTACAAGTTACCATGTAGCAGTGAATCTTATGATTATAGTTTGATAGAAAGGCGACGATACAGATATACACTATACCACAACCTGTTCACAAGCTAATAAACTAAAAGTGTATTTCAATGAACCTTAACAAGAGAGCTTGTGAATTGAACTATTGATTCGTATGAATTATTTACTATTCTAAATCAAATATTAATTTCTTTCTTTTCCATCAGCTATTTACTCAAGCGTTTCCTGTCGGAGAGGAATAAATTCAAGTCTCCTTACCAAAAGGTGCAAGGAAAATCAACAACATTTTCTGAAGTTCTTGTCATCACTACGTTCTTGTAAATTAGCGTAATTTAACATCTGCTCAATAATTTTGATTTCTCAACACATCGATGCGATATAGATTTTTTTGTTCATACATATGTACATATTTAAATTTATTTGCATGCCTTCCCATATATCTCCATGATTTTCACACATCTACATACATCAAAGTAAGTTACATGTTTTTTTTTACACATTTCCAAGTAACGCACAATCACAATTGCATGCACAGTAGGGCATAGTTTATTCATTCCGCAAATGTGTTAAATATGCATGTAATCACACTTAGTTTGTTCAGGCGTGTTGTGCACTAAACAATGTTGATGCATTTTTTGCCGGCTTCCTGATTCTTGTACTTGCTATAGCAGGCTGTTATATTCTTTAGATTTTCTAATTGATGTTACGCTTACTAAAACTCAAATTTTTTGTTGCATAGGGTATTTTTAAGTCAATATTAAAATGCATATTATTTTTGCGGTCTTTGTGAATTCTAATGCAGATTGCACGGCAAAGTTGATATTCATGATTGTTTGCTTTTCAAATACATTTTGTACGTGAGTAAAATAAATAATAAGTAGCTGTCGTCGCTTTTGCCTTTAATATCCTACAATAACTAAAAGTCAACTAAATACAACATTATATAAGAAGAATTATTTAAAAGGAAACTAAGGAACTGAAAGTTCTGTTATACAAACATCTACAAACTGTAGCTGACAGGTATTAGAGACTTTAAGGTTTGTTAAAAAAAAATCAATTATATTTGATTTTATTTTAAATGGGAATTGCATATCCTCACATACGTTTGTCTATATTCAACAGTTTCATTTTTGTTATTTCATTTGAATCCTTCTTATGTTTAGCCAACCCACCCGCCAACCGCACGTAATGCTCGTTCAAGTTTTTAAGTTTCATTTAAATTCATCACTAGCAAATGAAAATGTGTTGAAAAAATGTGAGTTTTAAGCTTTTTAAAACATGAATTTTTGATTACCCCAATAACTAAAGCGTTAAGAGCGGTCAACTTTTTTGATTATGTGTTTGTGGCGTTTTATATAAAAAAAAAAGTTAGAAATAAAGTTTTTAACATAAAAATACTGTTTTGGGAGTTAAAATGATAGCACAGAGGAATTTAATTTGTATTAAATTTACTTAGACTTTCGAATCAGCATGTTCAATAACAAAATTTATTTCGATCACACGTATCAATATCTACCCCTTAGGTATGCTCCCATAAAAAAAAATAAATCGCAATAAAATTTGCTTACACCGCTCAGTCCCAAGAGCGCTCATCTAGGAGTCGAATGGGTCATCCAACCATTACGGTGGTCCCCATACAAACATTTTATTTTTATAATGCTTACCGTCCATCACTAATCCATAAGACGGAGCCAATACAAAATGTACCTAAAATTGACAAAAACTATATTAATCATGGTATTTTGAACAACTGAAAAACTTAAAATTCTTTCGGATTTTCGCAGTATGAAAATTTAAAATATTATAGTCAATAAAAACTTTTACTTAGGGTTGTCATTTGCAAACAAATAAGGCTTTGATGCAGTTGCATAACCAGTGGGTAGTAAAATAGCATAAATAAAATTAAACATTGTTTCGTAAAGTTAAATTGTCTGAACAAGCTGAATCAAATGCTTAATTTCTTTGTCACCACATTTCAACGGTTCACGTGTGGCTTTCAGAAAGCTACAAAGAGAGCGATTACAAAAGAAAAAATTTAAAAATAAGAGTAAAATAAAACAAACCTTATTTTTCAAAACAAAGAACATAACACAGAAAATGATTTGCCAAAACATCTACTTAAAAAAAATTTTGATCTTATATGGTATGAAAATAGAACAAACTGGCTAAAAATATTGTCTTTATTTGAGAAGCAAATTACAACAAATGCTGGCAGCAAAATACGCATTTTAGTAGCATTTAAACCTGAACACACATAACAAAAACACAGAAAAAGAAATGCTGATTGATTTATGGCTTTTGGAAATTCACAAGCAGACAAAAAATATTGTAGAGCTGAGAGTAACAGAAGATAAATGTAGAAGGAAAACTCTCATTGATGTATTTCACATTCAGTCTATAACCGATAAATGTCTTTAATTCAATGCGTTTTTACATGTTTTTCTTTACATTAAAAAGTTAAGATTTTGAAATGAGTTCAGGTAATTTATTTAATTGAAATATTGTTCTACAAGCAAACGAGTAAAAGTTTGTTGCAATACCGACACAAAATTTTAGGAAAAATGTGAAAAAAATTTGCCCATAATTTATAGTAAAACGAGCATAAAAAGTTGATAAAAATTCCAATTCCTTTGTAATGTGAAGTTACGCTTTTGTTGGTTCGTTTATTCGTTAGTAGGATGTGCACGTTGATTTTAACCGTAAACAGCATTACAAGTAGTCCCATAGTAATTATTTCGCTTAAATTAAAACGTTTATTGTCTTCATTATGCTGTTTCAATTCAATATCTCCCTGTATAGAATATTTAAGAAATCCCAATTTAAGCTGTTTGTAAAAACTGTGCGACAGAAAATTAAAAGTTTGAAAAGCGTTTGATTTAAAAATTAATAATCACAATACATGTTTTTGATTATATCGTTGATAGCATACTTTCGAATATATTACTTTTAACTGGATATTTTTGCATTTTCCGAATTTTTAGAGCACATTTTAGTATTAAAAAAAAATTGGTTTTACAGTCTTTCTTTATTTTTAAAAGTATATTTCGGATCGATAACGACCGATTTGAATAACGTTTGTCTTATTTAATTACTGAATTAAGAGCTTTTTTTCTAACAGTTTCGAGTTTTTAAATGGGTTTGCTCTTTTGAAGGCTTTATAGGGTTGAGCTATTTTTCCGAATTTTGCTTTTTGCGATTTTACATTTTATGTTTGGGCGATTTTAATTTTATAGTGATTATTAACAATTTTCGAGTACAAAATCATTTTTGCTTAAAATTACGCAGTTCAGGAAAATGGGCAACATTCGTAAAAAAAATATTCAAATTATAAGTTTTCCCTCCTTTTTTTAAATAGAGATAAAAATAAGAGACTTTTTTTATAAAAGACCTTCAAGCTTGAAAATATGACATTTTATACTCAACTAAATTTAAAATTTGTTAGCATGATCTGCTGATTCAAATACAAATTTGTATCAAGAAAAAACTGCGAACTTTACGGCAAATTTTTTTTTTTTTTTGGAATTCCTCATAAAAAATTCGAATACGTAATTGTAGCATATTTCTTTAATAAAATACTGTTTAATAAAATATTATTCAATATAGTTTTGATTTTGTGTTTTAATAAATTTGTAGAAAATGCCGGTAAAACAATTCCCAGCCACAAAATGAAATGCCATTTACGTTGATAACCCAGACTTAGGAACATGTTTAATAAAGCACCACTTCAAAAGTCCAACTCGCAAAAATAAAAAACAATTATTTGCATCTGAATCCAAGCCAGCACATTTTAAAGTTTTCACTGCATGTGTAATGCACATAAAACCTGTCTTTTAGAGCATATTTCTGGTTTTTGAATTATAATAATTTCTGGACAGCCTAGAACAGAGTTTATTTCAAACTGATGATAGAACAGCAGGAGTCTTCTAGGTAGCACACATTGCTTCACTCATTTAGGCAGCATCTGATAGAGCGTTAATGTCAGTTATTCTGTATAAAAACTCTCTCAACTACATCTGCTATTGCAGCGTAGTTCGACTTTAATGCTTTCAAACGTAGTGTTCTCCCAAAAGAAAAAAGAACTTCTATAGAATATGTTTGACAAAAGTTTTTGTCATTTATGAATTAAATGTACCTGTGCATACAGTAAATGTATGAAGATGTATAAAAAATTGTAGTTCATTATGATAAAAGGAAATAATGAAAAAGTTAACCAAAGTAATAATAAACAATAAGCAAGAAGAGAGATGGAGGT
The DNA here is from genome assembly GCA_963932375.1 of Phania funesta. NCBI lineage: Eukaryota > Metazoa > Arthropoda > Insecta > Diptera > Tachinidae > Phania > Phania funesta. Next base: position 82,905,687 of record OZ010653.1, read on the forward strand.
ACTGCTTAAAAAGAGGTCTCAGTTAAGATTAGATATCAGGATAAATATTTAATCAATAAAGTATAAATGAGAGATTCTATGTCTTAGATTTAGAAGTTGTATCTTTTAATTTCGAATATATTAATCATACTATGATAAATGTTTTTTTTTTCGGTTATAAGTTGTCTGCTCTTGTTGCTTTCTAAATGCTGACAATGCTCATAAACCCTCGTCAGTACACTATACAAAATATGAAATATACTTAAATTCATATAAGTGCTAATATTCGCTATTTTATAACATTTATGTTAGTTTCTCTCTATTCCTCCTTCTTCGCCTGCAAAAGCAGGAAAAAATTATATTTTATCATTTTCATTCCGTCTAAAATAAATTAAATATTTCGAAGTTTTTATTCAAACAATGCCAAATAGAGACCTGCAAATTATGTGTCTCACATATTAATACCGGAATAATGTTATTAATATTTTGACTATTGATATGAAACATTTTGTGCTAATAGTTTAATATGAGAGAGAATAAAGTTGTTATCTGTGGTTGCGTCCGTTTGTATGCGAGGGAAACATAGAACACAAACTGTTCATTTAGACATGCACTTGTATGGGTAAGTAAATGAGCGCAGGGTACTTGTGGTTGATGTGATTAAACGATATTATACTGTTGCTTAAAATTAATGGTTCTTGTGGTTTAATTTATAAATTTTCGATGTCATTTCAGAAGTATTCTCTTGTTCATGATACTGGCCTTGATAAGTTGGGGAATCATTTATTTAATTAACACAAAATTATAGTCTAGTGGTTTTGGAACAAATTATATCATTGATATTAAAAACCTTGACTTTGCTGTGACATAACTGTCATTTAGTTAATATTATTTCTGTAGCAAAAAATTACATGACTCATCTTCATTCCAGCATTACTGATATAAAAAATGAATGTTTGTTCTTCTAACTTATAACTCAAATGTAACCCAGAAAAACTAATGTTATATATTTTGACACAATCGCATATTGTTATTGTTTTCACCATTTTTAAGAAGTGCTCCCACAAGTTTTTAAATAGCGGCCAAGAACAAAGCAAAGGAAGATCAAAAACCAATTAAAAACTTTTATTATATTAATTTTATCTAACTTATATTATATTTCATAATTGCAAAATAAAAAAAACCCTATAGAAGACAGAGTGTATAAAAGTACGACAAATTGCAGTATTAGAAACTATTTAAACATCACAATTTCTTTTCAATAATTTACAATAACTACAAGTACTCTGCAAATAAATTCTTAGTGGTGGTATTCTCTAACCTCAGTTGAAGTTAAGTAAAAAGTTACTTCAATACTTCCCCCACGCGAGTGAACATACAATTTTATGTTTTCTTTGTGTTTACAAGCATTATAACACACTCTTGTGTACAAAAGATAGACAAATAACTACGAGCATTTGTATTTTCGAAATAAAATAGAAACAAAGAAAAAATTATGCCAAAGAAATTAGACAAAGAAAAACTTTTTAATTAAAAGTTTACGCACGTTTTAACAACAAGTAAATTCTTTAAACACAAAGACGTATAAAGTACTCATCCTTATACTCTACCTGTAACCATAGCAGTGGTTGTATGGCCATGTGAATGTGTAAAAGTTTAAATATGAAGTGAACCAATATATTTTAATGGACACGTTAATACAAGCGTGTGCACATACGTGCGTATGGCTTTGTGTGTTGTATGAGGATATTATTATGTAAACACATACTCAAGAAAATATCACCAAAAAAACAAAGACAAATAAATGAACAAATATAAACTCATATAGGTAAATTTGTTTATACATGGGGCTTTGTGTCAGTGTGTGTGAGATGCAATTCTCTATGTTCACTTTAGAATCAAGCAATATATGTTTATTCAGCACAAGGACGTAGTGTAAAACGTTGAACAATTTATGCATAAAGTCACGCAATACTTTCTGGAATAGCAAAAAGAAAAACCCCTTTGAGAAAACTTGTTTTTAATAGCAAAATACTCACGCGTTTTCAAGTCGAAAAATTCTTGTTTTGCCAAAGAATTCACATATTGTTGCTTATAAAGCAAATCTCAAAATCTACTTGCAACTTGTACTTACAGCAAAGTTTATGGCATTTAATTCTTGCTTTAGAATTCTCTAGTAGACAAACAATTGTATGTAAATACTAAAACTAGCAGGTAATTGCAAGTGATTCGCCATTAGAAAGATTGCAACTTATTTGAAATCTAAAAATCATTAAAGTTGCGAAACTTAATTTGAAAGAGCGGACACACTTTAATTTAATTTAGTTAGCAAAATCTTTTTACATACATTTACCGTTTCAAATCATTAAGTAAGATAGAGAAATGAATTCATGGCGCTGTTTCAACAGGACACACTTATAGAAGCCATACACATTTCAATCGTTGGTAGAACTTGAGGAGGTTGTATTAGAGATTGCAGCGTTTATAGTGCCCTTGTATTATTATGCGCCGCTGTTGTACGACAAATCAAAACAGTGATTTACTTTAAGTTGAACAACTCGGTCGCAACGTTACTTAACATCTACTAAATTATCTGTCACTGTCACATAACAAAAAGCAAGATGTGAAAATTTTCATTAAGATCTTTACTCAGAAAAACTTGTTTTCAAAATGACGTTGTACAGGGAAATCCGCAAAATTTTGTTTTACGAGGACAAAAACACAAAGTTTTTTTGCTTTATGGCAAAACATTGAATTCGATTACCAACCGTGATATACAAACGACCACAACTGTGTATGAAAACACTTTTTCGAAATTTTAAAAAGAAACCTTTTAACCTCCGTAATGTAGTATTGTTCTGAATAATTTACTTGGCAACTTATTTACGCTAGTGTTTAAAACACTTACCACAAAATAGCAATAGCACTTACAAAATACTGTACTATGCTATAACTTCCACAAGTTTTATTAGCAATGATGTTGCTAATACTCTTGAAAATAGATAATAGCCAAAGAAGAATCAAAAACATTGACTCTCACAAAACATCACTTCTTTCTCGATAATTTATTTTTGCTATAGCTATGCTCGTACTGTTGAAAATACGACAGCAGCAAAAACACCAACAGCTCAAATATAGCAGCAATCACATTGACAGCATTGTAAAACATACTTTGCACTAAGAGGTTATTTTCAAATTTATATTATTTTATTCATTAATTTTAAAGGCAATGCAATTGTGTTTTTTTTTATCAGTCAACTTTCTTTTTTAAGTATTCAAATAATTAAACAAATTAAGAAAAAAAGTGCATGGTCGACAGGATTTGTTTTCCTATACTATTTTCTGCTGCAAAGGAAATATCGTAAATGTATTTGAACTATCACTATTGCTGTTGCTTTTTTAAAACAAGATTTATAGGTACAACAATAGCAATTTTAATTTATTATTTTTTTCACCAATTTACGCATTGTTGAATACACTTAAAAACTCAAAGCAATAAACCAATAACTACTTATTAACATTTTAATAAAACTTGCCATGACTTCTTTTTATTCGTATCTGTTGATGTTGATGACAAAAATAAAAAGCACCTACACTGATAATAAACTCATATTTTTATTTCTTCATAATTTATTCATCGGGACTAAGTGAAGCTGCCATAAAGGATAAAATTTGTAAATTGAAAAAAGGAAATATAGTACGCAAAATATCTTCAGTTCAAACAAATCAAGATGAATATTTTAACTATTTGAAATCGATGTAGATAAGTTTTATACCTTGGTGTGTTTTTATGAAATTTATATAGAGTATACGTGTGTTCTTCATCATTTCTGTTCCTTGCCTATTCATATTACTTATTTTTCTTTTGTTTATTTATGCATGAATCAAATACGACTGCAATAACAATAAAAATAATAAACAAGTTAACGTGCCCAATATACACTATGATGTTGCAGGATGGGTGGTATTTGGATAGCAGTGCACATTAAAATATGAATTAACATAAGGTCGAGCCCACGAACACATACACAGCAATTATACATACATATGAACGGTATGTTCTGGGGTTGGGTGTATCAGTGCAAACTAAGATTTTGTAGTTTTGATAAGACACAAGAGGCAGCCTGAAATGGTAGTAACGAGTGACATGACAATGTTGGTAATTAGTCCTATAAAAGGCTGTATACTTTATACAATGGCAAGGATAAGCAAAGTAAATCAGGAAAAAGGTTCATATATTGTTTATTGAATTTAGCGGAATATTTTTGCGTTTTTTAATTAGAGAGTTTTTTTTGGGTAGTTTATAAATTTAAAAATTTAAAAATAAAGTCTAAATCAAAGACACATATATTGGAAGGTAGAGAGAAATAATTAAAGTAAGCTGGGATTTTTGCAAAGTGAAATCTAATGAAAATAGATCAAACGCTAACAAAATACATTTACAACCGATAAGCAAAGCAGCAAGATTTCGTGCCAGTGCAAGCTGAAAAAAATATTGGCGGCGGCGGCAAACTAGTCGACTTTATTATTCGTGCAAGTACATGGTGGATAAAACCATTTTACAGTGCAAAACTTATTATTAAATTAAAATGCTTTTATTTTCTTGTCTTTTTTACCCAAAGTCTAACATTTACATATTTTTACGAGTAGCACAATAGATATTTAAACAACAACCACCTCTGCTCAAGAGGATGTCACCTTAGGTGGTTTGATCTTCGTTTTGACTTTTTGGGTGTAAAATTTTTCTTCTTGTATTTGAAAGACAAGTGTGCAGATGTTTGCAGAACTGAATTTTGTGTTTGTTTGTGTGGTTTTGCGTGCGGTTTTTTCCTGTTTAAATTTTTGATTTATAAAATGTCATTGTTTAATTTGGTTTATAATAAACTAAAAATTAAGTCAAATGAAAGAAAAAAAATTTCTCACTAAGAGAATTTAACTGTATAACTTTTTTTAAGAAAAATGATATAAATTTAAGCACAATTTGAACCTTGTAATAATTTAAAGTAAAATTCAAAATTAATTTAAATAAATTTAAAAAGTTTCAATTCCTGGCTCTTTAATTGTTGCTTGTTTTCGTATTTAATTTAAAGTTTTTGCTTATTGTGAAAGTTAATTTTTGTTGTTTTATTTGCGCGTCCGATGCAAAAGCAATCCAGCACTATGCGTAATTAAAATTATGTCAAAAATGATTGCCGATAAAATCGCCTATACGATTGTCATTAAGATAAATGTAGCAGCATACGATAATTTATTACATACTAGAATAATAAAAAGTTAACACTGAGAATATAATTAAAATTTTTTAAATGCGAATCTAATGTAAACAGCTGCTTTATAGGGGAAAAGAAAAGTAAACATAGGAAAATATTATATTTTCCCACTTCAGAAATGTTATATACTTAAATCGTATATTTAAAATGATTATAAGGAAATAATTTATATTTTACTTCCACAATAAATTTATGCATATATGTACATTTAAGTCGCTATGAAAATTAAAGAAACATATTAAGCACTACAAGAACTCCATAAAGCGAGCTAAAGGACTGAAGCCAAACTATATAAATTGTTATGTTTTTTATAGGTAGGGGATACACATAATCGCCGGAAATGTAGAAAATCTGATGAAAAAAGTAACTTTCTCGAGAAAATACTAAATGTTGGTAGTTGTTCCAATGGAAATTGAATGGAAATAACGAACAAATCACTCAATGTATTACAATTTTATAAAAATATGGCATTTTTCTCACGTCAATTAAAATTAATTTTGACACGCTAACCCAACTCTGGCCACAATTTGAGCATTTGTTGCCAGAACATGCTTGCTCGTATTGTTTCTTTCTTAATCACAGCTGCTTTCAGCTTTTAATTGCGCATTTTTAACAAACTAAAAATGTGGTTTCATTCATTTCTTATGTGACATTCTTTAATCTTTAATATTCCGGAGAAGAAATATTTAGCATCAACAATTTTAACTACGATTCCTGCACATTTTACGAAATACTCATTAAAATAACTTCTCAAAAAAAGAATGATTGAAAAATATATAAAAAAATAGTTTCACAGTTTGGCAACAGACGCTAAAAAAGTGACGCCAAATATGTTACTGATACTTTGATACAGACACAAGTAAAAACAAACTCATATAGAAAAGCGTCACTGGTAAGACAATGACACCGCCATGACGGCGCCAATAATAACCGGCATAAACAATGTATGACTCTCTTGATGTATTTTGTATGTATTTTGTCACATGTAAGTATTTTAGGAGGATGAATGTAAAGTTCTGATTTAGCTCAAGTTCAGCCATTGTTGAGTTAAAAAAAAAGGTTTCAGGTGCATTACGGCAATAAAATATTTTCAACATTTCATAAATGTTAATTATTGATTCCTCTGAACATGCAACAGCAAAATAAACTTTATTGTTTCAGTTTTCCTTTTACCATGCATCTTTATGTCTTTTTTGTTTATATGTTGGCGTTGGTCTTTGGAGAAATATCGTGTTTCTAATTTTATTCTTCGATTGCTGTTTTATGTTTAGAGACAGTTTTGTTTTGTAACAAGTCAAAAACTTTTTGCGGGGGTTTCCTTTTTCTTGTGAGATTTATTTATTTATTTCACCTCACAAAATATTTATTTTTGTATCCCAAATCGTTTTATAAATTTGTCAACACAAAAAGAAAGACAAGTGACTATTATTAGAATTTTCACTAAATATTGTATGATCGCTTTTAAATCTCTTCTGTTTTCTGCATCCTTGAACAGTTTTAGTAAATGTTGAAGTTTCAGTTCTTAGTGCGTTGGCCTCTTATTACATTTGTTTATATACAATACTAGACAACGTACGACAAAGTACATTTCGTGTCCGATTACAATGCAAAAATTAAACCTACAAAGAGCATCTGCGCCCACACATGAGAAGAGAAACTTTTAAAAGCACCCAACACAAATACAATTGAAAACATTAAACCAGGCGTCAAAACGTCTACATTTTCGAAATAAGTTGCAGTGCTCCTCATGTAACCAAGATACGCAATCACTTCTACACCCGACATAAAATTTATCTTCGTATTACAAATTTGAAGCCACACATACAGACATACACCCATCACCACGTTTTCATGCTGAAAAAAACAAACATCAACGTATCTTTGAAGTCAAACAAAACCACAAAATTACAAAGAAATAATCGAAGGAGAACTGCAGGTTCAACAACAATAAAAGCAGCAGTAACTAAAAGCAGTATGCGTACCACGACACTTACCTGGGTTCAGAGTTGTGGCTGCAGAGTTGTTACCTAATAAAAAAATCTAAGAAGCAGCGAATACAAACAAACACACACCTACGCTTAAATATACAAAATAGAACATGTTCTATTTGAAACCTACAAATACTCTAGCAAGTGCAAATTAAACTCCCAAGTGATCGTATGAAGTTGCAAAAGAATTATTTAGACCACAAGTGTAAAGGACATCACGCAAATATGCTAAACATTGAAAGTTTAAAAATTGTGATTTGTTTTAAATGTTAGAAAAACGGTCTCTATTAGATATAAACTGGTGGTAAATGAAACATTTTTTACTTTCAAATAATTTCAACTAAAACCTTTTTTTGCATTTGGTTGCTACTTGTATCATTTCCATAAACCTTTGTTTAATTTTATTACGGCTTTATTGCTGTTGTTGTTTTTGTTTTCTATACTCTTTTATATCCTTCCTATTTTCACTTGCTTCGAGGTTTGTTATTTTTACTAACTCGTGTTGAAAGCTTAACTCTAAATGGTTTCTTCTTGTTTTATGTATTTTTATTGTTTAATGTTGTCTGCAGTTTTTGCAAAGCACTTCTCCGTCCGTTTCCAGTTTAGCATATGAACATTTCAATTTTACACAAATATGTGGTCGGAATTACTCATATTATTGTTTGTGAAGCTGCAGTTTTTCTTGTTTATTTACTTTTTACTTTGTTTGGAAATTTATGGCCAATACAACGCAAGTGTAAAAGATTTACGGTAAATGCAACAATTCCTTTTAGATTTACAAAATACGAAAACATTGTTATGAGAGACACATTTAGAGATTTATTTTTCGAAAACTTCATAAAAAATGGAGTCTTTAATGTGAATTACTTTTCGACTGATAGATATTCGTAATAAAATGATCAAACAAACATTTGATTTAAGTGACCAAACCAAGTTGTAGAAGTTCATTATTTAGCCATTAATGGCTTAGCATTAGTAAAGAATCCGTTCTAGGCTCATATGTAGTACTGAAAGGAAGTAAATATAAACTTTATATATATTATTTTTTAATAATAATATTGTTTTCTCCCGGGCCTTATTGCTCTTTCAATAGATTTATTTATGACTTAGAAATGTTTACTCTTTTTTTATTTTAATTTATTTAAAAATGTATATGCTCCTTTCATAATAAATTCATGTGCTCAAAACAAACCTTCAATAAATTTTGGTTAAATTTGCCAAACAAAAATGTTACAAAAGAAAATTTTAGTTTTATTCATTTGAAATAAAAGTTCAGTGAACCGTTACCCGCTGCATACAAATAACTATTCCTACACTCGAATACTCGTACATAACCAATTTAATTTCCTCACATACAAACGCATGCATACATACTATAATATTCGTATGTTCTATATGATTGCTTTTTTTTATTTCATTGCAACTGCTTTTATTTATGCCGATGCTACTGCTATATTTGTAGGTGATAATATCGCTAGTTTTTTTATTAAATTATTTATTTAGTTAACGGCATAAACTTCTTTTTTATTATTCTTTGAAAAGGTTGAGTTTTAATAGTATTTCATTTTAATTATTTATTGTGTTTGCTTTTTACACTGCTGTCTAATCTGCTCAATCCGTAATTTGTTGTTAATCTGCTGAATTTTCCACTCTATGGGCATTTGTATGTATTTTAAGTGTTCTTGTGTGATTTAATAAGCCGCAAAACAAAAACTGTCGTAATTCCTTGACTCAATTGTACCAGGAAGGTGCAATAAAAGTTAAACTAAAAAGACAACAGCAGCAAGTACCTTAATAAAAACAACAGTAGCTACAAAAAAATTACTACGGAATATTAAAAACCACAAGTTGTCTTTGTGTTGTTTAGGTTAATATATACGATGGATACTTGGCAATGTATTACGAAACCTTTCATGTAGTTTTTACCCCAAACAGAAATCCAAATTTGATCATTAAGAGAGGAACCAGGTATAGCTCTAAAAAGTATTTTATGAGCATTAAATATTCGGTGAAAATTTAAATTAAAACAAAAATGCTTTTTGCTATTTTACTTTAAAGTAAAACTTTATTTTTTAGATATGTGCGTAGATTCTGGCATTAATAATTGTTTCTTAGCATCGCTTCACTATCTCCACAATAATCACAAAATTCCACTACGATTGCTGTGATACTCCGTTCCACCTACTCTCACACCACACACAACTTAAAATCTATTGAAAAGTTTTTAGGAAATAAAAAATAACACAATATTGGGAAAGATGTTAAATTTTTTAAAACTTTAAATAAAATTAAACGAAGGATCCAATAATCTTCATTAAATAATGATAGAAGCCTGAACAATAACAAAAAGTTGCACTGCTCTCTACTTCATCAAAACAAAAAAAGTTGTTTTAGTTTGTGCTCGAAGAAGAATTTGTGCATATAAAAGGTTGCTATTCAATATTTATGGCTAAATGATAAGGCTTATCGCGAATAATTGGCTACGCTAACCGGCACAATCATCTTATATAAGAAGACACCGGCCCAGGCGATATCATCGGCTCATACTTCTTCCAACACAATGGTGGCAAAACCATTACTATCAACGGCTGCTCATAAATAATAAGAAATTTGATTTCACACGCTTGTACATTCATATTAACCCGGCTTTTCACATATAACCTAGCGTTTACACATGCCACTAGGAGTACGAAAAACTCAATACACTCACACATTTTCACTAATACATTTACATTTTTCGCAATGGCAGCTCCAGTGGCAGCTAAAATTGCATGCGAGTGAAAATTTCAAAACGATAGACAAAGTTACCCTGTTCAATATTAAATGTAAATTTAATGGATTGCGGTTAAATTGTAATTAAAGTTCTACCTTTTTAAATGCGTTGCTATGATTTATTTCTTAAATTGCGCATAAAAAAATTCAAGTTTGTTAATTAAAGAGCTATTAATAATAAATGTAAATCGTTTCCCCAAAAATATGCCTATATGGTGAACTCGGTAACTCTATTTTAAAAAGAAAACAAAAAGTTAAAATGGTATAAAAATTGAGCTAACAGATTATTCAACAAATTATTTAAATCTTTGACATTGTCCTCCCAAATTGTTCTTTCTCATTTCCTGGTCAAATTTTTTTTAATTTAAAAAGTAAAAAAATGTTCTGAAGTTTACGCTTCGACGACATTTTAAAAATGAACTTACACTTGCATGTGTAAACACAAAAACGAATGGCATGAGATTCGACTATTTCGAAGAATTTTTCGTAGACAATACGTACACAACAATTGGATGCCACTACTTGCATTTGTAAATCCAGCGTAAATGTAATTTTCTTACTGTATCATTTTTATTTAGCGTGGACCCGTCTATATTGAATACCCTTTAATATTTTCCCGTTAACATTATTTTAATTTCATGTTGGTATTTCACGCACTTTTTTCATATTTAAATTTAAATACAAAATAAAATACTTTTAATATTTTAAATAGAAATTACATTTCATTTTCTGGGATTTATATCAAACTGTTCAAAGCACTTTGCGACTTCATGCCCTATCTGCACTTGTATGCAAAAAATGCTTGGTTTGTGCGGTTTTTTTAATTCTGCCTTGACAAAGATGTGTTATTTTAAAGCCAACCAGTGTGCAAACACAAATGTTTGTGTAAGAACTCATGTCATAACACATAACAAAATAATCGTATGGAGAAAATAGCAGAAATGTGCAAAAGTTAATATTTGTAATTATTATGAAGAGAACTACATCAATATATATAGGTACGTGTGTATAACAAAAGACTTGTATCTGATAATAATATTTACATATGACATTTTATATTTAATATAATTATTTTGCTATTTTTTCTAAATATTTGTGGTCTTCATTTTGTTGAGAGTTCTTCATTGCCATTATCTAACTTGTTAACGCTTAAAATTAAAGTAAAACACCTTGGCTCATAAAGGATTTATCGAAGTGCTTGTGTAAAGGTAACTGAAAAACATGGCTGAAGAAAGTATTCTTATCTGTGGCTGGTTAGTAAATTATATGCAGAATGACTAACGACTCACAAGCTTATGGTTTGGGCGTTCGTGTGTAACAGATGCTTTTATGAAAGAGTTTCTATGAGAATGAATAGTTTACTTTTCCAACAAGCTGATATGTGTGAAATGACTACTTAGCAGGAGAAGTGTTTGCCTTATGAACTCTTACAGTTTTAATACGAGTACAACACATCAACACTAAGGAGTGCATACTTCATATTCAGTTACATACAGACATGTGCCTATACATACACTTCTATGTGTTAGGTCTAGGGAGTACAGTGAACCCTCAGTAACGTGTACTTTTTACGTATGTAAAAATAAAATTTATTAATATTTAGAATATGCACCAATAAAATTATATATATGACAAAAGGGTATTTAATTTGTTTGCTCTTTTTTTTTGTTTAAAAATAATTTTAGCTTTACCCTGTCAGAGCAGCGTGGGACACATTTAAAATTTCACTTTCAACAAGCGCTTTATAAAATGTTTTACATAATTTTGTATATTCCTTTACATACGAGTAAACACATGTACATATATACTTCAGTCAACGAGCAAACAGACAGGTATTTACAAAGAAATATTGAAATGTTGAGACTGTGTGTACGAGTATGTAAACAGTTGTGCCCATTATGACTAAATGCAAAATCCTTCTATGTAGGCAAAAAATTTGTATTGTGGTTGCTGATGTTAACTTACGCTCTGGCTTGGTGGTACATCGATGTTAAAACCAGCATATGTGTTTGGATGTTTGTATGCGAACACAAATGGTACAACACAAAAGTACATGAACATAATAAGCGATGACAGGTTTATTTATCTGTTCTGGATGTGTAAAATGTGATTTGTTTTAACAATTAAAAATAATCATAATAAAACAAAAAGTTCTTTAACACTTTATTAACGCACCAGGGACTTCATGAGGGCTTCATATCCAATTTCTATTTAAATGTTGATTCCAAGAAAAGATTTAAGAATGTGAACACCTATTCTGCTGTCGCTTAAGTGGTTTTACTCTCTTGCGTACGATTTTCAGGCTCTGCGCCCTCCCCCACCGATTCTACACCATAACATTACTTGTATTGAAATACTTCAAACCTAATGATGCGACATTACCAGAGAAACCAGAAATATGCAATTGGATGATTGCCCCACGTATGAAATGTTTATACGTTCCTTATAAGAATTTTGGCAACTATTTTTTAGTACATATTTTTGCATATTTGATCTTTTGTAGCATATGTTTGTATATTTATAGCATTTGTAGAATGTTAAAAATGCTAATATTCTACTATTTTATTCGTACTATTTCTTTTGTTTTCTACAATTTTTGTCGGTTTTAAGTCGTCATCGATTTGAGTGACTTTTTCTGAAATATTTGGTTGCTAAAATGATTTACATAATACACGCGCAGACCATAATAATTAATTTCTAGAATCCAATCGAATTTAAACCACTCTGAAAAAAACTCAAACAATTACGGCAAAATCAAGTTTAGAAGGAGTTAAATTATTTACGTAGAGAAGAAGTATACATACAGTTAGAGATCGATATAAAAGAACTTGAAATACTATCCAACTGTAGTCAAAGCAAAGATTCGAAATTATTTTACTGTGTACATTTGCAGGGTGTTTTTATTGCACTTCCCGATTGGACTTCTACCGAAGAAAATAAAGCCAAAATCATTGTCTTTAACAATATTTATCAACGAAAAAAACACCCTCTGCAAATACATTTTCAATTAAGTTTTCATTATTATTTCCCAAACCACAAATACTAAAGTTTTATTCATTATAATTTTAATTTTCATATTAAAATTTTATTATTTTTTTATTGTAAAAAAAGCATTAACACACAATTATAAATGCTTCCAATTAAAATAAAAGTATTTCTCCAGTAACACCGCAATCATTGGGAGAGAAAACAACAATTGCCATAACAATTACAGATAACAACCCAAATAACTACGATTATGAGCTCTTACAGACACTCAAATTTATGGTCAATAATGATTTAAAAGTTGAAGCCAAAAATTGTTTTTAGTAAAAAATTTTTTTAATTGTTTTTTGTTGAAAAGTTTGATTATAGTACGAGTACGTTACTTAAGCCTTTCAAAAAATAATGCTTAAAACCTCCGTATTAATCTTTAATTTTTAATTTTGTTGTAACCTGTGTTTGAATGTTCTAAATGTATTTCAAATACTTTCGTTTTAGTTAAAAGCCTATCAATTCAATTAAAGTCGAAAGAAGAGTATAAGGAAAATGCATTTCTTTTATACTTTCTCAATTATCATCAATTAAACAGGTCTAATAAGCGGCAGAAGGAAATAAAAACTGTAAATTAAGTATTTAGCGTTCAGCAAAAGGAATTCAAAGACAGTGTAAGATTCGAGTTAAGGGCTGAATAATTTAATAACAAAAAAAAATATCAATGTTCTGGCAACCGATTCTAACAGAGAGAACGAAAAAAGATTTACTGGCTTCTATTTTCGGGCCATTTAAATTTTCCTCCTTTTGCTCCTTGTTACAGAGCATATACATAGGAAATCTTGCAATTTAGGCAAAAGGTGTGTTGAGCACTGTTATCTTAAATACTACGAGCAGCATTTCCCTGGAACATTTAATCCTGAAATTTCAAATTGAACGCCAAAAATAAATCAAAAATTAGAATACGTTTAAGGAGTTATGTTCATATAAAATTTATTAATGCACACAACTATAAAATTATATCTAACAAAATTTGCTGAACTGTTTTATTTGAAACTTACACAGCTATAAGCCTACAGAAAAAGAAACTGAAATTTTGAGCTTTTTACTCAGCCAACAAACTGTTCGCAAGTTACACTAATATATGTGGCGCCACTCTCTTTATTATGGAAGCAACGATAAATTTAGAAAACCAGAACCATTTAAAATAATTAAAGTGCAGACCTAAATTTAGCACACCAAAGTCCGTCGCTGCATATTAAATATATTTTCTGCAAATTGATGAATAAGCATATCACCCACTACGCCAATATATCAGCCTATTTAATTTTTTTTTTGTTTCCAGCTTATGCGGTGCAGACGCCATCATATGCATATTTTAGATGGTAAAATATATTAAAATGTAGAATAAAACTCTTTTCATAAGCTATAATAAGTTTTGCTAGCGCCCAGTAATTTGAAAAAAATTTTACACAGCAAATAATTGTACCTCATGTCATCTTTCGGAAAGCCTTCTCTAAGAGCTCCAAAAAGAAAAACGCTGTTTTAAATAACGAGACTACAGCTTGACTGCGGAAAACCCCAACACACTCGTATAATACAGAAAAAATTTATGTGCCAAAGGCAATTACCAAAGCTATCTCTCGTTTAGGATTTACAAAACGTAGCAATAAAATCGTAAATTTTCGCGTAATTTCGAACATTCAAAAATAAATCATTTTGCTACTAAATATATTTTTAAGTTAAATGTTTTAATTAATTAGAAAGTTTAAATTAATAATAAAGATAAATAGATTTCTGGAATAACTTCACTATGCTTTAACATGAAAGTGTGAATGTGCATTTGCCACGATAGAGGAAACCGCAATCTTCCTTTGCGTATTCATATAATCTTGTTTATCATGTAATTAGTTTTACTCTCTGCAACACTTCCCATGATTAATTGATTCTACTATTTGAATGTAACATCATTTGTAATTACAGCGAAATATTTACGTTACTCCATCAGTTTGTCGTAAACAACAACAATAAACAATTTTGTAGTGACAACCATCTTAACGTCACACTCAATGTATCAGTCAATGAATATAATAATAACTGCACCACTGATAGAACAAGATGATGGCAATACATTTCAACAACTATTGCATAATTTATAGACGATTGACATAGTACACCGCCTTAGTATGAGGTTTTGAATCAAGTGAAATAAAAATAATGAAATAATTTAGGAAATTTTTAAATAAAATTTGTTTATTTTTGCATTTAATTATTACAAACTGTAACTCCTTGAAAACTGAAATAACTTTGCTCAACTACATTTAAATACCGCAAAGTAAAGAACAAGTCTGTTACAATAGTTAAAAAAACATATATATCTCCTTGATGTTTTTTTTAATTAAAATTCTTGCAAACATCAGAGACCAATGCAGCCAACTCACAACTTTTAGCATTAATGAACTATTGGAAAGTTTTAAACAAAACTCAATCTAAAATATGCTTTCAAATATTTCTATTCAATGTGATCAATTTGTTTTACCCCACACTAACACGCATTTCTACACACACTGTCCCGCCACACAAGCGCTAACATAACTTGCAATACAAATTCATTTCATTCCTGTTATTGTTTAACAAAGTTTATGTGTGTGAAAGCGTGTGAGTAGTAACGTAGCTATCATCCCTCGACTCTAATATGAACTCTGAAATTATTGTTGCCTAACTAAATACAAGCAATAAAATTTGAGTTTAGTTTATAAGCGCTGATGATGTTCTCCTATTTTCATTCAAACTTACTACGTGCTCACCAATACAGACACACACACATACACACATATACACGAATTTAAAAACATTCAAATGTATGCGTAAATGTATGTAGATATCTACTAAGTTCGTTATATGGGAATTATTTACAACAGCTGCTCTCGAACTAATATCCGCAATATATTGAACCGTAAAGAATTGTTCGGGAATTGAATCATGGACATGTTCTCTGAAAACGGAAAAATATTTTCTAAATAAATTAAGTTTTTTGCAAAAACTAAATTTTTACTTTGGTATTGTAAATAAAAATTTAACAAAACGGTATTAATAAAAAAATTAAATGAACTGAATTATAAAGTTTTATTTTCATTTGACTTTTGTTGTTTAATTAATTTCTCTTTGAGAATAGAGGCAGTGAGTTTTGAAACAAAAGCGATGGCAAAAAAGCGTTAAGGGAAGGTGTGCATGGCAATCTTAATATAAATTTTTTTAATGATTTGGAGAGTTTATAAACGTAAAACGAAATATTGCTCTAATCACTACTGTTCGTATATGAATGTCGCGTGCCTCTTCGTCGCTCTTGTTTACGTGTGATGCATTTGTACATTCACAAAATGAATGCATGCGTTTATTATAAGAATATTTCAGTTATGCATGTGCAGGGTTGCATTGAACTTCGGTTATTGACGCTATTTTTCTCTATAATTTAGTTTGTCGGCCTTCACATTTATTAGAGGAGCGTTATTTCATATTAATTTTATATAAACTTTAGGAGAGTTCCACATAAACGCGGTTTCAGTAGTTATTAATAAAACAAAAATGTGTTGTTTATAATAAAAGCAACACAACTTGATTGCTTGTATAAGTTATTTTTAGGTTGCCTTGCTGAGGTTTTTGATATAAGAAAATGTTCACGAAAATTTGAAAACACCTTTTTTAAATTGTTTTATTTAATAGTGTTTTATTTATTTTATTTGAAATTAAATATATTAATATTCATTTTATAAATTTATCTACTATGTAGAATTTGTCTAAAAATTAATTCTTGGTTTATTTTTCTTTTTGAATATTCTTCAAACAGTTTTATTCTACTATGTAGATTTTAATTTATAACTTTGAATTAAGCAAAGCAGCACTTGTTTTTCATTGGATTCAAAAATTTACATTTCTCTTCTACTATGTAGAATTTGTGTTTCCGAGTTTAAGCTTAAATCAAAACTGAAAAAACTTATTTTTTAAAATGAGAATTTATTTTTATTCTTGCTGTGTTTTCTGTTTTTTCTGTGAGTCGCACACACAGCAGCGACTTATTTATTATTTTACCTAAGCTGCTCTTTTTTGCTATTTTACTATGTAAAATTTGAAACTGTTATTTTTTTCTTTATTAAAAACAAGTACTTATTTCTTGTTACTAAGAAAAAAAAAATAGATACAGTAAACAAAAGGAATTATATTATCAATGTTTTTTTTTAAACGACTCTATTAACTGATACAGTAAACAAAAGGAATTAATTTATCAATGTTTTTTTTAAACAACTATTAACTACTCCCCCTCTTTAAAAACAGTCGTCCCCGACTGACAACAACTATATTATATTGGAAATATCTTATGACTAACAAAATATTAAATTTTCTTTAAATTTCCAAAAAAATTAATTTGTAAATTGGGATTTAAATGGAATTTGATAGAAATAATACAAAAATACTGGCTTCAAGCTTAACAGCACTTTTTTAGTGAGTGTTTAATTTATATATTTTACAACTTATCAAAAAATTATTAAAAATCAAACATTTCTTAAATCTAAATAATACTTTTTATTAGAATTTCATATTATTCACCTATACTATAAAAGTTAAGTTTTTCCATATTCTTCATAAATTAGTTAAAGGTGTTTACCATTTAAGTTTGCTTAAGTTTAATTAATACTTAGTGCAATCGAAAATTTAAGTTTTCTTTGAAAGCAGTATATAAAAAGCAAAAAGTGAAAATTAACGGATATTATCCTTATGAACAATTTTGTTGTCAATTTGGACTGTGGATCCCAGATCCTTTTGAACTTCTTTCTCAAGATAAACTTTACTGAATTTGTTTCCTAATCTTTTGTTAACCTTAACGAAAACTTTTTGCCCTGGCTCGAAGGCGCGTATGCATCTGGTTTTATTATGGAATTCTAAATCTTTTTTTTGCTTATTTATAAGTTTATTCTTTACGAAGGTTTTTAATTCGTCCGATATTGAGTGAAATATGTCTATGGGTCTGAGACTAACAACAGAGTGTATGGTACTATTATATTTTGAAACAGCTATAAGAATAACATCTGTAGTATCGTCTATGGCGTATTCTAACTTAATGCATCTAGCTATTTCTGAAAGTGTGCTGTGAAATTTCTCTGCCTGGCCATTTGATGTACTATGTAAAGGCGGAACGGCAACAATTTCTGCTCCAAAAAAGTTTTTTACTAAAGTCTTCACTGATTCAGAATTCAACGATTTTTCGTTGTCACAAACTATTGTTTTTGTGTTATTAAAAATATTTAAGATTTCCTGTAGAGCAGGTTTAACGTCAACTATGGATCTCGAGGCTATGGGTTTTACTATGGCAAATTTTGAGAATTTGTCTACGCATGTCAAGAAAGATTTCCCATCTGTAAAGTAAATGTCCATATGTAATATTTCACCTGGGTAAGAAGGAATGGGTGTCTCTGATATCTGTTGTTTCTTCGGATGTCTATTGTATTTAGCCTGATGGCAAATTTTACAGTTTCGGATGAGCTCTTTTAATTTTTTTCGAATATTTGGAAAATAGTAGTCCTGTAAGACTTGCTTAACGTTTTCCGTTAGTGCGCGATGGGCTCTATTGTGTTCGTTGTTCAAAATTTCCAACTGATCATCTGCATTAAAAATATCGGTTACAAATTTATTAGTATGTAAAAATTTAACAGATGGGTATGCAGTAACTATAAAGTGTTGAATTTGGGCCAGAATTTTTAAGTCACAGTAGATCGCGTTTACGACCTTAGCGTTGACTGCCTGTTTTAAATTAGTAAAAACGTTATCAATATTAGTAAAGGTTATGCTATGACGGATTCGGTCTTTAAAAATAATTTTAGTTTGTTCTTTGTATTCTAACCCTTCAGTAAGAATGATTTGGTTCCGAAAACAATTAAGTGGATTTTGAACGGTCGGTATCGCTTCGGTGTAAGATTCTTCGCTATTTTGAACATCTAAAGATGAGCTCGACGAGAAATGAAAAATCATATTATTGTATTGCCTAGAAAGCGCGTCAGCAACCACGTTGTCTTTGCCAGGCTTATAATGAAACGTCGGTGCATATTCCTCAATGAATGCCTTCCATCTTTTTAATTTCGAGTTGTGGTTTTTTTCTGACATTGCAAATGTTAGCGGTTGATGGTCTGTAAATATGTTCAGTCTATTAACGCCGTATAGGTAATTTCGAAGATTCTTCAAGGCCCACACGATAGCTAGTAGCTCCCTTTCATTTACTGCGTAATTTTCTTCTGCAGGGGACAAAGTTCTAGAGACCATTGTAATCGGGCGACCACCTTGTGCTAATACAGCGCCAATAGCATGTGAGGAGGCGTTGGTGGTGAGGTCAAAAGGCTTGTCAAAATCAGGATAGAGCAACAAAACTTCTTCTGAGGCAAGAATATTTTTCAATTTATTAAAGGCCCCTATGGCTTCATTATCCAAGGTAAGTCTTATATTTTTCGATTGTTTAGCACCTATATGGCCATTTTCTCCTCTAAGGTATTTCGTCAAAGGTTTCGTAATAGCTGCGTAATCTTTTACAAACCTTCTGTAATACCCAGCCAAACCAAGAAAGGATCGCAATCCGCGCAGAGATGAAGGCATGGGATAGTTGACTATCGTGTTTACTTTATCAGGGCAAGTTTTATTCCAGCTGTTGAAAATATAAAACCCAAGAACTCGACGGAAGTCTTAAAAAATTTAGACTTTTCCATTGAGACTCTCATATTAGCTATATAGAGTTTCTCTAGTATTATTTCAATATCATCAATATGTTTCTGCTCCGAGTCAGAAAATATGATGATATCGTCAATGTAGACGTGACAACATTTACCTATTTCATCACGCAGTATATCATCTATAGTGCGCTGAAATATACTTGGCGCGTTTTTTAGCCCAAATGGCAGCCTACAAAACTCGAACTTTCCATTATTAATGCTGAAAGCAGTTTTTTCCCTATCCTGTTCCCTCAAACTAATTTGGTGAAAGCCGGATTTCAAATCTAAGGTGGTGAAATATTTGGCCCTACCAAGATTCGCTAAAATAATGGAAGTTTCGGGTATTGGATATTTGTCGCTCACTGTTTTTGAATTTAATTTTCGAAAATCAATAACTAATCGCTTTTTTGGTTTTCCGTTGTCATCCAAACCCTTTTTTTCAACCACCCAGATGGGGTTGTTATATGGCGATCGAGATGGTCTTATAATATTGTTCGTTAATAAATCTTCTATTTCTCGATCCACGAATTCTACCATTGCCATAGGATAATTGTAATACCTGGAATAGACCGGTTCTTCGTCTCTGGTTCTTATACTTGCTATAACATTAGTATTGTAGGGTAGAGCTTCGTTCGGGCTGGCAAAAACTCCTCTATACCTTTCCAATAACATTAAGGACTCATTGCGAATTTTTTCCGGAAGATCATTTGAGAAATGATTGGTTTCATTGCAATAAAAAAACTTCAATTTCTCTACACCACCTTCATAGTTTAATATCCCATTTTTTGTATCTAAGTGAGCTTTTATGTCGTTAAGGTGTTCGAAACCTATGATATCGTCGAATGTAGTGAGACATGGAAGTATAAAAAAATTTGCAATCTTGTTAAACAACTTTACTGGGGCCTTGCGATTAACTAAATTTTCCCCATGGACGGATTTTACTAAAATTGGATTTTTAACGTTGGTTATATACGGTAAAATTTTTAATTCTTTAATATAGTTTTTAGATGAACCAGTGTCCACCAAAAACTTTAATTTTCTTCCTCCGAATTCCCTTTCCACATAGGGCAAGGGGGACCTACGTCTAAAAAATGAACTTGATCCTCCTCAAAATACTCGGGAATATGCCCTTGTTTCTTAGACGCAACATTATCCTCATTTTGATTATCAGCTAAGTGATAAACTCGATGCATTTTGTTAAAATTTTGTGCAGAGCCTACTCGTTTTTTCTCCCCGTGAGAATTATATTGGGCAGTACCTACGGTTCTCATGCTTACGTCCGTATCGATCGGTTGTTGTTGGAAATTTTGATTTGGCAGTAAACTTCGTGGCGGCCACTTTTCATTTTGCGACGGTGGCTTGAAATTTGATGCATTTCGCCAACTAGCACTATTACGAATCACATTACTATTTTGATAATTTGGTACAAATGCCATTTGTTGTGGTTGAGATATAAACTGAGTAGGATTTGTTTGAACTGATGGATTTTGATAAGGATGTCGTAAAGTATTATGGCTTACTGTTGTATTCGGATAAACATTAGGACCTGATCTATTAAAACCTCCACTAAAAGCTCTAGCAAAATGATATCTGCTTTGATTTGTTGCCATTTCTTGGGCTAAAGCTAATGCTATTGGCATGTCAGCAGGTTTACATGAAAAAAGAATGTCACACAATGGTTTTCTTAAACCAGAAACAAACACACGAAGTGCATCTTGCCTGTACTTTTTATTCAAAGACTCTATTAAATGACATCTCCCTCATGGCTCATTATCGTTTTATTTATTATGAGGTTGAGTTTTTCTTCTACCTCATTGTAGAAGTCAATGATAGTTTTAGATCCCTGAGTAAGGGTAGAAAGCTCTTGCTCAATGGTAAAAACTGACCTTTTGTCTGCATAAGCAAAATCTAATCTTGCCAAAATCGCATGAAAATTAAGAACTGTATTGTATGAGCTCAAAACTGTGTCCGCATTACCGACTATTTTATTTCGCAATATGGCAACAGCTTGGTAATATTTTGAGCTTCCGATGTACTTTTCATATAATTTGTGAGCAGTAATTGCAGCCTGACGCCATGAAATGTATTTAGATGCATCACCTTTAAATTCTGGTACAGATTTTACTAGGTCCAACGTTTCATTGCATTCAACGCCTGCAACTATTTCAATTTCTCTGTATTCTTCAACAACTATAGGCGTCTCTAATGTCCTCAGCCTACGTGTAAGGTCATCTAGACTAGTTTGAAATTCATGACGAGTGTGCTCGGTTGCCTCTCTAATAGCCGCCGTAATTAATGACTGTACAGTCTGGGAATCCATACTTTCACTTTGAACTTGTTTGATACTTAAATTGCTTAAACTATCGATCAAATCATCAATGTTCATTACAACACCAAAACTATTTAATTATTAATTTTTTTCAACAAGTATAGGATATTTACAAATAAAATATGGATTTAAAAACCTATAGAACTTTCTTTTGCCTTTACAATTATCAATGCTAGAATATTATAAAAATATTATATTCACAATACAAACACCAACACAATTAATTTTTTTCGATCTTAAACTTTTAGGTTAAGCTGGTTTAATGAAAATACAGGAAAGGTCCTTGTTTCAGATATTCCAAGCCGGACAATATCCTTTGCTTCCACCAATGATATTCTCCGTTTAATAATTTGAGTAATTTCAGACAGTGAGTTAATTACGGTGGGCGCCAGTTATTTTTAGGTTGCCCTGCTGAGGTTTTTTGATATAAGAAAACGTTCACGAAAATTTGAAAACACCTTTTTTATATTGTTTTATTTAATAGTGTTTTATTTATTTTATTTGAAATTAAATATATTAATATTCATTTTATAAATTTATCTACTATGTAGAATTTGTCTAAAAATTAATTCTTGGTTTATTTTTCTTTTTGCATATTCTTCAAACAGTTTTATTCTACTATGTAGATTTTAATTTATAACTTCGAATTAAGCAAAGCAGCAATTGTTTTTCATTTGATTCAAAAATTTACATTCCTCTTCTACTATGTAGAATTTGTGTTTCCGAGTTTAAGGTTGAATCAAAACTGAAAAAACTTATTTTTTAAAATTTATTTTTATTCTTGCTGTGTTACTGTATCAGGTCATTTTTAACGTACCTTTTTTTGTTGTTTTCTGTTTTTTTTGTGAGTCGCACACACAGCAGCGACTTATTTATTATTTTACCTAAGCTGCTCTTTTTTGCTATTTTACTATGTAAAATTTGAAACTGTTATTTTTTTCTTTATTAAAAACAAGTACTTATTTCTTGTTACTAAGAAAAAAAAAATAGATACAGTAAACAAAAGGAATTAATTTATCAATGTTTTTTTAAACAACTCTATTAACTTATATTGGCATTTTTGCAAACAAAAATAAAACGTGATGCAGAGTGAAGATCCCCTAGAAATTCATCACAAACACTACGTGGAATATTTTTGTAGAATATTTTAATCCCCCGACTCTAAGCTGTACGGGTATTTTTGTCCCTTTGTTAGAATAAGGCAAAAACTCGCTTTGAACATCAACATAGCGGCATAAAATGCCCTACAAAATTATTTACCATAAAATTCTACTATAAATATTCAAAGCGACCATAGCTCAAAACTCTACTCTAAAACTAGAAATAAGTCAAAATTTGAAATGTATTAAAGGGTTAAATTCGTAACTATTCCCAATTAATGCTAAAATATCCCACAAAGTTAGGATTTGAAGACGCTAGTTTGTATTGAATACATAAAATTTCACTACAATTTACCATACAAAAGAAAGCTGTACGTATAATATCTATTTATAAAGCGATGAAAATAACTTCGGGTATTAAAGAACGTGTCCATTTATTTTCAATATTTTTATTTTTGCTCTAGGCAATTGTATACCGCTATCAAAGAAATTCTGACATATTTAAGCTTTAAGACAATGAATGCTCTTGCCTTTACCGCGTTCTTCAAGAGATGAATATGTGTGACGACACTGTTCACCATGTTCATCGGATGCTGATGCTAACTAACGCTCAAAGTAATCCATGTGAGAATTCATAAAATGAATTTTAGCGGACATACGTTGGCATAACCGTGTTATTTAGAAGAAAATTTGTTTTTCTTGTACAGTGCTCTTCTTTTGTTGCATTAACGCTCGCTATGAAGAATTTATTCGAAAAAAATATATATATATAATAGGGTGCTTAGGTTTGTTAGCATATAATAATCCTGTTTTTAGAAATATGAAAGAAAATATTTAATAAGGATTACGCACTCTTTTTGAAAAGTTCTAAGCTCACATTGTGTTTTTAACATTTGTTTTCTAAACTATTAAAGAAAATATTATTGCAATAAATACAATATTGTATTATAGTACAATTGATACAACAATACAAGACCTTTTTGTGAATTGAACAATTATAAGGTTTTTCTAATTTTCTACTTAATAATAAAACAAGTTACATATTAAAGTCAGCATACTATCAATATTATTTAGGTTGCGTATTATTGCTTATTGTGTTATTCAATTACAAGACGAAAAATAATTTATTTTAAAATCAATTTAGATATTCCATAGAAAACGATTCTAAACACTTTAGAATCATAATTTTATAACAATGTAATGGAACAATGTACCTGAAAGGTGAATGTATTTGGAATATCACGGTCCGTATTGTTGCTTTCCTCTCTAAACACACGAGCACTATACGAGTGCACTGACGGTAGTGAGTTTGTATGGGTATTAATTCACATGGCTGGTTATGGGTGTAATTTTCGCTTGGCTTGTTCCATATTACGAGTAGTGCAGTTTAATAACATGATAGTTTATTCTTGACAAAATACTCCAGCTAAAACATTCATTTACATCTACTCATTATTTATACATGCACACAATTGTATATTTGGAACATTAATTGCTTGCTAAATGAAATGGCAAGTGAGAGTTGGCGAAGCATGTAATTTAGGCGTTGTGAATGATAATGAAATTATTTCAGAGAGTTTCGGCTAATAGGAGGAATTCCTGTAATATTTGCTAAGAACAACAGAATCTAATAATTAATATAAATGATTTGTATGATTATTGTGCAGAACACAAACATAATCAAATTTAATTTCATTGACTACAAGATATGTTAAAATAAATACCTGAATTTGCTTAAAACCATATTCACAAATATTCTAAAATTTATGAAATGTTTGATGAGCATGAACGTGAAATTGCCAACACAACAGTTTTTGTGTTTCCTTATATTTGTGTGTTTTTGTTTTTCGCCAACTTTATTACTGACAGGGGAAAAAGTGAAAATCCGCTAGATAAACAAGTTGCCTTTTGATACAAAAGCAGAGTTTATAGTAACCTCTACATATAAACATAAGGCAAAATATTTATGGATACTTCCGTATTCTACACTCTAAGGAATAAACATATATATTCTTTACAATCGGCTGCTAACACTTTGAAACTTTGATTAGTTGTTTAGACAGAAAAATTTAACTATGTCGAAGCAAAACTTTTAAATTCTCTAGTTACAAGGGATTTTCATTTAAAAATTCACGTTGTAAAAATTAAGGCGAAGCCAATTCTGGCCTCAGATAAATAGATAGAGTGATCGACAAATCTGTTTGGCCGGGGTTTTCGGGGCTACAGTGGGTGCGTTTTTTAAATGGCGTCTTCCGAAGGTCTTCAAATCCGGTTTTTTGCTTTGGAAAACCCCAGGTTTTCATGTTTTTCTTTTTTATTTAACTTGTCTAAAATTTAGAGTATATGTCCATATTTTGTAGTAGTTTAATCAATTTTCTTTGAGAGCCAGCAAAATGTTCATAGTGTCACTAATACCTCTTGTTGATAAATTTAATTTTCAAAGTTTTACTTCTTTAATCTATTTGTACTTAATGACACGATATACATACACGGCCAAAAATCGCCGTCACTTTGATTACTCGAAACCAGAGAAAAACAAAATTATTTTATTTTAGTAACGGAAACCTGTTTAGAGAGATAATTGGAACATTTTTGTGCAATATTAGATTACAAAGATGATGCTATACGAGTATATATATATATTTGTTTAAACGATTTCTTATCAAAAGTTCAGTAGCCTAACAGTGTTTGTTAACTGTTGTGTAGTTCGCACTTATATTATTTTTTTGGTTGTTGGTTTTTAAAACTTCAAAATTTATTTAAACTTCGTTTAAGTTAAATATTCGGAATATTCCCTATAGTTTCATTCCTTCAAGAATAGAACAGAAAACCGCGAATGACATTTTTCCTATTTTTTTCTTTGTATTAACAGAGGGATAGTTTATTAAGTGTCTTGTATTGTTGTTGTGTGTAGGTACTCGTGGTGTGTCCTTTTCGCTACAGTTTGCATTTTCTTCTTATTATTCAGTTAAACTACATTTAATTTTGAGTCTATTGTGTTTTTTTTCGTTGTTGGTTGCTTTTATTATTTAATTTAATTTTTCAGGAATGAACGACATTTTACAAGTTCCTTTTATTATTTTTTTTATATTGGTTCTTCAGTTTTGTTTGTAATGGAATGATTCTTTTGTCTGGCGTTTTTTCTTTTCCAAAATAGAAAATAGTATAAACCTAATGTTTACTTTTAATTAATTTCTTTGGAATATTTTTCCTACGGAACGAAATACAAAATGAACTGAAATGTTTCTAAAATATGTGATGCGAACACACACACACACTCTTACTCACATTAATTGTGCTGGTGTAGAAGCACAAAAAAAATATTGTTACGTTTATTACCACAATAAACGTGATTTTGAAGGGTTCGTTTAATTGCAATAATTAAATTACACAGTCCTTAATGATTTTTACCAGTACACAACTTTATTCGGCAATTAAGACTCTATTTACAACTATACTAAGTACTTATTGACACTGTACACTTAACACTTTTGTACGCACAGATATTCACTCTATGAAATCTCAAAGTCAACTAATTCTTCTGCGGTGGACGGGCCTTTATATACAGATCACGACCGCTTCTTGAAATGTCCCGAACATACGCGAAATTGCGCATTTGTTATTTCAGTTGCTGGCTTAGTAGTCTTGTATATGTGTTTGTGTGTGTGTGTATATCTTTTGTTTACTTTTGCTTGCTGTAGAAATTGTTTTTTTTTCTACGCAATTTGTTTTTGCTTTATGTTTATGTTATTGCGTATTTGTACATTTGTACAATAGGTCGCTTCACACACCTTTTTCTACTGGAATGAATAAGGACGTGCCAAAGTCTGCGCAAATCGATTAGTATAGTACATTCGCAGAGCACATGCTCAGTTTTTTAAATATTCAGGTCGCAAAATCTACATATGATAATGTAGAATAATTTTGTTAAATATTAATTAAAAAATGTCGCGAATGCGATGCAATTTAAATATGGTTCTGAAACACAATAATGAATTAATGTCCTCAAGATAGAACTAGGATGTGTTATGATAGCACATTTTAGGATTTTCGGAGCTTTTGCTAATGTTAAATAAATGAAGAATGTGCAGCTAAGTAAAATGTAAAATTTCTCACCTGTTGTTACCTATTGAACACAATTTTGCAATCAATTTTATATTTAAACATTCACAGCCATCACGGATAATACTTTACCTGTTTCTAACGGTTTTAATGAACACATTTTCCATAAGGTCATTTTTACGTAAAACAAAAACTCTTAATTTGCTTTCAATGACACCTTTTCAAAGCAATAAATAAAATACAAAAATGCTTTTCGATTAAGTGCTACTAAAGACTATTTACTAATTCAATTTAATTAAATTGCATGTAACATGTTGATGGTTTTTGTTAATAAATACCACCAGTAACACACACCTGTAAAAAAAATATAAATAACTGAGACAAGTCTGTATGTAACTTTGTCGTGTGTAAACGCAGTGTTTTAATAGTGTATTTTTTAAATAAATGTATATTTTCGTAAAAATCACAAAAGCTATATTATATATATATATATATTGGTATGTTTATATGATGTTTATATGATGTTCTCTAACTCTTATAATAAACACATAATATAATATACACATAATAACGGCCAGGAAGCCCGTTAAAATTAATAGCCACAACTGTAAACTTTTGACACTCAACAAATTAAGTATAACAACACCACACATACACATGCATATACATACATGCATATATTCATACACAAAGTTATATAAGCATAATTGTGCATATATAGGCATTATCAATATTAAAAATTATTTTAACAAAATATTCTTAACATCACATAAATATTTGTCTACATACAAAATAAATATAAATCTCAAAATTTTTTTGTTTTTCTTCGGACATATACAAAACAAATGATCTTGCTGTGCACTCCCACCCATTCACTATTCATTACGATGGCACGAAATATACTTGTATATGCTTCATATTTGTATATGAGAATTTATTGGCGGAAGAAAAAGAAATATTTTTGTATTAAAAGTTAAAATTTTACAATTATCGTAAGAACGTCGTAAATTCTAGATATGTTTTATAAAAATTTTGATGTACTTTAACTTAAAGTCCTTTTTTAATTTACTTATTAAAAAATCTACTATAAAATGTATGTTAATAATTTCTGAGTGGACATTTACTTTTTGAGGTTATGAAGGTAAACAATTTGTACAATTATCTCTTAAAATAAAAAACATTTTGCAAATCACAAAGCAATAGCAGAAACCGGGTTGTCTCCAATCCCAATTTGACAAAGGTTGAAAAACCACCAAGGACGAGCTTTAAGCCGTTGTCAAGCCATTCATAACGATATGAAATATGTTAAGAGTCAATTCAAACTGGCGACATGGCGTGGACAAATTTTTTAATGTGCATTGTAGAATTATCATAGAAATATCTTTTATCCTAGAGGGTCACAGGTGACAATTTTTTTACCCAATCTAGTATGACATTTGCAAGTTTTGTTAGAAAATATTTTACTGTAGTTTGGTTATAGCAGAATTCAAAATCAGCAACCCAGATTACGTAAGCAATAGCTTTCTGTTGCTTCGGCTTAAAATTTAACCTGAATTTGTTATCTTGCGCTTTCATGCATTACAAACATTAAATATATGTTTTTGTACTCCATACCATACCCAAATTATATTTTTTAACGTTGTAACGGCAAAAGTCATACAATTCGTTATTTCCACACATTAATATATTTATATTTACTTCATTTTTCATCTGTTACTTTATCATTGAATTATCTTAAATTAGTATTAAGTATTATGAATGATATTAGCTCTTGTTTTCAAAATGAACTATATTTACCTTGGTTCCTTTTTTTATTCCATTTGATATTAATATTAAGAAAGTAGATTAAGTTTAAATTTAACGGCAGATTAATTAGTAACGCCATCTATGTGTCAGTTCATATATAAATATCATAACAATTGTAAGAACAGTGTTGTCATCAGTCGAAAGATGACAGCTGTGTAATAAAACAAATGATTGCTGTGTGTGTGAATGTGTGTGCCCACGAATGGGTATAAAAGCACGTGCATTCATTTGCTCGAGAGCAGTTGGTGTGCAGACTGCCTGTAGGTAAGAACAATACTTATATTTTCTTTTCAACAGTTTGAGCGCTAATTGCCTGAAGGTAAAGATAATACTTCTGTGCGGGTTTCCTCTTTAGTATTCTTTGCCAACAGGATCAACTGCTAAGTAGGCCAGTGGTAATAGCTGAATTGTGTATAAAGGATACTTCTGTGCGGGTTCCCTCTTTAGTATTCCTTACACACCGGTTCAACTACAGTGCAATAGCTGAGTTGTGGAGAAGGTACACTTCTACTTGGGTTGCCCCTTTTGTGCGCTTTGCTCTCCGATTCAACTGTGTGTAAGGTATACTTCTGTGCGGGTTGCCTCTTTAGTATTCCTTACGTACAAATTCCACTATCCTAGATCAGTGGGCATAGCTGACTGGAGTGGTAGGTGTGCTTTAGCGCCCTTGCACGTAGATTCAGCTATACAGATAGTAGTCGGTGAGCCGCTGACCTGTACGTGAAGGATACGTCTGTGTGGGTTTGCTCTTTCGTGTTATTCTCTGCCAGATCCGGCTGAACCGTCGGCATCGTTGACCTGTGGTGAACGCATACTTCTACGTGGGTTGCCCTTTGCTATTCGTTGCCAACCGTCAACGGCAGGCGCTCAGATGACCAGCAGTGTAAAATACTGCACCAATCTCACCACAGCAGCATCATAGACGCGGTGTATCATCCAATCGGCATTCCTACTGGGTAGTAGTGTGATAGTCAACGCAAACATCACGCAGCGCCTAAGCGTCGTAACTTCTATACGGCGTTACTACGTAATCTGCCAACGAACAGCCTAGCTGCAGCAGTAACTGCGGTTATTCTAACCTAGTTAATAATAAACACTTATAACGTTTCGAAATAAGTGTCGGAAACGTGTCGTTACAACGTGTTAAGTAAACGTAAATTTATTTGTTAATTCTTAGATTTTTTAGCAACCAAGTAAACATATTTTATTGAAAAAAATATAGCTTTTGGTTGTGGAATTTATATTTTTACAAAATATCTTTTGATATGTTTAAAAACTGAAGATAGAGATCAGTCAAATTAAAATAGACATTTCTTTTATTTATAACAACCTACAATAACTGTGGGCTGCTCTAAGGCAAATGAAATTTAATAATGTGAACTATTGTGTTTCTAAACATGTTGTGAAATCAATCTATTAAATATCCTTTTATTATATACATTACGAAAATTTGTATCCAATTGGCAAAGAAGACACAAAAATCATACTATCTGCAATGAAGATAACAATGGCACGCCTACACACACAAACAAATACACACGAACACATACATAGAAATAAGACTTATTCCATAAAACAATATCTTACTCTAAAAATCAATTGCTTTAATGTACATTGTTTCAAATTAGTTCGTATATTTGGTCTCTTTAAAGTTCCAACAATGGTTCTGTTTCAACACATAAAACCATTAAAAAATGTCACTTGAGGAACCAATAAAAAAGAAGCAATAGCAGAATTACTATAAATTAGGAGAATATGTAGTGCCTTCAAGACACGAAAATCATGTGGCGCCAACATAGTTACATTGCAGTTAATAACATTTACCAGAAACAAGAAAAAAAATCAAACCAATAAAATTATTATCCACTACAAATGTTATACTCCTAATGGTTTCCAGCTTCAATTGCGAAGATCCATCACACTAAACATCACATTTGAAATCTAAATAGAATTTATTATGCGCTGGCTAGGAAAAAACTCAACGCCCACACATCAGCCTTTTGACTGGGACCGAAATAATCGTTCAAGATATATTGGCTTTTTGTTAACGATAAAGATTTTGATTTTGCTTTTTATTCCTTTTTATAAATATTCTTTTATTTCTTCTATTTTATATGGATGAATTGTTTTGAGAGAAAATACACAAAGTCCGAAGATAACAAGCTCCTTTTGTTCCTATTTATTTATTCATGAATTCATATTAAGTTAGTATGGGCAGTTTTTGTAGACTAGAAATTTATACTTAAATAAAAACGAAAAGTCTTATGCAATTTTTTTTAATATTTAAATATTTGTGATATAAACATGTTAAGAGAAACTCGTAGTTCGGCAAAATTTAATATGCAAAAAAAATAAAAAATTAAGACATGCATATATATCCTAATTAAACAAGCAAATATTTCCTTAACAAATTGTAAAAAAGAAAATTAAAAGCAAAATAATATTAAATATATTAAGTAATTTAATTGTTAGGCTTAAATTAGATTTCTTTATTATTTCTATTAATAAAGAAAACTTGTTTGATATGAAGACTTTCAATCCAGTAAAAGTTAAAAAAGCAAGAACATGACAATTGGAAAAATATATCAGAATGAATATATTTGATTTAGAATTGGGTTAAATGGATAATGTTTACAGTTAACAAAAAATTAGTAGAAAAATCACAAAGAATGTTGAAAACGAGCGTAGCGGAATACAAAATGCATTTTTTCTGCTAGTTGTCTAATAAAAAATTTTAGCTTTCCCTTTACTTAAATTTATCACATCAAATAAATTTCTTTCTGGATAGAAAGAATAAAGAAAAACCAACTTAAACTCAATGTTAATAATTGTAGTTCGATAAAGTTACTTCGTTCTATATATTCCGTAGTGACCGCAGTAAAGAATAATCAAAATTCTAAAATGCTACTAAGCTTCAACTTAAAAAGTACTTTTTCTACATTGAAAGTACCAGTACTAAAAAATCTGTTGTGTTTTATTTGCCATCTCTACTAAAAATGACTGGTTCGGAAAATAAAATTGTACCGCAAAACAAATAACAGCGTTGCCAGATGCCATCAGTACTTAGCGGAAAATACACCAACCACTTTCAGTTCAAGGGAAATATGGACTGCGGTTTAACAGAATTTATTTTTGAGACACTACTTTAAACAGATATTGGGCTAAAATATGAAGAAATATGCAAAGTTTATAATAAGAAAAGCTTCCTTATTACTTCGAGGCATGCTTCTCAGTTGAAAATATTGTTGCACTCTGTAAAACCAAAAAGACTTCACGTTTATATTTTTACATTCTTCCATATTATATATTTATATTTATATTATTTCAACCTAATATATATTTTATTTTATATTTGAAATATTATTTAATCCTTCGCCATTCAGAAAAATACCATCAATTTTATAAAACAAAATCCTCCTCCAGAAAATTCTGATAAAAATTCGCTTAAGCGAAAGCAAATAGTTTACTTAATGTTATTTTGTAATTGAAAACTATAGAACGTCTAACAAATCATAACAATTTCTTTTACGTTTTGCAACAGCCAAATAACTATGAATCCAGCAAGATGCTAACAAATATATAAATAAATGCAGACTCTTCTCAGTTCTCTGTTCTTCCTTTCTTCGTTTGCCAGGAAATAGCTGAAGTCATGGTTGTAATTGGCGGTATATTATTCCATTACAACACCGTAGAAAACGTGCTGTTAGCTGCAACAACTTTAACCATGTAATTGGCTTATGCTGTATACAATGACGCAAGGAAACACTCGTACTCATACTCTAAAATTGTCGAGTCACAAAGGGACTAAAACAGCAACCACAACACAATTCATGAACATGCAAGTGTCAGAAACGTACAAAGAATTTTATAAAACGTTAAGAAATGAAACTAATTTCAACAAAAACAAAAATTTAAATGATTCTGTTAACTTTAAAAAAAGTTTATTTTCTATCTCTTTATACTGGATGACAAAATTAAATTAGGAAAACAATAATTATATTTTAAAAAAAGTTTCAAGCTGCTATTGGCGTAAACATTACGGCCGGCCACTAATGTGTTGTATAAAGGTAGATATGTAAAATATTAACATGATTTATTATTAAAAATAAGTGTTGAAATATAAATTTATTTAATAATTTATTTAATATAGAATTTTTAGCTTTCATAAATTGTGGCGTAGCACGCAAAAATATAATAATGCAATTCGCAAGCGCCTTGTATTAGTGTATCGCGTATTAAAATAAGCCTTTGGTTAATTTGTTTGTGAATGTAAAAAAAAATATAGAACCATGTAGTCACCCTGATTAAATTAATTGAAGAAGGACATTTTTATTAAAATTATTTTGAAAAGTATTTTTCTCAAAAGCACTTATGTCCAGGCTCGACTTATGTATCCCCAAACTTTAAGTTAAACTTAATAGATTTACTCAACCTGAGGCCAAAATTTTAGTATCTTTATTTACGGTTTAATGAATTCACAATATATGTTAATGATGACAATCGGCAGCTACAAAGATTCAGTCGGGTATTCGGGTTTTGCGGACTGATTTCCTTCGCAACGCGAACAAATACAAGAACGAGTATTCGGGATTCTAGGGTTATCGGCGGGTTTGTTATACCTATACAGTCATACAAAAATGTATTGACAATATGTTAACTTGAACAGACCTATTCCTCTAAAATGCTCCAGCTTATTTTTTTCTGAAATTCGTCGGATCAACAAAGTACACGGATGTAAATCCGGAGTCTTACGAAAAAATTTGTGTTGGGTATGAATCGCCCTAACTGCAACAACGTTTAAAATACTTCCAACAGCAAAACCATAAACTAAATGTCAATTGTAAGCAGTCGTACGTGGAATGCATTTACACACA
Source organism: Phania funesta (assembly GCA_963932375.1). Taxonomy (NCBI): domain Eukaryota; kingdom Metazoa; phylum Arthropoda; class Insecta; order Diptera; family Tachinidae; genus Phania; species Phania funesta. The sequence goes on from OZ010653.1 coordinate 82,939,592, forward strand.
GATATTATTTATTTTATGAGAAGTGTACTATCAGGTAGTTTATATTTTATAAACACCAGGTAAGTACGTGATACACGTTATAATTTGTTGGAAAATAAAACAAACATAAACATAAATCAAATTTACCAACGACAAGAATACAATATTGTTTAATAACATGATAATTTAATCGATACAATAATACAAGGCGTTTGTGAATTGCACAAATATTTTTAAATATTTTTGTGTTTCACTAACCGTAGCTTCAGTTTAAATTTTAACTAAATTTAATTAGGATTTAATTTAGTAAATAAAGGGATTTATTTTTCGAAATGAAATATCTCTCGTGTCTAAAATCTTTAAATATACATATTCTCGTAACACTTTCCATGTTGTATCTTTCATTCTTAAATCAAACTTTAAAAAAAATTCTAATCCAAGGGATATTCAATTTCAATTTCAAATTGAATTGTCAATGGAAGTTTTATAATTGAATTAATTACAAAAATCTCATAAGAAATGTTTAAGTAAAACTATAAAATTGTCTATTAAAATAAATGTTTATTTGTGTGTTGGTATCGTCTATACCCAGCAAACACATTTTGTGGAATTCAGTCAGCAATATAGCTTAACTAAATCTCTAAATATATTTTTGGGTACTGTTCAGATTTATGGAAGGAAAATATGAAACAAAATCGTAAAAGAAAACAAAATGTACTGACAAACCGAGACCAAAAGCTGACCACACATTTTCAAGCAGAAATCTAAACTAAACAATGGAGAAATATATTCAGATAATTTATAAATTATTGGCCCGGAAACGTTTTGTACTATCATAAACAAAATAACGTAAGAAAAATGCATGAACCAGCCGTAAATTGTTTAACACTACTAGTCCGGGTAAGAATTGTGTGGTTACAGACCGCCTTTCATGTAGGTTCTATTTAATATAGACTGCCGTTTTCGTGGTGGTATTTTAATTCTTCTTAATAAACCGGTTTTCTTTGGTATGCATATCATGCGAGTGCACAGAAAATAATAGGTTTGCCATATTGGAGCAAGGATTTGCGTTGACGTAAATTTATTTATCGTATTCTTCTCAACAAAACCTTTCATTTGATGATCTTATGATGAAGTTGCATTGAAAAATAAGTAATTTTCCTAGTGATAGTGATAGAGCGCCGTAATTTTGATTACTGACTCAGTGAATAGGCACTAATATATGTGCTATTTACATCTTTATATTTCGAGAACGTTTTGTAGTGAAACTTTCAAATAGGACCTAGTTGAAGAACTATTTTACGATTAAATGAAATAAAGTTATGACGGATTAAAAATATCGCAAATGGTTACGTGTAATGTACACGATATGTGTACATTAGACCAGAACTTGGCCTGCCGCACTACCGTGCACCTTAATTGATGAAATGTTCATTGAATATGGACGTACCTTTGTGTCAATATATTTGTGTATTTGGATATTGTGAAAACTATAAGAGAATAAAAATATTAACGCAGAAGAAGACAAAAAGAAATTGTCTTTAGGGCGTCGTAGACGAGAAAGGCAAATGAAATCATAAAAATGAATGCCTGCTACACGGGTTGAGAGATAGAAATGCAAAATTATACAGTCATATCCATAAAAGTAGCATAAAATAAAATTGCAAGCATCCTACACTGCTAGAATAATATGATTCGACATAGTGCCAATTGAAAGATAACTAAATATGCGGCCAGGCGGCACAAATATTTATTGATAGAAGTGTATGCACTATTATTTTAAAATGTACTTTCGCAGCTTATGTCGACTAATTAAGTAAAATAATTGTATTACTTTCTGTCGAAAGGGACAGACTAGAGAACACAGGTAGAAAAGTAGAGAAAGAACTCTGGCATTGAGCCTTATGTGTATTTGTACAACAGTCTTGTAGCGCCTCTGATGTTATGTAGGCTCATGAAGGAAAACTACTTTAGCCGTAGAAAAAAGTTGATGTTGGTGATTGGCAGCAGCTAATGCTCTATTTTACATTAATATATAATTATATAATTTTAACCATTTAATTATTTATTTAAAAAATTAAAGCTGAATATAAAAAATAATTGAAATTTAATATTCTTGTTGCCAAAACGTTGACACTCAGAATAGATTGATACAACAGATTAAGTATAGCATTTCTAAAATATATTATTGATCTTAGTACGTATTCACTAACGCCTTGTATTGTTGTAATGTTTGTATTATTGTATTACAATACTCAAATATTGTTGAGAATGTGAAGTAGCATCAGATTTTCCAAAGAAAACTGTAAAGTAATACAATAATATAATCGATGTTACAATAAAATAGGGTTGTAGGGTTATGATAAGTCGCAAATAGAGTTACACTTAAATACAACACTAAGCTCAAAGAGAAGATAAATTATAAATAAAACATAAATATAATATTCTGCAAACAAATTTGAGCACCACGTTCATTTAGTCCATATCAAACAAACAAAACATAAAACAAAACAAAAACCCAGCAGTAAAAATAAAAACCTATAACTATTTATGTTGTTTTATTTCACATTTTGCTGCTGCTTTTGTTCTTGTGACTAACGCCTCTGGGTAAAGGAATTTAATTGAGTTTCTTTTACCGTTCTCTCCTCCCATTCTTTTCGTAATGATAAAGAAAATGCTTCAAGAGCCGTTGAGTTTTAAGTTCTAACACTTTGATCTTTTGTTGATTCGATTAAAGCAAAGTACAATTGCTGCTAATGCTATTCTGGAGCTTATTGTTCTCGTCCTTTATGAAAGTATTGTATACGTATGTATGTGTCCTTCAAAAGGATTAAGATTATATCGTCATTATCATCATACAAAAAACAAACAAAACAAAATAAAAAACAAGCAGTGCTTCTACTTGTTCCCGAAAAGTACCTTAAAGCAAAATAAATTAATTGTTAATTAATTGATTGTACTGCTAATGAGAGGTTTTAAATGCTATGTAATTTGAAGGGAAAATTTATTTTACGATTACATTGGCTAATATGGTGCTTGATTCTTTTCTTAATTAAAGGAAAAACAAACAGATATATTTACGTAGGTAGCAAGAGTATGGCAAAAAATATTTCTAATAAAGCGCCTTTTACAATATTAAATCGAGTAGAACGACTTGCTTCCATTATTTCCTCCTACAAAACCATTAAAAGTTAAGTTTGGTCAATACAAAAAGTTTAGAAAACAAGAAGAATTCGTTCATTTGCCTTACACTTCCCCTTCAAATGCCTAACTGGATACGCACTTGATTCCACAAGAATATTCCTGCCGGTATAACGACGAAATCATACCATGAGTCTCTTCCCACAAATTCTGCACAACTTCTTTTCAAGTTTATCAAGGGGCAAATGCCAAATTTGAACATCAAACAAATGAAATATTTTGTGTTGTAGATTTCACTTTAATTCTATTATTTATTGAATTTATTTTATTTTGTGAATGACATGTCATGTTATTCCATTTATTTACAATCTTTTAGTAATGTTTGAGTTTCATTTTGCGCCAAATATCGAAACACAGAATATTCTGATTTCTTGTTTAATTGAAGCACGTGCATGTTATCCTGAAATTTTCAATACATGGGCCATACATATCATTATTGTTAATGTTTCCCTTTTTTCCTTTACTTCCGTGTGGTTATTCCCTACACTTTAAAGTTGGCTTTATTTTGTTTTTTTCATATGTATTCTTTCCAGTGTATTCTGTCATGAAAAATATATTTAAGACATATTTGTGACAGAAACCTAATAACTTCTGTTATAAATTTTTAAAATACAAGTCGTGTAAGCACAATTTTACTTCCGTAATTTCTCTACATACGCTGTGTGCATGACTTATCTAGTTATGCTCATGTGTGGGCGGGTGGTATAATATGAAGAAATTAAATAGACGTCATCTTTAAAATTAAACGTAATGCTGTTGATGCTTCTTGGGGCTTATTAATGTTGGGGGGTTATCGAAGCAGACCTCCTAAGCGTCTATTTTCGACCCTTCCTTGCTTTCTTTGTAATGAAATGTCACCAAATGATAATACATGTATTAAATTGAAGCGGAAGTAATGTGCCAAACAAAGCCTTAAAGACCGGTTTAGTTTTTATTGTAACAAATAGAAAAGCGTAACAATAAATTCTATACTTGAAATGGAGTTCTTTTAGAATAATTAGTTGTTACAAAAGCACTTTGAAATATTTTACTTGATTAAAACCACCTGTTTTCTAGATTTGATTGCCGCCCTTCCCTCGGCCTGACTGAAAAAAATAAAAAAAATCTTCATCCTACAATTAAATTAAAATCATAAGCCCGATCTCAAAGAGAAATAATAATATTGAGCAGTTATTAAAATTATTAAACCAAATTAATCTTCTTTTACTTCAGAAGAAAGCAGCACTAACACAATTATAAAAACTCTTTAAGAATAACTTTATTCTGTTTTGTTTTTAGTTTTTAATATACAACCAAAATAAAAGTAAAAGTTTTATTGCCAAACACTGGAGTTTATAATATTTTGTTAAACCTAAAATGGCCTTGTGAAATTCAATTTAGTTTTATCTCTCGTGCTTGTTTTTTTATTTAATTCCTTATTTTTATTAAACTTTAAGAAAACTATTGTTGGAAATCCTACTTATGGACCGGCGTTACTGTAGTAACAGCAGCAACTCTATATATAACTGTCAACAATATAATAACATTGTTTTAATACAAAACAACAACAATGAACAAAAAGCTTAAAAAAGACACTTATTTTGTCTTGTGCATTTTGTATTACTACAGTTGTTCCTTCTAAATGCATTTTATTGCATGTAACAAAACGAAGTAATAAAATATGTAACAGACGAGAAGAACAACTGTAGCTATCTAATAGAGCATATAACATAAACGTTGAACAATGATGATCGGCTGCATGCTTACCGGACTAACTCTATTTATCTGGATGTTTATCTGTCTGTTCCGCTGTCGGTTGGTGTTATTGTGCATCTGTCTGTCTGTTTGTTTGTTTATTTGTCTGAAAGATTTTTATTTTTTCTTAGCTGCCACTTCAATGGTTGGCCACTTGCACTAAACTTTATTTATATGAACAGCGCCATTTCTTTCAGCTAAGAAGCGACAAAAACACAGTTTCTGCTGCTTATTCTGTTAATAAGTTGGAATTTTGTTGAGTTGAAATTTCGTTTTTCCCATAACAGTTGCAAAAATTGCTGTTTTCTAGCAAAAAAAGCTTTTACAAAAAATATAATGAATGGCATATGTTTCTTTAAAGATGTTAAATTGTTTGCTACTATAGAAAAATAAACTCCACACTATATAAATACATACATACAATGGAGAGAGCGAAAGAGAGAGTAGATATTTTTAAGAAAATATTAAGGAAAAATGTATCAATAATAACGCAGCAAAATAATTATGCTTTTTAAACAAATATCTTGTGAAATTTGTTTGGTGGTATAAGTGTATAGGTGTTATTAAGGCTTTTAAAAGTAAAGTAAATGCATTAATAAAGGAGGAAGCACCGGATTTCCCACAATGTAATTATTCAATAAAATAAAATAAACTTTTTAGAAGTTATTACTTAAAGGTAGTTTACCTTGGCACACAAATCTTAGGACATGAGAAATTTTTGTGTAGAAGAGATGAGAAAAAAAGGATGAAAATATGAGAGTCGTATGAATATCTTTGTTTTATGAACTTTTTTTAAAAACCATCATATCTTATTAGATCAGGAATATTTTTTTCGGTAAACAAATAAGAAACCAAATAAAACCAGCTAATAATATACCGATTGCTACCCTTCATTATATATTCCCATTACTAATGATGTACTCATAAAAAAGTCGGTCGTAAGAATCTTACTCTTACTTTTTAGAACACGGTTGAATTATGGCATTATTCTCTCTTTCGTTTCACGTACCTTCCAAACCATTTATTACAAATATACGATTTTTCAGAAACCGCACTGAAAATATTAGAATAATGTTTTTGTTCTCTAATTATATAAAACAGTTTAAGGTTTTAAAACTTTTCGCTTTGCGAAAAAAATCATAAAAAGTTTTAAGTTTGACTAAACAAAATATTTTGTTCTGGTCCAAAATCAGTTGCAAGTTGTCAGTAAATTCCTACTTAAAATATTTATTCTACAAATACAAAAAACAAACTTCTAAACAAATTGAAAAAGTTTCGCTGCTATAAACTTTTTGAAAAATGTCTTAACTTAAAATTATTAAGCGCTTGATTCTACCGTACGCACTTTCTTTCGTTGCATTCACAAATGCACACATACGCAAATACTCATAAATATTCATATGAAAATAATTTTGCCAACAAAACTGTCTCATGCGTAAAAAGTGTTCAACAACAAACGTAACGAAGCCAGTCAGTTTACAAATTTACAACAATTTTTTTCAGTTTGAATAAATTGCTGAGACCAACTCCTTAAACTACATGTTTAAGTTTCTATTAATGGCAAATAAATTTATTGCAGACATTTAATTACGAAAACAATATAAGACATTTATATTATTAATAATAATTTATTTATGTTAAATTTTCCAAGTAATTTTAAATCAAGTCGTGGAATTTATCAGAAGCTGACATTTTTTCAATCTCTATAGCCAATATAAGCTAATTTTCCATAAACTGTGGAATAATTTACTTAAACTTAAAAAATAATTTTTTTGATGCAGAGTTATGACGTTGTTGTAGTAAATGTGCGCTATGTATAGGCATGATATTGATGATGTTGTTTTAACATGAAAGAATTAAAAGAAATACAAAAATTAAGTGCATCCAAAAAATGCTATGCAAATATGTATCGTTAAATATGTATCGCTAAAAATTGTAAATATTTCAATCCACTCTACAACATTTTTAAAGCAAGAAAAAAGAACTATAAAAAAAAAATTTTTTTAAAACGTTGGGTTCTCTCTTCATTCGCTGTAATGCAGTCGTTTGAAATTTAAATTCCAGTAAATAAAAAATTAATTTTAAATAAACTGTGATATTTTCTTTCACACCTTTAGTTTTTTTTTTAAAGATCAAACTGCGCGTTTATATTTTACTTTTCCCCCTGTTTCATTTGGGTAAAAAAAAGTTCAGAAAGTTGGTGGCCACTTAGAACATTTTCGCTTGTAATCTAACGTTGTTAAACTGGTCGTATGGCAGCACGTTTACCTTGCTAAGTATTTTTATAGAATTTAAAAAAAACGACAACAGCAAACATGGTGACTACTTACTGGCTTTGGTATTAACTTTTCCTACTTTTCTCTCCATAAATCACGTTAGGTTATTTTCGTTCTTTATTTTTCCATTTAGTAATAGCCAGCTACTAAAAGGGTATTAATTATTTGAGTCATAGTCATATTAGCTTTCATAGACACATTTAGAATTCTAAGAGAATAAAAAACTTTAGTTCATACATTTTTCACTCCATTTTCGTTAAATAGAAATGCTTCGAATTTCTAAAATTTATATTTTATAGAACGCCTTTACCACCACCACTACAGTGGATATCGCCGTTTTAATTATACTGCTTATTCTTTTTAACTGTTGCAGCAGCCAACATTAAAGTTGCCAAACTTTCAAAAAGTAAAAAACGTAGTATTTTCAAAACCTTCACGGCAGAAGTTAATCAAAATGAAATTGCTGTACTATTAAAAAAGAAATTAAATTAATAATTTGCCTTAAAATTATTACACTTAGATACTAAAATATTATCAACATTAATTAATATAAATACTTGCTTTTAAGGCTAGCTGAGATCTGGTTAAAGAAAAGAAGAATAAAAAGGGCAACGTCTGGCAACCACGACAGACATCTTGCTGTGTGGTTTCCATAATGCTTTCTTTATTTACAACCATCTGCTGGAGTATTTTCACTCTACAAGAGGGTTTATGCGTACGTATGCCATTAATTGCTATTAATTTAACGTTAGTTTATTTAGTAGCCACTTGGGAGTAATTTAATTTTTGACAAAGAGAAAAACTATTAGCTATAGTAGTTTCAGTTGTAAAATATAAAAGTGCTTTGGCAAGCGAAATTAAGCAAATGTGTGGGTACTGCTAGTAAAATTTACATTTGATAACGGCCATGAAAATTAAAAGATTTTAATTTTATGGAGTTATAACCAAGGAGAGAAGAGACAGTACAAACATGTAATTGGTTTGTAACCAAAACGGTTTCGGCTATGTGTCATTTTCAGTATATGAATATTTTAAGAAGTTTTTGCATCCATCGCGATTACTTTATTTTATATCACAAGTAAAAAAATTGTTCAGTATTGAATGTTTGTTAATTTTTTTAAATTCGCAAAAGCTACAACGACAGCAAAAGGACCTAAAAACCGTATCCGTTTTTCTTTTTTTTTATCACCAAACGTATACAAAAACAATTATTTACATCTGGTGAAGTATGAAAGAATTTCTTTAATTAGGTTGGCTAGGAATGCGAGAGCAATGTTTACACATACGTAGATACATACATATGTAGAAGAGTTGCAGTATAACATTTCTGAATGCTGGAGGCATGTACCATGGTTGATAGCATGTGTAAATATGCGTGCAGTTTTCTAAACGTTGGTTCATATGGTAAATCGGCCTAATTGAAAATGTGGTATGTTGGAGAGAGGTTAGAATTGCATTGATAACATTACAATACATGCTCATTCATAAAACTGGTTGTAACAATATTTACGTGAACTGCAATACGATTTTATTCGTTACGGTTAGTTTTAATTTATTTTGTAATATATTAAATCACAAAAATATGTATTTGAGAAGCATGTGTGATTCGGAAACGCACTTTATTGGTGTATCGATTGTGATATTGTATTATAATACAATATTGTATTTTTGTTCTTGGTAATTTACATTTGAAAATGAGTTATTATAAAACAAATTGGATTTACGTGTTTTTGAAAAATATATTGATGCCATACCTGTGACTACACTATATATTTGATAATTTTTTTAAAACAAGTTGAACATTTTAAATGTAATTGTTAGTAATTTAAAGTTCCCATGGCTGATTCAATTCCACGGTATTAAATGTAAATTATAATTGTTTAACATTACCAATACAATAACACCGTAATACAATTCCGACTTCACAAACTGTTGTAAAGTTATAGGCTTTATGATAATAACAGAAAAATTTTCTGTGTTATTTAAAAAAAATACAAAATGTTTCAATAAAACTTCCCGACGAAAGCAAAAATAAAAGTGAATGTTTAAAATCAGAAATAAACTTACTTCCAACTTATGTAAAAATTAATACAAAAAAATCCAAATACGAATAAAAATAAGTTTTAACAAAACAAATCAAAAACACAAATTGTCAATTGTGAAATCAACGCACGAAATCGCTGGAATTTTTTATTTTGTATCGACTAAGTGTTCAGTACACTCGAAGGGAAGTGGTAAGTTACCCTGATATTGACTTTGTTGTTGTTTAAAAAGAGCTTTCGGTCAATAACCACCTAATCTGCATTTTGTAGATTTTAACCCGGCAAAATGCAGCGATATTAGCAGATTTTTGGCCGAAAACTGAAATTTTTTTTTTAATCTAAACATATAACATATAAGAAGTATTTTATGCGTATTAAATATGCAGAGAAATTTTAACAAATATTCTTAAAAATAAAAAAAAGTATTTAACTTAAAATAAGATTTTGTTTTTTAGAATTCAGCATGAGTGATTGTTTTTGATTTTCGCTTTGACTACAGCAAATGACCATTAATTTCGATGTGTTGAAAGGTTCTACCTTGCGCGTTATCTAGAAAACTCAGAACAAAATCTATATTTTAAACATACTCGTATAAAAGAAATATAGTTACATTACTAGACTTTTTTTTATACGGAATTAAAAAAAAGTATGATCTACTAAATATATAATTAAATTGCTTAAAATATGACAACTGCTGAAAAAATTGGAAGGTATATACCCCAGGAGACTGCGCAAGATTTGTAATAGGGAAAATAACATTCATAATAGGGTATTGATAATAATTGATAACTTTTAACAAAAAAAGCCAATATAACGAAATTATAAAGAAAAAAGCATACAATTGCATAATTCTGGTTTTCCTGACGATAGCTGGCTGGTCAAGACGTAGTATTATGTACAGGTGTTTACAGACGAGCGCATATCTTGCCTATGTGCGTTTTGTTTAAGTGATGGCAGAACATCGTTGTGCGAACATCTGTTCGAACAACATTGCTATCAATAGCGACGGTCTTCATGAGCCAATTTTTTGTGCGTACAGCAAAATGGTCAAGGGCTAAATAGATTTTTTTTATGTTATTACCAATTTGCTTCTGTCCATTTTTGACTTGCATCAATCTATCACTTTTGTTACAAACTTGTTACAACTACGTATTAACCAAGTGAGTTTTATAAAATAAAACTAGATATGGTTTCGGCTGTGTATTATTGCTTTTACGTGATTTCAACTAATTCCATAATAGCAAACCGCACCAAATCGCACTTCTTAATTCAAGCCAGACAACGGCGTTGAGCAAAACAAACTCAAACACACACAAATATAGACATTAATATAATTTTTCGTTGTTGGTTTATATATTTTCTATATCCCCCAGGTATTATTCACTTATTATTTTTGCAGATATATAAGTAGTTACAGAGAATATAATAAAATAAAAAGTTTGTAAGATGTCATTGTTAAAGTTAAATAATGCTGCTGGTAGAACAGATCTACGATCCAATTGATATACTTGTTGGCAGCGTTCTTGTTATTGGATTGGAAGTAAGCAATACTGCAGAAGTAAATAATGAACTTACAAATAAATAGCAGGTTGAACAAATTCTTATTAGCTCGGAAGCGAACAAACATAGCGAAAAAAGAGCTAAATAAGTTACTACAACAATATCGAAATGAAAATATATTAGAAACATTAAATTGAACAAATTTATAATCGTATTATACCCGTAGATAAGAGAATAGGAAAGCAAACAGTTTGATTAGAAAATATGAGAAAAATCCAATTAAAATATTGCATTTATTTATTAAATAAGTAAATTTAACAATTGCAACAATTATTTATGATAAAGATTAAAGTTAATGTATGCTATTAAGTTATAGAACTTTTATAAGATTAGTAAATAATCTAGGAATACGAAGTCATTTTAATGGAATTTAAACAACTGCCAAATAAAATATTATCTTTCCAAATATTGAAGTGCATTCAGATTTATATTTTTATTTATTCTTCTTGATCAAGTAGTACTTAATTATTATTAGAAAATTGTTTATGCAAATGATTTATGAATATTTTAACACAACGCTTTGAAATAGCATACTTTTAGTTTAACATATTTTCATTACTTCATATAATGCTAAAGTGTTCGCATGATTTTCATATTTCATTTTAACTTACTAATTGCGAATGAATGAATTTATATAACTAAGTTTATTAGAATGTTAAACAGAATCGCATTTGGAAACTAAAGTTAAGCAATCCTAAGATTTTTCTAGCATAATTTACGGCGATTTCTTTTTTTTTAATTTTCTATTACGTTGACTTTCATGTTACGTCTTATTAAATTTGTTTGCTACTTGGCGCGACGAAAAAAGTATAAGAGACATCATCCCGAGTGCTGCAATATATATAAATATATTTTTTCTTCAAAATAAATGCCAAATTCTATTGCTCGAAAAAAATTTCCAAACTTATGAATTTTTATCTACTATCCTTTACATTTTCTGTGTATACAGGAGTACAGGTAAATGTGAGTGGCCAAAGTGAAATACACTACCTTTTACCCACGCATTTAAAGCTTTAACTAAAGACTGCCTGCATAGTTTAAAGTGCGTTCGTTGAAAGTCTCACTTATTTTCGTACCAACAAAATACTGGTACTAGCACATAATAATGTTGACATATTTTTTACGATTTTCGTTCTTTAACTTTATTTGCTTTTTCAAAAATTTTTCCTTTTTTTCAGTTTTTATTATTTTCGTTTATTTTATTTTTTCAGTTGACATTTGTGTAGCTGTATCTACATAAAATCCTTTGAATTACGGTCATTATTTTGAATTAGTTGTGTTACATACCTTTGGATCTTGCAAAATGTCGGAGTATGTGGGTATGTGTATTTGGTGTGAGCTGCAAAATAAAAGAAACTACGATAATCGTAGCTAAAACAAGCACTAAAGTTGAATTTGAAGTGTTTGTGTATGTGTGTTGTCTTTGTTTTTACTATGTGCATGTGTGCGTAAAATTTAATTTTTCGTTCTAATTTTGTATATGTATGGTTTTTGATTTCTTAGAATGATTTTATTGTGCTTTTCACTTAAACCTTTGTTTTGTCATTGAATAAAAGTGCTTTTCTGTCGAAAATAAAAAAAATATGCTCTGAATGCATTTTCAGCATACACGTCTTAATAAAGTCTTCTTATTCTACAAAAATAGTTTCTATTATATTTCCATACATTACTTCTGCTGAAATATTTGCTTAAAAATTCAAACAATATTAGGAACAATTTAATTTACAACATTTAGTTAGTAACGAGCAGCGTTACCTCTTTAGCAATTCGAATTATAAATTTTTAGCCTCGAGGATTGTGTTTTAGCTTCGGCACAATTTTAATATTTTATCATTTTCACTTAAGCCTTTTTTTGTGAACTTTTTTTATTTATTCAATTAAAGCCTGCTGCAACAATATGGCGGCTTCATTTGGATATAGTTTTTAAGTATTACCATCCAGTAATGCTGACATTCCATGATATGGAATTAACTGACGATCGTATAATATGTTTGCACTCTTGTAATATTTATGCAAATTAAAGTTCCAACATTTCCAGTGATGAGAGGACCAGGAGCAGCAAATAATAATTTTTTAATTTTCAACCAACCAAATGAAAATTAATGCGAAATGTTACAAGATTAAGAACCAACATAATCGTTGTTACGCGTACTACCTTCAGCTGTATTAATCATACGCTCTCGTATGTCGTATATGGTAAATATTAATTTTAAATTGAAAAGCCTTAAAAGTAATGGCAAGTTCTCCACAGAAGGCAAATGTCTTTTCGAGTACTTGCCAAATATGTGCTGAACAATTTATTTACGACGGGATTGTGAGTCACTAATACTTCTTATTAATCATTGTACAATTGGGAACTCTAGTGGGAATTAATTCAAACGGTACGTCGGAATTAACACTATATTTGTAGTTCCCTTGTCTTTCTAGCACTTGTAACTGAAAGATTATGTACTTAATAGATAGAATAAAGAAGACCAAAAGACCTTGTGTTTGAATACTGTAGTCAATTGAATATTTATTTAAAGAAATGTTTGTCTTTTATACAAATAAAATACGGAAGTACTAAAATAGTGCAAGTGCAATGTAAAACGTTCTTTTTGCTAAGTATATAAATTCGTAATATTTTGCACACGTTAAAATTTCATAATTTTAGTTAAATATCTGTGTTGCAGTTTAACTTAAGTTTAATGCATAAGTTGCATTTTTGCATTAACCCTTCTGCACTCCTTGGGTCAATTTGACCCAACTTTGGTTTTCAGACGCAAAATTTTTTCCTTTTATTATAAGACATGAACTTTAAACTTCAATTTATTCATTATAGGGTCAAAAATTATGCTTTTAAAAGAAAATAATAAAATTTAGTTTTTTCCTTCCCCCTCCACATTTCAAAATACGATTTACAAACGTTTGATATCGTTTGGGTCAATATGACCCAACATTCTATATTGCAAGTTTAATTCCTCTTTACAAGTGTTTTCCTATTGAATATAATTGAACTGATTTCATATTCATTTACAATCATCAATCAATAATTTTTTCAGTAAAATAATCAATAAAATCATTTTCATTGAATAATTTTTTATCCAAAATTTTATTAAGTCTCAAACTCTGGGTGGGGTTTGGAGAATCCTATAAAGGTATCTCTAGAAATTTGTTTTATGATGATATGGTAACGCATTGACACTTGTAAATAAAAGACTTCATTCAAATTGCAATTCTGTGATTTATCAAAGGACAAAAGTGTAGTTTGGAAAGAGCAGTCACCACTTCCAACAGGCAGGTTGCCAAAAAATTAAATTTTATTGAATATGCCTGGACCTACCAAAAGAGCAACATCTATGATTACAGATATAAAGTCTTCCTTCGATTTGTTTATATCACCAAATATAAAAAATATTGTTATTCAAATGACAAATCAAAAAGGTGTCGAATTGTATAGAAATGATTGGCAAAACATTGATATGATAGAGCTTGATGCATACCTTGGGTTACAAGTAATGGCAAGAGTTTATAAATCTCATGGAGAAAATCTCACTAGCTTGTGGAATGAAAAAAATGGAAGACCTGTTTTTTGAGCAACAATGAGTCTCAAGCGATTTGCGAGCATATCAATGTGCCTACGGTTTGACAGCTCTGAAGATAGAGAAGAAGACTTCGTGACAAACTACCGATAAGAAACGTTTGGGTCAAGTGGAATAATCAGCTCAAAGTTGTTTACAATCCACATGAAAATGTTACTGTAGATGAACAGATAGTTCGGCTTCGAGGTCGGTGCAATTTCAGACAATATATTCCATCAAAGCCCGACAGATATGGCATAAAAATTTGGGCACTTTGCGATTCCACAACTAAATATGCCTGGAATATGGAGGTGTACACAGGCAAAGCAAGAAATACACAGCCAGAAAAAAATCAAGGTGAGACTTTTTTAATTCGTATTACATTTGTTACATTTCCATACATTCAATTTAGGTGAGAGAATGGTGCTAACATTATCAGACCCTCTATCAAAGGGATGCACAATTACATGTGATAATTTTTTTACCACATACAATCTTGCCATTCAACTTTTGCCATCAAAAATTCTAGATATGAAATAAAGCCCGTAGTGCACTCTGATTTTTTGTTTTCCAATGATATAACAATAGTATCCTATATTCCAAAAAAAAAAAAAAATAAATACGTTCTCCTCTTAAGTTCTCTTCATCAGTCAGCCGAAGTAAGAGATAATAACCAAAAAACTAGAAATAATACACTACTATAACCAAACGAAAGCTGGAGTTGATGCGCTTGCCAAACTTGTTGCTAATTACACATGTAAGCGCATGACTAAGCGATGGCATACTAGTAGAATTGGCAGATCAGTTAATAAAGGAGCATATTTTGCGAAGATATGTTTTTCCACATGGACCAACATCAAAAAATCTTGTTAAAAATATTCAAGAACAAAATGATCGCACAGGTGCCTCGCAATGTTCTAAACAAAATAGTACAAATTAATCATTGTCGAGTAATTTACCAAATAAACGACAGCGGTGTGTGTTTCTTTTCTCAACATGGAAGAAATTCAAATAAGTATTCCACTAAATGTGATTCTTGTAAAAAATTTATTTGCAAAGAGCACATAGTCACATTGTGTATAAATTGTCACACAAATTTGTTAAGTTTATATATATTAGTATTAAAAATATAATTAATATTTTCCAAAAAAAAGCTGAATTTCGAATTTAATTTTATTTTATATTTGTATGTACAATGTATGTACTTTTTTCTAATTTTTTCTAATTTCCTATATTAAATATGAAATGTTGTTTGCATTTTATTGTGGGGTCATATTGACCCAAAGGATCATAGGAAGGGCACATATCCAAGGGATGTAGAAGGGTTAATATAGTAAACATACAATTAACAATAATAATAAGTGCAAATATAAAAAACAAAAAATTAAATAACTTAACAATAGTAATAAGTACAATCATTTTGCATTATCAAGTTACAAAATCTTGTATATTGCGGGAAACGAATAAGTAATTGTAGCCAATGACATCGACCGACCATTAATTCAAACTTTGACATTTATTTATGCCTCTACACTTATGAATATATATTAAATGAAATTAATTTCATCTAAACCTTATCCATTAACATACAACAAATCACTATATTAAAATAACACCCATGTAGAAATTTACACACCCAGAAAATGATATGTGATAAAAACAACATCAAAAACATTGGTCAAAAACAAAAACAGAATTAGTAAATCATTTTACAATCATTACAAAATGGAGACATTATAAGGTAATTTTAAGGTAAAATTAAAATATTTTTGGCATATTAAACATTTAACCTTCGCCTTACCAAAGGTTTTTATGTACGTCGTTTACCAATACCCACCCGGGTGGTACTACACATTTTCGAATTTTTTTTATGAGCAAGAAAGCCTTTTTCATCGCGTACAGCATACATGTAATTGTTATTAAGCTTAAGAAAGTACACAGCCCACGACGGGCCAGACCGCCAAGCCAGGGCGCAGAAAAAAGCGATATGGAAGGATGCTAATATTAATATAGGGGTTCCTTTGCCTCCCCCAAAGATGCGCTCTTAGCATTTTTTGGTATTTTGCTAATAATGGGTGCCCACAATTCTTGCCAAGAGTCCCTCGCAGAGCTGTGGAAAAAATGCATATCCATTATACCGAGCAACCATGTCACGAAACAGGTTTGCGCAAATTTGAAGATTCCTTCGTTTTGACTGGCATGCAACGAGAGCTGCTCGACAACAGGAAGACAAGGCTGCAGCCATAAGAGACGTCTTTAATTTGAAATCATTTTATAGACCCCACGAATCAATTACAGTAGACGAGCAGTTATTTGGATTCCGGGGTCGAACGCGTTTTACTCAATATATGCGCTCTAAGCCAGCAAAATATGGCATCAAAATCTGGTGGGCATGTGATTCCAATACATATTATCCACTTGAAGGACAAATATATACTGGAAAAATTAGTAATGTAAGGGATACTAACCAAGGTGAGCGCGTTGTAAAAGATCTTGTCGGCATGTACAAAAACACTGGTAGAAATGTCACCATGGATAATTTTTTTACAACATTGGCGTTAGCCAATGACTTAGCTGCATGGAAGTTATCCGTTGTAGGTACACTAAAAAGGAATAAAAGGTACATACCAGAAGAGTTTAAGCCATCTCGAGGCCGAGAAATAACATCCAGTTTATTCGGCTTTTCTGAACATGTGACAATGGTATCATATGTTCCAGCCAAAAACAAATTAGTTGTGTTATTATCTACCATGCACAACAATAAAAATATTTCTGGTCCACAAAATAAGCCAGAAATAATATTATATTATAATAAGACCAAGGGTGGCGTGGACACTATGGATAAAATGATGTCACAGTATTCCACAAATCGTGCAACATTGCGCTGGCCATTAACAGTTTTCTTCAATATTTTGGATACAATAGCACTGGCTTCATTTATTATATATTCCGAAAATAATGGGGGAAAATCAGTAAAGGGATCACAGAGAAGGCAGTCTATTGAGAGCCTTGGTGAAGATCTATGCCGTCCTCTAATAATGACAAGGTCGATTGGAAGATTTTCAATTAGATCAGCCATGGAATGCATTTTGGGTAACATTTTCAAAACTAAAAAAATAGATAATACACCTTTTTTTTAGGTGAATCAGTTACCGCTAAGAACCAGGATAACAGCTTTGAGCCTGATGGACTTCCAGAAAGAGATGCAAGTGGTCGAATTAAAATGAAAGGAAAATGCTACATTTGTTACTGCAAGAAACAGAAAAGAAATACAAGGCAAATTTGCGTTAGTTGTAAAAAACCCATTTGTGCAGAACACAGCCTCAGTCAGACTAAATGTGAAAAATGCTATCAAGCATAATCAAATTGAATAAATTATAATTAAAATTAGCTTGATATTGATCTCTTAATTTTATAATATTTAATATGAATTTTATAATAAATAAATAACTTTAAAAATTGCAATTGAAATAAATATTGGTTCTGTACCCACCCGGGTGGGTATTGTAAGCCATGAAATAAATTTGAAAAAATTTTAAAAAATCCGTTGAAAAATTAAAAATTTTATAATATTTATGCATAAATCTAAATAACTCAACAATTTGTTCAGTGAGTCAAATTTTTTCTTAGATCGAATCAAAATTGGCCAAGTTATTGAAAAAATAAAACTGAAAAGGTCACAAAAGGAAAATAAACACATTTACACACGACCCGTTTCACAAAGCCATGTGCGCTTAAGAACGTGTTTGTTGCCGGTGCAATCATTAATGTTTACTAAATTTGTTACATATTACTTCCTGATTTCTAATTTACACATACAAGAGTACAAATAAACCGAAAAAGGAAGGCATTTCGAAATAGATATAGTGGGAGGGGAGAGAGAGATAAAAGCTAATTGAATTCAACTACAAGATGTGTTATCATTTAACTGTAATAACAATTGAGTTAATATTTAAATTTATGACCAAAATTGAAATATTTTGCAACCCAACAATACTTGAAATGCAACAGATCCAATCCATGCACTCCACTCCTCTAATGTAAAATATCGAAACTCAAAAAACAAGAGATATATTACTTGTGTATAAATACATACATATGTAGTACGTATGTGTGTTTTTTTTCTTTATGTAACAATAAGATTTGTAATTGGAAATCAATTTTACACTCAATTACACTTAGATTTTAAAGTTATTTTGAATTGGGTAGCTGAATTTCAATCTGCAACCGACTTATTCAAATTAATTCTAGCTTTCGAGACATATAATTATGTTCAATTGAAATATTATTCCAACAATTCTGCACATCACAATTAAGCGAAGGTATCCCGTTTCGACAAAAGCTGCCGTATGCTCACGACAGTAATAATATGTTTACATATGCACCTTTATTAGGAATTATATTTTAAATTGGGCTGCATTTGACAGCTGGAAATGTGTTCACATTCTTCGTGAAAGCTCGTGGTGGTGAATTTGGAAAATTTAAGAGAAATTCGGACTTAACTATTTTTTTAAATTAATTATTTAGAAAAAATTTAGTTTTCTATAACTTATTTTCGTAAAAAAAACATACTAATTTCACCTCCCATTTCTCTTTATTTTTGTTTTAATTTTTTATATACAGCGTTTGACAACTGGTGATGCAGTACCTTATTTAAGTGCCTCAAATTTGTCATTCAATACAGTTCATTCTGCTAACTAAACACACATCAGAAGATATGCATTTGGAGTTTGACTCAATTAATGGTGCAATTAAGTACTAACTTATCACTATATTTATTAAATTCTTGTGTGGCAATTTGTGCTCAATTCAGACCTTAATTGCATAAATTTCCCAATTGCACAATTCTGGTGTATGTCTGAATATATTTGAAATCAGATGCCTCAATCTTCTTGTAAATGAAGACAAACGTTAAGCATCTGTTTTCATAAAATACGCCTCGCTTTGTTTCCTATATTCCTACCAAAGAAATTGTGTGAATGTTGTCTATTTCTATTTTTTTTTAATCAGAAGTTTTAAAATTTTGTATTAATATAGTTGTTTATGCCACATATTTCACGATATCTCTCAAGCTTTTTTTACTTAGCCAAATAGAACAAGCCGTTCTCAAATAATACTAAGACATATACGTCGTCCTACTTCCCAGACTTGAAATCAGCACCCTAAATTACATATGAATGATCTTTCAGTTGCTACACTATTTGCTTTATATCGGAACTTATATCAATAACTACTTCAAATTAAATGACATTGTGACAACATGCGAATCTTGATGCTATTAACAGCTTTTCTATTTATAGGCCGACTGTTTATTAATATTTAAAGTTATTTAATAAATTTTCAATAATAAAAAAAAAATAAATGGACGAGTTCGATTTTATCAGTATAAATATGAGTATATATTGGTAGACATCAACAGACTGAAATTTTAAGACTTGAGAGCAAATTTATGGTTTAGTTATTAGCATTCCACTTAATTTCTTTCGGTGTATAATTGCAAAATCCCATGCGATTTTCTTAATGTAAATTCCTAATTATTTATTGCACTCGACACCAAACCGGTTGTAAATCTTGTTACATTATTTGTCCTTCGTTTTGTTGTTTTAACGCACGCACACATACATACATCATAGCATTTCTTATATACGTACGTCCTTTTGAAGACAACATAAAAACAAGTTCATTAGGAAGATCTTCAAAAGAGGGGCCGCTGTTTCATAAAACTAAATACGGTTTGCAGAAATATTTTCAAGATACTTACATATATTAATATCAAATAAGAAATGTGTAATTAAATATAAGATATTTTGTATTAATATCAATGGTTTACGATAAATCCATTACATAATTCATAGAAATTAAACGTTTCAAAAAGTATTTTTTCCAAAAGTTCATTCAAATAAAATAATTTTAAACTTTTACCTTTCTCGTCTTCCGAAACAATCCTAATTTGTATGACAAATGTGCATTGCTCTGGATGAAAACTACGTGGTGGTGTGCATATATACAAAACTTTCAGGTACGTTCTAGTAATATTATATGCTGGTGCGAATCCAGCTTAAGCTTTTGGGAGGGTAAATTTGGGAAAGAAATTATCTTTAAATTAAAAGAAATGTGTGTGAGTGGAAAACCTCCATGTATAAAAATAAATTTCTATTATATTCGTAATTACAATTTCTTTTGTTAAAGTTTAAATTACTTGATGAAATATATCAATTAAAAAATCGCTAAAATCGGAAAAAGTACAGCCAAGTTAGCATCACATAAAATAATTAAGCTATGATTTCTTTTTCGAAAATGTTTTTTTCCACAACGCCATAGCGTTACGTTCTATTTCTATTTGTTGAAGACCCAAAAATAAAAGTCAATTGTTATTGTTGTATATACTCCTACATTAAATTTGATGATAGTATTAATCTGAAGTTTTTTCGATGCGTTTATATTAGCAATTGCTGAAAGCTTCAGCGTAGAAGCACAAGAAACAACAAAATCATTATTTATATTAGCAGCTGTGGTTTGCTCAAGCCTGATTATGTTGAATTAGCCTTTTTGTGCGTAAAATGGGTAGAATTCTAGTAGAATTTCTTTCAGCTCCTATGGGCATAAATGCGTGTATTTTGTCGGATTATTTTGGAAGGTTGAAAGTATGGTTTTTCCAAAATGTTATGAATAAATAACCCAAACGCCGAGTTCCGTCAAACTTCTACATTTTTAAGCGCATTTTACCAACCACAAACGGAAAATTTACAACAATAATAATGTAAAATTTACCAATAAATTTCTTAGGTAAATTCTTTAAGGTATCACTTGTTTTTGGACCTGGCCTGAAAGATTGCGAACATCTTCAAGCAAATCCATCTACGAATGTTCTACTTTTTAAAAAAGAAAATCGGGGAGCAGAAAACGGGTACTGATCTGTTTTGTGTTATAGCATATAGATTCTCTACTAAGCAATCTAATTTATTAACTGCACGCTGGCAGATACTATCCAACTACGAGTGCACAAGGTTACAAAAACAGGTTAATTTCTTGACGGGGGCAACGGAAAGTTGTTTCTTATCAAGTAGTTTGACGTAGTTTGTCCCTTGCAAGTGTTGTCAAATCCATGTGTCCCCATATAATTATATTTTTTTTTTGCGAAGCAATGTATGCGTTTGTGAGAATTGGCAACCAATCAATTAAACTCGCTTTGACTGCTGGAAATTATTAAACACAGTTCGCGTGACGTCATTGCGCATCATGCGCAGAAAATATTATGCTTATGCACGGGATGTCAAAAGCTGGTATTTCTTTCGTTCTTTGTTGCTTATCTTATTTGTTGAGCTGAATTTGAATCTACATTTGAATATACATTTGTTTTCTTCAAGTTGGTTGCAGGTTTGGAGATATGCCGTTATACCAAAAAGAGAGTAGTGGCACGGCACATATTACCATATGTGGCGAACCGTTTGTCCCATTAATTTAGATAAAAAAAACCTAAATCCGACAATAACATTATTTTTAAAAAGGCCATTATTGCTTTTTAATCTACTGGGTACCTTCAGATATATCGTGGAACTTATGCCAAAATAATTCTTGTATAAAACTTAAATTTTTTAAAAATTCATGTAAAATAAAAAAAACCACAAAAATTCGGCTCTTTTTCTACTATCATATGTGTGGATACAAAATGAGCCGAACTTTATTAAAAATCGAGTTTTAAGGAAGACATTATATAATACTGAAACTCACATCATGTTTACTTCATCAAATCTTAAATTAATCCCGTGTTTATTTACTGAAATATTTGCATCCTGTATTCACTCGTGTGAGCGCGTGGCAGAGTGACTAGTAATCGCCTGGCATGTTTCGTGTTCTTTTATTTATTTTAAATTAGTTTTTTTTTTATTAAGGACTTTACAGACCAGTCTTACCCATATACATATAAGTCTATATATACCACCATTTGCCGTATTTTAACACAAATAACTGTTATTGAGCATGTTTGTTTATGGGTCTCTTTACTTGTTCTTCTTTTATGCCTGGTTATTTAATGTCGCTCGTTAGTTTGTTCAGAGATTTTAAAGTTATTTTCTTTTCATTTATATTTTTATTATTTTAATAATTAATTTTGCCTTTAGAAATTATATTTGTGACATTTTAATTAAAGGAGTTTAATTAATAAGAAAGGCAGCATGTGAACGTTACACAGACCTTACTATGCTCGTATGCATACACATATATGTATAAACACCACTCCCATGAATAGAAAAACAATTTTGTAATAAAGATGCAGATCCATCCATTCTTGTTGTAGGTTTTATAGAAATCCTTGTGATAATTTTTTATTTATTTTTTTATAAAATAAAAAAGGTTTGGCTGAATACTGCTTCCCATAGTGAATATTTATTAAGAAGCACTATTTTCAAATGGCTGCAATGACCTAATTTTTATCAACATACTCGTACATAATTGTCACAGTTTTTAAATTTTAAATTTTCAAACAGTGCAACATTATTCATAAAATTTGCAAAGACACATTAAAAATCAGTATGTTTCAAATGCTTACTAGCGCAGTGTGTTTTATTTTCTGGCTAAGCGGGGCAAAACGGCGAAAATCATTTGTCGAATTCACAAGCTATCTTATGATGTCATATTGTCTTAATATCGTAATATTTTAGAATGCCTTTTAATTTTAGAATACCTTTTTAAATATATATATATTGAGTTTTAAATAAAAGACTTCCTAATATAATATTATCGCTCTGTGGTAATTTTTTTTGTTTTATTAGCTTTGTCAACTCTTGATCTTAAAATAATTTGTTTTTATACTCTTTCATACATTTTTACATATGCATAGATACAAAAATATTATTTATGTGTAATTATGCTATTTATATTAAAGTATATTTATTTATTTGTCATATCTCGAGAACAAAATAAAACTTGGTTAAATGCGATTAAAGTTTTTAAAATATTAGCTCGATTCTCGAAATGGATACAATATCTTTTAGCTATAACTTGGGCTTAGCTTGAGATATGACGATAAATTTTTTTGTATAAATAAAGGAAATATTTTGAAGCACATTTTCTTCAAGAACTTTCAAATTTTGATTTTTATTGAGGTAGGGCCATGTTTTATTGTGATTTCCTCATTTAGAAGTTACTCTCAGTATAACTTTACGCATTGAGCTCAAGTTTTCAAGGAATTATACACAAAAACAAATAGTTCTTACATTTTTCTAAACTTGTTTTTTTATGGAAAAATTTTAATTTTTAATAATTTGTGCTGCTTAAGATTTTATACAAATCTGAATGGTTGATATTAGGAAAAAACTAAACAAATTCCATTTCGTGCACTAATGATATACAAGGAGCTGGCGAGTCATGCCGTGGATTGCTATTTTTGTATAACACAATTAAATGCTATCTTTGACAAATTAAAACGAAATATTTACAACATGCATTGCGCTATCCTTGCCTGCTTATTATTAACCAAAAAAACAATTCTTTTTTGTTTTCGAATTTTGGTCCACAAATATGTTTCAATAGTTTCAAAATGTAACAAGAGATTCTGTAAATGTTGTTTTCAATTTCCAAACCAGCTCTTGACTATTTTTGTGTTTTAATCGTATTCTGCCTATACGTGCATTTCAAAGCAAATTTGCTGGCGTGATTATATCGCACCCTAAATACAAAAGGGTCACAACTCAAAATACTAAAATTTTCAGGAGAGACAAAAAACTGTTTATGTAAAAATGATTGTAAGATTTAAAGAAAACATTGTTGCATTATGAAAAAATTCATTGAAGAAGGTTCTGCTATACTTTTTTCAATTTAATATTATGTTTGCGAAAATAAAATAAAATTTTGATTTATGGCTCAAAATAATTCTCCTTAGCTCATCGTGCAGAAGCAACACACTTAACATAAAAATAGACATAATTGTATTTTTCCAGTTAAAGAAGATAGTGATGTGAAAGCAATTTTTGTAGTAGTTAAAGATATGTACTCTGAATAAATTTATTGAAAAAAGTTAGTTTTGGAAAATTTTGAGTTGTGACCCTTTTGTAATTAGGGTGCGATATAATGGGCATCTGTAGTAGAACTCGAACATTATTCGAAAGTATGTGTTCTGCTTATGTTTATAATTTATGGCACAAATATGCCATTTGGCTGTTGGCAAACATTTATCAGTGACAATAAAATTGAAAAAATAATAGAAACACCAAAATTATGCTTCTACACAAGTATTTACAGAATTACCAAACGGTTACATTATGTAATTTAGGACTTAAAAGTTTTCCCTTAAGATTAACACTATTATAAATAATTTATTTACTTTGTTATAATTCAACTAAAATTTGTAATTGTATTTTTTAAACAAAGATATTTTCCTAAGCATTATTGTCGAATCTAATAAGTTTAAAATAGACAGTTCATTAAAAAACTTATTCGAATCCATTAATACACAAATTTTAGGAAATTAACTTTTGGATTTCATTATCTAGTAATTGTTTGTCAAATGCAAGCAAATGCTTCTGATCATTTGTCTATTTGAATACTAACATCATTAACGGAAATTGTCTGTTTTGTAATTTATGTTTATGCTTTGCTTTTCTTTAAAAGTTGAGATTTTTTAAATTTCTTTCTTTATTCAGGCGTTCACATCTGTATTTCTTAATAGTTATATTTATTAAACCAAATATTCATTGTCAATTGCCTTGATGTCGATTACAGTACAAAAAGCAGCCACAAGGAAATATATCAAAATATATTTGTACGCATGTGAATGATATTTACTGGTAAAGTAATGAACCATTAGGCAATAATCACAAACAAAATCTCAAAGAATTTGAAAAGATGCTCCTTTAATCAAAGAATATAAAGAAATTAATGACAATATTGTGGCATTTGAGTGCTTTTTCTTCTATATTGTTAAATTTGATTTAAAAGTACGTTCGTATTAATATGAACAGGACAAATTAGTGTGAGGCAGTGGCCAAGGTGAATTCATAACAATGGCTAAATAGTTAATACTTGATTTTTGATTTGATATTAAAATCAACACTTTAAGAAATTTTTAATATATGTGTGTTATAAAAACTAGCTCAATCCAATCCGTAACACACTGAGAACTTTAGTAAATTTCAGCGCTTCCCATTGAACTTAAAACAATTTTGGGAACATCTAATTAACACAGCATTTTTCGTCAAGGTAAGCTCGTATCTAACATAATAAAAAATATGTGAAGAAACCCGTTAAAACCCAACTATCCGGTATATTCTGAGAATCGATGCGTAGCTACGGGATTTTAAAGCGATCGATTTGAATTTTATATGTACCTGCGCGAAAACGATTTTTGAACTTTGATTTGGTTTAATTAAGCTGTCTTAAAAATTATTTGTAGTACCTTTTAAGTTAAGCACTCCCACTTTCTATAAAATTCTATGACAAATGTCAAAAGCCGTCAGTTAAATAACTCATCGGTTTCTTTTATAAAATACACACATTAACGGAGAGAACTGCCGGTTTGGCAGTACTGCATATTAACTGTATAAAAAAAACCGTATTCATAAAAGCTTGCAATAGACTTACAATCTGTTAATAAGCAGAATTGTATTCAAAATTGATTAATAAAGAACAATTTCATATTAGGTTTAAAGTAGGCCGGCAAACATTTTACCTCTCAGACGCATACATATACTGATTGAATTTGTTTGAGAAAAAGTAGAAATGATAACAAATCGTCAACATACCAACTGTCATTTTGACAAGTTAGCATCTAACATTTGTCAAAACGATGTTAAATCGTCACACATAACACGTATACCTATGTACGTTCGATATTAATTCGCCTTGAATGTGTATTTTTGTAAAATGACTGCGGGAGTATGATTACTTTTCCTTGATTAATATTAATCATAACATAAAATTATATGTGTAAGCTAATTGTATAATTTGCAACAGGTACCATATTTTGTGTTATGTATTGAAACACTTTTCATTTATTTGCACAGCCAGTACATATTTGTTCAATGCACAAGTCTCTGTTAATATATTATAGGGTTTATCGCCAACTTAACTTACAATCGTTACTGTTTGTTGTTAGTAGTTAGTTGCATTGAAAAGTTTGTATAAATTCGAGTGTACGATTTCATTTTATATGTTGTGAAAATATTGTCTCGAGACGATACCTGCGCTACTTTTTTGTTTCCATAATAATGCAAATCTGCGTAAATTGTAATCACCGGTATCTTTATGATTTTATCTTCACGGGTTTATAGCATTTATACTAATTTTAAATTAGCAAAGAGTTTAGGCAGATACCCATGGAACGTATGACTAGAACAAAAGTAGCCGAAAGGCTGCATCGAACATTCATTGCGTAAGGACTTATGCACAATGGAGAACCACATCAGCATTTTATCTTATGGTTCTCTTATGACCTGCAGAGCAGGAGCAGGCTTATGCTCAGATGATCTTAACTGGTCCTGTAATCTATGCCGTTTACCAGGCAGAATTACTTGGGTTGTTGCTGTTGGATCACCCGCTCGAAAGTCAGGTGCAGAGCCATTTTACTTGAGAATGTGTCGATTGGAAAACGCACAATGCTAGTAAAGGTAGTACTGGAATGTATCCTAAAACTAAACAGATGTGCTTCGGTGAACTAGGTACCGGTGATGTGGCTTAAAGTACAGAAATGTGCAGCTGAAAATTAAGCTACAAACAAACTGGTAAAAACAGGATCGGCTGTGAAATTCTGTGAACCTGAACCTAGAGGTGCAAACGTCCTAAAATAGGTAGATTTATGAAAACTGATACCTTGAGAATTCACTACAGGCAAATATTTTAAATTCGCTTAATATTTTAAATACGCATCACGCTAATTATATTGTTCTAAATATTTTTCAACCATACTACATTCCTTTATAATTTTTTTTATTTTATCTGATTTTTTTTTTTTTTAACTTCATAAAAATAAATTTATTAAAAATAACAAGTACAAGATTTGTCAATACATCTTTTTTTGTTTCTGGCCTTTAGCAGTAAATTAAAGGATATAATGCGTGCGATCAAATTGCACATGGAGCAGATATAAATATTGTGTACTGTCGAACTTCCAAAAAGAAACAGATACTGAATGCCCCATTAGACACACAAGTATTCATAGCTGAAATCTTTATGGCCAATTCAAAACAAACTACAGCATACACAGACATAAATATCATCGTCAATGCCATCAACGGTAAGCTGATAATAAAAGTATCATTTACTATTTACAGCCCTTTGATAGCATATAACGAAACCAAAGGATATGACTCGATATTGAAATGTGTGCAACAAATATCTGCAGAAGAAAAAACTATCAAAAAAGAACTGTCATGTTTAAAGAAACTTATTCTCGTTCAGACAGATACACAAACGCGTTCATGTAGAATTGACTACTATTGGCCATATTATTATCAATTTTATATCAAACAATTTACAAACAAGCATCAATTTACTTAAACTCTCGAGGCTAAAGTTTGAGCATTTTCTTATTTCTATTTCTTTCTTAGTTTGCTTCCGCAAACCTCTAAACATAACTATACGTACATAAAGGATCACAAGGATACAAACAGAAAGAAAAGCCGTAACAAAAACTTAAACTAAATAAATTATTAAATTTGGGAACTAAATAAATTACTAAATTTATGCAACAGTTCATTAGACGGACACAAATTCAAGCAAGAATTCCAGCGATAGTTAACGTTCGATATGATAGGACATTCTGTAAGTCAATGACCTTTTATTTTCAAATCGAAAATTACACTGAAGATGGCACATAGCCGAAACCGGTTTGTCTCCAAACCAAACTCGACAAGTGATGACGGAAATTCGTTCCAAAATTCTACATCAAAACAACCTGTAGGAATATCAAATCAAGAATCACATTTTTTTTTATGACATACCGAAAGGAAACATGCCATAGCCTTTAAGATTCTTCTTTAAGCGCTTAAGTCAATGCGCTCGAGTGTTTTACTAACCCAAACACAACAAATCTGAGTTTGATGAAGCATTTTCTTGTTTTTATTTCAGTATACGCGAAATTACTATGAATTCAGAAACCTTTGCTAGAGTATATGACTCTTTCTTTTTTGAGTGTATTAAAAGTTATATTGGAAATATTTTTCTCATTCACTTTTTTTTACGATAAGAGGGGCTACTATTCTGGGAAATGAATTTCAAGTATTTGTTTGTGTTTTGCATTAGTTGAATTGAAAAGAGTTTCGTTATAAAACATTAAACCAAGTCAAAGAAATAGAAAGGCGAGACAGCAACTGGAGAAGATGAAACATAAAATTTAAAAGTCACAAAGTTAAAAGTTGTTCGCTTAAACATTGGAACAATAAAAATAGGTATTTTGCATGTTATTCTTAAAAAAACCTACTCATTTATATATTCATATTTTATACATTTTCATATATTTTTAAATACCTGCAGGTTTAGAGTTTGTTGAGAAAATTATACGTAGGTATTTATTTGTATTTATCAAAGATTTTATCTGCCGCATTTTCTAATACCTCTTATTTACTGTCTATCTCTTATACCGCTGCGAGTTTGATGTTTATAGAAAATCATTCCGAAACATATTTTTTTCTACGAAATAAATAAAAGTGTTTTTTCAGCTACCCATGCTGGTATAATCAAATAAATAAAAGCAACAAATATATTTTGTAATGCTGGTTATACAATGATGTCTCCAATATAATAAAGTTATTAAAGTAACAAGCCATTACACAAAGGAATATAAATAAATATAATAGAAATGAATTAAAATTCATTTCTTGCAAAACTTTTTCCATATCTTATAAAACGGTCATGCTTTATGCTTTTTTATATTGATTTTCGAACAACTTGGTGTCAAAATATTACACACGGGTAGCTCAAGCCAAATAGTGTTTCTAAATTCTTTTAAAACTGCACATAAACAAGTTAAATTATTCTTGACTTGATATTGCGACAGGGTGCTTTGATGTAGATTTTTGGAACAAATTTCCATCATCCCTTGTCAAGTTTATAGTTTTATTTTTTCGTTTTGGAAAGAAGCCTGAAGGGATAAGGGATAACAGAAATTCATTCCAAAATTCTGCAAGTCAAATTATCAACAAAAATGTTCATAATTATCGTTATCGTTTCTGGCATACAAAGGATTATAATTTTATATGGTTAAAAACTTTTTCCATCATAAAGAATAATAAATTGACAAAACATATTATTGCATCAGTAGACGTAATGAAAGTTACTTTTAGCAGCTTTAATTTTTTTCTTTTTTTTCTCACAACACTAAACATATACATATGTATGTGTGCATTTGTGTGTTTGTATGTGTATTGTCAATTAGGAGTATAGTAAACATACAGAAGCAAAAAATACTCAAAAAGCTACAAAATTATTACAACGCAAAGCATGTTCATATTCTTCTTGCAGTTTTTGCCGTTGGGTGTAGGAACACAACCCCCTAATTAGTCCACTTTGCTGTTGTTTATGTCATAACCATCATTTGCCATTGTGCACAGTGCCAGATGTGAATTCTCAGGGGGACTGAACAATCAAAAAAATTACTTCTTTTTACAAAACTTAATGATGATATTGGTACTTAATCCAACTCTAGGTGTACTAATAAGACTTTGTTTTACGTATTAAGAATATAAATAAAATTATTTTTTCAAACATTATATTCTTCGGCATAAATATAGCATACTAATGCATAAGCATACATAATAGCCTTGTAGCGATTGGTGTTATTTAAAGTTTTATTTGATCTATGAATTGTCATACAAACTAAGTTCTCGTTACGTCCTTATGTTAAATTTATTTATATCGGTAACTCATAATATGTATGTTCCCAATGAATATTTTCAATAATATTTCAATATTATAAGCGAATGCACAAAACATCAAGCGGATGGTAAAGTTTTAACTAAAACCCAGCAGAATAAAATTCAAGTCATTATAAAAATTTTGTTTTTATAGAATAACGATGTGTACGTATGGATGTTAACATTTTTGTACGGTCACATACATACAAATTTATGAATTTTAGCTTACGAGTATAAGGCATCATAAAAATTGTAGATTAGAATAACAAGGATATAAACAGCCATTCACACCTACAGATATATTTGTACACACATATGTACATAGATAATACTGCATTAAAACTAAACAAAATAAATTTAATGACTATTAAATCGAGCCTATAATGTCAGATTAAAAGTAGCTTGACTAGTAAACTTTCACATAATTACCTATACAAAACACACATATAAAATTTAAAATTATTATAAAAAAATTTTAGTATTTTCAGCATTAAACTTGTTTGAGTTTTTGGGAAGACATTGATAAATGAAACAAATTTACATTTGCATGAAACTAAATTTTTTGCAAAGAAAAAAGAAATAAACAAAAAAAATTATGTCATAAAAGAAGGGTTTACTCCTCTCATATGTTTTCGCATTATTTATTATATGCGTAGCAATTTGCAACTACAAGAATATTTTGAAATATGCATCCACATACACATACACATACATATAAATGGTAGAAAAGTCAACATTTATAACTTAATTTAAAAATAAATCCAATACATTTAATACCGGCACAATCAAGTCTTTGCACTGCGTTTCTAATATAAAGAGGAAAACACGCGTAAGAGGGAAATACTGAAATGAAATTGTGAAGAAATGTTCTTTATGCAAAACTTAATTTAGCCACAATTGCTAAAAGTATTTCCAAATAAAATAATGTAATTCAATAAACTTTTTTATTAACTTTACCTGGCTTTCCAAGCACTATAACATTTATTGTGTCTTTTGTTCTCCTCCCTATAACTAACTCGCCAAAGATATTTTATTCAATATACAATTATTTATATTCTTATTTCTCCTTATAACATCTTGTCTTGTTAGTGATTTCATTTGCTCCTTTCAAGTACTTTCATACCTGGGAGAATGTTCATATCTGAGAGAATGTGTACGATTGAGTGTGTGTTGTATGATTGCACGAAAAATTAACTGTCAATTTACAGAAGACCATGCGACAGTGGTTTGGAAAGTAGCTAAACATAATGTGTAATAAAACAGTACGCCATTGAGAGCAAATACCGATAAATATGTGACAGTCGTATGACTCGCTATTATGAAATTTTTCAGAAATTAGTGACATCTTATTTGATCAGGGGCAAACAAATGAAATAAGCAAATAAAAGAATTAACAACATAAGTATACAAGGTTTTGTACTGGCACAAGCGAAAATTGTTTCTTATGCAACTAAAGGCGCTTTTTTGTGAATTTTAAATTTTAACGGAATTTTTGGTGAAATTTCGGCATCTAGAGGAATTTTGGTTTTTATGTAAGTTTGTTAACTGCTTCCCTATTTCTTTTAGTAATTTTGCATTCTCTCTAATATATAGATCCATAAGTTCTCTGGGACCCTCGGACTGTTGAAGTTATCTATGCGAAGGCTGAAATTAAAAATTCATAAAAACCCGCACAAATTTACCGAAAGCTGAAAAAAATATAAAAATTTTATCGAAAATTTTAAATTTTAGAAAAAATAATAAGAAAATTATAAATTTTATCAAAAACAACTCATATTTCTGCTGGAAAAAATAAGGAATAACTTATTTGTACTAAAATATTTGCTCAAAACATAACTCTTATTTTTGCTAAAAACAAAAACCATTATTTTTTTAAATCTGGTTCATGTCCACCAAATTGATACACTTTTCTTGACTGTATAATATTTGCTGATATGTTTTTTTTTTACTTAAAAATTTAAAAATAATTGTTATTTTAGGGTTATTGATTAAAATAATTTCCTACAGTTCATTTTAAAGGAAGACTTGTTTTACAGTCCGCACTTTGACCGAATATAAGTGTCTTAATCTAATAATGCGATGTATTTTTAATAGATTTACCACAATAATGACATGACATCCGAAAATTTTAGTTGTATTTCTCAATATTTTCAATATGGAAGATATCCTCTCGCTCCACTGTCATACAGTACAAACTCAATAAATTGTTATGTCGTTTAAGGAAAAATAAACATGAAATTCTTAGAGTTAACACCTTTTTTCATTTATTATTTATTCTTGTTTGCATTCGATGGTTGTTTGTGTGTCGACTCAATTTAAATGACATCACGTTTAAGGATTACTCCCTATTTTTCATATATTCTTTGGGCCCAACAAAGAACATGACAAAAACGGCAAAAAATTCGAACAAAAAAAATTGTCAAATCAAATCAATTTATGCTATCAACAAACACAAGAATAAACTTCAATGCGTTACTTCATTTTATTTTACATTTCTTATTTTTTTCCAAATTTCAGAATTTTTATTCAATATTAAACCAGCAAATATAATGTGTTCTAAGTGTCTGGGTAGTAGAAAGTTTGTCTCACGTAAAGTAGCAATAATTATTAAACGGAAGTTAGTGGAATGGGATTTGAACAATTTGATGTTAAACAGATATTTAATAAAATGTTCAACGATAACATATTTTTACATAACGAAATATCAGAGTAAATACTGAATTGTTTCTACAATTATTAAGGACGGGTAGAGCAAATGTGTAAGCAATTGATTTGTATTTTTATATTGACAGCCTATAAAATAATGCACGTCTGCCTACAAATGTTTATCATTTTATTTTTGATTTAAAAATTAAATTTTACTCTATGCCCGACCCAATTTTCCTTGTTATACAAAGGAGACCACACAAGGGAATTGAAATGAACTTTCGAAATTGGATGCGTTGAAACTTGGTTCTGTGTGGCCAAAATTTAGTTACTGAGACTGAGAACGTGTAATAAATAAGTCTTATTTATACCATAAGTTCATTTTTATATAACAGTACAGTTTGACCTATATATACAAATTCGCCATTTATTGTGAAAGTGGGGTTTAGAGGATGTTATTTTTCATCGGTAAAATGAGAGTAAAAATATCATGAAATTTCATCGGTATTTAAAAAAATTAGAGTAAAATCATACGACAGATTTTTTTTCGTTTACATGATTGGTAAAATACCAAAACATATGGTGCGTGTACACACACGTATATATTGCTATTTGTTTACATAAAAATCAGGCATGGGAAAGTTTACGCCAAACAATATTCTTTCGTAAAGAACTTCTAATGTTGTACAGTTAATATTGAAATAGGTAAGTTTTTTATATGCAGACGCATATACATACATACATACATACATACATACATACATACATATGTAATACAAGTTAAATTTTACATACGTTTTTAATAATATTTTGGAACGAAAAATTGAAATTTTTCTTTATATATAATGAAATTCATTACATCTAGTTTTGCATCCCTGAAAAATTCTCTCCTGATCAAATGGTGTGTGATGGTTTTTGATATTTTTCAAAAAACAAAGAGAGCGACTGTCAAATTTTCATCGGTATTTTATCTCAATTACGTACGACTTCATTACATATCGGATTTACATGATCCCATCCGTGCTCTTCTACACAAAAAATTGAGTAATCGTACGACAAGTCACATAGTCTAAATCGCTCTTTAAAAGTACTTTTTGATTAATTTCAGATGTTGCTGTACTTTTACTCTAAAAAAAGTATTAGATTTCTCACCCTATGCCAGTTATTCCTTATTTTTCTGTAAAATAGTATAGTAAATATTATTACTCTCTTCATCTCTCGTGGCAACTTCGTTAAAATGAGAAGTCGTTTGAAATATAATTCACCACTTGCGATTTTTTTTTATATTATTTTACACACACCTCTTTCCATTGTTAGGGATTTGCTAAATCAGTTCTATTTATAAGTTCATTTAGACTGATTGTATTCTTATTTCTTAGCGTCGCCGCGTCTAAATTGTACACAAAGGCGTACGATATCTGCATTTAAATTTTAAAATAGTTGCTTAACATAATAAAATGGAAAATATTTCTCAGCACAACAACAATTTTTTTTTTTTTTTTTGTTAAGTTTGATACAAATTGTTGAAAAAAGTTGTTTCTTGTACAATGTTCTGCCTGCTTAAATGTTTAGTAATATGGTTACTTTCCGGTAACAGTCGACCACAAAGTTTGCAATTGCAGCCTGAGCCTGATGGGTCAGTCCGTCGGTCGTCCAGTATCAATATCATGTGTTACGAACTGAATTGATTTTAATTGTTTATACATTGAATAGAGTAAGTAAATTAACAATGAATAAATGAACAATAAATTTACAAAAGTAATTATTAGGGGGTAAGTCTCTATGCAAATTTTGCTGGCTGCTTATATTTAGCAGAATTTTGTAAATTGTGAAACAAAATTAAGTACGACAAGATCCTTTAATGTTTATAGTCCATTTGGTTAAAAATAACACGAACATTCTCTAACGCACCTACTCACACTCAATAGTATGTGCATTGGAAAAACAGTAAGATCTCATACAATGTAGTCGGAACATTATCTGCCATAATCATCATCACTTACTGTAAGATTAAAGTTCGAATGCTGCATGAAGGCAAGTAACATTGTTACCGGGTGCGTTAGTTTTAAGAGAAATTGTTGCTGCATTTTATTATATGGGATTTTATTATTACATCTCGGTGGACATTTCCAATGCAAATATAATGGGGACTAAAAAGCCAAGGATAGTTAACAAGATACTTAAGTTAAACAAATAAGTGCGTTTAACTTTAAAATAGTGGGTCGTCTCTAATACAACGTTATCAACGTTAACTAGATTTTTTTTAATATTAATAGATAATATTTTTCTATCTCAACCAAGTGATTGTGTGTGTTTAGCTATTTTGTTCTCACATGAATGTAAATAATAAATCCGGTTTTATTATTTTGACATTCAAACGGATTTATTGCTGAAAAGAATGAAAATATACACCGGAGGAAAAATTTACAAAGAAAAAATATATATGAAGAAGGAATATACTTAGAATTTTGTATGTTGAATATAACGAAGCGCCCTAAGGCATTCGTATATGCATACTACCGAAATACTGTTTATAATTCTTAATTAGTTTATAATTTTGCATTTATAAGGCGACAGTGAGCTTGGTTCATACCCGACGATAATTCTGTTTCGTTTGTCTCAAGTTAAATACAGCCCTGTAGTTAAGTAGAGCCGACTAATATTGGCGTAAGGTTATTTTAACTACTAAGGGGCCCTAGTTGAAGTATTGCTTATAAATTTTGGTACAGCCACCTCGGCTGTCTGTTTTTGCAGAGAAGACGCGGCTGACTTGTTTGGGTAGTTCAGTGAGGTTAAGTATAGGAATACGACTACATGCCAAAAATGTCAGATCCCAGAAACCCGAAAAGGCTCCCGACTCAATCTACGTACGATTATATTGGCCTCAGAGTGAGTATATCTCGTGGAATAAAACGTCATAATAAAGCAGCAAACTTAATAGAGCAGCAAGTTTTTTGAGTGTAATTACAAATACTGTATGTAAAATAATAGAATTCTTGCTTAACCTGCATGCACACATAACTAAACTTTAACAACATTTATTATAACGTGATAGTAGATATTTATAAGATATCGCTATCCAACGAATAATATAGAAATTTCTTTATGCTATCTACCGTCTAACATAAACGCAAACAATTTGATTAAGAAAGTTCATGTAGACATGTTTATGTATATGCATGTGAACTAGTCACTAGACAGGTACGTAAACATCGTATGAGTTTGTAAAACTGCATACAAAACCTCAAATAACATAGCGTAGCAGCCAGCATTGATTTATGGCTTCGTAGAATGGAATAAATATATGTTTCATATTTTAACGTTTGGTGGCTCTATTTATTATCCTTTTTCATACAATGTAATAAAATGGAATGATATAAAAAAAACTGAAAGTAAATCTTTATCCATATGGCTTGGGACTAAAACGTAGTATGTATGTTGTTCGTTTTAAGCCTGTTATCTCGGAGTAATATTTCATAAAATTTTTAATTTTTCCTTGCCATGATTTTATCCTGGATAGATCTGAGAAAGTCTTTCTTGTGCACCATAGGATATTACGCCGTAATATACGGCTTAGTGCTAGGGTAAGGCTTCTTATGTATCGCTCATGTCTGGGATTAGGCACTAGAATAAGCGTTGATGGCACATTGCGTAGACTCTGTTGTTGACAGAAATGCATGACAATCTTAACAAAAGGTAAGCAGAGTATAAGAATAATTCAGATTAATAGTTTAGATAATCAATTTCTTAAATATGTTCTTGGATTAACTTGGATTTAACTCAAATATTGTTAGTGGCTGCAAATGCCAGGTGTCTAATAGACAAAATCGCTAGATACCCGATTATTGTATTTGAGCTTTCACACATTTTTGGTTTCAGGTACCGATATGGAATAAATGGTTATATTTCTTTTTCGTTGCTTCATCCTCTTAGTTCTTGCGTAATCGAGTTTTATTGTTTCTTGTTTTTCAATCTTTGAAAAATAACGTAGTAAAAATGATACTGTTTACTTGGTGTGAAATTCTGAAAGTATTTTTCGTTTAAAGACACATAATAATGCAAACACAATTTCAGAATTACTTCTGTTTTGTCAGGTTTCCGCACGCACACATACTTACTGTATGTATGAATACGTTAAAATGTTTAAAACTAAATGCTTGAATAAAAACTGTAAAAGTGATAAAGAAAAATTAATGCATTCTATTCAAAAGAAAACAGTAAAAGAACTAGCAAACAAGTGGAACAATAGAGCCAAGATACAATAGAAGTAAGTTTCAAATTAAAAGTATATTTTTTTCAACTCTACATCACACAATATATTTTGAACCTAAAAATATTTTGAAATTCATTTTCAGTTTCTCGATGTACAACCTCCACTCGTAAATTCTAATAAATTTACTTAATTTCTGATACCACCAGCAGTGATAAGAAATGAAAAACGTAGGAAGTTCAAATTTAAGTACATAGCACTGTAATTTATTACCTCAAAGGATTTTATAGACAAAAATGCGGCATAGGAATTGAAGGGAAAGGCAAAAAAGAGAAAGCACTATACCTGCATTCAAACCTACATAGATTTACTGACATATAAATCAATTTAAAGTGAAATATACATATTTTAAAAGTAACTTCTGCTCTCTTATCTAAAAAGCAGCACCTACAAAAATTCAAATCGGAACTTATATTTTTTTATTTATGGTTATAATGTATTTTATATCAAAGGAGGGAATTTCGAATATTTTATACAATATTTTTTTTACACAGAACAGAAATACATACGTTATTGTTTTCCACACATTAGATTTATAATATGTCACGTCTATTGGTTTAGTCTTCTATTACCATAAAAACGTGTTCTAAAGTGTTTCTTAAAGGCAACAGTAAAAGTAAAAACATATAAATACACATAAGTACATACGATCTCTAACAAAGTACAATGTGAGCAAGAACTTTGTATAAGACATATTGGCCACGAGTCTTTCTAAAGGAAGTGTACCGAACGTTATTTGTAATAAACGTTTTATTACAAATCGACCCTGACAAACATATCAAACAAATAAGGATATGTTTAAAATAATTATGATGTGAATATATAATATCATTAATAAAATAGTGCTTCCGGCCAGTGTAGTAGGATCCTTTTTCACCTATTTCAACAAATTAAATGTCAAAGCTAGCCCAAATATATATTTGGTCGATTTCTACACATTCTATTTTAATAAATGATATAATAATTTTTCATAAATCGCAAATAAGGCATAAGTCCGAGATCGCTAAAATCCACCACAAATAGAAAAGCAATCACCAAGAAATAAAATTATTGTTTAATTTTCATTTAAAACAAAACAAAAACACGTTTCTATTTTTTTAATGAACTTGCATTTGGTATAAAACACAAAACAATTTTTTATGATTCTTAAACTTTTGTGTTGGTGTTGCATGAAAAGATTCAATTCGTCCACACATATCCCAAAATAAACAACAATAAGTACGGTTAAGTGATTTTTAAATTGTTCGAACAAAAGTTCTTCTTTCTTTTTCTGTTCGACAGAACGAATAAAATTAAAATATTATTCGAACTCCCGAATGAATAAAGAATCAAAAATATATTCGAATAACTTGAAAATTTAAAACAAACAATACTTATTCTTTGGTATTCTTTTTTTTATTAAAATCACAAGAATTCACTACAAATGAATAAAAAATAATTCATTTATGAAAATAACAAGAATATCTAAAAATGAGATCATAATCCTAACTGCATTTGCACCAAACACTTAATACCGCTACTACTATAAGAGTTTTGTCGAAACAGATAATTGCTTTATTGGCCACGATTTCCTGTTAAATTTCTTTTATGTTTGTGCCACGTTAAATTCTAGTTTGCATTTTGCGAATGTTGTTGTTTATTCTGTTTATTTTTTTAAATTTTTTACATTAGTTTTTTGTCAAATGCCGTTTTGTATGTTTGTAGAACTTAATTACTTTCTATGACTGAAGAGTGTTTTGTGTGAGTTTATACAGCAGTGAGCTCGATTGTTTGTTTACACGATCGTTTATTTTTAATTGCATTTGGGTAGTGTTTGATTAATATTAAAATGCTGGCATTCAGCTAATTCAATTTTTTTTTATTTGTGTTTTTATTACTTCTTTTTATAGTGAGTTCTTTTTTTATAAAAAGTTTATGTTTTATGTATTTTCATGATTTCTTATCAATTAGTTATTTAGGAACTGTAACACGTTTCAAATTATGAAATTTAGTGCTTCACACAGGGCGCAATAATGATTGCATGGCAATGGCCTACTCATATTTGAATTTTTAAAAATTTGCCTCTCAGACCAGGTCACAAAACTCTGCGGGCTTAATTATTTTCTATATGTTTATTATCAGCATTTTATCGTTTCCGCAATTCTGCTAATTGCCTACTTTCAAGCTCAATTTATATTTAATAGAATAAATTATAAGCAAAAATTATAATATATTGGTTTTATTGGTTTCTTACATTAAAAAACTTGATAATAAATTGTGATAAAACTTCAATAACACAAAACTAAAAATATATTTATTCCTTTTACTACTAGAAGTAACACAAAATTATGAATGGATTCAATGAAAAAATTGTGGTCCTCTTAAATCATAAAATATTCCTTGCAAAGACATTGACCCATCACAGGAGGAGGATTTATATGCAGGAGCTAAACAAGTATATATTCATACAATGTGCACATGTAGTTAACCCTTTTGTAAACAATTAAAGCGAAATGTCATAAAAATCTCAAGAATTAAAATAATTCATTTTAAGTGTTCAAAAAAGTGCAACGTATATTTGATAATTTACCCCATCAATCTGGTTTCCTGTTTTTATTACATTCACCAACTTGTTTAATGCTTAACATTTAACAACAACACAAAGGGATAACATAAATAACATTTTTTACAGAAAACCCAAGTGTGCGTCGAAGAAGAAACCAATAGGTTGTTACGAAATACTTCTGTTAAATATTTAATAATGTGTTTTAGTAAATCCAAGACAAATCCATTTGAAGAAGTTGTTTTGTGCTGACTTTTTCCCTTTTCAACTTTTGCCGAAAACAAACATTTTAGAATGGAATATTTGACCATTTAATCCCAATGACATAGAGATGGTGTAAACTCATCGAAAGGATCAAACATGAACAATTTTACGCTTATTGAATAGGAAATTTGAAAAGGGTTTACAAGTTCAACGTCATAAAAGGGGACAATTGTCATGGAGACAATGGTTAGCCAGCCTTACCCTCAAAGATCAAAAATATACGTATAAAGCAAAATATATGAGATTTAATTCAACAAAGTATCAACAAATTATCTACTTTGAAACTCCATAATAAATAAGTCTTTTTAAATAACAATACTGAAATATTATATTTTTTCCCAATTATCACTGCCACACTTCCATTTCTATCGGTTTAATTTCCATTCGTGAATAAATTTTATCGGTGGCATAAATTTAAGTCATTTAATATTGGTTATTGTTTGGTTTTATTTAAATTTATCTTATTACAAACCCAGCTACCCGTCAACGAACATCTTTTCAATGTTTTACAATAATTTCAATTAATTTAAAATTTTTTACTTTTAATTCGTTCGTCCTTAAACATGTTGAGCCATGTCACTATAAATGTAAACATCCTCAGTACTTTATTTAATATGCAGGCGACAGAAAAAACACAAGCACCCTTGCGAAATTAGCGATTGATTGTGCCGATAGTAAGTAAACTAAAGTCTTTGTAAGAACGCTTAATTTAATTTCGTACTACAGAAAGTACGATACCAGCAACCTTTTAGTTCCTTCATAACACGTGTCCCATGTATAGTGCCAAGTTATTGCTCTTGGCGATAACAAGAAGGAGGTCCCACAACACAGTTTAAAAATTAACAACGATGCGAAATATAATAAACACATATTTATGAAAAGAAACTGCACAAAAACGCAGCAGAAACATAAACAAAGCTGAGAGTAAGAAGGCGCAACACGAAATCGCATTTTATTGCCACAAAATGAAATGCCACTGAATTATCAAAACCAACAAGGAATATTCATAATGATGACTCACAGTCTCTCTTCAACGCAACTGTTGAGGATGTATGGAAAACTGTAGCAGTTATTATACTAGTTTGCCCTCATGTGAATTGAATAAATGCATGAAATATGGCAAAAAGGAGTAAAAAGGTCTTCTGTGTTGGCAAAACCTGAATGGATGTATGAGTGATTGAATGACAACGAAAAGACAGACGGGTAGATAGACATTAATATATGACAGTGAAATTAAAATGTGTCAAAAAAAATAAACAAATAAACCAAAAATTTACCCTGGAGTGTAGAAGGCGTATATAATGGAGGGAAACAAATACATTATTTTCGGACTTAGGTTAAGTACGAGTTATAAAACCATTACAAATATTACAAAATAAATACACCGCACGTTATGAAAATAGACGCATCATACGTATTAGTTATTTAGTTTGGCGAAATGCTTTAATTTGCAATTAACAATATTTTCTTTTGTGTCTTTTACAACCATATTTTTAAAGACTTTAAAGTTCAAACAATAATTCTATTCTAATCACGTGTAGGGTGTGCTTGTGTGTGCCCTGTAAAATTATTTCTAGATCTGAAAAATGTTAAACCCAATGTTATTAATAGTTGTTCATTAATTGCTGCACTGAAGTTTAATACTGGTTTGTTCGATGCGTTTTATATTCTTTCTTCAAATAAAAATTAAATATTTCAAACGTTTTCGCATTCTATATTTTACATACACATTCTTTTAAGAGCTTTCAAAATACACGGCATGTGGGGTTGTGCCACTCTCACGACCACCATATTATGTTCTCCACAATAATATACTGTTGTAGCAACCATATAAATACGAAAATATTACTTCAGTTGTGATAAACAGTTATTGTTTACATTGGTTTATTAAGAGATTTACATTCATAAAAAATGCATCATGGTTGAGTTGAACTAAAACTCTAACTACAAGCAAATAAATTTTAACTACACGAAAATAATATAATAAATCTAACCATAAAATATTCATATCATGTTAATACACATAATATATAAAATTATTTTGGTGTTTAAACAAAGTATGTTGGTGTTCGGCTGATGTGGTTTCCGCATTTAAATACTATAGTCGCCTCTATTCATGCCTCCGCCACTGCCAATCAGTAACATAATTTTTTTGATTTTCTATTATTTCCAGAATACCATATTATTAATACCTGCAATGATAATACGATTTTTTCACAACCATATAATTCAATAAGAGTATGTTATGCTTCTAGATTATGATTACCTCAACCATGATTTTTCTTTGCCTAATTTATTTCTAGTAAATAATACTTTAGAAAAATTTCACTATTTTTTATTAGTTTGTTTGTCCACTACTTACTTAGAATCCTTAACATTGCTTGATGTGCGAGTGAAAGTACCAACTGCAGTGCGTTGGGGGCAGAAAGTCACGTTAAAATGTTACTGTATTATCGAAGATGATATATTATACTCAGTGAAATGGTACAAAGGACGAAGATAATTTTACAGTTCAACACAAAACGAGAAGCCAGCCATAAACGAGTTTCAAATACAAGATGTAAGAGTCGATGTAAGTAAACAATTTATGCAATTACGTCAACAAAATCACATTCTTATTGTATTTGTTTCGGATTCTTTTACAGCGTTTAGCATCCAACGAGACCCAATTGGTTTTGGAATCAGCGTTTATGGCCACTGCAGGTAAAAATTCTTGTGAAGTATTATGCACTATTATTATTAAAAAAGTGATATTGGCTAGAATTCATGCTCTTTTTTGTCCACTTTTTTACTTCGTAAGCGCGGCTGTAGATGCTTATTGTTTATTTCCTTAACTTCGTATTAATGTTTGTCTGTGTGCCCGTCTGTTTGTTTTATGTTTGTTTTAGAATTGCCACACCATACACCTCTTATCACTCGCATTCGACCACGTTACCATAACGGTGATATATTACGCTATAATTGTACATCGTAACAATTAAAACCGTTAGGGGATTTCACTTGAACAGTGAATAATGAAGTATTCAGTATTTGTTTGATTGTATCGTATACTTTTGTTTCATCTAAAGAGCCATGAAGTCTTCTTACCTATTGTGATTAAATAACGTTATGTTTATCCAAAAACGTATAACAAGGTTGAAAAGTA
Source organism: Phania funesta (assembly GCA_963932375.1). Taxonomy (NCBI): domain Eukaryota; kingdom Metazoa; phylum Arthropoda; class Insecta; order Diptera; family Tachinidae; genus Phania; species Phania funesta. The sequence goes on from OZ010653.1 coordinate 82,982,656, forward strand.
TATTTGAAGCGAAAAAAAAAATTAATTGTTCAAAAACATATTAAGCAATAAAAACTTGATTAAATTCATTTCGTTGAAAACAAAGTGTTTTACAGTATATAACAACATGCCTCCTAAACGTTATGAATTTACATTATGATTACAATATATACTTATATGGTAATTCCGAAATGATTACGACAAAATATATGTTTAGGTTTGGGTACAGGTTTTGACAAAACATCAGCTAACATTTTATAAGTAGGCAAATATTTTAATTCAACAATATTTTGTTCTATGGCATCCCTTATATAGTGGTATTTGTAATAAATGTGTTTAGTACGAGAATAATGAGCACCGAATCTTTGAGCACTTTGAGAATCTGTATAAATCATCACTGCGCTATGACCAGAATACCCAAGCTCTTCTAAATATAACCCAAATAAGTTGCCTCCTTAGTTGCCTCCTTAGTTGCTTCAGTTAACGCCATATATTCCGCCTCTGCACTAGATGTTGCTACAACCTTTTGTTTTTTGGATTCCCACGAAGCAAGGCCACCTGCGAGTAAAAAACAAAAACCGGTTTGAGATTTTCTGTCATTACCGTCTTGAGCCCAATTGGCATCACAAAACCGCGTAAGTGGTAAGCCACTTTTTCTATACGTTAATACTGCGTTTTTAGCGTAACTTAAATATTTAATAATGTGATAAGCCGAATTCAAATGTTGTTTTCGAGGATCTTTGGAAAATTGCGACAAGGTATTTACAGCACAGCTAATATCAGGTCTGCTATACAATGACAAATATAGTAGCGATCCAATAATTTCTTGGTAAAGCTTGTCATCTACCTTCTGCGCTTCTCCAGGAATTATTGATTCTTTTTCTAACTTAATGCCTGGCTGCATAGGAATTTTCACATGCTTGCAATTCTTTAAATGGTATTTTTTTATTAAATTTGAGATATAACCTGGTTGCGAAATTGATATTTCTTTATCTTTTATATTTACTTCCAAACCAATACAATGCTTTGGAACTCCCAAGTCACGAATATCAAAACTACCTTTTAATTTACATACAAAATCTTCTGTGAAATCCGTATCGTCAGAAGCAATTATGACATCATCTACATATAAGGCGACAATCATTGTTTTTCCGTCTCTTTTACAGTAATAAATACATTGATCATACTTCGACTGAATTAAACCAAAATCTTTTATTACAGAATCAATTGTTTTGAACCACTGCCTTCCCGCTTGTTTTAGACCGTAAATTGCTTTATTGAGCTTACATACTTTTTCTTCAGTTTTCTTTTCTACAAACCCTTCTGGTTGTTCCATATATATCTCCTCTTCCAAGTTTCCATTTCAGAACGCAGTTGAAACGTCTAACTGGCGTAACTTTAAATCATTTTCAACAGCGAGAGCATATAACATTCCTAGAGAGGTCTGACGAACTATAGAAGCAAAAGTGTCTACATAATCTAATCCAAACTTTTGAGATTATCCTTTGGCTACTAATCTAGCCTTACGTTTTTCTATAGTTCCATCCGGCCTAACTTTTGACTTAAATATCCATTTGCATCCTACTGGCTTACGTCCATTTGGCAAATCTGTTAGGCTCCAAGTACCATTTTTCAATATGCCCTGCAGTTTAGTGAAATGTTAAGGAAGAAAAATAATTATTAATATTTATCTCAAATTCAAGGTAAAACAAGCCTCAGAAATAAATAAAATATAAACTATCTTATCTTTTTTTGTTTTTCTTCTCATTATTATTTAAAAGATTTCTTCTACAATTTCATACCCTCAGATGAGGCTGAAATTACCGCCTGGTCTTCTCAACTGCTTCGGTTAAATTGACAAGCTCTTCTATGAATTTATTACTACCAGCCAATATTTGTTTGTGCTTGTGACATTTAGAAATGTGCTTTCTCAACTCATCAAGGATTCTCCTTGGTTTTTCATCCAGAAATGTTTGTTAAAAATTTAATTTTTCAGCAGGAACCTCAATGTTATGTCTTGCATACTAATTTTAATATTAAAAAAAAATTCAAAAAAAGACTGCAAAATTGTAACAAAGAAAAGGAACCTGATTTTATTCTTTTACACTACTTATTGTATTTTTATAAGATTTTTAGTTTAACACTTTTAAAAATAAAAATATATATTCTTGGATTTTGTTTAAAATAAAGAATAAACTTTTTAAATGTATAGTGGGTTTTATTGGTGGATTTGGCTTACATTTGCCAAATACTTGATCCAAAATTGAAAAATATTTTGTAATGGATCGGGACTGAAATTTCGAATTATCCAACAGTTATTTTGGGTAAAAGAATAAATTATTCCGTAAGTGTTGAATAAATAATTTCCCTTAAATGACAACATTTTATTAATTTGACTAAAATATTTATCTTCTTCGATTAATCTACTATTTTTTTTTTAAGTTAGCCATGGTTCTGACATGCAGTAGACAATAAGAAAACTCTTACAGCATACATCGCGACAAGGCTTAAGATATTTTATTTTCACCACTCTATTTTCAAAATTTATAGTTAATGCTTTGGTTTAAAATGAATGTGTAAATATTTTTTAATCTGGCTCAATCCTTCATGTTTCCAAAACTTATTCAGAAATAGTTGGAGATTTATTTTCTAACCCATAATAAAAACTTAACATTATTTATTCCCTGTAAATGGATGTAGGTGTCGTAAGTACTTGTATTGTTAAAAATAGTACTTTGCATGGTTGTGGTAAGAATTCAGAGGTTGAAGAGCAATTAAAGGCAAGTTTTTTACAATACCGTTATTGTTAAAGCTTAAAATATATGAAGATAAATAACTTTGCACGAATAATGGGAAGATCATTTGACGTTACAGGTACCTTTCCTATGAAGTATGAAATACTTAGTGATGATCAATGGTTGTTGTTATAGCGTAAGTCAGTATTAGAGGTTGAGTTTCTTAACATTTACTATTAAAAACTTATTTACTTTTGCAAGAACTTTTAATAATAATTTTTAACTGCGGTGTTTTTAATACTTTAAAATTTTTTTATTATGGTTGCATAAATTTAAAGAATCGGTGACCAAACAATTTCTAATATTTGACTTTCTGAAATTGAAGTCAATGCTTTCTGAAAATGTATTTAAACTTAAAAAACAAACAACTCTTAAAAATTACACGATTTCATTTGACGTTTCTTTGTTATAACTTAAATCAAATCTCAGTTTTTTGAATACTTAAGAACATTTTAATTCATTTGACTTTCCACAAAATGTAATTTTAAAATTCATAGAAATTAATAACCAAAAATAAAATGAAATTAAGCCCCTTTATTGCTTCTTTATTATTTTAAATTGCGCTTCAAGAAACTTTAACTTTAAAATACAAATTTTTTTCATTTAATTATCATTCCGCTGAGAAGACCTTCAAACTTATTGTAATTTGCAGTCAGAGAAAGGACTTGGTTATAGAGAAATCAGCATTTTATAAAAGTTATAAAATTTAGTTGAGTAAATTATTTTGCAAAACAAAATGATAAAATGAAATAGAAATTTGTACCCATTCTCAACAGGCTGTAATTATTGTATTTTCAGTTTGTATAATTTTTGTACAATTGTGCGTGTATGTTTTTTTTGCAAAACAAACTATTAGTATTGTCAACAAAGTGCAGCAAACTCAGTCATCTCAACTTTTGAATTAGGTAATTAAAATATAATCACTTGAGTTGCTTTCGACGAAAAAGTCGAAAAGAATAAAAAAACCTTAATAAAAACGAAAAATAAAAAGTTTACGAAATGTTAATTTTTTAGTGCGACTATAATGAAAGATAACTCGAAGGCATACTGCAGCATTGTCAGTGCCAATTATAAAACACTCATCACACGCCCAGGCGTGTTATATTTCTGAAATTATTAACACTTATTTGCAAGGCAAAATGATAACAGATAAACTCACCGGCGAATTCAAAGTAATACCGGCTTCTTTGCCGATGGTGAGCTCCATATATAAAAAATGTAGGGGAAATGGGGAAATATTTTTTATATGCAATTTGACATCCAATAAGTTAAAAAATAGTACTCAGTTGAAGAACTTACCTGTGTAGTCTACCCTGCTTATATTTACACTAAACGAATATGCTGCAATACTCGTTATTTTCAATTAATAATTATACAAAATAAATCTTTTTAGGACGTACGACTTCATTATGCGAAGCATAAATATATACCCTACAATCATTTCAACGTTACTGCTTAGACTTTTGATACAACAGTATTTTACAGCTTTAGAGTCCAACGAAAATATTTTACAAGTTGCTTACAGCAGGAAATTTCCTCTCTGACAAACAACAGCTATCGTTGTAAACTCTAACGCAACGCATTGTGTTCGCTTCCTGCCTTAGATACTGCAACATATTGACAACAAACAAATTTTCTTAGTGCTGTTGTCGTTTTATACGTGAACACAAACACATAAACGCAAATGTGCTGGTATAACCCTAAAAAGTTTGGTAGTGCATTTATTCTCGATGTTCTGTTCGTATAGCTCAAGATAAGAATATAAGAATATAAAAGTTGTAGAGAACAAAACTTAAGAAAATGTCTACAAAGAAATTGCAGAATGTATAGGGATGTTATGAAAAACTCCATCCATTGTTTTTTATATTGTGTCCTAAGACAAAAGCAACAATCTGACAGACAACGTTGACTCACAAAAACATATATACCAGAGTCAAATGTTACAATGAAGTAGTTTAGGAGCACTTTAAAGATGTTAAGACTAAAAGTGGAAAAATTACTTACGAAATATATTTATTTTGTCATGTCGAAAAAAACAAGTAGAAAACTCTGTTACATTTAACGTTTAATGCGAATGAGGAGTAGTTATTACTGCAAACTAAAATATGGTCTTATTTGTGTGCAAAAGGGTGCAATGTCTGCAGTAACTTGTTAGTCAACCGTTTGTTTAGTATGCTGTAATACAATTACTTTATATTTAAATTTGTGTACTCGTGCTTACATAGTCTCTGGCAGAGCAAAACAAACAAACAGAAAAAGCCGAAACCCTTAAAGTTAGAGCAAAAAATATTTTAAATTTGTCTTGTTCATTTTGGCTCAGCTTTTTAACTTGTCTCGTACAATTGTAACAATACTGTTTGTCTTGGGTGACATGTTTGGATCATGGAATACATTTTAAGTATGTTTCTTCTTGAAGCATCTCTTTGCTTTAAAGATTTATATCCAGCTAATCATGTTAAACTAAAACCTGAAAATTGTAATGCACAATAAAGGAAACTTAACGTATGATTAATATTTATTTCATATGAAGAGTTAATAAATATTAATTATACGACCCTAAAATAAAATACTTGTTTGGTAAATAAAATTAATGCCACAATACCTTAAAAAAGAAAAGTAAGGACATGTCTTAAACTGAAACAAACTTTGTCTTTCATGCTTTGTTTTCCCACATCCTTGATGTTATTAGTTCTCCGTTTTGGAATAGTAATAACCTTTCTCCTTAATGTTTTGATATATGTTTGTAGATATAGTTTCTCTCTTCTAAAAATAATTTAACAAATAAAAAAAATTATTAAGATTAGAAAAGGCTGCTTGTCTTATTTGACATAAATTGTTAGTCAGTTATTTTGTATCTTCTATCTCTTTTATTATTTTCGCTTGTAGTGGTTTTATTAACAATATCAAAATTTAAAAAAAAACGAATGATGTGTTTAGTTTATTGTCCCATTCGCTATTTAATTTCTATGACTCAATTACATTATAGGCGGAAAAATTAGTTTATAAATATAATTTTTATGTTGGATTTCTTCCCTTTCTGTACTTTGTTCTATTTCAATGACGTTAAAGTTTTCTCTTGTTTTTCACTTTAATGCGGACTTTGCTTTTGTTTCGTTAAGAGGGAGGGACCAGCTAACACTTAATCGTTAAATATCATGTTTTGCAATGTTTTTTTACTTACTTTTGCGTTTTTAATTTCTATTCCAAAATGAGATTTTAAGTAGCAAAAAGGAAACAAAAACAAAATTCAAGAGAAAGTTTTTATGTTGATTTGAAAAGTAGGAGTACTCAACTTAACTCTATCATCTTAATTATTTACATTACACGTTAATTTGTGTACTTTTGTAGGCAAAATACTTTGAGCATGCTTTAGTATTTAAGTTAAACTACTAAAACTACTATGCTAAAGTCATGACAACTGCAATACTAAAACAGTACATTTGAATATTTTTTTATAAAAAACTTTAATAAAATTGAGAAACTCAGGGTGATGTTAACTTTTATCTAGGTTTTAATTGACGCACGTATCTACATAACTATGTTTAACTTCAAATGTATATGGAGTTAAAGTGTAAAAGTAGTGTGAACACTCAACGAAATGTTTCCATAAATTCACAATGGGGTGTAAAATTTAAGATGCATAACTTGGTAATTATGCAACTCACAAGCTGTTTTTCGTTAAAAAAAATTCATTTTGTAAAAGTTGAAATTTCCTCAATTTGACTGATACCTTTTCCTTGCTTATATAGTGAAATTTTAGCCAACCCGATTATAAATCAGTCAAATTAACCAATAAGTTGAGTTGAATTTCGTTAATATGTGCTGATGAAATTCCATTTATAATAACGAGCAAATTAAAATGTTTGCATTTCGGTACCATACTTAATATGTTTTTATGTATGTACTAACGTAGGTATATTTAACGCCGTAAAGAAGGTAAACTGAAGGTAAACAATTCAGATATATTTTTGTAGAAAAAAAATAGCAAAAATATATTGTCATTTATATTATATTTTTCCAAAAACTTAAAACATTTTTAAAGCTGCTTTTAACCATGTCTGTCCATACTTTAAGTAAATTGTGGCTGTTTTGTTAAATTTTATTAACAAAGCTCGTTAACGTTGGCAAAGTTCTTGCTATCCTACATATTTCGTATGAATTATGTACTGTTCTTAATCAAATATTAATTTATTTCTTTTCCACCAGCTATTTACTCAGGCGTTTAATATCCAAGAGGAATAAATTCAAGTCTCCGTACCAAAAGGTGATGCAATTTAATGAACCTTAAATTTATCTTTATACAAGTCAAATCAATAACATATTCTGAAATTCTTCTCATCACTACGTTCTTGTAAATTAGAGTAATTTCCCTAACACCTGCTTAACAATTTTGATTTCTCAACACATCGATGCGCTTTTGAATTTTTTGCTTCACTGATATACAGTTCACATTCTCCATTCCTTATCAATGATTTTCTCACATCTACATACATCAAAGTAAGTTGGATGTTTTTCTACATATTGCCAAGTAACGAACAATCACAATTACTTGCACAGTAGGGCATAGTTTATTCATGGCGCAAATGTGTTAAATATGCATGTATTCGCACTTAGTTTGTTTAAACGTGTTGTGCACTAAACAATGTTGCTGCATTTTTTTCTGGCTTCCTGATTCTTGTACTTGCTGTAGAAGGCTGTTATATTCTTTGGGTTTTCCAATTTATGTTACGCTCACGAATGTTCAAATTATTTGTTACATAGGGTATTTTTAAGTCAATATTGCTCTTCTTGAAGTGCATATTTTTTGTTTTGCTTTCTTTGTGAATTCTAATGCAGATTGCATGGCAAAGTTGATATTCATGATTGTTTGCTTTTCAAATGCATGTTATACGTGAGGAAAGTAAATAATAAGTAGCTGTCGTTGCTTTTGCTTTTATTCTCCTACAATAACCTAAAGTGAACTGAATACAACATTGTGTAATAGAAACTTTTAGGTTTGTTAATAAAACAAAAAAAATTATTATATTTGATTTGACTTTAGATGGGAATTAAATATCCTCACATATGCTTGTCTATATTCAACAGTTTTTTTTTTGTTATTTTAGTTGAATCCTTTTTATGTTTAGCCAACCAACACGCCAACTACTAGAACTTATAAGCACGTAATGCTCGTTCAGGGATTTAAGTTCCATTTAAAATCATAAATGCGAGGGAAAATGTGTTGGAAAAATGTGACTTTTAAACTTTTTTAAACACGAATGTTTGACTACCCATCAACCAAAGTTTAAGAGCGGTCAACTTTTTTGTTTATAATTTTGTGGCGTTTTATATGAAAAAAAGTTAGAAATAAAGTTTTGTATCATAAAATTATTATTATGGAAGTTAAATTGAAAATACAGAAATATGCAAATATTTTACTTTTTTGGTTGAGTATTAACTTCACTTAGACTTCCTAGGAGCATTTTAAACAAGACAATTTTATGTATGTATATCATACATGCATTCGAGCTCGACCCCTTAAGTGTGCTCCCATAAACAAATTAAATTTTTATAAAATTTGCTTTTACCGCTCTGTCGCAAGGCGGCTCATGTAGCAGTCGAATGGATGATGGACCCCATATTTATTTAACCCCAACATTTTCCCAGATCATACTTACAATCCATCTTACACCGTTACGGTGGTCCTAGTACCAACATTTTATTTTTATAATGGCTACCTTACTTACTAATCCATAAGACGGGGCCAATACAAAATGTACGTAAAATTGACAAAAACCATATTAATCATGGTATTTTGAGACTCATACCAAATTTTTTTTAATCGACCAACCATGCTTGAATATAATGGGAACGAAATTTTTATCTAGAAAATAACTGCTCAATACCTATTTTTATGCAATTTATTATTTTACCCCTCAAGAAGAAACTCCGGAGCAGTTGTGGAGTTCCTGTAGATTTTTGCCACTTTACCCTAGCTTTTGGCCTGGATGGGGAGCTACTTGCCCTCGTGGTCTCCTATTTTTTGGATCTGGAACCACGGGTGATATAGTCCCCTGGAATATATATTTCATTCTGCTTATAGTGCAATATGTAGCAATCTTTCACGCACGGGGCCATAATTGGACCCATTCTAATCGCCCGGTATTGACGGCACCATGAGTTTCTATTGGTACTCAAACAAATTAAGAATACATCTGTGCATTTTTAGCAAATATACGAGTGAATCAAAACTACACTAAGTAAAAAAACTGTAAAACTAAAAATTCTTTTTGATTTTAACAGTATTCGAATTGAAAATATTATAGTAAGTAGAAACTTTTATTTAGGTTTTTCATTTCCAAACTCAAAATGAGGCTTCAGTTCAGTTGCGTAACCAGTGGATAGTAAAATAGGAAATCTAAAATAAACATTGTTTCCTGAAGTTAAAATGTCTCAATGAACTAAATCAAATGCTTAATTTCTTTGTCATCACGTGTGGTTTTCAGAAGATACAAAAAGAGCGATTACAAAAGAAAAAAATAAAAATAAGAGTAAAATAAAACAAACCTTATTTTTCAAAAGAAAGAAAAGAATACGATTTGCCAAAACATCTACTTAAACAAAATTTTATACCTTAAATGGTATTAAAATAGAACTAACTGACTGAAAATATTGTCTTTATTTGAGAAACAAATTTGAACAAATGCTGGCAGCAAAATACGCATTTTAGTAGCATTTAAACCTGAACACACACACAACAAAAACAATGAAAAAGAAATCCTGATTGATTTGTGGCTTTTGGAAATTCACAAACAGGCAAAAGAAATTGAAGAGCTGAGAGTAACAAAAGATAAATGGAGAAGGAAAACTCTTATTTTGAAGCATTTCACATTCTGGCTTTAAGCGATAAAAGTCTTGATTTCAGTGCGGTTTTACATGTTTTTTTTTTACATTAAAAAGTTAGAATTTTGAAATGAGTTCAGGTAATTTATTTAAATGAAATATTGTTCCACAAGCAAACGAGTAAAAGTTTGTTGTAATACTGACACAAAAGATTTAGGAAAAAACTCTAACTTTTGTTCATAATTTATAGTAAAATGAGCAAAAAAAAGTTAGTAAAAATTTCAAATTCTTTGTAAAGTGAAGTTACGCTTTTGTTGGTGCGTTTATCCGTAAGTAGGGTGTGCAAGTTGATTATAACCGTAAACGCAACTACGAACAGAAGCATAATAATTCTTTCGGTTATGATAAAACGTTTATTGTCTTCATTATGCTTAACTAAAAATCTCCTCCTATAGAATATATAAGAAATTGCAATTTAAGCTGTTTGTGAAAATTGTGGGACAGAAAAACAAACGTTAAAAAAATCATAGAAGCAAAAAGAGCGTTTGCGTTTTGATTTAAAACTTTATGATTATAAAAAATGTTTTTATTTTATTATATCCATGGAAACCTGAAATATGTAATTGCGTGTTGTTTTTTAGTGCATTTTTTTTATAGCATACCTTTGCATATATTACTTTTAACTACATATTTTTGCATTTTCCGAGTTATTAGAAGATAGTTTACTACTTTCAAAAATACTTAATTTTTATAGACTTTATTTGTCTTTACAATACTTTTCAGATCTGTAACGACCGATCTGAGTCTTATTTGATTATTGAATTAGGAGTTTTATCCCTAACAGTATTCGGGTTGGAAATATAAGTACTTTTTACCGGTTTTGCTATTGTTAGGGTTTTATAGGGTTGAGCTCTTCTCTAGAATTTTGTTCTTGGCGATTTTATAATTGTAGTTTTTATTGTATATTTTGGAGTACAAAATAAAATTTGCTAAGAATTACGCTGTTCAGGAGGAAATGATATTCAAATTATGAATTTTCTCTGCCTTCTTTTAAATACAGATAGGAATAAAAGTCTTTTATAAAAAATTTTCAAGCTTGAAAAGCTGACATTTTATACTAAATTAAATTTAAAATTTGTTAGCATGATCTGCTGATTCAAATACAAATTCGAATAAGTACTGCAAACGTATTTCTTTTATATTTGTTCAATAAAATTTTGATTTTGTGTTTTAATGATTTTGTAGAAAATGCAGAAGGTTAAACATTCCCCAGCATCATAACTAAAGGTCATTTGCTGTGATAAACCAGACTTTGTAACAGAATGTGCCATTTTTTGTGCAGTGTCTGCAGCAATCTTCGTAGATCTTCAGCATTTCAATCAAACAAGACATTGAAAGTGCAACTTGCATCAAATTACCAGATAGTCAAAGCAAAAATAAAAAACAATTATTTTTAAGTTTTGACTGCATTTTTTTGGTTTTTGAATTATAATAATTTCTGAACACCCTAGAACAGATTTTATTTCAAACTGGTGACAGAACAGCAGGTGTCTTTTAGGTAGCAAACATTGTTTCACTCACTCAGGCATCATCTCATACAGCGTTACTATCGGTTATTTTGTACACAAACTCTCTCCACTACGTCTGCATTGCAGTATAGTTCAATTTTAATGCTTTCAAACGTACTACTATCACAAATGAAAAAAGAACTTCTGTTTAACAAAAGTTTTTGCCATTTATGAACTAAATGTAGCAATGTGCATACAGTAAATGTATGAAGATCTATAAAAAATTGTAGTTCATTATGATAAAAGGAAATAATGAAAAAGTAAACCAAAGGAATGAAGTAAATTTGTTTGCAATAATTAAGTTATTGATGACAAAGTAAATAAAATATTTTCATTTATTTAACTATTGGGAAAGCAAAAATGGTTCCAGGACATTGTTTGTAGAACTGTTAAAATTTTCACAGAAATCGATGTAAATTGGATGAAAAGTATGAAATCGTTTTCGAATTGTTCGACATTTGAAAGAAAGTTTCAATCGACCTATTGACATTGCGCTCAGGATTCATTATAAAATTGCACAAACCGCTCTATCAAAGTAATTTGAATACGTGCATAAATATAAATGTAACTTTCATCTAACGATATATGAAATTATTAACAAAGAACTGCCACAAATACTCGTCGGTAATGCTACAATTTGTAATTGACTGGAGGAGTTAATCGTAGTAAAATTAAAAGTTTTATTAAGGAATTTCGATAAAAACAAGTGTCAACAGTTCTGCTGTAATATATAATTTTTAATTAACTCATCAGAAATTAATCATGCCTAAGAGGAGTTTTCTTAAGCCAGACTCCCTCTTAACGAATCATATTGAAGAACCTATATTATGGAAATTATTTCTTTCTTGGAAACCAATGGCAAATGGACGTTATAAGTCCATAATTTATTTCTAAGTTGTTACATAATACTTTACTGTTGATATTTAGCGACTGGTAATGCATTTGAGTTTCAACGACTTACATTTGGGTATCGAGTTAATTAAAATGGCCTTTGAATTAAATTATTTATTATTCATGGGGAAATAATTTTGTATCGTTTTCTAGCGTATATCTTTATTATTCAGAAAGGTTGTTACAAATATCAAATGTTATGTTTTTTCCAAGTGGTTTGAAACTTAAATTTAAGACTTTTTAAGAAGTAGAATTAACCGAATTGTGCAATGACCGGCTCAAATATCACTTTAGTACTGACTTTTTGAAATTTTATTTAATACTTTAATTCCTGCCAGTACTTCTTCCACTTTACTCTTTATGTAAAAATCTAGAGTCCTTTTTCACATAAAGAATAATAAGCAACTAGCAAGAAGGGAGATGGGTGGCTTAAAATAGGAGTCTAAGTTAAGATTAGATATCAGCCAAATATGTCTTAGATTTAGAAGTTGTATCTTTTAATTTCGAATATATTAATCATACTATGATAAACGTTCTTTTTTCGTTTTTTTCGGTAATAAGTCATGTCGGCTCTTGTTGCTTTCCAAATGCTGGTACACTCGTCAGTACATTACACAAAATACTAATTATACTTAAAGCCATAGGAGTGCTAATATTCGGTATTATAGAAGTTTTTTTTTATAACATTTATATTAGTTTCTCTCTTTTCCTTCTTCTTCGCCTGCAAAAGCAGGAAAAAAGTCTCTTTTATCATTTTCTTTGCGTCTAAAATTAATTAAATATTTCGAACTTTTTATTTAAACAATGACAAATAAAGACCTGCAAATTATGTGTCTCACATACATTTTGTGTTATAAGTGCAACAAGATACAGAATAAAATTGTCATCTGTGGCTGTGTCGGGTTGTATGCGAGGGAGACATAGAACACAAACTGTTCATTTAGACATGCACTTGTATGGCTAAGTAAATGAGCGCAGGGTACTTGTGGTTGATGTGATTAAACGATATTATACTGTTGCTTAAAATTAATGGTTGTTGTTGTTTAATTCATAAATTTTCGATGTCATTTCAGAAGTATTCTCTTGTTCATGATACTGGCCTTGATAAGTTGGGGAATCATTTATTTAATTAAAACAAAATTATAGTGTAGTGATTTTGGAACAATTGCGAAAGCGTCTGTGCATATAATAATCTCATTGATATTAATAACCTTTACGTTGCAGAGATAACTGAATTTTCTTAATATATTTAATTACTATTTCTGTAGAAAAAAGAGCATGAGACATTTCATTTGCATTCCAGCATTAAATCTCATAACAGAAATGTAATCCAGAGCAACTATGTGCACCAGTTTCAAGAAGTGCTCCTACAATTTTTTAAATACCGTCCAAGAAAAAAGCAAAGGAAGATCAAAAACCAATTAAAAACTTTTCTTATATTAATTGTATCTAACTTATATTTTATGGCATAATTTCAAAATAATAAAAAAAAAATTATAGATTAGAAAATATATACCATTACGACGAATTATAGCATTAGAAACTATTAAATTATTTTCAATAATTTACAACGGCTACAAGTACTCTGCCAATAACATTTTAGTGGTAGTGTTAGCTAACCTTAGTTAGAAGTTAAGTAAAATGTTACTTCAAAACATCCACCACACGAGTGAAGTAACAATTTTATGTCTTCTTTGTGTTTACAAGCATTATAACACACTCTTGTGTACAAAAGATAGACGAATAATTACGAGTATTTGTATTTTCGAAATAAAATAGAAACATAGAGAAAAAAAATGCCAAAGAAGTTAGAGAAAGAAAAACTTTTTAATTCAAATTTTACGCACGTTTTAACAACAAGTAAATTCTTAAAACACAAAGACGTATAAGGTAATCATCCTTATACTCTACCTGTAACCATAGCAGTGGTTGTATGGCCATGTGAATGTGTAAAAGTTTAAATATGAAGTTATAGTGAACCAATATATTTTAATGGACACGTTAATACAAACGTGTCCACATACGTGCGTATGGCTTTGTGTGTTGTATGAGGATATTATTATGTAAACAAATACTCAAGAAAATATCACCAAAAAAACAAAGACAAATAAATGAACAAATATAAACTCATATAGGTACATTTGTTTATACATGGGGCTTTGTGTCAGTGTGTGTGATATGCAATTCTCTACGTTCACTTTAGAATCAAGCAATAGTTGTTTATTCAACACAAGGACGTAGTGTAAAACGTTAAGCAATTTATGCATAAAGTCACGAAATACTTTCTGCAACCGCAAAAAGAAAAACTCCTTTAAGAAAACTTGTTTTTAATAGCAAAATACTCACACGATTTCAAGCCGCAAAATTCTTGTTTTTAAGCCAAAGAATTCACATGTTGTGGCTTATATAGCAAATCTTAGAAACTACTTGCAACTTGTATTTACACAAATACGAGTAGTTTTATAAATGTGAAATCAATCCTTGCCTTATAAGAATTTATGACAAAACAAAACGCACATGTTTACTAGAGTTGTTGACCAAATAGCATGAGCAAGCAATGTGGCAGCATACATTTGGTATTGCTGTGTTGTTTTCTTTTTTCTATAGCACAAAAGCCGGAATTGTTAATGTTTTGCTTTGCTCGTGCTATTTTAATAAATAAATTTTTATACTTTATTGCTGTTATTTTGAAAATGATTGCGGCAATTTGCTATCAAATTGGAACTGTTGTTATTGCCGTTGTATTTTTAATACAAGCATCATTGCAACATTAATAGCAAATAAAATCTATCGGCTTTTATACACGGATTCACACATTATTTAGTTCAGTAAAAAAAATAATCAAAGCAATAAACCAATAACTAAATACTAATCCAATTATATTAGTCATCACATGTTCAATTTCGCTGTACCTGTTTCTTTGTACTCGAATAAGTTAATACGTTGGATAGCAGAATTCACTATCCTGCATTCCAACGTATCGATAAGATAAACTACAAACATTTTCAATATTTTTATTATTTATTCATCTGTACTAAGTACTGCTGACATGTAAAATAAGTTTTGTAAATTAAGAAAAGCATAAAGAGTATATAAAATATCTTTAATTCCAAAAAAATAAAAAGATGAATACTTTTACTATTTAGAATTGATGTCGATAAGTTTTATAACTTGGTGTGTTCCTCTGACATTTGAATGGAATGAATATATGTGTATTCTTCATCATTAGTGTTTCTGTCTCTATATTATTTACTTTTCTTTCATGTAGATAAAATTCAAAACCCCATACATGACGAATCATCATCAATGCTCTTTATTGGGATATTGGAACTTTTACAATAAAAAAAAAAAAAATAACACAACCGCAAATAACATATAGCTTTCACTTAACGTGATCAAGATGTTGCAGGATGCGTGGTATTTGGATAGCAATGCACATTAAAATATAAAGTAACATAAGGACGAGCCCGCGAATACACACACAGCAATTATACATACATATCAACCCTACCATACGTGATGAAAATTTGAAAGAAAAAAATATTCATGCGAAACATAAAAATTGTGGTGATGATGTGCAACAACAACACAATTGATTATTATTTGTTCTTTGAAAATATCATGGTAAGTTCTGGAGTTGGGTGTTTCAATACAAACTGAGTTTTTATAGTTCTGATAAGACACAAGAGGCAGCTTGACAATGGCAGTAACGAGTGATATGACAATGTTGGTAATTAGTCCTATAAAAGGCTGTATACTGACTCTCTTACTATGGTAATGATAACCAAAGTAAATCAAGAAAATTGGTTCATATACTGTTTATTGAATATAGAAGACTATTAAATTTTTGGTTTCTTCAATTAGAGAGTTTTTTTGGTAATAAAATTCTAAAATGTTCAATTCAAATTTAGTCAAAATTTATAAATTTAAAAAGAAAATCTAAATCAAAAACACAAATAATGAAAAGTAGAGAAAAATAATTAAAGAGAAGTAATTAATTAAATTGAAATGTAATGAAATTCGTTCTAGCTCTATCAAAATACATTGACAACCGATAAACAAAGCAGCAGATTTTGTGCCAGTGCAAGCTGAGAAAAATATTGGCGGCTGCCGGCAAACTAGTCGACTTGATTATTCGCTCAAAATCGGCATTTGGTATTTTCTTCGTTTGCTTCTATAAAAAGGCAACCGAGATATGAAAATGAATTAAAATGTTTAAACATTTTCTGACAGTCTTATATTATTGTGCGCTCAAACTATAATACTCTCGTTTTTACTTGAATTTTGGACAAGTCGATCTAATAGTATGAAATGCGCTTTCATGGAAAACACTAAGCAATATGCAGAAATTTCCAATCTTAAAGAATAAGAAAGAAGTAAAAAAGCACATGGAGAGTAAAACCAATTTACATTGCAAAACTTATTACAATAAAATGTTTTTAATTTCCAGTCTTTTTTACCCATTAAAAGTTTAACATTTACATATTTTTACGAGTAGCACAATAAATATTTAAACAACAAAAATCTCTGCTCAAGAGGATGTCACCACAGGTGGACTGATCTTCGTTTTGAATTTTTGTTAAAATTTGTTTCTTCTTGCCTTTGAAATACACAAATGTGCAGATGTTTGCACATCTGAATTTTTTTGTTTGTGTGTGTGGCTTTGCGTGCGGTTTTTTCCTGTTTAAATTGTTGATTTATAAAATTTTATTGTTTAATTTCATTTATATTAAATTCAAAATGAAGCCAAATGAAACAAAAAAAAATATCTCACTGAGAGAACTTAAATGTTAAACTTTTTCGTAGAAAAAGGAGATAAATTTAAGCACAATTTGAACCATGTAATAATTTAAAGTAAAATTCAAAAAAACTTTAAAATAATTTTAACAAATTGAAAAGTTTTTTAATTGTGGCTCTTTAATTGTTATTTGTTTTCGAATTTATTTTAAAGTTTTTGCTTATTGTCAAGGTTAATTTTTGTTCTTTTTATTTGCACGTCAGATGCAAAAGCAATCCAGCACTATGCGTAATTAAAATTATGTCAAAGATGATTGCCGATAAAATCGCCTCTACGATTGTCATTACGATAAAAGTAGCAGCATACGATAATTTATTACCTACTGGAATAATGAAAAGTTAACACTGGGAATATAATTAAAATTGTTTCCATACGAAGTTAATGTAATGAAATTAAAATTATATCTTTCTAGTGGAAAAAGGAATTCAAACATAGGAAAATATTATTTGAATATTTATTATGTCGCAGTAGTATTGTATAAAAAAGGCATACATTTTGTGTCATGAAATATAACAACACGAAATATTTACCAATCGGAAAATATTTTTGCAATCACACTTGTAGTTGACAAATACAAAATTATGTTGTAGTCGAAACCTGATAATGAGCAATACTACATTTGAAGAATCTACTTGGACATGTGCGTGGTTTCGTTATGTTGTTTTAAAATGTTTAATATTTAAATCCTATTTAAAATGACTTTAAGGACAAAATTTATATTATTATTATTCCCACAATAAATTTATGCCTGTACATTGACGTCGCCATTAAAATTAAAAAACGTAAAGCACTATAGGAACTTCATAGAGCGACCTAAAGAAGTAAAGCTAAACTATATAAATTGTTAGATTGTTTATGGGTGGGTGACACACACAGTTACTAGAATGGTAGAAAATCTGATGAAAAACGTAACTTGTTCGAAAAGACAGTTTGAATGGAAATAACGAAAAAATCACTCAATGTATTATATTTTTATAAAAATATCGAATTTTTTTTACTTTAATTAAAATTAATTTTGACACGCACAATTTGAGCAGTTGTTACCAGAACATGTTTGCTCGTATTGTTTCTTTTTAATCACAGTTGTTTTCAGCTTTTAATTGAGCATTTTTAACAACAAAAATTTTGTTGCAATAAATTTTTTATTTTACATTCCTTAAATTTAATATTCCGGAGAAGATAAATAGCATCAAAAATGTTTACTTCAATTCCTGCATATTTTACGAAATACTTATTAAAGTAACTTCTCTAAATAAGAATGATTGAAAAATATATAAAAAAATAGTTTCACAGTTTGGCAACAGACGCTAAAAAAGTGACGCCAAATATGTTACTGATACTTTGATACAGACACAAATAAAAACAAACTCATATAGAAAAGCGTCACTGGTAAGACAATGACACTGCCATGACGGCGCCAATAATAACCGGCATAAACAATGTATGAATCTCTTTATACATGTATTTATATTGTCACATGGATGTAATTATTTGGGAGATGAATGTGAATTTATGATTTATCTCACTTTCAATCATGGTTAAGTTTATAAAATATATAGAGGTAAATTTTAGCAAACAAAGATTTAATTGAATATCAAATCAAATAGTATTTTTATATTTTCCGCATTTAATATTAATGTTACCAAGATAGGAACTAAATACAAAAGTTTGTATAAGGTGGAACGGCTGTCATAGTGCGATTTACACCAGATTGTCTTCTGCTTGATGGTTCGATCGAAATTATATGAATATTTTATGTGAACTTTTCCGAAACTAGCACAGAATTTAGAGGTTTTTTGTTAAAATTTAATTTAATTTTTGTGAAATTGAATGTTGTGGTGAAGTTTAAATTTATTGGTAAAAGTTATTTTTTAATTGCTCTGAACATGCAACAGCGAAATAAACTTTATTGTTACAGTTTTCCTTCTAACATGTATCTTTATGTCTTTTTTGTTGAAATGTTGGCGTTGGTCTTTGGAGAAATCTCGTGTTTCTATTTTTATTCTTCGATTGCTGTTTTGTGTTTAGAGACAGTTTTGTTTTGTAACAAGTCCAACATTTTTTGCGGGGGTTTCCTTTTTTTCTGAGTCTTATTTATTTATTTCGCCGCAGAAAATATTTTTTTTTGTAAAAACCAAAGATTATTTTGCAATGTTAAGGTATTTATAAGAATGCTTTCATTTTAGGTGGGTTTTAATTTTTCTATGTAAAGTAAGTTTTTTAGTAACGTTAAACCCATGGAAAATTAATTTGTAGTATCTTTGAAGCGATTAGAAAAATCAGACCGGAGCATTTTATTGCACATTTTCATTAGATCAAATACAACATTCTGTATGTTTCAAATTGCTGCCAATAACATCACTTAAGCTAAATTATGTTTTTATTGAATATCTTAACAGATTTGCATCAGCATTAATAGCAGCTTCTATTCCCTTAAGACAAAAAAAAAATTGTAAATAAAAATGAAACGGCAACAGCGCACAACGATATTATATTTTCTAACCAATACCAGTGAGAATTTCAGGAATTGTTATACCTGCTGTTCAAAGAAACGGAATTGTTCGACTTGGAAAAAATTTCGGTTGGGCATCAGGCTTTAAACGAACATTTGCCCTAAAATTTTTCACCATACCAAGAGATAGTCCAAACACCTCACCATATTTCTCGCAAAGTTCTTTTAACTGACCGCTGTCTTTTCCCGAAACGGAATTTATTTGCGTAGTTTGAAAACCAAATGTATTAAATAAATCAAAGCCGAACAAATTTTCACCCGCGTTGGTGTTTACAACAATTAAAACCACTTCCTTTTCACGATCACCACATTTCATATTTATGTGCAATTCACCTAATATAGGTATTATTTTTTTCTAAAACCATATAAAATTCTTTCTGTTTTTAATTAATGTTGGTTTATTCAACTGTTCAAATGTTTTTAAATTAATAATTGAAATTTATGCACCAGAGTCCATTTGAAATTTAAATCTTTGATTATTAATTTCAACATAGATTTCACTCTTTGAATTCCCTGTTTTAATTTTGCCTGAAATTCCATAAATTGTTTCAATCATATCAATGTTATTGTTTTGTTTTCTGTTTTTGTGCACTTTTTTGTATTCTGTTTTTGCTTTGACATACACACGGGCGCTATGTGTCCCTTTTTTCCACATTTATTGCAGATTGAATTTTTAATTTTCATTCTTCTCTTTTATGAGTATTAAAACATCTCGAACACGATTTAGATTTATTGTTTTCTTTTTTGTATTTTTGGTTTACATTTTCAACCAAACGTTTTTTTTACTGAGTTTATGTCTATTGTTTTTTCACTTGAAGTTTCTTTTAATGTAGCCATTGTTCTTGTTGTTGCTTCATAAGATTCTGCAATAAGTACTACGTCTGCGAGTGTTGTTTTCTGCTTCTGCAAAGCACCAGAGCGAACCGCATCGTGTGGTGTATTCACAATTATTTGATCACGTATCATGTCATCAACATAATTTGCTGAGCATATATTGGAGTTGCAGACAAACTTAGAGTCTCTCGCCAATCCACGAAGATCTGCAATCCACTCTTTGTATGTTTGTGTGCCCTTCATTTGTCTTTTGAAAAAATTATAACGAGATGCTACTATGTGCTGACTAACTGAAAAATGTTCCGTTAGTTTTTCGGTTAGTTCTTGGTATGTTTGATTTTCAAGGCTTGTTACGCCGAATAAATTTTTGAGCAAATCAAACACCTCTGCTCCGCACCATGATAAAAAAAAAACGATTTTTTCTTACCCACTGAATTCACTGAGTAAGCTACGAAATGTTCTTGTAGTTGTTGTAAATATGATTCCCATTGTTGTTGTTCTTTATTGAACCTATGGAACGCTGGTACCATCAATTGGTCGTTGAGTTTCGCTACGGAAGCAGCTTCTGGTTTGTTTTCCAGAATAGATTGCATCCACAGTTGTTGCTGGGTTAGCAAATTTTTTGTGAATTCTTGCTGTTGTTCTAACAGCATTTCAATACCGCTTAAATTGACTGTTGTCATTCTTGAAGTTGTTGTAACACTTGCACAAATTGAATAATTGAAAAACCTACTATTCGTTTTACTTTGTATTTAATTTTTTATTGTTATCTACAAGAAGCACTTTTTGTTTAAATTTGTAATTATTTCGCTTGTTATAGCACACGATTTGTTCTACACTGTACATGTATGTATGTTGTTTTTTTTTTTTTTGTTGCGAAAAAAACTTGCTTGTTTTTATGTATTTAGTTTTTTTTCAACATTTTTTAAGCACACACACTTTCCAAGAATAACTGCACAATAGTTTTTTATAATAACTGTCAATCAATCGTCGCCAATTGTTGTGTTTATTTAAAAGCACAAAGTAACACAGAGGCGTCACTAGTATAGTGGTCTCTTTCTCTATATGTCTCTTTCTTAAATGAATGACCGCTCCTATATTCCCTTTTGTTATATTTTCTTCTTTATTTTGAATAATTTTTCTGGCGCATTAATGAAAAAGGTAAAAATAAGGGTTGAAAATTTATATTTATTTAAATTTAAATTAATTTACTTTCTTTTATTTACAGGAAGAAGCAAGGGCACAATTTAGAGGATAACTTATGATGTAAATTTTAAAAGATAAGTACATTTCTATTATATAAAAACACACACTTATTTCCTTTGTATATTGACTAATAGTTTTTTCATTTTTGCAGAGCCAAAATGTATTCATCTAAAAATGAGTAAGTATGGATTTACATAGATAACAGAAAACAAATTTGTTCAAAAATTTCTTTTATATTTTCAGGAAAAGATGTATTAAAGGATGTCCTCCAGGCGAACAACTTCACATCTTCCCAAGGGATCCAGAGAGGTAAGTCTTTTCAAGTGTTAAACATTTTTCCGTACTGATTATAATTTCGCTCCAT
This sequence comes from Phania funesta, assembly GCA_963932375.1. Taxonomy (NCBI): domain Eukaryota; kingdom Metazoa; phylum Arthropoda; class Insecta; order Diptera; family Tachinidae; genus Phania; species Phania funesta. The sequence continues at coordinate 83,004,425 of OZ010653.1, forward strand.
ACGTGGCTTTACGGAAGCATTACCTACAGACCTGCAAATGTAAATCGGGTTTCAGGACTTGTAGGCTTGCTTAATTTTAATGTAATTAATTTTATAACATCTTGGTTAAGATAAACTTATGTGTTTTGCACTTTTTATTATTTTTAAGGTGTATTTATAAATAAACAAACTTCTTCAATAGATTTTTCTCTCATTTAAACTTATATTCATTTACATTTGTTTCATTAGCTGCTACGGATTTATTTGTTGAACTTGTTGTTAATGGCGGCTTGTTGGGCTCCCTACTGAGTATGCCGTAGAAATAAAATATATATTTCATCGGAATTTCTTTTCACATTTGAAAAGCAATTTAAGAAATGTAGCCTAGTGGAACCCCCGCAAGAATTTGTTGATTACCTTCGCCAACTAGAGGACAAAATCCATACATTATTTGATATGTATTGTCATGTAATCGGCCTTCACCAAATTATTTTTAATGAATTAGTTAAAGTTAAACCATTTCTGTGCTGCAATAATTTAAAACATGAGGACATGTTACATTTATTTATTCGGATTAGAATTAACTTTGTTCACTATTGAAGTCATGGTTTTGTTTGTTCTTTAAACGTAATTTGTAAATATTTATCTTTATATTGAATTGTTAGTTTTTTGCCGGTTTATGGCTTTATTAATGGTGCTTTTTATTGTATAAAATACTTTTTTTTTAATGTATAAAATACATATTTTTTAATGTATAAAATACATACTTTTTATTGTATGAAATACATAATTTATTTTTATTATTATTTATGAAATCATTTTTATTTTAATCGACAGGTCATAGTTGCGACCTTAAAGTTTTGGCACCTAGGATTATAAATTGTGAGACAAAATTAAATATATTTATATTGTCTGCGATAATCCAGGGGCAAGTGTAGCGAGATAAAAGCTTCTCCTTGCCCAAGACCATCATGCGTGGCGAAGAGCCACACCCTACATGAGGTGGTGCTGTTATTAACAAAACATGATGGATCTAAACCAGAAAAGGTCGAAAAAAATCTAACATAACATGGATTATTACCGCCAAAGCATGAGCTACTCCCGTACGAAATCGATTTACAAAGGTTAGTATTAATCAATTATTAATAATCCATAATTTTTAATTTTTGCTTAAATTACAGGAAATAACTTTAAACAAAAGACGCGGAGTATAATTTTTCAGCAACAATGAGGAAATCCCAAAGTAATTCCCTCATTGTAATTTAATTCGTAATTGTAATTTAAGTTTCAAAAAATAACAATAAAGTAAAAGCTTTAAAATGTTTAAATATACATAGATGTTTATTATTTACTGCTTGATATTAGGTACTGTACATAATTAAGAGGTTGAAAAATAGAATTTATATTTCAACAGATGTTATGAATGAATTTATTACAAATTTAAACATTTAAATAACTTTAACAAAGGTAAACACAAAATAGGTTTCGTATAAAAGTTTTGCCTTTTTTATCTACTAATATCGCTTATGATTTAAGCTGCTTGTTTAAACATATAAAAGAAAAGTTATTATTTCAACATGTTTATGTGTATGTAAAAAAAAAAAATTATTTTCCATTTAATTTTAGACACAGTTTAGAAACATACTCAACATCGCTACTCATCCTCTTCGGTAGATGAACCTGAATTTTCTCCTTTTATAACAAGTTTATGTACTTTATCTTCATTGTCGCCACAAGAGTTTGCGTCCATCTTTTGCGTTCTATTAGATTTAGATTTGTTATTGAATGTAATCAGTACGTTTAAGATTTGTTTTACCTGTTCATCATTTGTTACGAATTGTTTCGCCAAATATAAAGGCGTATAGCCAGCCCTATTAGTTGCATATAATGCCCATGCTATCAACTGGCCATATTCCAACATTAAATTTACCAATTTCAGATTTTGTTGTTGTACGGCCATACTACTTGGAGTTGTTACTGCGGCTGCATCATATTTTAATAGTTTTGTAACAATATCATAATTGTTATCGTTAAGTATGGATAAATGAAAGGGAGTAAATCCATCAACATTTATTTATTTATTATTATTCCAAGCCATTTCTTTATTTGGGTTGGTCATGAAGACAGGGATATTGCAATGCAGCTTATGATCGCTTGTTGACCAAAGTTTATTTAATTTAAAATAATTTAATACCTTAAAAATAGGTAATGCGAATATAGATTAGGTTGCTTAGCAATATCCTTTTGCTTTTTGCTGATTATTTGTTCCTTGTGGTGATCCATTGATGCCTTTGCGTTGCTGCATATACAAACACCATCTTTTTTTACCACTTTTATTAATTTCTGTATTATTTAGCACTACATCAAAATCTCTTAATTTTTGATATTTATTAAATGTGATATGTGATTTATATCACATTTATATTTATATAATATAAAGCACAGAATAAATTACAAACTAAAATATACGAAATTATCACAATCACAAATTATTTTTCTAGTTTTTTGCTTCTGTTTTGATTATTTTTCGCACTATTTTAAAATGTTATATTTGTCTCTTTCTTGAGGGACTGCCCGCGGCAAAAAAGCTGATTCTAGCAATTTTCTTGCGTCAAAGCTTTCACCTCTGGTTACTTTGTGTTTAAAAGATCCGCACACGTTCATGGTTGTAACGAATCTGACTTTATTGCAATATTCTTTCAATTCTTAAGTTTACAAAGTTGCAATTAAGTGTATTAGAATTAAGTGTTGTAATTTAATAGGAATAAGTAATATTAGAATTTTAGGTATTATTAGTAATAATTTAATTAAGTATTAAATATATTACAACCTAGTTATATACTAAAAAACTAAAACTTCTACTGTTTTAAAAGTGATCATATCAAATAAATTTTCTTTCTTGATAGAAAGAATAAAGAAAGCGAACTTACGCCTAAAAATTGAATCACTTAATATAAATCTGTATAAAATTTATATAAATTATATGAAACAAAATCTCTTTTCTAAATTTCTAAATCGTTTTATAAATTCGTCAACACAAAAAGAAAGTCAAGGGATTATTATTAGAATTTTAACTAAATATTGTATGATCGCTTTTAAATCTCATCTGCTTTTTGCATCCTTGAACAGTTTTAGTAAATGTTGAAGCTTTAGTTCTTAGTGCGTTGGCATGTATTTGCATTTGTCTACATACAATTCTAGTGTACGTACGACAAAGTACTTTTCAGGTCCGATTACAATGCACAAATTAAACCTACAAAGAGGATCTGCGCCCACACATGAGAAGAAAAGCTTTTAAAAGCACCCAACATAAATACAATTGCAAACATTAAACCAGGCGTAAAAACATCTACAATTTCGAACTAAGTTGCAGTGCTCCTCATGTAACAGAGATACGAAATTACTTCTACACCAGACATAAAATTTGTCTTCATATCGCACACACAATATTACATTTGCTTTATCATATTGTGACTTTGAAGTTTCACAAAGCCACAAAATGATAAAGAAACGACCGACGGAACTGCTCCTGCAACAAGAAATACATTAGCAGTGAGTATTAGTAGTATTGGTACCATAACGCTCACATTGGGTATAAAAATGGTTTTCAATTGTGGCATCAGAGTTATTTAGTAGATACAGAGTCTAAAAAGCGGCTAATACAAACACACACCTACGCATAAACATGCAAGACAGAACACACTCTGTTAAAAACTTTACAAATACTCAAACAAGTGCAAATTAAAGTGATCAATTGAAGTAGCGACAGGGTTTATTTAAAGCAACTTCATCGACCACAAGGAAAGCTAAAAATAAATATATTTTAAATGACAAGAGAACGTAATCTTTGATATATAAACTGACGATAAAGGAAATATTTTTTTTATTAAACAATAAATTAATTATTTTGCTACTTGTAACATTTCCATAAATCTTTGTTTAAACTTCACAATTTTATTATGGTTTCATTGCTGTTGTTGTTTTTTTGTTTTCTATACTCTTTTATATCCTTCCTATTTTCACTTGCTTCGAGGTTTGTTATTTTTACTAACTCGTGTTGAATGTTTTAGCTTAACTCTAAATGGTTTCTCCTTGTTTTATGTATTTTTATTGTTTAATGTTGTCTGCAGTTTTTGCAAAACACTTCTTCGTCCGTTTCCAGTTTAGCATATGAACATTTCAATTTTACACAAATATGTGGTCGGAATTACTCATATTATTGTTTGTGAAGCTGCAATTTTTCTTGTTTGTACTTTGTTTGCAAATTTATGGCCAATACAAGGCAAGTGCAAGAGATTTACGGTAAATGCAACAATTTCTTTTAGATTTACAAAAATATTGTTACGAGAGACAGATTTAGAGATTTATATTTCAAAAACTTCATAAAAAATTAAGACTTTACTGTGAAGTACATTTCGACTGGTAGAATAATAAATAATGATAATAAAATTATCAAACAAACATTTGACTCAAGCGACCAAACCAAGTTGTAGAAATTGATTAATTAGCCAGTAATCATTAAGCATTCGTAACGAATCCGTTGTAGGCATTTTGTTATTGGTGAGGAAAGAAACTTCTTTGCTAATATGCACTGAAAGGAAGTAAATATAAATTTTTTATATATTTTTTTTTTAATAATGATTTTGTTTTCTCCCGAGCCTAATTACTCTTACAATAGATTTATTTATGACTTAGAAATGTTTCTTCTCTTTTTCTTATTTTATTTACAAAATTATAAATTCATGTACTCAAGACAAACCTTCAATAAATTTTGGTTAAATTTGCAGAACAAAAATGTTACAAAAGAAAATTTTAGTTTTATTCATTTGAAATAAATGTTCAATGAACCGTTATCCGATGCATACAAATAACTATTTCTACACTCGGATACTCGAACGTAAGCAATTTAAAATACAAACGCATGCAATGCAACTGCTATTATTTATGCCTATGCTGCTGCTATATTTGTAGTTGATTAAATTGCTGGTTTTTTATTCAATTATTTATTATGTTAACAGCATCAACTTCCTCTTAATTATCCTTCTAGGAGTATCAGTTTGAATGCTATTTCACTTTTAACTATTTGTTGTGTTTGCTTTTTACACTGCTGATTAAGCTACTCAATTCTTAATTTGTTGTTATTCTGCTGAATTTTGTGCTCTATGGACATTTGTATGTATTTTAATTGTTCTTGTGTGATTTAATAAACTTAAGCTAAACCGCAAAACAAAAACTGTGGTAAATGTTTAATTTCGTGAGTTAATTGTACCAGGAAACTGCAATAAAAGTTGAGCTAAAAATACAAAAGCAGCAAGTAGCTTAATAATAACAACAGTAGCTACAAAAAATTAATAAGAAATATTAAAAACCACACGTTGCCTTTGTGTTGTTTATAATAATATATACGATGTATACTTAGGCAATTTATTTAACATCTGCGATGTATTGCTAATCCATTCACGTAGTTCTTACCCATATCATAAAAAGAAATTTAATGGAAAACATTTAAAAGTAAAAGTTGTAATATATAAAACAGAAATCCAAATTTGATCATTAACAGGGGAGCCACAAATAGGCTTTAGAAAGTTTTTTATGGGCAGCAAATATACAGTGAAAACTTAAATTAAAACAAAAATGCTTTTTGCTATTTTCCTTGAAAATAAAACTTTATTTCTTAAATCTGTGCGTAGATTCCAGCATTAATAATTGTTTCTTAGAATTGCTGTGACTATCTCCACTATAGTCACAAAATTCCACAAAATCGATTGAAAAGTTTTTAGGAAACAAACAATAATACAATATTGGGAAAGAAGTTTAATTTTTAAAAATTTTTAAGGAAAATTAAACGAAGGATTCAATAATCTTCATTAAATAATGATAGAAGCCTGAACAGCACCAAGTTTCACAGCTCTCTACTTCATCTGCAAAAACATTTTTGCAACAACATCTCCAATCTTTAACAAGTTGTATCAGTTTATGTTCGAAAAAAAATTTGTGCATATAAAATGTTGCTATTCACTAGTTATGACTAAATTAATGCGCTTATCGCAAATGATTGGCTACGCTAGACAAAATCCAGCAAGAATTTCTCTTTGTTGCAGAATTTAAGCCGGGATTATCAATGGCTCATTCTTCTTCGCACAATATGTTTGCTATTACCGTTAACGGCGACTGATCAATAATTACTTTTCACACGGTTGTCAATTTTGTCTCGTTGTCAATTTAACGGTTGTTAAATTTAAATACAAACTAAACTAGTTTTAATATTTTAAATAGAAATTACATTTAATTTTCTGTGGTTTATATCAAACTGTTCAAAGCCCTCTGCGACTTCATGTCCTATCTTCACTTTTATGCAAAAAAATGCTTGGTTTGTGCGGTGGCGGTTTTTTTAATTTTGCCTTGACAAAGATGTGTTATTTTAAAGCCAACCAGTGTGCAAACACAAATGTTTGTGTAAGAACTCATGTCATAACACATAACAAAATAATCGTATGGAGAAAATAGCACAAATATGCAAAAGTTAATAAAGTTGTAATTATTATGAAGAGAACTACATATATGTATGTAGGTATGTATGTATAACAAAAGAATTGTAGCTGATAATAGTATTTACCTATGATATTTAACATAATTATTTTGCTATTTTTTCTAAATATTTATTGTCTTCATTTTGTTGAAAGTTCTCTATTGCCATTATCTAAATTGTAAACGCTTAAAATGAAAGTAAAACACCTTGACTCATAAAGGATTTAGCAAAGTGATTGTGTAATAGCATCTGAATAGACATAGCTTTTGTCTCAATAGATTCTGAAGAATTTACTCTTGTCTGTGGCTGGTTAGTAAATTACATGCAGAATGACTAACGATTCACGAGCTTATGGTTTGGGCGTTCGTGTGTGTATATGCTTTTATGAAAGAGTTTCTAGCAGAATGAATAGTTTACATTTCCATCAAGCTGACATGTATGAAATGACTACTTAACAGAAGATGTGTTTGCTTAATGAACACTTACAGTTTTTATACGAGTACAACACATCAGCTCTAAAGGAGTTTTATACATAAAGTTGTATATGTTAGGTCCAGTGTGTACAGTGAACTCTTAATAATGTGCACTTTTTACGTATGTAAAAATAAATTTATTAATGGGGATAATAAGAGTATCCATTAATAAAATTATATTTATAATAAAAAGTTATTTAATTTTTTTGATTATTGTTTTGATTAAAAAGAATTTGATTTTAGCGTGAGTGTAATTTCTAGTAACGTGAGCACACTGTATATTACTCGTTATTTATATTTTTATAAAAACTTGCATTATTTAAACTTTCACTTTCAACAAACACATCATAAAATGTTTTACAAAGTTAATCAACAAGCAAACAGACAGGTATTTACAAAGAAACATTGAAATGCTTTGACTGTGTGTACGAGTACGTAAACAGTTGTGCCCATTATGACTAAATGCAAAATCCTTCTATGTAGGCAAAAAATTTGTATTGTGGTTGCTGATGTTAACTTTCGCTCTGGCTTGGTGGTGCATCGATGTTAAAACTAGGGTATGTGTTTGGATGTTTGTATGCGAACACAAATGGTACAACACAAAAGTACATGAACATAATAAGCGATGACAGGTTTATTTATCTGTTCTGGATGTGTAAAATGTGATTTGTTTTAACAATTAAAAATAATCATAATAAAACAAAAAGTTCTTTAACACTTTATTAACGCACCAGGGACTGAGGGCTTTATTTTCAATTTCTATTTTGAATGTTGATTCCAAGAAAAGATTTAAGAATGTGAACACCTATTGTGCTGTCGCTTAAGTGGTTTTACTCTCCTGCGTACGATTTTCAGACACTGCGCCCTCCCCCACCGATTCTACACCATAACATTACATGTATTGAAATACTTCAAACCTAATGATGCGACATTACCAGAGAAACCAAAAATATGCAATTGGATGATTGCCCCACGTATGAAATGTTTATACGTTCCTTATAAGAATTTTGGCAACGATTTTTTAGTACATATTTAGTACATATTTTTGCATATTTGATCTTTTGTAGCATATGTTTATATATTTATAGCATTGGTAAAATTTTAAAAATGCTAATATTTTACTATTTTATTCGTACTATTTCTTTTGTTTTCTACAATTTTTGTCGGTTTAAAGTCGTCATCGATTTGAGTGATTTTTTCTGAAATATTTGGTTGCTAAAATGATTTACATAATACACGCGCAGACCATAATAATTAATTAAAAAATAATAAAAACTCAAACAATTACGGCAAAATCAAGTTTAGAAGGAGTTCAATTATATGTGTAGAGAAGAAGTATACATAGAAGAAGGTAAACTAAACTAGTTAGAGATCGATATGAAAGAACTTGAAATACTATCCAACTGTACATTTACAAGGTGTTTTTATTGCACCCAATTGGACTTCTAACCGACTAGAATAAAGCCAAAATCATTGTCGTTAACACTATTTATCAGCGAATTATTTTTATTACCGCAAAAAGAAAACACCCTCTGCAAATACATTTTCAATTAAGTTCTCATTATTATTTCCCAAACCACAAATACTAAAGTTTTATTCATTATAATTTTAATTTTCATATTAAAATTTTATTATTTTGTTATTGTAAAAAAATCATTAACACACAATTATAAATTCTTCCAACTAATGTAACAGTATTCCTTTCTCCAACAACACTGCAATCATTGGGAGAGAAAACAGCAAACAACAATTGCCATAACAATTGCAGTTAACATCCTCAATAACTGCGGTTATTAGCTGAAGCAGACACTCAAATCTCTGGTCAATAACGATTCACAAGGCTTCAAACTAATTATGGTTTTTAGTAAAAAAAATTTTTATTGTTTTTCGTTGAAAAGTTTGATTATGGTACGACTATTTTACTTTAGCCTCTTGAAGAATAATGTTTAAAACCTCCGTATTATTCTTTAGTTTTTAATTTTGTTGTAAGCTGTGTAATGTTCTTAAAATATTTCAAGTACTTTCGTTTTGGTTAAAAGCCTATCAATTCAATTAAAATCAAAAGAAGTATATAAGGAAAATGCATTTCTATTATACGGAAAGCAATTAATCACTATATCCTTCACTCAATTATCATCAATTAAACAGGTCTATTAAGCGGCAAAAGGAAAAGAAATAAAAACTGAAAATTAAGTATTTAATATTCAGCAAATGGAATTCAAAGACAGTGTAAGATTTGTGTTAAGGGCTGAATAATTTTATAACAAAAAAAATATCAAGGTTCTGGCAGAGAGAACGAAAAAAGATTTACTGGCTTCTAATTTTGGGCCAGTTAAAATTCCCTCCTTTTGCCTTTTGCCTTTTGTTATAGAGAATATGCATAGGAAATCTTGCAATTGTAATGTAATTCATCATCTATTGTTAAAAGAAGTAGCTGCTGTTGCTAAGGGTTGTTTCGTCGTTCATATCTTCTCAACCCTAATTCCCACATGATTACATCCAAGAGTTTATTTTAGTTATGCGAGCTCAAGGGTGTTAATTAAGTACACTAGAATACCTCAAATATAGGTTGATCAATTGCTTTTACGATGCTACATGAATGATTGAAACACTGCAGCCCACGATACCCTGATCATATTGAAAACCAGTTCAATAAATTTAAAAAATATTATGATCCCTAAACATTTACAACAGTTTTATTTCCTGGATTGAGCCAACAAATAGACTAGAGTTTTATTTTAGGCAGACATAATTAATTTATTATAAGAACTGAAAATTATACAAATAACAAATATATAGCAAATAAAAGAAAATTTAAAGCAATGAATAACCGAAATTGTTATAAAAAAAATATAATACATGCGAATTTAAAGAATAGACCAATTATGAATACCTAAAGCATCCCTACAAAAGAAAACTTAAATATGTATATCACATGCAGTAAATAGCAAAATGTTGTGATAGATAATATATGATAAATAAACCAGTATTTTAGCGAGAATTTGACTTTTGTGCCATAATACAAATAATAATTAAACTAAAACAAAATGAGTATAAAAATTGAAAGAAAATAAAAATTAAACAACTTACTTTTGCCGTGCTCACTCATCCAAAGATCTTTGTTGATGTGGTAATGGCGATGAGAGTAATGTTGCTGTACAGATATTTATAAACAATTAGCTGTGTACTTGTGGTAATGATTAACAGAGATGAAAAGTAGGTAACAGAAGCAAATCCTCAAACCAAAAAAAAAAAACAGATTCATTATCATGGTACATTATAATGATTTTCTCTCTTTTTTCCTTTGTAAAACGTTTTAGATTTTGCTTCGGTTACTTTACATAACACGAAATACCAAACTTATATAAATGTACACGAATTTGCAAAACTGATATTAAATATTATAACGGGGAAAATTATGTATGATGTTTTGTAAATAATTTTTATAATAAAACAGTTGAATAATTATTGAGTTATACAGTAATTCCTTTTTTTTCTTTTACGTTTATATATTTATACTTGTTTTTTCGCACTTAGTTTAGATATGTTAAGCTGTTAGCGGCATCTATCAAACTAAAGATCCCTGATTTGAGTAATATGGGTTGAGATAAAAATTTTGTTGGCATTGGGTAATGAGAAGATAAAATTTCTATTGTATACTCAATGCTGTGATATGCAATACTGCCATTACTCAATTATACATAAGTATGTACTAGGTGCCAAATCTAGATTAGAAAAACACAAAATTAACTCCGAAAGGAATAAAAACCAAGCATTTCAATTATTGAAATATTACCTCATGGAGATGGCACCTGTAAATTATTGGCACTTTAGACTTGAGGGAATGGTAATATTTTACACAAATTCTATCTTTAGTTGTCGGTGATATTATAAACTTGCGTGCCGGGTATATAATGAATTCAACGTTATGTAGTTATAAAAAGTAGCAATAATTGCAACAGCAAACGTGTGTATATAAAACCGGTAAATTTTCTTCTATTGACTTTAGATGTACTTATAAAAACTTCTTTTTCTTTATTAAATACTTCACACACGAATTATTTATTTTATAATGGCCGACAAACACATTCATTGGTTACCATGAAGGCTCGGTTTCTCCTATATTTCTTGGCGCGTAGGTCACACTCGTTATCAAATGAAGGCACATAGTTGCATAAAACCGTATGGTCAAAAGATTTCAAATGTAGATGGCATTTACATACTTATTTTCGTTAATTAGAAAATATGGAAGCTTACATATTTGCTTATTAACTTCTGGGACCCATTACACAATATTTACAATTTAGGTAAAAGTTGTGTTCAGCAATTTTATGTTAAATACTACGAGCAGCATTTTCCTGGAACATTTTATCCTGAAATTTCAAATTGAACGCTAGAAATAAGACTAAAATTAGAATGTGTTTGAATGGCTAGATTCGTACTTATTCACAATTATTATTAAAATCTTCAACAAAACCAGTATTAAAAATATATTTTGCATAAATTTTCACGATATCTAATTATAGAAAAGAAAGCTGTAGGTAAAAAATTTATTTATAAAATGATGAAAGGAAACTCGTTTCGACAAAGTTTCCGTATGAACACAATTATAAAACTATCTCTAACAAAACTTGCGAAACTTAAAATGAGATAACTTATTAAATGTTTTATATGAAACTTACACAGCTATTTGCCTACAGAAAAACACTAAAATTTTTTCACTCAGCCAAATAAAATAAACTGTTCTCAAGTTACACTAATATATGTTATTGAATTATAAGACTGTAAACAAATCACATTAATGAATGAAGATAATAATATGATCCCCATTAAACGATAGAAAAGCAAAATATTGTTGACTATAATATATGTACGTAAATTTACTTATTTTCTGCAATTTTCAATATGGAGAGCAGATTGTTTTTTACGTAGTATTAAAATTTAATATAAAATAAATAGATACAAAAATAAAAGTCGATGTCCAAATTATTTGCGGAATTAAAACAAACAAAAGTTAGTTAAAGTCGAAAATAACATAATTTCTGCAAATTAATTAAAAACTAATTAAACACCCACTAAGCCAATATATCAGTCTATTAATTTTTTTTTATTTGACAGCTAACCCCATGTCATATGGATATTTCAGATGATAAAATATATCAAAATGTATTAGAAAACTCCTCTCATAAGCTATATTAAGTTTTGCTGGCGCCTAGTAATTTGAAACTAAATTTTACTCAGCAAAAAATTGTATCTCATATAATCTTTTGGGAAGCCTTCTCTAAGCGCTGCAAAAGAAAAACCCACTTAATGTTGTTTTAAGTAACGAGACAACAGTTTCACTGTGGTAAGCCCCAACATATTCATATCATACAGAAAAAATTTATGTGCTAAAGACCATTGCTATCTCTCCCGCGAAGGCTTTGTAAAACGTACCAACAAAATCGCAAGTTTTAGCAGAATTTCGAACATTTAAAAATAAATCATTTTGCTACTAAATATATTTTTAAATTCAATGTTTTAATCAATTAGAAAATTTAAATTAATAACAAAGATAAATGGATTACAGGAATAACTTCACTATTCTTTGACATAAAAGTGTGAATGTGCAATTGCCACGATAGAGGAAACGGCAATCTTCCTTTGCGTGTTCATATAATTTAAGCAATGAGAGAAGTACACAAATCTTGTTTATCATGTAATTAGTTTTACTCTTTGCAACACTTCCCATGACTAATTGTTTCGACTGTTTGAATGCAAAATCATTTGTAATGACAGCGAAATATTTGCAATCTCTATACAAGTACAAATTGTCATCGGAAAAGCTATCTACGTCACTCAATCAGTTTGTCGTAAACAACAACAATAACAAATTTTGTAGTGACAACCATTTTAACGTCACACTCAATGTATCAGTCAACGAACGATAGATAATAATTGCACCACTGATAGAATAGATGATGGTAGCAATATATTCCAACACCTATTGCGAAATTTGTAGACGATTGACAAAGTACACCGTTGCAAATTTGTTAATTTGTGTATTTAATTATTACAAGTTGCAACCCCGTGAAAACTGAAATAAATTTGCTCAACTATATTTAAATACCGCAAAGTAAAGAAAGTCTGTTAAAATATTAAAAAAAAAATATCCCTTAATGTTTTGTTTCATTAAAATTCGTGCAAACATCAGAGACCAATGCAGTCAACTAAGAACTCTTAGCATTAATAAACTATTGAAAAGTTTTGACAAAACTCAATCTAAAACATGCTTTCAAATATTTCTATTTAATGTGATCAATTTATTTTACCCCACACTAGCACGCACTTGTAAAAACATTGTCCCACCACACAAGCGCTAACATAACTTGCAATACAAATTCATTTCGTTCCTGTTATTGTTTGACAAAGTTTATGTGTGTGCAAGCGTGTGAGTAGTAACGTAGCTATCATCCCTCGACTGTAACATGAACTCTGAAAGTATTGTTGCGTAACTAAATACAATCAATAAAATTTAAGTTTACTTTATTAGCGTTGATGATATTTTTCTTATTTCATTTAAACTTGGTACGTGCTCACCAATACACACACACACACACACACATACACGAATTTAAATACATTCAAATGCACGTTATGTAGACATCTACTAAGTTCGTTATATGGTAATTATTTACAACATCTGCTCTCGAAATAATATCCGCAATATATTGAGCTGAATTGAATCATGGACGTGTTCTCTGAAAACAGAAAAATATTTTCTTAAAAATTAAGTTTTTTACAAAAACTATAGTTCTACTTTTGCTGTTGTAAATAAGAATTTAAAAAAAACGATATTATTTACAAAAAAATTAAATAAACTGAATTGTAAAATTTACATTTATTTTTTATTGTTTAATTAAGTCCTCTTCAATAAAAGAAGTAGTGAGTTATAAATGAAAGCGATGGCATGGCAATCTTAATCAGAATTTTTTTAATGGTTTGGAGAGTTTATAAACGTAAAACGAAATATTGCTTTTGCCTGTGTTTATTACAAGAATATTTCAGTTATGCATGTGCACGATTACATTGAACTTTATTTATTGACGCTATTTGTCTCTAAAATGAAGTTTTTCGGCATTCACGTTTATTAAAGGAGCGTTATTTCATGTTAATTTTATATAAACTTTAAAGAAGTTTCACAAAAACACTTTTTTAAAACAAAAATGTTTGGTTAAATTAAAATTACCAGAAGAAACAAAAACTGATTGCTAGCAGATTGCAATTTTTACGTGTAGCAAAGTGGAAATCCTTTAGAATTTCATCACATATTACACTGCACAATTCAAAAAAAAAGAAGGAGGAGGAGATCAATAAAGGAAGGTATACGTTCATCGACGTCTTGAAAGTTTACTTTTTACACATTTTTATAGTGAATCGGCAAAGTAAATCTTCTTTTCCTGACATTTTAGACAGCGCTTTTGGGTACATGGAATATTTTTGTAGAATATTTTAATCCACCGACTCTAAGCTGCACGGGTCGTTTTTGTTCCTTTCTCAAAAAACGCCAAATAACTCGAGTTAAGCAGCTATATAGCGGGGTAAAATTTTCTACAAAGTATTTACCATAATATTCTCACTATAAGTTTTCAAGGCGACCATAGCTCTAAAACTAGAAATAAGTCAAAATTTGAAATGTATTAAAGGGTTAATTTCGTAACTATTCCCAATTAATGCTAAAATATCCCACAAAGTTAGGATTTGAAGACGCTAGTTTGTATTGAATACATAAAATTTCACTACAATTTACCATACAAAAGAAAGCTGTACGTATAATATCTATTTATAAAGCGATGAAAATAACTTTGGGTATTAAAGAAAGTGTCCATTTATTTTCAATATTTTTATTTTTTTTAGGCAATTATATACCGCTATCAAAGAAATTCTGGCATATCTAAGCTTTAAGACAATGAATGCTCTTGCCTTTACCGCGTTCTTCAAGAGATGAATATGTGTGATGACACTGTTCACCATGTTCATCGGATGCTGATGCTAACTGACGCTCAAAGTAATCCATGTGAAAATTCATAAAATGAATGAATGGCAGAACCGTGTTATTTAGAAGAAAATTTGGTTTTCGTGTACAGTGCTCTTCTTTTGTTGCATTAAAGCTTGTTATGAAGAATTTATTCGAAAAAATATATTTATAATAGGGTGTTTATGTTTGCTAGCAAATAATAATCGTGATGTCAGAAACATAAAAGAAAATATTTAATAAGGATTACGCACTCTTTTTGAAAAGTTCTAAGCTCACATTGTGTTTTTAACATTTGTTTTCTAAACTATTAAAGAAAATATTATTGTAATAAATACAATATTGTATTATAGTACAATTGATACAACAATACAAGACCTTTTTGTGAATTGAACAATTATAAGGTTTTTCTAATTTTCTACTTAATAATAAAACAAGTTACATATTACAATCAGCATACTATCAATATTATTTAGGTTGCGTATTATTGCTTATTGTGTTGTTCAATTACAAGACGAAAAATAATATATTTTAAAATCAATTTAGATATTCCATAGAAAACGATTCTAAACACTTTAGAATCACAATTTTATAATAATGTAATGGAACAATGTACCTGAAGTGTGAATGTATTTGGAATATCATGGTCCGTATTGTTGCTTTCCTCTCTAAACACACGAGCACTATACGAGTGCACTGACGGTAGTGAGTTTGTATGGGTATTAATTCACATGGCTGGTTATGGGTGTAATTTTCGCTTGGCTTGTTCCATATTACGAGTAGTGCAGTTTAATAACATGATAGCTTAATCTTGCCAAATTCTCCAGCTAAAACATTAATTTACATCTACTCATTATTTATACATGCACACAATTGTATACTTGGAACATTTATTGGTTGCTAAATGAAATGGCAAGTGAGATTTGGCGAAACAAGGTAATTTAGGCGTTGTGAATGATAATGAAATTATTTCAGAGAGTTTCGGCTAATAGGAGGAATTCCTGTAATAATTTCTAAGACCAACAGAATCTAATAATTAATATAAATGATTTGTATGATTATTGTGCAGAACACAAACAATCAAATTTAATTTCATTGACTACAAGACATGTTAAAATAAATACCTGAATTTGCTTAAAACCATATTCACAAATATTCTAAAATTTATGAAATGTTTGATGAGCATGAACGTGAAAGTGCTAACAAAAACAGTTTTTCTATTTCCTTATTCTTGTTTGTTTTTGTTTTTCGCCAACTTTATTACTAAAATTGGAAAAAGAAATGGAAATACGTTAGATAAACAAGTTGCCTTTTGATAATAAAGCAGAGTTTTATAGTCACCTCTACATATTAAAATAAGGCAAAATATTTGGTTTTCTCCGTATTTTACACTCTAAGGAATAATAAGATATATTCTTTACAATTAGTTACTATCACGTTGTTAAGGTGTAGCTGGTTCATCTTGTGGTTTGTAACTTTTGTAAATTTTATATATAACATACAGTTAGACTGATCGACAAAGCTGTTCGACCGGGGGTTTCGGTTGCGTTTTTTTAAATGGCGACTTTCGAAGGTCTAATAACCCAGTTTTTTGCTTTGTAAAAACCCGGGTTTTTCTATTTTGTTTGTTTGTTGTTTGCTTAACTTGTCTTAACCTTGTAATACAAGTTATCTTGTAATAGTTCAATGAATATTTCTGAGAGCGTTAGGAAAATGTTCAAAGTGCCACTAATACCACTTGATGATAAATTGAATTTTCAAAGTTTTACTTCTAACTCGAAACCAGAAAGAACGAAAATTATTTAGTTTTTAAATAACAGAAAACTAATTAAAGAGATAATTGGAACATTTTTGTGCAATATTAACTTGAAAAGATGATCGTATACTCGTATATATATTTGTTAAAACGGTTTCTTATCAAGGGTTCAATAGTTAGTGCTTGTGATCTTCAAACTTGAATAATATTTTTTAATAAATATGACGGTTAGTTTTTAAAGCTTCTTATTTAAACTGCGTTTAAGTCTAATATTTCGAATATTACCCACATTTCCGTTTCTTCAAAAATAAAAGATAAAACCGCAAATGACACTTTACCAGAAACTTGAGTACCAGCTAAACGGCCTATTAAAAAAACTTGTTTCGTTCTTCCAAACGATTTTCTGGTTTAGCAAATATCACAAAATGGAAAAATAAAGAAGGAAAATATAAAATAAATACACTGCCATAAATGGAGGAGAATTTTTCCTGTTTACTTCCTATTAAGAGAGAGACACTTTAGTAAGTGTCTTGTATTGTTGTTGTGTGCTTTGAAAAAATAAGATACTCGTGGTGTGTCCTTTTTGCTAAACTTTTTCACATTCTTTTTATTACTCAGTAAAACTACATTTAATTTGGAGCCTATTGTGTTGGCGTATGTTGAGAATATAAAACCTTAATAGAGGTTGGTTCACAAGGGGTTAGAGGGAAACTCAGCGATAGCGAAATGTCAGGCGAACGATTTGGTTTGTCTACCGGGTTTGGGGTTTAATTTTATTAATTGTTTTATTTTTTTAAGAAAAATAAGAAACTTAGCAAGAGTACCACAAGAATACACCGAGTACAGTTACTGTAGTGTAGTATTCGTTCTAACCTAACGGAAAATCGAAAAATATGAATATTAAATTTGGATCATTAGGAGCGGTAGACACTACTCAGTCGAAAGACACAGGACATTCTGATGAAGTGCCACACAGTAAATTTGATATGACAAAAGGAAAATATTCCAACTGCTCGAAAACCGGTTTTGCATGACCTCTAATAACGGAGCGCCTCAGCAACTATCCTTAGAAAATGAAAGAAAAACGTGCTCAAATTAAATGGATTTTAAATGCGAAAGCAAGACAAAAGAAATTCAAAAATTCAATAACATTAAAGGTAATCAAGCATAAAGTAGCAAAAAACAATACAACGTATTCTGTAAATTAAATAAAAAAAATTGAAGTGAAGAAAGGTGGTTGCGGCAAAATAGAATATCTTCGCATTCAATGTTAAAGAAAGCTGCGTAAGAGGACATACACTAAAGTGAAGACGTAACATTTAAAACATGTTTTTCATTTCTTAGAACGGGTGAAGTACAAACGCAGGCAACTAAAGCCATCGAATACTTAATAATCAGCATGCTAACAACTTAAGCTACATTACTCACATACCTTTGTTAAACAGGAAGAGCATTTTACGTTACAGTTATTATGTTATTTTTGCATAGTTTAAATAGTTTGTTTGTTCAACTCAACCATGTTGCAATTTTAATGGATGGAAATCAATTAGAGATTAACTATCAGTAATAAATTGTTTATCGCAGCAACAATAATATTCTTAAAATGATTTCAAATAACCATTTTATGTTGAAATAACATTATATTCTATTGAAAATGCACACACACAGCTTTAAAAGTTGTAAATAAAAACTATTTTTTTATTAAACAAATAGTAAAAAAATTTCATAAAACTATTTTAATTTCGGCATATTTAATTGTAAAACATTTAATTTTTTTGGTTATAAAATTAATTATGTCAATTTTATGCTTAACTAAACATTTCTTTCATTAAATTTAAACGACCAGAAAGCAAAAGTCAAACTGCAAAACAAGTAACAAAATCAGAGCAAAAAATAGAAATTATTAATTTGCAAACAATAAATGCGGCATAAATAACACAAATAAACACATTATTATTCCAACAACCTTGGTGAAGCTAAATGCTTCAGAATAAACCAATTTAAACTTTTAATCCCATATGGAAAGTAATATAGTGAAACAATTTAAGCTGTTTTGCACATGCATTTGATTATATTTACCCAAGCAAAGGTGACAGATATTTTTCAACAGTTTAAGAGACTTTTAAAAATTTTATGTACAAATCCTAAATTTTAAATGTTGAGTTATAATCGCTTGGTCATGGAAGCTATATTCTCCCTCTTCCTGAGGCCGCGCCTGAATAATTCTCCTAAAAAATATTGAAAATTATAACAAGATGAATTTAGTTTGTTTTTTGTTAAAAATATCAAATTTTAATGGTCAAACGTACATTTGGAAAAACGTAAGAAATTCATTGTTTTCATGGTTTTACTCGAATATTTGTACTCTTATCCAAAAAAACTGGTTAAAAACAAGCTTTTTTCTATCACATACATATGTATGACTGAGAGAGTGTTTTTCCAAACTATGTGTGTACTCTTGTGCAGTTTTCCATTGCTGCGCAAATAATTATATTTTAACTAGAATTAAAATTCACTCTTTCAAAAATAAATATATTTTTACTTTTGTTACTAAATTGCTTAACAATCGTTGTACGCATTTTTTTCAATTTCACTATTTTGTGGATTGTGCTCATAACTTTCATGAAGTATAACTCTTTTCGATGGTGCTCCTTGTAGAATATTGCAGCTAATTCTATGGGTTTGTAAAATGCTTAAGATCGCATATGAAGATCGTGATTGTGATAATACAAGTTCACAAATTCAGGTCAACTTTCAGAATGGAGCAACGGAAAGTTGATTTTACGTTATTTTTGCCGTTATACCGTTATCTCAATCAGAAGCTGCTACACGATAATTATTAACATAACTAAAGAACAGTTTGTAATATTTATCGAGATAAAAAATCCGAAATTCTTTAATTTCTGTAGTAGTATTAGATTTTTCGTGGAACTTGTGTAAAATGAAATTTTTCCGTTCTTTGCCTGCTAGCATAAACACAGATATGTTCCAAACAAAACAAGCAATATTTCATTCAGATCGATTGCAAATTTTTAATTTTATTCACATTTTATTCAGAATAAATTCAAGATATCTCGTTTAGCAAAAGTTGCCGTATGAACGCAACGGTATCATGTTCTCTAGCAAAACTTGCAAGTCTCGTTTTGTTCATATGGCAACTCTACTCCAAATGAGATACCTTTTCGATTTTTATTCGCCACAGCAAAAATGTATTATTTAAGGTAGTTTGAATGCGGATCAGCCAAACAGAACACAACGTTCTCAAGTTATACCAATATATGTTGTACTACTTTTTTCATTTTGGGTATAACGATATAGCTCTAACTTTCAGTCCAAAAGCTTGCATATATATAATTATAATTATGTAATTAAAATTAAGGATTTTCTTTTAATAAAATTTGCTTTATAATAATACGGCAGTTGGAACATGGTGGGCATCGCCTTCAGGCAAATGATTTTAAACTCAAACAAATCAAAAATGTTACGATTTTACGTGACACACATATAATTACATTAAGGATGTATAAGAAATTGTTGTCAAAAATCTTTATTTGATATTCACACTATGCAATTTAGCTCACTAAATTAGCATCAAGTAGCTGAAAAAGTGTTCGCACTGTTAACGAAAACTTATTTGGAAATCAGTCGACTCTAGGAGTAAATTTTATACGAGTGATTATGTATAAAAAATTAGAATTTTTGATATAAATTTCATGTACTTACTAGCCATAAATTTCTAAACATAATGTCAAACAGACGCATTACATAGTTCCCCAACCCTCTCCCAACGTTATACTCCTAACGTACAGACATATGTGTGCGTATGTTTATACGCATATAGAAATATTTAAATCAGTGACCATATAATTGTTTTCGCATGTATATATGTCAACAAGGAAAAACACAAAACTAAAAATAATACATCAGTTTTGTTTTTCAAAAATTTACAAATTACACTTAAAATATTTAACAACTTTTACTTCAACAACGGCAATTAAAATTTATTTATTTGCAACTACAAGTATTTATTAATAAAAAGTTTATTTCACAAGGTTTAAGCTCTTCTTAATTTTTAACTGCGAGTACATATGCTCCAGTGACGAGTGTCCGCAATTATGTAAATAAATATTTTCCCTTGTTCAATTTTCTTTTAATTGTTATTTTTTAATTATAAAACATATAATTTGCAGGCAAAAAAATAAAACATGTTAAAATTTAATTGTGCCGGTTCATTAGACAATTTGAAATATCGCAGTTAAATAATTAAGAAAAATAATGGAAACCAGTGTTTCTATAACTCAAATGTAAAACAGAATAAAAAACAACAACAATCAATGAATATTTTTATGTTTCTATGTAAACAAATTTGGCTCGGTGTGTTCGTTAATGCGAAACAATTATTGGCTGATCTTGTGTATTTGTTTTATTTAAATATCCAAGCACATGGAGAACTGTTTCTAACTACAATTTTAAATTCAAGTCCTTTCGAAGCCATCTCTATAAAGAACGGAAGCGATCTATTCGAGTTCTTTCACTTTGCATAAAACGACCTGTCACTTTAACATGAGATTATTATAAAAAGGAGATTATTATAATCTCTTATACAAAGTGTAACTGGTCACTGAATAGATGTAAAGAATCTTGCCCAATGTCGGCTGCTATAACACCGGTCTTCGTTATAATATGTGTATTATATATCTGTTTAAATATATATGTAGGTATATATACTCGTATATGTATTAAAAGCCACATCGTTTAAAAAATTTTATTATCTAAATGATGTGTTTTGTGCTGTTATCACTGGTCACGTAACGTTACTTTTTGTTCTAGAGATATTTTGAAAAGTCACGGGAAGTGAAGTGCGTCTACACCAATTGATACATATTTGCCACAAGGATATTATTGCAGGCAAAAGTACATATGAAAAGCTTTTTGTTGGCTTTCAATATTTTCATACTTTATTGCAGGCTTTTATATTTTCTTATCGCATTTGTTAACACAGTACATGGATACATGGGTTATGTCCGTTTTATTATTTTTCAGAACTATCAGAACTATTTAATTGCAAAGCTGCAATTAAATGAGGTCCATGGATATTAAAAGAACTCGAACATTTTTTTAATGCTGTACGCAAAAAGCATTTTTAACATTTAACAAAGTTTTGTTAAGAAAAACAGTAAACGTAGTTAAAAAATTATTAAAACTTAAGAACGGCAGATATTCATAATTTGTAAAGTAAATAGTGAGAAATTTATTCCAAAAGCTTTTTAAGCCACCCTTAGAATTAGGTTTGAGTTGTATTCTTACAGGTCTTTACAGGTTGCAGATTTAGACAGACAGTGGCGAATATTGCTAATAGAAATCAAAAAATTATTTTTTAATAAAAATAATTTATTAAGACTTTATTTTGTTGCTTGTCTCTCTCCTTTTTAAACATAAGCTTTAGCTACATGTCAAAGTTTAAAGTTGAGAGATAAGTTTAAAATTTGTATTATCTATATAATTAATAGGCAAGACGATTTTTTGTAACCTTCATGACATCATACCGAGAGTAACAAAAAGTATAGAATTTTAAAGGTATTTATTTCACAAATAAGCACAATTTATATTTTATTAAAACCAGTTTATGGCCTGATGGAAGTCTTTGAAAAAATAAACTAGGCAGCTATTTACCCAACATTTTTCAGAATTGATTAAAAACAGTATATTTTATAGTATAGAAGTCCTCAGAGAACTATCTCTTTTAATATCTTTAAATACTAAAATGGAAGTTAAAATCATTTGTGAATAACCAAGAATTTCTGAATTTAATTTTTTCTTTAAATAAATGTGAATTTATTTTTAACAAAAACTATTTGCTAGAGCAGGTCTAAGATAACATAATCATTATAAGTACCCTAATAGTCAGTTACAATTCAAATGTCATTTTGTGCAAGATTTTAAAAAAATATAATACATTCTTTTGTTCATTTTAACTTAATCCTGCTAAATACCATATCCAAAGCCATTTAAATGTGGCTTTAGAGATTTTTAAATCTTGTTTGTCATAAACATGCTTTAACCCTTGTTTGAACCAACAAACTTATTTTGGAATCATCATATTTTTACAGAAATTTGTTAGAATATGAGTATGAATGTTTATTTGCAAAGAAAAAACAGAGCATTAGATTGCGAACGTTGTTTTGTTATGACTGCATTTAAATAAGATTTCAGTTTTGCAATCCAACAAACAACGTTTATAATAAAGTAGAGAAGGTTTAGGAAAAACTGAACAACAAAAATGCTTCCATACTACGGTGAGTATTAATGTTTATAAATATCTTTTTTTTTAATTTAAATTCTTTCCACTACACATTTTCCTTCCTCGATTTTAAACTAAATATAACAAATTCAGCTGGTGATGCCATTTAGTCTCATGTTTAGCATCATTGAGGAATAGACTAATTTTATACCGACTATGGAACATTCAGAAACTAACGCTGAGTTTTTGGCCAGTGCATTTATAATATTTAATATTAACATATGACAGACATGTCATAACTTGCATTCTATAAGTCTTAACGAGTTTCAAAAATGGCTTCTGAGTTACAATTTTCCTTTTAAGTTTAAACTAAATAGTGCCTTGGTTTTGATATTTAACTTGTTACTGCAGCATAATTACAAATTATATTCTAAATTTATCAAGGACATTGTAACGCAACTTCATTTCCCATGCTCTAGAAACGCGTCGTACGAAGACCGTACCTGGCATATGATATTTGTTTCATTGATTTGTGTTTACATAAGTTGAACATTTGAAATTGTTTGGAATTTATTTTGAAATATAAATAATTATTTGTCATC
This sequence comes from Phania funesta, assembly GCA_963932375.1. Taxonomy (NCBI): domain Eukaryota; kingdom Metazoa; phylum Arthropoda; class Insecta; order Diptera; family Tachinidae; genus Phania; species Phania funesta. The sequence continues at coordinate 83,028,019 of OZ010653.1, forward strand.
TGCCTTTTGCATATTGCTGTTTTTTAAGTGTATTTCATAGCAATACAATAATACCACAATACAATAAAATTGACTGTTCACAAACAAATAATACACAATATAATAATCCAAGGCGTTTGTGGATTGCAAAAAAATCTAGTAAATCGGGCCAGCGCCTTTCGAGAGAATCGAACATGAAAGCTCGAGACTAATAATGCAGCACTCTAGCCCAGCTAATACTTTTTTGTGTTGCTTTAATATGTAACTCTCATCAAAAACCTCTAACCAGCTTCATTTGTAAAAACTTTACCCAAAGAAATTAAAACAATGTCAAGAATTCAACAACAATTCTGGGGAGATTAGTTTGCTATTAAATTAGTAACAAAAAGTAATTCTTTTATTGATCCACAATAATAATTCGTGCACAGCAATTTAATTTGGTCCATGCTTTAGTATTTTAAATCTCCCGCCAACAGATATTTGCGAGTTTCTCTGAAATTTAAATAATTTCTAAAAATTACAAAAACTTAGTATTTCATATACCAATAATAATACGCAATCAAAATTGTTTTGTATCCACTGATACTCGTACATTTATTCTATTTTTTTATAGTTTCGTACTATTTTTATTTCTCATTTTTAACATGCACCATTTTTTGTACATAAATCAGTGAATTCCAATAATACAAAGTTCAATTTAATACTTTCATGCAATAAAACAAAGTTATTTTTCATTTATTGGTTAAAGCGTGTTTTATGTGACACAGTCTGCAAATAAATTGAATGATATGTACGAGTGTAACATGCAGTGTTTTGTATGCATATATATGGGTTTCGTGTACGTTAATGAATAATTTAAAATGCATTTTCTATTACTAAATAAAAACTATAACCACTATACTTGGGTCAACTTATACCTACATAAAAGAAATAATTGTTAAAATATTTCTGCAATGTGCGTTGACATTTTTGTAATGCTTTTATTTTATACATTATTTCCCATTTGCATATTTTCCCTCTAAATGTATACACGATTTAATTTCACATTTTTGTCAACATTTTTTGTTAATCAATTATTTTAGTTCTTAGAGCATCACTTTAATAACGTAAAGTGATGCGTTTATTTTACCACCACAATAAGGAGACAAGAAAGCAGTCCAGTAAATATATAAAATGACTTAAAACACAATAAGAACAACAAATCTCTAGTTATAACCAAAGGCAAGTACGAATTGCTTTACCCTTAAATAAGCAACTAAATAAAAATAATTTTTTTTTTTTAATTGTATTCTTTCCGACCTTATATTTTTAATTACTTTCTTTGTAAAACACTTTTGTAATTAAACAACACGTGCTATAAATGGAGGGAGGATTTTCCTAATATTTTCGACAACTAGAAAGGCATGTGCACAACAACAAGATAATAAAAACGTACAAGCATAGGCGATGGTTATAAAGTGTCTAATCGTAGTAAAGCATTAAATTTTACGAATAATTCACTCTTGCTGACAGGAATTATCCAGTTAATTTATGCATCATATAATAACAACTTAATTAAGGATTAAAATATTTTACATTTTCACATAAACGTTCACTCTCGCACAGTGGCCAGTATTGATTTTGTTAATACTCGTACTTCTTCTTGTAATAAATGAAATCAAAGTTTCGTTGCATTTAATAGAAATTCATCTGCGATAACTACAAGAGGGTGGTTAAAGTATTTACAAAGCCTTAAACAAATAAATTAAAAGAATTTTCCGTTTTTGTCAAATTTAAGAAAGTATTTAACGATCAACTATTGTCCGACTGCAAAACAATATCGATTAAATTAATAAAAAGGAAAATAATTAAACAGACGCATGTTTGGACAGTTGAGGTCAGTAAGTGGAATAACAATGAGAGTATTATATGGAAAATTTGTACGGGATTTTATTTAAAAGTAAAACAGAGTTTCCCTCATACCCTGCAAAGCAGAAACTAGCGTAAGTTTTAAGCTGACTAAATATAAATATTTCTATTGAACTTGAAAAAATCAGAAGCAAATTAATTATTTTTATTTTATTTAGCCGTATATGTAATTATATTGTTTGGTTGTGCTTTTAGCAACGTTTGTCAGTAAGAAATTAATAAAACGAGAAGTTGTTTTGGATCCGTTAGATTTTGTTGTAATTTCAAGAAACTCTCAGGAAAGCAGATTTCGCTGAAAATTTACCATTTGGAAAATTATTATAACTATTGTTTGCATAGTAGTCAGAATATGACTAATCTACATTTGTCCAAGGTGGGTAAGAAAATTATTATAATGTGGGTAAGAAATCATATACATAAACATTTTGTGCTAGACTCAGCTCCACCAACAGCCATTGCATGATTTTAATTTTCTGCTTGAAGCCGCCATAGGAAGTGTTGATAGTAAGACTGTACTGATTCACTACTCTTGTTGTCACCAGTTATACTAATCTATTATACTCCAGAAAAAGCGTTTGCTGTACACATTAACATGTGCTTGTCATTGAGAATGTACCTTTTAAATTTTGACTAGGTAGTTCTTATGGGACCAAATGGGGACACTGGAACCAGATATTCACTAGCATATTTTAACAATTTTAGTTAACACTTTTGGAATTTTTTTTTAGATTTCCATTAGTAATATGGAAAGGTATATAAGTCAGTAAACATACTTTAAACACTTACATATATTTTGCTTACAAAGAGGTAAACTTAAGTGTTACAAGAATATTTACCCATGAAAGGCAAAGAAACAAGTGTAGACGCTTCGTTGACGACATCGCCAAAACCTTACCAAGAATAGTGACAATAGTGGTGATTTAGAGACACCTTATCTCAGGTTTACTTAGAACTGAAAGCACCCAATTTTGGTGTTGTAACACACCGTGCTTATTCCGGAAAAACCTTAAAGACATAGATGCTGCTACAGGTGTAAATTGTTCTAAATATTTATGTCTGTACTTTAATTGGCAATAGGAGTAGCTAAGCACTCCGAAACCAGTATTTTATATATGTACAAATCAATAATATTCAAGCACTATTTAGTATATCGGCTCATGGCCTACAAAATATGAACTTGTTAAATAGAAATTTTTAATTTTTTTTAAGTTTAGAATACTTCAGTATTTCTTCAAAATTAAAACGGTATTTATATAGAAGTGTTGATGTTTTGTTTTCTTTCCTGATTAACATACCTGTACGGGTTTTTTTTTGTGTTTGTTGGAATGTACACAAAAATGAATTACACTCACACAGGCGCATGCATTGCGTCACAAAGCAAATTACTGGGCAGAACCGAAACTGAAAATATAAAAACTAAAAATTTTTCAACATTTTTTACATTTCTCTTTAGTTTGCTTGTTTGTTGTTCCGATATTTTGAAGTGTTGAAGAGTTAAGACTTGATGCCACATGACCGAACCGAAATCATGAAGGTGTGTACAATTTTATGGCTTTGTATTGTGAATAATTTAAAAGTAAAACCCGAAACACAACAGGTACAAAAATACATTCTCACCTTTCCATAGTCGAAATACAATGCAACAGAGAATGATGGCATTTTTATTATGACAAAAATACATTCACACTTAACGGGTGGTTCAACAAAGAACATTCTTTTTTTAAGAAATATTTAAATTCATATTTTAGTTTGAAGCGTAAATAAATGTCAACAAATATGACACACAATTAATTTTGGTTAAATATCTTTCTAATAAAAACATCCACTTTGAAAGATACCGAACTCGCTTTCCCTCTTTATTTAAATATCAAATGGAAAATTTTGTTTCACGAGGAGTGAACCTGCCAAAATAAAACATCTATTTACACGACCCTGTATATTTTATACCCAAAACAGAGCTTCTTCTATGCAGGCAGGTTCGCACATTCTAGTGCGAAAATTTTAATTCAATTTGCATGCACACGTAACAGCCTCGTAGTCGTACGTGCAAGTTTGTAGTTTGTTGTGATGCTGAATGGTACTTTGAATGCCATATTTTAGCTCGTTTCTTCTCTTTATTAGTAACAGGGAGAATATTTTGTGTTTTATTTTAACTGAACACCTGTTGTTTTTATAGAAAAATTAGTTTCCGTTAAAACGGTCAGAACGTTGTTTAGAAAAGTTTGCGCAACTTTAAATTGCAGCAGATGGATGCCTTTGCAAGTAAATATTTAAACATATTGAAGTTAAAAAAGAACAGAAGTAAATCACATGTGTTGCAAGTGTACCAGAAAACAAATATGCTTAAAGAGTTGTAATTAAGTAGTGTTCATTTTCCTTCGCATGGACCCATGTGTTGTTTCAAGGCAGTTCCTTGTAAACTTTTGAGGGATTAAAAACTACTTCAGCATTTTATTGAAGCAGTAGCGTAGGAATAAATTATCTTTACATATTTTTCATCTCCATTCGGTATTGTGGTTCTAAAAGCGACCAGGGGAGGAATAATATGTTGGATGATGCAGCTGAAATTTAAAAAATCTCAGAATGGTATTTTTTTCAATTTTCAATTCAAGTAAAGAAAGATTGTCTGCTCTATCAGCATGAAATTGTAAATAAAAGTTTATCTCTTACTGCGTTTTCGTATCTTAAATAAAATATTGCCATGTTAAAGAGTTCATGCTTACACATCCTTATTATTTGGGATTTCATACACATCATAATGGGCAACGTCTTTAGAGTAAAATTAAAAAAAGAAACACAATACCATTCATGTTCCTTTTAGGGCGTTAACATATTACGATTATAACAATAGGGCAAAAAAGTTCCCTTTTTTTCTAGAAAAGAAAATCCCATTATTAACTGAACATTACCCAATCAGCTGTTTACATTTTCGTTTTCAATGCATATTGGCGTTAAAATCCTCTTTGACGAATTTTGCAGCATCTCTGTATTTCCAATATATAGATATTAAATACTTTACCAAATATAGCAATAGTAAGACAATATTTTCCAACATATTTACCAGGCGTTTGAAATACTTTTGGTAAGAAGATCCGAAAACTTTTCAAAAGTATGTGCAAGGTTGTTGTGTTAGTTCTAAAGTTGTACGGTACGACGTCGGTGAGGCTGTACTGCACTTTCATCTCCCACACCCACTATTTCTGTTTCAGATTGTTTTTTTTCAAACTAAAACCAAAAGTTATTTTATGGCATAAGTGCAAACCTAAGTACGGTGAGTAAAAAAATACTTACAAAACTAATCCGCAGAGACATAAATGTTGCTACTGTCCTGGCAAAAATTAAATACGAGTCAAACTAATTGCATATCCCAGTTCTTTTCCGGGAGACTTGTTGCTGTTCGATGGACACTGAAGACTGAAAATACTGACACCCTGACCCTAGCAGGAACGTGTTCTTAATCCAAGGTTCCAAATTAGAGTATAGTAAGATTTTGGTCAAGTGATGTAAGCAATAAATAAATAATGATTATAAAGATTCAAGGGAAAAGAGAAAAATAGCACATGTGCTTATCGGGAAGCGAAGAAATGTTTTTTGTGGTTTTGGCCTAACCAATTTATTCCAAGAAAGTGATGACCTGTTTATACCATTTCGGGCCAATTCAATATCGTTTTCCATTATTTGAACATAAATATCTAGCAAAAGGCAACAAAGAAAATGGATTATATTAATAAGGCCGTTTTGACATTTGGATACTTGTTCAAAGTTAAGTTTTACTATGAGTTTCTTGTTCATATTTCTTTCTTTTCTATTTATAATTATATTATTAACAATTTGTGTATTTGCATTTGCAAACATTTTGCTTTTATTCGGTTCATTGAACACACGAATTCTCTTATCACTGCTGCGTGTTGCCTGAATTTAAATTCCACTGAATTTAAATTCAATTTTATTCCCCTTCCGGTACAGTGATGTTCAGCAGGATGATAATGGAAATGATAATGCTGTTGTAGCTTTGTTATATTGTATGTAACTACTGTTGACTAGGACGAGTATTATTGTTTTTCGCCGTTTAGTTTATGAATTTCTAATTTACGATTTTAAGCAAAAATATTTGCCGTCATCAAAGAGCCATACGTGTATTAAACATCTATTACACATTCATATGATTGATATTTGATAAAAGAGTAGTTTGTTATAAATAAACACACATGGTGCTTTGTTGACTTCCTGTTACCGACAGCATAATTACGACAAATGTTTACATTTTTACCATTTTTGGCTGCAACCAACAAATTATTTAAATTAAATTTTTTAATAATAATAAATAACTACGAAATATTTGTGCAAAATAGTCTTTTAAAATACTAAATTTATTTGAAATTAAATAAAATTTTTAAGTATCTGTTATTTTTAAAGTTTAAAAGAATTTCGATTATATTTTTAAGAATTAAGTAAAACTGCATTTTCTTTCAATCACAGTGACGTTTTGCATCTTAAAAATATGTCAGTTATACAGCAGCATATATTCCTGCCACAAAAGCAAATGTGGAATACATTTAATTGTATTTTTCTCAAATGTTCTAGTAACAATACTGTGGCAGTTTGCACTTAGCTGTCAACGAGAAATGAATTGCGGTTTACTAAAAATTTTGTAATCGTCAACGCAAAAGTTTTACAATTTCTAAAATGAAAAAGAAAATTAATTTTCCCAAATAATTTTAGTTTGTCATTTGTATGTGCGAATAATTGTTTTAAAATTTAAATGGCAGCCAACACATATAAACACTTTGTAAATTCACATAAAAACAGGCGTTGAGTTTAACGCTCAGTAGTTGTATTGGTACAGTTGCTTCTAAAGAAAACTTTGTGCAAATTGAAGAACACTTACCTGTACTGAGGAATATGGATAAATTTTCTGGCAGTGTGTTTGTTAGTACCAAAAGTTCGTTGTTGACTATCTGGCTGAAAATTCTCTTTATACTTCGTCTTAAATATTGTTTGTGTCAATTTAATTTAAATCAAGTTTATGCTACGTAGAGCTGAATATATTCGCCTGATTTTCAGTAAAAAAAAAGAGAATATGTAAACAGGATATGTATTTTTGTAATTTATTTTTCTTTATTTTTCTTTATGAGCAAGATATTGGTGGAAGTTTTACTTTACTTAATTAATTTTATAACAATAAGTTTAAGAAGCTATCTAAAATTATCAGTTTAGATGAAAACATTTCATTAGAGCACATTCCGTTGTGATAACGATAAAATAATGAAACACAACCCATATTGCGTCGGTGTTCTAGTGATCCAATAGAGTTTGCTACCCTGCTGTTATCGGTAATCAGCTTCACGTTCTCTTGTACGTCGTCGACAATCCGATGGAAATACCGATACAAATATTGGAGTCCTTTTTCATATTCAGATGGATATACGTGGTGTTAATAATATGGCGATCAGATAGAGTACACCTAAAATTCCAGTCATAGACCATTAAGAGCTTGTGACAAAAAGATCTACATAATACCATATAAAGAATTATTCTAAATAAATTTACTGGAAAAAAAAATACAAAAAATTCAGTTTTCGGACCTTCTTACAAAACACATTTATTGCATAAAAACAAATATTTTTTTAATATATCAAAAGCAGTGACCTTAATTATTGTTATTTTGTGCTTAGTTTCGTAATCACCGGTTAAATTTGCTTTAAAATTGTATAATTAAAAATTTTAAATTATAAAACCAATATAGAAGATCCAATTTTAAATCTTTTTGATTTTAACACAGACGAATGACGGGTTCTAAAAAATTGTTATAGAAGAATTTACTGGAGGTACCAAGCAAATTCAAATTTCTTCTTTATCAAACACATTGATGCTTTGTACAATTTAAACAAATTGCAGTACAATCTACTCCCCACATAAGAACACACACTCCGATCTGTGTTATAAATGTATTGCCTTTTTGTGTTACACTGTATTTATCTTACAAAAATAATATTTTATCGTGTTTTGATTTCACGACAATTTGTTGTTCAAATATTTGCCTAGAAATACAAACACATATATTTTATTCCACGCAATCAATCAAAAATAAATTTTGCTTGGTGGTCTATGAGGCTTATATGCCAATATGTTTCTCGTAGGAATCAATAAAGCTAACTTATAAAAATAATTTATATTAGATCCTAATAAATATTGTCTATACATATGTTATATCTGGCTATGGCTGATTTCAATATCACACATAAGTTGCTATGAAGCATGCTTCGGTTAAATACATATTTTTAATCTTAATGTTAATTCATCTTAACGATGTTTTCTTTATGTATCTTTATGTATCTTTACAATTCAATTAATTTTACAAAACTCTTCCCAGAAATATACAATCGTTGCTTTTTGCCTCCTTATTACAATGTATATTTAATACTCATTGTTTACTCATACAAATTACATTAAAATTATTTATAATTATTTATTTAATGTTAATTCATCTTAACGATGTTTTCTTTATGTATCTTTATGTATCTTTACAATTCAATTAATTTTACAAAACTCTTCCCAGAAATATACAATCGTTGCTTTTTGCCTCCTTATTACAATGTATATTTAATACTCATTGTTTACTCATACAAATTACATTAAAATTATTTTCGTACTGTTACTCTTAGTCTGGTGTTAAAAAAATTTTAAAATAATAAGAAGAACACTACAGGAGGATGCATCCATCGTACACTTAGATATAGACGAAAAATAATTTTATAAAAAATCATTATACAACTTAGCATTAATTGCAGTTCATTACTTTGTCAATTAAATAAGACTATTAAAGTAATTAAGGTCAATTAAAATGTTTAAGACCATATAAAAGAGCTAAATAGTATTTGTATAGAACAAAATGTGTATTAGATTAATAATGAAATCGTTTAAAGTGGCTTCTAGTTCTAATGTCACAAAATACAAAATGCCCAAATGTACATGTTGCTGTATTTAAAAGTAAATGAGTATTAATTAAATGTTATTAATATAAAATAGTAATTGATTGTTATAATACAATTTGTTGATAGCGATTGTGTCATGGTTGGTTGGTTTACATGGTAGCCTGCTACACGCAAGCTGTCAAGTAAGGTCTGAATAACCCGTTTTGACAAGAACTTACCACTCGCCAGGTAAATAGCGTCTTAGAGCCTATGCTCGCACTAAGACTAGGGAGCTAGATCCATCCCGTAGCCGTGAGATATCTTAAAATATCATTGAAACGGCACCTAGATATTTCACTGAGATCCTCCAGTATGTAGTCTCCAAGAAATATGTGTCTCTTGACAGCCAGGGCAGGGCATTCGCAGAGAAGGTGAAAAACCGTCTCCTCTTTCTCCATGTCCTTACAACTGCGACAGTGGTCATTATAGGGGACTCCAAGTCGGCTGGCATGTTCTCCTAACACCCAGTGACCTGTTAATATTGCCAGCAACCTCGATAAGTTCCTCCGATCATGACCTATCAGTTGCATAGTGCGCCTAAAATCAAAAGAGGGCCACATCAATTTAGAGACCCTACATGTGCTCAGTCTCCGCCACCTATTATTAGCCTCCTTAAGAAAGTGACTGAAGATACCGCTCTTAATATTCCCCAAGGGGATTGCGACTGATTCCACATTGGGAGTATTTAGAGCGGTTCCTCCTTTGGCCAGTTTGTCTGCTTGTTCATTACCAAAGTGGTCCCTATGCGCAGGGACCCAAACCAAGGTAACATCCGCCAGGCTCCATAGCCTTGACAACTCTCTCTGTCCCTTACATTGACTGACTAACAGAGACGTAGTTTTGTACGATTTGAGTGACAGAAGCGCCGCCTGACTGTCGACAAAAATACCAATATTCCCACGTATATTTCTGTTGTATAAAATCCTGCATGCCTAATAGCAAGTATTTCAGCTTGAAATACGCTGCAATTATCCGGAAGACGATATGAGATGCCTATCTCAAGATCACTAGAAAATACGCCAGAGCCTACACCGATGTTCATCTTAGAACCGTCCGTGTATATCCTGACGTTATAGTTCTCCACGAATGAGAATGCCCAGAGTTTCATTGATTTCTTATATGAGACATCAATTCGTTCTGGTGCATTCTGTGGTCAATCACATCCAACCTTTCCCCGGGCCCTCCCGCTGGGGTTAAGGTTGCTGATAGCCATGTGACTATTCCAATGAAGTGTCACCGGCTAGCCACATCCTAGAGCAACAGCAAGGGTCACTGAGTGACCGCTTAAGTAGCCTATCCCTCAGTGACCCTGGCGTGTTCCATACCCAACCTCATTTCTTTACCTGAGCTTTGCCAGAGCGGCCTGACCACTACCAGTAATGTGTCAGTCGCTCCGTGCTAGCTCCGTTCTGGATCATCCCCTAGAGCATCTTCTTTGAGATGTGTCCAGACGTTGATTCAGAACGCCCCTATCCGCCACCTGGGGACGCGCTCGATGGAAGACTGACAACTCCACACGAAGATTGTGTCATAGTTTTACAGATTTGTGGCAGTGTTATGCATCCACATGAGTAATATTTATCTTAAGACAAAGATCCATATTAATGATACGTCTAGTACATAATTTATTAAAGTTTAATTATTATTAATTTTATACTTCCTTATTTTTCAATTAATATTTTATAATTAAACTCATATCGAAATGCCGAAGAACAAACTACTTTTTATACTTTTTGACCAGATGCCTATAATAATATTTAAAAAAGTCGAAGATATTTCAAATTCAAAACACATTACCCGGAACGAAATTTTTCTTAAAATTAGAAAAAAAAAATTTAATATACATATTATTTAAGGTTTTATAAACGCGTTGTTGTTTTAATAAAATACACTTGAGTAAGACTTTTTGCTATCGAAAATTAACAGCAAAATTGCGGCTATTAAAATATTTTTTTTAATATGAATATGTAGTTATCAATTTACCGATCATTAAATTTAGGTTAACGAACGCACATATGATGATATAAAACCACGTAATTTTAATATTTGAGTCTCATGTAAAGCTAACCTACAAGAATAAAAAACTCAATTCCAGACAACTCGTTCCTTACCACTTGTAGGTCAAATAAAAACAAAACTGTTGTACACAAATGAAAACCACTTACAGAGCTCAAATAAACAAACACTTGTTGCATTTACACACATCGTTCTGCTTCCTAGCCAACATTGCCTACGAGGGCAGTTTAAAATTTATCATTCTCTTACGAACCAACAGTTATCTCGTTTTTAAAAATTGTAATTTCTCTGAGCCAATAACCTAAATACGAAATATATTACAAATTATATTTACCACTACTATTCTCAATACAACAATAAAAATACGAAGAGAGAAAAAAGACACAACGACACATTTGTTCGGATGTATAGAAATTTACGATTATTTATTATTCATCCAAAGGAATCACATCACAGTTGCGTGTAGCGTAGAAACTTAACACGATTTCGTGTGTCAAATGCAGGAAAATTTCACGATGCAGACTTGAAAGGAAAAACTGTAGTTTATCATTTGCTCGAAAAGCAAGTGAACGTGTTGCGTGAGGAAAAGGAACTATCCTTAAGTAATATAAAATTTTAAATTTGGATGAAATAAAAGCAAGAATAAAGATATAATATTAAAAAAATTTAAAACAAAGTTATTTGTGAAATATTTATTAACGATTTAGTGATTAAGTTACCATATTTATTATTGTTAACTTAAAAGTTTAAAACCTCCTTTGGTCTGCTTAAGCATTTTTAAAGAGCATTTCAACAAACAAGCATGTTAACGACCTTTGTGTGCTGCACAAAGAAGAAAAAAATTCTTATCAATCTAGTGAAAATTCATTAAAATTTGTCATGCAATTTGTGTGTTTGAAGAAAACTAAACCGCAGAAATCCTTAATTTAAATTGCATTTATGTGTGAGTTTTGCATTTGTTTATGAAAGCTTCAGTTCGTGTGTTCTAACCAACTTTAGTGCTGCCATAACATGATTCTAAATATTATAAATGTTCTAAGAGAATTTTATAAAAAATAATAAATAAAAATAATTTGATTATAAATTCCTAATGATTTTAAGCGAAAATGTAGAAGCATAAAACAATATATAAGAAAAGTGAGACTTAAACATGTGTTTAATTTTAAATCATGTCTAAATATCATTTTAACAAAATGAATGTTTGGGGGTTTTTCCCAAATAATATATTCCAACAAAAACTTTATAGGAGGCAGGTGAGATGCAATGAACGAGAGCAATCGTTCTTCTAAACACTTTTTCATGTAAATACATACTTGATATGCATGCACAAAGCTTGCTGATTTATAAATATAATAAACTAAATTTCGGATTTACTTTTAAAGCAAAATAACACGCAGAAAATACTAAAGGGCTTTTCGAGCAAGGCATAGTACTATCGAACAAGTCCATAGAATCGTTACCATTATTAGATCGGCTTTTGAAAGGAAGCAATATTTTCAGCTTTATTTATAGACATTTCCCAAGCATTTGATAATGTCTGCCATGGTGGTGTACTCACTAAAATAGCTCGGGTTCTTATTATATATCATCTATACAGCGGATATGCCGACAAGCCCACATACATATACGTCAACCTATGCAGACGACGCTGCAATTATAATTGTTAACATAGTTCCGACGTTTCTTTCTATTTTACCCGCATCCAACCTTAGTATACTTAATTCCTTTCAATTAAAGCTATTAAAAATAAATATTATTTTCAGCCCATTTTCTCAATTAAAACTCAAGAACTCAATTTTATAAAACGACAATTAAGTTTCAAATAGATTTAAAATATTAATTTTAATATCTGCTTTTCCCAAAATATACTGTTTGGTGCAGGATTCAAATTGAGTAGTTAAAATTCGTTCCCATTATTTTTACACTGAATTTTATTTTCTTTACTTGAATTTACTTTATTAACTTTAGTACAGTGAATATGCATTAAACTCTACAGTTGCATTTACATCTTTTTATCTGTATCGACAAAGTACTTAACAACTTTGTAGATGCAATAATTTTTTTGCACCTGAATAGAAAATGTTATAGCATTTTGCTCTTGCTGTTGCTTTTATTGTAGTAGCACTTTTTAACACACCGCTTGCTTTTTCATGCCTACTTCTTTTATGTTTTTTTCAATTTACTATTTCTTTTTGTAGTGCTCTTACGTAGCCAACCAACCAGTCAGCTGGCTATTTGAATGGTTGGTCGGTCAGTCAAAATAAAAGAAATAGTAAAATAAAAGAGCAAAATGTTTAGCTCTTTATCGAAGCTTAAAAAGTTTAATCCTAAAAATAATATTATTCTTTATCTGGAAAAGTAAAGCCATGAGTAAATTGAAGGCGAACAAAAATATAACTTTTTTCTGCTATTTTAGGTCTATGTGTTTGTATCCTTCGTAAGTGAATGTGTAGTAGGTTTTAACATTTACGGATGCTTCGCTGTTCAAGGGAGGAATAGATATTTTCATTTCTTCGGCTTAGACAATATCCCTAAAGCTATTTTAAATATTTCTATCTATTATCCTGTAGTAAGCGTTGTTCAATTAGTTTGAGTTTAGTGTGTTATTTTTTCTTCTGATTTTATCCTTCAATCTTCTTTCACTAATTCCTTAGGCAAATTTTCTAATTACTTATAGCTGGAAGGCTAAGAAACTTTAAAATGAAAAGAACAATGAGATGACTGCTATTAGAGGACTGCTAGTTTTACATGAATATGCCTTTTGAAACAGAATTGTTAATGAAATGTAAAATCTTATTTTTTTGCTTCTTTGCAGGTTCTAAATCGTGTTATGGAAATAATTTAGTGATATCAATAAATAAATGATCCAATAAAAAGATACCATATTTCCTGGATTAACTTGTTTTCACACTAATTAAAGGAACCAATGAAAAATGCATTTATATAATAATAATAACATGGTTTATACACTCTGTACCCTGCTATATATCATTCTTAACACAGGTAAGTAATTCAAGGAATATGTTACAAATATTTGTTTTTATTTTACTGACTACAATCGACCATTAGACATTTCTTCAGCAGGGGGTCTTGTAAGACCATTCTTCTGAATTTTAGGCCAACTCAGGGAAAGCCGGCTTAAGGTTTTGCATTAATTTAATACTGAAATTAATCTTTATATAAAGTTTTGCGAATGTTAAATTTTGAAGCTGTTTTATTGACTTTCAATATATTTGAGTGTAATAAATTAAAGCTATATTTTTACTTAGTTTTGTTCAAGAACTTGCTTTTATAAAATTCCTTTTAATAAAATATTAGTTATGTATTTCAGATTAGTGCAAATATTTGCTTCTTCTGAGAGTTTTTCTAAATTACTAAAATTCACTTTGATACAACGGAACATGAATTTACATGTATTTTTAACAGAAGTAACATAAATACTCAATTGAAAAACAAGGATAAAATGTATGTTTTAAAGCCATTAAGAACCATATGCTATAAGTTGCGATTGGCCCCAAAATGGCGACAGAATAAACAAAAAATTGTATTTATGGGCTTCAAAAAAATATGTTGTTCGGTTTTTTAGAATTGTCATTGAATTACTTTTCATCGTATGGGGTGACTGGCACAACTTCTTTTTTTTCGTATGGGTTTCGAACTCGTCTAGGGATCACTTTTATAGCTCTTGTCTAATATTAACATAGAAATATTATGAAGTTATTTAAGAGTATTTAAAAAGGACAGGAATTTGTATCTTTGCAATCTTAAGAACAAATAGTTTCACGCTGGGATTATATCCTGAATTTATAATTTGCTCTAAATTGTCAGTGAGACGATCACTGCTTTCGAAAAACATTGTGGAAAGAATGATTGAGGATACGTTTGTGATCTACTGATTTACGATCAGTTATGAAGAACTAATTCATTTCAATGCATCGACACAGAAGATCGTTGATATCAACGATTAAATGCTAATTACTTTTCAACTTCACTTAAGAAAAACATGGTGATGACAACCATATTATGTTCTTTGCAATAATATTTGTTTGCGGCAAAATTATAGTGGTTATTTCGAATCACTTTAAACATTCCTTTGGTTTAAATGAACAAACTATTTAATCACTAACTTATTCCCATACATAAAAATCGCAACATGATTGAATTGAACATTCTAATTTTTAAAAAAATTCTAACAATAAACAAAGTACGAGGATTTTAACTATAGTTAATACTTAAAATTATTTTGGTGTTTAAAAAAACTATCAGTGCGCGTTTATTTATTAAGAATGCGATGCTTTAATCGTGTTCATATCTCAGAAGCAGCCAATCAGTAAAAAATGTTTTTTTTTTGCTTTTCTATAGTTCTGGGAGGACAGTTATGATTATATTTCTGTGAAACCCTATAATTCAAATACAATATATTGCTCTTTGCTTACGGTTATTTCAATCCCGTTCTTTCTTCGCGAATTTATTTATTTATTTGCATGTAGCAAATTGAGTTTTTAAAATTGTTTTCACTCCAAACTTTATGCATGCAACAAATTGTTGTTTACTTTCAGTATTTGCTTCCTCTAATGGCGCAACTGAAATTGCAACAAACTGAAGCACATCCATACATATTCACAGTAGAAACTGTTTCTAAAAAATTGTTTTCAAAACAACAAATTTTTTTAATGAGAAACAAAAAATTAATTTTCATAATGAATTCTTCGTCCTCATATTCTCGTATATGAGCACTTGTTAAATATACAAAAACCACGAAATGTTTATTTAATTACAACAATATTAACAATTAAAGAGTCTTAAAAAATTAATGTGTTAAATTAATATTTATGTTTGCATTCACAATGAGAGGCAAACATTAATCGTCTATTAATATATGTTTTTGCAAATAACGTTTTACTAATTAATAGTAAAAAGAAAATGTTTTTAATAACAACTAGCAAAACCAATTTAGAAGTTTAAAAAAAAGTTGTACTTGCGGTCGGTTATAGTTGTTTCACATTACACACTGTTCATACAGTTTTAGATTATACCCAGCAAAAACGACCGCATCGGCTACAGCACGGTTACAAGACGTTGCATACGTAGGTAATTGGGCCTATTTCCTTTTCTTTTTAATAGTGTATGTAGAAATCACTTTCTACCAAATCTATTTTATTCCTGTGATGTTTAAATCCACAGGTGTCCTGATAATAGTTCAGGATAGAGTATAATATCATTTTCGCTGAGATTAATAATTGCCTCTACATTATTACATTAAGGGCAAATGAGTCTCTTCCACTGCCGTGTGCCTTTTCGGATTATCCAGTGATCGAGTGACCTCGTTTTTCTCCATCGTGTATTACGTTATTTTTTAGGAACTATGGACCTTAAAAAGGAGTGTCTGCGACGTTTTAGACAGATAGTTGGTCACATGCACCGGTACCCTCCTTGAATTCCTCACCGCTGTTAGGGTATATAGAAGCCCAACAAACTTTTCTAAAGCTGAAATAGGGCCCGTTCTTATTGCTGCCATTACACTCAAGCAGGCTATCTGATGTTAGTTGCTGAGCTTCTACGTAGCATACATTTTTTTCCAAGTGAGCGTTTTAACTAGACCACCCTCAGATATTTTATAACCGCATATAGTTCTAAGTCTGTGTGCTCTAACCTTAGGGTTCCCAGACATAGCTTTTTTTCCAGCGAAGGGCACCACATTAGTCTGGTGCAGATTTACATAAAGTTCCATCACCAGATATGCGTGATGGCAAGATTTTGTTGCATTCGATCGGTTACTGCAGAGTTAAACTTGCCTCTTAATATAATAAGTAAATCATCCCTGAACTTCGCATGCGAGATTTTGTCGTTGTAAAAAAATAGCACCTTGAGGGCATACTTTTGTTGACCTAACAATTAAATTTTTCCCGAGTTTTAATGATTAAAGTCCTAATTCTCAGCATGTTGAGAAATTACGCTATAACCAGTCGTTGTATGCTTGATCATCCTTTGATCGATCAATATGGACAAAAGTGCAGGTACTTACTAACCATTGTTATAATGCACTACTCTACACTTCGACAGTAACCATTGCCTGCATACTTC
The DNA here is from genome assembly GCA_963932375.1 of Phania funesta. Lineage (NCBI taxonomy): Eukaryota > Metazoa > Arthropoda > Insecta > Diptera > Tachinidae > Phania > Phania funesta. The sequence goes on from OZ010653.1 coordinate 83,044,980, forward strand.
TGTCTATGCATATTGTGTGCACATTTAAAAAAAAACCTTTAATGTGCTCCAAAGTACTCGCAATATTATTATTCTGTGCACCTCAAGTCGCAAGTGCATTTCAATACAGACAGACAAACACATACGTAAGTATGAAAACTAAAACAGAAAATTTAGAAAAGTAAAAAAGTTTATATTACCTCAGTCCAGGTTCCTTTACGTAAATGTAGCCGAGCATACATGTGGTGTTAATATTTTTGAGTGCCAATGGTAAATACGTTTGAATTGAATACCATATTACTGCTAATGTGTGTACGTGTGAGTGTTTGTAACCTTAAGTCTTGCACTAAAGTTTAATATTTTTATTTGTGCGGTTCTTTTTAAGAAACTGCTGTTGCTGTAACAGACCTTCGGAATTTCTTCCAAGCTTTTGTCTCTTGAAGAAGTTATAATTTAATACTTGTATACAAACTCTGTTCATTTGTGTGTGTGCCTGAGTGTAATTTTCCTTAATATTGTTCGTTCTGTTTTAGTCGTAGAGGTGTGTAGATGTCACACAGCTGCAGCTAACACGTTTTATAACTCGAAATGGTTTACAGTTCTACTATAGTAGTTACACAATTGCACATGCAAGCAAAAAACCTGAACTCTTGAACAGAATTCCTTCTCGTTGTAGGTTCCACTGTTGCTGCTGGTAAAATTGGTACCACATATTTGTGCTGGTATCATTTGCTAGTAGTGCTTGCTGGATGTTGTTCTTGCTCTATATTTAACATCATTGTTTTAGTTTTGGCCTTTATTCTAGGCATTGAAGAATCATTCATGGCTTGAAAATGAATACGAAAATGTCTTTGTGCAAGTTAATGTTTCTGGGTTACTAGTGTTGCATGCAGCAACATAATTAAAATGACAATCATGACGACGGTAACAACATTTACTGTAAAGTCAATAACAATTGCGTTTTCGAGGTTAACTGAGGAAAATTCATTTACAGACTTGATGTCCATATTCTTAGGTGCGTAAAAATATGTTTGTTGAATTGAAATCCTGTAATAGGAGCGAAATATTTTACGAGGGAAATATTTCATGAGCAGATATCCGTTTATGTGCTGAAACAAAAAACCAATAAAAAGCTAATACTATTGAAGCTATTAAAAATGTTTTTAAGAATAGAATGAGGAGACGACATTCTAATAGCATTAATTTTACAAAAAGAAATGTTTTTGGAATTTATTTCATGCACTTTTAAGATATCTTTTGAATTTTTCAGCTACTGTAAAACTTTTTTCACTTCGTGAAAAAACATGGTTGAGGTAACTGTAATCTAAGGGTTGCAATATATTATGATTGTTTTATATGGTTGTAAATAAATCATATTTTGGAAGATAATAATATCGTTTTCATAGCATAGTCAGAGAGCAAACAATTTATGTTATTATAAGGTAGCGGCTAAAGTCAATTAATAAGCACACTCATATTTTGTTTAATGACCAAACGAATTTTACATATTATGTCTAGTAAGAACATGTTATGATTAAATTTATTTTATTGGTTTGTTGTTAGAAGCTTATTAAAAATTGTATTGTCCATCCGAACAACTTATATTAATGGAACTCATTTATTGATTATATATAAACAGTAACTTGTTTAACGCAACTACAGCAATAGATTGCATAGAATATAAATTAATTGTTGTGGCTATGCCACAGCCATGTTTACCTTTGTCATTAGTCACTTAAAGCTCATATTAACGAGCAATTCTTGCTAATTTATACATGGGAAATGTACTTTCAGTTTCTAAAAATTATACGTTCATATGTTTAATATAGAATTTTTTTAGCCTTATACTCGTATCTCACACCTTCAAAGGAAATCATCAGGTACAAAACAAATAAATTTGTTTCTTAATTTTTTATAATTTGTATGAAGAAAAGTTAATTATATTTGCGAAAGTTTCCTTGTTACCTTGATGCTTATGATATGGATTTTATACGAAACCCCACAAAATATTTAAAAAAAATTTATGCTTCTAACAGCGTTTCACTTCAATCCTCCGATGCACTTATTAACAAAACAATTTTTTCTTCCATTCAACTAAAAGTTGTTATTGTTGTTGTTGTAATAATTCCACACTTTCAATTTCACATGATTGGAATTGAACATATCTCGTCATCATTATCGCATTTGTAATGATGAAACGGATAATGTATGTCACAGTGTAAATGTAATTTTAGCAACCTGAAGCAGAAATTCTTTAACATTTGCAATGTGACTGAGATTTTATTTTACATAACTTCTGATAAGACAATTTTAATGAACTATCATGATATGTTTTGGTCCGCATATGTTTCGCTATTGTTATGACAACTAAAGTGCAAAAGGAATTGATTAGGTGGAGGTTAAAACATGCTCTGCATATAATTAAAACTTGCTTTTTCTCTTATAATATTACGTTGATTGTATATGAAAATACAAAAGTTTTGTTTTTAAAATCCACAATTAATGGTAATAACGATCAGCTTAGACCTCAGCCATTTTTTAATATTTTGAAATTGTTAAAAGGCAATGCTGTAAACGTGAAAGTACCAATACTAACATAAATGTGAATTTATATTCAATATGTGTGAGTTGAAAAATAAATATTTTCTTTTTTAAGTTTACAAACCATCACAGGAAGTAAGTTTGTCGGATATGCAATATTTTCGCACTTCAATATTGGCGGTATGTTTATTATATTTAAACGAATAACTTGGCAAAGGAAGCACAATCTACAGCCACTTACAACATGAACCTCATTTAAAAAATTACAACCCAACTGACAAGCTGAAATTTCACGCACTGCAAACTACTTTGAAAATGTAATAGTGAATTTGCTAATTTGAATAGTGAACATATGGGGACTTGGGTAGAACAATACTGCTCATTTTTGTCCAGCGAAATATAAATACAACGAGATATGTGTAATCAGTAGCTTAAATATTAACAAGGTATTTACGGAAATTTAGTGCAAGATTACTGTTCAATAGGGTAAAGCATTTCGAATACTCCAAGGAGCAGTGTGACGTACTTAAAGAGGACGTAATAATCAATACAAAGTGTTTAGTAAAAATATATTAAATTGTCTTATCTTTGTGTTGCTCAGAATAGAAACGTAGCGTACTTTCTATGCCTGATTCTCGCAAGTAGAATACCAGAACTTTTAAAATAAGGAAAATTGTGTAAACTTGTTTTTGTAAATTTTTTCTTCATAATCTCTCTGCCTCCTACCTTGCATGTACATATGCAAGTACTTTTATATCGATTAAAATTCGGAGATATTGTCGAAAGTCTTACAAGTTTTATGAGAATTTTCACAGCGAAATAAAAATCTATTGTCAAATTGACCTCTTGCAAAAAAAAAAAAAAAATACTTCAGTTCTAAGATTACACAAACTAGAATTGTACGAACGGTTTTGTCGTATCCATGAGGATTCGATAAAAACTATATAAACTGATTAATTTTATTTAATTTATAAAGAAATTCTATTGTAAATTGTTAATATAAGCACTTGGCTTAAAATGTTCGATGGTGAGTAGACAAAAAGACTCACTGGGATGTTAAAGAACACCCAACAAAATTATCGATACGAACGCAAGATGTAACATTATAAACAACAGGAATGCCAGTGACCTGATCAATAGCAAAGCTGGCTTCAGACAATGATGTGTGCTTTCGCCAATGCAATTCAATGTTTTTCTTGACTGTGCACTGCATCCACTACTAGTGAATTACCAGAGAATAATATGGAAATAAACTAAATGCTGAATGATAGATGACATATGCCTCGAGGATAGTCAGAATGAATTAAACGATATGCAGCTTGAAACATCCAAAGCAAATCAAAATATCACTGAAACAAACACATTACACCCATCACATTAGAATAAATGCTATAAACCCATCATTTGGACGAGTGAATTCTATCTGGAGATCTTCACACGTCTGTGCTAAAGCAAGAAAAAAATAATTTCATTATAGAATCACAATAATCATTGTTCTACTTCGTTTGAGTAAAGACGTACTTCACTTTAAGCGCATAATTTATATTCATTGAAGGTGACTTTTTTTATTTTAAAAATTGAACAAGTGCAGAGACACAGTTAACAGTTAGTAACAACAACAAAATAAATAACAAAAAATAATAAGCATTATAATATAGTGTGTGATAAAAAATACAATAACAAAGTGCATGGTTAAACCTGTTTAAACAATTAATAGTGAGTGCGCGCTCATGCACTCAAACATTAACGAAAAAAATATAAAAGGTAATAACAACAATGCTTATTACTCCTTTTCTTACATAGACATAAAATCGAACACCATGAATTTGCCAGGTTCTTTGCTACGCTAGGGCAAAAATTTATTGCCACTGGCGATTACAATGCAAAGCACACATATTAGAGATAGGCAGTTGTATTATACAGTTGAAGCTTGACGTCGTATCTGCCGGTACACCCACCTATTGGCCCACAGACTTTAATAAGTTGCCAGACCTTATTGATTTTGCTATAGTAAAAAACATCAAACGCGATCAACTCTTAGTTAATTCATCCTATGACCTATCTTCTGATCATTCACCTACAATTGTTATTTTACACGACAGTTTTGTCACTGCACCTAAAACCCTTAGTTTCTACCCGAACAGAAACACGAATTGGTTAAAATATAAAATGTATGTGAGCTCTCACTTACCTTTGAACATCTCACTGAGAAATCCAGCTGATATTCAAGCAGCTGTAGACCATTTTACAGACGTCGTGGCTGCCGCAGCCATAGCTGCAACGCCAACAAAGCCATCAGCTAAAATAATAACGTACCAGGCAACAGCAGATATTCAGATGCTCGTCATTGAGAAAAGAAGACTAAGAAGACAACGGCAAAATAGTCGTTCACCACACATAAAAATGCAAATGAACTTATGCCAAAAAAACTTACGGAGTAAATTGAGACAGAAACACCAACTCGCTATCGACAACTTTTTAAAAAACTTGGATCCAATGAAAAACACGGATTATAGTCTGTGGAAAGCTGTAAAGCACTTATAATGTCCTATTGCTTACGAATCCCCACTAAGACTTGAAGACCGTACTTGGGCTAAAAACTCAAGTGAAAAGGCAAATGCGTTCGCAAAGCACTTAGAGAAGGTTTTCGCACCACATGATATAAGTAATTCCACTATTCCAATTATTAGCGACATCGTGAATGATCCTATGAAATTTCGGTTGTCTTCTTTAAAATCGACAATTAAAAATACGGATATGAAGAAATCACCTGGGCCTGATCGTATAACAGGATCAATGATAAAAAACTTACCAAATTCAGCTGTAAGAATTTTACTTTACATATTTAATGCTATGTTGCGCGTCGGCTTCTTCCCATGCTCTTGGAAGAAGTCTGAAATTGTTATGATCCCGAAACCTGGAAAGGACTCAAGCCAGATTACATCCTACAGGCCAATTAGCCTACTGTCAGTTTTGTCAAAGATATTTGAAAAATTATTCGTCTCGAGTGTAACTCCTTTTCTAAACGAACACAAAGTTATCCCAGATCATCAGTTTGGTTTTCGAGCAAGTCATAGTACGATTGAACAAGTTCATAGAATCGTTACCATTATTAGATCGGCTTTTGAAAGAAAGCAATACTGTTCAGCTTTATTTATAGACATTTCCCAAGCATTTGATAAAGTCTGCCATGATGGGCTATTTACTAAAATAGTTCGGGTTCTACCTGAAAACACCCACAAGCTTATAAAAAGCTATTTGTCCGATAGAACTTTTAAAGTAAGGCCAAAGGACCAGCTTTCAAGATGTGGGAAAATCAGTGCAGGAGTACCTCAAGGTAGTGTGCTAGAGCCGCTGTTATATATCATCTATACAGCGGACATGCCGACAAGCCCACATACATGTACCTTTGCAGACGACACTGCAATTATAAGTGTCAGTAATGATCCAAAGGATGCATCTGATAAGATAGAAGACTGGCTAAAACAGTGGAGAATAAAGGTAAATCCATCAAAATGTGTTCATGTAACGTTTTCCCTTAGAAGGCAAAATTGTCCACCAATCACAATAACTAATACCACGGTTCCTGCGGAAACGCACGTCAAATATTTAGGTATTCTCCTAGATCGGCGCCTAACTTGGACCCGTCACATTGAGGCAAAAATAACGTCCATAAAGCTTCGAACAAATCAACTGCATTGGCTAATAAGTCCTAACTCAACTTTGGCTTTGGAATATAAAGTCCTATTATACAAATCCGTTATAAAGCCAATATGGTCATATGGTATTCAGCTGTGGGGTACTGCCTGTGCATCAAACATCCAGAAGTTACAGAGACGACAGTCTAGGATTTTACGTCATATCGTATGCGCCCCCTGGTACATAAGAAATGAAAACATACATAGGGAACTCAAAGTTCCCACTATCCACGAAGAAGTTAAAACATATACGTCCAAATACGTGAAGAAACTAGTCGCACATCCCAACACTCTAGCACGCAATTTATTGCACCAGAGACTAAAAAGAACTGACACATTGAGCCTGGCAAGGCGGCTCTCTCTACACAATAGAAGATAGATTTTTAAGATTTGAATACAAAAAATTAGTTATTACGTTGCTACTAACTAGTAAATAATAATTTAGAAATAAGATTTGAATACTTATTGTGAATTTCTTTTAATAGGAAGATTCAATAAAATAAAATACAGTATAAAAAAAAAATAATAATAGAATCTGCCCTTTTATAAAGATGCAAATTAAGGGACTCAGCAAGCACAGATGTAAAAGTAGTGCAGGAGCTTGCGAAGAATCTCACGCATATTTTGGTCAGCTACAATTTCTTACAACTGTCTCTGGCGAAGAGCGCGCGAAACACATATCAGAGTGAAGATTCCTAAAACAAAATAGGGACGGTTTATGCACACCCTTAAAAAGACAGACTAATAGCATTTTCGTTTCAGTACAAATGAGTTGACCATTAGAACATTTTATTAACATTTAAAGATTTTCTTGCGGATAACAAATATCTCTTTATATTTCTTTGCTCAACACTCATATATTTCTTCCGGCAGCCTTCCGTTTCTTATTGTTTTTATTTCAGCAGTTGTCACAAAATGTGTAAATTATTATTTTTAATTTTGTCAACGGAAATTTTCAACTCTTTTTACGGATTTTAAAAGTACAATGAATGAAAAACAAGTGAACGAAAATAATAAAAAATAAATACAGAAAAAAAGTCCCATTGATGTATAATAACAAATTATGCGACTTTAACGATACGAGCACAATAGAAACCCAATATGTACAAGCAACATATTCTGGCAATGTATCCTCAGTGTTCTACAATTTGCGAATACAATGCAGGTTGCAGGGATTGCATGCTGCACGCTCACTAAAACTATTAACACACGCTCAGAGACTCAACCATAAAGTTGTACGTAGGTATTCTTGTGTATAAGGATGTGTAGTTTTTTTGTTTTTATCGAATTGCTGTAATCTTATATATTGTAGCTGTTGTTGTTGTTATTAAAGAAATGAAAAACAGAATGCGGTTTGTAAATATTTCACTGAGCCTAACGAGCACTCAACCAGGCACATATAGTAAGGAATTGAGAACAACTTCTGATGTATTTCAAGATTTTCTCGGAGGCAAATACCGAAAGGCTTATTTTCAGTAACGCTAGACAGCAACATACTCCAAATGGCAGCAGAATAAAACAATTTTCGCCTTATTTTTGAATGAGAACAATATTTCATAACAAGTGTAAGTAGGTTGCCTGTCTAGTTGCCGTTGTCGTATTACAACAATTCTTAAAATATTTTTGTGTTTTTATTATTTCGCTCCGAATTTGGAGCAGAGATTTTATGAGACTACAACAAAATGATTTAATGCTATTAAAAGTGTAAACAATTGCATTGAGGGAAATTCGTAAGCACAAAAACAGCGGGAGGAATTTATTTGTGCAATAAATACAGTGAAAGCTAGCATAAGCGGACACTAACCTTCCAGATACGTTAAGCAAGAAATTTTTCTCTTAAATTATTTACTAAAATTTTGCAATTTACTGAATATAAATTCTCTAGCAATTTTTCGTTATATAGGAAAACTAAAATATTCTTTAGAGAATAATTTTACAAATACACTATTCACGTACTAGTAACACAAATCATAAAACCCATAAAGTAACACAATAGCAGCTATATACTCGTGCTAACAAAACTGAAAACAAAATAACCCTTAGAGGCCCAAAGGTAATATTAAACCCTGAAAATGAAAGCAAAATGTTCATTACAAGAAATTCCAAATTACATTTTATGTTTACGGAACTCAAGGTCGAATACGAATGTAGTTGCAGGAAATTTTGTTCACACACCTTTTATAATCCAGCCAACATAATGAACATTTATTTAATTGAATATCAAACAAATAACCAACCAAAAAAAGGAAATTTCGCTGCAAAATATAAAAAACCTTATTTCATTTTTGAAATTATAAAATTAATGAAATGTATATTAATCCACCGGAACAGGAAATAAACAACACATAATTTAATTTTGGCTTAAAATAACCCAAAGTAAAAGCAGAGCCCCGGTAGTTACTTTCTTCGCTTTAGTTAGAGAAATTAATTATTTTTTGAAAAGAAACGAGAAACAAACCTGCACAGATAAGTAAATACTTTTTTAGAAATGAAAGATATTCTTTTTGCGTTTCACCTATAGGCCTAATACTTTTTTTGCTCTATATTTAAACACTTTCTTTTTGTATACATGTACAAAGACAACATTAAAACCTCTTACGACAGTGGCAGGTTTATGTGCGAGAGAGTCAAGTAAACTTTTTATAAAAACATTTTGCTACAACACGTAAAGAAAAGATAAATTGTGGCATGGTAACGACAATCTATTATGATCCCTGCAATAATATAATGTTGTAGCAAACATATAATTGTTAAACATTATTATTCACATGACTTAAAGTCTTAAAAAATCTAATTTTTAAATATTTTTTTTTGCTGACAAATTGCCAGTTGTTATTCTCTAGCAAATTTTGTGCATTTACAAAACTTATTAAATAAATACTGTTCAAATTCTTTTTACAAACCCATTTTAACAAGATCTAGCCACACTTTTAAAGTGTTTTGCTATTTCAAAATATTGCAGTACGTGAATTTCTAATAAGCTAGAACCTTATAAAAGTTACATAAAGAAAGTTGCCCGTGACATATGCTACATATATGTAACTGGCTCATACATGTGTATGTATTATTTTCCAACTACAGACATTTAATTACACCAGCATAATAAAGTGATTTATTACTTTAAGTCTCACAAATACATTGGGAACAACTACAACCATAAATCAACACTTATGAGGGGCTGTGCCGACTGGTTACTAATTGCTGTGTTTTTACAACGTTAATTTTTTTTCTCCAAGAAGTGCATTTATGTACTTTCACAAGTATTGTAGTAGTAACTGGTAGTAAAAGAATAAAAGTACGGTGGCACTGACATGCTTGCGGTTGCTCGCCGTCTTGGGGTCGGGTTCTTGCCAACCAATCTGCTCTAAACTTACTACAAAAAATCATGTCAGCCTTTTAACGAAAATATATAAGAAAATTTATGGAGCCCGAAAGAGAGAAAACGGAAACTACAATTACATCCACTGCATCTACTACCGTTCACACCACAGTTCACGCGGTTAAGCGATGGATTTTTAACCGGGGCCGCCCACCCTCTGGAAACCTAAAGGATTCCAACATGATAACCTTGGCCATCGTGTTTTCAATAGGTTATCCTAAAACTCAACACTTACCTTCTCATCGCCTTCCTATTTACCCTTAGTGACTACTCACTCATAGTGAAAACAAAATCTAATTTTTTTTCAAAAATAAGTTACATTCACAACATTTTTATTAGGAATAAAATTGCTAAAAAAATATTCATTTGAAATGAAACAAAAAGTAAATTAGAGATTTAAATATTCATTATATAAACAATATCAAAATGAACTGTACAAAATATAAAATATAAAAATGAAATGCACAAGTTGAAAAGGAAAGTTGTACAGATTATAAAATTATAAATAAAAAAATGAAATGTACAAAACGTAGATTTATAAATTGAAAAATAAAATGTTCAAGATAGGGAAATTGAAATATAAAGTTTTAAACTGTTAACAAGTATAAGTTTCGTTTTACAAAATGGTGGTGGATATATTCTTCTAATGACAATATTTCATATCGAATTTATTTCAGTTTCTGTGCCCAGTTGGATTTTCCGGATCTGCTGTCCGTCCGTTACGTTCGCGTTATCCGCAGTAAATATTGCAAATTTTGCCCCGAATTTATATATATTTTTATTTTCTTTTACTTTCAGTCACGAATCAATTTTACGAAACGATCGCTGCTGAACTGGGCCCAACTCTAACGGCGCGCGCACTCTTGCCGCATTGACGCAAGAGGACTGAATTAACGGGGACTTAACTTATTTATGAATTTACAAGGAAAAAAATGTATATAAATTTTTTTTTAAAACGTCCGTATGTCGTCCGTCATGAAGTATTATAGTCGGTCGGCAGAATACCTGGTGAATTTATACTCAAAATGGCTGCAGATCCCTCGGTGCCTGGTGCCGGGCTTTAGGTATTCGGCTTCGGAAGGTGGCGCAGTCGACGTAGATTTTAATTTAGTGGTACTGCTTAGCTTTAAGTGTCTTTTTATATAATTTCTGACTCTTACTCATTATTGTTATTCTTATTTTCACTCCAAGGTTTATTTCAATATGGCATTGGTTTTATACATTAACACTTTGTCCATTCACGTTGCTTGTATCACCATCCTTTTTTTATAAATAGACAATAATTTTTCTTTAATTTAATTTAACCACAAATTTACAGTTTTTATAGGTTTAAGTATTAAAACTTTGTACTTTTATCTTCAGTTTTATGTTTTCATTATATCTTATGTACAAATTACAAACTTCACAATATATATTTTGTATCAAAATAAAACGTTTAATTCTTCTGGATCTTTTCTTTTTGTTGTTCCTTTTATTTATTTTTTTTTTATTTTTATAATTCTGAATTTAGACACTATAAATCAAAATGCATTTTCCATCAGCAAATATGTGATGTTTTCTTTCTTTTTTGTGTTGACACTTCTTTCCTGACTGCCCTCTGCCTTATTCACGATCCGAAAAACCGAGAATTTCGCCTATCGCCACCAAGACACTTCGGTGCCGCTCCATTATGGCCATCGCCACCATTTTAATTTTTTCTTCAGCCATAAACTGAATGTTTATTTACAAAAAATATATATATCTGCAGTCAGCTGTTAATTTCCCCCTATTGTTTTCTACTGCCTTATCATACCCAGGGTAGGACACACGACAAACCCAACCATTCACGGTAACCCCGAAATGAATTCGCCGCAAAAACTAACAAAAAAATCTGCTAACCTTGTTTTTAATATGAATGAGAGCATAATTGAATGAATTTTACTACGCGTGGTTTTACAGGAAGGAGGAGGTTGTGCATGTAAGTTTTTTTTTTTAATTATTTAGTAATGAAAAGAAATGTAATATATTTTTAAAATTTTCGTTTATTTTACAGGTAAATCAAGATGCATCCCGGATCAATTAATTGAGTGGAAATTTAATATAAGATATTTGTATTAGCAGATCACGATGTTGCTGAGGGATTGTGTTGCTGACGGCGTACTTTAGCCGTGGGCAAAAAAAATTTTTTTTTATGTGCGAAATGGTAAGTAAAATATATTTTAAATGAATTTAGTGATTCTAATTCTGTTTTTATTTTACAGAGATATTTCTGCCGTTTCCCTGAGGGAATAGTGGACGCTCTACGGGACAACGAGGTAAGCAAGAGTAATATTTCAGTGCTATAAACGCGAAATACATAGGAAATGGAATGTGTTGTAGCCTCCCCCACTTACTCTAGCGTAACGTAGGTTAACGCAAACAGTTTTTATTACCGCTTTCAGCTAGCTTGAGATGAAAATGCAGGGACTAAAACCACCATTGACCTTACGGTCAAAAAATTAATAAGTTTATGTAAGTATGTACTAATTCATATATTTCATTTCAGATTACCAATTTTTTAAGGCATAAATACGGAGGTAAAGCAAAAATTTAAGCAGGTAAGTTTTAATTCAGTTTTAGTAATTAATCTTAAGTAAAAGTTTTTATTCTATAAGTTTTAATTACCATTAAAAGTTTTCTCAGAAGAAAATTCAGTTCAATATTTTTTTAAATTTTATAAAAATAACAAAAATCAAACAGACAATTAACTAAAAACAACAAAATTCATTCTAATGGTTAGAGTGAATTGAAAAGAAAACGTATGTGTCTATATTTCTAAAAAAAACTTTTCATTACGCTAATTAATTTTCTTTTGCAGGTTACGAAATTTTTGTCGCAACCCCTTTTGATGAAAGTAGGTAGTTATAATCTGAATTCATTTAAAGATTTTATAGCTATAAGTATTTTATTTTTCTAAGGTTAACTAAACTAAAATTAATACTATCCCTTAACTTTTAAATGCTAATTATTTTGTTTTTCTCTTTTGCCTACAGGAATTCATTTGGGCCTTGGGACGGGATGTTACAACAAATGCAATGTAATTGGACGTCATTCAAAGTCGTGAGTAGGCAACATTAATGAAATAAAATGAAATATATTACTGTATAAAATTTATTCTAAAGTCTTATATATTTGTTTCAGGTATTCAAGAAATCATTTCCCTAAGCACGGATATCAATTTGCGGGAATATCAGGACGGAAATGGTAAGTTTTTATTTCTTCTTTTCAGTAGATTATTATCAATTATTAGTAGAGTATAGTATATCGGGTATATTTAATAGTTTTAACTTCGCTTGTCGGTATGGTGGGCCTTTAAACGTGTGCCCAACAATATAATATATTTTTTCCTTTGAGGTTTTCTATTTTTTTCAAGCTTTTGTTCATAATATTTTGGCCGATTTAGTATAGCGTGGCTACCTGAATATTTTTTCCATCCACTGAAATACTTTGTCATTTAATAGCACTTAAATTCATCGAATTTGACTGTCACCATGAACAATCAATACTCTGTTAACGGACATTGATTGTCTACTTTCTTTAATTTCACTTCAACTCACTGTAAGATCGGACTCGGATATATGTCATCGCTCCAGGTGTCTAACAACTCTTAGCTCTTAATAGCATGGTTCCCCAGAGTGATGATGGGGTTGCACCTTATGGGGCGATGACGATTACACATGTAATCAGTTAAGAAACGTAAGAATTTAGTTGAGTGAAAAAGCATTATACATTGTGAACAGTGGCTATTCTCTGGACATAACGTGTTCTTAAATGCAAGGTATTATTGGTGGTCGCTAAAACTCTGTTCTTTTCTTTTCTTAGTCCCAAAATTAACAAATCCTATTCATAATCTGTCGAATTATTGTTTTAAGTCTTTCGCATGGAAAATTCCTAGAGACTTTTCTTTTAAGTCTTCTATTTCGTTATAAGCCTTTTCAGTTCTAATATATGTTTTGTGTAGGTTTTCACGTAGTTTCTCTCGTATAAGAGTTTGTTAAAATCATCAACTCGGGATCTTGCAGACTTTTCAGTCTTTTGGATAATTTATAAACACTGCCGTGGCCAATGATGTTCATGCCGAACAACGCAAATTACGGAGCAACGCCAATAGCTGACTGTACCGAGGATCTTAGGGAAAACTCGACTTCGGACAAATGTTTGTCCTAGTCCACCTGATCTTCACTTAAATATGCCCGGATTGCTGCCAAAACTGATTGATTAACGCGTTCTGACGCATTGGCTTGTGGTGAACGAATGGCTGTTCTCACATGGTTGACGCCAAAATTTCTTATTAGATCTGCAAACTCTTTGCTAACAAATTGTTTGCCATTATCTGATACGATTACTTCTGGAGTTCCAAATTTGTGGAAAACTTCAGTAATAAGAAATTGTATTATATTGTTAGTGCTCGCTTTCGGTAATGCTTTAATTAGAACGTATTTGGTTAGGTGATCTAAAACAATAAAAATATAAGAATTGCCGTTCTTAGACCGAGGATATGGGCCTAAGAAGTCAACGAAAATTCGTTGAAAAGGACGTTCGCTAATAGATTCGGCCCCCATAGGTGGTCTAAATGTTTTGTTGGAAGGCTTAGTCTCTCTGCATATTTGACAATTTACAACGTAGTCACGTACTTGAGCGTTTTGGTTTCGCCAGTAGAAATACTCTTTGATTCTGTGTAGTGTCTTACCAACGCCTCCGTGAGAAGCTTGAGGGGAGTTGTGAGACTTATCAATGATGGTCTTGGTCAATTCCTGAGGCACCCACAATTTCCATGCGAAGTCCTCATTAATTTCCACACCATCATAAGGTCGTACTCTTTTGTACACAAAACCATCAACTACTTTTAAATCTGGCAACTGTTCAGAATTGGCTTCTCTACTAGAAACAAGTTCTTAATAATCGCTAGACTTAAAAGCATTTGAAATAAGATCGACCAGCCTTCTACATCTGCTGAGACTTCATCCATCTCGTAACGTGATAGGGTGTAGTCGTAAGATTGTAGATGTAGGCTCCATCTAGCTAATCGACCGCTGAGGTCCTTGTGTGTCATTAGCCACTTAAGGCTACTGTTATCGGTTATCACGGAGAAAGGCATAAGTTCTATGTAGGGCCTAAACATCTTAATCGCCAGGACTACCGCCAGACATTCACGTTCAGTGACTGAATAATTTTTCTGCGCCGGTGTCAATTTACGAGAGAAATAGGCAATCGGGTGTTCTTCTCCAGAGTCGTCTTTCTGAAAAAGGACTGCCCCAATTCCTACATCTGACGCGACACACTGAACAAAAAAGTGCCTGGTGACGTCAGGGTGGTTAAGAAGCGGACTCGAAATCAAATCGTTCTTGAAGTGATCAAACGCAGCTTTTGCGTCCTCCGAAAACTTGAATTGCTTCCCCTTCTTTAGCGTCTCAAAAATGGGAGCCGCAACGGTGGCATAGTTTGGTATAAACTTCCTATACCAGCCTGTTGCCCCCATGAAACTCCTCACTTGCTTAGCTGTTTTAGGGTAGGCAAAACGAGTAATCGTTTCCACTTTGGCTGGATCGGGCTTAATTTTGCCCCCACCTACTATGTAACCTAGATACCTTAACTCTTTGAAGCAGAATTTAGATTTTGCCACATTAATGGTTAGGCCTGCTTCTGACAAGCTATTAGCCACTCGTGCCAACAACTCCAAATGCGTCGTAAAATCTGGAGATGCTATCAAAAGATCATCCAAGTAGACGAAAACTCTATCACGAGGTGCCGCAGGAATCACTTTATCCATTAAACGGCATAACCTTTGGGCTGCGTTACACAGACCAAAAGGCATGACCGTGAAATGGTATAGTGGTCGTCCTGGTACCGTAAATGCCGTTTTCTCCCTACTGGATGGATCTAGTGGTATCTGCCAAAACGCGTCTTTCAGATCGACACTAGAAATAAATATGGTATCACCCAAGCGGCTAAGCAAATCCTCTGTGTGGCAGCGGATAGGCATCCTTGACCGTCAGTGCATTGAGTTTTCGAGCGTCCAAACACAACCGGTTCTTTTCGCCTTTGCGGACTAAAGTCATTGGGTGGCTCCATGGACTCTCGCTTAGCTCAATGACACTGAGGCCAAGCATCCTATCAAGCTCCGCATACATTAGTTTTTGTACTGCTGGTGAGACTGGATAGTGTCGATCCTTCACTGGGGTTGCATCACGAGTGTCTATAGTGTGTGTTTCTAAATGTGTCTTTCCTAGGCCCTTTTTACTATAACAAGGGAACATTAATATGACCAAATCTAATTTCTGTCGCTGTTCCGCTGTCAAAGTATGAGTCGCGACATCCAGGCTATTTTCAGTATTTTCTTCAAGACTAATTCCATTGGTCGTTAGACTCTCTATATGGGCAAACATTTTAAAAACCTTCATAAAATCTATTCCCAAGAATAACTCACGACTTAAAGTAGGCACTAAATAAAACGTTATGACCTGCGTTGCCTGACCAAATGTAATTTCAGCTCGTACTCGACCTATAATCTTGTGTACAGTGCCATCAGCAGTTTTAATCATTGTAGAAATGTCGTGAATTTGTAACCCACCTTTTCTACAAATTCTAAACAATTTCGTCCTAAACATGTAACCGTGGCTCCACTATCTAGTAAGCCATCAATTTCGTGGCCACATATACTGATTCTGGTATAAAGCCGAGAATCATTGCTTTCATTAAGAGATGCCTCCGAAATTTCTCTTCTGAGCCTTCTGCGGATTTTATATCGCTCTCGGGCTTTTATTATTCTGTTCGACACTGTACCAAAGATTCGTCTTTTGGCTTCATTGTAATTTTTAATTCTAATATGCAAAGGTATAAGCGTCCTAAAGCGAGACTCAAGTTTCGCTATATCTATTGGCCTATCCTTATTTTCTAAAATGGTGATCTTCTCTGGTTGTGATTTGCTCACTGGGCTTAAACATCGGTCGACCGCGTCTCCCCAGTTCGAGACGGATTCCGAAGCCGGTTTCCCTGACATTTAGGGCACTTTGGGGCTACAACATTGTCCCTACCATACCTAAAGCAAAATATTACGCTTTCGGGGCAATCAACACAACCATGACCTACGACCTTACAGTTCCAGCAGGTGTAACCACTTGTAGAACGAAGTCCATCTACTTCCAGGTCGATCATTGAAACATCTGCCTCCTCATAGTGGACCTCATTGATACGCTGCGGCAAATTTGTGCGCTGCTGGTTAAGTTGCCTTTGGTTGGCTAACAGATTTTCGGCACGTCTGACCTCGCGACAAAATTCTGACAGAGTTTTTAGATGTGCGGAAAACATCATTTGCGCTAAAGTCGGTTTCAGATTGCCTCTCATTATTTCCACCAATTGTTCTTCTGCATAGGGATTTTCCTGCTGATTTATTAATTTTATTACGGCATTGTAGAAATCATCAAACGCCTCCTGCGGTAACTGGCGACGATTCAAAATTTTCATCTGTACCTGGTACTCCTTTTCAAAACGACGGTACTGAGCCAGGAGTGCTTTTTCCAATTCTTTTCAGGTGCTAACATGAACAATTTTACGATAGTCCCAATACCAATCAAGTGCTGGACCCTCTAAAAGTAAATTGAAGCCTCGCAAAATTTCATTATCTGAACAGTTGTAGTCCCTCCGCAGGGTTGCTACTCGGAAAATAAATTCCTGAACATTTATTGTTTTGTTAGTCCCATCAAATTTTACGCCCCATTTATCAAGCTTAAATTTATCAAGTGACTCCTTCTGGTTAGGTAATGACATGGCTAAATTATAATATTGTGGCTGTTGAAATCCGGGTACAGTCCAAGCACTTTGCGGGTAATTTTGTTCTGATCCACCAGGTGGCTGTTGATCAAAAAATGGCAAATCTTGCTGCCGTAAAGGTGGCAAAACTTGTTGCTGTAGAGGCGGTATTTGTTGTTGCAAGTTATTCGTTAATACTTGTTGTTGTCGGCTATATTGTTGCTGCTGGAAAGATAGCGAATTTGGGATTTGTGGTTGATGTGGAGCTACCTGTGGTGTCCCACCATTCAACTGTAAACCCTGTATATTACGTCCCGCTTCTGCGAAGTTAGGCGCTGGAATGAGCGATGGCATTTGTCCAATCGATTGTGGAACTTGTGTGAAAACGTTTGAGCTATAATCATGCCCAGTCACGACAGAAGGCCAGAAACCAATTGGTGGCTGGGTGCTTGTAGTATAGCCTGGGGTGGTTCTGGTTGGCATACGATCAGAACTAGTATTTGCAGTAGACCCTTGCGACGGGCCTTGGCTGTGAAGTGTCAACAATGCCTGCTTCACTTTCAGTAGAGCTTTCTGTACTTTATAGTCTACTTCTTTCATTAATCTGGCTTGACATAATCCCACTGATGCCTCCACGACGTTACGTTTTGCACCAACCCCCATGGGTGCCTCTGCTATGAAGCTGAACCGTTCTCCCTCACGCATTTCCCTACGAAAATTCTGGGCCGTCACATTATTGAGACTACTGTCTCACTCGGTCTTGGATTTATCATTGTTGAAAACGTTACCGTAGTAGATGTGTTCGCTCCACAAGTGGTAACAGCTGTGGTAACTGAGGTATTATTATCGAACACCATCTTGCTAGTACGGCGAGTTAAAACCATTTAAATATTTCACGATAATTAAAAATATATATAACGAATTTTTTTTTTATATTGATGAAAATATATCTATATTGGAGGTAAATACATTCAATGCTGTAATTCCAAAATTGATAAAGGGGAAAAATTTAAATAAATAAAAAAATAAATTCAAAAAATCATAAACACGATTTCGTCTGAACAAAACGAATTTGCGCTAAAATAATAAAAAAAACGAAGCAAAAGCTTAAATATTTGGATGAATGCAGTAGAAATTCGGGAAAATAAAGTGACAGGATTTTCAGGTGATGAGAAGGAGGGAGTAAAATTTGTATAAAAAAGGTAATTTTTTTTATTTTGTGACTGGTGTGTGAACGAATTTAACTAATCTTCTCTTTCAGGGTTTCGTGGGTATGTGGATGTTTTGTAGAGATGAAAAAAATCATTAGATGTTTCTATTGGCTACCTGCTGGTTGTTGCTGAGGTGCTGCTGTAAATCGATTTCATTTTCGATTATATCAGGACTACGCTGCAGCTCACCGAGGTGTGTATACATTTTAAATAATATTTATTTAGAAAATAACTGATTTTTTTTTAGATTAAAAGACGGAAAAATTAATTATATGGAATTCGAAAATTTGTAGAACCAAATGTAGCTTTATTGTTAATGGCAAAAAACCCCAACACACACTCATTTGGTTCTGGAAATCCACGAATTTATACTCTCTTATTTCCTGCCCAATGCTCATAAGTGTTTATCTGTCGCAACGCGAGAGAAAATCGGAAATTACAACTTTTCGGGACTTACAGATAAAATAAATTGTGGGCCTTGGTGAGGAAATGAAGAGGCTGTAACAATATAAAATGATGCAAAACAAACGAAAAGGATGAGTTGCTTTGGTGAATGAATTAATGTCGCAACGCGTTGAGGACTCTTAATTTACTCAACGGGACTTACACCAATGGTTCACCAAAAGCCATAACTGCAAACTAATTTTCTCTTTCGGGCCCCACGTTGGGTGCCATTTCTGTAGTAGTAACTGGTAGTGAAAGAATAAAAGTACGGTGGCACGACTGTTGGCGGCGCTGACATGCTTGCGGTTGCTCCGGCTGCGGCTCGCCGTCGGGTTCTTGCCAACCAATCTGCTCTAAATTTACTACAAAAAATCATGTCAGCCTTGTAACGAAAATATATAAGAAAATTTATGGAGCCCGAAAGAGAGAAAACGGAAACTACAATTACATCCACTGCATCCACTACCGTTCACACCACAGTTCACGCGGTTAAGCGATGGAATTTTAACCGGGACCGCCCACCCTCTGGAAACCTAAAGGATTCCAACATGATAACCTTGGCCATCGTGTTTTCAATAGGTTATCCTAAAACTCAACACTTACCTTCTCATCGCCTTCCTATTTACCCTTAGTGACTACTCACTCATAGTGAAAACAAAATCTAATTTTTTTTCAAAAATAAGTTACATTCACAACATTTTTATTAGGAATAAAATTGCTAAAAAAATATTCATTTGAAATGAAACAAAAAGTAAATTAGAGATTTAAATATTCATTATATAAACAATATCAAAATGAACTGTACAAAATATAAAATATAAAAATGAAATGCACAAGTTGAAAAGGAAAGTTGTACAGATTATAAAATTATAAATAAAAAAATGAAATGTACAAAACGTAGATTTATAAATTGAAAAATAAAATGTTCAAGATAGGGAAATTGAAATATAAAGTTTTAAACTGTTAACAAGTATAAGTTTCGTTTTACAAAATGGTGGTGGATATATTCTTCTAATGACAATATTTCATATCGAATTTATTTCAGTTTCTGTGCCCAGTTGGATTTTCCGGATCTGCTGTCCGTCCGTTACGTTCGCGTTATCCGCAGTAAATATTGCAAATTTTGCCCCGAATTTATATATATTTTTATTTTCTTTTACTTTCAGTCACGAATCAATTTTACGAAACGATCGCTGCTGAACTGGGCCCAACTCTAACGGCGCGCGCACTCTTGCCGCATTGACGCAAGAGGACTGAATTTACGGGGACTTAACTTATTTATGAATTTACAAGGAAAAAAATGTATATAAATTTTTTTTTAAAACGTCCGTATGTCGTCCGTCATGAAGTATTATAGTCGGTCGGCAGAATACCTGGTGAATTTATACTCAAAATGGCTGCTGATCCCTCGGTGTCTGGTGCCGGGCTTTAGGCATTCGGCTTCGGAAGGTGGCGCAGTCGACGTAGATTTTAATTTAGTGGTACTGCTTAGCTTTAAGTGTCTTTTTATATAATTTCTGACTCTTACTCATTATTGTTATTCTTATTTTCACTCCAAGGTTTATTTCAATATGGCATTGGTTTTATACATTAACACTTTGTCCATTCACGTTGCTTGTATCACCATCCTTTTTTTATAAATAGACAATAATTTTTCTTTAATTTAATTTAACCACAAATTTACAGTTTTTATAGGTTTAAGTATTAAAACTTTGTACTTTTATCTTCAGTTTTATGTTTTCATTATATCTTATGTACAAATTACAAACTTCACAATATATATTTTGTATCAAAATAAAACGTTTAATTCTTCTGGATCTTTTCTTTTTGTTGTTCCTTTTATTTATTTTTTTTTTATTTTTATAATTCTGAATTTAGACACTATAAATC
This sequence comes from Phania funesta, assembly GCA_963932375.1. Lineage (NCBI taxonomy): Eukaryota > Metazoa > Arthropoda > Insecta > Diptera > Tachinidae > Phania > Phania funesta. The sequence continues at coordinate 83,065,889 of OZ010653.1, forward strand.
AAAATGCATTTTCCATCAGCAAATATGTGATGTTTTCTTTCTTTTTTGTGTTGACACTTCTTTCCTGACTGCCCTCTGCCTTATTCACGATCCGAAAAACCGAGAATTTCGCCTATCGCCACCAAGACACTTCGGTGCCGCTCCATTATGGCCATCGCCACCATTTTAATTTTTTCTTCAGCCATAAACTGAATGTTTATTTACAAAAAATATATATATCTGCAGTCAGCTGTTAATTTCCCCCTATTGTTTTCTACTGCCTTATCATACCCAGGGTAGGACACACGACAAACCCAACCATTCACGGTAACCCCGAAATGAATTCGCCGCAAAAACTAACAAAAAAATCTGCTAACCTTGTTTTTAATATGAATGAGAGCATAATTGAATGAATTTTACTACGCGTGGTTTTACAGGAAGGAGGAGGTTGTGCATGTAAGTTTTTTTTTTAATTATTTAGTAATGAAAAGAAATGTAATATATTTTTAAAATTTTCGTTTATTTTACAGGTAAATCAAGATGCATCCCGGATCAATTAATTGAGTGGAAATTTAATATAAGATATTTGTATTAGCAGATCACGATGTTGCTGAGGGATTGTGTTGCTGACGGCGTACTTTAGCCGTGGGCAAAAAAAATTTTTTTTTATGTGCGAAATGGTAAGTAAAATATATTTTAAATGAATTTAGTGATTCTAATTCTGTTTTTATTTTACAGAGATATTTCTGCCGTTTCCCTGAGGGAATAGTGGACGCTCTACGGGACAACGAGGTAAGCAAGAGTAATATTTCAGTGCTATAAACGCGAAATACATAGGAAATGGAATGTGTTGTAGCCTCCCCCACTTACTCTAGCGTAACGTAGGTTAACGCAAACAGTTTTTATTACCGCTTTCAGCTAGCTTGAGATGAAAATGCAGGGACTAAAACCACCATTGACCTTACGGTCAAAAAATTAATAAGTTTATGTAAGTATGTACTAATTCATATATTTCATTTCAGATTACCAATTTTTTAAGGCATAAATACGGAGGTAAAGCAAAAATTTAAGCAGGTAAGTTTTAATTCAGTTTTAGTAATTAATCTTAAGTAAAAGTTTTTATTCTATAAGTTTTAATTACCATTAAAAGTTTTCTCAGAAGAAAATTCAGTTCAATATTTTTTTAAATTTTATAAAAATAACAAAAATCAAACAGACAATTAACTAAAAACAACAAAATTCATTCTAATGGTTAGAGTGAATTGAAAAGAAAACGTATGTGTCTATATTTCTAAAAAAAACTTTTCATTACGCTAATTAATTTTCTTTTGCAGGTTACGAAATTTTTGTCGCAACCCCTTTTGATGAAAGTAGGTAGTTATAATCTGAATTCATTTAAAGATTTTATAGCTATAAGTATTTTATTTTTCTAAGGTTAACTAAACTAAAATTAATACTATCCCTTAACTTTTAAATGCTAATTATTTTGTTTTTCTCTTTTGCCTACAGGAATTCATTTGGGCCTTGGGACGGGATGTTACAACAAATGCAATGTAATTGGACGTCATTCAAAGTCGTGAGTAGGCAACATTAATGAAATAAAATGAAATATATTACTGTATAAAATTTATTCTAAAGTCTTATATATTTGTTTCAGGTATTCAAGAAATCATTTCCCTAAGCACGGATATCAATTTGCGGGAATATCAGGACGGAAATGGTAAGTTTTTATTTCTTCTTTTCAGTAGATTATTATCAATTATTAGTAGAGTATAGTATATCGGGTATATTTAATAGTTTTAACTTCGCTTGTCGGTATGGTGGGCCTTTAAACGTGTGCCCAACAATATAATATATTTTTTCCTTTGAGGTTTTCTATTTTTTTCAAGCTTTTGTTCATAATATTTTGGCCGATTTAGTATAGCGTGGCTACCTGAATATTTTTTCCATCCACTGAAATACTTTGTCATTTAATAGCACTTAAATTCATCGAATTTGACTGTCACCATGAACAATCAATACTCTGTTAACGGACATTGATTGTCTACTTTCTTTAATTTCACTTCAACTCACTGTAAGATCGGACTCGGATATATGTCATCGCTCCAGGTGTCTAACAACTCTTAGCTCTTAATAGCATGGTTCCCCAGAGTGATGATGGGGTTGCACCTTATGGGGCGATGACGATTACACATGTAATCAGTTAAGAAACGTAAGAATTTAGTTGAGTGAAAAAGCATTATACATTGTGAACAGTGGCTATTCTCTGGACATAACGTGTTCTTAAATGCAAGGTATTATTGGTGGTCGCTAAAACTCTGTTCTTTTCTTTTCTTAGTCCCAAAATTAACAAATCCTATTCATAATCTGTCGAATTATTGTTTTAAGTCTTTCGCATGGAAAATTCCTAGAGACTTTTCTTTTAAGTCTTCTATTTCGTTATAAGCCTTTTCAGTTCTAATATATGTTTTGTGTAGGTTTTCACGTAGTTTCTCTCGTATAAGAGTTTGTTAAAATCATCAACTCGGGATCTTGCAGACTTTTCAGTCTTTTGGATAATTTATAAACACTGCCGTGGCCAATGATGTTCATGCCGAACAACGCAAATTACGGAGCAACGCCAATAGCTGACTGTACCGAGGATCTTAGGGAAAACTCGACTTCGGACAAATGTTTGTCCTAGTCCACCTGATCTTCACTTAAATATGCCCGGATTGCTGCCAAAACTGATTGATTAACGCGTTCTGACGCATTGGCTTGTGGTGAACGAATGGCTGTTCTCACATGGTTGACGCCAAAATTTCTTATTAGATCTGCAAACTCTTTGCTAACAAATTGTTTGCCATTATCTGATACGATTACTTCTGGAGTTCCAAATTTGTGGAAAACTTCAGTAATAAGAAATTGTATTATATTGTTAGTGCTCGCTTTCGGTAATGCTTTAATTAGAACGTATTTGGTTAGGTGATCTAAAACAATAAAAATATAAGAATTGCCGTTCTTAGACCGAGGATATGGGCCTAAGAAGTCAACGAAAATTCGTTGAAAAGGACGTTCGCTAATAGATTCGGCCCCCATAGGTGGTCTAAATGTTTTGTTGGAAGGCTTAGTCTCTCTGCATATTTGACAATTTACAACGTAGTCACGTACTTGAGCGTTTTGGTTTCGCCAGTAGAAATACTCTTTGATTCTGTGTAGTGTCTTACCAACGCCTCCGTGAGAAGCTTGAGGGGAGTTGTGAGACTTATCAATGATGGTCTTGGTCAATTCCTGAGGCACCCACAATTTCCATGCGAAGTCCTCATTAATTTCCACACCATCATAAGGTCGTACTCTTTTGTACACAAAACCATCAACTACTTTTAAATCTGGCAACTGTTCAGAATTGGCTTCTCTACTAGAAACAAGTTCTTAATAATCGCTAGACTTAAAAGCATTTGAAATAAGATCGACCAGCCTTCTACATCTGCTGAGACTTCATCCATCTCGTAACGTGATAGGGTGTAGTCCTAAGATTGTAGATGTAGGCTCCATCTAGCTAATCGACCGCTGAGGTCCTTGTGTGTCATTAGCCACTTAAGGCTACTGTTATCGGTTATCACGGAGAAAGGCATAAGTTCTATGTAGGGCCTAAACATCTTAATCGCCAGGACTACCGCCAGACATTCACGTTCAGTGACTGAATAATTTTTCTGCGCCGGTGCCAATTTACGAGAGAAATAGGCAATCGGGTGTTCTTCTCCAGAGTCGTCTTTCTGAAAAAGGACTGCCCCAATTCCTACATCTGACGCGACACACTGAACAAAAAAGTGCCTGGTGACGTCAGGGTGGTTAAGAAGCGGACTCGAAATCAAATCGTTCTTGAGGTGATCAAACGCAGCTTTTGCGTCCTCCGAAAACTTGAATTGCTTCCCCTTCTTTAGCGTCTCAAAAATGGGAGCCGCAACGGTGGCATAGTTTGGTATAAACTTCCTATACCAGCCTGTTGCCCCCATGAAACTCCTCACTTGCTTAGCTGTTTTAGGGTAGGCAAAACGAGTAATCGTTTCCACTTTGGCTGGATCGGGCTTAATTTTGCCCCCACCTACTATGTAACCTAGATACCTTAACTCTTTGAAGCAGAATTTAGATTTTGCCACATTAATGGTTAGGCCTGCTTCTGACAAGCTATTAGCCACTCGTGCCAACAACTCCAAATGCGTCGTAAAATCTGGAGATGGTATCAAAAGATCATCCAAGTAGACGAAAACCCTATCACGAGGTGCCGCAGGAATCACTTTATCCATTAAACGGCATAACCTTTGGGCTGCGTTACACAGACCAAAAGGCATGACCGTGAAATGGTATAGTGGTCGTCCTGGTACCGTAAATGCCGTTTTCTCCCTACTGGATGGATCTAGTGGTATCTGCCAAAACGCGTCTTTCAGATCGACACTAGAAATAAATATGGTATCACCCAAGCGGCTAAGCAAATCCTCTGTGTGGCAGCGGATAGGCATCCTTGACCGTCAGTGCATTGAGTTTTCGAGCGTCCAAACACAACCGGTTCTTTTCGCCTTTGCGGACTAAAGTCATTGGGTGGCTCCATGGACTCTCGCTTAGCTCAATGACACTGAGGCCAAGCATCCTATCAAGCTCCGCATACATTAGTTTTTGTACTGCTGGTGAGACTGGATAGTGTCGATCCTTCACTGGGGTTGCATCACGAGTGTCTATAGTTTGTGTTTCTAAATGTGTCTTTCCTAGGCCCTTTTTACTATAACAAGGGAACATTAATATGACCAAATCAAATTTCTGTCGCTGTTCCGCTGTCAAAGTATGAGTCGCGACATCCAGGCTATTTTCAGTATTTTCTTCAAGACTAATTCCATTGGTCGTTAGACTCTCTATATGGGCAAACATTTTAAAAACCTTCATAAAATCTATTCCCAAGAATAACTCACGACTTAAAGTAGGCACTAAATAAAACGTTATGACCTGCGTTGCTTGACCAAATGTAATTTCAGCTCGTACTCGACCTATAATCTTGTGTACAGTGCCATCAGCAGTTTTAATCATTGTAGAAATGTCGTGAATTTGTAACCCACCTTTTCTACAAATTCTAAACAATTTCGTCCTAAACATGTAACCGTGGCTCCACTATCTAGTAAGCCATCAATTTCGTGGCCACATATACTGATTCTGGTATAAAGCCGAGAATCATTGCTTTCATTAAGAGATGCCTCCGAAATTTCTCTTCTGAGCCTTCTGCGGATTTTATATCGCTCTCGGGCTTTTATTATTCTGTTCGACACTGTACCAAAGATTCGTCTTTTGGCTTCATTGTAATTTTTAATTCTAATATGCAAAGGTATAAGCGTCCTAAAGCGAGACTCAAGTTTCGCTATATCTATTGGCCTATCCTTATTTTCTAAAATGGTGATCTTCTCTGGTTGTGATTTGCTCACTGGGCTTAAACATCGGTCGACCGCGTCTCCCCAGTTCGAGACGGATTCCGAAGCCGGTTTCCCTGACATTTAGGGCACTTTGGGGCTACAACATTGTCCCTACCATACCTAAAGCAAAATATTACGCTTTCGGGGCAATCAACACAACCATGACCTACGACCTTACAGTTCCAGCAGGTGTAACCACTTGTAGAACGAAGTCCATCTACTTCCAGGTCGATCATTGAAACATCTGCCTCCTCATAGTGGACCTCATTGATACGCTGCGGCAAATTTGTGCGCTGCTGGTTAAGTTGCCTTTGGTTGGCTAACAGATTTTCGGCACGTCTGACCTCGCGACAAAATTCTGACAGAGTTTTTAGATGTGTGGAAAACATCATTTGCGCTAAAGTCGGTTTCAGATTGCCTCTCATTATTTCCACCAATTGTTCTTCTGCATAGGGATTTTCCTGCTGATTTATTAATTTTATTACGGCATTGTAGAAATCATCAAACGCCTCCTGCGGTAACTGGCGACGATTCAAAATTTTCATCTGTACCTGGTACTCCTTTTCAAAACGACGGTACTGAGCCAGGAGTGCTTTTTCCAATTCTTTTCAGGTGCTAACATGAACAATTTTACGATAGTCCCAATACCAATCAAGTGCTGGGCCCTCTAAAAGTAAATTGAAGCCTCGCAAAATTTCATTATCTGAACAGTTGTAGTCCCTCCGCAGGGTTGCTACTCGGAAAATAAATTCCTGAACATTTATTGTTTTGTTAGTCCCATCAAATTTTACGCCCCATTTATCAAGCTTAAATTTATCAAGTGACTCCTTCTGGTTAGGTAATGACATGGCTAAATTATAATATTGTGGCTGTTGAAATCCGGGTACAGTCCAAGCACTTTGCGGGTAATTTTGTTGTGATCCACCAGGTGGCTGTTGATCAAAAAATGGCAAATCTTGCTGCCGTAAAGGTGGCAAAACTTGTTGCTGTAGAGGCGGTATTTGTTGTTGCAAGTTATTCGTTAATACTTGTTGTTGTCGGCTATATTGTTGCTGCTGGAAAGATAGCGAATTTGGGATTTGTGGTTGATGTGGAGCTACCTGTGGTGTCCCACCATTCAACTGTAAACCCTGTATATTACGTCCCACTTCTGCGAAGTGAGGCGCTGGAATGAGCGATGGCATTTGTCCAATCGATTGTGGAACTTGTGTGAAAGCGTTTGAGCTATAATCATGCCCAGTCACGACAGAAGGCCGGAAACCAATTGGTGGCTGGGTGCTTGTAGTATAGCCTGGGGTGGTTCTGGTTGGCATACGATCAGAACTAGTATTTGCAGTAGACCCTTGCCACGGGCCTTGGCTGTGAAGTGTCAACAATGCCTGCTTCACTTTCAGTAGAGCTTTCTGTACTTTATAGTCTACTTCTTTCATTAATCTGGCTTGACATAATCCCACTGATGCCTCCACGACGTTACGTTTTGCACCAACCCCCATGGGTGCCTCTGCTATGAAGCTGAACCGTTCTCCCTCACGCATTTCCCTACGAAAATTCTGGGCCGTCACATTATTGAGACTACTGTCTCACTCGGTCTTGGATTTATCATTGTTGAAAACGTTACCGTAGTAGATGTGTTCGCTCCACAAGTGGTAACAGCTGTGGTAACTGAGGTATTATTATCGAACACCATCTTGCTAGTACGGCGAGTTAAAACCATTTAAATATTTCACGATAATTAAAAATATATATAACGAATTTTTTTTTATATTGATGAAAATATATCTATATTGGAGGTAAATACATTCAATGCTGTAATTCCAAAAATTGATAAAGGGGAAAAATTTAAATAAATAAAAAAATAAATTCAAAAAATCATAAACACGATTTCGTCTGAACAAAACGAATTTGCGCTAAAATAATAAAAAAAACGAAGCAAAAGCTTAAATATTTGGATGAATGCAGTAGAAATTCGGGAAAATAAAGTGACAGGATTTTCAGGTGATGAGAAGGAAGGAGTAAAATTTTTATAAAAAAGGTAATTTTTTTTATTTTGTGACTGGTGTGTGAACGAATTTAACTAATCTTCTCTTTCAGGGTTTCGTGGGTATGTGGATGTTTTGTAGAGATGAAAAAAAACATTAGATGTGTCTATTGGCTACCTGCTGGTTGTTGCTGAGGTGCTGCTGTAAATCGATTTCATTTTCGATTATATCAGGACTACGCTGCAGCTCACCGAGGTGTGTATACATTTTAAATAATATTTCTTTAGAAAATAACTGATTTTTTTTTAGATTAAAAGACGGAAAAATTAATTATATGGAATTCGAAAATTTGTAGAACCAAATGTAGCTTTGTTGTTAATGGCAAAAAACCCCAACACACACTCATTTGGTTCTGGAAATCCACGAATTTATACTCTCTTATTTCCTGCCCAATGCTCATAAGTGTTTATCTGTCGCAACGCGAGAGAAAATCGGAAATTACAACTTTTCGGGACTTACAGATAAAATAAATTGTGGGCCTTGGTGAGGAAATGAAGAGGCTGTAACAATACAAAATGATGCAAAACAAACGAAAAGGATGAGTTGCTTTGGTGAATGAATTAATGTCGCAACGCGTTGAGGACTCTTAATTTACTCAACGAGACTTACACCAATGGTTCACCAAAAGCCATAACTGCAAACTAATTTTCTCTTTCGGGCCCCACGTTGGGTGCCATTTCTGTAGTAGTAACTGGTAGTGAAAGAATAAAAGTACGGTGGCACGACTGTTGGCGGCGCTGACATGCTTGCGGTTGCTCCGGCTGCGGCTCGCCGTCGGGTTCTTGCCAACCAATCTGCTCTAAATTTACTACAAAAAATCATGTCAGCCTTGTAACGAAAATATATAAGAAAATTTATGGAGCCCGAAAGAGAGAAAACGGAAACTACAATTACATCCACTGCATCCACTACCGTTCACACCACAGTTCACGCGGTTAAGCGATGGAATTTTAACCGGGACCGCCCACCCTCTGGAAACCTAAAGGATTCCAACATGATAACCTTGGCCATCGTGTTTTCAATAGGTTATCCTAAAACTCAACACTTACCTTATCATCGCCTTCCTATTTACCCTTAGTGACTACTCACTCATAGTGAAAACAAAATCTAATTTTTTTTCAAAAATAAGTTACATTCACAACATTTTTATTAGGAATAAAATTGCTAAAAAAATATTCATTTGAAATGAAACAAAAAGTAAATTAGAGATTTAAATATTCATTATATAAACAATATCAAAATGAACTGTACAAAATATAAAATATAAAAATGAAATGCACAAGTTGAAAAGGAAAGTTGTACAGATTATAAAATTATAAATAAAAAAATGAAATGTACAAAACGTAGATTTATAAATTGAAAAATAAAATGTTCAAGATAGGGAAATTGAAATATAAAGTTTTAAACTGTTAACAAGTATAAGTTTCGTTTTACAAAATGGTGGTGGATATATTCTTCTAATGACAATATTTCATATCGAATTTATTTCAGCTTCTGTGCCCAGTTGGATTTTCCGGATCTGCCGTCCGTCCGTTACGTTCGCGTTATCCGCAGGTCAGTAAATATTGCAAATTTTGCCCCGAATTTATATAAATTTTTATTTTCTTTTACTTTCAGTCACGAAACAATTTTACGAAACGATCGCTGCTGAACTGGGCCCACCCTCTAACGACGCGCGCACTCTTGCCGCATTGACGCAAGAGGACTGAATTTACGGGGACTTAACTTATTTATGAATTTAAAAGGAAAAAAATTATATAAAATTTTTTTTAAAACGTCCGTATGTCGTCCGTCATGAAGTATTATAGTCGGTCGGCAGAATACCTGGTGAATTTATACTCAAAATGGCTGCTGATCCCTCGGTGTCTGGTGCCGGGCTTTAGGCATTCGGCTTCGGAAGGTGGCGCAGTCGACGTAGATTTTAATTTAGTGGTACTGCTTAGCTTTAAGTGTCTTTTTATATAATTTCTGACTCTTACTCATTATTGTTATTCTTATTTTCACTCCAAGGTTTATTTCAATATGGCATTGGTTTTATACATTAACACTTTGTCCATTCACGTTGCTTGTATCACCATCCTTTTTTTATAAATAGACAATAATTTTTCTTTAATTTAATTTAACCACAAATTTACAGTTTTTATAGGTTTAAGTATTAAAACTTTGTACTTTTATCTTCAGTTTTATGTTTTCATTATATCTTATGTACAAATTACAAACTTCACAATATATATTTTGTATCAAAATAAAACGTTTAATTCTTCTGGATCTTTTCTTTTTGTTGTTCCTTTTATTTATTTTTTTTTTATTTTTATAATTCTGAATTTAGACACTATAAATCAAAATGCATTTTCCATCAGCAAATATATGATGTTTTCTTTCTTTTTTGTGTTGACACTTCTTTCCTGACTGCCCTCTGCCTTATTCACGATCCAAAAAACCGAGAATTTCGCCTATCGCCACCAAGACACTTCGGTGCCGCTCCATTATGGCCATCGCCACCATTTTAATTTTTTCTTCAGCCATAAACTGAATGTTTATTTACAAAAAATATATCTGCAGTCAGCTGTTAATTCCCCCCTATTGTTTTCTACTGCCTTATCATACCCAGGGTAGGACACACGACAGTATGGAGCACTCACAAACCAAATATAAGCAGAAGTTAGTTGTGAGATATACAAAAACATTTATTGAAATGGGTCAAACAAAAAAATTCAACAGATAAATTGCAATTTCATAATAACGTGAATTGAAATAAAATTAACAAGAAAGTGCTTTTCAATAATAGATTTAATACCCATAATTCCTTTTTCTTAACGAATATGATTGTGTATGAACATGCTATTAATTAATGAAAGAAAATAATGAAAAATAAAGTAAAAATTCGTTTATGTGGTTTATTAAAACTGGAATGTTTTTGCTTTGAACTATTTTTAAAACCATCCAGGTGAGGATAGTGATAATAAAAAATTATAAATCGATGAATTATTCTCAACTAGCTGAGAATTAATTAATTGAAATTATTTGGATAAAGTAATCGATTAATCTCTTCTCAAAAGAATAACAAATATTCTATTAAACTTTCATAATTCGCTTATATACCCAACAAACAAAACAACCAACAGGAACAAACAGATTGCTGCAGTGTTTTGCCAAACATTAAAACTTAGTGCCGGGTGAATGGTTTTTCACACCAACACAAACGCGAATAAAAAAACCAGCAATAGCAGCAGAAATAATGCCAAAGAGGTATTTTGCTGCATCCACAAAGGACACAAATACGAAAAAAGAATCTAAGCGATACAACAACATGCATGCAGTTGTTAATACAACAGCAAGTCAACTGTAAAAAATCAGTTTAGTTAAAAATAACAAACGATTTATATCGCAATAGCGAAAACAAAAACAACTAAAAAATTGAACGTTTTTTCCATTATGAATAATGGCAATTTTTATGCAACAAAAACACATTTAGATTAAAAACTCAACAACAGTAACAAAATGTGATTCGAGAAGTAAACTCCCAAAAATATCCAGTAGTTTGTTATGACACAATAAGCATAAGAGTTAGGGAGAGGGCGACGCATATCAATAAAATAACAGTAAAAAACTCCCATTATTCTCTCTCTACATGCATCGACGTATATCTGTGTACATATGGAGAGCTTACGAACACTCACAAAACAAATAAAAAACACTTTAATGAAAATGCATCCTCATGGAATTAAGACATTAATGACAGTCCACGGAGGCCAAACAAACAATGCCCGCATATAAAACACACATTTATGTAACGAAACATATTTAATGGAGGTTCTGGTTTTTTATTATTTTTAGTTTCATGTTGCATTCAGTAACAGATAGGACACAAGAGCAGCGTTAAATCTTGTATCATATATTTAGTAGCTACCGGAACTGATTTTTAACAGAAATTAAAATTTTTTACGTGACTTTTTTCTTCTAACAAAAAAAACTGAAGGTCGCTCGGCGTGCATATTACAATAAAATATTTATATATAAAAAACAAAAGTAGGAGAAAATGAAAGTGTAATTGCATATTATGCGACTACATGTGGAGACGTAAACAGAGCTCGAACAATCCTAAACATTTTCATTTATACATCCAAATGTATTTTCATCAGAAATATATCTACTGAAAATAATTTTGATAATGTCGATAAGCAATAACAGAGTTCTGTGCTACCGAATTTCGACAACCAGAAATTCCACATTCAACTGAACTATTTTAAATATAAAACTATCCAAGAACGTTTGTGTATATAGGTGCGATTTAATTCTAATAGCGCGTGTGATGAAACTTGGATGCAAAGCTATCCACTTTACAAAGATTTTATATCGATTATATAAAAGTTTCACACGGCATAGTACGCAATTTGTGTGGAAGAATTGGTGTGTGAAACTTTGTTTCTCTGTGTGAAAAATTGGTCTGTTGTTAAACACAAGAACATTTCTCCATTTTAAATTCATAGAAATACGTTCCTGAATTGCGATCGCCAGAACAATTTTCTAAAATTTTAACGTTAAAAAATAAAAAAATCAATAACACGTGTGAGAGCGAAAATGTACTTTTGGTGTCACCTGGTGTAGTTTGTAGGCTTTATGATGAAGTAGATAATTTTTTTATTTTAGGAAATCCATTTATACCAACAAAGACGGATTCTAAGAGAAGAAAACTAATTTGCGTATCTCTAATAGTCTTCTTTATCATATTATTCGTTTATTTGTTCCTTGAATAATGACACTGCAATATATGGATACATATAAATAGAATTATTAAAAAGAAGCTACATATTTACACATAAAATATATACATTCATAACAAACATTTACATCTGTAAACGTATTGGAAATTATATTGACACACGCACAAAAACCAAAAGTTTAATTCATTTATACTTACTTACGTATACACACATACATGGCTGCAAACATATAACACTGAAAATAAAAAGTAAATGTTATGGTTAAAATATCTACATAGGAGTACATATGAATATACATTTATCCGAATATAAATATGACAATGTAGTGCGGATATATGAATACACAAGCCTGTGCAAAATGTTTTTATTTACAATCGATGAACAGTTTTTCTTAAATGTGCATATGTAGAGGGGTTTAATAATAAAGAAACAGTCATTGCTACATCAAAGCAAAAATAAACAAATAAAAATATTCCTGACAATATTAAAGCAAAATCTTTCATGAAATGGAAATGAAACCAAGCGATATATTGAATTTCTGCTTCAAGAAATACTCTCGCGAACTTAAATTTATCTGAATGTAAAACGACGTTGGGACGACCTTCCTATAGAGTCCTTTGTTTTCTTGTGAACGTGTTCATTTGTACGTATCTATGTATAAAAGTAGCTTCTGTTTTACTGGTAATTGTACTACATTTCCTGTCACATATTCATTGATGTTTAAGACAAAGAGTGCATGATTAAAAGAATTAGAATATCATGTAGCATATTTTAAATACTCTTATGTGCAATCACTCTGGTATAATATTTCGTAAGAGATAATATATTATGGTGGTTCCATGTTGGATAATATACAGGGTGGCTCAAATAAGACCAAGTGATGTGAAACACAAACAACCTTTTTTGTTTTTTAACATAATTTATTTTTTTATTTTTTTTGCAGATTATAACTGAACTCTTGGAAATTTAAAATGAATACGTACAGTCTAAAACAACGCATTAAAATTATCGATTTTTATTATTCTTCTCAACGATAAATTGTTCGGACGCAGCGAAATTATCGTCGTTTTTTTAACATAAGATTAGCGCCCACATCTTCCATGATTACAAGTTTCATTCGCCGTTTTGAGGAACTGGGTTCAGCTGCCTACCGTCCAGGAAGAGGTGCTCATCGAAATATTCGTACTGAAGACAACATGGAAGCTGTGCAGCAGAGTGTTACAAATGATCCATCTGTCTCAACTCGTCACCGTTCCGGTCAATTGGGTATACCCAAAACAACATTACAGAGAATTTTAAAGTTGGATCTTAAGATGTATCTATACAAAGTTCAAATTGTGCAAATGACTACAATACGCTATTCGCTTTACACAATTAGCCACACAAAATGATTTTTTAAATTATCTTTTGATGACGGATGAAGTGGTTATGTGAATAAACAAAACTGTAGGTTGTGGGGTACCGAAAATCCAAGGGCAATACATCAGCATCAGTCACACTCAATCAGATGCACTGTTTGGTGCGGTGTTATGGCCACAAAAATCATCGGCCCATATTTCTTAGAGAATGAGGATGAAACGCCAGAAACGGTATCCGGGGCTTCTTGCAGAACAATGATCGACAAGTTTTTGCGCACAATGGTGGAGCAACATCCTAATTTGTGTTTCAAGAAGATGGAGCCACTGCGCACACTGCTAAGCAAACTATCGACATGCTGCGTGAAATTTTTGGTGAACTCATAATTTCAAAAAATTCAGATTTCCCTTGGCCCCCTCGTTCGCCGGATTTAACTGCGCCCGATATTTTTGTATGGGGTTATTTAAAAGACAAAGGATATGTTAACAAATCACAGACACTTGGACAGCGCAAGCAGAACATTCGAGACGAAATACGGCGCCTGCAACCAGAGACATTCCGCCGTGTAATGCAATTTTTACACTTACATGGTATTGTACAAACACTGCTCTTTTGTTGACAGAAATAAAAGTTAAATGAAAACTGCGAAGAACTACGATAAGGGATAAAAGATTAATTGGTAGGACTTTAACAAAGGAAATTGTGCCAAATATTTGGCAGCATGGCTGTTCCCTTTTAAGCTTAAGTCTAGTGAAACTTAAACACTTTTTTTGCTTTTTATAAATAGTTTTGATGAAAGCAAAAGAAAGGTGGCTAGAGAAAGTATAATTTCTTAGAATTTTGTAAATGACTTCGAAAAAACGCTTTCATTTATATATGCGTCTGTTAAAGTTTTGCTTTTCTTTCCTGACAACTACCTTCTGTGATGAAATATTCTCCAGTATTTTAAGGACTCTAGTTATGCAGTGAAGACTTGAAAATATACTCTTATTAAGTTTAAAAACAATATATTATTAAAAACCGTATTTTTATATAATTTAAAATAAAATGTTATATTCATTTGATAGTGTCATACGAGAAATTTAGTCTCCGTAACTTTGTGCGGGAACTATAAAAAAAATCACATCCTGCTTCCAAATCTCTATTATCACCGCAAATTTCCTTCAATTTCGATGCTTTGGAATTCCTGGAATTCGTCTGAACGTATTGATGTTGTTCGAACTGCTTGCAATTTCCCTATAACTTGTATGAACTTATCGGTGTTTTGTTTTTTGTTGTTTAAGCACAGTCCTATCTGTACAATGGGCGTCAATGGTATTCGTACACATCGATTCTGGAACTTTCTTTATAGTGACATTCTCAAGTATTTGTGCCATTTAATTCCTACAGGCAATAACACTTGTTTACACTTATTTTTGCAGCAATATTTTAAGTGCTGTTCTGTACATCGCCTAGAAAAAATATGCAATTGCACATTTCTGGCATCCCTGATGCTGAATTACGTCTAAACTCAATTAAACTCAATATTATTCTCAGATACATAAGAAGAATTTTTTTATCTTGTATCAATCTTATAAATTAATTTATTTTTAACCATGAAATCTCTGAAACTATATCTCATTTAATACATTATGCCCTTAAATGAACTTATGTGTCATTATATATCGCCTCCATTTTCACAAATAAAACTTAAATAAAATACATTAATGCACAAAAAATTACTTGTACTTGTCGTTTGTATTGAATTAACTTTTACTTAAAAGCAATCAGTGCGTTAATTTTAATAAATATTGCTTTTTTCCTAGTCCTTTCGTTACTAGAGCATGCAAATTCCTCCAGGATGCTTGTTGCCATAAATTAAATTAATTTAAACGCAAAAAAGATAAAATTAAATTTTAAATTGTCAGAAACAATGCTTTACCGTATGCAACCAAATACGACAACAAAAACAAATACAGGAAATTAAATGTGTTGTGGTTTGTATGATTGAAAACAGAAATACTATGTCTCAGTACATAAAATATACTTTCTTATTTTATTCTTTTAATTTAATAAATTGAAAAACTCACTTGTTTCAGCAGATTTAAATCAAATTTCAAATGTTATTGTAAAACAAAATCTAAATTCCCCTTTTAATCTAAATTTACTTATTTATGGTATGAGAACAAAGTTTGTGCATATAAAACCTTTCTTAAGAAAATATACGAGTAATAAAAGACAAAAACTTATTAAAAACGGCTAAAAATTATATAGAACTTGTGAATATTTTGATGTTGCGGTAATTATGGAACCGAATCCATAAGTACAATTTAGAACTGAATCTAAAATTTTAGTTAGTTTTTTATCTAAAAGAGGATCAGTTTTATTTCATTCAACACACATACGCACCGCAGCAGGGTTGTATTTACGTATCATGTCATTAAGTTATGAGAGCAACATCGTGTATGGAAGCGTATGATGGTTTATTATTATTACTATTAGTTGTATTATAGCATCGTGACCTGTTGGATCTACTGTGCAGCCTCTACCCATAATTCTTCAAGACTTTTTGGAAATCTCTCAACTATTGTGCGCTTTATTTTAACTATGTTGTCTGGTATTAAAATCCTTCTTCCCACGCAATTAAGTCTGCTTCTTGCCACCGCAGGGCAAACGCATAAAACATGTTATGATGTTTTGAGTTCCTCTTGACAGTGTGAGCAGGAAACACTTGCTACCACATCCATTATACTCATATGATAGTAAAGTCTGTAGTGTCCTGTAAACAATCCAGTATTAAATGCAATATCATGTCCACTGAGATTTACAATCACTTCGACGTTAATACTTTCGGGGTCATTGAGTATCTTCGGCTGCGCATGTCTGCTCGAACATTCAGTAGTCGAATAGTCTTTGCTTTTCCACAACGTGTTGTTTATGACTTAATTGTTAACCCCTCAAAAGGCTTCTGGACTTGTGAAAGGAGTATTGATGTAAATTTTGGCTAGATAGCCTGCCATTTCACTATCTACACTAAACCATAACATTTTGCATTTATTTTAAGAATTAAATAGTGCTACGTATTACAAGTTATTTAACAAATAAAAACTTAGAAATGTCTTACTTCAAAGAACGTAATTTATTTTAATCTGAAATTAAGCAAGTGAAAACAAATGAAAACAAAGTGTAAAACTCATGATTGTTATCGAAAAAAAAACACAACTTCATTCCAACTTCACAGCAATCAGTACAATTTGTATAAATTAAAATTTCACACTTTCTAGAATGACTTGTGAACGATTGTATGTAGAAGTTTTACAACTACAACCAACAACGTTATTCTAATCATCATGTGGTTTATTTTTCTCATCCTTTCACTTTTTGTTTCCTTCTATTCACTGCGTTATTTATTTTGTTTTGCGCATTCACCATTTTAACCCATCATTTATCACACTGAATTTCTAAAAGGTTGCCATTAATAAGAAAGGCGTGTGTGTAGTGAATCATAAACAACTAAGAAACCATAGATTACCTTAGTTAATACTACAATGCAGACAATAAAAATCGTTAAGAATCAATTAATAAAAAAAAGCAAAGAAAAAACTTGATACTTTTAGCCAAGCGCTAAACTGCCCAGCGAAGGATCAAAATAAAAAAAAATAGGAAAAGCTAAGTGAAAAAAAATTCACAGTTACCGTGGCGTCATGTTATAAAATTCTAATACCACTTTAAAAGGTATTCTTTTTCCACTGGTTCGATTGAATAAGCTTAAATTAAACTAAAGCTTTAAAATATGCCTCCTCTAACTGACGGTAAACAAAGATTTTAGTATAGCAACAAGACAAAAGTAACATATTCCTTTTTTTACTGCTGCCACCACAGTTTCTGCAGATTTTGAATTGCATATGTAAAACGTAGGGAGAATAATATTAAATAATTTAATGAAATCAAAACGTGAGTACAACTAATGTTTACAAAACGTGTGTGTGTTTTATTATTTTTATTTTCCTAAGAGGATTACATAGCTTTACGGTAGTCATATCTAGAAACTTCACTATATTTTGTTGACAGTTTGGTTTCCCATTTGGCATAAATAGACACAAAACAAACAATGCTTTCAAAATGTGAAAATTTATTTGAAAACCCCTTCAGTTCCTGCCATGATATCATAATATTCTGTTTAGTCATGAATGTCTTTATTGCTCAATGGGCATAACAATAACAAGACTGCCGCATTAGGGGGGAAATGAACGAAAAATTCCGCAGCTACCGCTACATTCACAGAAATTCATAGTTTAGTAAGCATTGTGAGCAAGAGAAAAATTCGTGTTACTTCTATTAAAATGAAGCAGGGGAGACGTTACATTAACTGTCAACAACAAGCGACATTTAGTCATGATTACCAACTGTTTGTGGATTTGCAACACAACATACGTGATACAAGACGTCAAACAATCGGCTTAATAAAGAAAATAATTAACTCAATTGGCCAGCAAATTTAATAAATAATTTGGTTCAGACCATTATCGGGATAAAGTTCCCAGTGCTTAAAAAAGGGGTTGAAAATTAGACATCTGAAATGTGGTACAGCTAAGCCAACCGCGGCACGTAGTAAGACCGCTTCATAATTTAGTAACAAGTAAAATGATAATGCAAATTTTCACAATTACTTTCCTTACAGTGATTTAGAAATAATCCAGAAGTTACCAAAATTGATTCTCCCTAGCAATACCTCTGATCCATCTTCATAGTTTAATATGGCTGATCCTCCTAAACGTTAATCGATTTTAATTAGCTTGAGTTAAGAGGTCAGTAATGCCGAAAAACTAACGCGTAGCAAAAGTAGTTGAAATCGGTCAGATTACGGTCAGATTACTGCCCTTGTTGTTTTGCAAGTTTTTTTACACAATTTTCTGTCTTCAGTTTAGGAGTAACAAAATGAATGCAAAATGTAACAAATTTTATACTTTCACTATCATTTCTTCAACGACATCATATAGCACTCAATGTTGCCTGCGAGGTTGACGTCTTAAAATACTAATAAAAGGACCAGAGGATGCAAGAGGACGGTCCATGCAGACGATGCAAGATATCAGTATTTGTTGAAATCATATACAATCACTAATGGTCTCCTACTAGTGAGCCTTATTTTTTATTAGAACTTACGTACTCTTAATCCATTTTGCTTTGAACACCCTTTATTTAGAATCCATTTATACTTTCTTTCCTTCATACATAGTTATTTTATTTTATTTTATAAGAAGGATAATGTCGATTTTTCGAAAATTTGTCATAAACCTAGCCAGGATTAAATTGACTACAGGCTTTAAAGACTAGAGTGGTTTTACAAAAAGCCTTAGCGTTTCTTTCGAAAATTTTTATATACATTAAGAAATATAATTGTTAGGATAAAAAAGTAGTAAATTTTTTAAGTTAAGCGAAATCTCTTAAATAGGATTATTGTCACTACAACCAAGAGTAGATACAAATAAAATCTACTTCCCCTTGTTAGTTTGTTTGCCTTAAATGTTTTTTAAGTGGCTTTTGAGAACACAAAAAATACAGCACTTGTTATATAATTTACTACCTCCCCGTTTGTATTCTGTCTTTCTCCCTGTTCTGTTAAAATTTGTAATTCGTTGACTTTCGTAAGTTCGAAACTGTCTATTGTCATTAAAATGTAAAACAGATAAAAATGATTTATTTACTTAATGTTTCCAGTCGATGTTTCTGCATTTTCATACATCCACAGCACGTCAGAACACAATACACATACATATCCACCTATTCGTCCCAACTCGTTGTTTTTTTAACGACTTGTAGGGTGTCGTCATTTGTAAATATACCGCAAAATAAACTAACAGCAATAAAATCAACAACAACTACGACACTAAAATAAAGTAAAATTAAAGTTTTATTCAAAGTGATTGATATTACTGGTGTTAAATCTTACGCATAAAATGTAAATTTTATTTCACATTTTTTAACCTCCATGAAGAAATAAATGTTTGTTTGATGGCTGGTTTTTCTATCACTTTTTGTTTGTTTTGAGGTTGTGAATACTACCAGTACACGTCTATCCAGAAAGTGTTGAAATGTGTCTGGGTATTTGGTGTTTACATATTTGTGACATCATCATTCGTTTTAATAAATCGTTTTATTGAAGTAATGGATAAATAATCGCTTTATTTATTACCAATTTTTTGTTGTATCTTTTAATTTAAAAACAATTGGTTCTGCTAAAATACAACAATGCAGGATGTAGAAGAGATTTTTCATTACTGCAATATTTTTATTAGAATTTGGTATTTACCGTAAATTTATTTATGCGACAAATTTTAATGTTTAATTAAATAAAGTCGTATTTTTAGGGTTTCTAATTAAATAAATATGTTTTATTTTTATTGTTTTTTTCAAACTACAAATATTATTAATTATTAAGTAATTTTAATTTTTAGGCATGAGTTCGTTTTTCTTTCTATTCAGAAAGAGAATTATTTATTTTAATGTGGACAACCTTGAAAACAGTAAAAGTTTTTAATTTTTATTAGACATCTAGCTGAATGGAATGCATTTTCTATGCCGCTACACCCGTTATCAACATTCTTTGTGTCTTATCTGCAAATTGTGTGTCTAAAGAACTTCTATTTATACCAACATTTAAGACAAATGGAATACGAGAATGAATTATTTCTCAATTTTTGAATTTTTCATATTATAGTCTTTTTCCTTGGTTGAGAATGAAGTTTTACAACATACTAACTTTTTCTGTTATTGAATTCTATGTTACCAAATGCAATATGCTTTTAGCCAACCATTTAGGTCTAAAAGCAGTGTAATTATGTAATAAGAATTGTTTGCCAATTCCATTATAAAATTGACGACCTTCGGTACTACGAGAAGCTCACCTTCCTTACAAAAGGAAATGCATATCATCAGAAGTACCCCTTTATCTTTCACTAAGCCTGGTTTTATATTACTTGCACTTAAATACGCTTTATAAATCTAAAAAAAGAAATAGAATTTCTAAAAAAGTGTTGTAAAATAAATCAACGAACTTAATAAGTCGACGAACTTAGTGGCTTAGATTAAAATTTATTTGCCCTTTATTTATAGATAACTTTAAATTTTGAGGGTAAAATCGACTTCAAAAGAACATCTGCATTTGCATGTTGGTAACTGAACTCACACAAGAATATAGAGATTCGATATAGAATAAATATTTTATTAAAATTATAGATTTTCTTGACCTTTGTGTAGCATCATCAGGAAATAAGAATTTACAAACCAACAAACAAAATAATATGTTTATGAAAAATTATTGTCACAAAAATTCAAAAATGTTTTAAAATTAACATAAAACAAAAATAACCTGAGGTTTAAAAATAATTTAAAAAAAATGTGAATACAGTTATAAGCGTCGTTTTATATTAGAAATGTTACAAATTGTTAATACACCTTGTACACAAAGAATTAATTTTAAGGCAGACACAGATAATGTTGCACAGATATATAGACACTTAGTTCATAGAATAAGATAATTAATATAAGTATCTTTTTAGGGTTTTTTGAATTATGTCTTATTATTTAAAAAAGTTTGGTAAACATGTTAATACAATTGTAACATTATTTTAAAATGATTTTCAGTGTTAAGTTTCATTAACTGTATTTACATTTTCTTAAAATATTTTAATTTTATGGTAACTTTGGAAAATTTTTGAATTTTTGTAACAATAATTTTTAATAAACATATTATTTTGTTTGTTGTTTGTAAATTTTTATTTCCTGATGATGCTACACAATGGAGTAGCGAAATATCGGAAAATAATAATATAATATTTTAACAAAAGACCTTCAAGCTTGAAGAATTTTAATAAAATAAATATTTTATATTATCGTATAAAATACTTCTGCAATACCATTTATAAAAATCGTGTACAAACGTAGCAAAAAAAATGTTTCTATTCATATATCAATTAGATTGCACTTTTATAATTTGATAAAGTTACGGAAAATTGTTTACACTGTAATTAATTTATGTTATATCCTCTGCTTTTCTTTATACATATGATACTTTACTTTAAACAGGCTTTTCACAAATTGATTTTATTTTAAATAAAAGAAATTTTGTGTTTATTTTAATCAATTCACTAACCACGAAATCGATGTTTTAACAATATATTTATGTAATAGTACATTAATTTTTCTCACATAAAAAAAATACAGCAGCGACGACTATATCGTGCTATGAATAATATGATTACACAGAGAGGACATAGAATATAAAGACGTAATACAATATCAATAATGTGTCATTTAATACCCATTGAAAATGCCATTTAAAACTAAATATCAAATCATTTGTTTTCCAAACATACAACAGCCACCACCATATAGCCTTCATCTCAATTCTCTGTGCTTTAAAATCGAACACAAGCATACTTTTACACGAACACACAGCAGTAGCCACGAAAAAGAAATTCGAAAATACAGCAAATATGTTCAACAAATTTGTAATGTAAATGTTAACACAAGAGACCAACAGCTTCAAATAAAAATAGAAAAGTAAACAACAAAAGGAACCACTAAAAGAGTAATTTGTTTTTTTTTACTTATCATTTTGCTTTTTTCTTCGAATAAAAAAGCAAAAAATCGACTTGATATATCCGAATTAATCCCACTGCGAAATTTCTAATAAAAGCAACACCAATACGTCAACCGATTTGTCTGACTTCTCGATAGCTACTTAATAAACTAATTTATTTTAAAGTGAGCATACCAGAAAAACTCAAAAGATAAAAAAGTGATCATTTAGACAAAAACACAGACATTCTTGTAAAAACAAAAAAAAATACAAAGTATAAGATTGATGAGTAAAACGTGCTGTCGGTTTTTTTTTATAACAGACACACTTTTACCCAAAAAGGAAAAAATAAATGGTTGCAAGAGAAAATAGAGTAAAGAGAGCAAAAAAATAATAAAGCACAAAGAACTCACATATTCATATCCTTGACAAACAACAGCAAATTGAGAGCTGAAAGTATTTTAATCGAACAACTTCATGACCAACATAAAAAATACAAAGTGTGCCTTCGTTTGCATCAATATATGATGCTATTTATTCTTCACATATGCATTTTAAAACATACATACATATGTGCGAAAGGTACTCAAGTATCTCTAGTGAATGCACATCTTTCATAGCAATTTATCTGTACAGACACACATGGGCTTTTATTGCTATAAAAACATGTGATGTCCAAAAAACATCTCTTCATCAAAAATATAAAGACCGTCATTCATTTTACTACCTGAGTGTGTATCCGTATGTGGAGCAACATTTGCACAAAAGAAACCCATTTTCCTTTACTATTTTCCTCTTTTTCTCGCACAATCCGTAGCCCTTCACTGAATTTAGTAGTTAAGGTGCGCAGATGTTTACGATCACCACTGAAGGGAAAGGTCACTGTCGCGTAAAAAAATTAACTATTTTAAATAAATTAATAAATTTAAACGACGCGAAGGATTTTTTAATGTTTATTTATTTCAGGTTCGACAACTAATGACTTAAATTTAATACAATTTTGATTTTCAACCACAAAAGAATATAGAGAAAGATTTTTGAAAGTGGTCCGTTATAATAAGCAACAATATAATATTGATTTTCAATGATCTTATAACTAATAAATGTACAAACATATTTAAGTACATATTCAAAACCAAATAAGAAAGAGGATCGAACAAGAATTTACACTAATAACAAACGTTAATATTTGCAAAGAAATTTACACTAATAATAATGAAGGTTATAGGCATGTATTAAAACAACAACATTAGGGTTTAGCAACGTATAAACAAACAAAGAGATTAATAAACAACTAGCGATGGCACTTTAATCAGTGATGAGAGCGTGACTATAACTGATTTCCCCCAACAGTCACCAAATACTATTTTGTTGGATACGATCTTAAAGAGATACCTTATCATTACTTATGGGTAATCCCCAATTTATCTTTCAGTATGTTTATCTTATAATCGTTGTATGACACGCCGCTACAGACACGATAAAAAATTCATTACCAAAGTGATTGATAATTCCTTGATCTGTGCAAAATCTTCTGTGATCTAAATCCTGCCTGTTGGCAGCAATAATCTTTATTGAATCGCCGGTTTTCTTTTTAATCATGTGGTACCCTCATGTACTCTTATACATACGTTTGGAGACACTTTTTTTTAGTACTTGCTTTCATTTCTCGCAGAGTCATGTTTCTTTTTCATTTTCAAATTCGTTTCACCAATTTATTAATTTTCTAGTAGCACTATTTACTAAAATATATTAAAAATATGTCATTGCGATTAATAAATTAATATTGAATTTAATGTAGATAAAATAATGTAATTTTATTGTTTTTCCGAACTACAAAAATATTATTAATTGTTAAGTAATTTCAATCTTTAGGCATGAGTTCGTTTTTTCTTTCTATTCAGAAAGAGAATTATTTATTCAATATGGACAACCTTTTTTGAAAACAGTAAAAGTTTTAATTCTATTAGACATCTAGCTGAATGGAATGCATTTTCTATGCCGCTACGCACGTTATCAACATTCTTCGTGTCTTATCTACAAATTGTGTGTCTAAAGAACTTCTATTTATATCAACATTTAAGACAAATGGAATACGAGTACGAGCAATTTCTCAATTTTGAATTTTCCATATTATAGTCTTTTCCTTGGTTGAGAATGAAGTTTTACAACACTCTAACTTTTCTGTTATTGAAATCTAGGTTACCATATGCAATTTTGCTTTTTAGAGTGTTGTAAAACTTCATTCTCAACCAAGGAAAAGACTATAATATGGAAAATTCAAAATTGAGAAATTGCTCGTACTCGTATTCCATTTGTCTTAAATGTTGATATAAATAGAAGTTCTTTAGACACACAATTTGTAGATAAGACACGAAGAATGTTGATAACGTGCATAGCGGCATAGAAAATGCATTCCATTCAGCTAGATGTCTAATAGAATTAAAACTTTTACTGTTTTCAAAAAAGGTTGTCCATATTGAATAAATAATTCTCTTTCTGAATAGAAAGAAAAAACGAACTCATGCCTAAAGATTGAAATTACTTAACAATTAATAATATTTGTAGTTCGGAAAAACAATAAAAACTTACTAATCGCTGGGCACGGCGAGAAATTTATATACATAATAATATATTAATGTAATTTTATTTTCCTTTAAATAAAATATCCATTGAAATATTAATTATAAAACTTTATCCTTTAGATAACAAACATTCCTTGAATTTACAGTTTATTTATTGCTTGAATTTGTGCGCTCAATTGATTTTCAATCAATAGTGTTTTTCTTTTCTCAACAAATCAAATCTATGAATGTATTGGTATACTGTACACGTATGTATATGTAGTTGTAACAATATTGTTTTAGTACCAGTGTACGATGTCTCGTATATCTTTTCATGAGTTGTTACATTCAATTTCGAATTTCAAATAGTGGAATGGTGTTAATGATAATATATTTTAATATATTTTCAACTTATATACAAATCGGAATATACATTAATATAAGGAGCAGCTTTACTTTTTATGACTTTATGTTAATGTTATAAAAGTAGAAAATAAATATTTATCGATTCTACATGATCTAAATATTGTATACAACTATAAATTTTTCACTTTTTTGTTATTTTGTTAATGTTGGAAGTAAATAATGTCGTAGTTAATTCAATCAAAAATTTTAATCAGTTAATAAATGAAACAAATAGGAAATTGTTTTGAGTGTAAATGCGTGACTAATTGAATTAAAAATAAATATAGCTATGATTGTTTAGCCATTCTTTAGTTCACGTTCTCATACAAGAAAGATCCCTATCACTCTTTTTTGTTTACAACAGTAATCGAAAATATTAGGGGAACTCACTCTTGGTTGTAAACAACCCTTGCAAACCTTGCAAATGTAGCAAGTCTAGCAAATATGCTACATTTTTCAAAACCATAACAACAAAATATATGAAATTAAAGTTTTCTATACTTGAGCAAATATGCTATGGCAAAAATCGTTGCAGATTAGTAATTTGCAATGCTAAAACAGCTGTGTATTTCATTTTATTTTTAAAAAACAACTAGACACCTGCGCTTACAAAGTTTCACGGCGGTAGAATCGTCTCAACAACTGCCTGTGAAGAATTAAATTCAAATTAAAACTGTTAACAATTTTTGCTAAAATAGTAAGAATTAAAATATCAAACAAAATTCCATTAATTGATAAAAGTTGTTAGAAAGTTTATGCACATACCAAATACCTTCTTTGCGTAAACATTTTAAAGGCGGCATTAGCGTTTATATACTGGCTGCGGCTTAGCTTATTGCTTGGGGCGAAGTTACTTTATGTAACTTTGTAATAAATTGGCAACACGCTTAAAAAAGACATTCACGCTTTGTGGCAGAAAATCATACAACGTGTGCAAATATTGTAGATATGCAACGAAGAGTGTTTTCCGCTATTGCTAAAAATATTATTTAATAATAAATATACTACGATCAAAACACTTTGTAATAGAACTTCTGGTGAGAACTCATATTATGTTTGGTTCAGACGTTCGTGATAACAACTACAGACTAAGATCTTTTCCGGAGTGATTGGTTTTCAAATGCTGAATGATTGGGTATCTATGTAAAATCATCAATTTCATGCAATTATAAGGACCAATTTCGAGCTTCATAGTGATGAAATCGTTGATGAAGAAGTAAATGCTAATAATTATTTAACAAATATTATTAGTGACGAATTTCCCTCCAAAACTCAAAAACTATAATACTTGGTTTATGAAATATTTAAAAACGATCAACAAACTATACTGGATCCAATAAACAAACCGAATTAAAGAATTAGAAACAAGATAAGCTTTCCACACTTACTCTTGGCTACACGGATGATATTTGAACTGGTGATTTCAACGCTAATATTCTAATTGGCAGAAGTTTTTTGAATGATATAAGTGCCATTGGTATAAATTTAATAAATAATTTAACGGCAACTTATTTTGCACCCGCTGGCAGTACGTCACACGATCATTGTTTTGTGTATAATCTTCCCCGATTATTTGACAAATATTCTGCTCCTTTTTCTCAAAAAACTATTACATTTTCATTTTATATGAGTTTTTATTATCAGTGTTAAACCAAACAATAACGTTTTGTGATTTTAATAAAATAGATTTTAAAGTCCTTGACAGGGAATTAATAACAATACCATAGAACCAAACATTACTAATACTCACGGCGGATAAACATGTAACTTTCTTACAATGCAACATACAATATTCATATAAAAAAAGTGTTCTCATTAAAACTAAAATTATTAAAAAAAATTAGAAATCATGGTTTTCATATGAAATTAGAGCCCAAGTCGCCGAAAGAAATATATTATTAGCGTTTGCTCCAAAATTAAATTGAGAAAAATTCGCTCGATGGTTATCACTAGTAATTGTATGCAAATCGAAAATAGAGTAAATGTTAACCAGTTAAACTTAAAATTTGTCAATACGTTAATGCGAAAAGAGAAAAAAATATTTCTATATTAATTATGAAACTTTATATTGAAATTGGGATTTATCTCTTATTTAGCTACTGCTAAATAAGGCTAATTCGTATTGTACCACATTTTCGTCAATAAATAAATGAAAAAGAAAAATAAATTATCCTTTTTAACATATTTTTTTGAAGTCTCTGTTATAATATCCGTAATAGTTGTCATATATATTCCAACACTTTGCTAAAAATTAAATATAAGAACACCAAGATATAAGTTAAAGAGAAATTAATGATCAGGGCTGGAAAAGGATTTATGAGATAATTTTACCTCAACTTTATTAATAAAAGCAAACATAATTCTTTGCTGTTTCTAGTATTAGTTAAAATTTTTCTTTTTGCTATTGGTATTTGCAACCTTACAGTTCAGTTACCCTGATAGAACTATATCATATATATGACGCTTTATTTTTAAAACTAGACTTCAATGCCAAATACAAAGGGCAGGCCCTTTTTCACAGTCCCTTCAGATACACGAAATTTTACTGTATATCTGAAACTATTTTACAAAAAATTATAGTTTTTTATTTTCTCTTTGGTTTTTATTGTTCACTTAGTTAATAAAAAAACCAAAATTTGTGCGGGAAAAATCAGAGATCAGAGCTGTAAATCTTAATGGTTGATTATAATAATTGCAGAGACCAGAGGTGTAAGTTAAGTAGGTTATTAAGGAGTGTACCACTGTATTATAACGCTGCATATACGGTGCCTTTTACATTATGTAATAATTGACAAACATTTTTTTTAATTCTCTTAGGCACGTTTTATATTATGAAGTTTGAATGACAGACAGGCGAAGTTTGTTAGAGAAGGCCGTGCGTAGTACACGGCTCTGTAGTCGACATTTTTTGTTTTCTTTATTTTCATTTTCTTGCTCCATATAATTTTTCTCCGTTCACTCCCATTTGAGTATTGTTGGCTGTATAACACAAATTATGAAAAGTAAGAAAAATCCACAAATGTTTGGGCAAGTTCAAAAAATAATTCAAAGAATGTTTGTCATTCAATTTCCATAACGTAAAAGCCCTCTTCTTATATTGTAATTATTGAAATATCTAGTTAGAATGAAAATGATTTAATTTGAAGTTGTATTTATTTTCAAATTATATTTGAATATATTTTGAGAACATTTAAGTTATGCATGTATCATCGAAATCTGTCTTGATTTCATTTTCTGTATGGTGCCAAAGAATATATTTAGCATGATAAGTTAAATTAACTTAAAAGTTAAAACACTAAACATTTTTTACTCTGCGAAATGCGAAACAGTCAAGAAGTATTATAATAGATTCACCAAAATGCAATGTTATAAGTACTTACTGTTGGATACCTTGTACCGTAAGCTTAGGAAGTCTGCCTTTAAATCTAGATTACACATCTACGCATAAAAAACATAAAACAACACTTGGATTGCAACTAACTAGTTGAATTCGAACCCTAATAGTTTTATTTTATATTATTATAAGCACATATATCAAAATCAAAGTTGGCTTTTAAATAATTCACTTAAAACTCAAACACTAAGCAATCTTAATCTCAGAGACATTTTACAACTCTCAAATCAAAAAACAATACACAATGTTGCAAGAATGATAAACTAAAGATTATGCCATCAGTCACACAAAATTAAAACTTTCTGTGCATGTTGAATCAATGACGTCACGCAATTTGTGTTCCTATTGGCTAACGATTTTCGACTGTCAAACTATTATATTTATATGTAAATATAACAGTGGGACAATTTAACTTTTGTTTCTACAAAATTATTTATTAGCAAAAACTTTTTTTCAAAAATGTATTTATTGAAAACTCAATAAATAAAAATTATCCAGCAATATTTTATTAATTGAAATATTATATGAAAATAAAATAAAGTGAAAAAAGGTTTTTTATGTTATTATTTTATTCATTTTCCTTTTTCTTTTGTTAATATTTTGAGAAATTTCAGTATTTAATAATCTCATTCTAAAGTACATTCTACATCTAAAAAAAGTTTTTTCACTTCATCCTTTCCTTCAATGTCCTTTGCTTCCAACAAGTGTTTTTGGATATACCCGCTCGTAATCATCAATTGTTCTGCATTTAATTTCAAAAAAATGGCATCACACGATTTTAATGTTTTCATTAGTGCATCTGATAGCTTACTTAGCCCACCTTCACTTAGGTGGTTGACCCATGTATACGTCGAGTTCTCTAAAGGATTCATTGCAAGATTGGGGTTTTCGTTTTTTAACTTGTGACAAATATATCCGGCCAAATTCTCTAAACCGTCATACTGTAGGTCTTCTAATTCTATTTCATTATTTTCGTGTAATATGTCCTCTGGGGTATCAGTATTAATGTTCTTAAATATAGTACCTGTAGAAACCAGAGGAAAAATTAAACACCTTTATTTTAAATTGTATGTCGAGATTTACCAGTTAAAGTTATATCTTTTTTAACATCCTTGTTATCAATGATGAATCCACTATCAATAAAATGGTTTTTCAAAAGCTTGATTAGATGTGGAACATCATTGAACACAAATATTTTTGTGTCGTCGTATAGAAACCTAAAAATTTAAAAAATACAATAACAATCTGATAGATGAGTATTTGTATAAAACGTACCAAGGATTATTCAAATCTACTTCTAGTTCATTGAACAATTTTCTATTTCCACCACCTAAATCGCAAACAATTGCCACAATTGTGAAACCACACTGCTTCATTGTTTTCAATATATTAAATAAAATAGTTTTTGACATTTGGCAGTCGCAATCATAATATATTGGTTGCTTCCAATTTGCAATTAAACCTTTTCAAACGAATAGAAAAACGTTATATTAAAAAACTTCAAGTTGACATAAGTAACTGACCTCTCAGCAAAGCTACTTGGATGTAATTAGCTGGAGCTAGCATAGAGTCTGTTGGATTGTCGTAGCAGTACTTTTTTTTCGCTTTTTCCTTAACAACCTGTAAGCCTTGGCACTTGTGGAATACAAAGTAATAGATTGGGCAATATATGCCTCTGTAAAATTTTGCCTTTTATCCCCATTTTTAAGTTTTTTTATTTGGCCTTTTGTAAATAAACATTTCAATGAATTCTCCAAATTTACGTTTGAAGAACTTAAGCTCTGAACTTGCCGAGTCAAATTTTTTATGGTGATGGCTGATTGACTTTGTGACATTTTCAGAATACTATTCTCCTGGCGCAATGCATCTCTAAAAATAATTTTAAATGAGCATTTGTAATTTTTTTCAAAAGCTTACATACATTTTCATTTCCAAACTTTTTATGTACTGTTGTAAACTGTCTTCTTGAATTTCAGTCGTCATTGGAGAGCTTTTATCCTCGCACTTTAGAATTTCAACGTTGTTTTCAATTTCAACTTCGGTTGCAGTTTTAACTTTGTTTGGAATTTCAGTTTCCTTTGCTGTATCGACCGTATTTATGGTCGGAACTGCTCCCAGTTTTAATTTTGGTGTACGCCGGTTGCTAAATCCTGTTCTTAACTATTAAGTAAAGGACTGCTAAATTTATATTGTGGAACTTACCCATTTCAAATTTTAAATTTCTTTCAAAATCTTCTTGGGTGAAATGTAAGGAACAAATTTTCTCCTTTTCAACATTTATGGCTTTCCACCTGTTGCAAAAGTGTACCCAAGACTTCCTTTGAACTGCATTTTTTGGAAATTTAAAAATTATTAAAATTTCATTAAAAATACGGGATAAATTATTCTTTTTTAATTTCTCACTTGTTTTTTTACCACTATTTTGCTTGCACTTGCCACTGCACACTTCATGTTGTTATTTTCCGGCAATATTTCTTTTTAGTTTTTCTTTGTTTTGTAGCTTTTTTAAGAAACTTCACTAATTTATTTTATAATGTTAATTTTTCACTAAATTTTTCACAAAATTCGATGTATATTTCAAGAATAAATAAATATTTTTTTGGAAAACTGTCAATGTAATTTATATTGCAGGGCTGCCAACTTTCACGTAATGCACACATTTTTCAGAAGAAATGTTAATTTTCACATATGAAAAATACTTGGAAACCTTTCAAATAGCCCAATTACGTCATCTAACGGGAAATCATGCGCAAGGCGTAATCTTTAGTTTATCATTCTTGCAATGTTGTAAGTTTTAGAAATTTAAAATACATTAAATGTTATTTATAATTTATATAAAAGTAAAAAATCAACGTTCTTATGAAAATATGGCAGAGCATTGTTTTTATTTTTAAAAAATATTTCTTATTTTAACAATTTCAATAAAAATTTTGTACATGTTTAAAACATTAAATTTGGTGTATCTGGCTTTTTCCCAAAGGATGAGTTTAACTTGGAATTTTAAAAACAAAACTCAGGATCAAGTGAAGGCTCTTTATAGTAGAATTGCCAGATGTAGTTGTCGAATTGTTGTGGAAAAAGTTCTTAGGACAACAATTGTTTAAAATTGGGGTTAAGTGTTTTCAAGTCGTCTACGTAGAGCTGTTTTAAACTTGGTGTATCAAGCTTTTTCCCGAAGGATGAGGTTTGACTTGGAATTTTAAAAATCAAGACTCAGGATCAAGTGAAGGCTTTATAGTAAAAAAAAGGTTATAGACAAATTATAAGTTTGATATTAATAAAAGTACTACAAAGTTTAATATATTTGCTATTTTTTCATTACTTACTTTATTTATAGCGGCTTTAATTATTTATCCATTTTTTCAATTTTTGTGGAGTCCAATGATTTAAAATGCCATTCTTTTTGGGTCTAAACATTCTAAGGGAGTTAGCAAAACGTAGCAAATATCGCATCTTTCTCCTTTTATATAAAATTGTATATTTTAGAGATCATTTTTATCAAATTTTATATTTTAAATTTATGATATTTTAATCTAGCGTTAGGCATAAAAAGATATAATTATACTTACTTCTTCGTTTTTTCCAATAGGTGTTGAATTTGAATTTAATTTACTTTCCGATTTATCCAGAATCTCAACAATTTTAACTTTTTCCTCTTCGTCTGCATTTTCATCCCCTAGACTCAGGACAAATTGAAGGCTTTTTGTAGAATCGCCTGTTACAGTTGTTAAATTTTTGTGTGAAGAAGGATCTTCGGACAACAATTGTTTTAAATTGGGGTTAAATGCTTTCGAGTCGTCCGCGTAGAGCTTTTTTAAACATGGTATATTAGGCGCTTTCGCGAAGGATGAGTTTGACGTGGAGTTTAAAAAAAAAGACACAGGATCAAGTGAAGGCTTTTTATTGTAGAATCGCCATCTGTAGTTGTCGAATTGTTGTTGAAAATGATCTTCGGACAACATTTGTTTCAAATTTTGGTTAGGCGTTTTCAAGTAGTCTACGTAGAGCTCTTTTAAACTTGGTATATCAGGCTTTCTCCCGAAAGATGAGTTTGACTTGGAATTTTAAAAATCAAGACTCAGGATCTAGTGAAGGCTCTATAGTCAAAAAGAAAGTTATAGACAAATTATAAGTTTGTTATTAACAAAATGTGGATATGCCCAGAAGAACTAGAAAGTTTAATAGCGACATTGATTATCTATCTACCCATTTCTTCAATTGTTGTGGAGTCCTATGGTTTAAAATGCCATTCTAATTGCGTCTAAGCATTCTAAGAGCGTTAGCAAAACGTAGAAAATATCGCATCTTTCATTTCTTGCTTCCAATTCGTTTTGTTTTTCCGTACGGGAAAGCTTTTATAAAAAATTTATATATTTGAGATAATTTTTATAAAATATTATATTTTAAATTCATGAAATTTTTTTCCGTTAGCCATAAAAAGATATAATTTATACTTACTTCAACGTTTTTTTCCAATCGATGTTGAATTTGAATTTAAATTACTTTCCGATTCACCCTGAATCACATCATCTTGATCCACAACGACTTCAACTTTCTCCTCCTCGTCTGGATTTTCATCCCCTAGACTCAGGATAAACTGAAGGCTTTATAGTAGAATCACCTGCTACAGTTGTCAAATTTTTTTGTAAAGAAATACCTTCGGACAACAATTTTTTCAAATTTTGGTATGGTGTTTTCAAGTAGTCTACATAGAGCTCTTTTAAACTTGGTATGCTTTCTCCCAAGAGATGAGTTTGACTTGGAGTTTTAAAAAACAAGACTCAGGATCACGTGAAGGCTTTTTATAGTAGAATCTCCAGCTGAAGTTGTCGAATTGTTGTGGAAAATGATCTTCGGACAACAATTGTTTTAAATTTTGGTTATGTGTTTTCAAGTCGTCTACGTAGAGCTCTTTTAAACTTGGTATATCAGGCTTTTTCTCGAAGGATGAGTTTGACGTGGAGTTTTAAAAACAAGACTCAGGATCAAGTGAAGGCTTTTTATAGTAGAATCGCCAGATTCTACAGATAATTATAAAAAAATGCAGTAAAAATTAAAATTTCTATTGATATCGAATGCCGTAATTTGGCCAAAGAATATCCTGAATGGAAAAAATTACGCACAATAAAACTTTAAAAAATTTTAAGAACAAATTAAAACTTACTTGCTCCACAAGAAAACTCAGCACCAATCACGCAACACCGTCTATAAATAAAACATTATTAATACATCTTAATATTATATAAAGTATAAAAAAATTGTGGACAACGCAATAATTTCAATTAACGCCATTTTTCAAAATTTCAAAGATTTTCTTACATTGCACATAAAAACTTAGTTTGAAATAAAATAAACATTTATATAAAACATCAAATTAAGTTAATATTTATGAACTTAAATTTATTAACTTTTTATTTTTATTTATTGGATCTGTCTAAACGACATTTACAATAAGTATTAAAATCTTAACCTAAAAAATACTTAAGCTGTTACTGCTACTGCAGGACTCAGCGTTTAGATCGAAAGTTTATCATACCAAATCAAAAGTCTGCACTCTTTTGAGACGCCGATGGCCCTCAAATAAAAGTAAGTCCCTCGCATATGGATTGGGATGATTAGTAACTTTTGCAACGTAGCTCGTGCACAATTTTTTTATCTCTTCTGGGATGGTAGGAATATTGAGATCCTTGTGGATGTTAATATTTCGTATGTACCAAGGAGCGCCCGTAATCATTCTCAGGATCTTTGACTGCCTTCTTTGTAGCTTTTCAACATTTGATGCGGATGCAGAACCCCACAACTGGATACCATACGCCCATATCGGTTTTAAGGCAGCTTTGTATATTAGTACTTTGAGGTCTAAGCTCAGTGCAGAATGTGGCCCAATGAGCCAGAAAAGCTGGGCGGTTTTAATTTTAAGCTGTGTAATTTTGGCTGCAATATGGTAGACCCACCTCAGACCAAGATCCAGGTGTATTCCCAAATACTTTACTTGGCTCTGCTCTGGGATGGTTACTCCATTTATAGAAATGGGTGGACAATTGTTTTTCCGCAGCGTAAAAGTTATGTGAAGACTTTTTGTGGCATTGACTTTTATCTTCTACTTATTCAGCCATTTCTCCAAATCAGCAATGTGCTTTTGAAGCTGTTGAAATGCCACATCCGGCTGTTTATGGATACTTAAAAAAGCTGTATCATCAGCAAATGTGGAAGTGTACGTGTGTGGACTTGTAGGCAAATCTGCGGAATATAAAAGATATAGAAAGGGCCCGAGTATACTCCCTTGCGGGACACCAGCTGAGATTCTTTTAATTGATGAATATGTGGTTTTTGATCTTACAACAAAAGACCTATTTTCCAAATAGTTCTTGAGCAGTTTGTGAACGTTTTCGGGAAATAGTGTTGAAATTTTGTATATTAGTCCTTCGTGCCATACCTTGTCGAACGCTTGTGATATGTCGATAATTAGTGCAGAACAATACTGCTTACTTTCAAAAGTTTCGCGAATTAAATTCGTAATTCTATGGACTTGTTCAACAGTGCTGTGTTTTCTTCTAAACCCAAATTGGTGGTTGGGAATTAAGTTTCTCGAATCGATATGCGACGCTAAAGATTTCAAAATTAACCGTTCGAATATTTTTGAGAGAACGGGCAGTAAACTGATGGGACGATATGATGAAACCTGCGTAATGTCTTTGCCAGGCTTGGGGATCATAACTATTTCCGATTGTTTCCAAGATGGTGGAAAGTAGCCGATTCTTAACATCGAATTGTAAATGAACAGTAAGCTTCTCAGGGCTGAATTAGGCAGATTGATAATCATAGTGTTAGTGATTTTGTCGCTACCGGGAGACTTTCTTGGGTTCAGATCGCTGATAACTGCTCTCAGTGCATTTAGGCGAATTTTTACCGGGTGAACAACATGTTCTTGAACAGCAATTGATGTTAAACAAGAATCTGTTTCATTAGGAACAAAAACTTTCTCCAGGTACTTGGCAAACTCTTCCGCTTTGTCGTTGGAATTTTTCGCCCACTCTCCATTTTGTAGGCGAATAGGAGCTTCATAAACAGTAGGACGTTTCATTTTGCGGACTGCCTTCCACAAGCTGTAGTCCGTCTTCTCGGTGGCATCTAAGGTCTGCAAGAAGTTTTTCAGATTTAACTCCTTTTCTTTTTGAAGGGCCATACGCAACCTTATCTGGCATTGATTTAGTTGTGTCTTTAGAACAGGGGATCGAAACTCCTGCCATTGGCGCCTTAGCTGTCTTTTTTCTCTTATTAGAGTTAAAATATGGCTTGGAGTATTAGTGGGCCTCTTTGCGCATAAAGAGCCAGTGGGTGTTGTTGACCTGACGGCGTTAGAAAGTATATCTGAGAAATGGTTTACAGCCGAATGAATTTCACCTTCGGTCTTTAATGAGATATTTTGTGGCAGGTGTGCGCTTACATACATTTTATACTTTAGCCAGTTAGTCCTTTTATTTGGAAAGATAGGATTATATTGATACACATTTTGTTCCTCGCTGTGTAATGTTAAGAAGGTTGGGGAGTGATCCGAAGACAGGTCTAGAGAAGGAATGAGAGTAATGTGCTCTCGTTTTATATTTCCCATTACCGCAAAATCAATCACGTCGGGAATCTTGTTTAGGAGTAACGAGGCGGGAGTAACGAGGCGGGAGCCCCAAAACGTATGCTTAGCGTTAAAGTCTCCAGCCGCTAAGAATTTTAAACCTAAAGTTTTAAAAAAAATTGGCAAACTGCTCCTTACTAATGATGTGCCTAGGAGGACAGTACACTGCTGATATAGCGACCCCTGTGGCAGGTATGGTGATGGTTGTAGCCTGTATGTGTTCTGTTTTATATTCAGGCATAAGGAAATGATCCACATCTTTGCGAACGAGGATTGCTGAACCTCCACAAGCTCTACCACTTGGGTGTTTAGTGTCATAAGTAAAATACCCATTTATCCGAAAACAATTTTTGACTGAAAAATTGGTTTCGGAAACAAGCAAAACATCTATTTGATGTGTGTGCAGGAATTGTTTAACTTCGTTCTTATGTTGGCTTAAGCCGTTAGCGTTCCAGAAACATATTTGCAGCTGGTTCGTTTTTTATTTTGTAGCAAAATTTGCATTAGTATGCTTTGATTTTGTAACATTTGTTGAAACATGCTCTCCATGCTTGCCATAAATCTATCCATACTTTGTATCAATTTATCGATAGAACTTTGGTTGTTTTCAAATCGACCGGGATAGGTTGAATTTTTCTCATGATCATTTGTACTGCTAACGTTTGCAGGAACAGTCGTACCTTTTTTTAAGGCTTGTGCATAAGCCAATTGCTGGTAATTTACATTTGTGTCACCACTATTTTGTTGTTGCATGGTAGGAGGACGATTCTGAGATGCAGTACTGCTATACTGATTGTAAACAGGTTTTTTAACAGTTTTTTGCTTGAGACGCAAATAAACTTCACAGCCACGATAGTTTGATGTGTGGTTACCGCCGTGTGGTTACTGCATTTGAGAACTTTGGCGTCGTTTTTAGCGTGGGGGCAATCTAAACTTTTGTGGATATCTCCACATCTGACGCAAACTGATGGTAGTTTGCAAAAGGTCTTTGTGTGGCCAAATTCTTGGCAGTTTTGACATTGTGGTGGCCCTTTACGTTTTATAGGCTCCTCCACTACAATTCTGCGGTTGAGCAGATACCTTAAGCCATAAATTGGATGCGGCTCCCCCTTAGTTTTCATTTGCGAAGAGTTGAATGCAATTTCAACTCTAAACATAGGTTGAGGAATTTTATTTTTGTTCAATATATTATGGATAGATTTCACCTCATAGCCCTCTTTTTCCAGTGCGTCTTGCAAATCTTTTACTGGAACCGAGCAATCAATGCCCTTGATTACAACTATTAAGCCCTTTGCACTTTTTAGTTGGTATGTGTAAAAGCTTTTCTTTTCTAAATCGAGAGAATTCGCAAGCTTTCTATAAATTGTTTCATTATTTACCTGGATTTTTGTTTCCAAGACGTTACCCTTTTTCAATGATACAACGTAAAAATTATCTTTACCAAGTGCCTGTGTCAGTGTGCTCACCAGATCGTTGGTAGTAGCTTCTCATAGGTATAATGGAGGTGGTTTAAATTTTTTTGTGGATACAGCTGTTGCGTTCGCAGTTTCAGCATTATCAAGAAGGGCAAAACGATTTTGGTTTGCTACGGCGTTCTTAGGGTGCTTGGAGGTTGGCTCAAATTTTGCCGACCGAGGGCTGGACTTACGTTTTGTAATAGTTATATAACGATCCATACCTGTTAAAACCTTATTTGCTTTGGTTGTTGCTGGTTTCGGTATATTACCCGTATTGTTAATTATTTCTGTGCTTACCTTTGGTGACGCAAAATTGTTACTTTTATCATTAAATAAAAATTCATTAAGTTGCGGTGCACTTGTACTTGCACTCAAACTTATGCCTGATGTTGTTGCGCTTAAAAACTTTTTCCTTAACAATGAATCATCAATGTTTGTTTGTACATTGTTATGTTCAGAATTTAACACAATATATGCATTCCTGTTGTTTATACTGAGCCTTCTCTCTCTAGTCGGAGAGTTATTTAAGCTCATTTATTAAATATACACTGTTTGTTGTTCTATTATACTTGCTTTGTTTGTTTTTATGTGCCAAACAAAGGCAAAAATTCACAAAACAAAAGTATTCAATTATAACGGTTCACCTTCTACTGTATAACTTTTTGTAATAAATTTTAGCGACTAAAAAAATAACACGTCCGTTCACTTCAAGTGAAGAAAATTGTTTATTTTATTTTAAATAAATTTATAGGAAAAAAAACTTACCTGAACTAATCACGCACCTAACCAACAGTACTACCATTCTTTAATGAAATTATATTTAAGTGTTGCCACAATATTAAAGTGCCGTCAGCATTAGGCATGAAATGCGTAACATTAACAATAATATCATGTCAATATTTATGAACGCTCTTTTATCACATGAAATGGCGTTTGAATTTTTGTTGCTGCAGAGTAATTATAACAAACGAAAAGTAATGAAAAGTTAATACTATACCAACTGTAAGTAATTGTACTCTACCGTAAATACGTATAAATTTATAAAGAGTTTTAACATCGTGACTGAATAAAAAGGTAATGAAGATTTTAAATTAGCTTCACTATTATATTAAGATTTTGTTAGAGTACAAATAAGAGAAAAGTACAGGTATTCGAAAAATGCAGAAAATACAATCACATTAAAAAAAAGCCAAATGCAATACGAACTGTTTTTGTTCCTTGTTAAATCTTTTTAACAGAAATAATCTGAAGTTTATATACTCGTACAATTAAAATTAAATAAATACATTATATTATAGATAGTGCTTCAATTTTTATACTTTGAGTAATTTGTGGGCATGACAATTCTTCAAACACTGAAGACGCAAAATACTGGCAACTTTGGTCCATGTCTGTACATGTATAACCATACGCACGTAATTGATTTTCGCAGAATATTCAATTGGAAAATTACGCACAATAAAACTCAACATTTTTAAGAAGAACAAATTTAAACTTACCTGCTCCACAAATAAAGTCCGCACCAAAAATTAAATTTATGAAGAGAGTTTTATCATTGTGTCTTAGCAGCATTCATGTCAAAGGTAGACGGCATATAAGTAAATAGTAGTTTCGGCACAAGCATAATCTGTGGTTTAGTTGTGTTATCTTAAAATATTTTTATTGTAATACTCGTATAATTTTAATAATATTGCATTTATTTATTTTAAGTTATTCAAATTTTAACTGTAAAATATGTAGAAATAAAATACTAACACGGTCAGTTCCACATACCACATCTAGTACAAAATTTCACTCTTATCCTATTTCTAAATTTTTACTACAGAAGAATATACATATAGCAGTCCGATTTGTTAAGTACGTATTGAAGAAAGTTAAAATTCACTAAAAAATTAAACGAAACATTAAATTAATTATTTCATTTCATAAATTTTTATGTAGCAAAAACGTGGTTTTATATAAATTCATATTATTTTGAAAAAAAAAAATTAAAAGTTAATTAAATAATTACAATATAAAATGTAGAAAATTAAGCAGCAGACACTGTTTTAGTTCTCTTTTAAACTTGCCCAAAACTTTCACATATGAGACAGACAGAAAGTGTTTGATTTTCATTAATTTCCCGTCTTGTAATACACAGTCAATAATACGAAAATGAATGTGAAGTGAGAAAAATTATATGAAACAGCAAGATAAAAATGAATTAGAGGGAGATACACAAAATATCTAGTGTAGACAATCGTGTACTACGCACTCTACTTCTTCGGCCCCTCTCCAAAAAAAAAAAATCGTCAGCCTGTCATTTAATTTCTATAATCTAATATAAAAGGCACCGTATATACAGAGTTATAATACAGATGACACTTATTAATAATAAAAAACTTTAGTGTTGCCACGACTTTAATTATATAGGAATTGATATGTTATGACATTGTGATAACATATGTTCTTATGTTTAAAGGTTTTTATTTAAATAGGTAAATTAATATATTTATTTTATATTTTTAAACTTAAAATAACATACAAGGTTACAAATAACTAAAACCATAAATAAATAAAAATTTAAGACCACAAATTTACTCTTAACAAAGTTTTATTAGTAAAACAGCGATGCCTATTTCTTAGTGTTTCTATTTAAAATAATTGCACGATAACTTTTGTACGACAAAATCTTTAATAAATCTTTAAATAAAAAATTTTTGTAATTGATACAATAATGAGTAATTATTTACCAAAAGAATTAACTTCTAAAGCTTTCAACAAACTTCATAAAATAATATTAATTTACCAAAGTAGCTGTTTTCGAAAAAGTCTTACTAGCATCGCTGAAGCAAATGACAAAGTAACTGCGAAAATTAGGAAACAATCTGGTAATAGAAATTTTAGTATTCACAGCGTATCCTTCGCGAACAGGCCAGCGAAGTATTTTCAACGTAAATAGCCGTCATCAAAACATACGCAGCATACTAAAAAAGATCTTGCACCGATTTTATAAGGAATTATAAAAAATTATCGGTACAGATTGTTATGATTTTTAAAATTTTAAATATCTGCATCAAAAAAAGTTAAGATATATAAATATATATATGTATATATATATATTGTAGCAAAAATTTTACATAAAAAATTGCTTGGAAATAAAACTTATAAAAAAAACTGAAATGAGAGTTATAAGGGAATAAAAGATTTCATATATTTATTGTAAATGAAATAAATTAAAATTAAATATAATCATACATATCTTATAAGTAAGTAAGCTTTATATCCTGGTTAACATAAGTGCATGTTAATAAGCAATCTCATATAAGTAAGAATTAAAAGCTATTCCAAAATTGAAATCAACAATTCAATTTAGGGTATTACCCATTAATTTAAAAATTGTTTTTTAAATCTTGCACAAGTTATATTGATTCTAGATTTAGGAATTATTATTATTTTTTTTAATAAAGCAGTTTTGTTTCATTAATTCATGTATATATCATGGTTTATATTTACATAAAAGGTACATTGTTATAATAACCCAACATTCAAGAACTGATGTTAAAAATTAATTTAAAAATTTATGCATAAGTACGTATGTATGTATATTTAAATTTTTGAGGTACACAAACTATTTTAAGTCTAAATTAAAGTATTGACTTGAGTACTTTGATAGTCCTCATTTGTTGAAATGTTGTAGAAAACTTTTTGAATAAAATACCAAACTAATACTGGCTCCTTGGGATACTGTAAATTAAATAAGAAAAAAATCTTGAAACATGTATCGATTGCATTTACTGCAGAATGCATTTTATATTTAATTCCATCGAAATAAACTAATATATCTTCAGGCTGTAAAATTGAACCAGAAACTAATATAGTTGGTTGAATTTTACTTCTTGTCTCAACAACAGTTCTTCTTCACATTTCGGAACTGTGGCTTCGTTTATAATAAAGCTTTTTGGGAGTCGCGAATAGAGAATTTCGTATTATTAAATATTTTCGTTAACGGTACTAATATACTGTGCATCAGATTGAAGATAGTTAAGCATCGACCATCTGTGGAAATAAAATTAAATTAAAAGTAAAGTTTGTTAATTATTTAATTTGTTAATTATATACTTGTTGGTTTTATGATAAGGTAAACATACTTTCTGTCATGTTTTTCATTGTTTTCAAACTTTGAAACAACATTTTACTTTGTTGGTCCTTAATGCGCTCTTCAAATACTGCTATAATTGTAGCTGAAAATGATTCAAAGGCCTCCCGAAAATAGGTAGCATTTGGGTACAGATGACTGAAGTCTATATCGATCTACGAAATTTTAATATGTTATTACAAAGTTTATTCAAAAAACATTAATTTTATATCGTACCAGTTTAAAGCCCAATGGTTGTTTGTAATGAAACCATTTATTCGTTATATCGGAAGTGTATTTCGCTTCGAAAAATTCATTAAGCTTATAGTTTTTAGTAGCGTGCCAATGTTGTTCCAGTTCCGCACATGATTTCCGTTCAATATTGATTTCACGCTATTTTCAACGCCTTCTTCTGGAGGTTCTAAATATATGTCGCATAAAAATTAGTTTTAACAAAAGCGATGAATTTTTACGACTTTTACCTAGGCTAACGACTCGTTTGTTGTTATTTGATGTAGATATGCTTAAATAAGGTCGTTTTTGTAGCACTCTATTCTGTTTAAGTTTACGAAATAAGTTAAAATATTTGTCGTAAATTTTACCACGAGGCTTCTTTCCAAGCTGTCTTAAGTAATAATAATCATATAAGTAATTACATAAGTATTTATTTGGATACAACAAAAATATGTATGTTATCTTACCCTAGATTCGGTCCTAAATACATTGACTATATCTTCTGCTATGCTTTCGGCTAACTTCACAGTCATACGTATATCATTTTGTAACATGTAATTTGCTACAAGATCAGCAACAAGTACGCGCATGCCTTCGTTTAGTTTTAAATCAGTTTTGTAGTGTTCTAAGACCGATCTGCTTTAAGATGTGGACTTCAATATTTCTTCTACATCGATTTTTGTCACCGTTCCAAGAATGGTTTCATTGAGATGAGCAAATGATTTGTCTGGTACAGAGTTCATTACAGTAGAAGTACCGTTACCTTGTTGCCAAGATTTTAAGCATATTTCAAACTTAATTTGAGCACAAAGTTTTAGATTCAACTTTTTTGCAAGCTGCTTTAGATGGGTAGAAGTCATTCCCTTTAGCGCACTTGCCCATATATTCATCTACAAAATTTAAATATTATTAAATTCAATCAATAATTAATTGTTAAGAGTCATTACCGCAAAATATGGGAAGCATGCACTCAATCCCCATTCGTTAAGCAAATGTTTAAGTTATTCAATACAAGTAGGTGTCATCCAGGCCTTTGCATATGCATTTATATTGACTTTGGGGCTTCTAATACTTGAAGAATTACTGCATTGGTCAGTTGATGAAGTCAGTATATTGCAAACTGGAACATTGCTCAAAATTTGATACTCATAATTTATTGGCTTTTCTTGGATATTCACTCGGATATCGTTCGATGTTTTGCATGTGTTATATATTACAAACGGACCGTCCATTTTTATGAATATTTATGTAGTATTATTTACAAATATCTTAATTATTAAAAATAAGTCTGTGCACCTCACTTATAAATTTATATATAAGAACTTAAAAATACTCCTTCAATCTAAACATTAATCTCCCTGTTATAGTTTGATGAATGTTTACAGGTTTTACTTTAAAATCTTTAATATTAAATATCAAATTAGCGGAAATAATTGTTCTTGGTGAATAGATTTCATATGCATCATAATGGGATACGTATGATTTAATAGATAATTCATTAAGTAATAATATTACTTCTGAAGAATCTGAAAGAATAAATAATTCTTCTATTTCATAATTTTTGAATTCTTTATGTTTGGCTTCAAACCGGAAGCATCAAAAATGCTTTGGTGGACCGGAATTTTCTATTATTGTTGGATAATGAACTAATAAATGGTGTTTGGGCTTTAAAGTATCTTCAAACAGAATAACATATTTTTCATTATGTTCGGATATTAGCTCACGAAGAAACGATATGTCTGTACTTGCAAAACAGTTCTTAAGAAGTAACTCAATAATCTTTAAAAGAATATGAAAAAATCTCCAAACGCAATCATTTTCCGGTATGAGGTCACCTACGATTAGTGGAAAAAGTCGAATAAAACTTTTCATTTCGCTAGCTGTCATTTTTAAATGGTTTTGGACAAGGTGTTTTTCAAGAATTGGCTTTGAAAAGTTTCCGACTTCAAACATCCCATAGTAAAAATGTTGTTTCCTCAAATTTAGAGTCTCTAACGAAAATATTTTATTTTTCTGAGTGTAAGTTTTAATTATGTGGCATATATCGTAATGGCATACACCTTCAAATATATCCTATATCATGTCTACAGCATAGTTATTGGCAACGTTGAATGAGATAAGAGTATTAAATGGAGAATTTTCAAATATTCCTGTCTCTCCAAAACTGTTATTTTCAAGATCGTGTTTGTAATTTTCGGCATTACGTAGATATAGGGTTTCTTCCCTTATCTGTTTATAAGTTAATTTTTTTGGAGTTTTGCAAAAACGACAGTAAA
Organism: Phania funesta; assembly: GCA_963932375.1. Taxonomy (NCBI): domain Eukaryota; kingdom Metazoa; phylum Arthropoda; class Insecta; order Diptera; family Tachinidae; genus Phania; species Phania funesta. The sequence goes on from OZ010653.1 coordinate 83,110,062, forward strand.
AGGAACTTGAAAACGATTTGCTGAACCCCAAAATGGAATTTAATCCTAAATTGTCTCCTATTACTAGTCCTAAGAGAAATCGTACGTTCACAATTCTACCTTCAGAATGTATAGGTATTCCATTGCCAAACTCATTTTTACGAAACCAGCAACACATATATGATCAAGATAAACGTGATCAAACAAAGGAAAGCTGTAACACACTCCACAAATAGATTGACAATGTGTGCCTAAAGGATTACTAATTTCGAATTCGTCGAAATATAGGAAGAAAGGAATGCAAATTTCACTAGGACTGTACTTTGCTGTTGTTTGTTTTCATAATTTACCATTTATAAAATTGGAACAAGTACTGAAATCTTCCCGAAGTGTATTTATTTTCATCCTTACTTTTTTAAATATATGCGGTTTTTCAAAAAACTTTTTAAACTGAAACTTTATGGGCAGGAGTATACCTTTTGTTTGCACTTCATGATAGACAGATTCTCCTTTGTACATTATAGGACCAATAGATTCGTCAATCAAGAACTGAACGCTGTCTTCTAAGAGATCGTTGTCTTTGAGATACTTATTCATTAAATAATCCGTTTTACAAAATGAAAAGGGATCAGAAATGATATTTATTAATTTTTTTAAACTAATGTGTTTAAGTGAGAATTTATATCTGCTAAAATACCATTTGTTATCAGTTTTTGGATATCTTCAACATTTTCCCTAGTAAGGTTGCTGTTATTGTGAAGTGACAAACTAATATTTGTCGAAGCAGTTCTGAAAAGATCTTGCAATGTTTTACTACTTTCATCGATATTAACGTTCAAATGTTCTTCAAGATGTATATTTTTCGCACAACTCTCACGAACGGAACTCTTTTTGGTAATGCTGTCATTGAAGACTTCAATATTATTGTTATTATTATTGCAAATTCGAACAGATTCATTTCTAAAATTCAAATGTTTTTTTATGATATGTCGCTTAAAAGAGTGAATATTGCTAAAAAAAAATTTAGAACATGATTCTTCACAGCATTGTAATGTGCTATAACACGAAAGTGAATGAAATATTTTTAAATGAACCATTAAAGTTTCAATAAATGGAAATTCTTTTTTACAAATAAAGCACTTCATGGCACTTATAATATTACAATCAATATGTATTATGTTATAAATTTTGTTTTTTGTATAAACGAACACTAATTTAATTTACAAAAAGTAAATATATTTTTGTATTTTATTTATAATTGAAACACATCTTTTCTCTTAAGTCAGAACACGTTTTTAACTCAGCAGTGCAAATAATACTATGAACACAAGATCGTCTATAAACAAATAACGGTTAATGTTCCACTTATTTCTTCATACTGAAGATATTTCTTCAAAACAACATCTACATAGTCATTATGATGAATTTTATTTGGTTTTAATGTATTCATATTGAAGAATATTATTCAAAATAAATAAAAAAATTTCTTTGATATTGAAGATTTTTCTTCAAATCAACAACAAGTAGGTATTTGCAAATAATACGCACATATACTTAAGTACATATGGATGGTTAAATTTCTATAGCATTTTTGCGCCTTACTTTTTTCTCATTAAACTTTGTGTAATTTGAAATACACACCGAGTCAAGTTAAAGGAATATTATTCAAATTAACAGCGGAATTCTATGTTGTTTTGACAAAATTTTTGTGTTGTTTTTAATAACATAATTTACGATAAATTATATTTGTTTTAAATAAATATAAGTAAATTTGAATAAAATTTAGGCACAATTTTTCCTCAAATTGAGGAAAAGAAAGTTGTTTAAAATATTTTTTTTTTTGTTACTTTGAATAAAATCCCTGCTAATTTAACTATTTTTTTCGTTAAAAATTACGAAATTTTTTATTCAATATTACCTACGAGATTTGGAGTTACAGCCTCTAGAGCATTTATCATATAAACATACATACATTTTTATTAGTAAGCAAAACCAATATTTTTTACATTAAGAAAAGAAATTGTAAAACTACTATTTAAGAATTTGGAAAAAGAAAAATAAAGACAGTCTTAATTTGCAAAACTAAAAACAAAGTTTTTTTTTAATATCAAATTTTGAAGATAGTTAAGTATTTGCTTCAGTGTAATGAAACCTCTAATGTTAAGAATTATATGATTTTTAAGCTAAAACGGAGATAATATAAACAAATTATAATTTTGACCAGTCTTTTCAGGCTAGCATAGATAATAAAATAGACACAAAAAAAATATGGATGCTTTTAGATTTTAATTCTGTTTGCTAAATTAAATAGCGTTTAACGTTTCCGCATCTTTGTCAAATGTAGTAACGTTTTTGATTGAAATATTTATTGCAGTCCATAAATATATTGGAGAATTGCAGAGAGAAATACAATACAAATTTATGTCTTGAATTGGTTTGCTCCATTACTTATTAACAATTACTTTTCTAATCGGTTACTCCAATTAAATTCAATGGAGTTTTAACTGAATATATCCAAAAATATTTCATTATTGATATCGACAATAATTTTATATGCTATGGCGTTTAACAGTCAATGTTATTTAATCTCCTTATTTATCTCTTAGATTATGGCTACCTTAACAATGTGTGTTTCTTTGCTTGCAGCTATAATATTCACTGTAGTTTTTTTAAGGCGAATTGTTGAACTCAGCAATAAAATGAAAATTTCAAATGAAAATAATTAATCAAACTGCGTCTTTCATGCTCGTGTTGGGTCAGCAAATGCCAGAAACTGGCCGAAAGCCTGCCAAGACTCCAAGATTAGTTAAATACCCGCCAAGTTCATACATTAGTAGATAACCGTTATTTGTTGAAGTTAATAGAATGATAAAATATACCAAGACCACCACTGAAGCGAAAGGTCACTGTCGCGTAAAAAAATTAACTATTTTAAATAAATTAATAAATTTAAACGACGCGAAGGATTTTTTAATGTTTATTTATTTCAGGTACGCCAACTAATGACTTAAATTTAATACAATTTTGATTTTCAACCACAAAAGAATATAGAGAAAGATTTTTGAAAGTGGTCCGTTATAATAAGCAACAATATAATATTAATTTTCAATGATCTTATAACTAATAAATGTACAAACATATTTAAGTACATATTAAAAATCAAATAAGAAAGAGGATCGAACAAGAATTTACACTAATAACAAACGTTAATATTTGCAAAGAAATTTACACTAATAATAATGAAGGTTATAGGCATGTATTAAAACAACAACATTAGGGTTTAGCAACGTGTAAACAAACAAAGGGATTAATAAACAAATAGCGATGGCACTTTCATCAATGATGAGAGCGTGACTAAAAGTGATTTACCCCAACAGTTACCAAATACTATTTTGTTGGATACGATCTTAAAGAGATACCTTATCATTACTGATGGGTAATCCCCAATTTATCTTTCAGTAGGTTTATCATATAATCGTTGTATGACACGCCGCTACAGACACGATAAAAAATTCATTACCAAAGTGATTGATAATTCCTTGATTTGTGCATGATCTTCTGTGATCTAAATCCTGCCGGTTGGCAGCAATAATCTTTATTGAATCGCCGGTTTTCTTTTTAATCATGTGGTACACTCATGTACTCTTATACATACGTTTTGAGACTTTTTTTTAATACCTGTTTGTTTTTCATTTCCGAATTCGTTTCACCCATTTATTAATTTTCTAGTAGCACTATTTACTAAAATATATTAAAAATATGTCATTGCGATTAATAAATTAATATTGAATTTAATGTAAATAAAATAATGTAATTTTATTTTCCTTTAAATAAAATATCCATTGAAATATTAATTATAAAACTTTAAAAAAACTTTATCATTTTGTAAGTAAAGTAATAAGCGGACAGATACAGGCACACACACAGATCATCGTTTTATTTTGTTTAGCAGTAATAAGTTCTGATTTTTTGCAAACTTTTCTGCAAGAACTGTATGTGTACATATACAAGTTATCGTGGTTCTACTTTGAAGAAAAACACAAGTTTTACCTTTTAGGTTGCGAATTACACTGTCTATATTAATAAAATATTTTGTCTTTTATACAATATTAATTTCCAAAGAATTTTTTTATTACAGTTTGAATTGAATTTGCCAACAGGTAAATTTGCTCATTAGTAATTTTAAATAAAAGGTTTAATGTTTAATTTTAATAACGTGTGACAGAACTTTTGCTTATTAGCAGGTTTTTACAATAAGGGTTTAATGTTCCATTTTAACAAAATAAGTTCTAGGTGTCTGGCTCACTTCCGTTGTTTATGAGAATATTGCAGAAGTGCAATATTTGCAAAGAAAGGTTTAAAGAACAATTCAAGCCAGATAATATGGTATGTGATAACTTACAAGTGTTCGTAAAACGTAGAAATAACACGAGTTTGTATAATATTTTTCATTCTTTGAATTTACAGTTTATTTATTGCTTGACATTTCTGCGCTCGATTTACAATCAATAGTGTTTTTCTAATCTATGAATGTGTTGGTATACTGTACACGTATGTACATGTAGTTGTAACAATATTGTTTTAGTACAAGTGTAGGATGTCTCGTATATCTTTTCATGAGTTGTTACATTCAGTTTCGAATTTCAAATAGTGGAATGGTGTTAATGATAATATATTTTCAACTTATATACAAATCGGAATATACAAGTTAATAATTAAAAAATTAACTTTTCATAAAGTTCAACACACTCTGTCGCAACTCAATTGCTGACACACTTTTTCATTTATTTCTTTTAATTCGTTCGTTAACACAAAGATATGAATTCACTTTAAATTTATTTTATGATGACATATAATATTTCGATTAATTATTATTAAGTTTATTGAACTAAATTTTACAATAATTGTGTAGTGTATTTGTGTGTATGAAATATATCTGTCCACATACTTATGTGTTTGACTGTATCAATAATTCTTATTTCTTATGTCCACATACTTATGTGTTTGACTGTATCAGTTATTTCGTTATCAGCAAGTAACTTGATGATCTTGCTTATTTTAATATTTTATGCCCACACATACCATGCAGCTGGCCGGCGTGTATTTATGCCGACCAAGCATTCTCTCACGATAAGTTTAAGTTAGTTTTTAAGAAAAAGCACTTCAACACTGGAAGTGCTAATAAAGAAGGAAAAGAAATAAAAGTACGGTCGACCAGAATGGTCGACGAGTATTAAAATAAAGATTTAAAACCAATAACAATAACAAAATTATAGTTTTCATACTTAACATGGCGATCCTGCCAGTTTTGAAAAAGAAAGAACTTTAAATTAAAATAAAAGTGTTTTTACAAACACATCTCATATAGAAATGTGGAATTTTCTATAAAAAAAAATATATAAAAAAAATAAAAACTTAAATTAATCACCAGTGAAAGAAAAAATAAAATAAAAACAACAATTTTTTAAAGACTCAATGAATAATAGTTAATGTATTAATTTTATATGCAAGCATTTTGAAGAAAAAGCTGAATTCAAAATTTAAATTCTTCCATAAAAAGAAATTTTGCCATTCAATGAAATAAAAGGAATTATTAAAATAATATATGTCTTAAATAAAAATTTATCATAATTTTAAATATACAAAATTAAACCAATAAGTAAAAAAAATATCTGTACGAGTATCACATATCTCTTTGGAAAACTTTAAAAAGTATCAATCATAAAAATATGAAATCATGCAACAGCGGTTTGAACAAATTAAGCCTAAATAAGAACCATAAAACAAATATTGAATTCCTAAACACAGCAGCAAAACTTCTACCTGACTTCGACGGAAGTCCAGAAAATCTACAAAGCTTCATTGATGCTTTGACACTTGTGGAATCCATAAAGGGTACACATGAAACTGTTGCGGTAAGCCTTATTAAAACAAAATTAAAAGGCACCACTAGGAACATAATAACAACGGAATCGACCATTTCAGCGATAATTTCAAAACTCAAATCGACTGTTAAAGGAGAATCCGTTGATGTCATCAATGCAAAGTTGATGAATATAAAACAGACAGGCAAGAATGCCAATACCTATGTCAAGGAAATAGATGAACTCACTAAAAAATTAGAGACCGCCTACATATCTGACGGTCTGCCAAATGAAACTGCAAGCAAGTACACAACACGTGCAGCAGTTTCAGCAATAGTAAAAAATGCATCCAACGAACGAATAAAACTGATCATGGAATCAGGATCGTTCCTAAACATGGATGAAGTGAAAACAAAATTCATAAGCAGTTGTACCGACGCATACGGACAACCTAATGCTGTATTAACTCTCCAAAACACTTACAATAATACTTCTTCTAATTTCACTAATAATAGACCACGTTACTATAGGAATACAGGTAATATACCTAATAACTCTAATAGGGCGCCAACTTCTTATAATCGTAATACTGGCAACAGAAATCCTAATAACAGGAATGCAAATGGCCGTTATGTGCCTAGAAGCTTCAATAATAGCGGAGTAAGCAATCGATTCAATAACAATAATAACCGTTACAACAGTAACAACCGCAACGTTAATAGAACTAATAACATACGTTGCGTGCATGACAATAGTTCGGGAAACGAACTAACACCCCTAAATACTCAATAGACGAAAAAATCCACAACATAAATACAAATTTATACAGCTATCTAATCTCCAGAACCACTCTAAATGACAACAGGTCCACATTCTTAGTAGATACAGGTGCAGACATATCAGTCGTAAAACACCACCAAGTTCTATACGAACCAATAGACCTTACTAGGCGAACTAGAATAAATGGCATTGGTCAAGGTGTAATAACTACAATAGGCAAAGTTAAAACTGATTTAAAACAAGAAGATCTGCTTATAGCTCACGATTTTCATGTCGTAAAGGATGACTTCCCGATTCAAGTAGACGGAATAATAGGTATGGACTTTATTCGAAAATACAAATGTATTTTAAATTACGAAGATGATCAAGATTGGATCACCTTAAGAACTAATGATGTTCCGTACGATATAGCAATCCCTTTAAGAAATGGCCCAAATATCAATTCCATATCACTTCCAGCAAGGTCAGAAGTTATAAGACCGATAAATTTCATGTCCAATGAGGAAGAAGTATTAATACCTCAGCAAATTATCCAGGATGGCATATATATTGCCAACACAATAACTACTAAATCAAAGCCTTTGGTAAAAATCATCAATACCACAGATAAAGACGTTATAATTAATGACATTAAAGTAAAATCCGAAAGTCTAAACGACTATAAAATTGTCAATAACAATTCTGAAACTAATGCCAAGATAAATAAGGTAAAAATTGAAAAATTAACAAAAAACTTTCCTGAATACGCACCTAAAAATTTGAGAAAATTATGCTCAGACTTCATAGATATTTTTGCTTTAGAAACAGATAAAATAAGTACCAACAATTTTTACAAACAAAAACTTTAACTTCATGATACACAACCAGTGTACATCAAAAATTATAGAATCCCTCATGCCCACAAAGAGGAAGTTAATGCCCAGGTAGATAAGCTAATAGATGATGGCATAATTGAGCCATCAATCTCTGAATATAACAGTCCTCTTCTGATAGTACCGAAAAAGTCATTACCTGGTTCGACACAGAAAAGGTGGAGATTAGTCGTAGATTATAGAGGAATAAACAAAAAACTAATAGCTGATAAATTCCCATTACCTCGTATAGATGACATTCTTGATCAGTTAGGAAGAGCCAAGTTCATTTCACTTAATGTCAGGATTTCATCAAATAGAATTGGAAGAAGACTCTAGAGACATTACGTCTTTTTCCACAGAAAAAGGCTCCATTCGCTTTACAAGACTGCCTTATGGTATCAAAATTGCCCCAAATTCATTCCAAAGAATGATGTCATTGGCTTTTTCTGGATTATCTCCAACCCAAGCCTTTGTATACATGGATGACTTAGTAGTAATAGGGTGTTCTTCTGAACACATGCTACAAAACTTAAAACAAGTATTTAGCATTTGCAGAAAATATAATCTCAAGCTACATCCGGATAAATGTACATTTTTTTGTCGTGAGGTAACATTTTTAGGTCATAAATGAACCGATAAAGGCATTTTACCTGACGACAGTAAATACTCAATTATACAAAAATACCCAACACCTACAAATGGTGATGAAGCTAAACGCTTCGTAGCGTTCTGTAATTATTACAGGAGATTCATTCCAGATTTTGCTGAATCATCACGACATATTACCAGATTATCTAGAAAAAATGTGCAATTCGAATGGACTGAGCAGTGTGAAAAATCATTCCAATATCTTAAAAATCAACTGCTAAGCCCAAAAATCCTACAATATCCCGACTTTTCTAAAGAATTCTTCATAACCACAGATGCAAGTAAACATGCCTGTGGGGCTGTTTTAAGCCAAGAAAAGCAAGGTATTCAGCTACCATTTGCTTACGCATCCAGATCTTTCACAAAAGGTGAAAGCAATAAATCAACAATAGAGCAGGAATTAACTGCAATTCATTGGGCAATACAATATTTCCGACCATATGTTTACGGCAGAAAGTTTATAATTAAAAGCGATCACAGACCCCTAACTTATTTATTTTCATTGAAAAATCCGTCATCAAAATTAACCCGTATGAGGTTAGACCTAGAGGAATATGACTTTGTGGTTGAGTATATTAGGGGTAGAGAAAATTACGACGCGGATGCGCTATCGCGTATAAATTTTGATGATATAAAAAATATTGATGCTAACACAATACTGAAGGTAACTACGAGACTTCAGGCAAAAACGAGTAGAAATTATAATGACAATGGTATGAAGAGTAATACAAAATCGGTTGAACTAAAGGTTTATGAGGCAATTAATGCCCAAGAGAACAGTAAAATGCCACAATTGCATTTTACCAAAAATAAAGTTATAGTTAGAAAAGGAAAGCAAATTCTTTCCGAATTTATGTTGAAAGACACGGTTATTAATGGAAATGTAGACTTAGGTCACCTCTTTCTAAAGCTTGAAAAAATAGCTGATAACATGGGTCTAACAACCATGCGACTACATCTCGATGATAGTCTGCTTAAATTCCTAGGAACCAATATTGAAACCTTTAAGAATAAAGGCAATGAAATACTTCAAGAAAGTATATTAACAATTGTGCTCACCCCTAAATTAACAAAAATTTTCACCGATATAGAAAATTTACAGATCATGCAAAAATATCATGATGATCCTATTTCGGGAGGACATCTAGGCATAACACGCATGATAAAGAAAATCAGACTTCAATACCATTGGAAAGGCATGACTAGAGATATAGCCCAATATGTAAAACGGTGCAAAGCATGCCAAGAAAATAAAACAGTTGTCAACGGTAAAGAGCCATTCATCCTAACGCCTACACCGTTAAAAGCATTTGACAGAATAATAATTGACACCGTAGGACCACTACCACGGTCCGAGTCATTAAATGAATATGCTGTCACTATGATATGCGATCTAACTAAATATTTAGTCGCAATACCCATTCAGAATAAATCAGCCAGAACGGTAGCCAAAGCAATTATGGAAGGATTTATTTTGACTTACGGTCCGATGAATACAATACTCACGGACATGGGAACAGAATATATGAATCAAGTTTTATCAGAGTTATGTTCAATGATGAAGATAGAGAAACTCAATTCTACTCCATATCATCATCAGACCTTAGGTACTGTTGAGAGATCTCACAGAACATTTAATGAATATTTGCGAACATACACTTCATCCGATAAATCAGATTGGGACGTTTGGTTAAAATACTTCGTATATTGTTACAATACCACCCCATCTACAGCTCATGGTTATTGCCCATTCGAGTTGATTTACGGGAAGATCCCACCAACTCTTGATTGTACAAGAGGAGATATTGTAGAACCATTGTACTGTATTGATTCATATGAAAAAGAAGTTAAATTCAGACTTCAGGTGGCGCAGCGAAGAGCTGCCAATATCATAGAAAATGCTAAGTGGGAAAGACAACAACTTTCCACCGAAAGGGCAAATCCAATCGAATTAACCCTCGGTGATCTCGTTTTAATTCGCAATGAAGCAGGCCATAAACTAGATTCTGTATTTAAAGGCCCCTATAGAATATCCAAAATGGACAACCATAATAATGTGGAACTCCTAGATGAACATGGGAAGTCATTCACTGTTCATAAAAATAGAGTAAAGAAGTTCACAGAGTAACGGGTCTTAGTGAAAACACTTTTTGTTGCATAAATTATTCGAGCAAACAATTATTTCTTTGTGTCTATAATGTTGCTTTAAATGGAATATAACCAAGAATTTATTTATTTTTGTTTTTGTCGCATTGAAGAAAAATCGCGTTGCTCGCTATATATTTTTTTCCCCTTTTCTTTTGAATTTTAATTAATTCGCTATTTATTTGTAAAGGTTTTATTTTCCTTTAATACAATATATGATTGTGATATATGTATTTAAATATAATTGTTCATGATTTTTTTTTTCCTTTTTCTCTTCTTCTCAAATACGCGCAACGATCTGTTGGATAGTTAAGACGACTGCACCGTTACTATACAGTATCATTTCAATATTCACATATACGTTAATCAAGTGTGAATTATTTTGACATTCTAAACAGCTAGAGCTTCCCCATGACTATACTTCTTATCTCACTTTACTGTCCTACGTGACAACCTTATAGAATAATCAACCAATTATGATTATTCTTTCTGTAAAAGGGTGAGAGGTCGCCTCATAAGCGCCTAGACTTAAACCAAAAAAAAATTATTATCTTTTCTATCAATACTTAAATAGAATTATTTGTCTTATTTGTTTTATTTGTTTTATTTATACAAATTAATCTATTTCTTTAAAATTTAATTGTAGTACATTTGCGTATAATACTAAATTTGTTATATTTATTTTCAAAACATTTTATAAAAACCTAAATATAAAATATATTGTTTATAACAAAAATTTACCTTATTTGTAAAACATTTTATTAAATGAAACTACTTATAATGTTACTTTTAATTTGCAAACTATAATTTTATAATAGAGGTTACGTGAGAAACTCCCCCTTTCATTTTTAAATCTATTGTACTGAAAGAATGATCAACCACCTCGTATTGATCATTCTTTCTGAAAAAGGGAGGTGTAGTGTATTTGTGTGTATGAAATATATCTGTCCACATACTTATGTGTTTGACTGTATCAATAATTCTTATTTCTTATGTCCACATACTTATGTGTTTGACTGTATCAGTTATTTCGTTATCAGCAAGTAACTTGATGATCTTGCTTATTTTAATATTTTATGCCCACACATACCATGCAGCTGGCCGGCGTGTATTTATGCCGACCAAGCATTCTCTCACGATAAGTTTAAGTTAGTTTTTAAGAAAAAGCACTTCAACACTGGAAGTGCTAATAAAGAAGGAAAAGAAATAAAAGTACGGTCGACCAGAATGGTCGACGAGTATTAAAATAAAGATTTAAAACCAATAACAATAACAAAATTATAGTTTTCATACTTAACAATTGTAAGATCAGCGTCTGCAATTATTGCTTATCCAAATTAATGGTAAATCACGCCACTTTTGATTATGGCAATTTAAAAATATAAAATAAGAAATTTGTAAATTTAGTTCTTAGTAATTAACATTAACTCAAATAAGAAAGTCTAAGAAGACATAGTCTTCTCTTTCGTTTAATTAATATAATTTTAAATAAATAAAAAGATATAGAAGACGTAGTCTTCTCTTTTTTAAAAAAGAAGAAAAATAATTGTTTCTTCTAAGTGGCGCCCGAGCTACCAGGTATATTTTAGGAAAAAATAAATATACCACGGAACCCGAGCCTGTACGTGTCCGTCCGCAGGCATCCGTTCGTTGAAAGTATTGTTCCGAATCCGCAGTAACAAATAGTAAAAAGGACAAAATTCGTGCAATCGGAACGGTTTTATTTTAAGTGATTTGATTAAGTGATAATAAGTGTAACGATAATAACTAAAAAATAAAGAAATAAAATTGAGACAGTAACCAAAACTTTAAAATAAAAACTTGTAAAGAAACAATTTAATTAGTTATAAAAACGCCACAAACATTATTTAAATAAACAAAAACACTAGGAAAAAAAAAGACGTTTGAAAAAAATTTGCAACAACATAAAAAAACTCAACATTGAAGTCCGACATCCGTTGGAAAATTAACCAGCTTTAACTCATCAAAAACATCTTTACATAATCAAGATCAACAGAAAAAAACTCAACATTGAAATCCAACACCTGAAGATAATAAATCAGCTACCATCTTTAATCAACACAACATCCACTTTCTCATCATAATTCAACAACTTAAACATGAAGGCAGTACTAATCATCTTGTAAGTTAAAATTACTTTAATCTTAAGAAAACATTTTTTTGTATAATTTAAGTAAAATATAAAAATATTTTTCATTAAATAAATAAATAAAAAATTAGAAAGTTTTATCAAAATACAATTATGGCTAATCCTAACAACCTAGTAAGACCACCTATCCTTAACCTTCCTAACCCTGATCCAAATCCAAACGCAGCAGTAGGACCACGAAATTTTCAAATAAATCCTGAATTAGAAAATAGAATAGCTTTAATTCGTGCCCAACAGTGTAGGAGTATTGTACAATCTATAATTAACCCCAACGCTGATATAAATCTTGGAAATGACCAAATAATTGAGGAAAGATATAGGGAAAACCTTAATGATTTGGACAAAATACCCGATATAGTTAGAAGCTTAAGAGAATTTTCTGGAAACGCTTCCGAATTTAATTCATGGAAAAAAAGTGTAGAAAGAGTACTTCAAATCTACAACTCAATGAGAGGAACTCCAAAATACTTTGGAATCCTAAGCGTTATCAGAAATAAAATAGTAGGGAATGCAGATATTGCATTAGAGTCATACAACACTCCTTTAGACTGGAATAGTATAGTAAGATGTTTGACTCTACATTATGCCGACAAACGAGATTTAGGCACACTAGAGTATCAAATGACATCTCTTATCCAAGGAAGAAACTCAATTCAAATTTTCTATCAACAAGTCTATTCGCACTTATCCCTAATATTAAATAAAATTGGCTGTATGGAAATGGGACAAGAGTCCTTGCGACTTTTGACTCAGACATATAGAGACAAGGCTCTTGATACGTTCATAAGAGGCTTGAACGGAGATCTACCTAGACTCCTAGGCATTCGAGAACCCTCAGATCTTCCACAAGCACTACATCTTTGCTTAAAGTTGGAAAACCAACTTTACAGATCGGAATATGCGACTAAGCACCAAAATCATAAACATCGTCAACAGCTTCCACTTCCTTCAATGCGTAATTTGAACACACAAAATCATAATAGACCGTTTTATCCAGAACTAACATTGCAACATTCTACGAAATATAATAGCCCTACAAACAGCATGCAACAAAATTTATTTAAAAATCAACAGCCCTTCCCTTATCATAACCCCCAACCCATGTTTCAACCGCATCAACAAATGCGACAACAATTCCAATTCCAGCCGTCAAGACCAACACAACCTAAGCCTCAACGATCTGAACCTATGGAAATTGATCAGTCGATCCAAACAAGAAACGTGAACTACCAAAACAGACCCCGTCAAACGATGCAATTTCAAGGTAAAAGACCTGCATCAATGAATCACGTTCCACCACCATTTAAACAACAACGAAATTTTCACATAGAAACCAATCAGCAAAATTTTGAAAATATAATAGAAGCTGATGAATCTCAAATAGAAAATTCAGAAGACAACTACTACCGGCAAATGCAAAATGAAGATGTTGAAAAATACGTCGAAACTTTAGACCAACAAAATCAACGGTATGAACTTCCTACCCAAGAACTAACTGACATTCATTTTTTAGGCTAACGTATTCTTCGCTTCCATACTTTGAATGTAAGGCGAGGAATGGTCAAATCTTAAAAATCTTAATAGATACGGGATCTAATAAAAATTATATTCAATCCTCTCTCGTAAACAATCCTAAACAAAATGAAAAACCTTTTTTTGCAAACTCAGTGTCTGGTGACATTGAAATCACACACCATACATTTGCGAATCTGTTTAATTTACCCGATCATCCTATTAAATTTTATATTTTGCTCTATCTTAAAACATTTCATGGTATTTTAGGCCATGACAGTTTACAGGAATTAAATGCAATAATTTATATTAAAGAAAAATACATGTTAATAAATCACAAAATTAAAATTAAAATTCATCAACAAATTTCCCAATCAATTTAGAACTAGTCATATGGACAAGGTTCAAAAATCTCAATTAGAAAAAGCAATTAATATGCATCCCAACTTATTCAAAGATCCAAATAAAAAACTAACATTTACCTCTCGAATCAAAGGAGAGATTCGAACCACATCTGACTCACCAATATATTGCAAATCATATCCCTATCCTATGGCACTCAAAAACGAAGTCGAAAAACAAATAAAGGAACTTCTAAATGATGGTATAATCAGGCCTTCCAGATCACCTTATAACGCACCCGTCTGGATCGTCCCGAAAAAAATGGACGCATCCGGCGAAAAAAAAATTCAGAATGGTCATTGACTACAGAAAGCTGAACGCGATCACTGTAGCCGATAGATACCCTATTCCAGAAATTAACGAAGTTCTCTCAAATTTAGGAAAAAATAAGTTCTTTTCAGTGGTAGACCTAAAAAGTGGTTTCCACCAAATTCCTCTGAAGGAATGCGACATAGAAAAAACCGCATTTTCAATCAATAATGGAAAATTCGAATTCGTCCGACTTCCATTCGGATTAAAAAACTCGCCATCAATTTTTCAAAGAACTTTAGATGATGTTTTAAGACATCACATAGGAAAAATATGTTATGTCTATATAGATGACATTATCATATTCTCCAAAACTGAGAAAGAACACTTTGAACATCTACACAGAATATTTGAAACATTAGAATCAGCAAACTTCAAAATACAGCTCGACAAGTGTGAATTTTTAAAAACAGAAATTGAATTTCTTGGATTTATTATAGGAACCGAAGGTATAAAAGCAAATAAACAAAAAGTAGAAGCAATAGCCCAACTTCAACCCCCAAAAACCCTAAAAGACTTGAGAAGTTTCTTAGGCATGTCAGGCTACTATAGGCGCTTTATCCAAGATTACGCAAAACTTGCTAAGCCCCTGACATCCCTTTTAAGAGGGGAGGAAGGACGCATTTCAAAGAATGCCTCCAAGAATAAAAAAATATCTTTAGATTATAATGGTCTAGATGCATTTCAAAAATTAAAAAACTCGTTAATCTCAAGTGACATAGTGCTCTCTCATCCTGACTTCGAAAAATGTTTCGAGCTAACGACAGATGCTTCCGATTACGCACTCGGTGCAGTCTTATCGCAAAACAAAAAGCCTATAACCTTTCTTTCAAGAACATTAAGTAAAACTGAAGAAAATTATGCCACGAATGAAAAAGAAATGTTGGCTTTGAATTCACTGAGAAATTATCTGTACGGATCCCGAAAGGTAATCATATTCACAGACCACCAACCTCTAACATATGCTCTTAGTAGTAAAAACACAAACAGCAAGATGAAGAGATGGAAAGCCATACTCGAAGAATATGATTATGAACTTAGATACCAACCCGGTAAAACAAACATGGTAGCGGATGCACTATCTAGGCCACCACAGATAAATTCAATGACAGCAACCCAGCACAGCGATGAAAGCTCTTCAGAGAATAAAATACCAGCAGTAGAATGTCCTATTAACGTATTCAAAAATCAAATTCATATTTTAATAGACAACAATGATAGCTACAAATTTGAAATCCCCTTCCCAACTTATCACAGGCATATAATAAAAAAACCTTATTTCACCAGAAATACATTAATTTCGATTTTAAAAAAATATCTTAATCCTAGCGTAATTAATGGATTATTTACTACTGAACCAATTATGGGAATTATTCAAGAATTTTATTCAGAACATTTCATTAACTATAAAGTTAGATTCACACAGTCACAGGTCAAAGAAATAATAAATCATGTAGAACAAGAAGAAATATTAATTAAAGAACATAGAAGAGCCCACAGAAATGCTAAAGAAAATAGAGAGCAGATAAAAAAAGACTACTATTTTCCAAAAATGACAGAAAAATCCAATAGAATTGTAAAAAATTGTCAAGTTTATAGAGAACAAAAATACGACCGTCGTCCTAATAAACCACAGTTCCAACCCACACCTATTCCACAAAATCCGGGAGAAATAATCCATATTGATATTTACTCTACTGAAGGAAATCTTGTATTAACAGCAATTGACAAATTCTCAAAATACGCCTTAGTTAAAATTTTAAAATCTAGGGCAATAGAAGACATTAAAGGACCATTAAAAGAAATAGTTTTAGCTTTTGGTATCCCCAAGTCTATAGTCATAGACAATGAAAAATCCTTAAATTCTGTATCAATAAATTTTCTTCTTAAAGATCAATTTGGCATTGAAACCTACACTACACCACCCTACTCCAGTTGTGTAAATGGTCAAATAGAAAGATTCCACTCTACTCTTTCAGAGATCATGAGATGTTTAAAACCAGACAAACTACATACTTCTTTTCACGATTTACTTACTAGGGCAATACACGAGTATAACAGGTCAATTCACTGCACCACCGGCAGAAAACCAATAGATATATTTTTTAACAGAAATTCAAGTAATGATCCAGAAAAAGCACTTTTGGATAAACAAGATATAATCAATCGTTTAACGGAAAAACAGAAACAGGATTTAAACTACCATAATCAAAATAGGCATGAAATAAAAGTTTATTCACCAGGAGAACAAATCTTTGTCAGAGTGAACAAGAGACTAGGGTCAAAACTGACTCCAAGATTTAAAAAGGAAATAGTCAAAGAAGATAGAAATTCTACTATTTTAACAATGACAGGCAGAATTGTGCATAAAAGTAATATTAAAAGAAAATAAATTATATTTACAGATTTTATTTAACCTTTGTAAAAACTGAAGTCCAAATTTTGGATTACACTTCTTCCTATGTTGTGACAATTAATAGAGGTACAGCAAAAATTCAGCAGGGAACCTTTACTATTCTACATCCAATAGAGTTGGCACAATACGCAACATCAATATCCAATACCCATTCATTTATCCAACAACACATTCCAAATCACCATAATCTGTATCCCATCCTAACCCATGAATTAAAACTTTCTGAAAATATTTTAGAAAACATAACACCAAATGTAAAAAATAAAAGGGCAATAAATGCCATAGGTACTATTTGGAAATATATCGCGGGATCTCCTGATCACGACGATTTTGAAATCATAGCAAGTAATATAAATGATCTTAACAAAAATAATAATAAACAAGTTTATGTAAATGAAGCCTTAAATAAAAGATTAAATAATCTCGCAGATGTTGTAAACAAAGCTTCAAGAAAAGATGTATTATTAGAAAATGAAATTGTTATAAACTTACAAAATAGAATTAGACTAGTTAAGGAAGAATTAATAAATATTCAAAATGGAATTATATGGGCCAAGATTGGAATTATTAACCCACTAATATTAGACAAAAAAGAAATTGAAATAGCTATAAGTAAAATTAGAAAAGAAAATATTGTTTTCGAGAGTCCTGAAGAGGCACTCCAATTTGCTAAAGTATCTGTCCTATACAGTACTGATAAAAAATTATTTTATCTAGTTAAGATTCCTTTAACAAAAAATGAAATTTATGAAAATGTTATTTTAAGACCAGTAAAGAAAAAAACTCTGTCATTAGTTTAGATTTTAAGCAGATTTTAAAAAATGAAAAAACAATATTTGGAATAAGTGATAGTTGTGAAAAATATAATAATTTAATAATTTGTAAAGAGAATCAATTAAAAAATATTTCAAATGACAAATGTATTCCTAATCTTTTAAGTAGTCAAAATTCTACGTGTGTAACGAGCAACAATCATCATATCCCATCAATCGAAGAGATTGAGTCCGGGGTTATCCTTGTAAATAATTGTAACACATCTATTAATATCGATGAAACGATCAGAAATATATCTGAAACACTTCTAATTAAATTCCATAATAGCACTATTAAAATTAATAATATGACCTTTAGTAACATAGAGGCATCACCTTTACAAATCATTCCCGCATTAATGCAGCCCGCTCCTTTCGAAAGAGACCACATTAATTTTCTATCACTTGAAGCGCTAAATGAATTACAGATTAATAATACGGAGGTAATCTCAACTATTCAAAAACATTTAGAAATCGGAGGATGGTCAATCTCTGTTATCATTGGTCTCATTATCATTTCATTAGTAGCCTCCAAACTATTATTTAAAAATCCCAAAAAAACAATTGTTTTTGAATCTCAAATTCCTCACATTAATAACGAGCCTAATGCAACAATAACTTTGCAACATTATGCCGAATACCCCAAATCAATAGCATTAGAAGCTCCCATCAAACCTCCTAGATTAAACAATATTCCTTTTTTCTAAATGATTGAGGACAATCAATTTAAGAAGGGAGGAGTTAATAATTAAAAAATTAACTTTTC
Organism: Phania funesta; assembly: GCA_963932375.1. Classification (NCBI taxonomy): domain Eukaryota; kingdom Metazoa; phylum Arthropoda; class Insecta; order Diptera; family Tachinidae; genus Phania; species Phania funesta. The sequence continues at coordinate 83,128,719 of OZ010653.1, forward strand.
ATAAAGTTCAACACACTCTGTCGCAACTCAATTGCTGACACACTTTTTCATTTATTTCTTTTAATTCGTTCGTTAACACAAAGATATGAATTCACCTTAAATTTATTTTATGATGACATATAATATTTCGATTAATTATTATTAAGTTTATTGAACTAAATTTTCCAATAATTGTAAGATCAGCGTCTGCAATTATTGCTTATCCAAATTAATGGTAAATCACGCCACTTTTGATTATGGCAATTTAAAAATATAAAATAAGAAATTTGTAAATTTAGTTCTTAGTAATTAACATTAACTCAAATAAGAAAGTCTAAGAAGACATAGTCTTCTCTTTCGTTTAATTAATATAATTTTAAATAAATAAAAAGATATAGAAGACGTAGTCTTCTCTTTTTTAAAAAAGAAGAAAAATAATTGTTTCTTCTAAGTTACATTAATATAAGGAGCAGCTTTACTTTTAATGACTTTATGTTAATGTTAATTGTGGTATGACATACAGTTATCACGATGGTTGTCACTGTCATCATGATAATAAGTCGGCTGATTGAATATTTTGTTTATACTGGAATTTTTTGTCAAACCCTTTTTTATTCATTTCAATGTTAATGCAAATATTTTCACTTTTGTTTGAAATACTTACATTTATATTTATTTTATTGCATATAAAAGTAGAAAATAAATATTTATCGATTCTACATGATCTAAATATCGTTTGTAACTATAAAGTTTTCCCTTTTTTGTTATTGTCTTAATGTTGGAAGTAAATAATGTCGTAGTTAATTCAATCAAAAATTTTAATCAGTTAATAAATGCAACAAATAGTAAATTGTTTTTGAGTGTAAATGCGTGACTAATTGAATTAAAAATAAATATAGCTAAGATTGTTTAGCCATTCTTTAGTTCACGTTCTCATGCAAGAAAGATTCCTATCACTCTTTTTTGTTTACAACATTAATCGAAAATATTAGGGGAACTCACTCTTGGTTGTAAACAACCCATGCAAACCTTGCAAATGTAGCAAATCTAGCAAATATGCTACATTTTTCAAAACCATAACAACAAAATATATGAAATTAAAGTTTGCTATACTTGAGCAAATATGCTATGGCAAAAATCGTTGCAGATTAGTAATTTGCAATGGTAAAACAGCTGTGTATTTCATTTTATTTTTAAAATCAAAACAGACACCTGCGCTTACAAAGTTTCACGGCGGTAGAATCGTCTCAACAACTGCTTGTGAAGAATTAAATTCAAATTAAAACTGTTAAAAAATTTTTGCTAAAATAGTAAGAATTAAAATATCAAACAAAATTCCATTAATTGATAAGAGTTGTTAGAAAGTTTATGCACATATCAAATACCTTCTTTGCGTAAACATTTTAGAGGCGGCATTAGCGTTTATATACTGGCTGCGGCTTAGCTTATTGCTTGGGGCAAAGTTACTTTATGTAACTCTGTAATAAATTGGCTAAACGCTTAAAAAAGACATTCACGCTTTGTGGCAGAAAATCATACAACGTGTGCAAAAATTGTAGATATGCAACGAAGAGTGTTTTCCGCTATTGCTAAAAATATTATTTAATTATAAATATACTACGATCAAAACACTTTGTAATAGAACTTCTGGTGAGAACTCATATTATGTTTGGTTCAGACGTTCGTGATAACAACTACGGACTAAGATCTTTTCCGGAGTGATTGGTTTTCAAATGCTGAATGTATGTAAAATCATCAATTTCATGCAATATTAAGGGCCAATTTAGAGCTTCATAGTGATGAAATCGTTGATGAAGGAGTAAATGCTAATAATTATTTAACAAATATTATTAGTGACGAATTTGCCTCGAAAACTCAAAAACTATAACACTTGTTCCATGAAATATTTAAAAACGATCAACAAACTATACTGGATCCGATAAACAAACCGAATTAAAGAATTAGAAAGAAGATAAGCTTTCCACACTTACTCTTGGTTACACGGATGATATTTTAACTGGTGATTTCAACGCTAATATTCTAATTGGCAGAAGTTTTTTGAACGATATAAGTGCCATTGGTATAAATTTAATAAATAATTTAACGGCAACCTATTTTGCACCCGCTGGCAGTACTTCACACGATGATTGTTTTGTGTACTTTAGCTACTGCTAAATAAGGCTAATTCGTATTGTACCACATTTTCGTCAATTAATAAATGAATAACAAAAATAAATTATTCTTTTTAACATATTTTTTTGAAGTCTCTGTTATAATATCCGTAATAGTTGTCATATATATTCCAATACTTTGCTAAAAATTAAATATAAGAACACCAAAATATAAGTTAAAGAGAAAAAAAAACTATATTAATGCTATTCGTCTCTCAAACATACTCTCACCAAATATGAAACTTTTTATTGAAATTGGGATTTCTTTCTTATTTAGCTACTGCTAAATAAGGCTAATTCGTATTGTACCACATTTTCGTCAATAAATAAATGAATAAGAAAAATAAATTATTTTTTTTAAAATATTATTGTCTAGTGCAATTAATTTCTATTTTTATAGCTGCATTTCCAATAACAAAAATGCAGCAATATACAAAATAATAGTACTTAAGAAAGTAGAAAATAAAGAAAGATTGCTTTTTATTTACTGTACTTCAAACTAATTCTTTTATTTTTTTCGTTGCTCCTCGTATCAGAGAAAAAAGTCGCGCAGTCGGTAGGATACCCGGGTATTCTCGCAAAGTGTTAAAAAAATAAAAAGAGCAAACCTGATATTTTAATATCAGTGACGGGTAAAAGGATATAAAGATATATCCTTGAAAAAAAAACACAACGAAAAAGTGAAGAAACGGATAACAAGATTTATCCTTATTAACACTAAAAACACAGAAGTGGAAAAAAAGGATAGAAAGATACATTCTTATTTCTTATTAAAAAGAAGAAATCAAAGAATAATTATGTACAAACAGTGACAATTTCAACAAGTGAATAATAATACGTCATCTTCAAACCATCATCAGTCAATTTACGAAAAAAATGGGTTATCAACTTTAACTCAACTGTGAAGATATTTTTAACTACAAATTCAAATATACATCCTTGGCAATACATCTTAATCAACTCTAAACTCTACATTGGAAACGCAGAGCCAAGCAGACAACAGCATATCAACTTTAAACTCAACATTGTTAACAATTTTTATTCCTGTGGAAACGCAGAGCCAAGCAGACAACAAAATAATTTTCAACACCAGCAATCAACAATATCAGAAAGTAAGAATTTCATTTAATTAATAATATTTTATTTATTGATATTATTAAATTTATGTAAATGAAAAAATAACCATAGAGACAGAAATTGAAAGGAAATTATTGTATACGTCTAGAGAACAAGACATCAAAAGGTTGCAAAAATTTCTACATAAAATAACCTTCATAAAAGTTAAGGCAAGGAAAAATTATTTAAAATCTAAATCTAAAAGAGAAAAACACATTAGAGTATAGAAAAAAAGGAGAACATTTTTGAATTTTTTTTTCTATTTAAACAAATTCTAAAACAAAAACTAAAAACGGCATGAACAGATTAACTATAGACCCTTTGAAACCTAAACACCTTACCTGAATTCTGTGGCGACTCAAAAGATTTACAGACATTCACTACACTTATTGACAGAATATACCCACACTTAGGAACATATGACGAACTGTCTCAACTACTTTTTTCTGACATAATAAAATCGAAACTCAAAGGAAAGGCAAGGCAGGCAATCGAAATAAACTGCCACGCTATTTCTTGGACAGATATTAAAAATACATTACAGAATAATTTTGGGGACAGACGTTCCTGCGAAGAACTTTTTGACGAACTACGAAGGGTAACTTTTAGAACAAACACTTTAGATTTCTATAACGACGTGAAAAACAAGTTACACAGATTGAATAACAAACTAGTAGTTATTCTAGGAGAAATCGAAGCAACTAGACAGAGTGCGATGAATAACAAACGCACCGCCCTCAACATCTTCAAAAGCAAAATCCCTGAGCCAATGAAATCCATCTTATTCTGTAGGAACCCAGGAGATTTAGAACAGGCTATGGATATACTATTTCAAGACGGGTACGCATATACTGGGAACAGTAATGGGAACGGCTCAGAATTTAAAACTCATACGAATAATAGGAATAGCATTCAATATTGAAATAGCACACAATACAATAAAAAGGATAGTAGTCGAAATATGAATAGCACACAATACAGGAACCCCCAACAACCATTCCAAAACTACAGAAAGAACTTCCAACCAATGTCCCAAAATAACGGAAGAGACTATCAACAACCATTCCAGAACAACAGAAGGAATTTTCAACCAATGTTAAATAATAATGGAAGAGACTACCAACAACCATATCAACAGCCCCGCCCATATCCACAAGCAAACCCACAAACCCACAATCCTCAAAATTCTTCATTCCACAGATCAAATTTTAGAAACCAACCTGAACCAATGGATATAGGAATAGTGGAAGTAGCTGAAAATTTTCAGGAATCAGCCTCAAGAACAAATTACCATTTATAATAATAAAAAACAAAGATAGGTTTTATAAAACTTATAATAGACACAGGCGCAACAAACTAAATTCTAAATCCAGGGATTTGTGACCCAAAAAGAATTCGTTCAACAAGACCACTTTTAATTAAAACTCTTCAGCATCAAATTTACGTTAACGAAAAAGCAGTAACACCTATTTTTGAAGAATTTAGCGACATTAGAACAAATAAAACGATATATTGAAACCACTTAATGCCTGTATAGATTATAAAAAAAAAAAGAAATAACCATTGGTAACAAGAAACTACGAATATACTTCGAAAATGAAAACCTAAATAAAAAAAGAATAATAGCACCAGCTAATTCCGATCTAATCTAAGGAAGAAAACGGCGGAAATATTTTAAGAGAAGGTATTGTGAATGTGGAAAATGGAGAAGTAGAAATAAATTTACTATCTGAAAATAATCGTTTGACTACGCAAAAGAATTTAAACCATTGAGTGATCAAATTAGAATAGGGCACTTGAACCCTGAAGGAAGATCACAACTGTTACAAATAATAAATAGATATCGTAGTATTTTTTATCAGGAAAATGACAAACTTTCATTTACTTCCGCAATTAAACATAGAATCAGGACTACAAACAATATACCAATATTCTCAAAATCATAGAGATACCCACATATACATAAGAAAGAAGTTGCTGTTCAAATCCAAGAGATGTTGGAAAATAGGATAATTATATGTAGCAATTCTCCATATTCAGCTCCAATTTGGCCCTACCTTTTTGGTCGTAAGTTTATGATAGAGACAGATCATAACCCACTGACATGGCTCTTCTCTATAAAGAAACCCAATTCAAAACATGTTAGGTGGAGATTAAAAAAAACTATCTGAATACGACTACGAAATTAGGTACAAAAAAGGATCAAAGAATAGCAATGCCGACGCTTTGTCAATAATTGAAACTGAACCCAGCATAAATACACTAGAATGTGATAATGTAACAATAAAAAGCACTACTTCACCAATTAATATGTTTAAAAATTAAGTAATTATAAATAAAACAACCTCTGGATCATTAAAAATAAAAAATAAATCTGTTTTTAGGAATAAATAAAAAATTATTTTTATGAAAGAAATGGACTGGCAAACGGCCATTACAATACTAAAGAACCATTTTAGTCCAACACAGCTGAACGCTGTTTTTATTGAAGATGAATTTTATACAATGTTTAAAAATGTTTATGAAGAACTGTTTTCAAATAACACACATTTTAACAGAGGACATAGAAGATGAAAAATCAAAATTAAAAGAGGTATTAAAGACTCTAAAGAAAAGTCCGGGAAGGACATATACACAAAATACAATTCAAAACAAATTAGAAGCTAGAGAAAAAATAAGAACAGATTTTGAAATTAAAGAAATTGACGAAGAAGATAAAGAGAAAGTAACTTCTTTATAAAGATAATTTCATAGCATATACACAAAAGTTAAAGATTATTTATTAATAAACACCAAAGAAGTAAATAATAAAAATAGCAGGATGGCAGCATTTAGCATTACCTCTATTCACTGGCAACTACGTGGAACTAGAAATTTTTATGATAACTGCAGAACTGATTAACAAAACTCTGTCGGATACTGCAAAAATGGATTTTCTTCAGTATGTTTATCATGCTAAAACAGCAATTGGTAGCCACACTAAGCCTGAAAATTTTGAAACACTAAAAGATTTGCTACAACAGAGATACAAAAGCTCTAAAACAATTCCAGAATTACAAACCAGGCACATTGTTCCAAGGAAAAATTCCAGTTAATGCGTTTAAAGACAAAATTCATTATAGTGTTACAAAGTGATAATCAAAGATGTGTGAAACGATATATTGTACAAATGTACAAATATGCAATATCATAAATATAAAGCAAAAAGAAATTGCATAGCAGAAATTCCATGAACCGCGATTCAGCGTAGAAACAAAAACAATTTCTACAGCAAGCAAAAGTAAACAAAAGATACACACACACAAACACATATACAAGACTACTAAGCCGGCAACTGAAATAACTGATGCGCAATTTCGCGTATGTTCGGGACATTTCAGGAAGCGGGACATTTCAGGAAGACATAGTTGACTTTGAGATTTCATAGAGTGAACATCTGTGTGTACAAAAGAAGTGTTAAGTGTACAGTGTCAATTAGTACTAAAGAGTTGTATAAGTTAACACAGCCAATATTCCGGCAACTTCCCACGACAGCACTTGCTGATTTTAGCATAAAATAGTGATAATCGTAACAATAATAATAATTCTCGTAATTAGTATTTCTATTTTTTTATTATCTTGCAGCCAATAATATTGCATTTTCTCACAAAACAAATTGTTTGCTTACGTCGCATTAAATAGCGACAAACTAAAAGCATGAATTATCGGAATTTATATTCAACTCTTCCCACGATGACATTTGCTAAAAACAAAATGTTGGAATAAGATATTTTTATGTTAGTAATAAGAAATTATAATTAAGAATTGCAGCAACTAAGAGAAAAAATAAATAAAATCAGTTCGGTTTGAGACCCAAAACAATATTGTTTGAATAAACGGACCAAATAACTTATATAAGAAGTGTTAAGTACCGAGTAAAACTGTGTACTGATAAATTCACAAAATAATGTGTATTTTCATATTTGCAATTAAACGAACCCTTCAAAAACGTTTATTGTGGTAATAAACGTAACAATATAATAGATTGTTTAAACAAACTAGGGATAGAGGAACTAGGAAATACTGCATCAGCAGCAGAACAGAACGTAATAATTAAATAATAAAGTCGACTATATATGCTGTTCGACCAAATACATTACAAGAAGCGTCTGAATTCGCATTTAACAGAAACTATGACAGAATAAACCAAAATAATAATCACAACAATGGACATATACAAGTTAACACAAGTTAGCAACACTGCCGGTGGTACCAGCAATTGATAAAAATAATTTAAGTTATTTAAAATATTATATTTTAATTTCGAAATGCTTATTAAGCTAAATACATTTTAATTATTGTAATCAATATGAATTTTACTTTAAGCTATTGAACTTTAAAGTATTATATTTCAATTTATTTTCATGCACAATTGCGAAATGCTAAATACGTAACTTTTGCTTATTAAGATAAATAAATTTCAACCAATAAGAATTTAAGGTAATGTTACACGTGAATTAAGGAAAAAAGAAATCGGCAGTCTTTGATATACTTCAACAGAGAACAGTTGTAATTCTAAAAATAAAGAAAACACTAAAGAAAATCAAAACTTTTTTAATACAGATCTAGGTATGAAACATAACTCACATATGGTGAATACCAAAATTATGTTTCTTAGTTAACACATACCATACGGTTAACACAAAGTCAATAACGCAAATATTTTCTGCACACTTAACAACAAATGCAATAAATAACCCAAATATTTAACAAAAACACATCCGACACCCTTAACAACAAACACAACAAATTCTTCAAACCCAATTTAGACACAAATAAAAGAATTAAATTACAACCCGGTTTAAGTTATCGAATAAGCATATTTTTTTATATTTATTAGTATTAAATATTCAGTAAGCAAAATCGTATTAAGTCTAAGAAAATATTGTACAAAATGAAATGATTTGTCAATAAAGTTTTAGTTCTGTTGTGAAGTGCAAATAAACTCGTTTTCTTACATGCCATACAGAATTCGGGAAACCCCATAGGCTCGGAGTATATCAATATTCCGGACAACCAAAACTGAAAATATGTAAAATTTCAGACAATAATACAAACTTCATTATCACAATTTACAAAAATAAAAAATTTACATTTCTTGTCGACACAGGAGCCGACATACATATCACTTTGTCGCATGCAACCAGAATTCGAAGGTGAACCATATAAACCAGAAGAAAAATTTGAATTAGCAGGAATCATCACAGAAGAAATAAATTCTTTTGGGCACAATAAATTTAGAACTTACATTGACTGACGAAAAATATAATCATTCCTTCCAATTAGTAAAATCAGATTTTCCAATAGAAATAGACGGTACAATAGGTAGATACTTTTTAAAAACATATCTCTGCAAGGTAGACTACGAAACATTTTTTTTAACGTTTATTTAAAAGGAAATTTCTTAAAGTTTAGACTAAAAATAAACAAATAGTATATTATGTTATTTAGTATATATACACTGTCCCGTATTCTGGTGCTCTAGTACATTTATAACTAGAAAAAGCTATATTCTTTTTAGGAATATTTATTAATAAACTTATACGTAATATAATACATATGTACTATTTTACATTTTTGCTGTGGGAAAAAACAACTGAAAAAAAAACACTTTTATATTTGATATAATAAAAAAAAAGGCTGTAGTTAAGGGATAGACTACGAAACATTTACAATATCTTATTTTGTTAATAATAATACAATAACCCTGCCAATGCATACAAAAGCATTTTCGTCACTACAAATAAAAATACCTCCAAGAACTCAAAGTATCCAAGCATTAAAATTAAATTTATAGGAAGACAGCGTAATTTTTAACAATGAGTTAAAACCAGGTGTATTTCTAAGTAATTCAATAGCTCCCAAAAGCGGCATGACACATTTGCAGATATCAAACACAACAAATGAAGAAATAACTCTACAGGGCATTAAACTTCAAACTGGCCCACAGACAGCAACGAACGTTTGGAAAAAGGATTGAATCAATTACAACTAGATCATAATGACGAATACGCAAAAACACAATTAAAACAAATATTTAAGAAATATCAAAATGTTTATCACTTGGAAGTCGAAAAATTAAGCGCCAACAATTTTTACAAACAGAAATTCACGACCTCAAACAAATTTATATTAGATAATAGAGCCTTCAGTTAGTCCTTATAATCCTCTACTACTTTTAGTACCAAAGAAAGTCATACAAGACCAAAAGAAATGAAGACTTGTCGTAGATTTTAGAAAACTGCATCTAGACTAGACTAGAACACATTTTTGACAAACTAGGTAGAGCAAAATGGTTTTCTACTCTCGATATGACCAGTTCAAATTGAACTAGATCATTAAAAGCTTTCTCTACACCACAAGAACATTTTCAGTTTAAAAGGCTTCCATTCGGAAAAAATTTCTTCTAACAATTTTCAAAGAATGCTAACAATAGCACTGTCTAGACTAGAATCCGAAGCATTTCTATATGTAGATGTTATAATTGTGTACGGTTGCAGTTTGAATCATCACAACCACAATTTAGTAAGAGTTTTAGACCGATTACAAAAATACAATCCAAAAAAATGTAAATTTTTAAGACCAGAAGTAGTTTATTTAGGACATCTAATAAGAAAAGACGGTGTAAAGACAGACCCATCTAAGTAAGTATGATGTTATAAAAAATTACCCAATACCAAAGAACGCAGTCGAAGTACGACGATTCGTAGCATTTTGCAATTATTACAGAAGATTTATACCAAACTTTGCTGACATTACAAAAGAATTAAATGCACTTTTAAAGAAAAAGCTAAATTTATATGGACAGAAAAATGAAATGATGAACTAAAAGAAAAATTGATAAATCCATCTGTACTGCAATATCCAAATTGTGATAAACCTTTTATATTAACGACAGACGCATCAAACTACGCGTTAGGTGCAGTTTTATCACAAGCCTGTAATTGAAAAAGAACTTTTAGCAATTCATTGGAGTATAAATTTTTTTTAAACCTCACCTATAGGGAACAGACCATAGACCATTAATTTCATTGTTTTCACACAACAATCCTTCGTCAAAAATGACAAAAATAAAATTAGATTTAAGTTATTATGACTTCACTATTATTTATAAAAAAGGAAAAATGAATACAAATGCAGATGCAGATGCACTTTCCAGAATAGAACTGGATTCAGATATACTAAAACAAAATGATGAGAAAAAAAGAAAAATATTGGTAACAACGAGGGCCATGAAAAATAAATTAAATGAGGCAAACAAATAAAAAAGAAAATAATGAGGCAAATAATAAAGAAAATATTATGGAAAAATTCAATTCTCAGAAGCCTGATCAACTTAAAATATGGGAATGCACATCCATAAGTGATATAAAAATATAAAGAAATTGCAATTTAATAAATTAGAAAACATAAAAGAAGTTGGCATATATATTGAAAATAATATAGTGCACATAGGACGTGATGATAATTCATCAAAACCAGTTTCGACCATGAAGATATCACGTACTGAAAATAAGAATGATGTAACGATAGTTCATCGAAACAAGGTTCGGTTATGAAGAAGTTACATGCCAAAAATACACAAGATATACACAATAATGCATGCAAGATTCAGCGATAACTCAGCGAAACTAGATTCGATTCTGAGGAAACTGATATTTAAAATGAAGAAAGAAAATATTAAAGAATTAGTGCTCTCGAATAAATATAAAATATTTAAAGTATTTACAAAAGAAGAATTTAAAGAGACGTACGGAAAAATAATAAATAACAAAAGTCCTCAACTCAATCTCTCCAGCTGTTTTAAAATAATGAAGAGGTTGTAGGACAATAATAAAAAAAATTAAGAGTACGAATACCACACTTGAAAACGAAATACTGATACCGAATCAAGAAATCGTACCAAGTATTTTTTTTACCCAATATGCTGGTAAAATCAAATAATGAATTGATTCCTTTTTTAAACACTACAAAACAAATAATAATGATCAAACAAAATAATATGAAAACCGAGAAAATGTCGGACTATGGAATGAAAAAGAGCTGGCGTTTGGTGATAGATTATAGGCAGATAACAAAAAATTAATATCAGATAAATTTCCTTTGCCTAGAAAAGGTGATATTCTGGACCAATTGGGTAGAGCAAAATATTTTTCTTGTTTGGACTTGATGTCTGGATTTCACCAAATTGGTTTAGAGAAAAACTCTAGAGACTTAACGTCCTTTTCGTTAAATAATGGTTTGTAAAGATTTAATAGATTACCATACGGCTTAAAAATAGCACCAAATTCCTTTCAAAGAATGATGACATTATCATTCAGAGGTCTGAAGCCACAGCAGGCATTCCAGTATATGGAGGACTTTGTTGTATTATGATGTTCTGAAAAGCATATGCTTTCAAATCTGAATGACGTGTTCGATCTTTGCCGTAAATAAAATCTTAAATTATACCCCAAATGTCAATATTTTATGAGAGAGGCAACCTACCTGGGCCATAAATGTACTGGTAGAGGAATATTACTAGATGATAGTAAATATTCGGTGATAAAAAACAGACGCTGATAGCGCTCGAAGATTTGTCTCATTTAGCAACTATTATCGGAGGTTCATTGACAATTTAAATACCTAAAAAAGCATTAGTGAGTCCAACATTGCTTCAGTACCCAGACTTTGCGAAGGAATTTTGTATAACACAGATGCAAGTAAGCACGCTTAACACAGGAATATGAAGGTGGGCAAATATCTTAGGGGAAAAGATAATTATGTTGCTGACGCGCTCTCGCTTATAACAATAAATGATTTAAAAGACATAAACAAAAAAGGTGCACCCATTTTTAAAGTCACGACAAAATCGATGACTAATGAAATTAAAACCAGTAACTCAGTAGAAAATTAGCATAATATAAACAAGCCCTAGGTATATATTCCCCTAAATAACATAGACGTCAAAAGATACTTAAAAATTGAAGATTTTACCGTATCGATGTTATATAAAAAATGGAAAATCCACATATGCTATCATAAATATAAATGGCTTGTTTATCAAAGGGAATTTCGACTTAGGACAATTTTTCCTTAGGCTAGAACGAATAGTCTGTAAACTAAATATTAATAAAATACAATTATCATATGCAAGAATACATTGAGGGAACAATGCCCCGTTAGCAAAAATCCTAGGCTCATGCCAAAGCAAAAGTCCGAGCGTTCACGTAGGAAGTCCGCGTCACGTATGAATTTATAAGTTATCCTCCCGTTGTCGCTGTTCGTCCATCTTGTCATCCACCTAGAAACAAGACACTCGTCTTGATGTGTTAAGAGCATCTTGTGCTGCAACACAAGCTTTCCTGCCGTCGAAGTAACTACGCCATAAGGAAAATTCCCGACATCCTTCATCTGTCCAGAACCTTGCCCTAATAGAGATAGTTCAACGCGCCCTTAAAATGGACAAATATGCCAAGAACATATTTGTCAGTCGAATTGAACGACAACTCTGACACACTTCTAAGCCTCAGGGAAATAGCCCTGGCTAACACACTTTCCAAAGACTGAGTCCAGGTATTCCGGTATAGCCTTCCAGAATTCGAGACCGCTCACTAATCAAAATTAAAAGAAATATTTAAAATGCAAATTGTTTCATTAATGTAAAAGCAATATAATTTTCAAATCAAATACAGTGTATTTGAAGAAAATCGGCTAATATAAAAAAGTAACAAAAGTGTTGAAATTAATATCTTGTTAAAACCAAGTTTGAAGGATAAAAAAGAAGAAAAGGAAAAGAATAGAAAGCCAATGAAAATAAGAGTTAAAAAAGAAAAAATATTGGAATTAAATAAAATTATTTATAAAAAAATATTTATACTTAATTTTATGACAAGTCTCTTCAGAAAACATGCGATAAACCATAAAGATATACATATATACATATTTACCAGAAGAAGGGTGATATTGTAACTAACCAATCTAAAAATCCCAGGCGTTCAACAGATTCTATGTAAAGGAGATAAATTAACGATAAAAGTTAGCCGTTCCACATAACTAGAAAAATAATTAGAAAATGGCAAACCCATATAATCTGATTAGACCACCTTCACACATTCATTAATATACAGGAATGTACAGGATGCATTTGTTGTGTATTAGTAAAACCGTGTATTGACGATATCATGTTGATCGTTTATAAAAAACAAAATAAAAGTAACAAAGAACAAACAAGAGTCAACAAACCTTAAATAACCCAAACATAAACAAAGTGTCATATGTCAGTACCGAACTTTCTTTGGCATTTTTAACGCAATTTGATACCACAACACAATGATTACTAGCGTATAATACTTTGTAAAAATATGAATCGTTTGCAAAATTCTAAATAAGAATTTAATAGTTTGACAATGCAAATATTCAATAATGCCTACTGAAAATCAGGAAAGCCTGATATGGTATTTTGTAAACTATGTTGTAAGTATATTTAAGTTTAGGAACTAGAAATTCTCATTGTTAGTATTTAAGCGCAGAATTTTTAATAAAGAAGGACCTCAGACCACCATAAGCATAGTTTGATTTTCACTACATGGCGATCCCCGCTCTACATTAAATACAAATGGCATATTTGCTATAATCTATTCCGTATGATTTAAACAATTTCTATTGTTTCCTTCTCGGAATATAAAACTTGAATAAACTTTTGTATTGAATATTTTTTACAATTTTTAATTACATTTTCAAAACTACTTTTGTGATATAAAAATTTATTTTGGTTCAAAGTTGTGTGGCTATACAGTGCCACCACAAATCTAATGGCAAGAGCAACAGGAAGATAGAACCAGCACACAGAGCTTATGCTTAGCTGGAATATATCAGGATCACCTATATATTTCATATATTGTTAAGAGACGAGCTTCATTCTTATGAGTGAATCCTGGAACGAAATACTAAAGGAATTGGAAGAAGCTGAAGCACGATGGGCTCAGTTACTGAAATAAGGACGAACAGAGGAAAAACCGGCAATACTGAATGCAGGTCCGAAAGCGATGAAAAAATAATAGCCAGAAAGGAACTAGAACCACCAATACCATTATTTCCTCTACCAGACATAACCAAGACACGGGGAGGACTCTTAAATACATAGTCCAATATGATACTGAGAACAAAAACAAATTAATTTGCAAAATTGAACAAATTAAAATAGAAATTAAAACACTCAAAAAACAAAAACAAACAAAAAATAATTAAATAAACATTATAAAAGTCATATTTGCACTCTTGATTTTAATAGCTATAATATATCTACTTATGTTGTGGATAAAACTAAGTGTAGAAAATGGATTAGAAATAGCAAACAAAATTTTTCAAGAACAAATTATTAATCTTGTTAAAATAAAAGACACTTTCTTTCTTAAATAAATTTTAGAATGAATTGGTTGCGAAAAGGAAAAATTTTATACAGCAAATATATAGGCTGGATAGTCCTAGCTATAATATTAACACCATTAATCATAATGCTAAATTTAAAAATATTAATATTATTGAAATTAATTGTAAGAGACATAATGAAAAAGAACAAATAAAATAAAAAAAAAATCATTTATAATAATAATAATTTTTTTTTTTGGTTGCAATGAAATTTCTAAAAAACTTAGAGCAAATAATAACAAATGCTAAAAAATCGTTAGGAAGACCTTACACCCCACCCCGGAAACTATAAATGAGAAAAAACTCGACATAGAAAGAACTGAAAAAGATCTAACAAAAGCTGATTTGGAAGAAACTGAAAAACTAACAATATTTGAAAAATTTACTAAACTAAAAGAAGAAACCTTAGAAATATTACAATTACATAATAAAAGGAAAGGCAACACTATGACGAACCTAGACATTAATTTAACCACAAAAATAGTACCAAGATTCACATGAAGATGTGATGAACTTAATAATTCCATTACAAATTTTGAAATAATAACCGCAACAATTACCCATGAAAAAAGTGTATTCTTCTTCACTTTCGTTTTCAAAACTCGACTGGATCCAAAGGTACAAAATAGAGCAAAACAGAGTTAATAACAAATCTAAAAACTACATATAAAACACTAAAAACATCGAACACAATTCTTAGCAACGTAATAGGATTTGCAACGAAAATAGAAAACTAAATCATAGAACTGAACGAAATCCAAATATTAGAAGAAGGTGAAGATAACAGAAATACAATAATTAATACAAATAATAAAATAGCATTAAATGCATTTATGAACGGGTTAAGAGACCAGCGGATTATAACGACGAGTGATGCAAGTCAAGTAGAAAGGCAATAGGTCTTTTATTTTTCATCCGATTTTACCGTTATTACCCCTTTTGGAAAGCTAATTTAGTTCTCTTTTTTTACAATCATAAATATCTATAGTGTTTGGTAACTCGTAAGCAACTTATAGCCTGAGGAAAACAAAAGAATACATTTTTAATGCGTTTTTTGTACACTTCAACGACTGTAACTTAGCCATTTGTTAGTCGATTTACCTTGGTTGAAAGATAATATTCTATCCTTTTAACCAACGAGAAACAAAGAATTTACAACTGTTTAAAGAAAATCTAAGAAAACCCGTTTTTCACTACATTTACCGTTATAAAATCACTTTATGAAGTGACCTAAAAAAACCAACGGTATTTTCGTCATCCAGGGACTCCAACAAAATAGAATTGGTACATTAGACCCCTGAATATTTTTTGTGTATCACAAGGTAATCGATACATTACAAGAATACAAAATTTTAACACAAATCAAAATAGATACAATAGAAACTACAATTATAACGACAACAATAATAGCAATAGAAAATATTCTAATTATGATAGGAATCTAAGTAATGGAAACAACCATAGTAATGTCTTTAATAGAAGTAACAGGAACTTGAATTATACCATTCAGAGACATAACTCCAAAAACGTTCGCACAAGCCATCAACAGGGAAACGGAGAAACCCTGGAGACTCAGTACGAATCACCAAGAAGGGAAAATTCGAAATTCATACAGTACATCCTAATACCTCAAATATTATTTATATATCCATTAAAAACTTACCTTACAAGCTGACCTTCTTAATAGATACAGGTTCTGACATTTCTTTATGTAAAGAAAATGTAATACAAAAGTATGACATAATCAATGAGGATACATGCAGATTAAAGGGTATAACAAAAGACTATACAGAGACTCTTGGATGAACTGAACCAGAACTAGGAGTGACAAAATAGTACCAATCAATATCGAAATAAACGAGGATAGCGTAATATGTAATAAAGAAATAGAAAATGGAATTTTTGTAGTAAACACAATAATACCGAAAAATGGAAATCGACATGTAAAAATTTTAAATACAACAGAACAACCAGTTCGCCTATCAACTAATAATTTCTACAGACAAAATATTGAACTAAAAGACAACACTCCAATATACATAAAAAACTATCGCCTACCCCAAACACAATCAACTGAAATAGACAAGTACAAGGAATTCTAAAGGAAATAGTTATTGAACCATCAGTTAGTCCGTATAATTCACCTTTACTCTTAGTGCCTAAAAAAGGACAAAATGACATTAAGAAATGACGCTTAGTTGTAGATTACAGACGTTTAAATGATAAAATAGTAAATGACAAATTCCCATTAACAAGACTAGAAGACATTTTGGACAAGTTAGGACGAGCAAAATTCTTTTCAATTCTTGATATAACAAGTTCTTTCCATCAAATAGAATTAGATACAACATCACGACCACTGACAGCATTTTCCACTAACAGCGGATGCTGACTATAGCATTAGCAGGTTTAGAATCCGAAGCATTCTTCTCAGTTGACGACATTATTGTTTTTGGATGTAGTTAGTTTGAAAAACCATAATGAGAATCTTATAAAGGTATTTGAAAGACTTGAACAATATAATTTAAAACTGAATGCTGAAATTTTTAAAACCCGTATTATAGTATTATACTTAGGTCATTTAATTACAAAAAACGACATTAAAACAGATCCATCAAAATACTAGATAATGGAACAGTACCCAGTCCCAAAGAATGCAGATGACGTTAGAAGATTCATAGCATTTTGTAATTATTACAGAAGATTCATACCAGATTTTGCTGAAACGGCCAATTGTCTAAATAATTTGTTAAGAAAGAAAGTAAAATTTGACTGGACAGAAGACTGTCAGAAGGCATTTGATACATTAAAAACCAACTAAAGAACCCACCTATACTACAATATCCAGATTTTGATAAACCGTTCATACTGACTACAGATGCTTCAAACGTAGCGTTAGGAGCAGTACACTCTTAAGGTGAAGTTGCTAACGACTTACCTGTATCTCACGCAAGTAAATCACTAAATAAACACGAAAGAAACAAATCGGTTTTTGAAAAAGAACTATTAGGAATTCATTGGGGAATACAATTTTTTAGACCATATTTATACGGAAGAAAATTTACTGTCGTGACAGGCCATAGACCCCTTATTGCATTAGACTCGAACTATCAGATTATGACTTTGATATTATATACAAGAAAAGAGCAAATAATACGAATGCAGACGCATTATCACGTATTGAAATAAATTCCGAAATTTTGAAAAATACAATTCCAATCTGTACTGCTGAAAAAGAAAAGACAACTTTAGCAATAACACGTGGCATGATTAAACAAAATTAATTATATAAGAAAAATGAATTAAACAAGAAAAATTAAAAGAACGACAAATCTCAAAAGGAGACTGAGCACCTCTATATGTGGGAATGCACGTCAATAAATGATATTAAGGAATTCCAGAGAATACAATTTACGTATGATAAAAAGCTTAAGCGAAAACAAGAAACAAATGATAAAGTAACGAGTATATTATGTAATAAAACGAAAATCCTATGTTTTCCGAAACATTTATGGAGAAACTTTTATTGAAATTAAATAATTTAAAACGTACTATATGATGATGATGAATTTTTTAAATATATAACGGCCGATAAATGAAAAGAAGAATATAATAATATAAAGAACAAAGATATTGAAATAATTATATATAGAATACCAAAAAGAATAAATGATAGTATAAAGCAATATAGATTGATTGAAGAATTTCATAACACGCCACACAGCGGACATTTTGGAATAAGAAAAACATTATATAAATTAAAACAAAGATATATATGGAAGAATATGAATAGAATGGTCAAAAACTATATAAAGACATGCAATTCATGTCAAAAGAACAAGCAATACAAACATACAAAAGAATCTTTTAAAATAACAGATGCACCAACAAATTGTTTCGACACTGTAGTAGTGGATACAGTTGGACCTTTACGACCATCAAACAATTTTAGGTATATACTAACTATGCAATGCGAATTGTGAAAATATGTATGTAGTTGCTTATCCTATTGAGTCCAAAGACGCAAAGACAGTAGCCAAAACCCTGGTGGAACAAATAATTTTAAAGTATGGTTTGTTTAACGTTCTTAAAACAGATAGAGGTACAGAATTTACAAATGAGTTAATGAAGGAGATTCGTGAATTATTAAAAATAAACCACAATTTTTGAACTCCATACCATCACGTAACATTAGGAACAGTATAACGAAACAATCGCGTTCTGAATGAGTACTTTCTGAATTTTGTAGAAGATGCAAATTGGCACGAATGGATACCATATTTTTTGTTTGCTTTCAACACGACACCAAACATTGACACTGACTACTCAAGTAAACAACATTGCTGAAACCAGCAATTAAATTTATTTTAAGTTGTAGAACTTTTTATGTCATTAAACTTTTTATACTATTGAACTTTTAAATATCGAATTACATTTCCTGGTTTATGAGAATTGCGAAATATAAAATTTGCTTAATATGATTTTCAATACAATGTAAATTGGGTCAATATAATTTTTGCTTATTAATCTTTTCAATATATTTTAACTTTGATCGATTTAACCAATAGGAAATCGAACTGATTGATTTTTGGTAACTAAGCAATTTATTGTAAAAGAATTTTAAGTCTTCTTTAAGATTAAAAGAAATGAAACGGGCAGTCTTTGCTGCATATCGATTGTGAACGGTTGAAATAAAATTAAATATTAAAATTTGTGAAATAAAATTGTTTTCAAAGTTTAAGTTTAAAAAAGTGTTTTTATTTATTTACAACTAGCAAGGAAACTTAACTCTCATCATTTGAACTCGTATTTGGTAAACTACGTAGACTACCGGGTGACGAATTAAAAAAAAACCACAAAAAATTTATAATCTTGACAAATATACAAATCAGCTAAAAGCTAGACTACGTTATTCACTAAACAGAGCACGAGAATTGATTCTAAAAGTAAAAACAAAAAGACAATTAAAATCAAGGGCTAAACAATCAAGCATAGATATTACAATAAAGAATTTAGTTTTAGTTAAAGTTGGAAATAGAAGAAAACATGAAAAACCATATAAAGGTCCATATAAAGTAGTAGATATAGATAATTTAAATGTAGTAATAGAAACAGAAAATTCTAAATTAAAAACAATCAATAAAAATATGTTCAAAAAAATATTTTTTATTATATTGTAATATATATTTTAATTTACCATTTATATACATTTATAAAAATATCAATTTCTTGTACTTATTTTTAATAATACCCAAATCTAAAAGTGTTAGAGTGTAGTGTGTGCACATATACTTACGCGCCGCACTGTACATAATTCAAAACTTTGTTAATTTCATTTATCTTATTTTTACTATTGTCAGCAAAGTATGCTAAAACATTTCTTTAAAACACAATTTTTGCAATGAACTTGGCACAATCCTAAATACAAATGTAACATGACCATGAACATGAAATTCATTGACGTATCCAATATCAATATTGTAAAAATGCTTAAGTTGCTACACGTTTTCAACATTACAGATATTTTAAGGCAAACGAACTTATGCTTATACAAAATCAATACAAAATTGATTTTAATAGAATTATGCTGAATAGACATAAGTTTAGTATATAAGCGCGGAATTGAACTCAATAAAACTAGAATTGATTTGACAAGCAAAGAAATACTTTATTTTTAATTCTCAAACGCTGGCATAAAAAGCGGCAAGAGTGCTTAGACAATACTCATCTCCTTTTTTTATTTATTTTTAAATTTAATTACCACAATACAACCACTTATCAAAAATGTGTTTTTCAAGAATACAACAGAATGGTAAAACCAATAACAGCAAACGTAATAATTCCAGATACAATAATAACCAAAGATCCAACTACCCAAAACATAATCAAAGGCAATGGAATAATAACCAAATAAGAGGAAATAACTATAACCATAACGTAAATCGTAACATAAATCATATCCAAGGTGAGGGTAAGTTCCAGATCCCGGAGGTCACTCAAATGTCACCTCCGATGGGAACTCAATAAAAGCTAACAGAATATCTTGCACATCGTCTAATCTCAGAAACTACATAAAACTATATATAGTGGATATATCAGTTGAACTTACATTTTTGATAGATACGGGAGCAGATGTTTCTCTTTGTAAAAGAAAATATTTTAACAATTATGAAATAGATGAGAATGATTATTGAAACTTAACTGGAATACCAAAGGATACAATAAAATCCTTAGGATCCACAAATATGAAAATATACTTGGATAATGAAATAATTAAACACAAAGTACAAATGGTAAACAATCATTTTCTAATAAATACCGACGGAATCTTAGGAAGAGATTTTTAACTACATATAGATGTAACATAGATTATGACACTTATGCGCTCACGTTCAACAAAAATGAAACTATAACAATTCCAATATATGATAACACTTTTAGAGTTAATAAGATAACAATTGTAGTGTGTTTGACTAGTCGCAGTTAACACACCTTCTGTATGTAACTGAAACTCAACACTTTGTTTGAGTTATTTGTCCACACAGCCAAACTTAAATGTGGGAATTGCGAAACAAGCATATTCCCACTTATTAGTTAAGTCTAGAATAAGACAGTTATTATTAAGTTAGTTTAAGTTTTAAAAAACAGTTTGAATAAAGAAATCAAAATAAGGACACAATCCCCTAAAAAACACGAAATAATTTTGCCACTGGATATTGAAATAAACGAAGACGCAGTTGTCTTGAATAGAGAAGCTATTAAAGGTGTATATTTGGCCAACACAATAATACCAAGGAAAGCAAAGAAACACACAAGATTATTAAATGTTTCAGATAAAATAGCAACGGTGCAGAATTTAAAAAATTTAATAAAAATTACGAGGTTTTTCCATTCAATACACAAAATCGGGAAAGCTTTTACACATCAGAAAGATTTGAAAAAGAGCTCAGTAATTTTGACCTAAAAGACTTGAGTGATGAAAATAAAGAAACCATCACATCAATATTAAGAAAATACCAAAATATATTCCACATGAAAGGCGAGCATCTAACAACTAATAACTTTTATAAACAAACAGGAGAATTACATATATATAAAGAACTACCGTTTACCACAAGCACAGGCTGAAGAGATAAATTCACAAGCACAAAAGCTTTTACAGAAAGACATTATTGAACCATCCGTTAGCCCATACAATGCTCCACTTTTATTAGTGCCAAAAAAGGGACAAACCGATTTAAAGAAATGGTGATTGGTTGTTGATTACAGAAGGCTAAATGACAAAATTGTAAACGACAAATTCTCTTTAACGCGTTTGGAGGACATACTAGATAAATTGGGCAGAACAAAATATTTTTCAAATTTAGACATGACGAGCTCTTTCCACCAGATAGAACTTGATCACCAATCGCGCCCATATACAGCATTTTCAACATTTAATGGACATTATCAGTATACAAGATTACCATTTGGTTTCTTGTAGTCTTATACATCATAATACAAATCTCAGAAAAGTGCTCGACAGATTACAACGACATAATTTGAAACTCAATGCAAACAAATGTTGCTTTTTAAAATCGGAAGTGGTATATCTGGGACATATAATAACCAACACGAAATAAAACCTGATGCAAAGAAATTGTAAGCAATAACAAAATACCCAGTACCAAAGAACACAGACGAAGTAAGAAGATTTGTAGCATTTTGCAACTATTATAGACGTTTTGTGGAGGGCTTTGCAGAAATAACAAGTTGCCTCAATTCTATATTGAAAAAAGACAAACCATTCATTGAAGGATAAATTAATAAGTTCACCAATTTACAATACCCAGTCTTTGAGAAACCATTTATTTTAACAACAGATGCATCTAATTTTGCACTAGGAGCCATTTTGCAACATAAAAAAAATCGGACAGGATAGACCAATATCCTTTGCAAGTCGTGCGCTTAATAAACATGACAAAAATAAACCAGTGATTGAAAAAGAACTAATCGCAATACACTGGGGTATACAATTTTTTAGGCCTTACTTTTATGGTAGAAATTTTATTGTTGTTACAGATCACCGTCCTTTGGTTGCGTTGTTTTCACATAAAAACCAAACCTCAAGATTAACTAGAATTCATGTGGAGTTGTCAGATTACGATTTCGAGATAATATACAAGAAAGGAAGTAATAACACAAACGCAGATGCATTATCAAGAATACAACTAAACTCCGAAATGTTACAAACGAATACAAACGCGGATGCCTTAAGTCGAATAAAAATAGTTACATTTAAACCGAGGTACTTCTGGTAGTACAATTCATTCAGCAGAAGAAAATTTATATGACGGCATACACATCTCAAAAAGACCTCTAAACGACTTTAATTTACAACTTACGAGGAGCAATTCCTCTTGCATAGTATGGAAGCGCGGAAGCCAGACCAAAACGTTCTAATATCGTTTTGGCATCGCGAATTGAGGCGCGCGATTTTTCTTATGTGAACTATATGATCGCTATGGAGATGTCACCGATTTTTGCGGTATGTTCTTCTGTTCAGATAACGACGGCGATGACTCTAGAAACGTGCACTGTATTGTTGGTTGAATTTTTCTTGTTTGCTTTGATATTCCCTAATAACTTTGATAGAATAAAAGGTATACTACAGAAGACGCTATATAATATTTTCAATACGCTATGCCCAAGTGAGTCACTAACTTTGTTGCGTACAATTGGCTATACGTATTCAATTAAAGATGCAGGTGAGGAGATTTTTGATGCTGTTGCGGGCAACCCGTATATTAATAATACAGACTATTTAATTAACCGTTTCCCAAGCATATTCTCAGATTTGTCTAGGCGTAATGTGCCAATCATACATAGTATAATGAGGCTGTTCGTTCCAATCATCAAATACCCCCGAAATGTCGGTAATAATGCCATTTAAAAACATTAACAGATATTTTCAAAAAATTTCTTAATCCAAATAAATTATCCGCTATATTCGCTGACGAAGATACTTTTCGCATAATCCAATCTGTTGATTCCAAAAAATTTTCCATTTAATACGATGTACAGAAGTTTTAGAAAATATAACAGACACTGACAAACAGGAAGAACTAATTAAAACCTACCATCAAAATAACAATCACCGCGGTATTAACGAAACACTACTTCACCTAAAAACAGAATTCTATTTCCCGTATACGAAAAATAAAATCACAAAAACAATAATCAACTGCTACAAATGCCAAACCCTTAAATATGATAGGAATCCCCCAAGATCGACATTTGAAAAACCATTAGATATCTTACACATAGACATTTACAGCATTAACCCATTTGGCGCCGCTGTACTCATTTGAGTACAACCAAACATTTGCAAAAATTTTTAAAATTTGACAATTTTTGTGAATTTTTCGCATTTGTTTATTAAAAGAAACCTATACCCCTTTAAAAAAATAAAAAATGTTGGTTAGATTCATATCAACTGTCAAAAAATGGACTGTTTAACTGACACAAAGTTGGAGTGGCGGCATAAGCACAGATTTTCAGCGTTTACTATATTGCTAATGTCTTTTAAATTTTATTTTTCTGAAAACGAACATTTGTTTTGCTAAAATAAGCAAAAAAGAAATTATGTGCCAGCTACTTTTACAAAGTTATCCTATTTTAAATGCAACTGTTCTCAATTGAGTACAGCGGCAGAATCCATATAAAAATTATGGCAAAACTGCTACAGAAATATTAAAGCATACTTATAGGATTACCTACATGTGTAAGAAGGGGATTCCTAAAATATGAAAGTATCAATCCTACTTGTTGTGTCTGCTTCGAATAAAGTTATTAAGTGTTGAAAGTTAGCATCGTTAAGTTGTGTTTGTGGTTATAAGTTTAGAGTACAAACATTTATGATGAGTATTAAACATTTTAAAATTCGTAATGATTTCAAAGGATTACAAGAAGCTGTTAACGCAATATTGGAAGAGTGATACATGATTTTGCAAATATTACGCCGGAACCGCGTGTATTGACAGATGAAGAAGAAGGTTGTGATGAGACATGGTAGCTAACAACTTCCCAAAAGATGTGACGGTAACATTGAGGTATTTAGACGCCACAATATTATCATTTTAAGTGATGATAACGAGGGTAGCGATGACGAACCGTTGGCCGAAAAGATAAAAAGAAGCCGCAATCGTCTACCAGCTTGACGTAAGTGCCCACCAGCATACCCTTCAACATCTCCGGTATCAACTGATGTGCTTGACAAGCAAGAAAGTGTAAAGAAGTTGCTTAATAATCTGAACCCAGTACAAGTATTCGAGAAAATATTTGATGAAGAAGTAGCTAGTTTGATTATCAGCAATACAGTTTTATATGCTAGTCAACTTTACCCCGTCGGATAGTACTGATACTATCCGGATATAACAAATTACCGAGAGAGGATTTATACTGGTCTTACGATGAAGATGTTGGCATGGAAATGGTATCAAAATCACTTTCTAGACAAAAATATCGTGATATGAAAAAGAACGTTCATCTTGTTGACAATGATGAAGCTGGCACAACCAGGGACAAAATGTTTAAAATTCGGCCATTAGCTAATGTTATAATGAAAAAATTTCTTCGGTGGGGAGTTTCACATTTCAATTGATGAGTCGATGGTAAAATATTTTGGCCATCACCCTGCTAAGCAGTTTATATGTGCGATTTGGCTTTAAGAACTGGGTAGCAGCCAGTTCCACCGGATATTGCTATACTTTCGTTTTTTATTGTGGAAAATCGGAGGAGAATTCTACTGATCCCTTAGGGTCAAGAGTAGTAAAAAAATTGCTTGAAAAGATGGAGACTGATCCAGCATCGCATCAAGTATTTTTCGATAACTTTTTTACTAATTATAATCTCATGGTGGAACTAAAGGAAAGAGGATTTCGTGCGACCGAAACAATTAGAGAGAACAGAACTAAAAAGTGTCCATTAGAAATGAAAAACGAAGTGCGAGCCTCATATGACTATAGGTTTGACAAGCAAAATGAAATTCTTTTGGTAAAATGGAAAGACAATAGAGTATTTATAATGGCAACAAATTATGACACAATTGAACCTTTAGGAGCTGTGAAACGTTGGACTGCTACACAACGACAAAAAATTGATGTCAATATTCCAAAAGTATTTCAGTCTTACAATAAACATATGGGAGGAGTAGATGAATTGGACCAGTCCAATTCACTCTATAGAATAGCTATTCGTGGTAACAAATGGTGTTGGGTATTGTTTACCTATATACTAGATATGACCATTTCAAATGCTTGGCGATTGTATGTAATGAGTCACAGCGACAGCATGGATCAACTTTTATTTAGGCGTTCCATTGCAATATACTACTGACGCCAAAACGTGCAAACTAAAGCTCGACTTTCTTCATTGGTACTAGGGCTACCTCAAGACGGTATAGGTCACTATCCCAAAAAGTTAGAAAAGCAGTCAAGATGTGTTTTATGTCATGCAAGAGTTCGCTGGCAATGCAAAAAATGTTTAAAAACGTTATGCATTGAAAAAGAATGTTTTGAAGATTTTCACCTGTATGCCGCCGCTGTACTCAATTGAGTACACCCCTCCCACTTAGCCTACTTATTATTTTTTTAACTTTTTTCTTTTTTTTATATTAATTTTATATACCATGAATTCAAAAATAAACTTATTTGTTAATTATCGCTTCTCGTTTTATTTTGGCGGTTAATGGGTTAATAGCAAACAAATTCTAACAATAACTGAAAAATTCTCCAAATTTGCAGCGGCATACACTTTCATCACGAAATACTGTTTGTATACTGAAATCTTTAAAATGCTTCATTAACCTTTACGGCATTCCAAGGAAAATAGTTGCTGAACAAGGTTCAGAATTTACAGCCAATATTTTCAAAGATTTTGGTTGGCAATTGCAAATTCAGCTACATACTATATATTACTTCATTTCAACAGAGCACGAGCAACGCTCCTGTTGAAAGAGTACGCTCCACTTTAACCGAAATATATAGAATTGTAATAACGACTAGAAAAGAAAACGACCTCAATGACCATGACGATATACTGACAGAAACTCTTATAACTTATATAATTAAATACATTTAGCTTCTAAGTTAACCCCATTTGAATTATTTTTTGGTAGAACGTTCTAATTTAATAACACAATCACATTTGTTAATGAACATGAATATCTAAACTAAAGAAATGAAATTAAGACTAGGGTAAACAAGCTAAACGAAACCCGTTCAGAATCCGAAAACTTAGGAAACTAAACCATATTTCGAAAAGAGGCAAAACGAAACAAATTGACACCTAGATTTACAAAACACAAAGGTAGGAAAAATAATAGAATAACTATAATTACAGAAAAAAAATTTCTCTAATCAAATACCAAAGGTACCGAACTAATATTTTCTCTATTCGCAGGATTCGCCCAAACGGTAGATATACGAAAATTAGCGAACAACAGAAAGTAGTTAAATTTCGATTGAGACCTGCTAGGATAATTAGGAGTTATACCAACCTCATGAAGGATATACGAACAATATTAGAAATATACAAAACACTATCTCCACTTTTGAGAACACTCACAGAACCACTAGCTTCACAAAAATAACACGACTAAAACTCAAAAAACTAGAAAACAAAATACACACACTCATGCCGTACAATAGACATAAACGTGGACTTATTAACGGACTAGGCATCGCCATAAAATTCATAACAGGCAACATGGACACCAACGACGCACTTTTCATAAATAAACAAATACCAGACATCAAAACTAATACGACACATATCGAGACTATACTAACAAACCAGAACCAATTAAACTCAATCATGCAAAAAAGGTTGCAAAACGTTACTGATCACATAAACAAAGGGCAGGATAGAATAGAGACCTATATACATCAACAAACTTGCAAACAATATTTTAAAAGAAGATGATGAACTTTTCGAACTCCAATACATTAGTAATATTAATAATAATATCGCTGAAGCAGTTATTCTTGCAAAACTGAATGTGATATCAAAATTCATACTAAGCTTTAAAATCAACCAATAGAAATCAGCTCCAGAGAACAAATATATGAACTACTTGGGCTGCAGGCATATTATAATAATTCAAATATTATATTTAATATTAGTTAACAACAAAAACATTCGTTTCCATTTATTAATTTTTTATTACACTTTTTTATTGCTTTTTTATGAGTGCAGCGAACTATAAGATTAATGAACTCTAAAATACATACCAATGTTTTTCCTATTAAATTGTTGCAGCAAAAATGTTAATGTCACCACTTGAGCTGACCTAAATATTATTGCTTTTTCCTCATAAGTACTTTTGTTAATGTAAACATTATATTTATTGCATAATAGTGATTTTTATTTCAAAAACAATTTGTAACTTCGAATTGATTTTTTGTATTTTATTTAGTAAGCACCTTTTGTAATTATAAAATCATTTTTTTGTAAAATAAATAAAGATTACTAACTCAAAAGAAGAAAGAACATATTTACTTCTAACTTATACAAATACCAAATATATCAAAAGAAAATTATGAACTTTTCCACGCAATTCCACATCCTATAAATAAAACTAAAATTATAAAAGTAAAACCATATATAACATATAACAAAGATCACATTCAATTTTTCGACAAGCCTTGCCCAAGAGTTGAGAACTCCTACTACAGCAAAAATTCACCATACTCAATGACAAAGATGCTATGTGTGACTTGGAAGACATTGTCAACGTAAAGCTAATATTACATCCAGAACCAAACTATATCCTACCCATAAATATTAACAAAACTATTGCAACAGCGAGCTGTAACAACCACACTTACGAACAATTGCACAATTAATATCAACGGAGAGAATTACAAAAGACAACCCCATGGTATACAGAGATGAATTTTCACTTCCAATTACAACATACTCCAAAATACGTGCAAAGGCAACAATTGAAAAACTGAGCCTCGATAAACTGAGGGGTTATCAAATAGAAAGCTATGAATTGGCATCAAAGAAAAGCAATATTATTCTAATAACTATATGTTCACTAACCATTATCTTCACTGCAGTCATTGTCCTCATCATAAAAAGAAAAACTAAAGTCCAATACATTCCGAATCATTTCTTCAACGTTCCAGCCCCTACTTTCGTTTTCCTTATGGCCTTCACTTTATTCTAAGGAGGCAGGAGTTACGGAAACCTCCACAGACGCAGCAACAACAATAATACATCCGCCAACTAAATGTAAAACTAAAATAGCTACTTCAGCAAATAATCATTAAACAAAATGTTACACATTAATAAAATTAATAAGAATTTAACACATTTATTAAAATTAGAATTAAGCATTTCCACAATAACAAAACATATGAAATTAGCAGGAAAGTTTACCAAATTGTTAAACTTAGTTACAAGCACTTTTGTATTTATTGAACACACAAAATTATTAGGAAATTTACTTAATAATATTGTAATTATTTTATAAGTTTTATTAAAATGTCAATAAGAAAGAAAAGTCAGTTGTTAATCAGTGGTGAAAGAAAGAAAACGTTGTGTTTTGTTTTCGCGGTAGTTCTTCATTATTCATAGCTCCAGCGAACTTAAAAATCCAAATCGACGAAAGTGATTTCCTAAAAAAAGACACTGAGTTTTTGGGACATATTTTAACAAGGACTTAAACCAAATCCAGAGCGGATTAAAGTAATTCAAGCAATAGAGATTTCCAAAACAGAAAAACAAATAAAATGTTTCCTAGGACTTACAGGATATTATAGAAAATTTGTAAAGGATTACGCCAAAGTTGCCAAAGGTAAGGATATGTCCCCAAGGCATGAACGTTGGCTTTTGAAATTAGGAGAGTACGATTTCGAAATAGACTACATAAAAGGAAAATAAAATAGGGTATCGGATTTTTTAAATAGATTGGAAAGTGCTGATATAAAAACAGAAGTAGTAGAAACAAACTTTCAAGAAAACAGAATTTTAAAATAAATAATGTAGAAGAAGATAATGTATCAATGACAGTTTACTCAGCCGAGGAAAATTTGCTAGATCCTTCCTATATTTAAGAAGAAATAGTCAATAAATACAAAACTCAGATTGTATTAACCAGCAATAAAATGGAAGAAATGAAAGTGGTAAATGAAAAAAGAACTATTTTTGTGGCCGAATCGGATTTTAATGTAATGGGAAATATATATTTTCTGAATTATGTGACTAATTATACGCGGTTCAAGAAATTTTTTCTCATGATAGAAAAATAAGGTTTACAAAATGCACAATGAGAGCTCAGGATATCGAAACGGAAATCCAAGCCATAAAACAAACATCTTTATCTCATGTGAGAGAAAGTATGCACTCAGGCATACAGGAAACCTATAATCAAATCAAACATAAAATTCATTACCCAAAACTATTAGAATTAACACAGTTAGTAATCAATCAATGTGACACCTGTAGGGAAGTTAAGTAAGACAGGAATCTGATAAAGCAAAAATTCAAACTG
This sequence comes from Phania funesta, assembly GCA_963932375.1. NCBI lineage: Eukaryota > Metazoa > Arthropoda > Insecta > Diptera > Tachinidae > Phania > Phania funesta. Next base: position 83,158,974 of record OZ010653.1, read on the forward strand.
CATAATACATTAGCAGAAAAATTTAGAATCTTATATAAAATCAACAAAGGAATTCAAATAAAACGACTCATCCAAAGGGCTATGCGAAATTATAATGAAAGCACTAATAAGGAAAAATAGATGAGGAAAAATTTAAAAAGATATCAGAAGAAAATAACAAGAAAGTAATAGAAAAACTAAACAAATCTAGAGAAGACTATGAGGAAGTTAGGGACGAGGGTTATATAAAGAATTCTACTGCAGTAAAGCACAAAGAACAACCTGATATAGAAAAGCAAAATTAGAAAATATATATCCCTATAACATTAAAAAACCTCTAAAATTCATAGAGTCTAATAATATTGTCGACATTTATATGGACTCAACAGAGTAAGGTACTAATGACCACTATTGACGGAGCAGAGAGGATATATGTATATAAGTTAACGCTGCCAACATTTAAAAACTCCAGAAGTATATTCCCCACGATGCAGAAACATACCAACAACACTACACGCAAATTGCTAACACGATCTCTATCATATCACTGCACCATATCAGATAACCACTTCACGAGTTATGTCAACCACACATTCCAGGAGCTCCACACATTCCCTACCCGTCAATTGGCAGCAATAACAACATGCAGTATTCATTTTGCTAGTTCAACAAACTTAATTTTTGCTAATCAGCAACAATAAAAATTTAGTAAATTTAAAGTTAACAAACTGCATATTCCCATTTGACAATATTTCGCAGTCTAGTAGTCAGCACAATTTAAGTAAATTAATATTTGTTTTCCACTACTTTTCAACAGTCGTCAGCTGAATTTTTAAATATTATTTGGTATATAAATATTGTAATTAGTTTTAAGAAAGGAGTTCTGATTTAAAGTCAACCAAACAAAGATAAAACAAAATTAATTCTTTGTGTTTAATTTTTTTATCATGATAAACGCTAGGACTCGTAAGTCACGCGCATCCATCGAAAGTGCAAGCAAAACAAAACTACCGCAGCTCCCCCAAAATAAATGTTGACTGGCAAAAATAATAAGAGGTCAATTGCCAAACTAAAATTGTGCAATCGACACACTTGTACAAATTCGGCATTTTTTATTATTAACAAAAGCCACTGTATAAAATGTAACTCAATACCCCCTAAGTTTTAAGCAATGTGAACAAAATTAAAATAATAAAATATATTAAGCATTTTTTATTTAAAAACAAACTTTACAAAAACGAAATATAAAATAAGCAATTTAATTTTAAAAATCAATTTTATATTAAAACACGAAATCATTTTAGGCAAAATTATGTGGAGCCAATGGAAGTCGATCAAATAAATGAAAAAAATTTTCGGTCACCAGCCGCAAGGCTAATTTACCGTTAGTAGAACTAACACTAAAATAAAATGCCTAAACCATCAGTTCCATTAAGGAACATCAGCGAGGAAATTCGTGTGTATAATACACCAATATAGCAACATTCACGGAATACTCCACCACCCAGACCTACACAACTGAAGCCATCCCCTCCAATGGAAGTGGATCCAACCATTAAATCACACAGAATTAATTACATGAATAGACCGGAAAAATATCCAATGCCGAGCAACAATTCTTCTAACATTCCTCGGAAACAGCATCACCTTTTCTATACTGAGACTCAAACTCCTGAGCAAATACCATCCGGCGTCTATGAGGAGCAACACGATGAGGCTGAGGAAGACTGCTATGATGAAGGCTCAAGTGACGAACCAGTGGAGTTACATTTTATAATTGACACCTCTCGGGTGTTCCGTAGCTAGAACTACGATTGAAGAATGGAAATATACTGAAGTTTCTTGTGGACACAGGAGCCAACGAAAACTTCATCGCCGAAACACTATCACATAACTCAAAACCATCAAATTCACCTTTCAAGATCTAATCAGTTGGAGGTGAAATTCTTATTACACGTAAAGTTCGCGGAAGAATTTTCAAGAGCTTAAATATTGAAAACTATCTTGATTTTGTTGTCGTTCCGGGACTCCGCTCGTTTAACGTTATTATAGGTGACGATACCCTTATAGTGTGTGCACCTGTCAACTTTTGCCAACCTTACGTTTTATAAACAACCTCTACCCACCTTCAGTAAATAGGGTGTTAGGTGTTGGATAGCAAACGCGCTGAAGCAACATAACTGTAAGAAACGCTTAGATCAGCGTTCTCCCATACATACAGTTAGGCTGCCGTAGTTGTATCCTTAAAGAAAGAGGGCATTAAGTTACACATTCCTGAGAGCATAAGCTCAGTTCTTAAATAAATAAAAGATAAATAACACACCCTCAGAGAACTCGAAGCCATAATTGACCGTGAAAATAACATGCTATTCTTTAAAAACAATATCAGAATTCCGCTAAATAATAAGGCGTCAAAACAAGTAAATAGCATTAAATCAATGTATCATGAAGACAAACAAAGAACTTGACAAATAACCACCAAGCCCTGTTCCGACCTGTATGTGACAGTGGAGCTATCGAAACAAACGCACGCGAGTTACATATGTACTTCCACAACCACCCCTCGTAGACATAAACACAATTATCGCTATGTACAAAACTCAAAACTGAGTTTAATGACATTTTGCTTTCTTTGTTTTATAGAAATTTCAATTCCCCCAATTTGTTTTCTGAAACTTGATTCTTTCTTTTGACTACAACAAAAATTTATTTAACAACATTTTTTTTTATCAATGATTAACTTCAATTTGGTTTCTGAAATCTGAGTCTTTTATTTAAGTTCAACAGGAATTTTTTTTTTTTTTTTTTGTTATTAAAACTGATCAAGCAAAATCGATATGAAGAAATATTGAAATCGATTTTGCTTGCTCAACATATTGTAGGCAAAGAAATAAGTTTTTAGATTAAGAAATTATTGTATAAAAGAAAAAGAAATTTTTAATAAAGAAAGTTTTTAGTGTGACAACTCTCAAGAGTGTAACATCAATACGAAACTCGCGGGGAAATAAGGACTTCAAATTTCACAAATGCTAAACGATTGCATAATAAGAGAGTCAAAGAGTCCCTATATTTCACCCTTATGAGTAGTCGCGAAAAAACCTAAGGCCAACGGGGACAAACACTACAGAATAGTGATAGATTTCAAACGATTAAATGCGGTAACTATTCCCGACACATACCCGATCCCGGATGTAAACAGCACACTCTCTAGTTTAGAATAAAGTACATACTTCACTACACTTGATCTAACCTCTGGCTTCCATCAAATCAAATCAAAATGAAGGAAAAGGAGATTAAAAACAGCTTTCCCTACCAACAACGGTAAATTCGAATTTCTAAGACTTCCTTTCGGGCTAAAAAATGCTCCTTCAATATTCCAAAGAATGGTGAACGACGTGTTGCACCCACTATTAGGGAAAGCCTACGTGTACATTGACGATATCATTTTGTTTGGCAAAGATAAAGACGAGCATATTGATAATCTCAAAAAATCTAAATCTAAAAGTAAATCTCGAAAAGTTAGTTTCTCACGACAAGTGTAGGATTCCTTGCACATATTGTATCAGAAGGCCCAATACGGCCAGACCCTGCTAAGATCGCAGCAATTCAAGATATTTCACCACCAAAAAAACTTAAAAGACTTCAGAAGTTTTCTTGGACTGTCTTCATACTACAGACGATTTCTAAAGGATTTTACTGCAGTAACCAAGCCATTGACAAATATAACAAGAGGGCTAAAGGCTCAAATCAAATCCAACCAGTCAAGACGAGTTAATCTAACACTAGATAGTAAAGATTTAAAGTCGGTTAGAGATTTAAAGGATCTCCATATGTCAACGGAGGTCCTGAATTTTCCAAACTTTCAAAAACCATTTATATTTACAACAGATGCCTCAAATTTAGCGATAGGAGCTGTCTCTCAAGGTGAGTTGGGTAAAGATCGGCCGATTACCTATCTCTCAACGTCACTTAATAAGACAGAAGAAGGCTATTCGACAATCGAGAAAGAAATGTTGACAATTGTTTGGTACCTGGATAAACCTCGCTCTTATCTCTACGGGGCTCGAGAAATTAAAATTCTTAATGATCATTAACTGCTAACCTTTGCATTAAGCACTGGCAATAATAATACCATGCTTAAGAGGTGGAAAGCAAGGATAGAGGAATACAATTACAAGCTAATTTATAAACCTAGAAAAACAAATGTCGTTGCCGATGCACTTTCTAGATTACCACCAGAACTTAATACGCTAATTTCATCTGATACTAATTCCCAACATAGCGCAGAAGAGGATTCCTCTCTTCTCATTCCACACCGTGAGGCACTAATAAATGTTTTTAGAAATCAACTTATATTTTCCGAAAAAGTTGATTCAAATCAGTATGAACATCCTCATAAAGGATTCCAAAGGAGCTATATAAAATTAGAGAAAGTTAGCAAAAATATTTTGATCAAAATATTAAAGAAAAACTGAAAGAGAGCAAGTTGAAAAACACCCTGCCCTCTTGCAAGAAGAAAATATTTTAAAATCCAGAACAAGAATAAATACAAAGACTTGTAGAGGACATTAAAGACGAAGAACAAACAAATATCAGTAATTCGGAACGAACACAAACGCGCTTATAGAAATTTTGGAGAGAATAAAAAGTAAGAAAAATTCTTTCGCATTAAAAATAAATCAGTGTTACACATTAAGGAGAAGATGATAAAGTTGATTCACTTTTTTTCAGTTCCTAAGAGTCTTGTGATGGATAACGAGGGCAGTTTTAAAAGCCCTATTGTAATAAATTATATTGAAGGTCTAGGAATTACAACCTATTTTGCACCTCCCCAGAAAAGTGAGATTAATGGCGCGATAGAAAGAGTTCATTCCACAATTACAGAAATGATTAGATGCCTTCGTGAAGAGTACCCTGATTTTTCAACGAAAGAGTTAATTAACAGAACCGTTGATAGATACAACAACGCCCTACACTCTGTTACGAAGAAAAGTCCAGCCGATGTATTTTTTGGAAGAACAGAAAGAATCAATTATCAAAAACTAGTTGCTTATAAGAAAATTGTCAACAATGATTTTAGACATGAAATTTCAACAAATCAGAAGGCTCAACTCTGCAGGCAAAATGCGAAAAAACAGAAGCCAAGGAAATTTAACCAGGGTGATGTATTTAAAAAGAACAAGCAAATCAAAGGAAAGGATAAACATTTGTTTAGAAAACAAATTGTTAAAAAAGTTAACAATTTGGGTAATTTCCGTATTGTGTAATAACTACATTTGTTCACACATACATTAAATCATTTTCTTTTCATTCTAAATTGGCTTAATTTTATAAATTTTGTTTAATTCAATGAACCCAAAATATTTGCATAGTTTATTTTTATTTCTTTTGAAAACCATTGCATAGTTTGCAACTTTAATAAATGTGTAAAGTTGTTGAACTCAAAACAATTGTCTCTGGCACATTTTTGCTGACTCCTTGAATTTTGTATTTTAATGGTATTTAAATAAGCCAAAAATTGGAAATAAAGACACTACTAAACCCGCAATCAAAGATCATCTTTCAAGTTGATAAGTCCTGGTTCAAGTGCTAGTGACTTAGTTGTATAATCATATCACTAAGAGCCACGGTTCAAGTTCCGGCGACTCAACTACGGTTAATTTAGGTATTAGCAACATTTATTAAATTTTAAGCAATTTTGTTAATGAAAGTTAGTATATAAGAAAAAACAGAATAAAGAAAATTCACCCAATTGTTATAAGGCGTTTTAATAATTGAATGCAACAGTGTTCTTCAGGTTAAAGTGCTTGAAGAACAACGAAGGCAAATAGAGACTTAATTCAGATTTATGCGTTTGAATTAAGTTAAATTATAGCCGCATTACAACAATTAACAGTAACAATAAAACAAAATAAAAGAAAAAAGTTCAGAAGTCCCACCTAAAACACTAAATAAACCCTATATATTTTCAGAATGGTGTCCGGCAAACGCAACTGTTAATATTTATGAATATAATAGCCCATAGGTCAGCATCAAGAAGGGAATTGCAAAGATTAGCAGTGGGAAATATAGAATAATTCATACAATTAATTTGAAGGAGTGCGAACAAGCGCTCAAGGATCTGAAATCGGTTGTTAAAAATGAAGAAAGTGAAACGGGAACGCTGAGGTTGCAAATGCATCATTTAATTGATCAGATTGAAAATTTGCTGGACCAACTCCGTGTAAAACGTGCAACGAACAAGCGATCTATAAATTGGATAGGATCCGCCTGGAAGTGGATAGCGGGTAATCTTGGTGCAACCGACTTTTTCCAACAAGATTGGACTAATAAAAGATGAAATAGCACAAATAGTAATGGCATGCCAACTAGCAAAAAGGGGTAAAGTGCATTCCCAAATATTAAACAAGGCAGACATTGAATATTCTTTCACAAACCGAAACACTTCCATATAAAAACAAACTACAAGCTCTACATTTTGCGGAGCCAGCGATGGTTGTCAAGGAATCACTTCTTTTGTATATAATTTCTCTGTCACAGAAACAAGACATGCTCTTTAATAACATAATCGTAACTGTAAAAAATAACAAAAAGATTTACCTAGATTTTACTAATCTGCTGATATCTCAAACGAAGAAATATGGGATCAGAGGAGAATGCCCAATAATAGATGATATTACAATCTGCAAACAAAACCAAGTCGAAAAATTTAATTCCGATCACTGCATAATTAAAATAATGAAGGGTAAAAAAGCCGCTTGCCAATATCAGGTAGAGAAGCAACAATACATACTTACAAAACCACTTGAAATTTAACGATTTCTTTTTCTTTTGAATAAATGTCGTAATGAAAATTCATATTTAAATTTGTTCTTTTTCTACTGACCTATAAAATATAAGAATTTCCAAAGAATGCTTATACATCCAAAATATCGTTTTTAAACGGGATCAATTTTTGTTGTCATATCCTTTGAGATAACGAATTTTGAGTTATATAAATGAAAATAATCGACAGGACATATCCTTCGATGAAATCAAAAATAAAGTGAACACTTTTTTTATTTTGTTTAAAACCAGTGAAGTTTTTTTTTTAAATTAATTGAAAGAATAAAAGACATACTGAACAAAAATTTTTGGAACTATATAAAGAACAAATTAAAAACATACTTAAATCAAATAAGAGTAAAGAAAAACTATTTGAAAATAAAGTGAATAACTGAAAAGAATTAACGTTTAATTTGAAGAACTTACTGAAATATAACACACACAAAAAAATTTTTTATAATAAAAATAATTAATTTAAAGACATTCATATAAAAAAAACTAACCCACATAAATTAAATACGAGTGAAATTCTACCAAATACCAACAAAGGAAGAAGACAGATCAAGAGAAGAAGAAGACGGAGCAAGAGAAGGAGGATACAAGCAATCGACCAGGAAAAGCAGGAAATTACTGTAAGCTCTAGAATAAGATAATTTAAATTAATTTTATTGAATTTCTTTACACAAATCCTCTGTACGTGCGAACAATTTTTCATTTGCGTTTCGTCACAACATTCTGACTTATTTATATATTTTTTTTTTACTAAACACTTCGACTCCTTTTTAAATTAAAATGGCAACCGCTCCTCCTCAAATACATTTAGACCCTATTAAATACTTAAATAATCTTCCCATATGTAACGGAAATATCAATGAATTGCACACATTTACAACATTGATAGACAGAGTATACCCTCTTCTTTCATCCTATGATGAATTATCTCAATAATTATTTTCCGATTTTAGCAGGTTGGATATCCGACAACTCTGGAAATCAAAAGTTTACTTTTATTTCTTTATAAACTTGCCGACATGTTGTCTAAGAAATTAATGAATGAGAGGAGAAAATCTGATATTGATAACCGTCGAACTGGATCTCTTCTAGGATTAGCTGAATATGAAATTATTAAGAGCAGGATAAGTGGAAAAGCAAAAGAGGTAATAGAAATAAATACGCAAGCTCGATCATTGGCAAGTATCAAAACCGTTTTACAGAACAACTTCGGCGAAAGGAAGTATAGTGACCAACTTTTGATGAATTACGAGCTGTAACCTTTCAGACTAATGTTGTTGACTTCTTTAATGATATTAAATATGTATTGAGACGTTTAAATAACAAAATTACAATTGCGCTTGGAGAAGGTGAAGCTATCAACCAACTTTCAATTAATAACCAAAGAACAGCCCTCCATATTTTTAAAAACAAAATGCCGGAACCTATGAAAACCATACTAGCATGTCGAAACCCAACATCATTGGAACAAGCTATGGATATACTATACGAAAACGAGTATGATAAAATGGGAAAGGACGGTCGTTTCCACCCAGGACGCTCAAAATATAATTCAGATGCCGTGAAAAATAAAAGGGAAGCACAGCCAAATCTATCAAAACATACACCTCAACAAAACTTTAACACACAAGAAAATAGAAAGAGGTACAACTATAACGATCAACAACAACATCAAAATTTTTATAAAAATAATGTTAACATGCAGAACCCTAGTTAGCGGAATAACCGTGAAGAACAACAACAGAGACCTTTCAGTTATAACCAGCAACAACAGCAACAGAGACATTTCAGAAATAATCAACAGGAACAAAGATGGCGCAACAACTATCAAGATACTCAAGAAGCACCGGAACCAATGCAGATAAATAATGCAGAAAATTTTCAGCACGAAGTCTCTATGGAGAACTACCATATATAGCAATACAAACAAAATTAGGGTTCCTTAGATTTATCATCGACACAGGAGCTACACATTCAATAATAAACCCTGTAATCTGTCATCCTATTAATCTAAAAACACTCCAACACGTAATAAATATAAGAGAAAAAGTAGCTATACCACTTTCTGAAGAATTGGGTAATACTGAAAACAAAATCGAATTTTTAGTCTGCAAATTTCATACGAGATATGATGGTTTAACTGGAAACAATATTTTAAAGAAACAACGTAATAGTGAATTTTAGAGATAACATATTGGAAGTAGGAAATAAAAAAAAAACCTTTAAAGTATGCTTTTGACGATGTGGAATACTATTTCCAAACAGATGGTATATACAATATAAAACTAAACGTTGATAAAAAGATGGATTAGTATACACACCTAAACTAAAACAAAACATCACAATGTTGAAATCATGGAAGGAATATATGAAGCAGAAAATTTTAATATTAATGCTTCTGTAAAAGTAACTGGAAATGTCCCAAAAAAGTACAATTTGATATTCAAAAAACTAATAAAGTAACTAATAATGATTTTGCATCTACAATATTGAAGATGAAAGCCCAAAAATTCCTATCTTGGAACAAATACGGACGAATCATTTAAATAAGGAAGAACTCTTACAAGTAATAAACAGATTTAAAAAAAATATTTTATACAGAGAATAGCGATTTAACTTTCACCAATGCAATCAAACACGAAATGAGCACTGTAAACAACATTCCAATTAATGTAAAAACCTACCGATATCCATATATTCATAAGGAAGAAGTGGGTAGGCAAATTAAGGAAATGTTGAATAATGGAATAATCAGACCCAGTCATTCACCGTATTCAGCACCAGTTTGGATTGTACCAAAAAAGCTGGATGCAAGCGGAAAGAAAAAATGGAGACTGGTAGTGGATTATCGTAAATTAAACGAAATCACTATCGATGATAAATATCCTATCCCTAACATTGACGAGATTTTGGAGAAATTAGGAAGGTGCCAATACTTTACGACTCTTGATCTCGCTAAGGGGTTTCACCAAATAGAGATAAATGAAAAAGATATTCCAAAAACCGCATTTAGCGTAGAGGGCGGTCATTACGAGTTCCTTCGTATGCCGTTCAGACTCAAGACAGCACCAGCCACTTTCCAAAGGCTGATGAATAATATCTTAGGGGATTTAATTAATAAAATTTGTCTCGTATACCTCGATGACATTATAACTTTTCAACTTCACTTCAAGAACATTTGGAATCTCTTACAAAGGTGTTTAACCGCTTGAAAGAAGTAAATTTAAAGATTCAGTTGGATAAAAGCGAATTTCTGAAACGAGAAACTAGTTTTTTGGGACATGTAGTGACCGAATCAGATATAGAACCAAATCCGGATGAAATTTTATGTGTACAAAAGTTTCCGTTACCAACTACTCAAAAACAAATCAAGCAATTTTTAGACCTCGCCGGGTACTACAGAAAATTTATTAAAGATTACTCAAAAATTGCACGACCCATGACAAGATATTTGAAAAAAGATACTCAAATTAATGTTAAAGATCCAGAATATAAAGAAAGCTTTGATGCGCTAAAGAAATTGTTAACCAATTCTCCTATCTTAGCATATCCAGATTTTAGTAAAAAATTTGTGCTACAACCGGACGCAAGCAACTTTGCAGTCGGACCAGTGCTTTCGCAGGGTGGACATTCCATTTGTTGTGCCAGCAGAACACTTAACGATCACGAGCAAAATTACAGCACTATAGAGAAAGAACTTTTGGCAATAGTGTGGGCAACTCAACAATTAAGACCCTATTTGTTCGGCAGGCGATTTTTAATAGAAACAGATCATAGACCACTAACGTGGCTATTTTCCATTAAAGAACCAAACTCTAAGTTAATCCGATGGAGACTCCGTTTACAAGAGTATGACTATGAAATAAAATACAAAAAAGGAATTTTAAACGGCATACGAGTATTCTTCTCACCTGCTCATTTAATAAGCACTCATTATTTATATTATTTGTTTATTATTGTTTGTTCTTACATAAGTACAAGTTAACGACACTGTCGACACTGCACCTGAAAGGAATTTAGCAGTGTCAGCGTAATTCATAATTGTATAATTTTATTCATTCCCACGACTTTGCACGCGCATCCGGCCTGGTTGCGAAATACCAAGGAATATCAGCTTGCTTTAAAATCATAATTGCAAGCTAAGCGTCTGCATACTTGTGCATGTTGGTGCAGCGTGATCGTCGAATGCGATAAGCTAACAAAGTTGGATTGAAACAAACATTCTTGGCTACGGTGTTCTGGGGTTCGGGTTATTTAATTTAATTTAACATTTATTATAATTAACCAGTTGTGTTGTTAAAATTAAAATTATTATTACTGTGAAAAATTGTGTTTCATTTAAACAAGGCGCAGTTGTTAGCGCCTCAAATTAATTTTTTCCAGTGAAGCCCCTCGAAATCCTTTAACTTACATATAACAAATTGATTCTCTTTGTTTTCTTGTGCTCATTTCTTGTTATGATATATTTGTTATTAAAATGCAATATAAAATCTATAATGCACTCATAATTAAAACAACTTAATTCTCATTAACGGATTAACGGTACTCATATTTTATGAAATATGTAAGAAGCTAAGAGTAAAACATGTTTGATGATAAAATTCATTCGCTTCTGAACCACGGACTAATAAAAACGATTAAAATAAATAGCGGAGTCTTAATAATAATAATTTTAGTGAAGAGGATCAATTAAGACTTTTATAGTCCGATTAGTCCTTTTACTGTATAAAACAATAAAAACAAACGATTATCCAACTAGGACGTATATCGTCTGGTCTGGGCTTGCTTCATAACTAATACCACAATAACCCTCCTAGAAACGAAGATTAATTCCTCCTTCCTACAAATTTTATCATTCTTTTGGTTTTACAATTCTTATGGTGTTAACAAAACATCAGCATATAAAAATTAAATTAAATAACAGAATTCTGGATTATTCTTGTTTGAAGGGGGGAGTAGTTACATACTCTTTTAAGATTGATAAGATTGACGAATTTTTAAATAAAATAGTTAAATCAACATTATTTTTTGGTTGCAAAAAAATATTAATAACAAACTGCTGTAAAAAGCACTTTTGTAATATTTGCGTTTTCTTTTAACACAGTTTCATATTTCGAAATTTTAAAGTTCATTTACGTAGCAATTTATTAATAAGTAAGTTGTAATAATATAAAAGAAGAATTAATGAAAATCGTTTTTAGTTCTAGTTCCCTCCATTCTCAATAAAGACATAAAAATAAAGAATAAGAAAATTACTTGTTTTTATTTTTAATTCCACAAATAAAATCGATACAAAATTCGCATATTTCAATTTCCTTTTATTTTATTAATCCTTCAAATTGAATATCTCAAGTAAATAAATGTAAAATAATTATTTCATAGAATTATTACAATGAGGTCCCGCTTAATTTAATGTCTACGATTGAAGCGGTAACATTACTATGAATTGGAACAATAAACTCTCGCTTACGATTCTAGTATTAAGCGAAATTGTAATTGAGTAACATTGTATCATTTATTGTAAACTATTGATGATCGAGCAATATTGTATAAAAAATTATTTATTTTAAACTATTATAAATATTGAATTGATTTGAAAATAAAGTTTAGTATTGAACTTACTAAAAAATAACACAGTCGTTTTTTTGTTTTGAAAGTAATTTTTTGAAACTTATATCTCTAAAGCTGTGTCCGGCGACTTTAAAAAAACCACGAGACAAGACGTAGAAAAAAGGACAGCAATTTTCCATTTTGGTGCAACAGGTACAAGCTTTATATGCTTTACTCACGGAGTTAACACCCAGACGTGAAGCTACATCAATAAACGCTTTGAGAACTGTACGGAAGTGGGTATCATGCTCGGCCGGCCACGATGATTTTCAGATTATTGCTGACAGAGTGAACAGACTTTTGGAAGACATCGATAAGCTCTTAAGCGAAAAACTGTTAAAGGCGCGAAAGAAAGTTAGAACTAATAAAAAAAGAACGTACTCATCGCAGTTATTCAATACAGTGGGCGAATTATAGAGATATAAGTTATTTTCTGCTCTCCGAATACAAGCTAAATATTACTAAGAAACATTTCGATAAGCGAAATTAGCCTGATGTGAATTTTATCGAAGTATTAGAGTTTGATGAGGTAAACATTTATTTGTAAAATCTGTTAAAACTAAAAACACTACATAGAGAATATTACAGAATTAACCTGTTTGTCAAGGCTAATGAATGCCATTCTATCAAAGTACCCAACCTCTAGCAACAAACATTTAACAGTGGTGAAGGAAATATCGATAGGTCTAATATATTTGAGCGGCTATACTGCATTAATACGAATAGAAAAAATGGCATTTGGAAATTCGCATGGTACTCCGTATTGTCAAATACCATAAGCCTACAATAGCCGTAGGTTAAAGAGCATAAGCAAGTAGGGAAATAACTATGATGCAACGCTTACCAGCAGTGGTTAATGCACCACATACTATTGGTAATTATGAAGAAATGATGTCTTTGGAAATTTTTAAGGATCTTCACATCAACAACGTTGGTTAGATTGAAAGGCTGGCTAATAACTTTAAAATCAGCAGTGTAATGTTGGGATCTATTACGGTGGTACTACTGTGTGGTACAATTTTTATGTTCTGAGAGCATGTTGCGGTTGCAACAATGGGGAACATTTGACTCCGATAGAAGCACTCTTTGGAAAAAATTTCATTTTTGCTTGCGAGCTTTCCTAAAGAGTAGAGATAAGGGAACTAGTCTAACATTTCACCCCTCTAAAGGCGACTCCAAGGCAGTTGTGAGGCTTTTTGTAGATTGTTGCCATTTACCCCCACTTTTGACCCCCATGAATCCTATTTTCGCTCATCCCATCTCCCCCTACATTTTGGCGCAAATTTGGGGTTCTAACGTAACGAAAAGTCGAGCACTACCCCACCCGTAATATAAGTTGTTGACCCTTTTTTATATTTTAATTTGTTTATTTGTTTTAACATCCGGCCTCTTTAATAACAAAAATTCTGCTTTTAAATTTTTGCTGAGTTTCTGTTTATTAATTTCAATATTGATTTTTGCTGATACAATGTCTGCAATAAACCAATCTAAAATAAGAAAAAACGAAAGAACTTTAAGTGATGACTCTTGTTTTATTCGATAAGAAAATATAAATTGTAAATCTAAATTTTAAGTATTCGATTTTTGTCAATAAACTTGAACGGTTGTTCAAATAAAAAATCATTCAACTTTATTTTTTGTAACAGTGACAATGCATCTACTAACGAATTATAATGCAAAAATTACAAGGCGAAAAATCCATCACGGATAAAATGACAATGCCAAAATATAATGTTGGTACTAAATGTAATAACAGGGTAAAGACAAAAATCACATAAACTCGTATAAAGTTGCAAGTTGTGATCTGCACATTTAACACGTCTTTCCCAGGATTTTCGAAATTCTAATTTCAACATTTATTTCCTGAGACCCAATTGCACTGTAGACCGTAAAGGTCATGCAATTAACAACGCAAACTTTTTCACTTTTAGTTACCGGCAGCACAATATATTCCACTTCTTATACAAGTTTAAATTCAAAAGATACTGGTAAGTTAAAATTAAACATAAAATAGGGATCTCATAGAGTTTGATTTTCGTCAATTTCTTCGAATTCAGTTTTGACCATTTATAAGTAGCAGGCGACAAAATGCACAGGTCTTTTTCTTTCAATGTGACATCTGACGCATTGTTGAATATTTTTCTTAAGCGAAGAAAGTTGAGTAAATTCTGGGAATTCCGGAAGTAGTATAGAAAAATGTGAGTTGTCCTGGATATAATACAAGATAAGGGCCCCTTGCTTTGTGAATAAAATCAATTATCAACTTTGTGTTTATTACCTGTGTCGAGAGATCAAGCTGGCTCAATTAGTGACCTCGAAACATCCATCGGAAAAAAGAGCATTAAAAGTTTTTCCTCAGGCCCAAAATTAAAGTAAGAGTTTTTTCGCTGAAGTTCTGGTGAAAAAATCGTACAGCCAAGGCATTCATATGTGCATTAAATGAAAAGTTAACTGAACAAAGTCATAGTTTAAGTGGTAAGATCAATGTTTGCATGACAGTGTTGTGTAGCATGATTTTACAGTCTGTAATACCGATACAACATAGCATGACTTTATAGTCGTTATCAACATGAATCGTGCAATGTATGAAAACAAAAGAATATCATATATCACACTGTATAAGCAGCGACCACTTGATAGACAGTCGCTGCGCCGCTGACCACGTTGGTATCTTGTGTGCATGTGAGACACACTTCATTTCTTACTGTGGGTATTATAATTTGTTATAATTAAGCAATGGGCTCGTGTCATAATGACACATAAACTATTAGAATAAGAACATACACTCACATGCACATGTATTAAAGTATGTAGAAATATAAAAACAAGCGTTGAGTTGAAAATTGTAAAATCAACCAGCGAGGAGCTCGATGAAATAAATTGAAATAGAAATTAAAAAGAGTCTTTACACTACATGGCGATCCTGCCAGATTTCTAGAGCGCTTAAAAAGAATTTTCTGTTACACCTAGAATTAAAATATAAAACTTTTTGGTCCTGACGGATCAGACAAAACGTTCCGTCAGCTGCGAGACTGTTAAGTTTGAAAGAAGGTCCTGCATCTCTAACCATAGATGAGTATAAAAACAGGACAGGCTATGACAGAGGGAAGAAACAGCTATACCCAAGGGTTACGAAAAGGGAAAAAACATCCTTTTGCGTCTACTACAAACAAAACCACCACAAAAATTTGGAGCGGAAGTGAGGAAATAAACCTTCAAATAAAAAATTTTATAGAAAAAAAAAGAATTTATAAACGAGGGCGCATCCGCACTCGTAGGGCCTATAACCGAATACATCGCTCGAGGCAAAAACACAAACACCCAAAATATTGCAACTCCACAGCAATAAATTTTTTGCATTGAAACGAATTAATTTAATTTCACAATAATAAATAAATGTCGTTGACACACTTAAAGAACTTTCTGCTAACTTTGCGTCTGCAGAATTTCCGCAAGAAAGGTTCATCAACCGGTACACCTGCAATTTGAATTAAAGTGCATCAGCAATATTGGCTCATAAATTTAATCAATATTAAGCTTAGTTAGTTAGTTGATAAGCAGCAGTCTTGTGTTAACTTTCAAGTAACTAAAATAAATTAATGAATAAAAGGAAAAGAGAAAAAACAAAAAAATATATTTTTTAATAAAATTTAATTAAGAAAGAACTAACTGCCGCCCAACTACTCGTCGTTTTGTGATCCTTATCGATATAAAAGGACAAAAGCAACCATCCTAGAAGACCCTCAAGAAGTGTAACGATACGGAAGATGTCCAACGAAAAAGAGCCCTTAAGAAGTGCATTTGTAAGGATATAAGACGGCGCAGGACCCCAACAAGCGTTAAAGCCTGAAAAAGTCAAAACGAACACTCACGGAGAGTGCGCATCGAGTAACGTGAAGTAAAAAAGGACTATTCTCCACCGCCGTGAGATGCACGTGGCAGTGTTAGTCATATAGTAATAAGCATTATATAAGAAAACATAAGTGTATTTAGTGCCAAGATTAAAGCAAACAGCAAATTAAACACAGATAATAAACAAATTTTATTTTCTATTAAAAAGTGAACTAAATTTAAGTAGATACAAATATCTACAGAAAAAAATCATACAAAAAGAATATCATATAAAATAAATCAATCTAAATCCAGATAGATATAATAAAAGTTTAATTCGGCGAATCTGAACTACAGACCCTCCAGAGTAGAAGAACACCTCTTCCTAGAAGAGATAAAATAATAAAAATTCTTATAATAACTAGAAGGGATAAAACAATAACAAATATGCATGTCAAATCCTAGTAATCTCATTAGACCTAGTGTGTTTTAGATGCACCTAGGAATCCGCTTGTATACCACAACCGGTGCCAGCACGAGATTTATGAATATTAATTAGTGATGTCGTTAGGAGGTTATTACAGGAAAATCTTGCTAATAGTAATCCAGACAGTATTTTAGATACTGCAACAGACGAGACAATTAGACCGACATAGTAAGAAGCCACATAGAATTTTCAGCAAATCCCGCTGAATTTAGTTCGTGGAGGAAAAGTGTAGACAGAGTTCTCAAGATATACGAAAACACAAAAGGTACCCCGAAATATTATGGTATTCTTAATACCATAAGAAACAATGTGACAGGTAACGTAGATATGGTTCTTGAATCCTATAACGTGCCTTTGGATTGGAAAGCAATTTCACACTGTTTGAACCTTCATTATGCGGACAGACGTGACATTACTACTCTCGAATGTCAACTAACGTCTTTGGTCCAAGGGAAAAGTTCCATTCTACAATTCTATCAAGAAGTTTACAATCACCTTTCACTTATATTAAATAAATTATCAAGCTTAGAAATTGGACATGAAGCATTGCAGTTGCTTACACAAACGTATAGAAATAAGGCTTTAGATACGTTTGTCAGAGGCCTTAACGGCGACCTCCCGAAACTTTTGGGAATGAAAGAGCCTTTAGACTTACCGCAGGCTCTACACCTTTGTATGAAGCTCGAGAATCAGGTCTATAGGTCCCAATATTCTTAAAACCAGAACGAAAATTTAAGATTTCAGTCACCTGAGGTACACGAACAGGTACCGCATGCACAAAAACAGCCATTTTACCCTCAAACGGCGTTTATTCCCCAACTATATAATCCGTACACCTCCGCTAGACCACTAGCAAATCAGAACGATTTTTCTAACGCAAGAGACTGGCGTCATCAGAATTCCAACCACTATTTCCAGCGATTTCAAAATTATCAAGCGTCAAGACCAATAGCGCCTAAACGCTTTTCTAAACAAACGCCAATGGAAGTGGATATCTTTCAGCAAACTAAAAACATCAATTACATAAATAGACCAAAACCGAATGATTTTTTCGGAAAACTTCCACCACCACTATCAAATCAAACTAGACCGACATACCCTAATAAATGTCAGAGAATTAATCACATCTGTTCAGAAATGGGTAATACAATCTTGGGAAGAATACTCACAAGTGTATGAGCATCAGGAGGAAAGCTATAACATGGATGACTCATTACATCCTTATTTCGAATGTAGGAAAAGTGATGGAAAAATACTTAAATTTCTCATTGATACAGGATCTAATAAAAATTACATTCAACCTTCACTTGCAAAAGTCCCCAAATAAAATGAAGATATATTTTTCGCCGACTCAGTAGTAGGAAATATTAGTATATCCCAATACGTAGAACTTAATATTTTTAACTTCAGAGACAAGAAATTAAAGTTTTTATACTGCCTACCTTAAAATCATTTAATGCTATTGTAAGAAACGATAGTCTTAAAGAACTTAAAGCAGTTATATACACGCCAAATGACTTTATGCTAATAGAGAATAAAATAAAAGTACCCATCTAGCAACAACTCGCGAAATCAGTGAATAAAATAGAAGTAAAGACCGATCATCTCATTAATAGGATAATTCCCTACATTATTTGCCGAACCCGATTTTAGTAAGGAATTTCGCCTTGCTACGGATGCCTCTAATTATGCAATAGGAGCAGTCTTAGAACAGGATAGTAAACCAATAATATTTATATCACGAACTCTCTCGAAGGCGGAAGAGAGCTACGCCACTAACGAGAAAGAAATGTTAGCTATCGTGTGGGCATTAAAAACATTACGCAATTACCTCTATGGCCCTGTTGCCGTAAACATGTTTAAGGATCATCAACCGCTAACATATGCGCTGAGTAATAGGAACGATAACGGCAAACTCAAAAGATGGAAAGCGATTGTAGAGGAGTACAATTACGTACTAAAATACAAACCAGGAAACTCCAACGTTGTAGCAGACACTCTATCTAGAACTCCGGAGGACAGACAACAGGTAAACTCACTGACAGCAACACAGCATAGTGACGATAGTTCTTCACAAAATTTAATACAATATACAGAGGCACCTATTAACGTATTCAAAAATCAATTATTCCCCTCAATAGGAGAAACAGCTTCTTAAAATTATTTTTCCCACTTACCACAGACACATTATTGTAGAACCCCAATTCAACGAAAATAATATCGTAGGTATATTTAAATCCCTCAGTAACAAACGGAATTTATACTGAAGACCACATCTTAGGAAAAATTCAATCTGTTTATCCTTCACATTTTACCCATTATAAGGCGCGATACACCAGCAAAATTGTAGAAGATCTAACTAGAGAAATGGATCAAGAAACAGAAATAATCAAACAACATAATAGAGCGCATAGAAACGCAGCTGAAAATAAAATTCAGTTATTGGAAAGTTTTTATTTCCCACATATGAAAGCAACGATTACAAACATTTTGAAGCAGTGCAAGGTCTGTAAAGAAAATAAATACGAGCGACACCCTTATGTACCCATCCTTCAAGCCACTCCTATTCCTTCTAATCCAGGGCACATCGATATTTATCACACTAATAACAAAATTATTTTAACAGCTATAAACAAATTCTCCAAGTATGCCCAGGCCAGAATTATAAAGTCAAGAGCAGTAGAGGACTTTAAGTCACCCCTTCAGGAGTTGTTAACATCATTCGGTATCCCCAGGAAAATTGTAATATATAACGAAAAATCTCTAAGCTCATCTCCAGTTACCTTCATGCTTGGGATAGAGTTATACAAGACACCACCATATATTAGCAGTGTGAAGGGACAAGTGGAGAGATTTCATTCTACACTTGGCGAGATAATGCGTTGTGTGAACGCCGAGAAAATATTGTAAAACTAAATTTATCTTTGCCAGATTTGAAAAAACATATTCAATATGTAAATGTGAAAAACGGAAAATATTCAGTGGGACTTTTAATTTCAATTGTGCTAATGTTGTTGTAGATTGTTGTTCTATTTTTTAAAAGTGAAAAATATAAAATGTTTGTAAAAAATAAAGAAAAGAACAATGGGGACATTGTTTCTTCTAAAGAGGGGAAGAGTGACATACACGAATTCGATCTTAATATTCCATAATTTTGTAAACTATAATTGTTTCCACTGAACTTAAGTTAAATAAACAAAAAATTTTTTCTTCTTCTTCTTATGTATCCATTTTTGCTGACTCAATGGGAAGCAGCAAAAAGGGTGTCATGGTTTCATGATAATAAATGAATTTATAAGCAAACTGTTTAAGTAGCTTTAAGTAGAATACGTTAATTTTTAATAATAAAAGTTTCAGTTTTATTCTTAACTCCAAATTGAATAGTACATCTTAATATATATATATATATATATCTATATATATATATATATATATATATATATATATATTTATATATATATATATATATATATATATATATATATATATATATATAGATATATATATATAACATTATACACTAAGAATATTTTAACACAAAAAAAAAAGATGAAACAAAAATTTTTCCATTATTTCGCCTTATTCCTTTATTTCTCCTTACTTTAAGGTAAAAACGGAGAGCGGCAATATTCTTAAATTCCTTGTCGACACAGGATCCAGAAAAAATTATCTGCAGCCAATATTAGCAAGAAAAAGGATCCGAATTAAAACACCATTTTTCGCTAAGGAGATATAAAAATTACGGAACATACTTTAGTAAAACTTTTTAGCTTAGAAAATGAAATAAATTTTTTTTAATGCCTTTTCTTAAAACTTTTGACGGAATACTACGGAACGGTACGCTTAGGCAAAAACAAGCGGTAATTCACACTAGAGACGGTTATTTGACACTAAAAACGGCAGAACAGTTATCGTCAAGGACGGGAAATAATATAAATATTAAATTAGATAATTTAACTAATCAACAAAAGGCAGAGATGAATTACATCGTAAAAGAATTTTCAAAACTATTCTCGGATCCAAACGAGAAATTAACATATACAACGAAAATCGTTGGGGAAATCAGAACTACATTGGATACCCCAGTTTGTACAAGGTTTTACCCATACCCGGCATCTTTAAAGTCCGAGGTTGAAAGGCAAGTTAAAGCGCTTTTGCACGATGTGATTATAAGATCATCCAGATAACCGCACAATTCGCCGGTGTGGGTTGTACCGAAAAAACCCGACTCAGCGGGAAACAAACAATACCATATGGTAATTGGTTATAGGAAACTTAATGCTGTAACAATCGCGGATAAGTACCATATTCCTGAAATAAGTGAGGTAATATCACATCTTCGTAATAACCGGTTTTTTCGGTACTTGATATAAAAAGTGGTTTTCACCAGATTCCACTAAAAAAATCTGGCATTGAGAAGACAGAATTCCCTATTAATAAAGATAAATATGAATTTACACGCTTGCCATTTGGCTTAAAGAATGCTCCATCCATATTTCAGCGCGCTTTCGACGACAATTTATTGAAAAGTGCTGCTACGTCTACATTAACGATATTATAATTTTTAGCAAAACAGAAGAAGAGCATTTTCAACACGTAAGGAAAATATTCAAAACATTGGAAGCTGCCCACATGAAAATTCAGCTTAATAAATGTACTTTTTTTAAGGAAAATGTAGAATTTTTATGGTTTTAATATCCCGAAACGGGGTAAAAACCAATCGCACAAAGGTAGATGGTCAACCTGGAACTTTAAAAGAACTTCGTAGTTTTCTAGGTATGTCACGGTATTATCGACGTTTTATAAGAGATTATGCAAAAATTGCAAAACCTTTGCTATTCCTTTTAAGAGGGGAAGGAGGTCGAGTCTCCAAAAACAAATCATTAAACGTTAAAATATTTTTAAATAAAGAGGCTGTAGAATTATTCATTACCCCGATTTTGAAACGGATTTTGAATTAGTAACTGACGCCTCCAATTACGCAATTGGATCAGTTCTGTCCCAAAACGATAGGCCCGTAACGTTTGTATCTAGGACACTTAGTAAAGCGGACGAACATTACGCCGCTAATGAGAAAGAAATGTTGGCCATTATATGGGACCTAAACTCACTCAGAAATTATTTGCACAGTTCGGTTAAAGTTAAGATCTACACAGATCACCAACCGTTGACGTGTGCGATTAGTAATAAAAATAATAACAGCAAAATGAAAAGATGGAAATCAATTCTGGAGGAATATAACTACGAATTGTTTTACAAACCTGGTAAAACAAATGTCGTTGCAGATGCTCTGTCCAGAATAACTCCACAAATATCACCCTTACACACCTTATCAATAGCTACAAATTCTGATGAGAGCTCATCCCATGGGTTAATACTTGGCGTGGAAGCTCCGATCAACGTCTTCAAGAATAAGATATTTTTAAGAAGAGATGTAGCTTCGACATATGAGTTCAAATATTCTTCCCAACTTACCATCGACATATAATCACGGAACCTGACTACACAGAGGAGAAATTAACCTCTATTTTAAAGCGATATCTAAATCCGTCAGTTATAAACTGCATTAAAACTGACAAATACACTGTGAGAAAAATTCAGCAAGTGTATCCCTTGTATTTTAACAAATACAAGATTAGGTTCACACGAATTCAAGTCGAAGACATATTAAACGAACAACACCAGGTGGATATAATAGTTAGATTTCATAATCGAGCACACAGGAACGTTAGAGAGAATAGAATTCAAATTTTAGATAAATATTACTTTCCCGGAATGGCAAACCTATCCCTCAGTATCCAGGACAATTGGGCCATTTGGACATAATTATTATGGGAAAAATGTTAGTGCTGACAGCCATAGACAAATTCTCGAAATATGCTATGGCAAAATCATCGGAGGATATAAAGCAACCTTTAAGGTACATCCTTTTCTCTATGGTGCCTGAGTCGATAGTTCAACTCAGATTAAATAAAAACTAAGATAGAAAATGAATTCGGTATAACAATTTTCAGAACTCCGCCATACACGAGCAGTTCGAATGGTCAGGTGGAACGATTTCACGCCTCATTTGCTGAAAGTATTATGTTTTTCCCTCTCTTACAGAACTAATTATGTTGACTTTTATGACTATGTTAACCTTGGCTATAGGAGCTAATGCCCAACAATTTCATACACATGACCTGACTAAAACAACAACGGTTATATACTCATCAAAGTAGGAGAAATAAGGACGATAAGACATTATGACAAAGTACTACATTTCCTCAACGTAACATCATATGACGAAACCATACGTCGAATCTCAGACCTTTCGAAAACACTGAAAGCTACCACATTCGAGGACAAACAACTTTTGGACACTATTAATATAAATCTTATTTTATAGACAGCAAAAATAAACAGTCTACATGTACACACGAAATCAAAACGAGGACTGATAAATATTTTAGGTAAAGGACTTAAGTATATTGCAGGATCAATGGACAGTGACGACGAAAAAGTAATTAACGAAGCAATAGCAGAAATACGCACCATTGAACAGAGTACCAACAATACAATAAACAAATTAATACACATTAATAACGATATGACTGAACAGATCAGAAACGTTACAACTCACATCAACAAACAGCAAGTACTTATGAGTGCTTACATAAATAATTTTAAAGAAGATTCTCTAAATAGAATAGAAAAGACATTAGAGGATGAAGTAGAATTTATCGAACAGTCATACAGAATTGCCAACGACATATCGCTCCTACGGAAACATATTGACGACATTGGACAAATCATATTTTCTTCTAAATTTGGGATTATTCCCAATGATATTTTAACGGAAACAGAACTTAATTTAATCACTGACTTTGACAGCTACAGAAGGATGAAAGTTGCAGTTATATTTGAAGACATTAATATTATCCTAACCTTATTAATACCCCAAGTCTCTACCAATACCTCATCCAAAATAAAATTTGTACCTATCCCTCATGCCATGAACAAATCCTTAGTGTTATACCAACATTTTCGATAAAAATGTAGAAGATGATTTGGGAAAAAAATTAGTGAAGATTGAAAATAAATACATGGAAAATATTTTAAAATTCCAGTAAGCGCAATGTGAATTGGAAACATTACCAGAATCCTCTGTCATTGAAGTAACTCCAGGAATACTTATATTTAAAAATTTTAATGCAAACTTAACTCAAGATTGTAATAAATTAGAAATAAAACCAAAAGGAACATTCCTTATTAAATTTGAAAATTGCCTAGTTTAAGTATAAAAATCAAGGAAAGATAAAATATTAATAAAATGGACCTAAAGCTAGAAAGCCTATATGTAAATCAACAAAGCAATGAGAATGATATAAAATTGTTAAATAATAAAACTAAAAATACACACATATTAAGTATTAGTTCATATATAGCAATAATACTGTTTATTATAATGGCGGTATTTATTTTTTATAGTATTGTAAATTATAAGCATATGAACAACCTAGCAAGGTTTCAAAAGGAAATAATAAAACATTATGATGTTTAAAAGCAAATTCCCGAACCAATGAAAACGGTTCTTGCATGTGAAAATCTCGAATCTCTTGAAACTGCAATAAACATTCTTTATGAAAATGGGTACGACAAAATGGGAAAGGTTTGGCGAATCTGCTCTGGAAGACCTAAGGTGCCCAGAGAAAAACAATAGTACGGAAACAATTCACAATCTCGCGGTAACCGGTCAAAAATGCTCCTATATGGAATTTGCACATACAAAATTAACACGAATTATATACATATGTAGTAATCAAATCATAGTTGTGTTAGTTAAAACTCATAGTCGACACAGGAACAACACACTCCGTCATTAATCCAGGGACATGCAGTCCGAAATGAAAAGTACCCTGCAATATTATAATTACTACGATGGCTTAATACGGAATAATATTCTAAAAAACTTAAAAGCTGTCGACAACATAAGGGACAACATTTTGACAATTGATAAAAATAAAATTCCACTTAAGTATTCAAATGAATCTTTACATAGTAACAATCGAAAACGTGAGACTATTTTCAATACAGAAAAGACCAATTGATGACCCCCAATAGAGAATGGAAGAATGAACCACTTCAACGAAGGGGAAAAACATAAGATTAAAGGAGTACTGAAAAAATTTAAAAAGAGCTTTTACACGAAATAAGAACGGTTAACAATATACCCATCACTGCTAAAACATATCGGTTTCTGTATGTTCATAAACAGGAGGTACAACGACAAATACCAGACCAAGTCACTCTGCATATTCTGCGTCTGTCTGGATTGTGCCCAAAAAATAGGACGCCAGCGCCGAAAAGTTAGTGAAGTAACTTTAGACGACAAGTATTCCATACCAAATACAGACGAAATATTTGAAAAGCTGGGACGCTGCCAGTATTTCACAAATCTAGATTTGGCAAAAGGATTTCACCAAATCGAAATCCACGAAAAAGTCAACCTTAAACAGCTTTTAGCGTTGAGCACGGTCACTACGAATTTCTTCGTATGCCATTTGCACTGAAAACAGCCCCAGCAATCTTCCAACGTTTGATGAATAATGTGCTATATGACCTAATAAACAAGATATGTCTGGTATATCTTGATGATATAATTATATTTAGCACTTCTTTGCGATAACACTTAGAATCTCGACCATAAGTTTTACCTTTACTAAACCCACCTGAAAATAGACAAGATCGACAAGAAGTAGTCATGTCAATGAAACTTAGCAATGCAATAACAATTATAGTTACACAGGCTCTTAGAACAGAGGGAGTTTAGATTTTTAATTCAATTATAAACACTAATTCAGGAACACAGGGCAAACATAGGTGATATGGATAAGATTCCAGATATATTTAAAAGCTTGAGAGAGTTTTCGGGAAATAATATGAAATTTATCTCGTGGAAAAAAGTGTGGAGAGAATTCTTCAAATTTACGAACCAATTAAAGGTACTGCCAAATATTACTAGATTATTAGCGCCATACGGAATAAAATTGTAGGATAAGCGGACAATGTTCTGGAATCATACAATATACCACAGAACTGGGATTGTATCTCACACTGCCTTGTTACCCACTACGCGGATAAAAGAGATGTTTCATCCCTGTAATACCAACTAACTTCACTCGTACAAGAAAGACAAAGCACTCAGGACTTCTACTACGAAGTCTATGGATGTCTTTCACTGATTCTTAACAAATTGTCATCGTTAGAAATGGGAAATGAAGCTATCCACGTCCTTACCAAAACCTACCGCGAGAAAGCACTCGACACATTCATTAGGGGATTTAATGGCGATATGCCGAGACTCCTAGCTATAAAAGAACCGAAAGATCTGCCGCAAGCACTTGCTTTGTGTCAAAAATTAGACAACCAAGCGTTTAGAACCAACTATGTTCAAAATACGCGTTCAAGCGCAAAAAAATACGTGACTCCGCCACAACTTCCTCCAAGGTACAACACTCATTCAACTAGACCAATGACAAATTATCCCCACCTGGCATACCAACCACAGCCAAATTTTTTTCTCTACCCCTCCACAAAACCAGTTTAGGTTTGACCAACGAAATCAGTCTTTACAACCGAGAAACAGTCAACTACAATTTAGCCCATTACAAAATAGTCAACAACCCCCACCGAGAGCTTTTGCTCCCAAGCCAACTCAACGTCCGAAACCAATGGATGTTGACGAGAGTATAAGGACTCGTAAGGTAAACTATATGAACAGGCCAAGACTTATGCATCAGTTCCAAGAAAAGAGCCCACCACAACCTTTTCTTTATCGTAAACTTAACCAAATAACAATATGGATTATCGTAAACTTAACCAAATAACAATAGCAGATATCTATTCCATCCCCGAAATATCTTGATGCAGAAACCGAGAAAGAACATCTCGAAAACGTTGAGACAATTTTCCGAACTCTGCAGAAGGCAAATATGAAGGTAGAGCTCGATAAGAGCGAGTTAAAAAAACGAAGTCGAGTTTCTGGGGTTCATTCTCTCAAGTGATGGAATCAAAACAAATCCGAAAAAATTGGAGGCTGTAAAAAAGTTCCCATAACCTAGCAGAGTAAAAGAACTTAGATCCTTTTTAGGTCTGTTCGGTTATTACCGCCGTTTCATTAGGGACTACGCGAAAATAGCTAAACCTCTGACATCCCTTTTAATGGGGAAGGAAGGCAACCTGCCAAAAACTCAATCAGATAAAAAATTAATTTCTCTTAGCAGAAACGCAGTAGAAGCCTTTAATAAGCTTAAGAATGCCTAAGTTGGCCTGAATATTGTACTGGCATTCCCCGATTTCAAAAAGGAATTTCAGTTCACTACCGACGCATCGAACTTCGCGTTTGGTGCGGTATTATCACAGGATGATCGTCCAATAGCTTATATTTCCAGGACTCTGAGGAAACCTGAAGACAATTATGCCACTAATGAGCGATAAATGCTCGCCTTAGAAAATCTAAGAAATTACCTACCGCTATGCATCAGCTAATGCAAAAATAATAATCGACCTCCAGCCTCTCACACATGCTCTTAGTAACAAAAATACTAACAGCAAGCTAAGAAGGTGGAAAGCAACCTTAGAGAATTATAATTACGAACTGCAATACAAGCCAGGAAAAACTAAGGTCGTGGCTGACGCCCTTTCAAAAGCCACACAAGTGAGTTCCTTAACACCCACGCAACACAGCGATGCGATTTCATAACGAAGATTTGATAGCATTCGCCAAGGCGCCTATAAACATTTTTAAGAATCAAATATTTCTGCTTACTGATGACATTCCTACTTTTAAATTTGAAATAATTGTACTTATTACTATTAAGATATTTAATTTTTTGTTTTATTATATTTGCACTTCTTATTATTATTAATTTCATTTTTACTATATTAATGAAAAAATTCAACTTATGCATTAAACTCAAATTAGGTCAACTTAAGATAAACTGCAACACAGATATTACGAATAATATTACTAATTTATTTACAAACATAAGGTCTTTTGGTCTTCTTTATTTTCTATTAAGTACATACTCTTTCAGTTACAAGTGCTAGAAGGACAAGGAAAATACAAAAATAAAGTTAATTCAGACGTACCGTTTGAAGTAAATCTCACTGAGTTCCCAATTGTTCATTTGGTGACCCCGACGTGATTCTATAATAGGCACAATCTTAATTATATCAACAAACTACGATAAGATAAATTAAGTCATTAGTTATCAGAGCTAGCTGATCCTCTTGATAATTGTGAATCGTTACACACAGTAACATGTCTTCAATGGAGGAATTAATTAGCCTACAGAGTATCTTAGACGAGAATATTAAGTAGATAATACGAAACTATAGAAAGGATTCTGCTGATAGGAAAAATAAGGTTTCCTATTTTAAGGAACGCCGTCGTCGTCTATCCGATAAGTGGAACGAATTTAATGAAGTCGACGAAAAATTGCGAATAATTGCTGAAGTAGATTATTTCAAGATTTTGAGGATATTTGGTCATTTTCGCAAGAATACATGATCTATTTCAACTTGAAGTGGTACGCTTGAGAAAAGAAGAACTCAAGAATCCGCACGCAAGGCAATATGATTACAACGAGCAGCCATCAAAAGGGAGAGTACAAACACCTAGTAGTAAGGATCAAAGGACGATCCTTCACACAATTTGATTCGTGAATTTACAGCTCGTCTGTCAGCATTGCAGAGGCTAGTAGTTGGAATTTCTGGGGTAAGCAACAACGAACCGCAGCAGTTCTACAATGTCAGAATTGAAACCATAAGCAAGTTATGCAATCAAGTAGAAGACCTATATGAGGAAATATGGGATCATTGTTTGAATCCTTTGGTCAACGGACTAGATCAAGAAACTTACGAAGGCTTAAGAGAAACGGTAATTGACGGCTTAAAAAAACTGCAAATAATGTCAACGCAAATGTCAAACGCTAACCCAACATACCAACATACTGCCATGGCAATATCATTGCCACTGCCGAAGATATCAATTCCTAAATTTGATGGGGATTACCCAAAATGGACACAGTTCTACGACATGTTCCTCCATATGGTCCATCAGCAACCAATACCTGATGTTCAAAAGATGTGGTACCTTAAATCCAATCTTACAGGGGAAGCCGAAAAATTAGTAAGTCATCTCTCAACAACAGAAGGCAACTACGATTCAGCATGGACGATGTTACAAGAACGGTACAACAACAAAAGGGGTATTGTAACAACAGTGGTAGAGAAAATTATCAGTCAACCATTGTACACTTCAAATTCTTCCACCACCATTAAGAAATTACATGACACCACTTGAGAATGCCTTTTAGCACTTAATAACATTGGCATTTAGACGAAAGGCTGGAACCCTCTTCTTTTTCAAATTTTAATCAAAAAGTAAGACCGTAATTTGCATATAAGGTTCGAACAGTCTCTTAGTAGGCCGAAGGAGCTACCAACAGTTGAAGATCTTTTATCGTTCCTCGAATTTCAGTTTCAAACCATCGAGTCTATCACTCACAAGGAGAAATTGACATATATTTCAAATAAAACGGTAGCTGCTGTGGAAAAGAAAGCAATCATGTGCCACTTCTGTAACAATAGAAAGCATGCCTTATTTCAATGTAGAAAGTTTCTAAACTTACCAGAAATAGATAGACTAAGATTTATACAATCAAAGAGGCTTTGCTTTAACTGCTTCAAAGGGGACCATTCCTCAAAGGATTGCGCTTCAAGCTCGTGTAAAAAATGTAACAAGAAGCACAATACATTGTTACATATTGACCCAAAACTCAATCCACAAGTCAATCAGGCTTCCATTCCTGAAGTAAACCCAAATAGCTTCAGTGCAACAGTAACATCCGCCACTGCAGATGCCTCATCGCCACAGAAGGACCATGTAATACTTGCAACAGCAAGAGTAAACATAACAGCACCTAATGGGAATTCAGCAGAATTCCGAGCGATTATTGATTCTGGTTCGCAGGTAAACCTCATTTCCGAGCAAGCTATTAAAAGGTTAAGTGTTTCAACCTCAACAGCATCACTATGTATTGGTGGCGTAGGAAATGGTAGGAAGCGTGCCACAAAAAGCATAAACGTGAAACTACTATCAATAAATATTAATTTCGAAACAAATTTGGAATCATTCGTCATTTCGACAATTGTTCCCCGTCAGCCAAGTCAACACATCGATATTTCTCAGTGGCAACTTCCAGACTTAGAGTTAGCTGACCCTTACTTTAATCAACCCGGAAGGGTAGATATTTTATTGGGTGCCGAGTATTACTTTAATTTGATACAAGATGAAAAAATAGAACTATCAAGCAATCTCCTAATTCTAGAAAACACATTACTTGGATGGGTCATCAGCGAAAAGATATCTTCAAATGAAGGTGGAAAAGACGCCACAACATGTGTAGTTTTTACTTCCAAGGCTGGCGAATTTGACGACGAATTACTATACGACGTCATTGAACGTTTATGGAAAAGGGAAGATGATGGATACACTGAGAGGGGATATTCATAAGATTGTATGCGAAGCACTCTTTGTTCAAAATACAAAAACAAACGGCGAAGGACGGGTTGTCGTAAAATTGCCCTATGCATTAGGAGATTCTAAATTAACAGCCTACAAACGATTTCATAGTCTTGAACGTAGATTGATGAAGGACCCATTTACTAGAAATCAGCACATAAGTTTTATGAATGAATATGAACAAATTGGACATATGACAGAGATAGATATTAAGTCAATACCAGCTCCAAACCCCTTCATTCCACATCATTGTGTAATTAAACCCGAGAGCACAACTACTAAACTTCGTGCCGTTTTTGACGCCTCCGCAAAGAAATCATCAGATTATTCACTTAATGACTTATTGTACACTGGTCCAATTGTTCAAGGTGATCTGTTTTTAATACTCATCTGTTTCCGTTTGCCCAGATTTGTCTTTACTACAGACATTTAAAAAACGTATCGACAAGTCGTGGTGCATCAAGTTGACAGGAGATACCAGATTATTCTATGGAGAAATGATCCCTATATTCCCAACTCAACACTGTCACATATGGAACTCGAGTTGCCCCATATTTGGCGACAAGGTGTCTTCAACAGATTGCCCTTGAAAATGAGACTGATTATTCACTAGGTTCTCAAATGCTGAGGGATAATTTCTATGTGGACGATGGTCTTAGAGGATCAAACAGCTTTAGTGCTGCTATCGAAACACACCGACAACTAACCTACATTGAAAGAAAACATTGTTTCAACTGTCGTAAACGGAGCGCAAATAATAAAAAACTTCTTCAAAACATTCCGCAAGTTCATTAAGAAGTAAATCTTGATTTTAACAGCACTGAGAAAGAATCAATTAAAACACTAGGCCTATTATGGTTACCTAGAACTGACAATCTTTGCGTAAAGGTAAAGGTGGAACCCGAAGATGTGATTACTAAACGTACAATAAGTTCCGACCTGGCAAAGCTTTTTGATCCGCTTGGACTTTTGGCACCGATTGTAGTTAAAGCAAAGATATTTATTCAGCATTCATGGCAGATGAAGTTAATATGGGACGAAGCTCTACCTGAAGATCTTAGTTCAAAATGGTCAGATTTTCGTGAAGGTTTGATTTCATTAAACAATCTCCAAATAACACAACACATATTCAAAGATGACATCCCATTAACCACTCAACTGCATATCTTTGCCAATGCATCCGAAAAGGCATTTGGAGCTGCAGCATATATTAGGTCAACATTTAAGGACGAAAGAATAATAACGAAACTACTATATGCGAAGTCTCGTGTCTCACCAATCAAAAGGTACACCCTACCACGGCTAGAGCTTTGTGCCGCACTTCTGGCTGCAGAACTATCTCAACGTCTTCGAAATATTATGCAAATTAAAGGTTTACCAATTTTATTATGGACAGATTCTGAGATTGTCTTGTCATGGCTTCATTCAAAATCATCATCCTTCCAGACAATTGTGGATAACAGGATATCTAAAATTCAAACATTAACGCGACCAGAGCAATGGCGACATGTTTTGTCAAAGGACAACCCAGCAGACATTATCTTACGAGGTTTATCAGCAAGAGCACTATCACAGTGTCATTTATGGTTCTTAGGTCCATTACTTCCATTCTACTTCTAAAGAAAAAAGGAATCAGCAGTTCTTTTGTCAGCCATAGACAATTACACCCACAAATGAATGCCTTGAGTGTAAAAGAACTTGAGATATAATTAAGAATAATCACACGTGCCATCCAAAGTCATGATTTCTGCAATTAAATTAAGTAATTAAAGGCACAACAAGAAATTGCGAGTACCTGTTCAATTTGTAGTTTGACTTTGATTTATTGATAAAGAAGTCATTTTGAGATTGGGAGGACGTTTGGAAGAAGCAAACCTATCCTACGATTCGAAACATCCCATAATTCTTCCATATAATGATGCACTAGTAAAACTGCTATTTAAATCGGTTCACGAAAACAACAAGCATTGCAGCCCGCAAGCATTATTAGGAATCGTGCGGTAACGATTCTGGCCAATAAAAGGAAAATACATTGCAAGATCAACCGTGCAAACAATTGATGGGAAACCTTCCACATGATAGAGTAACACATGCACGGCCATTCGTTAATTCAGGAGTTGATTATTTTGGGCCGATGTGAATTCACTACAAAATAAGAGGAAACCACCAACAAAGGCATATGGAGCAGTATTTTGTTCCTTTGCGACTAAGGCAGTTCATTTTGAACTGGTAAGTGACTTATCAGCAGATGCTTATATTGGTGCTTTAAATCGCTTTATATGCCGAAGGTTAGTGAACTCTCTCAAACAATATTCTATGAGGATGGAAGGGAATTAATAGTTTCAACGTGTAGCTCGAAACGAATACAGTTCCATTTCATCCCACCCGGATCACCCCATTTTGGAGGACTTTGGGAAGCAGCGGTAAAGTCAGCTAAAAATTTGCTTGTTCGAAGCTTAAATACGATTTCACTAACATATGAAGAATTGGAAACGGTTATCATAGGAAATGAAGCCATCTTGAATTCTCGTCCATTAACACCCATGTCTCACGACCCTTCCGATATGTCAGCATTAAGTCTAGGACATTTTTTGATCGGCGAAGCTCTTACGTCTCAAGTGGATTTTGCAGCTAATGCAAAGAAAATATCACTCTTATCCCGATGGGAACTCGTCTCAAAAATTAAAAATGAATTTTGGAAAAGATGGTCAAATGAGTACCTACACGAACTGCAGCAACGCCAAAAATGGAAAACTGCAAGTGCTAACATCAAACCAGGAGATATGGTTGTCATAAAAGAAGATAACACCGTGTCGATGCAATGGTCTCTAGGACGAATATTGAAGGTTTATCCTGGAAATGATAGACTCATTCGAGTTGCTGATATCAAAACTGGAACATGCAAAAGACCTATACATCATCTCGCTTTGCTGTTGAAGGTAATTCAGAGTTAAATACAAAAAAACCAGATTCAGGTATATCAACTTCAAGTGAAACAATCCAAGAACAAGATGGCGAACCCAAAATGAAAAGGACAAGACTACCAATCAATAATATATGCATGACACTACTGGCTCTGCTACTTATTTTCCCAATGGTCATGGGAACAGCAATCAATAACAAGCGATTTATATCCTAACTGGGAATTCATTTTGAAGAAATAGGATCAACGTACACATCTACTAGTCAGTGGAATCTAATGGTATATTACGATTTATCAGCATACTCGACGGATACATCATATCTATCAAACGGTACAAAATCTCTGTAACAGCTTTGTAAAAAAATGGAATCAAATACATGAAGTAGTAATACAGTAGAACATTTGCAACACATTGAACTTGAGTTAAATCTAGATAACAGGCTGCTATACAATTCTCGACAAAAAAGAGGTACTCTCGACCTTGTTGGAAATGTTGCGCATTCACTCTTTGGTGTACTTGATTCTGAATACGCAGAAAAAATGTCTTCAACCATCAACAAATTACAAAAAGACAATTATTTTCTGCTAAAACTTATAAAGGACCAAACTTCAGTCGTAAACTCAACAATGAACATTGTTAAACAAGGTCTAACTGCAGCAAAATTCAAATTTGACAGTCTTCTATCAACTATAAATGAATTGGTAAAAAGGGAAGAATTACGTAGCGAGGAGTTACACCAATTCAAGCTTGCTCAGCTGTTTACCTTGGGATTTATGCAATTATCTCTGATTGCAAGCAATTTACAAAAAACACAAGCATATATCCAGGATACGTTGACTGACACCCATCATGGAAATGTCAACCCGCTACTGCTAACTTCACAGCAATTAGAAGTCGAAATAAAGCAATCATGCCCGAATCGCTAATGTTACCTATGTCTGAAAACAACTTATTAGAATTATATAAATTAATGAAAATATAGGATGGACTTACTCAATGGCACGTGGTGTTTAGCATAGTATTGCCATGAGGTGAAAATGAAAATGTCAAATTATATAATTTAATTCCTGTTCCTAACACAATAAACAACACTATGCTAACTGTAGAAACATGCAGTCCTATACTATCAGTAGATACCAACCGAAGGTGCTATTTCCCGATATCTTCAAAAGAATATAAATCATGTGACGTAATCTGGGATGATATCTTAATCTGCTATAATATACAACTGAAATACAATTTCGGAGCTGAAAGAGGTTTATGTGACATTAACCTATTTAATAACATTACTACTCAAAATTGCAACATAAAAACCAATGGATATATTCCTCATCATCTATAACACAAACCACAGTAGTTTGTGAGAAAGAGTTCACAAACTTGTGTCTAGAAGGCTCTGGATTATTACCTATTGACCCAGACTGCATCCTTAAGCATGATTTTATAGACATGACCGGACAACAGTTAATATTAACAATCATTGGGTCATCATACACGAGTCTTGCCAACATCTCAGAACTGTCATCTATAAACACTTCTAACTTTCTCCATGATGCAACTTCAAA
Organism: Phania funesta; assembly: GCA_963932375.1. Classification (NCBI taxonomy): domain Eukaryota; kingdom Metazoa; phylum Arthropoda; class Insecta; order Diptera; family Tachinidae; genus Phania; species Phania funesta. Next base: position 83,193,777 of record OZ010653.1, read on the forward strand.
ACACGATACTGCAATCACATATTCAGCACTAGTTGTCGGTGTATTAGCCATACTGATTTCAGTCAAAGCTGCAACACGAAGGAAATCTCACAGCATTGAACCAACGGAAATGACACATACATCCAATTGTACTCCGCATCCATCCAACGATAAGACAATACCCACACCAAATCCACGACAGAAGTTCACAATTCAAGTCTAAATTTCAACTGACCGCTTGTCAATTGCCGGGGAGAATGTACTTATTACTATTGTTAAGTTATTTATAATAATATAGTCTTTCAGTTACAAGTGCTAGAAAGACAAAGGAAATACAAAAATAGTGTTAATTCTGACGTACCGTTTCAATTAAATCCCACTAGAGTTCCCAATTGTACATAGTTTTCCCTACCTATCATCGTCATGCTATTACCCGAAACATTTACAGTCATAAAGAACTTGTATCTTTTCTCAAAAGATATCTTAACCCATCAGTGGTTAACGGCATCACTACCGATAAAAGAACTTTGGGAGAATTACAAAGAGTCTATCCTATTCATTTTAGAAATTACAAAGCATCAGTACAGGAAAGCGAAATAATAAAAGAACACAAAAGAGCACACAGGAACGCGAAAGAAAATAAATGTCAACTTATAAAAAAAATTTATATTCCTAGCACGCAAGCTAAAATTAACAGAATAGTTAGACAATGTAGAGTTTGGAAAGAGCAAAAATATGAAAGACATCTAAACAAACCAATACTGAAGGCAACACCGATTCCAGAATATCCCGGACAAATAGGTCACCTAGATCTCTTCTATACAGACCATAAAATCATACTTACAGATATTGATAAGTTCTCTAAATATGCTCAGACAAAAAGAGTAGAATTACGTTCTGTAGAGGACATTAAAGAACCTCTTCGCAAGTTAATAACTTCTTCATTTGGCTTTCCTAAGCAAATTGTTGTTGACAATGAAAAATCCTTAGCAGCCACTTCAAAAAAGTTCATGTTAGAAGATCAATATGGAATAGAAATTTGTAAAGATCCTCTACATGTAAGTACCACAAACGGACAAGTAGAAAGATTTCATTCTACGCTAAATGAAATTATGCGCTGTATCAACGCTGTATTTACTGTATCAGGCATTATATAGATATAATAACTCTATCCACACTACCACTCATTTCAAACCCATAGAAGTATTCTTTGGTCATAGAATAACAACAGACCCCATACAGTTAGAGCAGTTTAGGAAAGACAATAAGACTAAAAACAAAAAAGGAAACAGATTTAAGGTATCACAATAAGAATAGGAAGCCTTATATCATCCACGAAACAAAGTCTCACCGAGGTATAGAAAGGAAATAGTTGCAGAAAATAAACCATATATAACTATTACGAACAAAAACAAAATAGTACATAAAAGTCTTATCAGAAATTAAAATTTATTATTTTCAGGTTTTTCAGCACTCTAAGTGTTGCTGAAGTAGAAATATGAACACTTAACTCTCATTATAAACAAACATAAAATTAGCTATTCCAATAATGAGGATATAGCTAACGCTCTTAATGAACGCGCTAGGGATAATGCACTGCGGGTATTTATTTCAGGACTACGTCGTCCTTTAAGCGATATACTTTTCTGTGCAAGACCGGCCGATCTACCAACAGCCCTGGCTACCGCACAGGAGCTGGAATCGGACCAAAGGCGCCAGGAATTTTCCAGAATTTTTGCAGCTGGCGATGTAGCAAAAACCAATCATACATTTCAGAAAAGGAGGACCAACTTTCGACCAACACATCCGTCATATAAATACGCACACCCGGCAGACCAAAAAGATACAGTAAAATCAATGAATGTTGATCCTGGTTCTTCAATGTTTAGGCACAAAACGCTTCACTCTTCCTTCCAGAAAAATTCGCAATAGAGTAATGCAATTATAAATAAAAGAAAATTTGAAGATTCGGGAAAAATCGTGCCATCCCCGAAGACGCAAAGGGTCAACTATATACATTCTGAAAATGTGGAGGATTATGAGGACGTAAGTTCACTATTCTAACAAGAGCTGGACAAGGAGGAAGGACTAGAACAGTTAAATTTTTTATAATAAAGCCTCTCTTACCCTTTATAATCAAGACAATTTGAGGTAAGAGACTTAAATTTCTTATTGACACAGGTACTTCGAAAAATTTTATCCAGCCACTTAGTTGCTTATTGGGAGTAACTCCCCTAAGACATCCATTTAAAGTCAATTCAATTAACGGGACAAACGATATAGATGAAAGGTGTGAAATGATATTATTCGGTTATAGAACTACGTTTTATATTTTACCATCGTTAAACAAATTTGATGGCATAATCGATTGTGATTTTCTTAAACAAATTCAGGCGATGGTAGACATAAGAAATGACTCTTTAAGATTCAAAAAAGAAAATGTTTCTCTGTTGTACGACAACAAGAGTGATATTAACCATATTAATATAGACTCGGAAGAAGTACCAGCGCAAGTCCGAAAGGAAATTTTGACAGCCAATGTAAACGCGTTCGCAGGCTCCGAGATATCATTACCCTTTAATACTACTGTTGTAGCAAAAATACGTACGAACACGGACGAACCAATTTACACCAGATCATACCCAGTTTAAATGTCGGAATTTGTTAACAACGAAATAAAGTTACTCCTACAAGATAATATAATAAGAAAATCTACTTCACCATATAATTCACCAGTTCATGTTGTAGGAAAAAAAGATTTCGATGAAAATGGTAATCCAAACTATAGACTGGTAATCGACTTTAGAAAACTAAATGAAAAAACCACTAGTGACAACTATCCAATGACAGATATCTCAGTGATCTTGACAAATTTAGGAAAATCAAAATATTTTTCCACTCTAGACCTTAAGGCCGGTTTCCATCAAATTATGCTTGATGAAAAAGATAGACAGAAAACAGCATTTAGTGTAAATAATGGCAAGTACGAATTTTGTAGACTACCATTCGGCCTCGAAAATGCACCAAACATTTTTCAAAGGGTTATTGATGACGTCTTGGGTTCAGAAGTACTAGGTAAAACGTGCTAGGTCTATATGGATGACATTATTGTTCACGCACCCGATGAGTATAGTCATTTAAAACATATAAATACAATAATGCAAAAGCTTGAAAGGGCAGGAATGAGAATTTCGCCTAGGAAATCTAAATTTTTTTAAAACTGAAGTAAGTTTTTTGGGTTTTACGGTGACAACTGACAGTATTCGAACTTGTCCGGAAAAGGTAAGAGCTATTCTTGAATTCGAAACCCCAAAGAGTCTGAAGAACCTAAGATTCTTCCTAGGGCTCTCCGGTTATTATAGAAGATTCGTGAGGGATTACGCGAAAATCGCCAAACCATTGAGAGAATATCTTAGGGGTGAAAACGGAAAAACCTTGGCTAAATGTTCTAAAAGTATTAAAATAAATCTTAACGAAAATGCTTTATTGGCCTTTCAAAAGCTAAAGCAAATACTTGCCTCTGACGATGTTCTGTTAGGCTATCCCAATTACAGTAAAATATTCGAACTTACAACAGATGCTTCTTCTGTCGCCTTGGGACCCGTTTTGTCTCAAAATGGAATACCCATAAGAATGATATCTAGAACTCTATCGGCATCGGAAGCAAATTATGCCACAAACAAACGAGAATTACTGGCTATTGTCTGGGCACTGAAAAATCTTAGACACTTTTTATATGGTATTAGTGGGATACATATCTACACTGATCACCAGCCACTCACATTTACAATATCTGATAAGAATCCAAACTCAAAAATAAAGAGGTGGAGAGCATTTATAGAGGAGTTTTCTCCAAAATTCTTCTATAAGCCAGGTAAGGAAAATGTGGTTGTGGACGCTCTTTCACGACAATATATTAATCAATTGTTAGAAAATAGCGATGGCGATCAGACATTACATAGCGAGTTTTCAAGTACAAATATTATAAGAAATTAAATTTCCAGTAAACCAAGTTAAAAATCAGTTTATGATATCAAGAGGCAGCCACTATTCTGATAATGTAGATAATCTGCTAAATGCTCTTAAGGATAACGTTAATTCAGATGGTGTAAACGCGATTCAGTGCGATTTGGCTACATTAGCGGAGTTTCAAGATCCTCTTGTTTCCCAGTTCCCATCTACAAAATTTTTTCATACCGAAAAACAGGTAATGGATGTTATCCGAGAAGATGACCAATGGGAAATCATCACTACCGAACACAATAGAGCTCATAGGGCACTGCAGGAGAATTTTCGGCAGATAATTGAAGAATATTATTTCCCAGGAATAAAGCAGAAGTTAAAATACGTCATAGGCAATTGTAAAATATGTAAGGAAAACAAATATCAGAGAAAACCAAAATCAAAAAAAATATTGCAGAAACACCGATACCAACCTACCCTGGTGCGATATTGCATATAGATATAATTATAACAGATAAACAGCATTTCTTCTCGTGCATAGATAAATTCTCAAAATTCGCGATGGTGATTCCAATCAGTTCTAGATCAAGTGTAGATGTTAAAGTAGCTTTATGCCATGTCATGAACAGGTTTAGAAAGGTAAAAATGGTGGTTTCGGATAACGAGAAAGCTTTCCAATCAAATTTAATCAGCCCATTTCTTAGGGATCATTTCGGAGCAGAACCATTTTTCATCCCTCCTATGCATAGTAAGAGTAATGGGCTGGTAGAGCGTTTTTATTCCACGTAGTAAGAGATAGCACGATGTGTGAGGGCTCAACAGAATATATCTGATAGCATTGAACTAATATTATTGTCTACCATTAAGTACAATGACACAGTGCATTCAGTGATAGAAAGGAAATGAATTGATGTTTTGAATGAATTTAAGGAAAGTGCCTTGGTAAAGGTGCAAAGTTGTTTGATGTCAGCACAGAAAAAGTTACTGCAAACACATAATAAAGACGCGGTCATAAGGAAGCATCAACACGGTGAAATTGTTTTCGATTAGGTAATAAGTTTGATAAATTTTTTGTGCAAGGTGTCGTGCAGCAGGACATAGAAACCACTGTGTTAATAAATGGAAGAAAGGTTCATAAAAGATAAATGTATTTATATGAAACCGTTCGTTTTTTTATTTTTATTGTTTTCTCATTTTTTTTAGAGTACTGATACTTTTGGTACCCTGGGTATCTCCAAAAGTTATTGATTATACGGACTCATATTTCATAGCCATAACTGACGCTAAAGTAGCTACATATAGGAATTATGATTATGTTATACACCAGACAAATTTGACGGAATACGAAGATGTTATCAGGGAAAATGACAGCCTCATTAAAAACCTGTCTGATTCAAGAGAAATTAACTCGGTCCAAGAACAAACAAGGGAAATTGGAAGGGTGTTGAAAACATTATGTAGACACAGACGATCAGCGAGGTCAATTGACATCTTAGGATCTGCCTTAAAATTTGTCACTGGGACCCCCGACCATAACGACTTGGACTCATTAGAAGCTCGTATGGACTTACTCATTCAAAACAACGACAAGCAATTTATAATAAATTTGGCAATACAGGACAGAATAAATGAATTGACGGAAAGAATAAGCACCATTGAGAATTACAAACATACGTACAGTACAATAGGACAGGATGATTTGATGCTTTTTGAGGCTATTGTGATGAGAAATGGCGAATTAATATCCTTTTAAACAATCTCGCATTATCAATAATACTGGAAAAAGAAAATATAGTTCATCCCGCCATTCTTGACAATATAAATTTTAAAACTAAATTCGAATCAGAAACAGTACCAATTAGTGTTAACAATATACTAAGGGTAAGCAATGTAACGTTACTCCAAAATAATTCTATAATTTATTATATAATTAAGTATCCTGTCCTTGAAAATTTTTGTGAATTTATGAGGGTGTTTCCGGTAACTCATAACAATACCATTATTAAGCTGGACATAGACCAAGCTGAAGAATGTCCCTACTCTGCTCTGCCGGTATCAAATTGTATTGATATGAGAACTGTGTTGCTTCAAGCTAAGTCAGATTACGTATGGTCTTATGGAAGCGCGGCCTCTAGCCGTTGCGATTGGTGGTAGGAATTTAACAGAGATCGTTTGTGTGAGATACTCAACACGCTACATTGTTGTGGATCCGAATTGCCCTAATGAGACAGGTTTGAGTGATTATAATATTGTGTGTGTACGAGAGCCTTACAATTTCCCAGTGCGCGCAGCTGACGTGGGTGTGTTTCGTGATGATTATGCTAATGCTGTTATATTCGCAATAAATATAATTATGACAAAGATTGATGGTACGCCTGTGCCCGCCGCTGAGCATCTAACTGCGATACGCCATTTGGCTGCTTACGCGGTGTCGCGCAATTGCGTTATTTGTTTTAACTATTAAATGAGGTTTTGTTTATCTGAGGTCTTAAACAACAATTCATGGTCTTGTTCTACATGATCGGCGGATGACGTTCCTAAAATACTGCTTGCAGGTGATGGAGTTATAATTTTAAATAATGTTCAGGAAACCAGTATATCCGATGGAGAGACAATAAAAGCGAGGGGATCTTTGGTGGTCACTTTTGCACCTAATATAACTATAAACGGTACATGTTATGAAAAATCTACTGCGTTTAAAAGAAATATCATACCACATCCCCCAAAGGCCCTAAATATAAGGAATATTGGCCATGAAGACTTGATAACGCTCCCATACGTTCATAAGTTGAATCTGGAAAATATAAATCACATGAAAAACCTGAGGAAGGATGCCTTCGTGCATAAAATCGCTTTGGCATCACTAGCTCTTTTAGTACCCTTTAAAGTTTGGCTAGGGTATCATTTCCAGCACAGCTGTAAAAAAAAAGAGACACTCGATATCGACAACATTCTTAAAGAAATCGAGTCGAAACAGGGACATTCCAACATTTAACAGGGGGAGGAGTTAACGACGGGTATGAAGACTCTTATTAATTGTTTGAGCTACCAACAAGTGTGAATACCCTTACTAATTGTACGCCCAAAAAAATATGCTTTGTAATTAATAATTTGGTAACACATTTTAGCCAATGAAATGAAAGCAAAATGAGGTGACAATTAATTTTAATTAAACTGAAGTCTATGTATAATTTTTTGCTTAAAAGAAATGCTGACTATTTAATTTCTTGCAATTGAAATTTATTTTATTTTGTCCAATGAAAATTAACGTAAACTGGGGTGACTGTAATAGGAAACCTAAGTTAAGAAATTATTATTAAGAAATGAAATGTAAAGAAACCTGAGAAAACAATAAAAATTCATTCTATAGTGAATCACAGAAAAATAAACTTGTTTTATTTTGAACGCCGGTTTGTAGAACCGAGGAAAACATTAATTTGTATAAACTGCAAATATGGATTTCCATATAATTTTGCATGTTGTTTTCCGTTCCCATTAGAACTGCTGACACTATGTCTACCAGTAATAATAATTAAACAGGTGCTTTCTTGGCAATAAGGTAAGCATAACAAAACAATAATTTAATAAATAATGTATCGGTTAGTTTTTAAGAGTTCAGTTTTATAATGACCATTCAATAAAGAATGATCATTTTATACAAAGAAACAAAAGTTTCATTAACTTGCACAACACTATGGTGCACAAACACGCATACATACAAATGAGATCGAAATATTTTCTTTATTGTTTCTTATTCCTAAAATTGCTTGTATTTCCAATAGTTGCAGGAGTTATGTCGCCACATCAATCCCCACCAAAACCTAGACGAGACCAGCAAAACCACCAATAAAACAACAACAACAAATCATTTAATAAAATTCTCATTTGAATTTTAAATAGCTTAGATTAGCAATATAAAATATAACTTTGGTGACAAACTAAATTGTAATAATATACACAACTGATAATAACTTTCTCTTTCATTTTAAATTATTAAAATCAGCAAAATAAAACATTGCAACAATTTTGTACTAATTAATACTTACCTGCTGTTTACCAACTTTTACACAATTATTATTGTTTTATTCTTTTACTGCAGTTTTTCTTGTTAATTTATATTTCTGACTCATCAAAATTATTTTATTTACGAACCTTCATGTTAAGTTAATTTAAACAAATAAAATTAATTATTGTTGTAACCTTCAAGGGAGAACAAGTGTTTTATTTGGTGTAGACAACATAGTTATATAACTCGGGTGTCCAAGAGAATGAGATGTTAGATCAACAAACTCCGTATGCAATATTGGATCAATGAACCTTTAAACTAAAACCCCAAACAAAGTCTCTTCAGCTAGATGCATTTCGAAATAGTACTTAGATTTAATACCAGCAATAAATTAAGGTAATAAAAATGTTTTGTAAACACTTGATTTAGAAATAGTTCATAAGACAAGTTCATAACAAAAGAATGATGAATTCTACAATTTTTGATATTAGAATTAAATTTTTGAAATAAAGTCAGTCATTTTTTGATTTACCGAAAAACGATTGTTTTTTTAAAGGTTTTAATTTTAAACCAAAACTGGAGCAGTCGGTAGGAAAAAAATTAAAAGTGCATAAACATAACAAATATTAATTTATTATTGAAATCAAAGAAATTTTTTGAAAAAGGAAATAAAAATTTGTATAAAATAAAAATCTTGAAGAAAGAACAATTTTCTTAGTACTTCCTTCCTATTAGAAGATATATTGAAATTAAATAAAAATTTTTTGTGCGACAAATTTCCTAAGTAACAACATAAAATCTGAAACTATATATTTTTACTAATTTTAAGAGTGTGACTTATAACTAAATAATATTAGAAGCTGCGATTCCTACGGCACCCTCCAGTTTCAAGATAACAAAATATTAAATAATAACAAATTAAAAATTTCCGAAAGGACAGAATCTGGACGCATAGTTCATAAGGCACACATTAGAAATTAGGAAATAATTCTAAAACAAAATATAAAAAAAATAAAATAATAAATAAAAACAAACCCCTAAAAAAACAGAGAACAATAATAACAAAATGGTTGCAATAGAAGACACTAGCATAGAAAGCCACTTAGAAACCTTAATTGAATTATACATTGTAAAAGAGAAAGATAGAGAAAATTTATGGAAACTATCTGCAGAATTGTCTAGAATTAAGAAATTTGGAAAACTTGAATAAAAGAAGTAGCAGAAGAAAATTAATTGCATTAGAATTTAAGAAATAAAAAAGTTTTTAAAAATAACAATAATAATAATGATAAGAAGAATCATAATAATAATATACACATATAGATCGAACAATATGCCATAGGCGTACAATGCAATGTACTAAAGGAAAACAACAGAAGTACCGTACTTACAGAATCTAATAGAACAATACATAAGGACCATAAAAGAAATTGAAAATTTAATTACACACCTGTGTTATAAATTATCTTTTTCAGATTGTTCCTACCACTGCTAAAAGCAGATGTTCAAATACTTAACTATACTGGCTCATACATTGTAACGATGGGTAACGGTTACGGAAAGATACGGGACGGAACATTTAAATTTATACATTGGACAGATCTTAATTCTTATAATGATTTTCTGTAAAAAACAAAAGCATACATTGAAAAATATATACCCGAGACTAATCCTCGACGCTCAACCTTACATTATGAATTATATCAAACATTAGACTTATTAGAAACACTTCGTAACGACACGCCCAAAAGGCAGCATAGATCAATTAATACTCTAGGAAAAATCTAGAAAATTATTGCGGGATCTCCTGATCACGACGACACAGAATACATTTACAAAACACTGGACGAGCTAACCAACAATAATAACAAACAAGTCATAATTAACACGGATTTTGGTTATTAAATCAATAATATTACTAAGCTAATTAATAAAGTCACTAATTCCATACAGAAAGATAGTTATTTCTTAAATGAAGATATTGAAATAATATCAAATAAAATAAGATTAGCTAAAGAGGGAATTATAAATATCAAATATGCCATACAATGAGCAAAATATAATGTTATAAATTCATTTTTATTAAACAAAAAAGAAATGAATTTAGCATTTAATCAATTTAAAGAAGAGTACATGCCTTTTAGCAATATAGAGGAGGCATTAGAATTGTCAAACGTAAATGTAGTAAGTAATAATTCAAATATTTTATATGTTATTAAAATTCCCATAACAAACCCAAATTTGTATAAAAATATAATTGTAAAACCATTTATAAAAAATGATACCATAATTAACTTAAATTTTACAGAAATATTTCTAAATGACAAGGAAATCTAAGCAACAGAAGGAAATTGTAAAACCTGTAATAAAATTAAAATTTGTAATAAAAACCATTTATTAGATTTAAGCAAAGAAAATTGCATAAAATATATTATATTTAGTCAAAAATCGTCATGCACAACAAGCAATGTTCACCATATACCTCGTGTAGAAGAAATCGCAGACGGGATTATACTCCTGAATGATGTCAATAAAACCATATCAACGGATACAATGACCTATAAACTAAGAGGTACAATTCTTATTAAATTCAAGAACACGACAATAACAATCGATGGCAAAAGGTACCGGAACTTAGAAGCCCATCAAATGACACCAATACTAGCCATGCTCCAGGAAACTCCAATAGAGGAAAAAAGTCTAAACCTATTGTCCCAAGAGTCACTCCAGGAGTTACATTTTAACAACGCCAAGGCAATACGCAATATTAAGAAGGAGGCATGGATTAAAAATACCGCTATAGCTATTGCATTTTTTTCACAGCTAGCTTAACACTTTTGGCATTAAAAAGATCACAATCAAAACCTACAACAACAGTAGTTTTGCAACCCACAAATACTCACCAGGTTGAAAAAGATCAAAGTGAAATACCTGTTAGAAGGATACATGACCTACCTTATTTTTAATCGATCAAGGACGATCGAATTTAAGGATGGAGGAGTTAAGAATAAATATGTTGACGATTTCTTTTTTATAATTTGAATCCATAAGAATCACCGAACTCTTGTTAATAAATAAGCATATTCTATATTAATGCAACTAAAGCAGGTTGCTTAATCAGCGTCTTCTATAAATTAAGTTAAACAAAATGCAATTTGACAATTAATCAATAATTGCAAGTTATTTCGCAATGGTTGCAAATTATTGCAATTATTGCAAAATAATAAATCACGCCGCCTTTAGATTTACTTTAGTATAAATTATGAATTTATGTGAAAATAAGTTAAGTTCTGTGTTGTGAAAAATAAAGTGAGGTCGTGTTGACCATAAAAAGAAAAAAAGATTTTATTTTTTTAAGAATTCCAACCAAGGAATCTTTAATTTATATATAAGTTAGTAACAATAAAGTTAAAAACTACAACAACAAATTTCACTTCATTTAAAACCAAGTGCATTGTTACCAAATAGTTGACTTCACATTAAAACTTTTGTTACAATTTAAAATAAGTGCATCGCCACAAAAATAACCGACGAATTGCGCAAGCATCGATTACTGATAATATTGCAAAATTTAATAATAAAGTAAGTTGCTGCAATTATGCTAATTAAACAAATTTGTAGTATAAATAGCTAAGTAAATTTATTTTTAAGTAATTAATATTTTATCTTAGAAAGCATAAAGATAACAAAAAAAAACTAAAAGTTGTGTTTTTTTCCATTATTTGGATAATAACCAACTTAACTTATACAAGTTAACACATTCCACAAATACACGCTTTCTGTCAATACACTCAGTACAACAACAGTAGCAACCAAAACGTCCCACACAAGTTCAATCACCGACAAAATGTGCTGATAGTAGAACATATAGCAAAATATTATTTGACCTAATTATTTAAAGTATGTTAACTTCCGCAATAAACAATATTTCGCAAGCAAGCAAGTATGCAAGTTAACACCCTATTTAAAGTTAACACCTTAATTAAGTCATACACCAAAATAAAACATATTGCAACTCAGCACAATTAACTTGCGCATGTTGCCATATGATTCGTATTTACTAAAACCTTTTATTAAGTGCAATAACTTATTGCGAAATCGTATCGCAACTCAGCACATTCTATGTCTGCGTATATTGTAATACGATTCGCGATAAAAGGTACATACTATATAAGCATTTTCCCACACCCCATGGGCGGTCTGACTGTACTTTTTTGAATCACGGAATCGTCCTCGATTAACTTGTATTTAAAGTTAGTTCGTTTGATAAGCACCTAAAGTGAAACTCAATAACTTACATACATATTTGCGTATAAAATAACTAGGAATGAAATCACTTTTATAACAGATGTATGAGTTTAAGATGGAATCGGAAATAGAAAGAATAATTTTATATACTTTAAATTTGTCAAGTAAAATAACATCAATAAAATTACATCAGACAAATAGAAACGGAAGGCAAAGAAAGATTATAATTTCAAAAAAAGAATAAATAAATAAGAATATAATAAAATTCTAACATTTAGAATTGAAGGATATTTCTACACACATTTTTTAAGATCCATTGGTTCCCAGTTTTATTAAAATGGTAGACCAGGAACAAAATAGATTAGTGATCAACCCCTTAAAAAATATCTAAACAATCTACCCAAATTTAACGGAGACAGATAGACAGGATACACCCGCACTCACAGACGTATGACGACTTATTCGAACATTATAAAGTCAAAATTTAAGGGAAAGGCTAAACAGGCCATAGAGACTGTCACGCAGTTTCCTGGACAGATATAAAAAACGTAAATCAAAGCAGCTTTGGTTTGGTTTGAAGAGTTCTTCGACATTCTTTTCAATGAGCTTAGAAGGGCGATCTTTAAGACAAATACTTTGATTTTTTATAACGAGATTAAAAAAAGGGTTACATAGGCTGAATAACAAATTGGTGGTCATTTTGGGAGAAAAGAAAGCCGCTAGACAGAGCGCATATAATAACATGAGAGCGGCGCTAAAAATCACTGAACCAGTTAAGACTATCCTATTCTGTAGGAACCCAACGGTCTTAGAACAAGTCATGGAGATCCTGTTTCAGGCTAAGTACGCATGCAATGAGAACGAGTATCAGCAAATACGAAATAGACCACAGAACAAACAATTAACTTACAATACCCAACAGAACTACAGAACACAGAACCGACCAAATAACGGACAACATAATTACAATCGACAAACTTATCGAAATTCTAATTTGCAATATTCTTCTTACAAACCATAAACCTTTAACCGGCCGCTCTCTAACGGACAAAATCTTAGACCACGGAACTGGGCAAATCCTCCACGTTAACGTATTGAATCCTTTCAGCAACAAAATTCTAATCCCCAAAACTTTTCTAACTCTATCCAACGAAATTTTAGGCAGCAGTGGCCGGTTAACGAAAATACCCAACAACAAAAGTCATTACCCGATCCCATGGACATAAACCAACACGGGACCGAACAGATTCGTAAAGTTTCCAAAAATAAAACTAGGTATATAAATTTTGTCAAAAATACTGGTGCTACTAACTCTATAATGAACTCAGGAATTTGTAATCGAAAAAGAATTTATTCAATGAATCCAATTCTTCAACACCAAGTTTATGTAAAAGAATTTGAGGAATTTAATGGAGGAATTAATTGGTGACTGGCCAGACAAAACACTTGAATTTTACATGATAAAATTTCACAACTTTTATGACGGTCTTATAATAAGACCGTTAGATACTTGATCAAAGAAACACCATCGGTAATAAAACATTACCAATGCTTTTTAAAAACAAAATAATAAATAAAATGAAGAACATGATAAGAAGATTTTGAGTAAAGACATTTTAAACACAGAGCAGGGAGAAGTAGAAGTTGGTTTATCTGAAAATAATCGTTTCACTACGCGAAAATTTCAGTATAATTGAAAAAAAGGAAAGAATATAAGGCCACTTTTAGAGCAAATCCGAACAAGTTCTGAAGAGAAAAGAGGAACTATTTAAATTGGTAAAAAAAAAAACTACTCAGATATTTTTAATTAGGAAAATACAAGATTTAGTTTTACCTCTACTATACAACACGAAATTAGAACGTCGAATAATATAAGTTAACACAAACAAAAATATAATTTCATTTTTTAACATTTCTGCTGATATGTAATATTGCAATTTAGCTCCTTGATCTAAAATTTGCAATAATTGCGAAATCAACGTCTGCAATAAATTCCAATTTAATATTAATATTAAATCACGCCACTTTTTTTAAATATGTCAACATAATAATTTAAAATAAGGAATTAAAAAATTTAGTTTTTAGTTTTTTATATGAACTCAAATAAACCTGCATAATTATAACTTATATCCGTTCACACCAAATCTTTTCGTTATCCCTTTGTACACAATAATGAAGTTCAAAACAAAATTCAGGAAGAGCTTGACAATAAAATAGTAATTCTCCTTATTCGGGAACTATTTGAAAAAGAGACTTGGCAACCCTATAGTGAAAACGTCATTTTTTGCAGTTCCTAATAAAGTTAATTTTTCATATTAATTAAAACTAGTTAAAAGCAAATTTTACTTAAAAATTTTTAGTGCATAATTTGTATTAATATCTGTGAAATTCAAATTCAATAAAATATGCCACCTAAAAACCGTCGTAGTTTTAGAAACAATAAAATACTTTGTGACCAATGCAATTTAGAAATTGAAGAAGAATTTATTGAATGTGATAAATGCAAAAAAAACTTCCATGTAGTTTGTACTACTTTAGATAAACCAAAGCACGAATACTTGCTAAAGCATGAGAGCGAAGAATATGCATGTCATATATGTGACAATAATAGTGGTACTTTTAAAAAAGGACTAAACGAAATAAATACAGAACTAAAAAAAACTCGATCAGCTGGCTGTGTTAGCAGAAACAATGAATTTTATGTCAAAGCAGTTCGACGATATTTTGAAAGGTGTTGCTGAAAATAAAAAGAAATTAGAAATGGTTCAAAAAGAAAACAAAGTGTTAAAAGCTGAAGTTCAAACGTTAAAAAAGTCTTTAAAATTCTTGAATGATGAAAGAGTAAAACATGATTTTTTAATAAGTGATACAGTTTTAAAAATTACAAGTGATGCTGGTGTGGAGTTAGCTGCAGATAGAATTGATGATGCATATTTTATTAGCAAAAAAAATCAGCCAATCGACAAAAAAAATGAAAAAATGGTTGTTAAATTTAATTAAAAAAAATCAAAAGAGAAGTTGATGTCAGTGAAGCCAAAATTGAAGGAGACGGAGTCTGGTGTGTTTGTGAATGATTTCTTAAGTAGAGAATCATTATACATACTTGCTACATTATGCCAAAACTTTAAAAAATTTTGGATATCGTGCTGTTTATGGTGCTGGTGGAGAAATTTTTTGCAAAAGAAGTGAGTTGTCGAAGCCAAAGTTTATTCGGAATGAAGAAGACGTTAATAATCTTTTATTGGAAGCAACTACAAATCAGTCAAGGAAGCGCAGGTCGCGGAATGGTGCAGCAGAAGAACAAGATGTCTATTTGTCGCAATAAATAAATGTATTTATTAAATTGTTTTATTTTTTATTATTCATTTTTTTTCTTTCCTTATGATTAATAGTCAATATTTTAATAATTTACAAACATTTGGAAGTTATTTTAACAATTATTCAAGTTCATTATTTAATGTTACCTCAATTAACGTACGAAGTATTTCGTCTATTGAAAAATTTAATAAACTTAGAAATTTAATTGCAAAATTGCCACGGCTACCCAGTGTTATTGCTATTTAAGAAACATGGTTTCATAAAGAGTTGGTTCAAATATACAATATTGCTGGCTATAACTCCATACATTGTTGTAGACCTGATGGTTATGGTGGCACCTCAATATTTCTCCGAAATAATTTGAAATATAAACTTGAAATTTGCGAAAGTAAATATTTTGTCGATTTAATGACATTATCATTGGATGATCTGAAAATTAATGGAAAAACCTTGAAATTCATATCGTTTTATAGGTCACAAAAGTGTGACTTGTTAAGATTTGTATCCTTATTGGAAAAATTATTTTATAGTTATGGAAGAAGCCCGTGTGTTTTTGTTGGTGATTCCAGCATTGATATTTTAAATATTCAATTGTCAGAAGAACTTTTAAATCTCCTTGCAAACTATGATTTCGTAAATTGTCATAATATGGTTACACGTCCTGAAAGCAAAACTTCAATTGACCACGTTTATAGTAATATTAACAATAGTATGTATGTTGAATCAGTGGAGTGTAAATTGTCAGACCATAACATAATTTCTTGTCGAATCGGAATTGAAACACAAAATCAAGATTTCACCGAAGAAACTCATTTAAATTGTGATTTAAACAATGTAAAACACTATTTAGCAGCTGAATTGCCGCTAATAGCCGTTACGGAAGACCCGTCAACTGATACTTCTGTTCTAATATTATGTATTAAAAATGCTGTTGAAAGTTCTACTATTGAAAAAAGATTCAAAAAAATCCAATCCTTGGATTAACGGAAATTGCGAAGGAAAAAACCTGAAAACGAAGACATTAAGAGAAGATTAAAAGGAATAAGCAATGTTATTAAAAAAGCATGTAACGAATCTTGTTCATCGATAACGAATCTTGTTCATTCTATAAAAGTAAATTAGAGGAAATAAAGCAAGACCCAAAAAAAAGTTGAAGTTTTTTAAACAAAACCCTTGGAAGAACCCTAAAAAAATCTATAAGTATTAGAGACGATAATGGTCAGGAAGTTTTAGATGATTTACAGAAAGCCGAGCTTTTAAACAAATGTTTTATCGAGTCAATAAAAGCGGTAAGATTAAAAATTTAATATTCACAAACTGACACTTGCAATTCATTAAGAACATTAATTCAGAGCAATCTGAGATTCAATTTTAATTATACAACAATTGATGAGATGAAAACTATTATATTAAAATTGACACCAAGTAAAAGTTGTGGTCATGACAATGTATCACCAAACATAATTTTAAATTGTGTTCATGACCTAGTACCACATTTTGTTAACATTTCTAATAACATTATAAGTAAAAGCACTTATCCGGATGTTCTTAAAATTCATAAGGTAGTACCGATTCCTAAGGATAAAAATGCTTCAACCACTGCAATGTATAGACCAATTGCTATCTTGTCTATAATTGATAACATATTTGAAAAAAATTTATATAATCAAATTTCAGCACATTTTTCCAACAACAACTTACTCAATAGTTTCCAATCTGGATTCAGAAAAGGGTGTGGAACTGAAGAAGCTGTTGTAAATATAATTAATTTCATTTGTAAAGGTTTAGATGAAGGGCATTGCGGCGTTGCTGGAATTTTTTATGATTTTAGTAAATCTTTTGATCTCATAGATCACGATATTTTGTTACAGAAACTAAAATATTATGGCTTTTACTAAAAAGCTATCTGGAAAATATAAACCAATTTGTTCAAATAAACAACACTCAAAGCTCTTTTCGGCTGGTTGACTACGGAGTACCTCAAGGCAGTGTCCTGGGTCCTTTCTTCTTTACTATTTTTATAAATGATTTAAAAAACTCTTCAATTATCGGGAAAACTAATTATGTATGCTGATGATATTTGTCTATTTTACCCATACAAGCATGAAACTGTAGTGAAAGCTTACATGGAACGGAATGCTGCTTTAATATGCGAGTTCCCCAGATTAAACAAATTGTTTTTGAACGCTAATAAAACGCAGTTACTGAGATAATAACACATTTTCAATATATGTTGATGGTAAAGAAGTTTCCGAAGTAGATTCTGTGAAATATTTGGGTGTACATTTGCAGAGTAATCTTTCTTGGGACCAACATTTGCAGAACCTTAAGAAAAAACAGCTCAATCTATTGGTTTCTTATACAAATTTAAAAGCAAATTCGATAAAAACACAAAAGTTTTAATTTATAATGCCCTTATTCAAAGTCATTTGAATTATTTGTCTGTTGCATACGGCTATAAAAAAACAAACGATTTTAAACCACTTCCACGGATGCAAAACAAAGCATTGAAAGTTGTATTTAATCTTCCAGTAACATACCCAACTATGTCACTTTATGCTGATAGGTGTTAAACCACTTTGCCAATTTATGGTATTTATAAAATGCACCTTTTATTATATGTTTTTAAGTGCTTGCATAATATTGGACATCACACAATACAATTTCAATATAATCAACATGGAATGAATCAATACTAGAAATAATGGGAATTTAAGAGTAGCTTGGTGCAGGCTAGAAACAACCAAGCAACGAATAGAGTATATGGGTAGTCGTGAATATAATAATTTGCCCCAAAATTTAAAAAATTAAAGCTTCAAAAAAATGTTAAAAGATTACCTTTTTCAATGTATAAATGAACTTTTAATGTAAAAATGTATAAATATCTTAATTAATATTAATTATTCTGTTATTTATCTTTAAATAAACTTTTGTTTTTTTATTTTTGTATAATGTAAATATTGTAAACTATAGTTATTAGTATTTGCCAACTCGCCTCAACAATGCCAATAAGGCGCTGAGGCACCATAATTGTAATGATTTTTTTTCTGAAATTAAAATGAATAAAAAACAAACAAAAATTTGGATCGTTGGTAAGAAGGCCGATAATAGAAGCGGGAAAACTAAATGAAGACTCGTCATCGACTATCGGAAACTTATTGAAGTAACAATAGATGACAGGTACCCAATCTCCAATATCGATGAAATTCTAGATAAACTGTATGCCAGTATTCCACTATGCTAGATTTAGCAAAAGGATTTCACCAAATAGAAATTAAAGAGGAAGACATTCATAAGACCGCCTTGACCGTAAAAGGAGGACATTATGAATTCTTAAGAATGCCGTTTGGGTTGAAAACAGCTCCAGCGACATTTCAAAGATTAAAGAATAATATTCTTAGAGATCACATTAACAAAATCCCTGTTTATTTGGATGACATAATCATCTTTGGACTTTCCTCCAGGAACACATTAATTCAATTGCTTTAATTGTCAAACACTTGTAAGAAGCAAATCTTAAGGTGCAGTGTGTTTGACGTGTCGAAAGTTGCATGCCGTCTGCATGTAACTTGAAACGCACAATTTGTGTTGGAATGTCCACACGACTTTGTCAGCTTGTAAGAATATTTATATGTGTATTAGTAATAAGTTTATCTAATCCACTGTAGTGCGGCTTTAGAAAAGAAGAGAATAAAAGCAAACAGCAAACAGCAAACGGGACAGTCACTCAGAAACTAATATAGTACATGGCGATCCTGCCACCCTTTTTATAATAAAATAGGATAAAAAAATAGGAGTGTGAGTGAGAAAAATTAAATTGAAATTGAAAATTTTCTGCCGTCATACTCTTGTAAAACAAAAAGATCCTTTGAAAATACAAAGTCCCTTTGAGGAACAACATGTTGAAACAGTTAAAGTTTGATTGTTCAACTATAGCGCGCTAATAATCCAGAAACCATGTGAAGATTTGGAGGATAATGCAACAGGTTATCAATTTATTTTTATATATTCTTCACTTTAATTTTGTTAAGAAGACTTAACTTAAATTTTATTTTGAAAAAGTTTTAATTTCGATTTCATGAAGTGAGAATTTTAATTTTGAATTTATTATTTGAATTCCATAAGGGTTTTCTTATTTAATTAATTTTGTTTAACGTTTTTTAAATATATTAAACTGAAAATTTTAATGATACACATTTTGTCTTAAATCAAAACAAAAAAATCCTTTTTCTCTCATGCAAGTCATTTTAATAATTATTTTATAGTTATTATATAAAAGACTCAAAAACTTTAATTAATGATTATATAATGAGCTTTATTTAAAAAGGTTTTGTGTTTAAAAATAGGAAAAAAAACCCTGATTGCTGCGATCTACGGGTCCCTCTAGTAATCAAGGAATAAAACATAAGGGTTACCGGTTCGGTCATCAAGTGGCGATGACCGATGTATGCCAGTTCACTGTAGGTCGGTGCATAACATTGTATCGAATGCCATAAATTGACATACTTACATACCATTTTTTTTCAAATTCTTGTAATGCCCTAAAATTATAAATTATTGCTCAGCAATAATAATTCTGATAATATTTTTTCGCTAACAAAGTCGGTTATGTTAAATGGTTTGTCTTCGTCATTGTGACGTGAATTTTATCTGAGTTAATTTTTGGTTTTAGTTCAAATGTTAACGTTGCTACTAGATTCCTCATCAATTCGTGAGAGGGTCATTCTTTGCTAACAAATTTGCGGTTTCTTCTTTATCATTGAATATCGTCAAGGTGGGGACAATTTGGCAAAACCTTGGTTTTGGCGAACACGTAATAATATTCAGAAATGGGAAAAACCAACTCCAAGATAGAAAAGCCAAATGCTGATGTATTAAATGATATTGTTATACAGCTGGAATCCCCAACGATATATCTGATAGTACTGATTGCACTGTTGGTGATTCAGGTACTGATCAATATTTACCAGCTACACAAAAGATCCTTGAAGAAAACCTATACTAGAAGATTAGCTTCATTAGACAACCTCGATAAGGTGTAGAATTTCTCGATCTTTGCAAAAGCTGATAAATCATTGATAATTGCTTGATTATAAGATTAAGTTCTATCACTTCCTATCAAGTAAGTACTGTGCTATAACAAAATAAGTGACCACTATGAGACCCTAGTGGTTTCAGCGTGCTACGATCTCGAACTCCGAGCACTCTAATGCGTAAAAAATAATTCTGTCACATATAAAATAATAAATGAGTCCTTGGGAAATTCTCCTTCGTAATACCCTTTTCACGAAGAAGTGAGATTGTAGAATGATTTTCTCTACAAGTTGCGGTAACATTTGAACCCGCACTACTTAGTAGATATCCTGTAAGTTGTAGTAAATATGAGAGCCTGCACAACTTAATGGGAATTAAATCATAATCCTCGCCTGGCTATTAAGGGTTACAGTTGTGGGATTCACAGGGCGGGATAAATCGTGCCCTAGTACGTCGACAGAAGCCGTCAAAACGGGAACACGCGATCCTCCACTCATGGGACTATGACTAAAAATAATGATATAATAAAGAAAATGAAATTTTAACATAATGTTAAATCACAGCACAATACTAAAGTATTTTTTTTTTTTTTACTTAGCCAACCTTTTTTCCCTTACATAGGGAAAAAAATGATAATAAAGTGAAGGTCAACCATCATGAATGAGTTACCTGTTCAATTAAATATATATAATTTAATAAAAAACATACGAAAAATTTGGAATAATTCGGAAATTAAAAATAGAAATTTGATAAATAAAAATGTGAATTTATTTAAAGCCATTAGAGGAAAAATTATATATTTCACATATTTTAAGAAGGTATATTAAAATGATAGTGAAAATATTCGATCATGCTAAATTTTTCAAAAGAAATTTAAGAGCCAAATTCAGTGAAAAAAGCGAAACTAAATAATTAAAGTTGTTTCCTTTTTTAGGAAAACTACCGGATAAATGTACAGCGCGGGAATTTCGTACGTAGTTTAAAATTAATTATAAATTAAAAATAAATCAATACCCTAGAATTGAATCAGGTAAGTGCTTGAATACTTTTCCTCCCTTTAACAAAAAAAAAAATAAGTCGAGAAAATTTCATAACCTCGGAAATCTTGTGCGTTATTTGGCGAATTTAAATTACATTAGATTATATAGTTTTTTAAATTTATTAAAGTAATTAAAATGGAAGCTTTGCAAAAACAAATGCTAGTAATGACTGGAGCCCTTAACTCGGCACTCAGTCAGGTGAAAGCCCTAGAAGCAAGGATTAGGAGTATTGAAACTCCGCCATCCTCAATTGAAACCTCACTACAACAATCTCGTCCTCCTAGGTCCGAAATGGAGTTAAAGGAGATATCCCAACTTCCCGACCGTGTAAAAGAACTCCAACCTTTCGAAGGTAACCCCACATAGTATGTGTCCTGGTTACACAATGTAGAGTCGATATTAGATGACTACGAGATAGTGCGTTCAAAGCCCATTTACAGAGCTATATTGCAGAGTATAAGGCAAAAGATCAGGCAGGATGCTGTTGCAGCTCTTGTGTCTTATAACGTTTTCGATCCGAATTATCCCCAAATTAAAGAGTGTCTTTCATTACACTACGCCGACAAAAGGGATATTAGAACCCTTGAGCACCAATTAAGCTAACTGCCCCAAAGGAACTCGAAGGTAGACGAGTTTTACGCTTCTGTAAACTATCAATTTTCATTAATTATAAATAAGATTAAAACCGAGAGCTACTCCAAGGAAACAATTTATGCCTTGGTGCAGACTTATAGGAATAGAGCCTTAGACGTTTTTATACGTGGACTAAATGGGGAGCTTTCGAAACTTCTAATCGTTGAAAGACCACAGACTTTGCCGGAAGCTTACTCCATGTGCTTAGAGATCTATAATTTGAGACTGAGGAACATCAACATTCTCCCAGCTGTCCCAAACCGGATTACTGTTCCTACATATGTAATGCCGCAGATTGAGAATCGGGTACCATCTCAATATTTCAATAATTTCCAAAGGAGGTTAAGTACTCCTAGACCACACAATCATTCCAACAATTACCAACCATTGCCGCCAAGCCCGCAAGGACCAAAGCTGGCTGAGAAAATGGAAGTAGATAGCTATACACAATCGCGGATGGTTAATTACATGAACAGGCCTACAGGTTTTAAAAGGGAAGCCAGCTCAGATAATGTTAGGAACCCGTTCAAACAGCAGAAACTATTTAATACTTACTTGTAATACAGCGCTGTTTCTCCTGGGACTCCAAGCAATGAACACACGCAATACGATTCTAATGAAACGCTAAACAACGATAGTAATTTCCCAGAAGAAAATTTTATGACAGGGGCCTCCCTTCCAGCGTTCCTTACCTAGAGATAACCGCGAAAACGGGGGTGCCATTAAAGTTCTTAATAGTCACTGGGGCGAATAAAAATTTTGTTAGTTCTCACTTGTGTGAGTCCGGCACCCAACTTGAAGCCACATTCACCGTAAAAACCGCTGGTGGAACGATTCAAATACATCAGAGAATACAGGGCAAATTTTTTGAGTTTGCGTTTTATATAAGATCGTTTGATGGGTTAATTGGTGATGATATCCTCAAATCACTAGGTGCTATCATTAACAGGGAAAATAATACATTAACACTAAATACAGGCGTAGTCCTACCACTAAAAGCTAAACTCTCCCAGGAAACAAATTTCTTACCACAAAACTTCCCGGTAGAAGTAGCCCGTAACCTGGAAGCGTTAGTAAACAAATATGAACCTTTATTTGGTCCACTCGAAGCTGGTGAAATGGTCACCACTAATATTCGAGCCGAAATTAAAACAAACACCGAAGAACCTATTTATACCAAAAGCTATCCTTACCCAGCAAATATGCGCCCTGTCGTAGAGGCACAGATTTCAGAATTGTTAAACCAAAATATAATAAGACCTTCCCCTATAATTCTCCCGTCTGGGTGGTACCAAAGAAACCCAAACCAAACGGAGAAAAGTAATACAGAATGGTAATTGATTTTAAGAGACTAAATTCGGTAACCATATCTGACACATACCCAATAACGGACATAAATTCAACTTTAGCAAGCCTTGGCAAGGCTAAGTATTTTACAACACTAGATTTGACTTCGGGCTTCCACCAAATACTAATGAAAGACTCCGACATACGCAAGACAGCCTTTTCTACGCTTAATGGAAAATTTGAATTTTTGCGTCTTCCATTTGGATTGAAAAATGCGCAGTCAATTTTTCAAAGAATGATCGATGATGTACTGAAGGACTATATCGGCAAAATATGTTAAGTTTATATCGACGATATAATCGTCTATGGTCACGATATCGAAGATCACTTAAAAAATATAGAAATCGTATTCGAAAAACTTTTGAGTTCCCATCTTAAGGTTAATTTGGAAAAAACCCAGTTCTTACCGTTTTTGGGGTATATTGTCTCAAAAGACGGAATTCAGGCAGATCCTCAAAAAGTGGGGGCTATACGAAATTTATCTCCCCCTAGCACAATAAAAGACTTAAAAAGTTTTCTCGGTATGATCCTACTATAGGGAGCTTATTAGAGATTACGCAAAAGTCGCTAAGCCTTTAACAAATCTGACCAGAGGCGAAAATGCTCAAGTTAAAGCAAACTCATCTAAAAAAGTACCAGTTATACTAACTGAAGAGGCTCTTAGGGCTTTCAATGAATTGAAAACCTTCCTGATGTCATCTGAAGTACTAGCGTTTCCGAATTTCGACAAACCTTTCAATTTAACTACCGATGCGTCCAACTATGCCATCGGAGCCGTATTGTCCCAAGATTCCACAGGAGAAGACAAACCTATAGCCTTTATTTCTCGTTCGTTGAAACGGCCCGAAGAAAAATATGCAACCAATGAGAAAGAAATGCTGGCCATTGTTTGGGCTTTAGATAATTTGTGATCTTATCTCTATGGTGCCAAAAAGGTAAGGATTTTCACCGATCACCAACCTCTTACCTATGCTCTAGGAAATCAAAATCACAATGCGAAACTGAAACGGTGGAAGGCCAGGATAGAGGAGTATAATTTTGAACTCGTGTATAAACCTGTCATCTCGAATGTTGTCACCGACGCACTGTCCCGTTTAGAGTCAAATTCTAACCAAATTTATACAATTATTGACGAAGAAACGGATACAGCTTCGGAAGGTGGTTCCGAAACCATAACGGCTGCTGAAACACAGGAGCAATGCGCTGAAACAATTCATAGTGCTCAACAAGATTCGAGCGATTCAATAGCCCATGTTGAAGCCCCACTAAATGTTTTTCGCAATCAAATAATAGTGCGACAAGGTAAAGAACTACATATTAGTATTCAGCCACATAAAGGGTTTACTAGGCACCATGCTACTCTCGAGCAAATAATCTCTGAATCCTTAACGGAAACTCTAAAAAGACTTTTAAATCCTAATTGCATAAATGGCATTAAAATTCCAGAGAATCACATCCCGCTGCTTAACAGTGTATACTTAGATCATTTTATCTCATATAAAATTAGAATCACCCAAAGACTAGTCGAAGATGTTACTAACTCAGAGAGAATTTGTGCAATCATAGAGAACGAACATAGGCGCACCGTAACGCTAGGGAAAACAGCTTGCAATTGTTGGAAAATTACTATTTTCCCCGCATGCGAAGCTTCATTCACACGTACACCAAAAACTGCGAAATATGCCAGTTAAATAAATACGAAAGTCATCCAATCAAACCTAGGATTCAACCAACACCTATCCCTACGTACTGTTGTGAAATATTACATGTTGATATTTTAGAAATTCAGGGGCTTAAATTCATAAGCTGTATCGATAGATTCTCAAAATTCGCTAAACTTTTCCATATAAAAAACCGCTCTGCTGTTCATCTGAAGGCCAAACTAACCAAAGTCCTACACTACGTTATGGGACCACGCATGGTCGTATCTGACAACGAAAGAGGTTTCTTAACACCTATTATACTAAATTTTATTAGGTCTCTTAACATTCAAATATATTTTACCCCTACGCAGAAAAATGAAGTTAACGGTCAGGTAGAGAGATTTCACTTATCGTTAATAGAGATATATCGTTGCAATAGAAAACCTCATTGCTGAACTCATTGAAATAAAAATATCTGAACACGGAGAGACCAATAGAGATTCTATTATTGCAACAAAGAGCAAAATAGCATTCAATGCGTTCATGAATGGGCTAACAGATTCTCAAATCACATCAACAATTAATGCAAGACAAGTAACAACATTTTCTGAAGCCTAAAAATTGCTGAAAAAGTCTCGGCAAGGGCAAAACAAAAACAAGTGTTTCATCAAAGAATTCAACGTGAGCAGAATGGATACTCTAATCACCAAAGAGACAAAAAGTGGAACAACAACGGAAACAGAAATCACAGAGTAGATCAAATAGAAAATCAGGGAAACTTCCAGGTCCCGGAGGCCACGCAGATGGTACCTCCAATGGGACCATATTAGAAAGCAAAACAATATATCGTATATACCCAAAGCTCAGAAATTATGTAAAACTAAGCATATTGGGTGTAGATCGTAACCTTAACATTTTGATAGACACTGGAGCAGATATTTCACTATGTAAATCGAAATTTTTGAATAACTTTGAAGAGAATATAAATGACTATTGTAATTTAACGGGAATATCAAGAGACATAATCAAGTCTAGGGGTTCAAAGATGATTAAAATAAACATAAATAATGAAATAGTTGAACACAAAATACAAATAGTAGATAATGACTTTCCGATAAACACCGATGGAATCCTGGGGAGAGACTTCCTCACAAAATACAAATGCAATATTGAATAAAGCCAGGGATTGATTTTCGCATCAGTGATAACAACACGCTTGTGTTTTATTATAAAACTTTAAAGGACAACGAAAAATCTTTTAACTTCTCCACAATTACTTTCATGATAAAAAATCAACTAAATATAAAAATATTTACGGTTCCACCTTATTCAAGTAAAGTCAATGGACAAATAGAGAGATTTCATTCTACACTCTCTGAAATTATGCGATGCACAAAAGTATAAAATATTCATAATACCCTTAAAGAACTGCTAGAAATTTCGGTATACAAATATAATTGCTTAATACATAGCACAACTAGGAAAAAACCAATTGAGGTAATTAATTGGTAGTAGAGTCACTACAGATCCCTCCCAATTCGAAAACGACATATTAATAAACATAGGGAAACTAAAACAAAAGCAAGAAATTGATTTAGATTACAAAAATAAGCATGGAAGTGAAACAAAGACTTACGAACCAGGCGGAATTATTTTTCCAAAATAAACACAAGACTAGGAACCAAATTAACTCCCAGATATAAGAAGGAAATTGTTAAAGAAGATAAAGGAACACGCGAGTTACGTCAGAGACACCTCCGACTCCACATAAAATAAACGTAGACTGGCAAAAATAGCAAAGAGGTCAATTGCCCAACCAAAGTTGTGCAACTGACACACTTTGCAAATTCAGCACTTCCGGTAAAAGAACTGAGCTACTTGTCAATAACCTAATTACATTTCCTTAGTTTAAGAAAATACAAATAATTAACAATAAGCATTTTTTAATTCAACCTAATTACACTTCCTTAGTTTAAGCAAATACAAATAATTAACAATAAGCATTTTTTATTAAATAAAACAAAAACAAATTAATCAATAGAATAAGCACTTTTAAGTTTAATAGTTAATTTTGAACCTAGAGTAAAATTGTAACATTCAGTCTAAACTCAAACTTAAATAAATAAAGTGCAAAGTCGCAAAGCAGAAGCTTTTGGATTTCTTTATTTTTCCTAAAAATTCCTTTAGAGAATTTAACTCGCGTGACTACTGAATCTAATAGAATTATTCACAAGAACAATATTAGAAGTTAAACTATCTTGATTTTTTTTTCAGCTCCATCCTTCTCCTCACAACTATCCCATCCCCATCCAATGCCGAACTCCGAATCCTTAATTATACACTATCTCACCTCGTGACATTAACGAAGGGAATAGCAAAAATTCAGGACGGAACGTTCAGAATCATTCACATAATTAAGTTAGAAGAATATGAAAATTTAAAAAAAATATTGAAGTATATGTGAATAATAACTTAAATTTGGAAAATATGTTTATACCTTCATTAAAACACGAACTAATACAAACCACGAAAATGTTAGAATCGCTACACGTGACAGAAGATTTAAAAATAAAAAGATCAATTATTATAATCGGTATGGCATGCAAATACATCGCTGGTTCTCCAGACCACGATGATGCCAACAACAATAAGCAAGTGATAATAAATGAAGGGTTAACTAAAAGAATCAACAAACTAACAGAATTTACAAATACAATAAATAAAATAATAACAAGCCACGACTCAGGCAGTAATGTGGCAATAATAAGCATGCAAACTCTGCTAAGATTAGTTAAGGAAGAACTACAAAATATTAAATATGCCATCCAATGGGCAAAACACAACGTTATAAACTCTATCTTATTAAACAAAGAAGAAATAAAAATTGTTACTAAAACATTTAAAAAGAAAAAATCCATTTGAATTGAAGAAGCATTCCAATTTGCTAACGTAAAGGTGTTATACAAAAACTCTCCCTTATTATATATTATTCAAATTCCTCTTACATCAGAAGAAATTTATAATAAAATATTGCTAAAACCTATTAAGAAAAATAATAAAATCATTGACATAAATTGTAATAAAATTCTTAAAAATGAAGAAAATATTTTAGCTATTAAGGAAAATTGTAACATTATTAACACTACTACAATTTGTAAAAGAAGTAATTTAATAAATATTGTTAACTCTACCTGTATTCCATTCCTTTTGAATGGCTCTCAGCCACGTTGTAACATTTCCGACGATTTTCATACCCCAGAGTTAGAAGAATTAGAATCCGGCGTAATTCTACTAAATGATTTCCACGGATTGGTAAATAGCCAATCAGTGAACGGTACATATTTAATAACTTTTCACAATGAGTCTGTAAAGATCAATAATAAAGTATACAGAAATCTAGAAGATCCAACATTACGTACATATTTAAGCACAAATTATGCAGCAAACCCCTTTAGAAGGCGAATACATAAAAATTATCTCACTGGAAAAACTAAATCAACTTCACATAAATAACATTAATAAAATTGAACGCCTAGAAACTGAAGTAAGCCTTTGTTTGGAGTGATCATTATTATATTCATCTTAACTTTATCTTCATTCAAATTTATATGCAAAACAAAAGAAACGATCATTTTTCAAAACTCCAAACAGTAAAATTACTTCAGATATGAAAATCATACTAAATCAAGATGACACTGTAGAAAATATTTCAACTAACCCCCAAGATTATCTATTTCTCATGTTTGAGGACAAACATTATTAAGAGGGGAAGAGTTAACACTGCTATTAATAAATTGCATCAAGCTAAAGTCAATGTCCTTATGTCAGCAACTAAAGTATGTGTTGAGATTACAAGTCAAAAAGAATATGAAAATAAAATCAAATAAAATATTGTCAACATCATCATACAATTTTAAGTTCAATAAACCAAGTTTTAAAATTTCTAAGGAATAATTCGAATTGTTTTGCAATAACACATTATTTGAGTCAATTAAAAGATATAAATTGTTAAACAATTTTATGTTTACGTTAGTTATAATTCTAATTTCAATAAAAAGTGCAGTCTTTCGACTAAAAAAGAACAAAACTCTTCTTTTTTTTAGATCTTTAATCAGAAAAGATCTTAACTTGTAAACGAGTAATGTACGAACATAAATAACTAACATTGTACTAAAATTAAGATACACAATAGATATACAAACGATATATGAAGAGAAAGATTAAAAAAACCCTAATAAAAGCATGTGAACCAAAATTATAGAGTTACGATAATCAAAAGTAATATCGAAAGACTTGCCATAGGCGTACGATTTATAAAAAATTAAGATATAAACAAATAGATAAACGTAGAAACCTAAGAGAAAAAAGTCTTACTTACAGAATTTTTACCTATATGGTGCACTCAGAATTCCAAATACTGGATTACACTAATTCTCAGTTAGTTACTCTCAAGAATATAAGAGGGAACATTTAAAATAATCCATATTATTGACCTAGTGGAATATGAGAGAATGGCGACTGATATAGAGAAGACAATTAATAACATAACAGTAACCTAAGAGTTATACCCCTTGCTTGTACATGAACTGTCTCAAATTCGAACACTTATATCAAGGATCACTCCTAAAATAAAGAGGAAACGATTTTTAGATTTCATAGGACCCGCATGTAAGTGGATCGCAAGCAGCCCTGACCACTATGACTTAGAAATAATTAACGGAAACATACGGAATTCGAATGAGAATAATAACAGACAAGTGGTTATAAATAAACAGCTAATCGAAAAGATAAATGAACAAAATTGTAAAAGTAATCAAATAGTAAAAGCTATTGAAGATAATGCAGGCATGAAACTAGAGTTAAGTTTGAAAGCTAAATATCAACTAAGACTAATTAAGGAAGAATTACTAAATATAGAATATGCCTTACATTGGGCCAAAACTAACGTAGTAAATTCATTTATATTATCTAACATAGAAATAAGAACTATAGAGGAGATCGTTAAACGCGAGGGAATACCCTATATAAATGTCGAAAAGGAATTGGAATTCACAGATATTAATGTGGCCGCAAACGGTTCCAAGACTATCTACATTTCAAGTCTACCAGCCACACAAAAAGAAAAATGCAAAACTCTTACATTAACATCTGTGAAGTCTAATGATAAGGTAACTAAAATTGAGTATGAAAGAATCCTAGAATGTAAGAAGAAAATTTTTGCGCACGCACTAATGCTGATCATATAAACGATTTTGAGGAAATACAACCTGGAATACTATTCCTTAATGACTACAACGTCACCATAATAATTGATAACAAACCGCTTCAACTAACAGGCACTTTTATTATAAAACATCACAATTCAACAATCGCACTACCAGATAGAATATCTTATGTCCAAGAAACAGCATATCTAGAGCCGCTACCAGATATTTTGTAGCAATCACCTGAAAAATATTACCTGCAATATTATTTATTAATTATAACTACAACTTAATTAGGTCACTAGTACTAAGAAACAAAGTACAAATTCATGTAAATCAATATAGAATTAAAAAGTATATTGGATCAAAAAATTTGTAATGAAAACACAGAATAATTTGGAGAATCACATATAGCAGTTTTGCTTAAATTCTAAACATTATTTTGCCACAAATAAAAACATTAAAACAAAGAACCTAAATTATCCTTTCATTATAAAGCTTTAATACTCTCTGAACACTTTTAAAGCATGACCCAATTCTAGCATATGCAAATTTTTCTCAAAAATGAACCCTTACAACAGACGCAAGTAACTTTGCCTTAGGAGCAATACTTTCGCAGGACAATCACCGCATTTGTTATGCGGTGGTCAGTTTCGTAATCGAAACTGTCTACAAACCACTCACTTGGTTACTTTCGTTAAAGGAACCAGATTCAAAATTAGTAAGATGGAGACTAAAGCTCTCAGAATTCGATTACGAAATGAAATATAAAAATAGGACAGAAACTTGAAACACAGATGCATTACCAAGAATAGAGCCTCAATATGCTAATGTTAATACTCCAGAAACAGAGGTACGCAGCATTAAAGAAACAGAATCCCCTATCAATGGCTTTTAAAACTAAATTATCATTAGAAACATCTACTCAGGAGCAGCTAGAATTAAAAATGAAAAATATTCAAAAGCACTAGGAAAATCATAGGGATCAAGGGACTTGACAAGGGATCTCCAATTTCTTTATCAAAAAAATCACTTCAACCCAAATTAACTGAACGCAATTTTTATAGAAGGCGAATTGTTTGATAATATTACAAAAAACGTATGAAGAACTCTTTTCAAACAACAATAAATTTAAGGTAACAAGATGTACCAAGTTGCTCAGGGATGTTAAAGATGAAAACGAATTAACAAATGGAACATTTGAGTAAAAATCTCCGGGAAATACAAGCCTTCTATGAAGACTTAAAAACTAAAATAGGTATATAATCCTCAACTCAAGCTAAGAATAAGAATTCTCAACAACTGTGAAATACGCACCATAGAAAAATACAATAGAAATCCACCCCAAAATATCACTTAATATTAGTGAAACCTCATCAAAATCTCGGGAAATTGTACACTCTAGTGTGTTCAGCTCCCAACTTTTGACAACCTTGCGTTTTATAAACGACCTCTGCCAACCTTCAGTAGGTAGGGTGTTAGGTGTTGGATAGCAAACACGTTCAAGCAACATAACTGTAAGAAACGCGTAGATCATCGTTCTCCCATACATACAGTTAGGCTGCCGTAGTTGTATGCTTAAACAAAGAAGGCATTAAGTTACACATTCTTGATGCCCCTCTGTGTTAGGCTAACATAAATAATAATTTTAAGTTTATATTCAATTAGATCAGAAACAACAGAAGAGAGCACAAGCTCAGTTCTTCAATATTAAAAGATAAATAATACAACACATAGATGTATTCTACAACCTAAGAAAGGAATTTTTTATGACCATGATAGGTTAACTTTCAAAACACGCAGTTGCGTATAAGATTAATAGCAGAAGCTGGGCAGAGTTCAAAACTAAACTTTTACAGTGTACAAACACTAGACCTGGCGCAGCATATATGGCTTTTTTTGTTGGAATTTTTAATACGGGTAGTGATGAAAATATGCGATTTTATGCCAAAATTTATGTAGCTAATTTTCAGGCCGATCGGATGGTGCCAACCCGTGCCATAATGAGGTCAAGAGTCAAAATTTTTAAAAATCACTAATATGCTCTTTTTTGCAGTTGATCAATTTTTTTATATATTGTAGCGATGTTAGCTTAACATATATTATTTTGTACTGCAGGGTAGGCTTTACTTACTAAATAAAACAATTACAATACTTTGTTTCGTTTAACCAAACAATACTGGACAGCATTAATTGTTCATGTTTGTATACATGTAAGCCTTGTCTACTGTGGAGCAATTAAATTAAGAATCATATTACTTGAGTTTGCTGTCCAGCGTAAACACCTGACGCAGCACTTTTGGTGTGCGCTGTGTTCTGCGGTATAAGCACGCGTCGTATTACTTCCATATTCCTATTTTCCCACGACACATTATTGTGGCACTTATAACTTAAATTAAGCACTAACGTATACTAAATAAGAACTTAGAATAAGTACTAACCATCACTATAAGAATTCTAGATTTGTTTAAGCTTCTCACATTTTATACATATAAAGGATAAATTTTAAGCATAACACATTCATTGTAATTTCAACAATTAAAAGTGGAGCTCTCTAGCAGAACTCCTTAATAATAAATAAAGCTTTGAACTCCCAAGAGGATCTACAGTTAATAAAACAATTGTTTAACTAAATATATATATATATATATAAGTTATGGAATAACCAACACCAACATATAAACTACTATTCTACTTTGTATCAATGTTATTTTTCATAAACAAATGTATGATTTATTTACCCATTTTTTATAATTCTAAATATTGTCAACAAATTAAATCAGAAACGAAAAAATAAATTAGACTTAAATTCACAACGAAACTGTGAAGGTTGTTTTAATTAAATTATTCAATCGTCTTTATTTAACTGGCGCAGTCGGTAGGATACCCAGAACGATTTTGGGTATTCTGTAAAAAAGGACCTTACGAAAAAGGCTTAAGATCCCCCGTAAAAGGATCTAACCTAATTAATAAGTGAAGAAAAAAAAGGAAAAGTCGTGAAATATTAAAATCGTAATGGCGGCGGAAATATCCCCCTTAACATATCTGGGTCTAATCCCAAATTTCGACGTACAAAGTTGGAATTTAAATTCTTTCATCGCTGCCATCGACAACATATTACCCATGATGGAATCGTATACGGAGCCATCACAGAGAATGCTGCTAACGATAGTAAAAGGCAAGATAATAGGAAAAGCTAAAACTGCCATGGATATTCATCCTCACCTGACGACATGGGTGGAAATAAGGAGAATGTTGGAGACAAATTTTGGAGGATTATCCTCCCCCGAACAACTTTACGAGGACCTCAGAAATTCACAATACCGAGGTGATGTTATGGCTTTTTATTGCTACATTCAATTAAAACTATCCTTGCTAAATCAGCGTAACACTATGGATGGAAATCTTCTAGAAATAACACATAACAACAGAACAGCGCTTAACGTTTTTATGAACAAGTTACCAATTCATCAAAAGACAGTGTTATGTGCGTTAAAACCACTATCGCTAGAAAAAGCATTACAGGAATTAGTAACAGCTGGCTTAGTACATGCCGACCCTTCGAACCACCAGAAGTATCAAAAATCCCAAAAGGACCAACAGGCGAAACAACCAGATATAAATCAACAATTGCAACCGAAACCGTACTTTCATCGGCAACAGGATTATCATCAACCCAACCAATACCAGCATCGACCACAACGAAATTATCAGCAAAGACAATACACACAGCAACAGTGGCAACCTCGACGGCCGGCCCCAGAACCTATGGACGTCAGTGGACAAACGAGGCAAAATTATCATTTAGATAACCCCGATAAGTATAGAAGTAATAATACATTTAATAATTATCTTCCTGATGAATATAATATTTGTAATAATAGTTATAATCAAAGTTTCCAAAAACCAAATATTAATAATAGTAGCTCACCGTATAATATTTATAATAATTTCCATAGTAATGAAAGTAATGATAATCAGCACCCAAAATTTTCGTCATATGGCCTCGACGGGACCTCCCGACAAAAAACCGAACTACCCTATGTTTTGTTCAGAAACGAGTTTAGAGCGACCAGAATTTTAGTAGACACAGGTTCCACAGAAAATATATTGGCGGAATCACACTGCCCTAAAAAATACATAACAAATCTTTCAAACCCGATATCAATCAAAACGGCATCTGGACACATACAGGTAAATAGAGAAGCAATCGTCCCAAGAAATGCAATGCCTATAACTGTAAAAAATGATCTTATATTTAGAATATTCGAATTTCATCCCACATTTGCGGGAATATTTGGTTCAACGTTATTAAAAGAAAATAACGCAGTAATTGATTATGAAAAAAAAACCTTAATTATAAATAATCAAGAACTTTTGTTGTACTTTCAAGGGGACAATGAAGATGAAGAAAACGTTAGGATAGTTGACCTTCCTGAGTTATTTCATTTAGACGTTCTAGGAATTTCAGAACAATTAAGAATCGAACATTTAAATGCAGAAGAAAAAGAAAATATCAAGAAATTAGTTTGTAACTACGGTGATGTGTTCTATCATAAAGGCGATGACCTTTCCTTCACGAATGAAATAAAACACAACATTCCGACAAATGACTCAAGTCCCATATACTCACGAACATACAGATATCCTGAAATTCATAAGGAAAAAGTTAATCGTCAGATTAAAGAAATGTTAAAACAAGGTATCATTACGAACAGTTCATCTCCTTATAATGCTCCTATTTGGATTGTCCCCAAAAAAGAAGACAAGGAGGGCAGTAAGGAATGGCGTATTGTAATTGATTACCGTAAACTCAATTCAGTCACAAAAGAGGATAAATTTCCTATACCTCTTATTGATGACATACTGAGTAAATTGGGTAGAGCAAATTACTTTTCTACACTTGATTTGACTAAAGGCTTCTACCAAATTGAAATGAATCCTGAAGAGCAAGAGAAAACAGCTTTTTCTACATCAGATGGTCATTACGAATTCAAGAGAATGCCTTTCGGGCTAAAAAACGCTCCTGCAACGTTTCAGAGGATGATGAATAATGTTCTCAAAGAACACGTAAACAAAATATGTGTAGTTTACATGGATGACGTTTTAGTCTTTAGTACCTCCCTACAAGAGCATATCAACAACCTTAGTACAGTACTCAAAGCCTTAAGAGAAGCTAATCTGAAAGTTTCTTTAAACAAAAGTGATTTTCTAAAAAAAGAGACAGATTTCTTAGGACACGTAGTCACTTCAAACGGTGTCAAACCCAATCCTAATAAAGTAAAGTGTATCAAAGATTTTCCTATTCCAAAAACCATTAAGGAAATCCAAAGCTTTCTTGGACTAAGTGGCTATTATAGGAAGTTTATTCCTGACTATGCCAAGATAGCTAAACCCTTAACTATGAGACTTAAAAAGGATTCAAATATCAGTATAAACGATCATGACTATATAGAATCCTTTAATAAACTCAGGACCATTCTAATGTCTGATATGATATTAAGATACCCAAACTTCACAAAAAAATTTACCCTTACTTCAGATGCTAGCAATTTCGCTCTAGGAGCAGTTTTATCACAGGATAACGGACCCATAGCTTTTGCATCACGAACACTCAACAAACATGAAATCAACTATAGTACAATAGAAAAAGAATTATTAGCCATCGTATGGGCTACTAGTCAGTTCAGGCATTACCTCTACGGTAGAAAGTTTAAGCTTAATACTGACCATAAGCCGCTAATATGGTTATCCTCACTGAAAGAACCCAACTCAAAATTAATAAGATGGAAGATAAAACTAAATGAGTACGAGTTCGATATTAGTCATGTAGAGGGTAAAGAAAATAAGGTGGCTGATGCCCTTTCAAGAATCAAATGTGAAGTAAATCTTTTCGAGTGTGATAAGTGTAATAAGAAATACACCCAAGCAACCAATCTCGGGATTCATAAAAGAATTGTACACCAAAACATTAGATTCGAATGCAATGTATGCAAACGTCAATTCAAAATGCGAAACTCGCTAAAACAGCACTTCAAAAGGCAACACCCAAAACAAAAACTATCCTTTTCCAAAACGGATTCTAGGGATAATCAACCAGAAACAGTTGCGATAAACGATGATGATACAAAAAGGGGACAATCTCCTGTACCCACATTACATAGTGCTAGTGAAGATGGTATTGACTGCATTCCAATAACGGATAAGCCGTTGCAATACTACAAAAGGCAAATATTAATATTGAACGGTAATGAAGATAAGTATGAATTAATAGAAACATTTGACAAAAGAAAATATCAATTCACATATAAACAAGATAAAAAACTGGTTGAAAAAATTGTAGAAATCATAAACAATGAAGAAAATGTAACAATTTATTGTGAGAATGAGGAAATTTATTTAAAAATTCAAGAGGAGGTCATCAGGATGAGAGGTATAAAAAATCCAAAAATACTTAGAACGTATAAAATAGTAGAAAACGTTGATTTAGGAGACCTTATGGAAATTATCCTCAGACATCACAAGTTTGAGAATAACCATCCCGGGATAGAGAAAACTTACCAGGAATTGAAAGACGTATATTACTACCCCAATTTAAAACGTGAAATTACGAAAATAATTAATAATTGCGAGATATGCAATTTTAAAATAGAACGAAGACCAATTAAATTGCCATATGAAAAAACGGAGACACCAAAAAATCCTTATGAAATTTATCATGCTGATATTTGGTATATGAACAGAGATAAGAAGTATCTGACCATTATCGATAAATTCTCCAAATACGCACTTGTGCACGAAATAGAAGAAAGAACGCCTCTATGTTTAATTAAAGCTTTTACAATTGTGTTTAATTTAATGAAGGCACCGAAATTATTAATAACAGATAATGAAACAGCATTAACCACGGCAATATTTAAAGACTTTCTAAACAAAAGGAATATTGAGTTACATCTAACAACACCAAACAGACATACTGGAAACTCGGACATCGAGCGATTTCACAGCAGTCTGAATGAGAATATAAGGTTGTACCAAAAAAGAGAGGAAGAAAATGATATCGCCTACAATATTGACTTAGTTATTCAATCAAATTACACTTATAACAACACTATCCATCTAACAACTAGAAGAAAGCCAATAGACGTACATTTTTCAGGAGGTAGAGTTGATTTCAAAGATGTCTATAATCAAATTGAAAAAATTAAAGAAAAAACTTTAGAATACAGGAATAAAGATAGAAAAGATGCAGACGTTAATGAAAATTTCAAAAAAAATCCTAATGTTCAAAAAATGGAAGCAAGACAGGACAAAGTTGACGTCGAACAGATTGACGAAAAACGGTACAGAACAAGAAACAAACATTTACACATTTATAAAGATCAATTCTTAAAGCGAAAAAATTACAACAAATTAAGTACAATTTAATACACCTTGAAAAACTGTTAATAAATTGAAGAAATTCGAAATAATAATATGACTCTTGAAAAGTTGCTAAGCATAACATTAGCAACACCCGGCAAATATTATCGTTATTTTCATTATCCGCATCTCAATTATAACTTATAAAATACACAAAAAGTCACCTAAATGTTGTAATTTAAAGAAAAAATACCCATAACTATTTACTTTTTAGACTTATTTCATGTTTGTGAAAAAAATTAATAATCTCTTTGCCCTACTTCCTTCGGAATATGGACAAAGATCTTCGTCTAGGGGAGTTATGGAATAACCAACACCAACATATAAACTACTATTCTACTTTGTATCAATGTTATTTTTCATAAACAAATGTATGATTTATTTACCCATTTTTTATAATTCTAAATATTGTCAACAAATTAAATCAGAAACGAAAAAATAAATTAGACTTAAATTCACAACGAAACTGTGAAGGTTGTTTTAATTAAATTATTCAATCGTCTTTATTTAACTATATATATATATATAATTTATATATTTATATATATAATTATAAATACTCTAAATAAAACAACTACATATAAATTAGAAGATTGCCTATAATTTGTTAATTAGTTTAAGTATACAATGCCAAGAGCATCAAGTACATTTATACGAGTATTAAAATTTTGAATTGAGCCCTTAGATGCAAAAATGTATTGTGTTTCTGCTATTATAGTAAGGCAAAAGTATTTATAAAAATTAAAAAATGCTAGCAATATTTATACCAACAAGTATTAGTGAAAAAACGGTAAAAATTTTTGTTGGTCGCTGTTTCTAAACTGCCTTCGTACGCTTTGAGCTGTTCACAACTGTATATTTGTCTAAAAGTACCGTTTTCCCCATTCTGCTACTGAGCACATAGCACTGGTGTAGATATGAATTTGTAAAGTTTTGCCATTTCAAATTTTAATATTGTTGAGAAAGGTTAAGTTTATAAAAAATAAAATACTTTGCTAATTTTCTTAATTCAATGGCTTTGAAGACAAATTCATCGTTGAAAAGGCTTCCATCTGCGGACACAAATATGTACTTGATTGGTAAATATGAACCCAAAATAGTTTGTGTGAAATTGCCATCAATACAAGTGCTTCAGTGTTTTTTTTTTTATATATTGGTGTTGGATGAAATATTGCCGTTTTAGCAAAGAGCTAGAATCCCAACGCCAGATCAAAGAACATGTGCTTCAAAAGTCATTAAACTTTATGAAGAGTGGAGAACAGTCCAAAAAGGATTTAAATCTACGTTGCTGCACCATCGCCAAAAAGAAAGTGACTTTAAGGACACGTCGACGCTCTCAAGCTTATTAGTGTTCAAGAAGATAGAGACTTTTTAAGGAAGCAGCAAGAAATGGGCAAAGAACATGTGCTTCAAAAGTCATTAAACTTTATGAAGAGTGGAGAACAGTCCAAAAAGGATTTAAATCTACGTTGCTGCACCATCGCCAAAAAGAAAGTGACTTTAAGGACACGTCGACGCTCTCAAGCTTATTAGTGTTCAAGAAGATAGAGACTTTTTAAGGAATCAGCAAGAAAATGGGCGTGTTGGTTGCATGACAGTGCCGATCAAAACTTCACAAATAAAGAAAAAAGAAAGGCGCAAAGACTGGACGATGAAAAACGTCGAAAGGAAAATTATGAAGAGAAAGATGGCACTTCAGGTAATTATCATATAGTATTTGAACGCACAGTTGATATTTTTTTGTACGCTTAATTGCATGTACAGACTTGACTACGGAAGGTGTTGAATTTAAGAGTGATGAATCTGGAGATGATGTGGTGGCGATGGATGTAAAACACACTGATAACATTCCATGTTGCTCCAATAAGCTCATCAGTGCAACTGCCGAAGCATTGGGTCACAATATTGAGGATCTTCTTCTGAACTGCACAAGCTTGCGTGAACAACGTAAATAATATCGTGGCAAAGAAATTATTGAACATTTCAAGGTGATTTTTTTTTGTTTTTCTTCGAGCTTAAGTTTTTAGATCCCTGAAACATTTATTTTGCATTGGGACGAAAAGCTACTCCCCGCAATTGCTGGAAAAGAACATTGAAAAATGGATTACTATCCCCATCATTAAAGATGGAAGTTGTGCTGCAATCGCTCAATCAGTCTATGACTATTTGGTAAAACTAAGTATGCTGAATTCATTAGAAATGATATGGAAAATCAAGTCCCCGATTTTTGAACGTTTTGCACGGGAATGGAGCACATTTATATCAAAGGAATACAGCAATTGTATGCTGGATTAATAAGTTTTGAGTGTCCTATCTGTCGAGGAACGCAAAACAAGCAAGCACCTTTATCTCGAATATTTAGCGAAAGTCCACACTCGGCATGATTATAGAGAACTCCTACATCTTGCATTTATTTTTCTTGGTGGTAGCATTCTCAATTTTACATTTCGTGCACCTGGAGCGACGTCTCATGAAAGATTCATTCCCGGGCTATCTATTGTCTAAAAATGTATATTTTTCAAGCACACTTTAAAACTTCTGCGAGTCAGTTGAATGGAATTCGTAATATGTGCATTTTCTTAATAAGTCTCTATATTTCATACTGGTTCAGAACCGCAAATGCAGTTGAAACACCTAATATATATAGATATGCAACTGATAAAGAGGATTATAGGGTATGTGGTATTTATCAGAGGAAGCAGTTGCCTATTTCGATCCACAAGTTGACTTAGAAGCAAAGAAAAAGATGGTTTTGGCATTGCAAATAGAGTCCGATAAAGACAATCATATCGGTGATGATGTTGATATTTTTCCATCTAAAAAAGTATGTGCAAGCGTTGATGAATTACAATTATTCACATCCAACGACTTTTTTCTCGTTTGGAAATTTCTATGGATTTCTTACGCTTTGATCCGTCAAACTGGCCTAAGAGCGAAGCATTTTGTAAAGGGAAGCAGATCGTCAAATGCTTTGCTGTTGTGAATGACGCCGCCGAACGAAAGGTTAAACTAATAACTACCTTTAACCGATGCTTCACACACAACGAAGATGAGAGACAGTATTTGTTACACATTGTAGAGGATTACCGTAAAGACTTCCCAACCAACATATACAAAATCTTCATTGATTTAGCATAAAAATAATAAGCCAATTTAATAAAAATTAAGGATAAAATATTATATTACAGTATTTCTTGTCAAATAAAAATAATAAAATATAAAAAAAGAACATTTTAGTGATTTTTCAAAATTTTGACCTTTGGCCTCATTATGGCACGGGTTGGCACCATCCGATCAACCTGAAAATTTGCCACATCAATTTTGGTATCAAATCACATGTTTTCATCGCTACCCACATTACAGTTTCATGAAAAAGATTTTAACGCCAGGTCTAATAAACACATATGGTAAAATAGAAAAAATAATTGTCGACAATGAACAAGGATTTAAAGCCATTCCAAATCTAGAATTCCTCAAAGAAAATATAAGGATTCATTTTACTCCCAATAGAAATCATGCTTCTAATTCAGATATCGCAGGTCTACATAACTCGATAAATAAACATATAAAGACCGAGGTATATAGAATCCGTCGTACGTTGCCGTCTTCAACTGACATTAACATAACGACGGAAGAAGTTAACACAATGAGTACTTTGTTGACGGATATTAAGTCAGCTGTTTTTAACGCATATTTTTGCAACATAATGTTATTTAATTTATTTTATATGGTGCCACAAAACACAAAACGATAAATAAAAACAAAGAAAAAACCAACTGATAGCTATCAAACTACTCAACGTACGTTAAAAGTTATCCAACTTTAGTACTTTGCGTTGACGGAGACGTACCGAATGGAACAAATCTCGGAAGAAAACCTGTGTTTCAACTTGATTGCCAGTTGAAAAAAAGACGTAGAAGGTACGACGGATTCTATATGCATCGGCCTTAAGCCTTCTAAGACAAGATGAAAAAAATAAATAAAGATAAAACTACAGATGAAAAAATTCTTAGAATAATAGGATTCTATATCAATATAACACATAGTTGAACTAAAATCAAACCAATACACTTTTTAAATGGGAAGATAAAATAAGAAAAATGTAATGTAATAATAGAAGAAAGTATGAAATTACATAAAAGAAATAAGACGAGGTAAAACCCATAGAAAATACAGACAAATTAATATTTAAAATATTGATGAGGAACATGTTGAAAATATTAAGACAGGACATTAGTATTACAAAACACATGAAACGCAATAAAAGACAAATAAAACCCTAAAATAAAAGCTAAGCAATAATTTTCATATACGAATTATATTTTTTTTAGATGACATTTTTGATCCTTCTGACTGCCATTTTAACGATTATTCATGGACAATTTATTGATATACAGGATTTATCGCATAACCATGGATACTTACCAATTAAAATAAAAGACGTAGAGATTGTCGACAAATAAATAAAATTAATACACATTATTAATGCAATGAAACAAACAAACTGAGAAACCCATGTACGAAGATTAGCCCGGTATTGGACAGCGTAAACAGAAGTAGAACAAAAATCAAAAACCTGATGCAAAAATTCAGACAAAAACGCGGACTAATAAATATAATAGTCTAAAATATGTCACACGGACAATAAACTGTGATGATGAAAAGGAAATCATTGACAAAATACAAAAATTGAAGAAAAATAACGAAGATACAATGACAGCTTTTGATGAAATCTCCTATTTGAGCACTTCTATGTCACACAATATATCAAATGTTACCGATCATATAAATAACCAACAAAATAAGATCTCGGACCTAGAAGACGAAACCGTATTATTGCGGAACGTTTTCCAAATTAATAATGGCATTAATTAATTAATGGGCCATGTAAGCGAAATTGGACAGGTTATTTTCAATTCCAAATTAGAGATAGTTGCCTCAGACATACTCACGAAGGATAAATTTAAATTCGTACGCGGAATAGAATCTTATTTTCGGACTAAAGTTTTTGTGTGAGATATAGTGAAATTTTCGTAGTCAATTAGATATAATTACTAATGAGCACAATCGGTCTCATAGGTCAATGCAAGAGAATTTTCTGCAAATTATAGACGAATATTGTGTCCCGGGTATTAAGAAAAAACTTAAATACCTTTTTGTATAATACCTTTCGGTACTGTAAGATACATATGTAAAGTAAATAAATATCAAAAAAAAGTTTACAGTTGTAATTCCAATCGCCTCTAGATTAATCGTGGATGTTGAAGTCGCATTGTCTCAGGTAAAGAATAGATATAAAAAAGATAATGATCTCAGATAATGAGAAGGCATTCCAGTCGAGCTTAGTTAATACATTTCTTAGGGATCACTTTAGAATCGAACAATATTTCATTCCTTTTATGCATAGGAAGAGTAATGGCCAGGTCGAACGATTCCATTCAACACTGTTGGAAATAGCACGGTGCGTGATAGTTCAACAGAGCATAGAGATAGTGCGAAGCCATTTAATATTTTAAACGAGTTTAGCGAAAGTGCCCTGTCAAAGAGCTGCACAAAAAAACTAATGCAACAGGTAAAAATAGGGAAAAACGAAACGAAACAGTACCAACCTGGCGAAATTGTTTTTGTCCAAAGAAACAGACAACTCGGCAACAAGTTTAATAAGCTTTTTGTACAACAGGAC
This sequence comes from Phania funesta, assembly GCA_963932375.1. Classification (NCBI taxonomy): domain Eukaryota; kingdom Metazoa; phylum Arthropoda; class Insecta; order Diptera; family Tachinidae; genus Phania; species Phania funesta. The sequence continues at coordinate 83,237,297 of OZ010653.1, forward strand.
CTAGGGACTACTGTACTGTGTGGTCTATCTATGAAACATCATACACCAACATGAAAATAAAACTTATTTAAAACCTTTTCATGAATTTACTCTTTTGGATTAATCGCTAAATTAAGCTTATGACACGTTTTGGCAATTCATTCAACTTTAAAAATTCTTTTTGATGTAACCCAATATCTTAAATAAACTAAATCGTTACACACCTATTCATTTTTTGTTCAATGCAAAGTGATCGAACCCATGTGAACTATTTTGTTTTATAACCGGCAAATACATTGAACTATTTCATTTGAACATTTTTTGATAATTCTGCTTATGTGACAAGATGATAAACAAATGTAATTGTAAGTTAGGGAAGTTTCGCAAATTTAAGCAAAAACACAAAAAGCGAACTTCTCATAAGTAATATATAAGTTGAAGAATATGAATAAAGAAGCAATTGCGATTGACCAACACAAAACAAAACAACTTTTCTTATTCTACAACTGATAGATGGGAGGATAGTCCATAAGAGCAATTTAAGATAAGTATTTCCACACTTACCAATTCAAATCTCTGTAGGTATTACCCAAAATCATTGACTATACTGACTCACATTTCACAGCCAGTATCGATTTTGAAGTGGCGACATACGGGGATAACGATAACGTGGTATACCAAACAAATCTGCCAGAGTACGAAGACGCCATTACGGAGAGCGAAAGCCTTATAAACGGCCTGTCCGACCGTACGGGAACAGATAAGAGAAATAATACTATTGTAAAAACAGTGCGGGTAATTTACTATATAAATAAGTTTTTTGTTTTTGAAACTGTTTCCGAGTTTATGAAAATATATCCTGTAATCCACAATAATTCTATCATAAATTTAGAAATAGACCAAGCTGTAAAATACCCCGAAAATAGTATCCTCCCAGTAGAAAACTGTATCGACATTGGAACATATAACATCTCTCGGGAAACTACAAATACATGCCGATCTTGAACAACAATTCTGCATCTTACTGCACTAAGTCAGCGGTTACCTTCCCGAAATACGACATGTATCCAGAGGGATAACAATTTTAAACCACGTTCTTGAAACTGACATATCTGAAGGAGAAACAATAAAAGCAAAAGGTACTTTAGTAGTTTCGTTCCCCAATAATATAACCATGAATGGCACATGGTATCAAATTACCCAACAGCTAAGTAAAAACCCAATACTACACCCTCCGAAGACTTTAAGCTTAAAAAAAAATATTGGAAATGCGCAGCTAATAACGCTCCCGTATATCCTTAATTGAACCTAGAAAGTACGCGCTGTATAGAGAAACTCCGAGGCGACACGAGTACGCACAAAATCGCCGCAGTTTTACCTTTATCTTTTGGCTGGTATATCACTTACAATATAGATGCAGACGAGACACAACATTAAAAATGGACGACATTACTAAGGAAATAGAGTCGAATCAGGTCGTTCCACCCCAGTATTTTCGATTGAGGGATTTAAAGTTATTTTTAAGAAAAAGTAAATTGAATAAACACTTTCTGTTACTCTTGGAAAAGCAGTACCACAGGGTTCTATTCTTGGGCCACTTCCGTTCACGCCAAATATGACTCCCCTAAGTGCAAAATTCACTTATATGCTGATGATGTGCAACTTTATCTAAGTAGTTCAGTTGAAAATATCGCTTCAAGTATTGTGCTCTCAAATGATGACTTAAATAAAGATGTCATTTGTGCAACTGCAAATGAGCTCTGCTTAAAGCCCCAGAAGGCAAGGTGCGTGGTAATACGAAAAAGAAGTATCAACACTGTCACTTATGCAGACATTGTAATAAATGCTGCAAAAATTTAATTTTTAAGTGAATTAAACGAAAAACATAGGTATAATTTTTAATAAGGCCTTGAAGTAAAACTCGCACATAAACTTGCTGGTCGGGCAAACTTATAATCAGCTATGCGCCCTTTGGTCAACGCAATATTTCACACCTTTAAGAATTAGGGTTCTTATTGCCAAGACATACGTGACTACCAGTCTGATTTATGGGTGTGAGTTATTTGTAAAAAGCGATTCAAATGTTGTATACAACAATATCGTAAGATATTTACTCGTATATGAACTCAAAAGGATTAATCACATATCTTCCGTATCCAGTAATCTTTTGAAAGCTTATTAAAAATACGTACCCTTTAATTTCTATATAAAATAATATAATACGCAAACGCCGAAATATATTTTTTTTGGACAAAATAAGTTTTTTCCATTCTCCTCAGAAGAGAAATATTATAATTCCTTTTCATAATTGCACACTTCTGTAGCATGATTACATTCTTTCAAAGACAACACAATTAATTCCTTCAAAGGCATGCACTATTCAAACATGCCCACCAAACAAAAATTATTAATCAATGTTGTGACTTTAAATAATTAGGTCACATATATGCTGAGTGCGCTCATGATCAGTGTTGTTGAAGTTTTGAATGCACTCTTTTCTACACCACATACACTTATACAAACTACATCGTCCTTGGAACGTTCTTCCACTGACCAAACAACTCAATAGCAATAGTTTTAAGCAATTTTTCTTTAATTATTTCACATAATTGTTTTTAAAAATTGCAATAATATTTTGTTAATATATAATATAATATGACATTTTAATTCATGTAACACACAAGTTTCTGCACTATAACTATAAGATTTTGTCCTGCTTTGCAGGAATTGATATTTAATATAACAAATTTAAATGAAATTAAACACTTTCTAATAAGTTACCAAATAAAACGGTTTAAAATAAACGATTTAATTCAAAAAGTTTCATAGAACCTAAAGGAAAAATTAAATTATATAAGAAAGAAAAAATAAAGAAAGGGGGCTTTTGAATCGTTCGAAGGCATTCAAGCGTGTTTTACTAACTAAATTCATCATCGTCCTACAAGTTAAAAAGGTGCTTGAAGGACAATTGAGGCAAATAGTAACAATTCATATTTATGCGTTTGAATTGCGTCTTACTATAGCCAGCTTAATATAATCAACATTAAACAACATATCCGTTTTTAAAAAAGCGGTGAAAGAATTTTTCAGTAATAAAAGAAATTGCGAAAATAATCGGCGAGGGAATATCACAGAAGCACACTGGGACCCTACTCTACAATTAGAAGTGCAATATTCATCTGCTTCTCGGAAAATGCTTTGGGTTTTAATTAATTTACTGTAAACATTTTAAATAAGCTATTTTTACAACATTTCTAATTCATGTTAAAAAGAAAAGCGAAAACTTTAGCATTATCAAAAATGAAAATTAAAAAAAAAAATTGTGGAAATAACTCAAATAAGGCGAATATTATTTAGCTAACATGCGAGACATTTTTTTATTCACTCAAAATCCCTGATGTAAAAAGAGACCTTCCAAATTGCGAGGGGAATCCTCGTCACCTGAATAACTTTATTAAAAATGTAAAAGGCATTTTAATGTTTTTAAGAGGAGCAGAGCAGGCTCCTAACAGACGCATTATTCTAAGGGCAATTAGGAATAAAATAGCAGGAACCGCAAACGAATTTTTAAACACTTATTAATATTTTATTAAATGAACAATTTAAAACAAATTCGTTTTAAACAATATTAATTCTCAGAATTGTGCCTTAATGCATTCTTAACAGGACTTCTAGGGGCATAAATCCGTGCTATGCGTCCTGAAAACTTGTTAAATACATTCTCCTATTGTATAAAAGAACAAAACAGGACCCGAGACCATACCAACCAGAACCCGAACAAAGAGAGCAATTTAATTTTTACAGACAACATAATCTAAACTCTCGAAACAGAATGCAAGGGTCATCCTATGGACAATTTAATACAAAACAGAGAAAATTCAATGGACCACAATATTACACAAAACATTTTATAACTATCAATTGCATAAACGTAACCTTTTTGCAGAAATACTATAATCCCATCCAAAATTCGAACAATAACTCAAGTCGGACAAACTTCATATCAATTACAACTTACACATACAGTAGAATAAACACGAACAGACAAAACTTTGAACAACAAACAAATCCAAACGTTAACTTTCATAACATCAATCAAATCACCAGAAGCTATCCAAACCATGATACTGCAAACTTAAATACAGGATACGTTGATACAATTAAGCTCGAACCTATATCTATACTATCATTTATTTTAATCTCGTCAACGTTTGGTCGCCCACTACGGTTCCGGATTGATTCATAAGCCTCATCATCATTTATTAATCCCGAATTTGTACCTCAAGAAAATCATATAAACTGTCAATCGATAACTATAACAACGGTATCGAGCGAAAATGCGGAAATTCACACAAAATTAGAGTTCGTTATTCACCAACGAAAAATCGAGAATTTACAAAAAATTCTAAAGAGTTCAGAGAAAAAGAAAAACATATAAATAACCAAATGAAAGTAGCAGAAAAACATCTAAACCGATTCCTAATAAAAATATGAAATAAGGGAAGTGTTTTAAAGCTGCTACGCAAATTCGTGCGTTTGTGTATTGTAGCCTGTTTTCTTTCCTACTTTCAAGACTTTTTTGTGGTATAAGTTTTAATACTCTTGTTATTTTTTTCATAGTTTTGGTGCTCTTTATTTTGGTACTCTCTTCATGCAAATCCGGCACGAAACCATAAATTTCAAATCCCAGCACTTGTTCGAGAGAGGCAGAGAGTAATGTCTAAAGGTACCAATAGACGACATGTTTTTTACATGTGTTTTTTAAGCTTTCGATTCGTATGTTTTTCTTTATGTCTGTCAATATTGTTTAATTTACAAAAGGTTTATAATTTTTGGTCAGAAACGGACATGTAGTATCACACATGACATCGGTCATGTTTATTGAGAACAGCTGATTGCCCAAAAATAATTAAATATCCACGTCGTTTGTTTGATAAATGGCTTGCAGCCGTCGAAATATTTTTGGTTCCGTCGCTGATGTACTGGCGACGCAAATGTGTTTTTTTCCTTTTTAAACAAGACGTTAAGGTTGTATCTAAAAATCTATACATTTTTGGACTCATTTTAATAAAACGACAACGTTAAATTAAAAAAATATATATAGTTTATTTGTCTTGCAAAATTCTTTATTCAGACGGCTAATGATAGTGCACATAATCAACCGCCGACGAATTTGTTCGCATGACATAGACATTTGAAGCTGTATGTTTAACATAAGAAAATAGAGCACGCTCTATTTCAAATAATGTCTTAAGACTTTTGTTATGTTTTTTACACAAGCAATGTTTTAAAAGTAACACACGACATGTTTCCGTTTACATATGTAAATTTTGACACATACAATGTGAAAAGCATGTCGTCTGTTGGTACCTTAAGATGACCTAAAAAGCCAATTCGTGCTTTTTTACCACGGAAGCAACACTACCCCCTTTGCCTATAATATCGAAAGCCGTGAATGAGCGGGAGTTTCGAATTGGCACTTACTAAAACAACTTTCGAACGCTTGAAAATTTGTGCGATATTTTACTGTCTATCACAGTGTATTTTTAACAAAAATAGATTCGGCTTGTTTTATCAAAAGACTCCAGAGTTTAACAGTAAGATTTTTAAATTAAAATATAAAACTAAATTCTTAAGCTTCAGTATCTAACATTAATTTTAGTCTAACTTACAAACATAACAGCCATGATTGCAGCTTAATTTCTTTTAATTGCCAGTGCAGTTTTTTAGTCAGGTTACTAAAGTGTATCGCTCCCTCGACTTAAATCCGAAGAGTTAGTGTGAATATGAGTGCATGGAACAGACCAGATACTAATTAATTTTCTTTTCTCTGAAGGACCCTTTGACAGATCGTTAGTGGGTTACTAAACTGAAAAGAAATGGAAATTTTTTTATAACGCAAAAACACTCTGGACAGTTATCTTACCAACCTTCAAACATTTTTAAAAATTTACGCTACATTCGAATTTTTTTTTGATAAAAACATCATGAGGAGTTTTATCTAATTAATTCCATTTTATAGTTGGTGGTACCGGGAAAGTATTGTTTGGAAATAGTCAATCGAATGTCTGAAAATAGAAGAAAATTAGACAGAGTTAATAAATAAAATTGATAAATCAATCAAGTAGTTTTTCTCTCTATAACGCTGTGCAACACAAACAAAAATAACAAGGTTCCGGCCACGGATTCCGCAGGGGGTAAAAAATATACGTGTATCGGCGTTTTGAAAAATATACGTGTTTCCGCGTTTTGAGGGAAGTTAAAGTTCAAGTCAGAACGAAAAATTACACCGGGAATGGCACATAGCTAAAACGGTTTGTCGTCAAAATAAACTTGACAAGGGATGACGGAAATTCTTGCCGAAAATCTACATCAAAACACCCTGTCGGAATAAAGTTAAAGTTCCCCCCTTTTGCACATTTTTATGATGAATCGGCATAGAAAATCTTTTATTTCTTACATTTTAGGAATAACGTGTATTCAGCACTTTTATGTAGAACACCGCAAGGAATTTGTTTAAGGAACATTTTAACCCTCTAAACTTTTGCTGTATGGGTCTTTTTTGGTCTTTCCTTGAACAGGGCCAAAGAACGCACCTTAAACAATAATTTAGCAGGCTAAAATGTGCTACAAAAATATTTGATATAAAAACTTACGAATTTTTGTTATATTCTCGATTTTTTTGTTGGAATTTTATATCATAATGCTGGTAAATTCAAGTGGTTCAAGTAGTAAATACTCATTAATTTATGATAATTATATTCTTTCTGTAATGTTTATTGGAATTTTGTGTTTTTTTTTTTTTGTAAAATTACGATGTTTTTGTCAGTTAAAAAATTTATATTTAAAGAGAAATTAATATTCTTTGGTGATTTTAAATTTGTGCGAAAGTTTTAGATTTTTTGGTGAATTTTTCGTTTATTAAATTTTTTGGCATTATTGGCGAAGTTTTATTAAGTGTTTTTTTTTTTTTTTGTAAATTAAAATTTCTTTGCAATTCGATGAATTTTGGGTGAAATTTTTAAACATTTTCAATTTGTTTGGTAAAATTCCAAGTGTTTAGGAATTTTTCGGTTACCTTTCAAATTTTTTATTGCTAGTGCTTTTAATTTGTTGGGTTCTTTAAATTTTTTTTGGGGTCTTTAAAATTTTGATAAAATTTCGGTGAGTTTTCGACTTGAGATGAATTTTAAATTTGGATGCTTATTTTTTGGAGTTTCTGTTTTTTCATGCAGCCCAGGTTTTTAATAGTTTTTTTTTAGTTTTCTGGCGATTTAAAATTTTTTTTGTGAATATGAATGGGTGAAATTCCGATATAGTAAGATCTTTGGTTCGATTTCGGGTTGATTTTTTTTTAAATATTTTAATAACTTTTTGACTAATTTTAGATTTTATGGATAAATTTTAATATTGTTGGTATATAAAATTTAAATAAGAAATACATTTTTTAAGAAAATTTAGTTTTTGGTCAAATCTGAAAGTTTTAGTGAAATTTTAAAGATTTAGTCGAATATGATTTTGAGCTATTTTATGGCGAAATTTCGCTTTTTTGAAAAATGTTGACTCTCTGTAGTTGTTGCAATTTTTTAGTTTTTTTTTTTAAATTTCAGATTTTTGGCGAATTTCCCTATTTTGATGAAATGTCTAGTTTTTAACAGTTTTTTTGCAACAACGATCGTGTATTTGTAATTGTAACCGTGGTGGATACCGTAGTGGTGATTGTTATCTTAATAGTTGTTGGTTAAGACAATACATTCCATAGCCTACGATATAAAAGGATATCGTCGGACAATCTTCATTGATTTTAGGCGCTCTTAACCGAATTTTGGTTTTTCTATATAATTATTATTGATTTGTTTTTCATCACTTTTTTCAATTTTAAAACATTTATTTTGAGTTAAACCGATTTTATTTTTCGCGTTTAGTCTTTTGATAATTCTGTGACAATTTTCGCACGTGTTTTTGATTCTAACGCTGTAGAGATTTCTTTTTTACGATGTTTAACCGATTCTGCAATTTTGCGCTTTTTTTAAGCTAATAGCCGCATACTTCCGATTTAACACACATTTTTTATTATGAGAAATTGTTACATTGTTCCGCTTTGTTTTATTGTTTCTGAGCGTAATTTCTTGTTAGCATTTTGCAACACCGCGCGATTTTTTGCTGCAGGTAATCACTTTGTCCCTGTTTGGCTTCGTTTTTATTCGATTTAGGTTATTTTTTTTTATTAAATTTGTAACAAGTTTCAATCAAGTCTGTCTGTATCATATTTGTTATTAATTTAACTGTCAGGAAGTTCTTCGCGTGCCACAAAATATATTTCATTCTACCAATGTATCTAGCTGCTAACTGAAGATCACATTACACAGTTAAAGATTTTTTGAATTTATTTTCAAAACCTTTTCTTGCAATTTATTAAAAAAAACATTCTATTAATGTAATGCGAGGAATTCTTTTAAAAATATTCAACATATGCATATTTTTCTCACTATTAGCAATAAACCGTAAAAACAATTCAACATAAACCGATTTATTTGACTATGAAAAGGGAACTGAATTGTATTTCTGCAAGGCAAGCTTGCCAAAAGCTTATGAAGAGATTTCCATAAAAATTTTCTTTCACACTTGCCAGTCTTCAGTGGTTTACGATTTTGCTGCTTATATGTTTGTTCGTGCTGATTGCACGATTCTCATTTTTATGCGCTAAATATTTATTAAAAATTGCTGATGTTTATGTCATTCGAGAAGCACAAGTTTAGTTACATTATTTTAGAGTAAAAACAAAAAAATCATGAAGTTAAGGTTGAACAACAAAATTATTTGTTTCCTGTGAAAGTATGTTTATTTATTTATTTATTTCTAAAAATAGCCAGTGCAACAAGCGAGAAAAAGGTTTTAAAAATTGTACGTGTCTCGGCAATTTGCTCTAGCACGTCAGAATTTCGAGAAAATCGATTTTTAATTTTTTGAGAACAGAGAGGGAGAGCAATGTATTTAAGTTACAAAGAGTGCTCCTGCAGTATAATTAATTATGGACTTAATTTTTTTCAAAAAATTTATTTGTAGCGGCCATAAAATTACCCATCCGCAGAACAATTAGGCTCTCTTCACCTAATCTTTCGGAATATCTATTTAGTGAAACGAAAAATCTGATTTGGTCGCACTGTGTAGTAAATAAATTTACCTATATTTTCTGTAGGGTATGATTCTTGAAAATACTTGTATGTACATATATATATATATATATATATATATATATATATATATATATATATAGGACTTAAAGGAATTTTCTAGTCGTTAAAATATCAATATATGAGCCGTTTATTTTGAAAGTGGGGTATGTCACTTTTTAAAATATAAAATCATTTGCAAACCTATTTATTTTGAAAGTGGCGCCATTTGCCTAACTGACCAAATTATATACCGGGTTTAGTAGAAACGAGGCAGAATTAATGATTTATTAAAAAAGTAAGGTAGGTGCGCGTGTGTATGTGAAGTATTCTTTGGAATTGTTTTCAGTATTTTCTTATCAAAGCTGTGATTAGTGTTTTTTTTTTTTGTAAGTGGGAAGTAACAGCGTAATTACACAGGTTTTAAAGGTTACAAATTTTAAAAATGATCTCCATAACATGCTATTCCGTAAAGATTTCTTTTGCAAAATAAGTTCAAATTTAATAGCAACACTAATTTTTACAATGAACTAAATATTTTGTTACAACTAATTAAATATTGTTTCTGATATGTATACACATTTTTAGGTCTACTCTTTTTCCTTGTGAAATCTTTACTTTTTTCTTTGATGCTTCTTCGAACTCATTTCCGATATTCTTATTAGTAATATTAGTCACTATCAACTTTTAACCGGTTTTGACACAATCACGCTACCTTCCTGTTAACGCTAAAGCTAAAACCCCTACCACTACTCTCTTTAACTATTGTTATGTTTTTTTTTCATTTATTATTAAATATTATATTCCTGTGAAAAAGCTTAAGTTTAAGGAATTAATTTGTTTATAAAAAACAAAATACTATATTATAAGTTAATTAGTAATTTTACACTTAATAAAAAAATATGTTGCAAACAACATATGTGTTGAAATTTTTTTTTTTTTGGTATTTTTATTAAATTATAATGTATAAGAAAATGTATAGAAATCCTTCGCCATTTTTTACTTGCAGACCTGTGTTATCATTATTTAATTAAAATTACTTTTATATGACGGATCAGATGAGGAACGCCTTTGTATTTAAATTATGAAATTAGGTGGCCTACAATGCAGGGAGAATATTTTACAGAAATATTCTCGGTAATGTGAAAAAGTGTTATCTCCAGAAAAAGGCATATGAGAGAAAAAGGTATCATTAGAAAGAGAAAGCGACATAACAAAATGAACAAAAAATTATCGTGTACTCGTAACCTTAATAAGTATAAAACAAACAGCTTTAAAATATAAATACATGTTTCAGTGTACATATATCCCTAATATATCGCCATTATTCTAAAAATTGTATACAAAATACGATTACACATTACATTAAATTGAACTGATATACTTTTATATCAAATACGTTATAATTATGAATTATTTATACTTATATTTTCAAATGTAAATACTAATTATTTTTATGGCGATTAAAATCAAAAATTCTGGAATAAACCTTTATATGAAATACATAGTATACATTAAATCACTGTAATTTCAAAACATTACTTCAGTGATTTTTGCAAACTATTTGTTTTGTTAGTGGTATAAGACACTTTATCCGAATGAAAAATATAAGTAGCCTGAGGTAACAAATACAAGTAACTTTTCTTAAAAGTTGGCTTCTGTGTTTTTCAGCATGTTAAAACGCACACCCTTTAATATCTCGTTTTAAACCCGTTTTACATTGTCGCACAAGTAATTCGATTTGCCAAATTTGAATTGCCAAATTTTTTAGAACACAACAAGTGTTAACGTAATGTTGTATGAAACTCTTCCTCATTGAGAGAGAATACGGTTGAAAATTTGGCAGTCTAATGGCACTCTAATTTTTTTTATAATAGGTCTGTTCAGTAACTTTACTAGGCGAAACTAACAACGAGAGAGTAAGGCTAAAATTGCAAAATTACTCTCTCAAATGTGAAAAAGTAAATGAACGCTTTTCTAGCAAAATTTAGCAAATAAATTGCGGTCGCGATGGGAATGATATATAAGACTTAAAAATTGTACTGACTGGCAATTAGATAGTACGTTGTTGAAAGTAATTGTATTAAAGTAACCATAATAACATAACATACCACTATATGACGACAATTTTGCTTTTAAAGAAATTTATTTAAAATCATAAAACCGAAATAATTATTAAGAAACTAAAATAAAAGAAAATATTGCTTTAAATTATTTATAATTTTTCGATATGATGCATTTAATATAAAAATGAATGTACATATGTAAGTTTTGTTTGTAGCAAGTAGTAATATGCCTTCTAACTTTAACGTAAATGCCACAATATTTATATATGTATGTGTATCAGAAATAATCTTTAACGAATATACATATATGTATGTATATAATTGTTTACAATTATTTATAACAAATTTTACTTTTTCATTATTGTTGAATTGTACCGGAAAAAGTACAATTATACTGAATGGTGTCATCCCTGGTTTGTTTACTTTTGTTTAATTTAATTTCATAAAAGTACTAACTGGTTCCCTCGTTTTGAACTTCTTTGCTGTCTGTTGCTCTCGCTAAATTAAAGAACAATAAAAAAGCAACAAAATAGTAATTGTTTTATTTCTAAATACTTACATTTTCTTCCATATTACAAAATTATATTTTTTATAAATTTTTTCCAATAATTTATTTTGTAAACAAAATCACAAAACAGCTGTTTCAGAAATACATGCTAGTAAAAATTTTACTAGCAAAAACTTGCAAGTAATTTTTTTTCTCTCACATTTTTATTCTCTTGTTTTACTCTCTCGTTGCTAGTTTTTCGAGTTAGTGAACAGTTTTCCAGTAATAATTAGTAACAGTTATTACTAACTTTCAGTTACTGAACAGAGCTAATTTCATTACAATAAGTTATTTTGTTATATCGGAGGTATATTTTGAGGTACTCATTTGCAAAAACATGTACAGAAAAGCAAAAGGAAAAATATTATTCGCGCAATTTACTCTCTTTTATTTAAATACGCTTCGAATTTTGTTATATATTGCTTCTATAAAATCTAAAAGATTATAATCAAAATATGGCTTTAAAAAAAATGTAACCATTTAAAACAAACGGCTTGTATTCTCGTGAAAGGCTTTTAATATGTGACACTGCATACGCAGTCATGTTAATTTTCTACATCCTAAAAGTAGACTAAGAAATTTGCATTTTTCTATTTTTCGCTGGATGTTGGATGTTACTTCAGGCATAAGTGAAATTTGGGATTAATGTTTTGTACCAACAATACATAATAGTTTTTTTGTTTGTAATAAAAGTAAAAAACTTTAACGTTGAGTCGATCTGAAGTTCTTGCTTTTATTTATAGGCCCCCATATGGAATTATGCGCCGAGTATGACATCCTTCAAAAGTCAACGTATCTGTTCTCATTGCAAGCCGCTTTTTACAATATCGTTTGGTCGGTTTTTATCATTCAAGAAAATTGAAGTTTTTAAGACCAGCTAATAATCGGTAAAACGAAACAAAAAAGTCATACTCATACTGAACAGGAACATCTACAAATATTCTCCACACAGAAGACCACGAACATATCTTTTTCCCCCAATTTGCCTATGCTCAAAACATGTGTGAAAAAAATTTGTAGCTAGTCAAGACGAGTTGTTAAATGTTAACTGAACAACAAAATTGAAAAACTACAGGGTGACAAAGGTAGACAAAGTTTTTCTGATAAGCTGATTGATTTGATTTTCTTCGGAATTTATACAACTTACACTAGTAAAGAGTAATAAATACATCAATACAAAGTCCTAGAAACGCGATTTCGAATATTTTTCATTTAATTTTGACTTTAGAGATAATACTCATTGTGAATTTCTTTTGGAAAGATTCAATACCATAGAAATACAAGAATTTATCTAGTTAAATTCCTAAATATCTGAGAATTTGTTTATTTGGTACGTTGGGTTGACGCTAATTAAACATGATCTAAAGGATTTATAGTTCTTTATTAGGTTTTATTATATCTCCAGACGGATTTATGCATATCTTCTAAAGAAAGCCAATCTATGGCAAACTGTTCTACTATATAAAAAAAATTTTGAAGGTTTGTGTTTATTTTGTCAGCAGGATGTATTATGATGTCATTCGCAAATTTGAAATTTTTTCAATCAGGTCTAACATAAAAATGTTAAATATAGTAGTGGAGTTCACAGTGTCTTGTTCCAAGTCGTAAATAATTTCGAAAGTGTTATTGCTTGTGTAGTGTTTGTAAAATTCCCTGCAGGACTTATTACTTTATATGTTACATAAAAGTGCTACTACTAAACTAAGAGAAAATTTAAGCGTCTTCAATTTGTATGTCAATCCCGGAATCCAAACACCATTAAAAGCTTTTTCCACATATATTAAACATGCCCCTGTAAATAGTTGTTTGTTCTACTTCAAATTAATGCTGGGAACACAACTGGGACGAACGATGAATTTTTCGCCGCGAATATTCGTCGCCAAAAATAGAACACATTTGTGTATACCAAAATGCACACAATTATGACGTCGATCGAAATTCGCATACGCGGCGAACTTTGAATTAGATTTATTTCTACTTCTTTCGCCGGCGTACGACGAACAAAACAGTACAATGTAGCCATGGTTGCTTTTAGTTTCCAAGTATTTTAGGTAATAAAGTTTTTAATAATAATTAATTTAAATTTGTTTTATAGTATTTAAAATAAGTTTACAAAATAGTAGTTAACTATAAATTACTTTTTGGCTGTGTTTTTGTTAGTGTTAATTTGTTAACTATTATTTTTTATATGGTCACCCTATCAGCAAACAAACACATTTTGTGCTTTATATATATACATACATATATAACAGATGTTATTTTTTCGTCGTAGTGTTGGACGAAATTCGTCGTTCGTCCCGTTCATCGCATAAGATTAGAAGTGAGACATCTGTACGATATAAATTATTCAGTATATATTCAAAAAGACAAAAATCTTCCACAATTAACATTTCAGGTATGTTTTTCATGACTATATTTGGAACTGCATCATTCTCGTATAATTATTTACCTTTCCAATTAGCAAAAATATAAAATATTTCGTCTTTGGTTATGAAATAGTCACACAAGTTCATTGACATTTTTTCTGTATTAAAATGCGTTATAGTGGTTTGATTGTCATAGAATTCGTCCTTTCTTTCTAAAAATCATTTCTATCTATTTCTTTGTGAGAGTTCAACGACAACAACAATAACCAATGTCATCTAGCATTTGGTCCTGCTCATGTATGATAGAATTGTTTTACGTTTTGTTTTTAACTTTGTTGTGTCTATTTGTACCTTATCAAGTGTGAGCCTAAGGTCTTATGCGAACTTTATTTTCATTCTTTAAATTTCTTCCCTTGGGTAGGGTCCGTTGGTTTACTCCAATCCTACGTGTTCTATTTAAATCTCCCGCTAATATGTTTATTACATATTTATATTATTCCATTCATATTATTTAAATCTAAAGCAGGTCTTAACACCGGGTGTGTTAACGACCACTAAATCCATTATTGGTAGCAATTGAATAATATAGCTCCCTGGACTCTGACCCCACCTCTTGAGCTACCGATTATCCTGCGTTCAATAGCTATTCTATTGGCAACCTTCGCTGCAATGCAACGCCGCATCGATCCCGCACTAAGATCTCTCCGCGATTTGGGTATACACCGCAGCCACCACGTGCACTCCCGAAGGAGCCTCACCAAGTACCAGTTTCGGACTTGGATCCCAGGGGCTACTGCTTCTCGTGGTACAAGTATTTATATCATTACTGGTCGAACTTAGAAAGTCCTGCAAATTAAGTTTCAAGCCCCAGACAAGCCTTGTGAACAGGTTCCGCCATCTCCCCCGGAAGCAATAAATCAAGGTGGCACAGTACCTCATTTTGACAAATATTTTTTTAATATGAATATGTATTGAGAATACGGCTCTTATTTATTATAACGCAATACAAGTCATAGTCAGAAATTTTAAAATGTTGTTTTTGTTTTCAACATAAATACGTATCACTTAGTTTGATACTAAAAACAGCATCAACTAAGGAAGTAACACAAATAATAATAAATACTTGCTTTCAAACCTAGCGAAGAGTTGGTGGCCAAACCAAACATTGAAAAAAGTACGATAACAAATACAATAAGTAAAAGCTTACAGTGGCGCAAACTTCATTCTAACCCAAGAGAAAAATGATCGAAAAATATAGATAGGTTAAATAGGTGATGTTTGCAATAGACATTAATCAGCAGAAAGACACAAAGAATACTGATGACCTGTGTAGCGGTACAGAAAACACATCTGCTAGTGTTCAAAAGTTAACTTTTTCGGTATTCTATAAAAATTATAACGTATTAAAAAAATTAATATTTTGAAATAAATTAATTCATGTTATAAATATGTTACGTTTTATAAATAATTATAAATATCTTAACTACAGGCACTTAATTGCGAACGAAATCAAAACTTGTGCACCAATTTTAATGAAAAAGGGATCGTTTTTATTTCTCACAAATTTACCTAAGTATGTCAGGGTCACAAAACCACTTCAAATTAAGATTTTCCCATACAAAATTATTTGTTCGTTGTTGGTAATACTTTCCTCCCGAAAACTTAAGATTGTTGTATTTTCATTTATTATGGGTTTTTAAATATCAAATATTTAAAAATTTTATACATTTTTTTTATACTGTATTATTTTTTATTGAATCTTTCTATTAAAAGAAATTCACAATAAGTATTCAAATCTTATTTCTAAATTATTATTTACTAGTTAGTACCAACGTAATAACTAATTTTTTGTGTTCAAATCTTAAAAAACTATCTTCTATTGTGTAGAGAGAGACGCCTTGCCAGGCTCAATGTGTCAGTTCTTTTTAGTCTCTGGTGGCCATCAAATTGCAATAAATTGCGTGCTAGAGTGTTGGGATGTGCGACTAGTTTGTTCACGTATTTGGACGTGTATGTTTTAACTTCTTCGTGGATAGTGGGAACTTTGAGATCCCTATGTATGTTTTCATTTCTTATGTACCAGGGGGCGCATACGATATGACGTAAAATCCTAGACTGTCTTCTCTGTAACTTCTGGATGTTTGATGCACAGGCAGTACCCCACAGCTGAATACCATATGACCATATTGGCTTTATAACGGATTTGTATAAAAGGACTTTATATTCCAAAGCCAAAGTTGAGTTAGGACTTATTAGCCAATGCAGTTGATTTGTTAGAAGCTTTATGGACGTTATTTTTGCCTCAATGTGACGGGACCAAGTTAGGCGTCGATCTAGGTGGATACCCAAATATTTGACGTGCGTTTCCGCTGGAACCGTGGTATTAGTTATTGTAATTGGTGAACAATTTTGCCTTGTAAGGGAAAACGTTACATGAGCACATTTTGATGGATTTACCTTTATTCTCCACTGTCTTAGCCAGTCTTCTATCTTATCAGATGCATCCTTTGGATCATTACTGACACTTATAATTGCAGTGTCGTCTGCAAAGGTTGATGTATATGTATGTGGGCTTGTCGGCATATCCGCTGTATAGATGATATATAATAGCGGCCCTAGCACACTACCTTGAGGTACCCCTGCACTGATTTTCCCATTTCTTGAAAGCTGATCCTTTGATCTTACTTTAAAAGTTCTATTTGACAAATAGCTTTTTATAAGCTTGTGGGTGTTTTCAGGAAGAACCCGAGCTATTTTAGTAAGTAGCCCATCATGGCAGACTTTATCAAATGCTTGGGAAATGTCTATAAATAAAGCTGAACAGTATTGCTTTCTTTCAAAAGCCGATCTAGTAATGGTAAGGATTCTATGGACTTGTTCCTTCGTACTATGCCTTGCTCGAACACCAAACTGATGATCTTGGATAACGTTTTGTTCATTTAGAAAAGGAGTTACACTCGAGACGAATAATTTTTCAAATATCTTTGACAAAACTGACAGTAGGCTAATAGGCCTGTAGGATGTAATCTGGCTTGAGTCCTTTCCTGGTTTCGGGATCATAACAATTTCAGACATCTTCCAAGAGCATGGGAAGAAGCCGACGCGCAACATGGCATTAAATATGTAAAGCAAAATTCTTACAGCTGAATTAGGTAAGTTTTTTATCATTGATCCTGTTATACGATCAGGTCCAGGTGATTTCTTCACATCCGTATTTTTAATTGTCGATTTTAAAGAAGACAACCGAAATTTCCTAGGATCATTCACGGTGTCACTAATAAATGGAATAGTGGAATTACTTATATCATGTGGTGCGAAAACCATCTCTAGGTGATTTGCGAACGCATTTGCCTTTTCACTTGAGTGTTTAGCCCAAGTACGGTCTTCAAGTCTTAGTGAGGATTCGTAAGCAATAGGACATTGTAAGTGCTTTACAGCTTTCCACAGACTATAATCCGTGTTTTTCATTGGATCCAAGTTTTTTAAAAAGTTGTCGATAGCGAGTTGGTGTTTCTGTCTCAATTTACTGCGTAAGTTTTTTTGGCATAAGTTCATTTGCATTTTTATGTGTGGAGAACGACTATTTTGCAATTGTCTTCTTATTCTTCTTTTCTCAATAACGAGCATCTGAATATCTGCTGTTGCCTGGTGCGATATTATTTTAGCTGATGGCTTTGTTGGCGTTGCAGCTATGGCTGCGGCAGTCACGATGTCTGTAAAATGGTCTACATCTGCTTGAATATCAGCTGGATTTCTCAGTGGGATGTTCAAAGGTAAGTGAGAGCTCACACACATTTTATATTTTAACCAATTCGTGTTTCTGTTCGGGTAAAAACTAAGGGTTTTAGGTGCAGTGACAAAACGGTCGTGTAAAATCACAATTGTAGGTGAATGATCAGAAAATAGGTCATAGGACGAATTAACTAAGAGTTGATCGCGTTTGATGTTTTTTACTATAGCAAAATCAATAAGGTCTGGCAACTTCTTAAAGTCTGTGGGCCAATAGGTGGGTTTACCGGCAGATACGACGTCAAGCTTGTTTGTTTCAACTGTATAATACAACTGCCTACCTCTAGGACTAAGGAGTCTGGATCCCCAATATGTGTGCTTTGCAATTTTTGCCCTAGCGTAGCAAAGAACCTGGCAAATTCATGGTGTTCGATTTTATGCCTAGGCGGGCAATACACTGAGGAGACTACAATTTTAAAAAGTCCTCCCTGAATTCAGGCAATGAAAAATGCCTTACGTTTTTTCGGACTATAATGACAGTCCCACCACATTCCCTTTCGCTTGGGTGTTTGGTGTCATATATAAAATACCCATCAATTCTAAAGCAGTTTTTTATAGTGAAGTGTGTTTCAGAGACTAATAGTATGTCTATATCATGTGCTAGCAGGAAGTGTTCTACTTCATATTTATGTTAGGAGAGCCCGTTAGCGTTCCAGAAGCATATTTTTAACTGGTTAATTTTTTGCCAAGCAAAACTTGCAGAAGCATGTTTTGGGTTCGCATCATTTCGTGATACATACCCTGCATAGTTGTCATGAAATTATTCATTGTCTGTATTAAGTTCTCGATCGAGCTCGAATTGTTGGTGAGGGGTGTCTGAGCACCCTCTTTTAAGACGTGGGCATATGAATGTTTATGCGCATTAGAGCTTTTGGCATTCGCATTAGGTAAATCATTTCTCACAGTTTGGGCATATGTAAGTTTGGCTTAGTGTGTGGCTGTGTAGCTTGTGTACAATAGAACCAGCATGAAGCCGAGGAAATTGGGAATCTTTATATTCCTCATATTCAGGTTTACGTACGACTTTCGCATTATTTTTTAAATATTGAAATTCTTTGCAGCCCCTGTAATTTGTTGTATGGTTTTCACCACAGTTGCTGCATTTTTTGACCTTGGGGTCTGTTTTGGAAGAAGTGCATTCCAAAGTCCAGTGCGCATCACCGCAAACAACGCATACAGATGGTAGCTTGCAGTAGGTTTTCGTGTGTCCGAATTCTTGGCAGTTGGTACACTGACGAGGACCGTTACGTTTCAGAGGCTCTTCCACCGTTATTCTTCTGTTTAAAAGGTAGCGCAAATTGTATATACGATGAACCGAGTTTTTTGATTTAAGCTGCGATGCATTTGTTGCATAGTTATTATGATTAAACTTGAATTTCCTAAATAATGTTTTACAGTGTATATAAAGATCAATAATGACTATACGAATCACCCTGCCTATGCACATAGATTATAGAATATCATAGATGAGAGTAAATAAAGAACTCACTTCTAATAAGTATTTCAAATGTGAACGACGTCTTTTATTGATTTAATTATTTTATATTAAATATAAAACATGGTGTCAGAAGTGGCTTATGATATTTAATTATCAGTCTGAAATATTTAAAAAAAAAAATGTCACAAGAGGATAAAAAAGAAACAACAAGTAACCAATTGTTTGCTGCCACGTTGCAGCCATTGAATTTGAAAGCAACAAACTTGGCCAAAGAATGGCAAATGTGGCATACGCAATTCAAGATCTTTTTAAGGGCGTCCGACTTGGAGTCTCAATCTGATAAAAGGAAGGTGGCTTTGATGTTACATTATTTGGGCAGTAAATCATTAGAAATTTGTAATTCTTTTGATTTCGACGTTGACACGGTTAAGTATGAGGACTTAGTAAAGAAAATGGCGGAATTTTTTGTCCCTCGAATAAACATTGTGATGGAAAGGCATAAATTTTTTTCATATAAACAACAAGAAGAGCAAACCGTGGATGAATTTGTTATCGTCTTAAAGAACCTCAGCTTAAACTCAAAACCCAGTACCCACAACAAAAATATAAAAATGTTAATAACAAGGCAAGTAACAGTTATAACGGCAGTAACAACAACAGCACAAAAAATTATACCAAGTGTATGAAGTGTGGACAATCTCACAATGTTAAATGCCCAGCAGAAGGGGTGAGGTGTTATGAATGCGGCAAAATGAACCACTTCGCTAAAATGTGTTTTCTGAAGAAAAGAATAGTTAAGCAAATGGCTACTGACGAGGGAGATGAAGAAGATATTTTTGTTGGCGCTGTTACTAATGAGAAAGAAGAAACTGAAGAAGATCTTTTTGTTGGTGCCGTTACTAAAGAAGACAGAGGATTGAAAGAATGGAACGTGAAGGTAAAAATAAATAAACAAAAAATTGTTTGCCAAATAGATACAGGAGCACAGGCGAATATATTGTCAACACAGACCGCAGATTTTTTAAGTATTAAAAATGTATTGATACCGTCTAGAATTAGAATTTGTACATTCAGCGGAGATAGGGTTCCAGTATTAGGGACTACTAATTTGGAAGTTACCTATAAGAATACAGTATTTGTGGTTAAGTTCTTTATTGTTAATATACAGTGTAAGAATATTATAGGTATTGAAACTGCTGTTAAAATGAATTTAATTAGGCAAGTTAATGAAATTTCAATAAATGGAGTAATGGAAAAGTATTCGGATGTGTTTAGTGGGCTGGGGTGTTTGCAGAAGAAGTGTGATTTTATGCTAAGGGATGATATTACTCCAGTTGTAGAGGCCCCTCGTAAGATACCGTTTAAGTTGATGGATAAGTTAAAGACGGAATTAGATAGAATGGTTAACCTGAAGGTTATTGTCCCTGAGCTTGAACCGACAGAATGGGTCAATTCAGTTGTTCTTGTCACAAAGCCAAATGGCAATTTGAGGATTTGCTTGGATCCCAGGAATTTGAATAGGGCAATTCTAAGACCACACTACCCATTTCCCAGCCTTGAGGAATGCAAGGCGAAGCTAAATGGTTCCTTATATTTTTCAAAATTAGATGCAAATAGTGGATTTTGGATGGTTCCATTGGGTGAAAACTCTTCCACACTTTGTACATTTAACACACCATTTGGTTGTTTTAGATTTTTAAGACTGCCTTTTGGTATTAACGCGGCTCCTGAGATCTTCCATGCGGAGAGGGTAAAACTATTTGGAGATATCCCAGGAGTCATTATTTATATTGATGATTTTTTGATTTTTTCGTCCAGTAAAGATGAGCATATGATGATTTTAGAACAAGTACTTCTTAGGGCAAGACAAGTCGGATTGAAGTTTAATGAGGCCCAGTGTCATTTTCTTAAAACAGAGATAAAATTTTTGGGACACATTTTTGATAAGTCAGGGGTAAGGGCCGATGAGGATAAAATAGGGGATATCATTAAATTCCTAAAACCTGAGAACGTAAAGGATTTACAGAGATTTTTGGGAATGGTAAACTACTTGGGTTCGTTTATAGAAAATTTGTCACTAAAAAATAGAAATCTGAGGGAACTGTTAAAGGATGAGGTGAAATGGCATTGGACTGAGGTACATGATGCAGAGTTTAACAACTTAAAGAAGGAAATTACAATGGCACCAGTCCTTACCTATTTTGACTCGAAAAAAGAAATTATATTGTCCGTGGATGCTTCAAATTTTGCTTTGGGGGCTGCAATAATGCATGGGAAACATCCTATTGCTTATGGCTCTGTGTCCTTGACTGAAATACAAAAAAGTTATGCTCAGATTGAAAAGGAACTACTGGCCATACTTTTCGGTTGTACAAAGTTCCACCAATATGTATATGGTTCTAGAATAGTTGTGGAAACTGATCACAAGCCATTAGTTAGTCTTTTTGATAGTCCCCTGCATAAAATTCCCGCAAGATTGCAACGGTTTATGTTGCGCTTACAATGTTACGATATTTCTATAATTTATAGGCCAGGGCGGGATTTGAAGATAGCCGATAGCCCTTTCTAGAGCGCCCTTGGGCGATACGGCATTGTCTGAACTGGATAGGGAAATAACTTTGCATTGCGATTTTATTGCCACTTATATGGAGGTTCCATTTGCAGAAATTGATGTGATAAGGGAGCATAGCGGAAAAGATGAAATGTTTTTAAAGATAATGTCTTACGTGAAGAAAGGGTGGCCTAAGAATCGAAGGAGTATTGAACAGGATGTCACACCGTATTATAAAATAAAGGACGAAATTAGTGACTTAAAGGGGGTGTTAATGAAAAATCATCAAATACTCATTCCAAGGAGCCTCCGTGAAATAGTCTTAAATAAAATCCATGAGGGCCACATGGGCGTTCAAAGATGTCAAAATTTGGCAAGACATTGATAATACTGTGTCAAATTGTGAAGTTTGTTTGAGACACCAGAACTCCAACACTAGACCAGAACTTATGCCACATGAGGTTGTAGATATACCCTGGTATAAAGTGGGGTGCGATCTTTTTGAGTTTCGTGGAAAGATTTACCTTCTGGTAGTTGATTACTACTCAAAGTTTGTTGAAATTGAATTGCTGAGTAATGGTTACAGTGCATCTCATGTAATATGTAGATTAAAGTCAATATTATCAAGACACGGTATACCATATATTTTTATGTCCGATAATGGACCGCCCTTTAATTCTAAAGAATTCGAACTTTTTTGTAAAGACTGGGGAATGGATCATGTGACTTCGAGCCCGTATTTGGCTAGATCAAATGGTCTAGCTGAAAGAACAGTCCAAACTGTAAAACGATTTCTTGTTAAATCCTTGGAAAGCAATTCGGATCCTTATATTGCCTTATTACACTATCGTACAACACCCAAGGGTGATCTTCCAAGTCCTTCCGAATTGTTGATGTCACGCACTTTGCGTACTAGAGTTCCTATGATGATAGATAACTTAAAACCAAAGTTAGTAAACACTAAGAAATACAAAGAAAAAATTAAATCAAAATTAGCCAAATGTACTGAATATTATAATAGAAGATCGAGGAAATATGAATCGGTTAATGAGGGCGATAAGATCTTATTTAAAAAGACACCTACTGGTTGTTGGCTGAATGGTGAAATAGTTGAAATTTGTAGGGAACCGAGGTCTTATGTGATTTTGGATGGTAATGGTTCCCTTTTTAGAAGAAATTTGGAACATATTAGGATGCAAAGTAGTGATACAACACCTAATGGTAATAGTGAAAATCTTGAAATTGAGTGTCAAAAACAGGATAATGAAAATGAAAAGGAGGTAGTTCAGGAGAATATAGGAGTTGATTGTAAGGATGGTCAGTATGTAACACGCAAAGGTAGAATTATCAAAAAACCAAGAAAACTTGATTTGTAACATTTTAAGCTATAGTTTTATTAAATTTTTTATTGATATTTATTATTAATATTTTTTGTATTCTTTATTATTTGTAAAGGGAGATGTTGTATAGTTATTATCATTAAACTTGAATTTCCTAAATAATAGATGTGAGTAAATAAAGAACTCACTTCTAATAAGTATTTTAAATGTGAAAGACGTCTTTTATTGATTTAATTATTTTATATTAAATATAAAACAGCATTAAACACGATTTCAACATGATGCATAGGTTGGGGAACTTTATTCTTATTTAGAATATTGTGCACTGACCTTACGACATAACCTTCCACCTCTATGGCACTTTTTATCTCCTCAGTCAATGGCCTTTATAATGACAATCAAACCTTTAGCACTTTTTAGTTGATACGTATAATAGCTCTTATTATCTGCATCGAGACGACTTGCGATTAGGCGATAATTCTTCTCAGTATGGGCTTGGATCTTCGTTTCTTGTATCTGTCCTCTTCGTACAGAACCCACATAGAAATTTTCTTTGCCAACGAGTTGGGACAGCATATTTACAATGATGTTTGTTCGCGCAAGTAGATTGGTGGGGGTTTTGCTCCCTTACAGTGGGTTCGACATTTTCATTATCCGGGGTAGCAAGGACAGAAAATCTATTTTCACTTACCGATGTTGCAGCTACTTGATGAGAACCTTTATATTGCTTGGCGGTTCGCTCTTGTTGTGAAGACTTAGGACTCGCCTTCCTCTTTGTTATGGTTATGTACCGATCCATACCAGTTTGGACGCGTTTAGATACAGTACCTGGTTCTTTTTCTTGTGCTATTTTTTGTGTATTATTTGTTTCTTTAGTTTTATTTGTTGAATTCGTTGTTTCTGTAGCAGATATATCTATATTTGCTGATAATGAACGCGTTCGGTCAATTGGCCTGGCGGTTAAAAAAGCACTGTCATCTTTTTTTTTATTATTTATATTGTTTGTTGCATTATTAGCATTTGTGTAAGAAAAAGAGTAATAAGCATTGTTGTTATTACCTTTTGTATTTTTTTCGTTAATGTTTGGTGCGCTCATGCACTCACTATTAATTGTTTAAACAGGTTTAACCATGCACTTTGTTATTGTTTTTTTTATCACACACTATATTATAATGCTTTTTATTTTTTGTTATTTATTTTGTTGTTGTTACTATCTGTTAACTGTGTCTCTGCACTTGTTCAATTTTTAAAATAAAAAAAGTCACCTTAAATGAATATAAATTATGCGCTTAAAGTGAAGTACGTCTTTACTCAAACGAAGTAGAACATGGTACTACATTCATTTCGGGCATAACGGTACATCTCGAAAAATAAGGGAGGGCAGATTTGAGTTCGGAGCCACAGGTCACATAATAAACAACGTTCAGTTGTGGAGCAACAAAAAACATGTAGACCTGTGTAATAATTTAAACATGAATAATAATAATAAAATAAATAATTATTTGTTTGTATAAAAAAGTCAAAACTATTCTTTTTGTTTGTATGATTGTATTCCATACAAAAAATTATGTTTAGAGATCCATTATTCAAAATCTCAATATGAATAAAGTTCATATTTTACTAATTATCACTATAATTTGGCCATATAATTCCGATGTTTTAGTATCATCACTGCTATTTATGTGAACATTTGCAATATTAGGTGTTGTTGTGTTTCCAACAAAAATTTACTATTTTAACCCGTTTTTAATGTGGAGTAAAGTATTAACTGAATGTGAAGACAGCAGATACATTCAGTTAACATTTTTGGACTTGAACAAACTCATTGCTAAAAAACGGGCTCATCTTTTCCATTTGATAGTGTTGTATTTAAATTGACACTTGAACAAATTTCGTGCAATTGTGTATTTTATTATTTTAAATTAAGATTTAGAGTCACCGAAATCAAAATAAATCACCAAAAATTAAAATAAAAAAATGTTGCGCGTCAAAATTTTAAAAAAATCACTAAAAACACTGATAAAGGCTTACTCCGAGAGTAAGTGATTTGATAGTCCCAATATGATGAGAAAATTACCCATTCATTCATCACTCGTTCGTTTCAAAACTCAGCTTGGTGGGTATATGTCTGCCCATGTTATTAAGGGATGTAATGCGGGAAACGCGTGAGGTCGCGATGGGGAAACGGTTGTTTGTCAGTGGTCAAATATTCGCTGGGCTTGTAGCATGAAGCGAGGTTGGTGTTCATCATGGTCCATATGCCACATATTGGTGCAGCTTTATCGAAACAAGCCTTATGAAGCATAGCAACGCACAAAAGCAATTGTACATAAGTCTCGGAGGCCTTCATTGTTGCTACGCTTGGCGACTGCCACAGTCACTATTACAAAAATAAGTTATATCTCTACTACTGTTACTTCCTCCCATAATTGAGAGTTGCATTGGAGTGACGCATCTCTAAATCCATTAAACATTTACCATATTTTGAACGTAATTTGAATGTGTCTCTATTGACCGCAGCGTTGTCACACAATGTTTTGCTTCAATCGTTAGCGAGCGACCATCACCTGCCACAAAGTTGTCGACTAATTCTTCTTCATCTTCGTTGTCCGATTCACAGATTCTTTTTGGTTTTATTTACATAAAAAACATATGATACGTTTTAACGTTTCTGTAATGTTAAGTTTACGTTGCTGTTCCATTCTATTTACCTTCCGTTCTAGTCGGCTAACAAGGCCTTTAAATTTCCAACTACAATAATTTGAGCTATATTTTAGGTTATTTTGAGCGTTTTTATATTTTCTAGTCTTTATTGATCTGGCCGGTTTCTTAATTGACTTATTAATTGATGTGAAGACATTCGTTCTAGAGTGTTCACTTGTTTTTAATCTAATCAATATCGGCAAGAGTGCAACAATCATCAAAATAAAATTATTACGAAATTAAATAAATACTTCAACGGTCTCTAAGACAAAAAAAGACTCACAACGAAAACAACAAAGTGGCACTAAAAAAACTTGTCAACTTTAATTGATCAATAATAATTTGCAATCTACGATTAATTGTACAACAGTTGCCCTTCTCACACGAAACGTAATTGTTTAGTTTTGCAGACGCAAGAAAAAAAAATAATTCAAATTCTAAACTCAACTGGTCACACAATTTTAAAGAAGCAATTTGTGTTAACTAAACAAACAACAAGTAAGAGAGATCAGTAGGCAGACTCTTTGAAAAATAATGAGCGACTTAGAAGTAGTGGAAGTCGACGAACCAGTTGAGGTTGAAATCAGCAAAAAGAGAAAACTTGTGCGCACTGATGTTTTAGCCATGGCGGTGTCTGGCATTTGTGCGGTCTTAATCGCCGTCATTCTTTATAGTTTAGTAATGTATTTCGTTGGATCAGCTCACGATGTAAGCTTAACTTAAATATTAACCATCGACTTTAATTAAATACTGCCATGAGTGTCACTAACCCCGTTTGAAATACTAACAACATTTTTAAAATTTTTTATTACATTTTGTGTGAATACGAGTAGCTATTTAAGCAAACAAAAAATTGCTCAAGGCAAACAAAAATAAAAATATTTTTAATTCAATGAAAATGAGTGTTGTTTTGGTTTGTAACTTAAAAAGAAAAGTTATATTAAAAAAATATATATAAAGTGATCAGTTCATAAAATCGTGGGAAGCCAAATAATAAATAATAAAAAAAGTAATGGAAAACTTAAATTTTGTAATTCTACTTGTAATATGACCCAGACAAAATAAAAATGTGATAAATGGCAGAAAAAATGAATATTTCTGCGGTGATAGTTTTTTAAGCAAAAAAAAATCACGGCGGCAATAGACTGGTGCGCTTAATTTCAGCCCTATCTGTGTGACAGAGTTATTGTAACCGGACCTTTCGGATCCCTCGTCATGCATTACTTTCATATTCAAAAGAGTTTTTGATATACATATATTTAAGATGTAGAGCATATGTGTAATAATGAGGGGCATTATTCATTTCCAGTTTCTAACGCAATGACGTAATTAGGAGTGTTATCGGGAAGTTTAAGAATTAGCTTTATAAAATATCTGTGTAGTATGTCTACTTCATCAAAACACAAGTATCCCCAAATTTGTGCGCCATAGGATTGGATAGACCTACACACCGCCAAAAATAAATTTCCATTTTGCTTTTAGAGACATCGTACTTTCCAACAAAATCGTTCCAAGTTACGTTTAAATATATCTTAGCATCTTCGTTTTTCTGAATAACGTGTTTTCCAAAATTGAGTGTTGGTGTTAGCAGCATTCCTAGGTATTTCTACTCGTTTACTATTCTTATGTTTTCTCCGTTGAAGGTCCACTTCTCATTTAAGGCTATTTTACCTCCCTTAAGAAACACCATTATTTCAGATTTAGTAAGATTTTTTTTGCAGTACTGTTCTAGCTTGTGTATCATTTTTTGCAATATGTCTCTATTATCTGCTAGTAATACAATATCATATGCATGCATTAAGACTCTAATATTAATATCGTCTATAAATAGTCCACCTTCAAGATACTCGTGAAGATCATTTAGATATAATGCAAACAAGAGTGGTGGCAGCAAGCAGCCTTGTTTAACACCTGAACGTGTTTCAAAATAATGTGATTAAAATATATAAAAAAAATCGAATTGCACCACAAATGGGGAATTCACCAAAAAAAAATCTTTAAATTTAGGCAAAAATTTTAATTAGTCTAAAAATAAAATAACGAAATTTCACCATAGTTTGGAAATTCACCATAAAACCAAACTTTAGTCGAAAAATTGCAAAAATAACAACATTTTCCAAAAAAATCTGAGTTTTTGCTAAATTTTACAGAATTATATAAAAAATTTCAATTTCGCTACAAATCGAGAATTCACCAAAAAATTTTAAAATTTAAACAAATTTTAAAATCATTAAAATTACCCATTTTACCAAAATGCTAAATAAAACAGAAAAAAAATTCAACTCAATTAAGGAATTCGGAAAAATTTAAACATTTTCCACAAAACCAAACTATAGTCTAAGAATGTAAAATTACTAAAATATCAAAATTGTCAAAAAAAAAGCAGCCCCAGAAAACCGGAACTGCATCAAAACATTACGAACAATTTAAAATTTGGCAAAATTTGATATTCATCAATACTTCGAATTAAGCAAACTAATTGTAAAAATGCAGTTTCAGCAAAACTCTAAATATTAAAATTTTACTATAAGAAAAATTATACTATAAGCCTAATTTCGCTAATATCTACAGTTCACCAACAAAATCGAGAATTTATAAAAAATTAATAAGCAGTCAGAGAAAAGAAAAACACACTGATAGAAAATGTTTATATTAAGTCGAAAGGAGACTAAAGTCGAAGGCTAAAATAAAATATCTCTGACAATCCTTTGCACCGGGAAAAATCTTTAGCATATTTTTAGTAGTTCATACTTTTCTGAAGGGTATATAAGTTTCGGCACAGCCCAAAATAGCTCTCTTACTTGTTTGGTCTTAATTTATCTTTTGTACAGCTTTGAAACAGAACTTCGTACACAATCTAGTTTGTCATTACAACTACTATGGATTTGGAGCAGTAATTTGCCAAAATGTATTTATTTAAATTAAATATAAGTTTACGCTTGTTGACGTGAGGATCATTTCTAACAACAAGAACATGTTTGCAAATCAGAACATATTCAGCTGTCAGTTACCTTTTACGACATATTTTTTGGAACGAGTTTCCGCCATCCCTTGTCTAGTTTGGATCTGAATGAAAAATGACACTGATGGTGGCTCATAGCCGAAACCTAACCAAACTTGAGAAGGGATGAGGGAAATTTGTTTCAAAAATCTCCAATAAATCACCCTGTCGGAATTTCATTTCATACTTTTATGTAAAAATATAGTTGGAAACGAAATTAAATCGGTGTTAAATAAATTATTTCTGCACAGAATTTACGTACCGCAAAGGGAAAAAGCTAGTGCGAAATTATGTTCTTTCTACATACAAACATAGCTGTTTAACAAAGCATTTTTCGTTGTTCGCTATATTTATGTAAATACCTTAAAGATTGGTACAAAATTCTTACAACCCAGAATATATTTTTTTGATATTAATATTTTGACAATAAATAATTTATTCAAAATTGTATAAAAGACAAAGGCTTTAAAAAAGTTCTTTTCATCTAATGATTTAGTCGGTCCAGTGTGATGGACTAATTAACTCTATTACCAAAAGCTCTGGTACGCTGAAATTGTGCCATAAAAATTTGCGACTTCATACATATATGTATGCGTTCTAGACCTAGGAGTTGTTGAATTACTTATAGTATTTTCACACCTGAGCCTTTTTTGGGAATTAAATTAAATTAAATTGAGTTATAAAATTCGGTGTTCACATATATGCAATTTACCACTTGTTCATGCCTTTTTACGAACAAAAGTTCCAATTACCAGCAAAGAAAGAGATAGTTAAATTGGAAGCAATAAGATTTGTTGCCCCTTTTATAAAATCGTGGTAATGTTGTTGTACGTTGTCTAGTCTAGTTATGGGTCTAGTTCGTGATCTATTATATTTAATGTGTTAATTTTACAGAAATTTCTGCTCACCCACCTAACAGACTTCAAAAGAGTTGAATTGTGAATTTGATTTAATTTGTGGTGTAATGACGTACTAAGTACTCAATTAATTAAATGAATTCTTGTATGGTAAATTGAGCATTATTACGCCTTAATTGCGTTAATTTCATAGTTGCGCAATTAAGGCTCATGTTTGAATTAAATCAAAATAGGTATCTTAACATTAAAAATAGAGATCCAAATTCTTTGAAATTTGGTATTTAATGACAAAAAATACTCTAATCTTGCACTGATGATTTTTTGACGATGAAGGGTATGTTTCTGTATCACAATCGAGCGGTCGTCTAGAGAATTCATATAAAAAACAAAATTTTTTGTTGTTAATTTCTATCCAAATTTTCCAGACGAATCGCTTGGTTGTGTTACAGAAAGTTTGGACGATTTTGACAGTTTTGTTTCCTCAAAATTTGACTATTTGCTACCAATCTCATCTGGAAACTATGTGTGAGTATCTCCATGCTGACAACAAAGTTTACTGCAGTAACTAATGGAAATTACAATGTTGTTGTGATGTCATTGGTTGATAAGAACTTCTTTTCTATGTAACATTATTTTGGCGGAAAAATATTAACGCTGATGATAGTTTATTTTTTTTTAAATCGATTGATTTTACCATTACTTGTTAAGGAAATTAAAAAAAAAATATTTTTATTTTATTAAAACAGCAGTACCGTTTGCTATAAAGCAGGGTTTTTTTTTTTAATTTCGGCTTAAAGTAAAATTTCTGCCATTTTATACAACTCGCCTAAAGTTGAATCAAGCCAAAACATTTGTTTAATGGTGAATAAATACAATGGAGTCTTATCAAAATCGGTAAATCACTCACAAAGTGATTTTCAATCGTTAAATAGAATAACCAAAATTTGGTTGTAGGGCATTGTGCACCAATCTGGAATAAATAACTACCCCTTCTATGATTAGAGTACATATATTTTATTTTTTTCATGATCAAAACGGAAATTTCAAAAAAAATATTATATGTTTGTTTTTAGGTCCCTCTTAAACCGGATCAAATTATGAATCGCACATTTACCATTGATCATGAAGCCAATACGTTTTTAATGGATGGCAAACCCTTTCGCTATGTGTCCGGATCATTTCATTATTTTCGTGCTGTACCCGATGCTTGGTCCAAAAGATTAAGAACTATGAGAGCGGCTGGCTTGAATGTAGTTGATACGTAAGATTAAAACTAGAATCCTATAAACTCTCAAGGCAATAATTAACTTTAAACAGGTACGTGGAATGGTCTCTGCATAATCCTCACGAGAATGTCTACGAGTGGTCAGGTATAGCTGATATCGAGAAATTTATTGAACTCACCCAGAAGGAAGGTTTTTATGTTATTTTACGTCCCGGTCCCTATATTTGTGCGGAGAGAGATAATGTAAGTATTTCATACTATAGGTGGTTAAAAAAGACTTAGTAAAAGACGAAGTTGAGTGGTTTTACTGTAAGAATGGGCGACATTATTTAATTTTTTTGTACTACTTATTGAAAATGATATGAATGAAGAAAGTGCCGCCATTGTTACTGATCATTTAGATTGCAATTTTAAACGTTTCGACGAAAAGTATGAGTGATAAATTCTAGTAACTTTATCGATTAAGTATTTACAGAGCCCGTGTCTTCTTCTGGAAATCACTTCGAAACCGCACAGGGCACACTTACAGTTGTATCGTTTTGTAACACAAACATAGAACTGTTCCTTGATTGTGATTCTGTCTCAATTTACCACGTATAGTTTTTTTTTTTTGGAATAAGTTTTTTTTTTTTGTTTAATTTTGCGTATGGAGAAGGACTAATAAGCCTTCTCCTCTCAATGACAAACATTTGTATATTAGCTGATGCCTGGTGCGATTTTTTGTTAACACGTCTGCTAAGAAAGCAACGATAACCTAGCAACGACGGAAGCAAGGGGATTTTAACACGTTTTTGGGAATTATAGGCAATAATATAAGTTGGTCCAATCATAATGCACTCGCGAGATAATAACGGACTTCTTGTGGCCAGAAATTGAGGATATGGACCAGGACGACATGATGGTGCCACTTGCCATACACCCAACGAAACGATGGCTCTTTTGCGCGAGAAATTTACAGGCCGTGTATCTCACGCCGTGTCGATCACGTCATGTGATTTGACACCGTTCATGTGATTTGACACCGTTAGGCTTCTGTCTTTGGGGTTAAGAAGTTATGGACAGCTGATGCCAATGATGGAAATGCTTTGCTCTTATAATATTATGCATTTTAAGCGTACAAAATTACTAAAACAAAATTTATTTGAGAAAGTAGGCACCATTAATATTTAAAGATGATCAAATGTAGTTTTTTGCGTTCCAGAAATTTCGGACCACTTTGGCGTATTCAGAGAGTAATTTTCTTTTTGCTCTCAATAGTCCGGACTGTTTTGATACGCACCTGGAACAGACCTAATGTATATGATCTAAAATAAAAAAAATTAAAATTATTTTTTTTTTGGAGAAAAATCAATTTAATATGTAAATATATAAAAGCAATACATTGTCGGTTTCCTTATTTTGTAGAAACAAGGCAGTGTCATGGTATAGCCTATGTGCCATGTGAAGGCACGTCATTCACAGATTCTAAAACGCTCACCGTGCAAATAATTCGCTGACCAGTTTTTTAAACTAGTAGTTTTATTGGCATTGCGACTCCGACTGCGGCATTCACGACGTTTGTAAAGTGATCCATAGCTGCTTGTATATCAGCAAATTTTCTCACTGCGATGTTAGGTGATAAGTGAGTGAACACACATATTTTATATTTCAACTATTTCGTGTTTTTATTTGGATATGAAATATGGATTTCAGGTTTAGTAGCAAAACTGTCGGGTAAAGCAAAAATTGTAGGTGTAGCAGATAGATCATAGGATGAACTAACTAATAGTTGATTACGTTTGATGCTTCTTTACGAAAACAAAATCAATATGATCTGGCTACTTATTGAAGGCTGTGGGCTTTTATCGCCAGATACGACGTCTGGCTTGTTTGCTTGAAGTGTACTACACAGCTATTTCCCTCCAAGACCCAGGAGTCTTGAGTCCCAAGATGTGTGTTTCGTATTGTAATCGCCAGCTGCAATAAACTTATGCTCTCGTATAGCAAATAATCTAGCAAATTGATGGTGTTCGATATTGTGACTGCGAGGAAAATATACGGGCGAGGCTGCACTTTTACAGACGTACCTTTTTTTTCCGTACGTTTTTTCAGACTATAATGGTAGTGCCACATGCCCCTGAGTATTTGGGGTAATATATAAAAAACTCATTAATTATAAAGCAGTTTTTTAGAGTGAAACGATAAATCAATGCTTTCGCTAAACACTTTGAGAAGGTGTTGATGTGAGAAAGTCCCTGCACCTGATCGTGTTACAGGCTCAATGATAAGAATTCTGCTTTTAGAACATTATTTATATTTTTTACCACTCTGCGAGTCTGCAATTGTTACGTTCCCGAAACAGGAAAGACCTAACTCAGATTACATAATGCGGTCCCAACACCCTTCTCTCAATTTCATCACAGCGGTTTAAAAAATTCCTTGTATTGTTTATCTTAATAAAAAAAAATTATTATTGCACACCATCAGTTTGGTTTTTAAGCAAGGCATATCATTATTGAGCAAGTCCACAGCGATAAGACCGGCATTTGAAAATAAGTAATACTGCTCTATTTATGGACATGTCCAAGGTATTCTCTAAAGTCTGGCATGATGAGCTGCTCACGAAAATAATAAGTTCTACCTGAAAACCCCCAAAAGCTTCATAAAAGCTATTTGACATATAAAATGTTGAAGGTAAGGTCAAAGCACCAATTTTTCAAGAATGGGAAAACCTCTGCAGGAGTCCATCAAGGTAGTATTCTAAGGCCACTATTATATATGGTCTAGACAGCGACTGTGCCAAAATGCCCCAGTACATATACGCCAACGTTTGCAGACGACAATGCATTTATAAGTGTTAATACAGATCCGAAGGTAGCAGCCCTACAACTTTAGTCTCATAATTATATGACAGAGGACTGGCTAAAAAAGTGGAGGATAAAGGTAAATCCATCGAAATGTGCAGTTTGTCCTGAGAAGACAAAACTATCCACCTACATATAAGAAACGCCACTGTTCCAGCGAAAACCCACGTAAATTATTTGGGTAACCACTTAAATCGACGCCTAACTTGGTCCTGCGATATTGAGACGAAAATAACGGCAATAAAACTTTTACCGAATCAACTACTCTGGCTTTGCAAAATTTGTTTATACAAATCCATTATAAAGACAAGGTGGTTATATGACATTCAGCTGTGGGGTAGCGCTTGCGCATGCAACATCGCAAAATTAGAAACAAGATAAGTTCGGGCTTTACAACTTTTGGTCTGTGCCCCTTGTTATTTAAGAAATGAAAATATTTATAAAAATCTAAAAGTTCTCACTATCCAGTAGGAACTAAAAGCATACTCCTGGAAATATGTAATTGATAATAATTAACAAATAATATTTTAGGGATAACGATTGTAAAATTCTCTTCAGAGGTTCAATGAAATAAATTTAAAGTTTAAAACAAAGAATGTGATTCTACAGCGCTCACCAAAACCGAATACGTCCTTGAAAACACTAGGCCAGAAGTCACTTTCGGTGTATATGGCTTACACCAGATTGGATTTGAATAGATTTAACGGCGACTCGTGGATGATACGTTGCTGCTCAAACATAACTCTAAGGCATATGTCTTGGATATCCGATGGCTATGGGGGAACCAGCCCCTGAGACTTATTTTAGGCTTGCTTCTGGCATATAAGAATATTCGAGCTTCGAATAATAACAAGCCGATTCTACCACGAGGATGAGTAGCCGCTCGGTTTGGCTATTACTTTATATTAAGCTCAAATCGCGGAAATATTTTCATGCATAATCGATCTCATGGTGCATTCCACGTCGGTAATCGTACGACTGGAGTTTAGATATTCTTTAAACTTTCCTTCATGGTCCAAAATTATAGTTTTCGGCGATAAATTTTACACTGCGTTGAAGTTCAGGGAAGGGTAGTCTGGCCACTATTGACAGCCAGTAGGCAACAGATAGATTTAGATTTATTTAATATATTTCAGGTTCCTGGGGAGTAAGGACTTCAAAATGTTGAAATTGTACTGACAGTTTCCGTCGTTTGATGCATAAATTTTGAACCCCAATGTTTATTATATTACATTTCTACTCATTTCAAATTAAACTTAACTTTATTTTCGTATTTTAGGGTGGTCTACCGCACTGGCTTTTTGGAAAGTACCCCGGCATACAATTGCGTACCAGTGATGCCAATTATCTACATGAAGTATCTGTCTGGTATAAAAAACTCTTGCCCAGAATGCAGCGATTTTTTTATGGGAATGGTGGCCCCATTATAATGGTTCAGGTGGAAAATGAATATGGCAGTTTTAGTGCTTGTGATCGTAATTATTTGAATTGGTTACGAGACGAAACGAGAAAATATGTCGGCGATAAGGCTTTACTGTTTACAACGGACATTCCAAATGAGCGGATCAAATGTGGCAAAATTGAAGGAGTATTTGCCACAACCGATTTTGGCATAGATCGAAGTCAGTAAGAGCAAAAAAACTAAAGAAAAACTTAAAAACAATTAGTTTTGTTACAGTAAACGAAATCGATAAAATGTGGAGTATTTTAAGATCTGTACAACCTACAGGACCTTTGGTGAATTCTGAGTTTTATCCGGGTTGGTTAACACACTGGCAAGAACCCAATCAAAGACGTGAGGCACATGCAGTTGCTGAGGCCTTAAGGTTTGAAAATTCTTTAGATGGAAAGATTTTGTTGTGGTTATTTAAATAATTATTCATGTTCTTAGAACAATTCTGGCCTCCAATGCCAGCGTAAATTTTTACATGTTTTTCGGAGGCACTAATTTCGGCTTTACGGCTGGCGCCAATGATTTCGGCGACTTCAATTATGTACCCGACATCACTTCCTATGATTATGATGCAGTCATGGATGAACCGGGTAATATAACCCAGAAATTCGAACTGGTACGTGAAGTCATTGCAGAGTATTTCGAATTACCTAAAGTGGTGGCTATAAGAGAGCAATCATATGCTTATGGCCAAGTTAATATGAGACAGGTAATGAATTTACTTTCCAATGAAGGTCGTGCTACAATGGCGAATGTACCTGGCTTGATGTCAAAAAGACCTAAAACGTTTGAACAGTTGGACCAATATTCTGGCTTAGTTTTATATGAAACCAGTTTGTTGGGCATCGATATCAATGCTTGCCTACTGACCGTATACGACTTAAGAGATCGTGCTCTTGTTTATGTGGATCAAGAACTTATGGGTGTTTTGTCAAGGCAAAATGGTAATTTTTCTTTACTTTTGAATAAAACCTCTGGCTCAAAATTACAAATACTCGTGGAAAATCAGGGACGTATTAATTTCAATATAGCCAATGACACTAAAGGTATATTGGGGGCGGTAATCCTGCAAAAGACTAAGAGTGCAAAAGCAACTCTTTTAGAAAACTGGTTAAACACTGGCTATCCCCTGGAAGAACCTCATATATCGAATTTGTTAAACAGCATTTATAAGAATTATACTTCTGCAGAATTTAAGCCAGATGAAAACAATTTATTGACAAATGGCCCCACGGTGTATTATGGTGAATTTGTGGTCAAAGACGTTCATCACACTTTTTTTAATCCCACAGGTTGGGGCAAAGGTGTGGCTTATGTAAATGGTTTTAATTTGGGCCGTTATTGGGCCGCAGTTGGCCCACAATTGACTCTCTATGTGCCTCAAGAAATTGTACATTCCGGTCCTAATTCATTGCTGCTCATAGAATACGAACAAACCAATCGTGTCAGCAAGGATTTGGATCCTTATGTGACTTTGGATGATAAACCTCAACTAGATAAGTAAGATTTTAATTGTATTGCGAAGAAAAAAATAAAGAAATATATTAACTATCATTCGCGTGGACTTTTAAAAATTTTCTTTTTGATTTGCTTTCTCGGAGCGAAACCATAAGAAGAGTTGTGCGTAAGTATCACCTGTGAGTTGTTATTCGGGTTGCATCTTATATTACTTTCAGACATGCACCTTAATTATGTCAATTAAATGTTCAATTGGGTTATAATATTTGGTGTTCACACATATGCAATTAGGCTTAGTTAAATAACATTTGATAGCTCAAAATGTTTTCATAAGCCGATAATGATGTTTGAAACAAAGTGCATTCATGTGTCATGCCTTTTTACATACAAAACTTTCAATTACCACCATAATAAGAAAGATATGGATAAATTGGAATAAGAATTGTTGTCCCTTTTATATAATCGTAGTAATGCTGTTTGTAAGTTGTGGTGTCTAGTTAGTGTTTTTCTGCTCACTAAACGACCTTCACCAGAGTTGCATTGTAAGTTTAATTCAATTTATGGTGTAATTGCTCAATTTATTAACTAAATGCATGTATGATAAATTGAGCTCAATTAAAGCCTTCATTGGGCAATTGCGAAGGTTTCGCATGTCTAAACATGCGATTATTTATGTTGTACTCAAAATAAAAACTTATAATATTTCTTTAAGTTTCATATTGCCATCATATTTTATTTAATTTCAATTATTTTTTTTTATTACAAATAGTACTTTCTTTTTTTATAAATTTGGTAAAAATTGTGTAAATGCATTTGATTATAATATATTGTCATATATAAATTTGTTTATCATATGTATTTATATTTAGTTTTATTTTTTTCCTGCTGATATAGAAATACAACAAACGACTTCAACGGCATTTCCCTAAAAATTTCAATTGATCTGCCATTTTAAAGAAAGAGAAACAATAAAATTGGGGGAAAAAGCCTCCTTTGCGACCAGCGAAATGCGGATACTAGAAGAGTCTCGCTTTCTCGCCAACAAACAAACTTAATAATATAAAAAATAAAAAACAAGTCACGATAAATAGGAGAATTTTAATTAAATATAAATACTATGAATTTGAGCCGGAAATAAAAATTGTTCGCTTAATTATTCGAAACTGCAGTTTGACAGTTTGTTTAAATAAATAATAGGTTCATTCGAGTACTTTTTTAGTAGAGTTTAGTAACTGAGTAAATTTTTCAATTTACTCTCCCAAAATAAATTTTGTCCAAAAAGTACGCGAATGGAAATTTAGTAAAATTTATCCAACAGATGATTGAAAATGAATACAGTGTTGTAAAAAATGTATTCCTTTGACTACTCGACTCTTTTTGTTCTTCGTACTCGGTACAGCACAATTTATTGTCTACAATTATTACGAAAAAAAAAACGTAACTTGTGTTTCTTTATAAGTTTTTTTTTAGCAGATTTTGCAATTGCTCATCGAACTGTCATTTTACGCTCTCAAACTGTGTTCTCATCTACTAAACTTTGTGTACTCGAACGCAATTTAGTAAAGTTTAGGCATAATTATTGATAATTATTGGGTTCTCGAACGAAGCTAATATAACAAAAATATTATTTTATCAAAAATAATTCCCACCAAGTGTTTTAAACAAAATAAGAAAGAATAGCAAATGCACCTTGGCCTACTCTGCCGGTGATGTCGTGTATTGTGTTACTACTCCTGATGCTTATACGACTAATTTGGAATACAGGCAATAAGTTTTTGTATCTATTTCATTTTAAGAAAATATTGTTTGGCGAATTTCGTTACAATTGCTCATTAAGCGAAAAATCTTTCGCGCAATGGGACATATAGGACTAACTCACGTTCATGTAATTTATGCCAAAACTTGCTACAACTTTTTTTAGACCCCGTCAATGCTAAAGATATGAGAATTGAGAAGACATGCCCACATCAGAGCAAAGAATAACACAATTTGGCAAGTTTTGACTGTGTCGTAAAATGCGTCGAGCTAAATCCAATCTAATACCACTTCACTTCAAGCAATTGTTGGTCCATCTGTCTTTCATTACAATAAACGACAATACCGCCTGACTGACCAGCACATCTGGTTTTACGAAGAGAAATTGATTTCAAAAGCACAGCAGTTTTTTCGGTTTTCTACCAATTGTGCACAAATTGCATTACTGTTTCAAAGTTACGATCGTGAATATCTTCCAGCAGTATCACTTGTTCTTCCATTCCCTGCATTCGGTCTGCACTTACTTGTACACATGGTTCGCGTTGGGTTTATCAGCTCTTTGAACTGAGCGCTCTTTTTAATTCACCTCACTTGACTAAATTAGTTCGCTGAGTTAGTTCAATAGCTCAGCAGTGTAATTTGTGTAAGTAGTTCATGTGTTAGTAGCTCCTGGGACAGTAGCTAATTTGCCAGTATAATTGTTCTTAAACGGCTCTTGGCCAGAGCTGTTTGTAATAGAAGTACTACAATAAGAAAGAAGAGAAAAAAGAAACTAGAACAACGTAGTACTGAGCTGTAACCAAAAAGCATAAACTATATTTAATATTCCAACATGTCAAGTTTGGTTTGGAGACAAGCCGGTTTCGACTATGCGCCAACTTCAGTGTGATATATTGTTGTAAAAGCGATGAGCGGCTCAGTTAATTCAATTGTGTGAATAGTCCAATTGACCTAGTTCGTTAATAAAATACACAACTCTACAACTAATTAAGCTTCTCCAAGAACCAATGTTAATACTTTTCCTTTTATATGTAATACGCCCTATCAGATTTTTATTATTTAATGTTACTGGTGCTAGATTTTTCTAATTCTCCTAAAACGATTCAAAAGCTGTCGTTTTAGGTTTTTTTTGGATATAGACAACATGCACTAAATCTACTAGAAAATAGAAACTAGATCGATAGATTTTAACAGACTCCAAAGTTCAACTCTCTCCTTTGGCACATGATCCTTTCTAGATCCCACACAAATGTAAAAAACAATGATAGAAAAGCTTAAAATGTATGCTACTGATTGGCAGCGTCTGAGGTACGAAGACAGGTGACAAAAGTCCTCTCGATTGCTTAACAGTCAACGCGATAATTCTCACACTTAGATTAAACACCAAAGGAATTTTATATATTATGGCTATTAAGAATATTATTTGTTTAGAGTTATTATATTATTTTTGTATAGTCAGAATAGTTTGTTTGTGGTTAAAATTTTGATAAAAATTGTATTATGCAACTCAACCATATTGCAATTTTCTAAGTCAACCAATTAAGGTATAAAACTCAAAATGGAATAAAAAAATGAACTACGAATTACATTGGATGATTTCTTTTTGACGACCTCGAAGTGTTTGCTTTAATTTATATCAATAAAATATATTATTAAAGGCCCTTTCACACTATTAGATTTAGTAAAACGACTTGTCGAAAATTCAAATAAATATCGATTGAATCTTATAAAAAATACGGAGGGAAATTTGACAACCGTATGCATGGCT
Source organism: Phania funesta (assembly GCA_963932375.1). NCBI lineage: Eukaryota > Metazoa > Arthropoda > Insecta > Diptera > Tachinidae > Phania > Phania funesta. Next base: position 83,277,609 of record OZ010653.1, read on the forward strand.
CTCACTGTTCTTCGATAAATTTCTAGAACTTTATCAGGGTTGCATTTTTACGGAAGTGCCATAGCCTAAACAAAAAATGTAATGAGAATATTCTACTTTTTATTATTTTTTTCAATAGTCAGACTGATTATAATTAAATTTTTCTCTGCAAAGATCTGAAATTTAGTTCACTGCCGCTGTTTCCTTTTTTACAATTCGATATTCGCCACACAATCTTAAATATTTAGTTTATCGTTAATTAATTCTAGATATTTAAACTTATTACGTTTTACATAGAAATTTAAGTATGTAATGATTATGCTAGAGTAAGTGTTTAAAAAATTTAATATGAAATAACTATAAAATAAATACAACTTATTAACGAGACAGAGAGTTGGGGATTAAGAGCTTATCGTCATTGTAATATCTAATAAATACTTAGAAGAACTTTAAAAATTAATAAAACGGAAAGGTGTTTAACAAGTTGATGTGCACAATTTTCAATTGAATCACAAAAATGGAGATCCTTAAACTAAAAGTTAAAAACTAAAAGTATCGCTTACGGAACGACTAAAACGATATGATTGTATTCTGATTTTGTTATTTTTATCTTTCCGATATTTGCATTCGGTTGTTTGGCTGTATTAAGTGAATGTTGGTTTCAAGTTGTGGGTTATTTCTTTTTTATTTTACAATTGTTTTAATTATTTTGAGGTAGTTACTTACTCTGTACCAGTGCTAGTACAATTTGTAAGATTCACAGCTCAAACACAATTGGCACCACAACCACCGTCGACAATGAATTTACATGTATGTTGTAAGGAAAGCAAAATGCCATCATATTGGAGCCTTTCTTTCTCTGATGATCCTATCATCTGGGATATATAGGGAGTCTCAGTAAGAGACTCGCCGATCCTATAAATATATTGCTTCATGCGGGGAGTGTCAGGCACCGCCGCCCTGCTGAAGCCACAAATCGTCCAATTTCATATTCTTATTACTTTTTTCGGCGACACTCTCGTTCAAAGTTCTTTTTTTTCTGAACCAAAAATTCTGGAAAGTGTGCGAGCGATGTTAACATAATGATGTAAAAAAGTTATTCTTATTGATACACCCTATATTTCAAAAAACTGGCGATGATACGTGTTTAAAATAAATCAGTTAAATACTTCTATTGTACCGCTGACAGTCACTTATTTATAATTCTCCGTTCGTTCTTTTATTGTGGTTGACGCCAGTGGTGCCAATTGTAATAGGGCTATCTAAATATGTCACCATTCGATTAGACGAGTACTGGAACAGAGTTACGAGTATTATTATTTCAAATAAAAAAATTAAACTTAGAAATAAATACGTCGAAACTATTAAATTGAAATTATAAAAATATTTTTTTTGTTTGTAGTTATGAATTAGTATTCGTCTGTGGTAAATGTCGATAATGATTATGACTAGTGTGTATTGCAGTATTTTGATTTTTATAGTGATGCAAAAAACGAGGGTCGTGTCATAAGTAACCGTATTTTAGTTTTATATATGTCCTGAATTAATTAGCAGAAAAGTAAGTGAACAATTTCTTATAATTACTTATCATAAAACCCTCGTTCCAAAATGCTTAAAGTTAATTATATTTTCGTTTTACCGTATAAAAATGTGTAAATTGTTTATCATTATTCTTTTCTATTTTTAATTTAAATTATTTACAAAACTAATCGCACGCAGTGTTCAGTTGCTTATTTAGGCAATTGTAGTTGTTCCATTATCAGCAGTACAAAATTTATCAGCCATTAATGCTAGAACTTTCTCTAATTTCGAATGCCGGTCATCGGCAGTAGCACAAGCACCTTTACTACCCCATAAAAATTTTATGTGAAATTCGGTTCTGAAAAAAAAAAAATACAAATTTTTTTAAACAAATCAAATTATTAAAGTTTTTGATCTGGTGTTTAGTAAAAGTGCACTTTTCGGCAAAAACTATTTCTAAGTATTAAAAAGTACTAATTCTGTTTAATGTAGTGAAATTAATTCATAAGAATCAAAAATGTTTCCGCGAACAAGTTTAAATAAACGTGTGATCGTTTTTCGACTCACAGAAACGCCCAATCTAGCTCACAAGCAGCATGTCCGTAACCATACCAACTCTTTCATGACAAATTTTAATCTAAATACAATTTTTCTAAACTCAATGTGGTTTTTTTTAATTTTATTAAAATGCAACACTTAAAGTAATAAAATTTAATTGAAAAACAAGTTGGGAAATAAAATTCAGCACGTTTTAAATTTATTACAAATGGATTTGTTGTTCACTCGCAGACGTTGCCTTACGACGACATAAAAACTAAAATTGTATATAAACGGGGTCCATAAAGGCCAGATAGACAATACCAACTGCTTGGCAAGTTTAATATAGATGGCACGCAATTAAAAGACTTAATATTCGATGACTCTGATACAAAGATCGCGCTAAATTTTAGTGATGGGCAAATAGTAAGTTTGATTCTTGATTTGATATTCCGACAGGGTGTTTTGATGTAGAGTTTTGGAACTAATTTCCGTCATCCCTTGTCAAGTTTGGTTTGGAGACAAACCGGTTTCGGTTATGTGCCATCTTCAGTGTCATTTTTCGTTCTCCTATGTGCCATCTTCAGTGTCAATTTTCGTTCTGCGAAAAGAACGAAAAATGACAGAGTATATCAAAACAATGCAATCGCTTACTGAAATTAACTGTCACGTTGTCGGAACGTATTAAATTGTATAAAATAGATTTTGACGGCGCCGTTAAGTGACATTCGTAAGGCAGTGATGGCACTCATATGAATAAAATACCATTGCGGCACATTTGCCCATTTTCGGTACATTGAAATTTATACCATTTTGGTTCAGAAAAGTACGAATTAAATAATGATAATTGATTAATAATAATAATTTTAATAATAAGGAAAATAATAATAACAACAATAATAATTTTAATAATAGAAAAAAATAGTTGCAATATGAACAACAAAAACAAATAATAATAATGATAATAATAATAATTATTAAAATAATAATAGCAAAATCAATGATAAGAATAGTTTTAATAATAAAAATAATAATATAATAAAAATATTAATTATAATAATAAAAATAATAATAATAAAAATAATAATAATATAAATGATAATAATAAATATAATAATAAGGAAAATAATAATAACTTTAATAATAGAAATAAATAATAACAACAAAAACAAACAATAATAATGATAATAAAAATAATAACAACAACGATAGCAATAATTTTAATAATAAAAATAGTAATTACAACAAATAATGAAAACAATAATAATAAATAAATATAATGTATAAATTACAATGTAAAAGACTTTATATCCCTCGAAGTCAATTTAATACTTTTGCCAATTGCACACGTACGAAAATAATTTAACATTGCCCATCACTATGCCGAAAAGCTCAACACTGTTCTGAACAGCAGACAATGTTTACAATTGTTTAATTTCTTGTTATTTTTTATTTAATTTAAATTAAAGTTTATTTATTAAATAAAAAGAAATGGATGACGAAAAACTAATTTTGCTTGTGCAGGCAAATGAGTGCCTGTATAATAACAACTTCATTGGATTTAAGTTGGCAGAAAGAAAAGAGGTGTAATGCTGCACAATGCTTTGTTTTTGTTTATTTTATTGACGTCTGTAACGTTTGTAAAGTTTCTATAACTACATACATACATATACGACCGTACGTTAAAGTAAGTTAAGTTTTTCTTACATCTACGTTCGCATTACGAGGCTTGACGATACTGGTGTTCCATACATTAATTACCCTGGGGGAAATCTGAGTAATTTTGTCTCGACGCACTTGACCCGTGACTTGTGAAAAGCTCTAGAACAAAATGTAATGTTTCGTGATAGGTGAAAACAGTTTATATCTTTTAACTATGCAATTACATATTTTTATTCACGCAAACTATCTATTCAGTAACCTGCTGTACAATTTCGAAGTGAAAGATATAAATTTGACAGGTCCCTTTCATCCCTATCCCTAAAGATCCAGTCATGTGGCCAGTTCCGTTCCCTTTAAGGTAACTTTTTTACACGTATAAAGTGCTATTCCAGGGAATGGAGATGCTAGCATAACTTGCGCCCGGTGCATAACACCTTTCGGTAGTTTTATTTAGCATTTGGACTCACTCGTAATAAATGACATGAAAAGAATAATAGATTGAAGAACAAGAAATATAATACGGCTTTTCTTCTTTAAAACTAAATATCGATCTTTTTTGCCAGAATTTAATTCAAGCGTTCTTTTTAATTTCTAATATAAAAAAAATTAATATTTTTTATTTGTGTATCATATGGGCGAAACATGCACGAACGTGATTTTACCCAAACGAAGGGTAAAGTGTGTGCAAATTTATAATAAATATATATTTTATAATATCAAGGTCCAGTCCCGAAAAATGAAGTGAAAAGTATAAAAAATAAATTAAATGACTATAAATCAGACATAGCAAATAAGACAGTGTTTTATTACTAGATTTGAATTTAGCCAATTATAATTTTTGCTACTTGAAATAAACAACACCGATCGTGATTAATTATTACTGTATTTCCCTGTATTTACTTGGGATAGTTTTGCTACAATTTATAAAATCCAAGTTTTTATGATACATATATGGCTTATTTTATTCGTAATATATGTAGTTTTAGTATTAATTATAAAAAGCCGACAAATTTTGCTCTCAAAAATTTTTTTATGAGCTTTTGAAGAACAACATTTCTTTAATTTTTTTCGCTACTAATTTCAAGATAACTTTGAAACTGTTCAACATACAAAAAATCGAGTTATCTGTTCTTGAGTTATAGTGAAATGAACTAGTGTAGCCGTCCTATTAAGGGGGTCATATTTGCCACGCCCATTTAAAAAATTGTGCGTGATAGAAAAAAAACTGAAACTAGATTTTGATTATTATTGAAGTTTTTTACTCGAGGGTGCCAAATTAGTTAAGGGCCTAAATGATTAATCGTATTGAAAATTTACTAAGAAAACAACAATTTTAAAATAATTTATCAAAGCTACGAATTCTTGCTAAAACCGATATTACACCAGAAAAAAACAATATCGTTCAACATTATTGTTTGACGTAACTTTATCGAACAATAATTATTAATATTTAGTAGTTTAATTGTTAGGCTTGAGTTCGCTATTTACTCATTCTGTTTTGTTTGATAAGATAACTTTGAATAAAAGTTCAAGTTTTTATTAGACAGCAGAATAGAATGCATTTTCTATGCTGATACGCTCGTTTTCAACATTTCTTATGTCTTTGTACTAATTTTGTGTCCACTGTAAACATAATCTATTTAACCCAATAATCAAGGGAAATGGAATATGAGAATGAATTATTGTAAAATTTTATTTTTCCTTGGGTTAGAACGAGGTTTACACCACTCGAACTTTTTGTAAATTTTTTGCCTCAGCCAACAATTGGTCAGCAATGAAAAATTTTAAACATTTACTGATCCAAATATTCGAAAATTAAAAAAAGTTGTATCTACTACCAAATTAAAATCCCACAAAAAGTTTAAATTTTAGCAACACAAGGAAAAGCATTGCGAAATCGAAATTTAAAAAAATATATAATTTTACAAAAAAAAACATTTAAATATTTGAATAAATCTGAAATTCTGAAAAAATATTAAAAGTAAAAAAAAATAACAACTATTAAATATAAATTTTACGAATCGAATCAAAATGGACATTTTACTTCAAATCTATATACATATAATTCGAAAAAATTTTTAACAAACCACAAAAACAAAATAAAAAAAATCAATTACCGAAAGTATAAACTACATTTACCAAAAAAACCAAATATCGCGAAAAGATAATATTGAATTTCATTTTCACCACGAAAATCACCAAAAATATCAAATATCCGTGAAGAGTAGAAATTTCACCTAAAAATATATCTAAACAGTGGACATTTTACAACAAGAAAAATAAATAAAATTTCATTTCATGTCGAGAATTTAAGAAAAAATAAAATATTTACTAATAAGAAGCAAATAATTTAAAACTGGTTAAAAAGATATATTTTACCAAAACCGAATATTAAAATGAAAAACCGTAATACCACGAAATTTGCTAGAAAATCGGATACTTTCAGATATCGAAAATTCATTAGACAACCAGAAGGTTGCAAAAACAAAACAAAAATTACCACAAAAAAAGAAATTTTAAAAACCCGCAATTTCTCATACGTCAATAGTTTAAGAGTCGAAAGACGATGCATTGAGCGAAATTTTATGTAAGTGGTTTTATAATAAACAGTTGCACATTTACTTATATACATACAGGATTGCGCTAAATTATTAACCCTATCGGAAGATGGTATAATTTTTTCAAATGGCGTTGCACGTCAACCATGTTTGACAATTGTGAACAAGATAGCTGCAGTATACAAACAGACAAGCAATGGAGCACTCACTATACCTTACAAGAGTGTGGAATAATTGTGTGGATCTTTTGTTAGAAAAAGTCAAGTATTCATATCTACCAACTGTGAAAAAGTTGCCCACTTTAAAAAAAAATAGCCTGGAAATTTTTCATTTCTATATACCTTCAACCCTTTAGATTAAATTTTGATATTGCGTTGTAGCATTGTGGCATATAAATGCCTGTCTCTTATTGGCAATAACTGACTAATGACATTCGGCGCTCTGGTTAAAATATTCAGAAAGTAAAGAAACGCAAGTAGAGAAGAGTTCGGGAAATTAATTTCATCACAAATACTTTGTGCACAACAATTAAAATCGGGTAAATAAAATATGATTAATTGCAATTCGATTAAAAACTAATTTATTATTCTAAAATCAAAAATAATGTTATCGATGAGTTTAAGCCTTGTTAATGGGCCATTCCACAGAAGCAAGGAAATACCACATACAAATTTTTTATTGTAGATTGATGATTAACTGATTATTTTCTGTTTCGCAAAAGTCTCAAGAATAAAGAAACTATTTTGCAATTGGCTTGCGTACTCGTCTAGTCAGCAGAAATCTGTGATCAAACTTGTCACGTCATGCCAGCTGATTTCTAGCTGGTGTATAAATTGCATTACTCTATTTACACCTGAGTTAAAATATTGGACTACATTTTATTTGACAGTTATAATAGGTAACTACATATTTGGAGGCAATCAGCTATTATAGGTAATGAGAAGTTATCGTAATACAAGAAATTTCATAGTAAAAATTAGTTGTCGATCACGTAATGCAAAACATGGTAAACGCTTAAGATTTACATTAATAATAATAAATTCTAATAAATGGTTCAGAGTCTAAACATCCAAAGTCAATTCAGTTCTTGAAAACCTAACGTTACGTACGGGAGACAAAAGTAAATACGATTGCAATGACATCTTCAGTGATTCTAAGTGTGCATGTTCTGACAACACTGTGAAGAAACAACTAATAGCTCATTTGGTCTGAAGATACAGGGAAATTGAAATTGCTTTGTCTCCATAGATGAATATTCGAGTTAAAGAACATAATCTCAATTCCGCTTTTCCACCCTGCTGACTTAAAACAAGGAACGTGAATTATTGGTAATTATGAAAGATCATATTATCATGGTTAAAGTGTATGTACGAGTATGTAAAGTGCGACTAATGGTGCCAACAACTGCACCAAAACATTTCGAGCGACCGATGCAATTAGACTGTATTTGGTATAAAATCTAAGTTCTTAAAACAATATTGTCATTTGTTGTAGTAAACAGCAAAGGTCTCTTTAAATGTGATGCTTTGAAACTAGCCAAATGTAAGTTTTTCTGTTAGGCTGTAATGATTTCTGGCCGAAGTGTTCTTCTGATAACTTTATAATAGCCTAAGATTTATACTGAATATATAAATAGTTATCATTGAAGAATAAAAAGCACATGTTTAATTAATAGTGTGCTCACACATGCCTTAATTTAGGCAAATACATTTTAAATTGAGTTGTGAAATTTAGTGTTCACACATATGCAAATGAGCTTATTCAGTTAGCACTTGATGGTGGAAAATATTTTCACATCCCGTCCTTGATAATTGATAAAAGGTGTAATCATGTGTTTTACGTAAAACTATTCCTAATTACCACCATAATATGAAAGAGGTTGGTAAATTGGTAACAATAAGATTTGTTGTTCGCCTTTTATATAAAATCATGGTAATGTTGTTCTAAGTTTTAGGATATAGTTAGTGGTCTATTACATTTATTGTATTCATTTTACAAATCCTCTGCTAATTTTATTCAATTTGCGGTGTAATTAAGTAACAAATGCTCAATTTTTTATTTTTTTAATCGGGCAAATGAGTTCAATTAAAGTCTTAATTGCGTAATACCCCTAATTGCGTAATAAGGCTCATGTCTGAACATACTATAAATATCCTAACTTAATTATTAACAACTCCCGACCCGTACGTCAAAAAACATGCAAAGAATTGCCAGTGCTATATTTTAACAAGTCCCATATGTGACGGTGGAATGGCCCTTATCTATAATTTTCAGACAGGGCTTTTGTCATTAATGCTCGTATTGAAAAGATATTCTTAAATAACTAGAAACATCCAAAGGTCCAATAATAAACTCACTTTCGAAAGTTAATTTTTTCTTTGGGCTTAAATAATAATGTTCTTCATTAATGGCATTAATTCAATGATTTAACTCACCTAAATGCATCGCTTAATAACTCATCCAATCTCGAGACAGATTCTTCTAAAATCATTTTCGAATTTTTACGATACAGTTTTAAGTTGTTCAAAAAGTTGCGCGACGCATCCAAATGGGCATAGTTAATATACATTCCAAAATCATCGGCCTTACTCTCCCACGATGTTATGCACATGTTGTACAAGGATGATTTTTCACTCGTGTTATTAAAATTCAAAATGTCAATAACGGGGCGATCCTTAAGCAGGGCATATAACAAAACATGTGGAACTGTGGTGTTGGGAGCTTGTGGATTCGAGCATTCATTCATGCTTATTAAGGTGGGTCTCAGTTTGGCCTCAAACATAAAAGCATCATCAGTATACTTTTGTCGCAGTAAATGCCAAGCGGAACTAAGTTTTTGGATCTAGAAGAAACTCGACAGCGATTAGAAGCCTGAAAGTAAGATTATTAATTTAAAAAACTTACCTGAGGCATACACAATCCCAACATTATCGTGGAAAATCCAAAAAGATTTCCTAGAGCAGTTTTAGTCTCCACGGCTACTTGTATCCATTTGCTTAGAATTTCGGCTCGATCTAAATCTGTTTGACAAGTCAGAATGGTGACGGCCACCATAAGCTTCATACATTGTGTACGCTCAATCAAATCATTGCGAAAGAGTTTGCCCTGAGGCAAAGTCAACATTTCTACGCCCGAACAATCTAAGACGTTAAATTCATTGTCAGCGTCAGCCTCAGGCTCTACTTTGGGCTCCTCAATTAAAAGTGCTATGTCTATACGCGTTATGTGTTCGGCTAACATTTTCGGACCAGTCTCCAAGAGCATAATTTTAAATGTATTCAAAGCATCACCATCCAAAGGCTTATTTTCGCAAGATGGCAAGAGAAGTGTGCTAAAGTTCTCGACATCGAACTTGGAAATCTGAATTTGGGAATAAAGAAATAAGTCGATATTCTAAAATTAGACAGGTTAAAATATTGTTCTTACCGATTTAAATTCTGGTATCTCTAAAGTAAATAGCTGATCCTCTGCGGCCTCTACATCAAACTCACTCAAACTTTTCAATGTAACTGAGGATATGGAAGTGGTCATAAAACGAGGATTTTTAATAACCACACCGCGGTGTGTTATAAATTCATTTACGTCGCCAGGCATGGAATCTCCAGAACCATTACCCGAATCCGAGCCACTTAACTGATAAATACCAGCCATGCCTGGCTGCCTCTGCAAAGGATATTGTTGTTCCAAAACTGATCCTTCCTTGTTAGCACGCATAAAACTACTGGCTTGGCCCCCATTACGATTTGGTTTTGGTGGTGGGCTAGGCGGTTTTTCGGGTAACTCCGGGATTTTACTTATTTCCAAACTAGAAAACATGCTGCCCGTGGAATCAACAATAAAATCTCTAGCTAAACTTGAAGTGCGATTAAGATTGTTGCGAAAAGCGTTGGTAGCTGGTCGTGGCAATGAATGCGTGGTGAATTTCACGTGATTATCCACAATATCATTGACAGTGCAGCGTGCTATGGTCTGGAAGCCATTGGTGGGAATTTTACCGTGCATATTAAGATTTTCTAGGTGCAGTTGAGTTTCACTAGGTGAACTGCAAATACTATTGCTCTTCTCAAATTGGTTGAAACGTCTGATGGCATCAAGGCGATAGCCATGACCATTGGCTTGATTTAGTTGATGCATAGAGCCACCATTTCCTATATTCTCCATGCCTGAACTACCACAACCTCCACCAACTTGTGTAGTACCATCAGCACTGTTGCTAGCCTCAGCATTTTTAATATTAGACACCACCATTGCCTGGGCTGGGGTTAAACTTTGGGAACGCTGTTTCTTAGAGGGCAGTCTTGGAGCTGTGCTAAGTTTTCCACGCGGTGGTGAAGACATAGGGCTTTGTTGTTGCATAATTGGTTGACCAATAGCTGCAGGCAGAGACTGTTGATGTTGCAATATGCCATGTGATAACTGTTGTTGATTAATGCCCAAGCCGGTCATGCCGCTAAAGCGGAAACCAGCATTAGAAGCCAAAGGGGAATTTAAAGGACTTGGCCCTCTTAAGCCAGCCAACATTTGACTATGCAACTGATTTCCGACAATCTTATGACCATAAAAGGACAATGGATAAGTACGATTACAGGGATATTGTATGCGAGCTCCCGACGCCAAAGAAATGGGTTTTCCTGGTAATGAGATTGAAGGTTCCTAAAGTGTCTTGTCTTTTGAAAATACAAAAACTTACCGCAGCCCACATAGAAAGTTATAAGATCGGGAATAGCATCGAAGGCATCCTCTTCAAATTGATATTGTATACGTTCGTAAACGGTTTCGGGTTGCACCAAAATCTAGAATTTCAAAAATATTTTCTCGCAATACAAAATTTCTATGCAGTGCCGGATTTGATATTACAAACCTTATTAATAACAAAATGTAACACCGCCGTCTTGGTGCGACATGTCAAAACATAATTATCCGGTTGTGATGTACAGTCTCTGATTAGAAAATCTCCTTCTCGCTGCACAATTTCCTCAGCACGCTGCCGCGGCAAAGGACCATGATACCAGGCATGGGAACGTAAATCTCGGGAATCTAAACTAAGTTCCCATTCTAAGGCTTTCTTAAGAGCCAAAGCTTCCTGTTGTTCATTGGTTGGTGGAAAAACGGCGCCCATCAGGGTTGATGGCTGGTTGAAGGAACCCGAGTTATAAGAATCATTATCCATGATGACGTCTGTGGTATTTGAGTCGCAATCCTTTGTGGGATTTGTGGAGCTTCTGTGACAAGGTTTTAGTTCTTCATCTCTAAAATTAGTTCAAAAGTATTTGAAGAAAAGAAACATTTGTTGGATTATATAATAAGGATTTCTAATTTTTGAGATTGGAGAATGGTAAAAATTACTCAACCGATAGAGCCGCTTTACAAACATTTGAGTTTTTTAACTGTGTCAACCAAGTTATTGCAAATATGTATTTAAGTGGTTTGCATGAAACCTCTCTCCAGGTTTGAAGAACAAAAAGTTAGGTTTATTCATTTCAACCCTTATTACGAAAGCTGTGGCATTGTTAGTTGGTAGAATTAAGCTACAGATACCTTACTACATGTTATAAAATTTTTTTTATTAAAAACTCTGGCGATTCGTGCTTCCTTTTGCCTTGACAAAGTGCAGTCGATTTAATGACCATTTGCTATGATTACGGTGGTGCAGTTCACTCGTAACTCGATAAGTCAGATCAGATAGTAAAGAAGATTTACTTGAACTTTGGAGAGAAAATGGCGCAACAAATCGCGAATTTTAGAATAAAATTTTTCTCAAACTCTTCATTCAACTAACAAGGCACCTACTGACTATTTCTCTTGCAGCCAAGACTCAAGTAAATATTTTTTGGAAGACGTCTTGAGATGATTGGGGGGATGCATAACTCGAATAGATTGGAGAATCAACCTATAAAATGGGAGATCGAAAATCGAAGACCCCTACAATGAATGCCACTGAATAATTTTAACCACTCTCACTTAGTTAAGAGTTCCAACTACTTTTTGTTTGGAAAGTAATTTATTGTAGCCTCGTTTCCACAAGAAAGTCTACATTAAATTAAGCTACACTCCTGATAAGGGCGTAACAAGATGGTGCTTGCACATGAACTATTTTTTGAAACTTTGGACCCGAAACAGCATTTTTGAACTTTTATCAATCTGTCTGCCTGTTAGAACACGCACTGCACAAAAAAACTGGATAAATTTTGATAAAGGTAATTTAGAACTTGTGTTAACACATTTGTATATACAACTAGTTTCCAGATAAGAAAAACATAAAAATATCTTTACAGAGTAGAAAATCCTTGCCACCTGCCTGGCCTGCTACATGGAAAACTATACGGAATCCCATTCATTGGTCCAAGTATGGTACAGAACATAAACCTTGCGACTTAGGAGAAATATTAGGTAATTTCTATAGGGAGGACCCATCCTCTGTGCCATCTCATGTTCATCCTAAATACACGAATGGTTTTGAAAATAAGCCGCACGAAATTCGAAGGGAAATTAATATTAACTACCCATTTCCATTATCTTAAGAATTTTTCTTGAATAAGAACTTAGTGCTCCAAATACCCCGCACCGAATTTGAACACTTTCGCTGTCAAGTTCAAATTCTTGAGATAAAGAGAAAGTATTAATTTAATACATGAGGGGGGAATAGTCGACGCTCCTACTCCTTTATACATTGTGGGAACGCATTTGATTTTTAAGTTAACACGCATACAATTTGAAGACTCACATTTGCAGTTCTTCAGATACGGGGAAATTAAGGCGCATGGTAGCGCGCCAGGCCAAGTTCAGGCCTAAAGCACGCAGTTTGCATATTACGCGAAACCATTCGCGCTTTGCTTCCTGTAATCATGAGACAATGAAACTTGAAACTGAGATATGAAGGTGTAAAAAGTGATAATTTTGGTACATATTCACTGACTCACGGACTTACTAATCAATATTATAGGACACTTCCACTGTAGCTAGAGAGCTAAAATTTGGTTTACAGGTAGGCCAAACTAGCAAGTTACCTTGAAATGGGATGGTATTGTACATATGAAAAACTTGGTCCTCATTTTGATCTCAGTACTTTACGACCGAAATTTTTGGATATTTTCATATTTTGGCCTTATTTTCATATTTATGTTTTTGTGCAGATTTATATTTGCTCTGTGTGGAACATAATCTTATAGCCACTCCTATTCCTTTAGGATTTTTCCCAGAAATACACTTGGTTTTAAAGTGGCCCGAACACTTGTTGAAGGTAGGTTAGATATATTGAAATTAATGTTAATTCTTTCTAGAATATCAAAACGACCAGCCAAGTCGTTTGGCTTTCGATAAGGTACAAACATACGGTTACATTTTTAGCTATGTATGTAAGTACGATACGTTTTACCGAGGAAAAATATACTCCAAATCCTCGTAAATTTTGAATAAATAATATCAAGTATTTGATAACTACACAATCCATATATATTTTAAATTATTAAATATTATTTCCTTAGGGCAGGGGAACGTAGCACACCGGGTTTCAGCTGGTAAAATTAAAACTTCATAATAATTGAAAACAATAGAAAGTATTTTAAAAACCGCGGCTATTCTTTAATATTATTTTTTCTTAACAAGAAGGGTACTTTTATATTTAAGCTGACTGCAAAAAAAAAATCATAACCTTACTTTGTACAGAAATTATAATTTGTTTTCGTACCACCCTCATAATTTATGGGACACTAAGAGTAAGAAATGAAGTAGCAGGAGTATACATACGTGAATACAAACATATCTATAAGCAAAATTAAACATATATGTTAAGTAACATGAACAATTTAATATGAATCCAAATTTTAACTCAAACTTTAAAACACACAAGATAAGAAGAATAGCTTGGCACTTTCAACAATATGTTGAAACATTAATTCTTTAAATACATCCTTTTTTAACATTTAAGACAACTTACTAAAACCATATTATACTTTTTATTTAATAATCCTTTTGTGACATTAACTTCAACTCGTTGCACTTTTCTTTTAATATCGCACACACCTTAACTGATTTTCCTTTAGACATTTATAATTTTATTTAATAATTAATATCATTCCTTTATTTCTTGGTTTCATTAGCGGCCCAGCCCAATAAAATTTTTTTCCATGGCACTCTGTCTATATGTATTTTTTAAAATCCCTTTTTTTGCACCGCACATTCGATTCTTAGTTATTCCGCCTCAAACGACTTTTACTCTCCAACGTGTGTTTTCCATCTGTTTTGTGTGTATTTTTCTAGCCGCTTTATGCCGTACGAGAACTTTTTGTAGTAAAAAATTACTCTTTTGATTTCCTTCGACCCCTTCATAAAAGAGTACACTTTCTTGTACGAGCAAGTTTACTCCCCTAAACCAAATTAGACCTCTTGGCATCAGTACACGCAGAAAAATTTAAGGGTGTGAAAAAATATGAATGTTAGCATTCGTTAGTTATTCATTGTTAAGTAATTAGTTGTCCAATTTTTTTAGAAGCAGGATAAAAAGTGATTAAGTGTTCAGAACAATTTTAATTTGATTTCTGTTGTGAAATTCGTTACCAGTAGTATTTCACCTGAGCGAAAACTCGGCAGCCCTCGGCTTTATATGACTCTCTCCTCGTTTAAATGTTATTTTGCGCTATTCATTTCAATCAGTGTAATAAAACTAAATTGACTCGCCACTTGGCAAAATACGTTTGAAGAACTACTTGGTTTTAGTCATCACCCAAACTCTCTCGGCCTGGTATCATCTCACTCTACTCGTTACCACTCTACTCGTTACGTGTAATCAAGGCATAAGTCCTAATTTAGTAGGAGTCACTATCAGTATATCATCAGCAAATATCGCAAATAATTAATAAAACGAATATGTTATCCTAACATTTGAAGAAATTAGACAATTACCACTAATGCACCTTAAATAGTTCTTTAAATTCAAGTAAGTCTGACCTTAATGCTACAGTAGTATATTTGAACTTGGATATCCGATCTCTTTTTATAATATATGCATCGATTTTGATGAGAAAACCCGAAAAATCATTTACTTGTAGTTCCGAGACACTGATAAAGTTTGGAGAGTTAAAAAATGATAAGCGTTTTTATTGATTTGGTTTTATTAAGTTTATATAATATTTGTTTGTGGCTAAATGAGCAAAGGTTAATTGATATGGTTTGTTTTTCGCTGACTTGATCAACAGCTATTTTCAGTCGGTCAAAAATATTTTGTCTTGAACATAATTGTGGAACAATTAGTTAAACAACAACAACAATTAATTAAAAAACTTTTAAAGAGTTTTTTATAATTTTTTTTTTAAATAAAAAAAGTTTTTAAAATTCAAAGTAGCTGAAGTGAAAGACAAAGCGTTTGGGATAACGAAAAGAAGGCCGATTTTAAATGACATATGCTAAATGGTTATATGGGACTGTAAATCCCAATATTGAGTAGTTCATCTAAATGGTGACCACAAATATAATTTACTGAAGCAAGTGAAAGAACAAAACGGAGAAAAATAGAAGGAACTCGTCACCAATTACCAGATATGAGACCGTCAAGTTATATCGAACGAATTATTCGAGGAAATTTAACAGAAAATAAACAAACCGAAATGCCCTGAATAGTTTACTTGTAAGCACTGACCCTTTTTATGCAAAGAAATCACTAGGCTTAATTACAGTTACCACTAAAAGCTGCATTCTGGACTTAAACCGTTTGTTTTTCTAACTCGGTCGCCATCTCAATAATAGCGTTATGGTTATATTTCTTCCACACGGGGTAGTTGCCATTTGTCCGAAGCACAAATTGAATAAAAGGTAACTGAAACTTACAGTCAATTTCTACTAGAGTGATTGTGTAAATGTTGCCATATATCTTATAGAAATGAGACTTGCCGTAGCGCCGCATACCAGTACCCGTGCGGCAGCATTGCATTACATGACATAATACCAGCATAAAGGAAATCAAGAAAATTGGTTCACTCGTACATGATGAGATCCAAGATAAAAATTTTTAGAGGAATTAGTCGTACATATAGCCAACTATCAGCAAATAGGCTTGGAGCTCTGCAAGGGACCGATATCTAATGTCATCGCTGAACAATCGACATCGATGACAAGCGTACGTTGCTCCCGTTTGCCTGAAGTACGCTCTTCCTCCTGATCGTGAAATCTCAAAAAGCTTTTTTTCCATGCAAAATGGCGAACCCTGAAAACAACCCGCACAAAAAGGTAAATATGCAAATACTGTCAAGTTCCTATCCACAAATTTTAGCTGAGATCAAAATCAAGAGCAGGTTCTTGATATGTACTATACCATCGCATTTCTAGGCAACCTACTAGCTTGGAGAATTTTTTCGTAATTCTTTCCCAAACTAGTAATGGAAAAAAATGGCCAGGCTCATTTTTATCTCACCTGAAATTTTTTTAATATAAACTTGTCCTTATTTTCAAATTTATGTTACTATGCGGATGTCACTGCTTTTTTACAAGTTATTTTTTTATTTAAATATACATATACTATGTACGTTTGGCTTATACCAAATTTCAGGTCTTTACCTACAGTGGAATACCCTAGGCCCTCTAGATAAAAAGTTTACTTTTTGCAATTTTTCTTATTACTTATTCCCTAAAGCCTATTTGTACACCGAATTTCAGCCCTCTGTCTATAGTGGAAGTAATAATGATGAGTTAGCCAGTGTAAAGTAAGCACTTATTACACATTCAAATTTCGGAAAGCTTGGGTTGCTCCTGTATGTAGAGCCGTAATGTTTTAAGTGTCCTTGTTTGATTAACTCAAATAAAGTTATGTGGGGTGTAAAAACACAGCGAATAGTTTCGTGTAATATACACACTGTATTTATAGGCCTAAAATTGGCGTGCGCCAGCTTGAATTTCTTCGCTCGTGCGTTACAAATATCAGCATATCCAATACTTAATTCTAATAAAACTTTATCTTCTTTAATTTCTTCCAGTGTAGGAAACACTTTCTTTATTTATACGTTTTTCTTGTCATCTTTTTCAACCCTCTGTGTTGATTACACTTTGCCGGATTAAAACTCATGTAGAAATTGTAAAAAGAGAGAAATCAATTGTAAGAGCTCTTGAGGTAAATTATTATTTAACAATTTTTCCCACGCATGCGCAGATCTTTGTTATTATTTATTTCATTATTTATTTTATTGCTGACAGCCAGCAGCAGCGCTATTGTTACCATCAACAATTGTGAAATGGGGTGTGTTCAATATCAGAAGAACTGAAGTGTGCGGGTACTACCAATTCCTTCGATGCAGGCTTTGAATTCTATACATTTATTGTTTTGAACACACTTACGAGTTGTTAAGATTCTGAAGACCGTTACATTTGAATTAAGAAACAAAAGCGATGAATGATTGGCAAAAGAAAGAATTTGAAATGTTTAAGAATTAACACAAACAATTATTTAAGCAACCCAGTGAACATTGTTTGTCGAATTCGAACGACTTATATGGAATTATATGTCCGTTGTAGGTCAGACAATATACCGAAAGCAATATGTTAACTGAAGAAATTCAAAATTATATCAGAGTTGTCGAAAATAGAAAATATGAAGACCCGCCTGACGAGACTGTCCTGTCTTACATTAATCGGTTGATGTTTTCGAAAATGTGCAAAAATGACTAAACGAAAAAATGTTTTTGCCTTAGTCTGACCAGAGGTCTAATTACCGCTTTTGATATCGAGCTAATTAGATTGACAAATTTTATTTTGGGATTACGGCATTCGATATCGAACAAAAATAGCGAGTCATTTAACGTGTGTTCTCAAGCCAAAATTGTTCGATAACAAAATATCAATCGCAAATCAAACAAAAGAAACAAACAAGTTTTGAAAAACGTAAGTGTAATTAATTATTATTATAATTTCAGGACAAGCGTGAAAATATAAATTCAAAACAAAAACTATTTTCCGTATTTTTATTAGTGGTCTTTATTTATGAGTATTGGTAGAAATAATGTCCAAACACCCTACTTTTAGCAAACAAAAACCCCCTTATTATAGGAATAGAACGTTGCTCTTATCCCGCATATGTGTCGCAATACACAACAAAGCATGTTCATCTTCTGACTCCAACGAAGATAAATATGGAAGCGGTAATTAGACCCTACAAAATATTTATTAGGAGCAAACAACAAAACAGCTGATTTTGGGAAAATAAAATGATTTGGAAGTAAACATAATTGTTTCCAATGTAAACATAGTGTGACTCCACTCAATGGAAAATATTTGACTCTTTTTCGGGCAAATAAATATTTGAACTTACAAAAGAGAAATTTTGATGTCGACATAAATGTTCCCTTTGAATAAACCAACAAAATAATTGTGTTTAATTGTGTGTGTGTGTTAACATGAAATCACTTACATTGTTACAGTTGCATTGCCAGGAAAATGTGGTTTGTCCACTAGACTTTTCGTATTTGATGTTGTTGTAACGCGTTGATAGGAATTTCGTTTGAGAATTGAACTTTCCATCACATTTATGGCTGGACAAGAGTTTTTGCGTCTTTCCAATGGTGATGAAATTTGTCTTGATACTGATTTATTTTTAACAGAAGAAACGTGAATTAAGAAGTTAAAAAAATTGATTTAGAGTAATTAAAAATTGTGGTCATACGCACTGTTATCAATATTCATAGAAATACGATGTTTAGCTTGAACTCTCACTAAACTGGACAACATTTTTAAACGATGTTCTTGTTCACGAACGCCTCTCAACCTTAATTCGGCATCATCTAGATCAAGAATATCCTCAACATAATTAAACATATTAAAGTTGGCTGGAAGAAAGTAACAAATTTATATTTTAAAATATATTGCAGGAATATTTCTGTAACAAATGGATCATTACAAGAAATTAAACACGATTATTCAAAAGATAACTCGATTCCTTTGTTAAACAATATTTCTAAAATATTCAAAATTAAATGAAGCTAATTTTCACTATACAAATTTCCGAAAAGACGTCCACAATTCATCATCGAATAGTGCGGATTTTGGGCTGTAGATACTACTTTAAAAATGGGGCTGGTGTGACTGCTACTGTAGATCAATATTGCGCAATGATAAGTCGTTCTCTCTGCCAAAGTTGGATGATATTAATGTGTGTGTAATGTGCTATTCGGCTCATAAAACAAAGTGTCGCGGTGATAAAATCAGGTCCCCGACATTATGCGATTGATGCCTTTGGATTTTCTTATTAGAAACCAAATACCCATGTCTGCAAAATCACATCCACACTTGCATTGAAAGTGGAGATTCATCACTGCATCGTCGTCACATTAATGTAAAGCTGTCAGGTTTTCCTCCTACATAAGCCAAGAGAATGGGGTAGCATGTAAATGGCTACTGTAAAAGTTGTCATAACGTGGCTTCTGTCCTACATTAGAGGACCGATACCAAACTCATCTCCACATCGGCGCAAGTCGAGCGATCACTCAACTCCTACTCTCTATACTAACCACTACTCTTCGAATCTGTACTCTTAAATATTTTTTTAAGTTCCCTTACCAACGGACCCACGTGGGCCTGCGTTAAGAGGCAACCTATTAATCTAACCTAACTATTCCTGCATAACTCTATTTCATATATTTTAGGCTTTACTTAAAAAAGGCTTTTCTATTTAAGTAACATTTAGCGTACAGCTGGAAAGTAGCTCTGGGTTGGAGAACAACTCACGCATCTTTAAGGCTTGTCCAACCGCAAAACCTTTGGGTTCTTCTATTAACTTTGTAACTTTTGTAATAAAAAATATAAGTTGCCACAAATATCACATTGCGTTTTTTTTAATGACGACCCTCAATCAGGCGCAAGTAATTCTAAAGTTATCAAAACTTATCGAAATTTTAAAAATGTTTTAAGCGTTTTTTTACAAAGAAAGTTTTGCCTTTAAGTTAAACATTTTAGATATTCAACTACGATTACGCTGTCAAAAAATTCCAAATGACTTAGAAGTAACCAAGCAGTCAGTTTCCTAAGTGGTCGCAGAGCTAAATAAGGATCTGGTGATCTAGTATTAACGAGAAAACACGCTAAAATTAATGGCGGAAAAAGGCTCATCTAAACAGGGTTGGAAGTGGCTAGGAGTGAACAATGTTCTCATCAATTTAGTACGTGAAGTTTAAGCAAACAAGACATTATTCATATTTGAAGTAAAGCGTCGGTCCAGAAAGAGAAAAACAAAAAAACATAGCTTCTTAGCTCAAAGATCGCCCTCCGCCCCACTTAAGCTGTATATGTACCAGCTTAAATTTTCAGTGGAGAACCTTACGAAGCAAATTTACTCAATAATGGATGAAGAAACATATACGCAAAAATCAACACGGTTGTGACATGATCACGACAACCATGTTATGCTTTCTACAACAATATAATGATGATTAGAAAACATTTTAAACGTTAATTTAGTTGCGATTAACAAGTTATTGCTTTCATTTAAACATTAAATAATTTGTAATCATAAAATTTGCAACATAGTTAAGTTGGACAATACAAAATATAAAAAAATAATATATTAACTCTAACCATAAAATGTTGTTAATAAAGGTGCCTAATTAAAGTGTGAGGATAGGTTGCTGAAGTGGTTTGCACGTTGACTATTAAGCATTCGATGACTTTAATCACCTTTGTTCGTACCTGAGTCGCTGCCGTTCAGTACCATAAATTTTTTCGCTTTCTATCGTTCTAAGAGAACCATAGTAATATTATCTTTAAAACATGTTTTTTTTACAACCATACAATTCCATCATTATATGTTGTTCTTAGATTATGGTTACCTCAACCATGTTTTTGCTTTGCATATACAATTCAGGCCTCTTGCGACGACGATGTTCCCAATACAGCAGTCAAAGAAAACGATTTACAAATGCGAGAGCTTCCATCTTCGTGAACTGGGCAGCTATGCTTAGCATCACGCAATGCCCAGTTCGGGCATTACAAAAACAATTTTAAAGAAAACTCTTTATTAACTAATTGAAACCTTAAATTTGAGTTTCTATTTAGTTTGTAGTTTTTCTTCCAACATACTTTCATAATGTTGCAGATCCAAAAATTGAAGCCATTCCTTTATCGACAATTTCGAATTCAACACCACAATTGTGTTGGCATCTTTGCGTCGCAATGTTGAATAACGAAAATTCCAATAAACGCTGCTGCGTCGATGGGCCACGCCGTTGCCTTGTGTGTTTTTTGTTTGGGTATTTCCCATTATTATATTTGATATTTTATTTATATCTAAAAAATTGATTTAAATTCCTCTTTGAAACACTACTAGTATTTTTTTAAAGAAATTTGCGAAAGAGGCGTATTTCGTAAATTTTGCCTCTACAACAAATCAAATAAAATTTTACTACTTTCACTTATGATCAGTTTTAATAGTTTGAAAATTTGGCGACAACTAAACATCATTGTCAATGCCACATTATGCAAAACCATTATTTCTTGGCGAGTATGCAGTTTATATAATTATTTTTTGTTTTATTCAAATGTATTCGTAGTATTATTTTACACTATTAACCCATTGAGCAGCGGAATATTTCTGTTTTCTGTTTTGGAAAATTATCTTTCCATTAATAATAACAGAACTCATAAGATTTATCGAATTTCTTTTATCAACTTAATTTTATTCTAGTTCTAGCAATGTCATTTTACAGGGAGAAAGGTTATGGTAAGGAAAATGTTACGAAAATCCATCGGGACTTAATTAAGAACGCTAGGAATGCAACGCGAGAAAGGTCCCGTATTTAATTCTAATACCATTCCATTGCAGGTTAGGTCAGGTAAAGTTTTCAAGCCGCTTTCTGCAAATCAGGTCTACGTGGGCCTCACGTTCAGTTCCTTATATTTCCTAAAAAGATGAAATGCAAGAGAAAGAATAGTAAATAAGTTAAAGGCACTGTAGCAGTAAACATATAGCAATGGACGAGAGAAGAGTCACAACGTAGTCACATGGCTTTAAGGCTTTATTATAGCCCATCAAGATCGTTAATAACTTTAAAGGGTGTACCTGTAATCTTGCGTTTTGTATTGGGTAGTACACGGCAAGCAGTGGGGGGATGTGGTTAGGGAAGCTCCTGTTATGTAGAGGGGAATTCAAAGTTTCAGTTACAATCAAGATGTGGAACCTTGATCACTTGGTTGTCATTGAAGGTTGCTATCATTCGCTGACAAAATTATAAACAATGACTGTAACCACCAGTGTTCATTTGATGACATAGCACACGCTTATACGGATGGAACTTGTGGTATTTAAACAAAATGTTTCTTACCGAAGATGCAGTAATGCCAAAGTTCAAGGCTCGCGTACTTAGCGAATGGTTGGTGCTCGACAACGTAGCGACGCCCACACGCTATACACTCTGAGGCGAACAAAGGGTTTTTGCTGGCCCTGGGAGTTTTTTCAGCAATGATCCCGTTCTGTTCACATTATGCATCTACCTTAATATTTTGGTAGGATCCAGAATCGGCCCAAGCTGCGGCATTGCAGTGATGGTGAAAGTTTTGTTGTGCTTGGGTCACGGACTCACCTTTAGCGTAAAACCATCTCATAATAAATGCCCTGTGCTCAAGGGCCCTCATTAAGTTTAATTGAAGCTTCCTTGGCAACCGCCATCCCTTTACAACTTGCCGCATACTACCTAATTCAAAAACATGCGATGCTCAGTAAACACCCTTTATCACTCAAAACTAACGATAATGTGTCGCTGAGGTGCATGTATAGTACAAGGTGGCCCAAAGTAAATACCCAATTTGCTTTGTCTATATCTTTTTCGTAAATGAAAATTAAATGGTCTTTTTTTAAGAATTTATTTCGACCTTTCGATCTTATTACATTATGTGTTGAAGATGATATCATTTAACTGGCCGCCGCCATTAATAATTACCATTTCGGCTAATTTTGTGGAATTTTTAATAGACTTTCGCAACGCTTTTGGCAATAAGTAATGAATTTCTTCACGGGTATTCTTTTTGTACCAGCCCGTGACTACAAAAAGCCCCACAGTGACGTCTAGTGAATAATGCCAGAAGGCGAAATCAAATGGTTTGGTCAAGTGCCAAAGGCTAATTGACTGTCTGCACCTTGTAAAAATACACTCCCCAATCATTATTCCAAATGGGCTGCTGTCCTTCTATTCTTAAGTCTGGTTGATTTTCTTGGCTCTTCCATCACATCTTGAGCAACACAAGCGATATTCTAGGTTAAACGAGCAGTTGGAGCTCGTCTATTATGTTGATCCAGTTTCTGCAATTCAAGGGGATAATTGCCTGATCGTTCGTACAGAAGTCAATGAAAAACTAGGAATTATATCGTTAACAAATAGACGCAAACATTCCGCGTTTCTGAAGATTATGATATTCCATGGTTTCTTCACACAATTCTAGTTGTATTTACTTTACAAATGTTTTGTTTGCTATACAATATCGTTTAAGAAATTAGAAAAAAAAACTGGCGAAAGAGTATAACCTACCCTTTCTACGGAATTAGCCATTCACAACAAGATTCCAAAACTCTTTTAGAGCCAGCCCTGAGAAAATTCGAGTCATTACCGACACCAAAATCAAGACGATTTGAAAAAACCACAACATGTCACACTCCCCATAGTGATTTACAATTATTCTGATCTACCGCTTTACTTTCTCCAAAAAATGTAGAAATTGTACTATTTCTTTACCTCTTTTACCGCTTCTTATTTAATCACTTCACCCTCCGTGGGTTAAGTTATTTGCTTCACCTTATTAGCAGCTCAATGAAAGCGTAACGCTTTAATATCTACTTGCGAATATATTTTGTTGTTTGTTTATTTGTTTCTAGTCCATAATTAAAAAGTTTTTGTTCATGGGCGCTGTTGTTTATTAAAAACTTTATTTTACAATTCTACAATCAATATTGGATTTCGCTGACCGCGGCAGAATTTTCTAAATAATAGCCACGACAACGTTAAAGTTAATACGAGGGCGGTAACAAAATTAATCAGATAAATGTAAAGAGAACGCCGTAACAGCTGTAAAAACTGACAGTAATATAAACTTCTGAATGAATTTTTAAACTTAGGATCATTCAAAAGGTCTCAGTCTAACCAACTTGAAAGCAAAACCAGTAAACCAATGTATCATAGAAGGAGATGTGGAGATGAACATCACCTTTTTATTAATGTAGGCCCCCGTCTTTCTTCGAATTGATTTCAGGCAACCGATTTGTAATTTAGGACTATCTTCCTTTTATTGAGTCTTGTAGTGATTTCAGGCTGACGGGTTTTTTCCTCATCACAAATATATTTCTGAGGAAGAGACTGAGACGGTAGAGCACGTTGTGTGTGAATGTCCGGCACTAGCTATCAAAAGGCTTAGGTCCACAATGGCACTCACGTTCCACAAGTGTCTCTCCATGGTCCTAAGCCTTATGATAGCTAGTGCTGGATATTTACATACAACGTGCACTACCTTCTCAGTCTCTTCCTCAAAAATATCTTCGTAGACTGACCCGTCCATCCCCTGTGAAGTATTCTTGTCCATCGCCTCCATTAGCCAATAAATAACGGAGTTCCTACAGAGATTAACCTGAAGTTCCTACAGAGGATTCATACTAATTGCCACGAGTAATGGATAAAAACATGTCCACCCACACAGAGCTCCATATGCACGGATAAATTTGTATAAAAACTGAAGATACTAGAGACCAAGCACCCTGACGTTTCCTCTTTCATTAGGGAGTACAATTGTGGCGTTTGCCCAAATCTAATTTAATTAAGGTTAATTTTTTTAAGCAAAGTTTCTGTGTAGCCAAGTCATTAGTGTAGATTTGAGGTATTTGAAGTAACTTTGGAATAAAAGTATATATGTTACTAACAACCTCTTCTTGATTGATCAATACATTGTTTAGAAAATAAATGAAAGGGCTAGGTCTAATATTGAAGGTGACATGAACGCCATACAAATTAACGCTTAAATGAACACAAGTTACCAGGTCACAGTCTCAAATTTACTAAATATAAATTTAAAAAGGTACTTATAAAGCGCACGGAAATACTACGGTAGATGAGCAAATTTTTCCGTTCAGAGAAAGACCGAAGTATATGCCTTCGAAACCAGCTACTAAATATGGAATCAGCATATGGTGGGCGTGAAGGTAATATCTACACTGGCAGAGAGCAGAGTCAAATTGGAGCAGAACAACAGAGAGTAAACGAGCTAATACGACTTGCAATACGTTATAAGAGTTCGGAGTTTTAACACTCTTGATTTGTGTAAATGTTTAATGGCTGTTGGAATAAGTTTTGTTGGTACCCTTAGTAGCAACAAGCGATGTATTCTATTAGATATGGGAAAACATCCATGATGACAATCCAATATGCTCTTATGTTCCAAAAAAAAAAAATGAGGCAGTTGTATGTGATAGTGTCATTATTTTAAATATCAGTGACACTGTAATTAGGTGTGTAAAATTTCGGCTATCTTTACTAAAGTCAACAATTAAAAATATAGATATAAGAAAATCACCCGGACCTGATCGTATTACAGGATCAATTATAAGACACTTACCTAATTATGCTCCTTTAATTTTACGGTTCGTATTTAACGCCATGTTAAGAGTTGCCTTCTTCCCATGCTCTTGGAAGATGTCTGGAATTGTTGTGATCCCTAAGCCAGGAAAAGACTTAAGTCAGATGACGTCGATTATTAGCTTACTGTCAATTTTTTTCTAAGTTGGTTGAAAAATTATTCTTTGCATCTTTAAAACTTTACCTTAATGACCAACACATCATCCCTGGCAATCAATTTGGTTTTCGAACAAGCCATAGTACAATTGAGAAAATCAACAGAATCGTCACCGATATTAAGCTTAGTTTAGACGATATGTTCAATCAGCATATATATGCTACCACCTGTATGATTAAAAATAGCAGCAAATTCCTATGTCATCATATATCATATGCTAGGTGTTTACATTATATACTGAAAGTACCAAATTTTCTAATTGAACATATTTCAGCAAATGAAATGCCAACATATAAGTTAGCATTCAAATTTTGCGTTTATACGATATGCTGATATTTTAATGGTGGTATATATGCTGAGTCGTATAAACATTTGCTTGTGGAATAAGAGAGTTTGACACTACTTTTTATTTATACAACGCGTTATTAAAATAAAGTATGGAAGAACTTACCAAGTTGCAAAATTCAATTAATTATTAAACTAATTAAAAACTAAGGCACAAAAACATGAAAAGGAATTGTTTTATGATTTGTTGTCCACCACACTGATGTTCAAAGACCTGTGCCATTTAATTTTCACCTTGGCAGCCAAAGCGCGGCGGCAGCTGAAATCCGGCTGTGTGCATATAATCAACGCCTTGCCGTTGATTGTTACTTAATCAAACTATTTATTGTTTTTCTTTCATTTGAGTGCTATCAATAGCTTCAATTTCAACTAAATTTCATTTCATTTGGGTGTGTGTTTGTGCTCGCCTGCACATTTTCAAGAAGAAATGTATTTACATTAAACAAAATTATCGGCGGCTCGCCTACGCCATTCGACAAATTTGCTTATAAATTTGGCATATGATGAAAAGCTTAAATAGGATTTTCAACAAATAGCATATCAGCTAGCATACACAGAAAATTTGGAAAACACTAATAATGTACTGTTCACACGATATGCTAAAATTGTCAACATACGTATGTTGATATTGTCAACATATTCCTTGTAAGGGTTGTTAAGCATGCGTATGCTGATAAAAATTGTGTGTTTACACGATATGATAACACTTTAGCAAATTTTTAAGCATAAATATGCTGATTCAACATATCGTCTTAACTAAGCTTTAGATCTGCATTTGAAAATAAACAATATTGTTTATTGATATTTCCTAGGCGTTTGATAAAGTCTGGCACCACGAGCTACTTACGCAAATAACTCGAGTTCTACCTGGAAACCTCACAAGCTTCTGAGGAGCTATTTGATACAAAGTTTAAAGTAAGGCCAAAAGGAAAATGTTCTAAAAATGGAACAAACCCAAGCAGGAGTACCTCAAGGTAGTGTACTAGGGCCGCTATTACATATCATTTATCCAGCGGATGGCATATTCCGAACACTCATACGCGTGCGTCAAGGTTTGCAGACGACACTGCATTTATAAGTGTTAACAAAGACTCGAAATTTGCATCCGAATAACTTCAGTCTCGTTTTCATGAGCTAGAGAGCTGACTAAAAAAGTGGAGGATTCAGGTAAACCCATTGAAATGTGCTCATGTAACATTTTCTCTCTGAAGAAACAATTTTCCACCAATAATATTAACAAACACCACTGTTCCAGTGGAAACCCACCTGAAATATCTGGATATCCACCAATATCAACGCCTAACTTGGTCAAAAATAATGGCCATAAAACTGCAAACAAATCAACTTCACTGTTTAATAAGTTCTTACTCAACCTTGGCTTTGGAATAAAAAGTCCTTTAATAGAAAACCGTTATAGCGCATTGAGCTGTAGGGTAATGTACTGATCTTTTATCTTTTAAAGGAACCTATAAAAATTTGAGTCAAGAATGCGAAACCGAAATCTTCAAAAACAAACTCAAGTGCACAAATCGTAAACAGAAATATAATGTAAATCGTCACACTAGATTCTTCTGTATATTTTGTAAAAGTCATGTTGGCCTTTAACACTCTAAACGCGATTATATTTGCTTTAAATGTAATTAAGACTAAATATGAATTTATAAGTCTTTTATTATGAAAATTAAATGAATAAAAATCTATACCATGCCGTGGATTTCGTTTGTGTGTTTGCTTAAGGGTTAATATTATCTCGCTAGTTTAGTATCATAATCAAGAGTATATGACATGTATTTATATGTATGCGTAAGCAATAATTTGCAGACTACTTCAAACAGCTCCCCTCTCTACAGGCCCTGTTAACAAACAAGAATTTCCTGCCACTACTTTTTGAAAAGTGTCTTTAATTTAAATGTAGTCGTCGTCGACTCATATTTTTCAATAATTTATATTTGAATTGTTTATTTTAGAAATGACACGAACAATGTTTTTAAATGTGACTGAGAACACACATGTGTTTCTATGACCGCGTGATAGCTAATCGGTAAGACATCATCTTTATAAAAACAATTGGCCCTATTCAAATTTTCAAAATTAACACTCACTACACACAGGGTGGTATAGAAGCAGCAGACAGGATGCTACATATACAAGTAATAACGCAAAGATGTTCTACTTAGCAGCAGATGGCGCTAAAAGCAATTAAAGTAACCGATAATTTCAAAAAAGTCGATTATTTACTATGCATTATTTTTATTGTCATTTTTATTTGTAATTTTATTGAAAACAATTAATTTTTTTTTTTTGCGTAGAAGAAATTGAAATTTCCAAATTTTAGAAAATTATTAATTCATACTAAGGGCCATAAATGACTATTAAATTTATTTCTTAGGTCTGAAAAAATCTGCTCACGAAATATAATAGTGTGAATTACAAAGGAAGGTGTTTGACATACTTTTTGATAGGGATCTCCGACTTGCTAATGTTTTGAAAAATTGTATAAAATAATATTTTCAACGCGCTGTCGACTTTGACGACTTTGCTACTCTAACGTTGCCTACTGACGATTGGACGATTTTTGTTTCGTATTTGACGGTTCTTCCGTACTATTTGTGAAGTTCTTAAAAAGAGTCCAGTTTCACAGATACTTTTGGCACGTTCTATACAGTTAGTACATGATGTAGACATGTAATTGGGCCCTTGTTCTTGTATGGTTTTTGAACAAGTAATATTGTATCCATCCGAGCGAGATCCAGCAAGTAGGTATGCATCCATTAATTGTTTTTATTATTATTTAAATTTGAAATCTGCCAACATACTGACGATATTTCACTATGATTATTATTTCGAAAAATCGAAATGCATAAATTTATTCGTCTTGACAGGAGCACCGTGTCTAACAACAAGGATGTGTTTAAAAGTCAGTACAGATTGAGCTGTACTTGCAAGTAAACATGTTTTTTGTCTAAAATAAATTTAAAAAAAGTAGCAAAAATTTTAATTTATTGTTGATAAAATCTTTATTCGAATCAACATTATTTATATTTGGACCAACTGAGAGAAAACATTTTTAAATAGATACCTGACAAACAATAAAACACTAACGAATTGATACAAACTTCTCAAAACGAAAAATGACACTGAAGATGGCACATAGCCGAAACCGGTTTGTCTCCAAACCAAACTTGACAAGGGATGACGGAAATTCGTTCCAAAATTCTACATCAAAACACCCTGTCAAATCAAGAAAACATTTTTCCTTTTCGATGCCGTCTCACGTAGAAATGTATTTGTTGCAGAAATTAAGAATAATTTACAACCATTTCCATATTTTATATATAAAAACTTAAATTTACCCAAACTCCAGTTTCTTTTAATAATTTCTTTCAATTATTATAAAAGTGGATATATAATATATTAATAATTAATGTTATCATGAATTATATTCAATATCTTCAAAATAATTTATATTGCATAAAAGTACCCCCCTAATGAAAAGTGATTATTACATTTTATTAAACATCATTAACATTCATTGTACTTTTTGTTCTAACTGAGAACTTCATAAGTCTCTCTTATACAAAATACTCTTCGTTTCATTAGCTCACTACATACCTACTGTAGTGAAGTGTTAGTAGCAACCTAATGAAATGATATTAAGAAGACAAAGTTAACTGTATCATAATTATTCTCACTTGTTACTTATACATATTTTATTGTTGTTCTTCATTAATAAAATTTTTATTTTGCTATAATATTGCATTACAATAATTTTTGAATTCACTTCCTTCTGTACTGTAAACTAATAAAGAACAATTTACTTAAGAATTCATCAGCGCTGTACAACTAAATATATAATTGGGGCCTTTCTTCACTCATGGAATTTTGGTAATATAAAAAACTAAAGTAGAACAAATCTCTGCATATTATAAGCTTGAGGAAGAAATGAATATAGAAATCATAAACATTGGTGCCGAAACCCGGGAACATATTTCCCATATAGAAATTTGATTTAAAAAAAAAAAAAATAAATCATTAAAACGATTTAGTGAAACACGAGAATAGAAATAAATAGTGTGATCCCAAAGAAAAATTTGTGCTAGCTTGTACATTTAACTGACTGAAAAGTCATATTAACTGTATTTAGATTATTGTTCTAATTATTCAATTAATTTGTACAGCGTGTTGTATAATTCTATTGCCGAATTTCGGCTGAATAAAATCAAGAATATCACTTTGAATGAAGTCTGGAGAAATTTCGTTTATGGTACATAACAAAGTGATTATAAATATTTTTCTATATACCAAAAAATTTCCTAATATCAATTAATTACTCAGTGGAAAGAGATTTAATCAATTTTAATTAATAACTTCTATTCAGTTAATTGAAGAAATCTTTGGGGGAACTTATAAGATTTATAGCAAAGTGTTTCCCAACATTTAAAATCTTTAATTTACATTTAATTGAAAAATAAACTCTACTTACGTGTGTATTGTAAATACGTTTGTAAACGTATTTCTTTTCTTGTACATCTGTACATTTATTCGTCTGAAGTTTTTACTGTCATAAGGACCTACATAAATTCTATTCTGGTACGTCTGTACATCGGAACCCTAACCTGTATCGGATTTGGTTTCTAAATTTCTTCATTTTATTAAGGTTATAAAGATTTTCATATAAACACGTGTGTTAAAAGTTAACATATGTATGTACGTCTACTACTAGACACATAAACTTTTCTACGCATATATGTAAATATATGCAAATCTCTATATAGCCTTTTAGAACTGCGTACCTCTGTAAAACCAAACCCTCTCTAGGGTAAAATTGCGATTTTCTTAACGGTTTTATACAACAAAGAATACTGAACACTCTTTCGTCTAAAAGAGTTAATTCTTTTGCTATTTATTTCGTCTATTCTTAAAAGAGCTTTAAATCATGAGTGACTTACATTCGCTTATTGAAATACAACGTGGTCTGTTAAGTACTTTGAAGAAACTTAACGAAAGATTTTCAATGAAAAACGATAGTGAAAAAACAATCGTTTATATAGAGAGTCATACTGTAGAACTTGATAATTTGTTTCAACGATTTAAAGATCAACATACAACATACAAACATTGAAGATGTTCCATATATAGCCGAAGAGAGCTATTTTGAATTTTCCGATATATATTTTACTTTTAGAGGCAAACTTCTTGACTGTATACCTAGGAATGATAATACACGTTCACCGTTTAATAGCACATTTGTCATGTCACATAACCGCTCAGAAACGAGCACAGGTATAGACGCGCGTTTACCTAGGATTTCTCTGCCAAAATTCTCTGGTCTATATTTAGATTGGATACCTTTCAAAGATATTTTTGAATCATTGGTACATTCCAATACATCTCTGTCTAATATTCAGAAATTCTACTATTTGAAGGGAACTCTTGCGGATGAAGCAGCATCCCTGTTAAAGTCTATTTCTGTTACGGATGCTAACTACGACATGGCATGGAGAATGCTTGAATCAAGATATCATAATAGACGCAAAATTGTAGATAACCTTGCCATTAAGCTTTACAATGTTCCAAAATCTGATGGAAGTTTTAAAAGTATAAAAACCCTTTTAGACATGACACAAGAATGTCTAAATTCTTTTGAAAACCTAGGCATTAAAACATCTGACTGGGATCCATTACTTATTCCAATGCTCTGTCAAAAACTTGACCAGCAAACGCGAAGAGAATGGGAACAATCACGAAAATCTTCAACAGAAGTAGCAAAAAGATCAGATTGGTTTTCATTTCTTGAAAATACTTTCAGAACTTTGGAATCACTAAATGACACTGTTCCATCTACGTCTAAAACTATTCATAAAAATATTGTAAAAAACAGAAAATAAACAAGTTTTCATAATAGTAACGTTGCAAAATCGAAACCGATTTCATGTTTGTTTTGCGAAAGAAATCATTACTTGTCCCAGTGCTACAAATTCTTAGCTTTACCCATAAAGTCTAAGAATGAGTTTTTAAACAACAGAAAAATTTTTAGAAATTGTTTCTCAATTGGTCATAGCCATGATACTTGCAAATCTTTACATAGATGTGGCACTTGTAAGCTACCGCATCACACAGTTTTACATGTAGAGGATTCCGTCTCGGTTCAAAACTTAAATGCTATTTCAGATACGCCATCTAATCGGCGGGTCACAATTCAAACTAATCATACATTTCATAATGTCCTATTGTACACGATTCGTCTTTTTGTTAACACTATGCATGGTAAATTTACTTTAAGAGCACTTTTAGACCCAGCGGCACAAGGGAGCTTGATAACAGAAGCTGCAGTCCAGCTTCTAGGTCTTCCTAAACGAAAGTGTCATACCCAGGTATCTGGAATAGGAAGCAACGAACTGTTGTCACGAAATATAGTTAATATTGAATTATTATCTTGGGACTTACAAAAAGGTGTGTCGTGCACGGCATTAGTTCTTCCTAATGTTTCTTCGTATCGACCAAGTGTTAATAAAACGTTCTTTTCTTTACCAGAATTGCAAAATGGTGGCTTGGCTGATCCATTTTATTATAAAACGGACCCTATTGATATACTTCTTGGCTCGGACATCTGTCCCGAAATTAAAATACCTACTGAGTCCTTTTTGCATAATAAATTATTCTTCCAGAACACAATATTTGGATGGGTATTTTCTGGTTCTTCGGAATCAACAAGTACAAATTCGATTCAGTTTTATAATGTCAACCTCGAAAATCCCTTGCGCTCATTTTGGGAACAGGAGGAAGTCACTACAATACGTGATCTTAGTGAAGAAGAGCTCGCTTGTGAAAACTTTTTCAGGGCCACGACTAAACGTTCCCCTTCTGGCCGTTATATCGTCAATCTGCCATTTAAATCTCTTTTGATCGATAATACTTTTCCTAACATGCATAATAATATGATTGGAGCTCTAAAGCGTTTTAAACAATTAGAAAGTTCTTTTTTAAGTCGCCCATCATTTGCCGATACCTATAAAAATTTTATGCGGGAATACGAAAATTTAGGACATATGACAAAAATCGGTGTGTACCCTGCCGACGTTCAGAAAAATTCCTATTTCTTGCCTCACCATGGTGTATTCAAAGACGATAGTACAACCACTAAATTAATAGTGGTTTTTGATGGCAGTAGTCACATAGATGGACACAAATGTCTTAATGAAGAGCTTTCTCCTGGCCCTGCCTTGCAAAATGACTTGCCACAAATTATTACAAAGTGGAGAAAACATAAAATTGCTTTCAGTACTGATATTGAGAAAATGTTCAGACAAATTGAAGTTGTTTCACAGCATCGCCCTTTTCAACAGATTTTATGGCGATATAGTTCTCTTGATGAGATTTCCGTCTATCAGTTAAATACTGTAACGTATGGAACAACTTCAGCTCCTTATCTGTCCATACGAGTTCTTCAACAAATAGCGGAAGATCATAGAAATGAATTCTCTGAAGAATCTAAGGTTTTAATTTTGGACTCGTACGTCGACGATATTATTTCTGGAGCTGAAAATCTTGAAAAGGCAATTAACTTGCAAAAGAATTTATGCAGTCTTTTAGAAAAAGGCGGTTGCACTCTACGTAAGTGGATTACCAATTCACCTGAATTACTAAATGAAATTCCAGAAGATTTTAGAGAAAAATCTTTGACTTTAAACTTTGAAGGCGACAATGTTGTCAAAACACTTGGCATACAATGGAACACAACTGATGACACATTTTCTTTTAAAATAAATGTTAATGAATTACGTTCGGTTTCAAAAAGAACCATTTTGTCTGAAACAGCACGTATATATGACCCTATGGGGTGGTTAACCCCGTGTACGATTATTGCCAAATCTCTTTTTAAACAATTATGGGAAAGTGGTGTAGATTGGGATAGCCCAATTCCTTCTGATATAAGAGAGAAATGGTTAGAATATAGATCTACTCTTTCGGAATTTTCAAAACTAAAAATACCAAGATGGATAAATTTTTCGAACCATTTTAAGTTCGAACTTCATTGCTTTTGTGATGCCTCAACAAAAGCGTACGCTGCAGCAGTTTACTCTAGAGTTACTACCCCTAATAACATTTTTGTCAACTTGTTACAAGCTAATCTAAAATTTCGCCAATAAAATCTGTCTCGATTCCGCGACTAGAGCTTTGCGCTGCTACACTTTTAGTAAAATTATCTAAATAGGTCCAAAATTCTTTCACAGATATAAAAATTGACAATATTTTCTTTTGGAGTGACAGCTCTACAGTCTTGAGTTGGATAAGAAAACCACCGTCAAGATGGACCGTATATGTTGCCAACAGAGTCGCTGAAATACAGCGGTATAGCAATCCACTTCAGTGGAAATACGTACCCTTAACATTAAACCCCGCAGATTGTGCGTCTAGAGGTATTTTCCCACATCAATTAGTAGAATGCAACACATGGTGGAATGGACCACAATTTTTATATAGGTCTCAATCGACATGGCCGAAGCCTCTAACAAATTTAGACACAACAGTAGAGCGATCTAAAAAGCCTCTTTCTGTATGTTCTCTTCAAACAACAAAATTTTCTTTGAACAACTTATCAACATTTGAAAAGTCTAGTATAAAAGATCACACAACTTCTGAATATCCACACTTTTTTCTAAAATTTTCAAAATTAAACACCCTCTTAAGGGCAATTTCAATGTGCTACAGATTTTTTAATAATATTAGAACTAGTAGCGAGTTAAAACAAACTGGACCACTTACGATAACAATTTTAAATCAAACACTTCAAAATTTAATAAAAATAAGTCAGGATATTGATTTTGCCAAGAAGATACTTATGCTAAAGAGTGAAGTGAAACAAGCTTCCATTCAGAAACTTATGCCATTTACAGATGACGAAGGCATTATAAGAGTTGGTGGTCGTCTCCAAAATTCAAATCTGCCTTTTAATGTCAAGCATCCTATTCTTCTGTCTAGTAAGAATCCACTAGCTAGGCTTATAATTCAGGATTGCCATGAAAAAACATTACATGGTGGTACCACTTTGACTATGTCGTATGTAAACAGACGTTATTGGATTATTTCTAGAAACCAATTGGCCAAGACTGTAATAGGTAATTGTATGCGGTGTTTCACTTACTCTGCTAAAGCCGCATCTCAAATAATGGAAAATTTACCATCGGTACGCCTCAACGTTACTAGACCCTTTAAACATAGCGGTGTCGACTTCGCTGGTCCTATTTCAGTAAAAAATTGTACTCTAAGATCCACTGTTATTTCAAAAGCATATATTTGTTTATTTATATGTATGGTCACTAAAGCTTTACATTTAGAGGCCGTATCAGGTTTGACTACAAATTCATTCTTAGCAGCTTTTCGTAGGTTTATATCCCGTAGAGGTGCATGCACCGATATTTACTCTGATTGCGGAACAAATTTTGTAGGTGCCTCAAAGCGCCTACAGGTTCTGCTTAACAAAAATAAAAAATCATTACCTGAAGACCTGGTTCAATCACTAACATCTATTGGTACTAAGTGGCACTTTATTCCTCCTAGCTCTCCAAATTTTGGTGGTTTGTGGGAGGCAGGAGTAAAATCCGTTAAGTACCATTTAAAACGAATAATGCACGAAAGAATACTACATTTTGAGGAATTGGCAACACTGCTTTGTCAGATAGAAAGTGTACTTAATTCACGGCCTCTATGCCCATTGTCTTCAGATCCCTCGGATTTGGATGCGCTGACTCCAACACACTTTTTAATAGGGGAACCTACAAATTGTCTGCAAGAAGAAAATCTTTTAGACCTTAACATCAATCATTTAAATCGATGGAAGTCCATCGAAAAACTTAAACAGCATTTTTGGAAAAGATGGTATGTGGAATACTTGAATCGTTTACAAGCTCGCCCAAAATGGCTTAAACCAAAACCTGATGCTAAAGTTGGAGATCTTATATTAGTAGTCGATGACAGATGTGGTCCTGGTCAATGGATTTTAGGTCGCGTTCAAGAGATACACCCTGGACTTGATGGTCGGGTGCGGGTAGTATCCATATTAACAAAAAACAAAATTATAAAAAGACCAATTACTAAAATTTGCTTTTTACCTACAGATACTTGCTCTTCAGAAGAAAATTCTACCGTGAACCATAGTACCACAGATCCTGATTAATGGAAGGAGCCTTAATCAACGCTGTGAGTCGGAGCATAGCGTAGTCAATAGACTAAATCAAAACACTCCCAACTATAAGGCTACCTTCCCAACAATTGATTAATAACCAAAAACTGTGGTTCTTCGGGAGGAGCATGTTGCAGAAATTAAGAATAATTTACAACCATTTCCATATTTTATATATAAAAACTTAAATTTACCCAAACTCCAGTTTCTTTTAATAATTTCTTTCAATTATTATAAAAGTGGATATATAATATATTAATAATTAATGTTATCATGAATTATATTCAATATCTTCAAAATAATTTATATTGCATAAAAGTACCTCCCTAATGAAAAGTGATTATTACATTTTATTAAACATCATTAACATTCATTGTACTTTTTGTTCTAACTGAGAACTTCATAAGTCTCTCTTATACAAAATACTCTTCGTTTCATTAGCTCACTACATACCTACTGTAGTGAAGTGTTATTAGCAAGCTAATGAAATGATATTAAGAAGACAAAGTTAACTGTATCATAATTATTCTCACTTGTTACTTTATACATATTTTATTGTTGTTCTTCATTAATATAATTTTTATTTTGCTATAATATTGCATTACAATAATTTTTGAATTCAATTGGGGCCTTTCTTCACTCATGGAATTTTGGTAATATAAAAAACTAAAGTAGAACAAATCTCTGCATATTATAAGCTTGAGGAAGAAATTAATATAGAAATCATAAACAGTATTTTTTGAATACGTGTGTGTATTGTGAGAATTTTTGCACAGTCTTTACGCTCTTGGTTATGGGTAGAGCAAAGGACAATAGTTACCATGAAATTATTTTCTACACAATTAATGTCTGAAAAAAAAACTTTTAAGTTTTACAACGACACAAATTTGTGGCATGAACACTTTTGATATTATTATTCGTTGAGTGTATGCTGAATTTATTTACTGGTCGCAATATTTAAATACCTCAAAAACTGGTCCAAATTATTACCAAACTTACTTACTTTTTTAATATCAATTTTTCCCACAAGTAAATTTTACATTGGCCATTTTTTGACAATTTGATTCCATTATATTCAACGATTTTCGCACAACTTCATGTGGCAACTATGTTTCTATTCGATATGCTGGTACTTTTTGCTTTTTTGTACTTTTAAAAGGCCTTAAATATATAAAAATAATTGTAAAGAATAACATAACGAAGACAGAAGAACATAACGAAGTTACGAAGACAGTTGAGAAAGAAAAAACAAACAAAAAATTCCAAAAATAATATGACTTTATTCCAAACCCAATATGGCAAACCCTTAGAGATAGCGGACCAGTCATTCTTTTGCACCCCTATGATATGGGTATCAAAATGTAATTTCATCGTTCACAAATACATTTATTTAAAAAATTTTACAACTACTTAAAAACAAGAATGGTAAATTAAACTACGATGCCAATTCACAGTAATCGAATAACGTTAGCGGGAGTTATAGCATTTTTTCTTTAAAGGATATATAGCAGCACCAAAAATCCTTTCTGCAACGAGCTACTTGCTGCTATTGCTTGCATAACATGTGTACATTTTTATAACTGTGTTCAAACATATAGCTAAAACCAAAATATGTTGAATATTCAGGACAAATGGAAGGGGGGAGTGTTCTTAATTCGATTTTTCCAGAAATCATTATATTTCTTGAATAAAGCATTTAATACTAGTGTACCAAATTTAAAAAAAATTCTTCGACAGCGCCTTCTAATTGTATTCCATCGTTATATCGGATCAAATCATTGTGCGCCGCTTATATGCGTATGTTCTTCTGATTGGACCCTTAGATATCTGCCTGAGCGCCATATTACGGTTGTTTCTTCACAAATATTACAGATGTTTTATAAAAGTCGAAAAAAATTTCTATGTTAGAGTGATTAAGAAATTGTTCGTGGTACAAAATGGGGCCAGAAATTGAATTTGAAGTTTTAAAGTCAAGTTACTTCAAGAGTAGAAAAAATAACATTTGACAAATTCCTCCTTAGTTTAGAACAAAACCTTCTTTGCGCTCGTTAACGGTAAATAGCACCAAATCACTCAAGATTATGATTAACCTCAGATCCCAATTTTTAATTGTTGAAAAATCATTTACTCTTGACCGAAAACATGAATCTTAAGCCGGTGAATAAAGTGTGAATGAATCATATGAGTGATTAAATCGAACAGTTATTAATTACCCATTTAACCAATTTCCATAAGTAACAAATAAAAATATTTTAAAATTTATAAAGAGTTGAAAGTAGCAGACCATTAACACAAAAGAACCGAATGTGTGGTTGCACATGGCGCACTGTGTCAATCAGGCGTTCTGTAAACCTATAAATTGTTGCCTAGCAAATGTACTTTCTCATACAGAGCGCGTTATAATTTATATTGTAAATAAATACATTCCGAATTAATTATATTTGTTATCTTAAAGTTATAATTTACCAATTTGTTGTTTAACAGAGTCTCAAGATTTTGTGTTATGATTTGCAAGCATTATTATAACTATCGAGGCCCTATGCACTACGACGCAATGGGTCTTGTGTGTGACCTTTATCTTTCACTGGAACAGATTTAAGATACGAATAAAGCTGATTAACTTGTTCAGTACTTGTACTTTTATTCTACGAGAGACGAGAGCTAGATAATCGCGGAGCACATGTTCGAATATCTCATTAATCAAGTCGCAGAATCTGCATTTGATGGTCTCTGATTTTCCCGTATCTTTGACCGCAGTGTGTTCTGAACCACGCTGCGCTAATCCTGAGCCTTGGCTAAGAATATAATGGGTTTTTACCGGAGACATCGTAATGAACTGCTTTGATTGCCTAAGTCCGGCTACAGTTCAGCAATATCGAGCGAGAGCCGCCTCAGCATAGGAAACAGTTTACTCAATATCTGCTCCGAAGAACGATTTCGGTTTTATAAAAACACAATGGGCCTTTCTGTTTGCTAAGAAATCAGGCCGTTTGTTTTTGACGTGGCCCTCGTGCCCAGGCATAATGTAATTTTACTTTGAGTACCAAGTTTATTTAAAGACTTAATGAAGTGACATGACAACTCCGAACATCACTTCATACGATAATAAGCCCTTGAATGATACCTGGCTGCCCGACATTATGAAGATTTTTTATATCCCATATTGTTCTCCTTAGGCGTTTCCTGGCACAAGTAAGGATATAGTAAGTTGCCGCTTGAAAAATTGTTGGGTATTTTTCGACTATAGTGCTGCCATTTTCCTGTTTGAAGCAGTCAATATGGCCGACTTGATGGGCATCCATGTGCCACTCAGATTGGTACAACCATTATTCCCAACTAGGATTAAAAAAGCCTTTGGCAGGCGTAGATAGCCTTGGCACCTTTTTTGGTAAAATATAAAGTATGTTGATTATTTTGAAGTTACATTTACGCCATTACGGCCGACTCGGCTTCACTGACAGTGCCATATTCTGGAGCTCCGGCCAATACTTTCGGTTTGTAATTATCGAACTCACAGCGTTTCAATAGTCGCCCGTCTTCAAATCTAACGCCTTAACAAGCAGGGTTTACTTTCTGGCGATGCCTTATTCAGCTATCTCTCACCGATTTCTGTCTGCTTGAAGGCTTAGGGTGCAAAAGAGTGTACCGACATTAAAAGTATTTGACGGTTTTGACCTTTCTTATTTAATCCTTACCCGAAATTTTAATAATATATTACATGTTCGGCAGACGTAAAACGATGCCGGCTGGAAGGACAATTCCTACTCAATATTTTGACAGCTAGTTGGCTTTGATATTATTAACAGCTTTTGAAAAGTAGGTTAGGTTACGGTGAAGGGAGGAAATAATTCGCCATTGCCCGTAGGCGTTCTCCATTTGCAAAAGTCTCCACCCTCAATAGTAGCTGTGTATCCTGAACAAACCTTTTGAGGAGTTACCAGTCAATGCCACTCAAATGAAACATGT
This sequence comes from Phania funesta, assembly GCA_963932375.1. Taxonomy (NCBI): domain Eukaryota; kingdom Metazoa; phylum Arthropoda; class Insecta; order Diptera; family Tachinidae; genus Phania; species Phania funesta. Next base: position 83,318,100 of record OZ010653.1, read on the forward strand.
CGGTAAAGTGTCTGCCACGGAATAGCTGGTCAATAGATGTGCCCGCACGCCTGGGTGACCCGTCAGTATGCTCAACATCTTACTAGTTCTAGATTTGCTTCATCTCAACAACCTCCTTGTTTTATATTGGTCTGGATCTCCCGAAAGGGTCTTTGTTATTTGCCGTAACGTGGTTCCACTCCACATGTTGTACGGGCTCTCTTAGCCCAGCCTTTCAGCTCAGCTTTCGTGGCCTCAAGCGGCTTTGTGCTACAGGAGGCGATCTCTGGCCTTAATTGCTAGAAAAAACTAAAACCAATAAAGTTCTAAATTAAATCAAAATTATTTTAAATCTATCATCACTGGTTCTTTCAATATAAAAAAAAATCTCAATATTAAATTTGAGTTTATGTCAAAATGTTTTAAATATTTTATTATGAACTTAAGATTACAACAAAGAAATAAATAAAATTTATAACTAGAAATTAATATGTACTTCATTCAGATACTTCCATTACTCTACAACATCAATTTCGTCATCACCCTCGCCGTCGCCAACTTCACTCAACTCTAAGCTGGAGGAGCCATCTGAAGAGTAACCGGGTAAATCGCTGCCACCACTCCTGTCTATATTCGCTTTTAAAATATCGGCAGCAATAGTTTCCGCAGGCTGTTTTTCTTGGCCACTTTTTAAGTTTTCACGGGTGTGACGCCATTTCATGCGGCGATTTTGAAACCAGACTTTCACCTAAAATTCATTGACAAAAAAATCTTTCTCTGCAATTTTTTTAATAGTTGGTGAATTAAAATTACCTGAGCATCAGTTAGATTCAATCGAGCGGCCAATTTGCGTCTGTCCGGTTTGGTGATGTATTTTTGTTGCTGAAACTGTATTTCCAATCCTTTGCGTTGCAAATTACTAAACACTGCCCTGGACCAGGAACGCTTTCGCTTTCCACTACTAACATTTCTATGAGAGTTCCCCGAGTTGGTATTTGTGGTCACTGTATTTGCTATGGAAGTGCACGATGTTGTGTTGCTGTTGTTATTGTTGAAGATCAAGTGACTTTCATTTGAATTCGCCGTGGTCAAAGGATGGTGTCTTAACGTGGAAATACATGCCAAATTGGGTCTTGTTAGGGGAATGTCAAAATTCACTTTTGAATTCAATCTATTAACAGACGCTGTAGAAAAATTATGCAGTCCCAGATGTTGCTGCGCGCTCATTTGTAATGGCTTCAGACCACACACTGGATTCATTAGAGATGACAAGGTAAAATTTGATTGGGCAGGTAAATGTTGCGTGAGTTGTTTTTGTTGTTGGACATGGGCATGTTGAAAGCGATTAAGCGAGTTGGTTGGCAAGCAGGAAAAGTGTGTCAGAGGCGAAACTGTAAAAGGCAAAAAGAGCAAATTTATTTCCATTTAAAATGAAAAATCGAATTGATCTGCATTCAATTAAAAATAGTAGTGTTTGCTTCAATAAATTGAAAAGCCTCAAATTAAGTTCCAACAAATTCAAATCAGATAATAAATCGCTATCAATTCTAATGAATCCATCCATGAGTAAAAATAAAATTTTAATTTACATCAAATCAAATCATTCAATGAAACTATTTTAAGACAAAACGAAGTATTGATTTCGCTTAAATCAATCAAATAAATTAATGAAATCGTTTTTAAATCAACATACAACTGCGCTGATTACAGGATAAGAAACCAAACAAACACACAACTAATCGATTAGTTTGCGTAAATAATGGTTCCGAGTGATAAAATACAACAAAACTTACAAATAAATAATCATCACAATCAAAAGCTACAGAAAACAAATACGAATAGAGATGAATTAAAAAATCAAATCAACAATAAGACCAACCATCATGGCCAACGCTACGCCACTACCGATCATTGATAAATGAGGCGCCGCAACGTCAGTGATAAAGTCAGCGCCACTCAACTCATTTGTAACAAAAACAAATCTTGATTTTATGATAATGATCTGGTGATCATCATAATAAAATAAATGATCATTATGATCACCGGGGATGGAGATTTTACATTAGCTTCGTGTTGTATTGATGCAACAAACATTAATAACAATAACAGTTAAAGCCATCGAACCCACAAACCGCCTAAAAGATCTCTATCTTCGCCATTTGGGGCAAGAACATACACAGCGAAGTCTACGCTTTGTTGTTGTATGCTGGATTGAAGAATTTGATTGAAAATTGCTCATGTTGTTTGACTGTTTAAGCACCTGTGGTGTTGAAAAAATACAATATTCTACAAATTATTTACATGAATGTGCATTTAAAAATTTATTAATAGTCGGAGGGGTCATCAGTCAGTTGGATAAGCGAAACGTATTGTTCCTAATAAGTGATTAGAAGGAATCGAAATAAATTAAATAAAAGGGACTAAGTTATGGCACTTGATATCAAATAAAACTTCTATTTAAATTGATTAACATTTCGATGAGACTATTCATAGAAATAAGATAAATTTAGAATTCATATACCTGAAATATATTATATCAAGCTTAAGCGAGTTCATGCATAATATGGTTGAAGAGCCCAGGTCATCAATTCGCTGTGATATTACTTACATTTCTTATCGCAGAAGGTAGCAATTTGTTTTAATATTGTTTTTTTCCAATCATCTAAATTTTTGCTTACGTCACTGCAATTTTTGTGTCATTAAGACGTGCTTACGGTAACAAATCGTCGAAAAAATAATACGCTTTTGACAGTTTACCTACGTAAACAAAGTGGAGCAAAAGTGATCAGCTGTTTCGGTGAGTACAACTTGATATATACATTTGCCTTGTCGCAAAAAGACAACCAGCAAATTGTGAATTCGCCATATATTCACTATTTTGACATTAGTGTGAATTTGCAAAAAAAAGGAGTTCGCCCTGCTCTCCACCTTGTAAAAATTCACCTTGATACCAGCTCTTCTTTAAGCACCTTTTGAATTTTGGTACAGAATTCAGAAAATTTCAAATTTTAATGTTCCATTGCATTCGAAGGCTTATTAAAACTAAAATATGAGTCAAAGTTCCCCGACAGAAATTAAGTTATAAATCCCGATTTTCCGAATCCTATGAAGTTCTTACTTTAGTTTGCTCTGACGCAAGTCGTGGCAAATATCCGTTCACAGTCAATATGTTCATACGTTTATACTCGATTTTTTTTTGCAGAAGACATATTAAATACAATGAGGTGGGGTAAATACTAGTTAATGCGGCCAGATGTCAGACCGAATTTTTTTTTTCTTAAACAAAGAAATCAATTTCTGAAAATTTTGTTGAAAAATAACACTGAAGATGGCACATAGCCAAAACCGGTTTGTCTCCAAACCAAACTTGACAAGGGATGACGGAAATTCGTTCCAAAAATCTACATCAAAACACCCTGTCGGAATATCAAATCAAGAATTTGAAAAAATTTGTTTACATTACTTCCAAATAGCAAAGGCAACATCAGCTGAACGAAAACTTACTTCAAAAATAGACATACTCGAATCTCAACATCTGGAGCTACTGAAGCACGTGATGAAGTGCAATACGCCATGGCAGTCAGTCTTTAAATTAGTTGAAAACTTTAACTGATTTTTACTCTGATAGAACCAAATCACTTATGTTCTTAATTTATGTTGCCTGCATATTAGGAATTAACAGTTTCCCTTACCTAATACTTGCCTAATTACTTACATTTATAATTAATTTCTCTTTTGAATTTTCCTCCTTGTTTTTCTAGTCAAAAATTACTGTTAAGTTTTGAGTGTAAATTTGTTTGGGTGAGTTTACTAACAGTGTTAAGTTAAACAATGTTGCCAGATTAGACGATTTTTGTCCAGGTATTTGACAAGTTTTCGAACTATTAATTCAATATTAATTCCACCATAAATTTAGTTTCACACTTTCCAAACTTGTCTTACACAACAAGAATTTTAAACCCCATACTTTACTATTGGTTTGAAACCAGTAATTTAACCAATAATATATGTAGGTTTAAATATTAACGTTCTAAGCCATCTGCTATCTTATCGAAGGTGGTATAGCATTCTGATATTGTTCTATGACACTTATAGCGTTTGCCACTTGGCTAGTTCCAAAGGAACAGCTTCATTACTAAAAACGTGTAACTAGTCTTTAAGAGGGACATTAAGATTCTTTGATAAGCCTAAGTATTCTTTTCATGCAGCAGGTGCTTTTTGTTTATTATTGTTAGAAAAATATAATGAAAAGAGTAATAGGTGAAATATAGAGTAACTAGATCTTAAATTTTGGGGAGTGAGAAAACGTTAACGTTAACATAGCTTCCCTCTATGGAACCAAGATTCTTCTTGAATTAGCGAGGTAGCAGCTAACTGCAAAAACACTAATACCATATAAGTATGTTCATCTGGCATGCAGCCTATATCCGTATTGGGACCAGTTGCTACACGACCGTCTCTACGCTAGTTGCTCTATTAATTTTATTAAAGGAACCTGAGATCGGAATGTACTTACGACTTTCTGACCATAACACGGTCCTTCAGGGAGGAATATGGTAATCACGGAGTGTATAAAATGACTCAGTAAGATCACAAGACGGACAAAAGTCAACATATTTACTAATATTCAAATGACTATCAAGGTAATTGAGTCCGAAGAAGAAAGCCGAAAGTATTTGGTAATGAACGAGCAAATAATAAATAACTAGAGAAAACTGTGAACAAACTAAACGGTAGACAAATTACTAGAATTTGGTGCAGTGACCCACACTAAGAGAAACTGGACAATGCGACATTAGTAAGATTGCAGTATTCTAACAAGATACTCAAGATTACAAGCACATATGCTTCGAATAGATAAGGCAGAGAAAAGCATCTACAGGTCAGGTACTTAGGACATTGAAACTATGGAACATTTGCTGTGCCTTTGCCTGGCTTTTGCACAAATGAGAACCCAGTATTTCACGGTTGACATAACTCACTTAAGACGCATTGGCTGGAGAATTCTGAGGAACTTCGCTCGCGGCACCGAATTACTATAATATGCATTAAACTTTTTTTAGTTCCGTAGTGGAATGTACATAACAATTCGAACCAGTAGATTCAATTTATGCCTACGGTAATGAAGCCTTTCTCGACTGAACCTATTTTTAATAATTATTTCGTTTGCTCTTCTTAAACTGATGGTTATAGATTTGACAAAACTCCTCATCTTTCTGTGTCTTGCGTTATTAACTAATTTATTTTTTTTCTTTGACATTAGCTGCTGCAAGTTGCATAAATTTGAAAATGGGTGTTCATGGAACAAGTCTCGTTAATTTACGTAATTGCATAAGTATCAGTTTTAAGCGTTTAAATTGATTTCCTTAATGTACTTAATTAACTGTATAAAAACCTGTTGAAAATTACTATCTTGCATAAACGATTACATAGGCTTTTTGGCGATTTTTCCAACAAAATATTACGACTGTCTACTATTTTCATCTGGCAACTATGAGTGCTAAACTTCGGTTCTCCGTTTAAGTATTTTTTTATCTTCTCCTTTGTTTCTCTTTTGTTCTTATAATCCGTTGTAGTTTTCTTTTTTTTATTTGAGTATCGATTGGCTAAATGATGGATACAATTGGAAGCACTTGATTGATTATATCGTCTCTCACTTCATAAAATTGAAACCACAAAATTTCCATAAAGACTTTCCTTTCTTATTGCTCTCACGGTCGTACACGTCCGTGTGTGAGTGGTAGTTGTTGTGTGTGTGAATGATAATGAATTGACTTGAGTAGTATTTATTTCTGTTTATGGCTTCCTTGATGGTTTCTTTATGATTGTTTGTAAAATAAATGATCAAGATAAATGAGTGTTAAGTAGGAGGTACATGTATATTCATTAATTAATTATGTTTTGTATGTTGTTGGTTGTTTTATTTATTTTTATTGCTTTTTTGAAGTTTTTAAACTAAACGATCATTATTATGTTCCGTTAAACTAAAGAGAATTGACAAATGAAACAGTTGAAAGAAAAAATTTAAATTATTTTTAATTTTCATTTTAATACTGTATCAATTGGATGTTTCAGGATACTAAACGTTGGAATATTTACTGCCGTATCCAAATTTTTATTCTTTAATGAAAGAAATTTCACAAAGGCGGACCTGTAGTGCGATTCACTAACTTTTAACGAAGACAGTCGCAAAATTTGTCGGTAATTTTTGTTGTTTGCATTAACGATTGTTTGATTCACTAACTACTCGTAAACGACAGTAGACATCGTTAATTTTTTGTTTATTCAAATTGACATCAAGTGGCATTACTGTCAAAAAAATATCAAATAAACGAAAAGCACAAAGAAGAATGGAAAAAATGCAAAGACTTTTTGGAAACATTTTTTTGTGCGTTTTGCTATTTTTGCAAAAGTTAAGTAAAACCCATTTGAGGCTTTTTCTACATGAAGTATAAATATATTATGTATGCACCTAGTGCCTTGTTTATTAAAAATATTGTGTATAAATGATTTTTAAACAAATTAAAAGTGCCCCTAAAAGATGCCATGAATTTTAGATTGTCGAATAAATAAACAACACAAAAATATACGTCGTTTATTTTTGTCTACAATCGTTAAGCTACCAACAACAGCTGGCTAAACGAGTGCGAATGTTGTTTAGAAAAAGTTACTGAATAGCAACATCGTTAACTCTGTTGTTAAAATTTTTTATCGATGCGATTGTCGTTAAAAAAGAATAGTGAATCGCACTACTGATCATTTTAATTTGAAACCATGCGGCTGCTGAGTGGAAAACGGGATTCGTATAAGGGCCTGCAATATTGGTCACCTTAGTTATACACAGTACATATATATTATCAAAAATACTTTTATTATTCGAATGTCCACATTTATTTATTAGACTTTTTCTAAGATAAAATCCTCACATCGTATAATTTTCAGATTTAACGATTTGAAAAATCAAACGTGCTAAAGTATTTTTATTAGTTAGGAATCATATACATCCACACTTCACATTCACATAATTGGAGGCTACCATAAAGACTTTAGAAATATTAGGTGATTTTCGAATCAGCCGCCGATGCTGACATTATATGGCAGGCATGTTGTTTTGGCGCGGTGTTAAAAATCGGTTCTTTATTATTTAGTCCCTGATATTTAATCTCCATTAGCAAGTCACGAGTGATCAGCACGTCTAAATTATAAAATTTTATTGTCAAATTAATGTTCGTTGTTCGCGCGGATGGTCGTTTACTTTATAATATTAAAAACCACATTTTTTTGTCTAAAACTAACCCTCTTTTAAGATCCTGTGAAGGATAAGATGAGCTGGTCCTTCACAGTTTACTCTCTCACATTTGGTAACGAAAGGTTCGATTGACAATCAACGAATATCCGCACGTAAAAGGAACCTCGTTTATTGGAAGCTTCCACGCTGTCTCTGAGTGTATGGGGTAGACCCCGAAGCGGTAAATTTCTGGTCGAATACATGAACTGGGATTTCCCAGACTTCAACTTGAAGAATTTTGCATCGATACTTGTAAAAGAGCCAACTGACATAGGAGCGCAAACCAAATAACCTTAGCTGATGCTAACTATTCGCTCAGTTGGCTTCCCAGTGTTCGGAAGAGTAGCCCAATTTCGGCAAAAAAAATTATATTAAGTGTGCCGGCGCATTTTTATATGAATGGCTATCAGGTGGACGATATGGACATGGATAGAAGAAGGTTCCAAAATGGTGCTATTCGACCCCATTAGACTCTCTCTCGGGTGGGTTTCTAATGTCGAAGGTCTATGCAAATACGACTTTATCGATCGATGCCCTCAAATGAAATAAACTGGTGGTGTAATGCCGTAAAGAAACTACAGAAGATATAATCAAAGTATTTCTACGCGTGGGAGTTGGCATTTGTAATCATTATTCATTTGATACTTGATCCATCCCGTCTCCACGTATTGATCGATGTGGGCACGCTTGCAAGTAACTGTGCCTCTTTTTAAGCAAGTTTGGAGTAACAACTCTCGCAGTATGCTCCGTCTAGTCTTGAAGTCTTAACCCTAAAATAACTGAATAACTGCTTCTTGTATTCAGAAAGTTAAGTTTTCTAATATTGGAAACATATTAGCCAGGCTTAATACTGTTTTGTAAAACGAGGGTGGACCAATAAGTCCATGAAACACATTTTTTTTGCAAAACAAAAATTTGTTTTTCAACATAATCTCCTTTTAACTCAATACACTCAGTCCAACGTTTCTCCAGCTTTTGGATTTTTCGAGGTCTGTAAAATGGGCATTTGTTTGGTCAATAATTTCATCGTTGGAGCTAAATCTCTTTCCACCAAGCCATTTCTTTAGGTTTTGAAATAGGAAGTAGGCCTTAGGGGCTAAATCCCGAGAATATGGCGGATGAGATACTATTTCGTAGCCCAATTCATAGAGTTATGCCATTGAGACTGCATACGTGTGCACCCGTGCATTATCTTGACCATATGGGGTCGTTTTCCTTTTAAATCCTCATCAAATCTGTCTAATAAGTTGGCATCATATTCGCCGAATACGGCCGACAAACTTACCTTGGACTTCTTCGGAGCGGGTTTCAGGAGTACAGTAATGGATCTATGTTTCATCCACAGTTACAAAAGTTCATTCGGATTGCGGTTAAACAACTCCAAACAATCCTTTGAAGTTGTCACACGTTTACGTTTATGGTCAATCTCACGCACTTTTACTCTTCGATCGGCCAACACCATATCGTGAATTTTTTCGACATTTTCGGGTGTGCTGACCTCAATTGGCCGTTCAGAACGTTCAGCGTCATTTCTACTTGAGAGACCACAACGACTGACTTTTTTATCATTGAAATCGATGGTGCAAAATCCCCATAGTATTTATCGAGCTTTTCCTTGGTTTGTTTGTCGGTTTTTTTCGCAAAAATAATGTTTAATGAGCACTCGAAATTCACTATTTTCCATTTTTAGGCAAATACACGAGGTTGTATGTTTTGAACAGCTGGTTAACGCAGAGTAAATGACGACACTTGCTCAAAATTTGACAGTAGTCTATTAACGGGTGGTACTTGATGGGAGCAGTGTTGTATTTCATATAACTACGGGGGAAGTTCGAAAAGTCACAAACTTATTGATCCGCCCTTTTATTTCCCTCTGAACGATTAAGGAGGTCACCTTCCCACAACCTATCAATTACTGAGGAGTGTGCTGTTAAAACAGTTATTCTTATTGAAAATTTTGTTTTGAATGCCTTTTTGGAACCCATTTGCTGACAGTAATTGCCTTTGAATTAGAGAGGGCTATAGAGAACTTTGAATCGAATCAAGTAAAACTTACTTGTAAATCTTATTCGTGTTGAATTATGTGTTCAAGAATGCAACCTTAAAAAAATATTTGTGCCAAAGCATTAGAATAACGATTGGGTTGAATTATCTGTGGCTTCAAAATAAATTGAAAAGACTTTGCTCTTGAGCTAAGGACTCAAAGTATATCTCTATGTCGTTTGGTTCACTAGCAGCTGACTTTTTTTAAATTGGTTTTTGTGTTTTTTTTTCGAATTTTAAATAATATTTATTTTATAACACTGGACAACAGACATAATATCCCGTAGGGTTTCATAGTAGTTTTTAATGTTTTCAAAGTCGCTGAATCCGATTCTAAAGGCAGGCCACGTCAGGTTTTGGTGCAAGTCCTAATCTTCTATATATACCATAGGGTTAGTATATATGACCAACCCCTATTACTTTTTCGAGAGGAACAATTTTTTCTTTGGAACATAATTCACTGGGCTCTCCTTAATGGGGGTCCAATACAAATTTTAAGATGTACATAAATAAAACAGAACTATTTTTTTATTGATTTTAGAAGACTTATTTCTGTCCCTGCAGACGACGGCTATAGGATTCCACTAAATTTTCTGGATTCACGCTAAAAGAATATTCTGCGAGCATAAAGGTTAAATCCCTCCTTTTATATTCAGTTTCTATTTCTTGGTGACACTTCTCACCATGTTCAACTCTGAGACTGTTCCCAAAATAACTGCTATCGATATGCTTGTGTAGCATATCTATTTTTAACGATGACTTTAAGTACTGATCCGAAAAACCTGCGGCCAAATCACGGCATTTAATATTGATCGAAATTTCTATTATTTCCATTGAATTTCTATTATATTTTATTAAAATTTCGAACTATATTGAACGCCATAATTCGCCCCCTGGCCTCAGATCCGGAATCAGCGACTTTAAAAATAATAAAAATCGTCATGAAGCCTACGGGATATTTGTTTTAATTTTTGTACAGTGTAATTAACGATCTCTACACAATTGATAGTAATAAATGTTTCTTATTAAACAAAACAAATTGTTGAACGTATTCTAAAGGAATTCTCAAATAAATATTTATGTTTAAAAATCAATAAACAAATTATTAACAACAGCAATATTTTCCAAAAAATCTCCTGCCTTGCGCGCCACCACCCTAAACTACGTTATTACGTTTTTATAGCCGTATAAGAACCAGCAGTCGACAGCAATTCAGTCAGTCATTTCGTTTTCAATTGAGTTTTAAAAGAATTTTTCAATATTCACTTGCACAGTGGGTGAGATGACGGGTTAATGAGATGAATTTTCTTAAATAAATGTATTCTTATAGAAACTAAAAAGGGCCTTGTTTTTAAGATATCCAAGATTTACATTTTAAATGGCTGCACATTTGTTTTAATGTTTAATGAATTTCATTGAGTGACATAAAATGTTTCTTTGTATCAGTAGGATGTAAGCTGGCTGCGTGCTTCTTCTGAAAAATTAAATTTCCTTGGGAATGTTAAGAAAAAATACTTTTGTGGTCGTAAAATTAAGCCAATCGGGAGAATAAAAAACACCTTCTATTTGAAAATACTGGATTGATATTTCTATAATAGTCATATGGATATATAAAATTTACACGAAAAAATCCCCTAACAATGAGAGCACAGCGACCAAACGTATTTAAAATATATTAAATTTGCAAATCGATCCTTCCTTGGTTTGATGCAAATTTTAACAGCGTTATAGATGATTTCGAAAACGTTCACAGTCATTGTGCACGACCGCTTGATAAGTTATTTAGTCCAGTTTATTTATATGTGACTTTTAAAATGCTGCACCGCCACTGCGTCGGTTCAATTCTTCCGCATCTTGCTCGTAGTTGTTGTATCGTTCTTTATGGAGTTTAATGCGAAATCTTTTTTTTAACAATAAATATTTGTTGTATTTTTTTCGCAAGTACGTTTATTGTCATGCTGATTTGCAATTATTGCTTTTAATATTTAACTCAATGATCTGCATGTTCATGGGTGGTGGATGAAATGTATGGCAAATGAAATTGTTTTGGTTTATTCACTCTTGGCCGTTCAGATGGCAGCAGGAAGTAAATGCGGTATTTAATTTTGCAAAGTCTTTTTTTTATTTAACTCTCTCCTTTTAAGTTGTTTTTAATTTTGTTGTTATGTTGGTGACAGCCTTGGGGAGCAATGTTTAAAAATTTTACTTGCACTATGGGCTATTTCAAACTTTAGAAATTCCAACAAACTTTTAAAATACTCAATTCGGATGAAATTGTTTTATAAATATATCGGTATACCGTCTGAAGGCAGATCTGTTCACAATCGGAGTGAAGTTTTATTTTATTATTTGTGTTGTTCATGCAATGCAAACGAACTAATGCTACCACCCCACAACCCAATCTTGGCCAAGTTGAAATACAATGAGTAATAACTGCAAATTTTTGGCGATTTAATTCTTATTTTAGTTTTAAATAACAAGTAATTGGATTATTTCTGGATTTACAATCAGGCTTCGTCAAACTCATGTATTTTTCTTTTACTAACATGCAACTGAAAAGAAAAGTGTCTACCTCGTAAGCAACTTATCTTCAAATAAAACTTGGTCTTATTCAAAATTTCGCCGTCAAAGAGCTCATCTATAAAGGACTTTGAACTTTGAATTATGTCGTTTCTTGCTATTTTATTTCCCATAGTATCAAACATATATAAAAGTATTTGTTTGATATTTGATTCCAAAATTGTTTGTTGTCTGCAACTTTACGAAATATTTACCTTCCAATGAAGCTGCAAGGTGATTTTTGTTCAAAATTTTGTTCACAGGTCTCTAGTTATCATACGATTTTTGGAATATTGCTGCTCGGGTGTCCCTTAAACGACGTTTTCTTAACTCCTGTTCGGTATTTTTTAATTGATTGACAATTAAACAAAGGAAAGCCAAAAGAATTGATAAGAAAAATATGTACGTTAAATAAACGGCGCAGCGCGTCATTCAGGTGACACTACAATAGAACTAGCGATTTAAATAGATTGCACAGCGTCTTTTATGTTCTTGTGTCGTTCCCAACATATCGTATACGATCAATTTCAGCGTCCCGAATATGCGCTTCCACTGAAGTCGTTGCGACCATTCGATCAAAGTTACATTCCACATGTAAAGCCTTTCCTATAAAAAAGAGTGAATCGTTGAAGTATTGCGCATTTTTTGCGACAGATGCTACTTGTTTAGTGTACAGGGTTCTTCGCCATTTCATCATGAATATACTGACACTTGAACAACGCCTGAAAATGATGGTGAATAGGTTCTAGACGAAATGAATGGCGAACCCGGATTTCACAAAAAATTTTACTCACCTATGAATCTTATTTTTGCTTGCACAAGCAAAACTGCCATATTTGCAATGTAGATAGGTCACCAGCTATTATCGAAAACCCATTGTATTTAAAGAAAGTCACTCTTTGGTGTCCTCTATGGGTCAGGGGAATCATAGGGCAGTATTTCTTCAAAAACTACGGCGGCAAGCACGTTGCAGTTAAAGGCGACTGCTACAGGGCCATGATCACTGTCTTTGTACCACAATTGAAGGCCACTCTCAACATGACTATACAATATGCCGCAAAGTGCGTGCGATGAACGAACAATTCCGTGTAGTGGACCTGTAAACTAACTTTCAAGATTCATCCGATTTAACACCGCTGGGTTATTTTATTGGGGCTTTGAGAAGTCTCTGGTCTATACCGATAAGCCACAGATGAATGACGCCTTGAAAGATAACATTCGCGACGTCACCACTGCTGCGAAGAGTAATCGAAAGTTCGACATACTGTTTGGACTTACTCGGAACCAGCCAATGTGCCAATATGCCGGAAATTATATTCAAATAAAAATTACAAATAATTATCTTTCGACTAAAGTAAAATTCGTGGCAATTAACACCACATCTGTGTTTTATATAAATTTAAAATTCCATGCTGCAAAAAACACGCTGTATAACAAACAGCTTACTTTATTTAATTTTAACACTCAACACTCTCTATTAGTACTACTATTAGAATGTTTTCTGGTAAAATATTGCCCGATTTATTAAGTGACCAACAACTCTAGATAGAGACAGATGAAAAGTAGTTAGGAGTCAATTTAAAATTAAAGATGGTAAATTATCCTAGAAAAATATTACTTAGAGGCAGAAATTAGAATGTTTCTTATTACTTATTCAGGCATGGGTGCAGATTAAGGTTTTGATGGGGAAAGTTGAAGAGGAAACCTGAAAGCGTTTATTTTTGATCGGTTTGATGGAGGAACACATCCCATTTTCCCCACCACTGGATCCACAATCAAAACAATATCGACCGAAGTGTTCTTTAACCCAGAACTGCGTTACAACTGCTAACAAGAACTTTAAAGAACAAAGTTCCGCCGTCATTGAAGAGATACAAATTAAATCACTGAAAGAGCTGCGCACTTCACTTCGTACACATTTCTTCATCCTGATTCCCAAGTACAATATATCTCGGGGGCTACTTCATTTTGATAAATATATAAATATTTTTAAAGAAAATTGAACACCAACGTTATATTTTGAACATGCCTCGTATTAAATGTGTTCATTAGCCATTTTCCGGTGTTCTTTCTTACCCCAATTAGAGTATAACTTATTTATTTATTGTTTTGTGGAAAATATCCTCGAATTACATTTGGTTATTGTTCTCCATTGCAATTACATGAGTGAGAAGATTTTTCACACCTCATATAATGTGGCACATGTAAACGTTGGGTGTTATCGACATAATACAGTCATGTAGAGGGTGTTCTTTTTTTAAGCATTTAGAAATTTAAAGAAAATAAAACACATGTGAATTAATTTACTGATTTCAATAAAACTATATTTCGGTGAAATGTTTATGAGATATAGAGCTTTGTGATCATAATTTCTTTCATATGTTTGCCGATTTTTGCGAGAATTCTTTCGATCAAACTTTTGTGTTTTATTTAATATTAACTACCGGATATGAAGAGATAATAATGCTCACTTTTTACAGGAAACATATCCTAAACGCATTACCCATTTAAATCTTACGATTGGCCTTCTCGATGCTGCGTTTAGCACCGTTCAAATAAAAGTGGCAGAAAACTATTTTCCAAATAAATTTAATTGTAAAGCTCTCCGCAAAAAAAAACTACCCTTTGCAACAGTGCAGTAATTATCGTCAACGTCAATGCCACCTAACTCTGGGATCTTAGGGAAAATGTTCATGTAAACACTTCATAGACTTTTTATTCGGTAATTTGTAACACAAGTTTTCATAGTTCTCCACTTGAGACTCTAACATGTTACAGTTGCACCCAGTGTATAAAATTAAATTTGTTACTTTTAGTCGATTTAGAACAACCCTGACCATAAAAATAAATATCAAACAGCACTTTTTTGGCTTGGAGACCACCCGGTTCGGGTAAGTTTGTTTCTCAGAACGAAAAATAACACTAAAGATGCCACATTGCCGAAACCTTGTCTCCAAACCAAACTTGACAAAAATCTTCAGTGAAATACGCTTTCGGAATATCAAATCAAGAGTGAAAAAATATATTAAAATAAACTTCTGTAATTTTTGTAAGTTTGATTTTTGTATGTGATTTTTACTTTTACTTTTATGACAGCTTTAACTCGAGGAGGCATGCCTTCAAAATGTTTTCGGTATTCTTCTGATGTTATGAATATCTAAACTTAAAGGCAGCGCTTCCAGAGATCTTTTGTATTCTTAAAGGAATGTGGATAATTATATGCACAACGTTTATAATATACCCCCATAAACTTGCAATTGAACCCAAATCGGGCGACTGTGCGGGTCAACCCAGCAATCATAAAAACTGCAAGCGTCTTTTTGGCCTTATGTTTGCGGTCCTATTCTGGCTGCATTACGATCCTATATTGGCATCAATATTACCATAATTTTATAAAATTATCGTACACCTCGTACACCAAAGCATCATCATCGTCGATATCACATCGCGATTGGTAATTAGTGCATTTGGCTTTCCGTAAACAAGGTCCATCAGGTTCAAAAGGTCTGTTCAAATTATTTTCTTTCAATCATCAAAGTTTCAAATTCTATCCCCAGAATTCCATCCAGAAGAAACACTAAATTCTTGAGATTTAATAAAGCTGAAAGACATTACAACGCCTTATCTGTAGAAAATCCCAAATAGTCAGGGTGTATAAAGCATTTGCCCTTCAACAAGACAACATTTTATTTTAGAAACGAAAACATCATAAGAATTGAATTTCTTCCATTACGATCTGCTGGAAAGAATAACCGAACTATTTCGCAATATTCACAGCATTTTGCAATTAATGTTTAATTTATCTGTAATTTTTGTAAAAAAATACTTTTTATTCAGCTCCCCAATTTCTCGACTAATCTATCTACCAGCTATTTGTTAAAACATATGTAAATTTACATAAAAACGATGGAAAATTGTCTTCCAAATAAAGCCAAGTGTATTCAGATACACATGATTCTGTAGGGTATCAATCTTATCCTTGTACTCAAGCAAGTTTAAATATACTACAGGCCAAAACTTGGGAAACTCTAGTTGTTTATCAGGTAAAGTTAATGATTCATGATAATAATGGAACAGGATAAGTGGTCGTGTAGGAGAATTCTCAGCTGAAATTAAGGCGCCAACCAAGTTCAGGCCTAATTCCCTGTTTTTACACCCCTAGAGAGCTGAAATTTGGCCTGTAGGTAGGCCTTGGAGAATAAGTATTGAGAAAAACCCTCGAAAATACATATGAAGAACTTGGTCCTCATTTTGATCTCACTACTTTTTACGACCGAAATTTTTGGATAAGAATTTGGTCTTATTTTCACGTTAATTTCCTCAAGACTTTGCTCATTCAAATTTAATTAACAATTTCTTATTATCTTTTATAATGGCCCTTTAATAAGCAAAGTGCGACCAGAGCATCTTTATTTTCGAGTACGCTTGGGCGCAGTTCCAATATATTAATATAAAATCAAAAGTTTTGAAGGCATATTCAAAGAGATTCTATAAAGGAGGTTGTAGATCAATTGAGAAGAAATGCCGTGAACATCTATTCGGACGAAATTAAGGATCACAGGGCATGCAGAGGATTACTTCAGTTTTCAGGGTTTCACATTCTTTGCCGTATGACTCGAGAGAAAAGATAGGCGAGTAGAAGTGATTCTTTAGAGATTATCAATCCCACACAAATTTTTTTTATTTATATTATATGCCTCCAAAAGCATGAGCTGGACCTGCGCCAACATTTATGATTATGTCATTCCAGCTTATTAAAAAAAACAACAAGAAACAGTCGAAAGTTGGCAGTCATATATTAAAACTCTGAGAATATTTGTTTGACAAGGTAATTAATTGGGATAGGTCTCCTAATTGCCCTGTTACTGAATACTATGTTCAGATATACGCCTTAATTGCAAATTTAGGAAATTTACAAAGCTTAGGCCATAATTGAGCCGAATTTTTCACACAAGAATTCATTTATTAAATTGAACAATTAGTATTTAATTGCACCTTTAATTGAGCCAAATACTCAATGAAACTCTGGTAGAGAGAATAACAAATTAAAACAAGCATAAAAGGCGACATTGATAGTTAGTGAATTTCCTAAAATTTAATACGTTTTATCTAATTAATCAAAATGAACAGAATTTCAGCTGTCAAATGCTATCAAATGCTAATTGAGTAAGCTGAATTCCATATGTGTAAAAGTACTCGTATATAACTCAATTTGAAATTTAATTGCCTCAATTAAGATACATGTCTGAACATAGTAATACGGCAACATTAAAAGTTTTTATTTGCAAATCATTCTCGTGAAAACATCCTTATGAAGAGCAAATTTATATAAAACACACGACAATAGGAAAGAATTATAAATAAAGATAAACAATTTTCTAAATCAAAAAAAAAAACAAACGCGCACAAATTTGCAAACATGGTGCAAATTGTCTTCAGCAGTCGATAAACATTATTCGAAACACTTACTTCATTTTAATATCTCAGAATATAAAATTATAATTATTCAAAAGTAGAAACAAATGTGAGAAACAATCTGCACAGTCTGGTGGCAAAAGTGATATTTTTATAAAGAAAAAAAATACGGCCAAGAATTAATAAACATTGAACAATGAAAAGAATTTATTGATAAAATTCAACTGTGGCCACATTGTTAAACAGCAACAAAGAGAGAAGTGGATCGATCCTTCGGCCAGCCAACCAACAAGACCAGCTGGTTATTGTTTTTGATGTTAATAACCAGAGCAATAACAACAATTCGAATAATTATCGAAATCCAAACAAATAGAAAAAAGGGCAAAACAACGTCTTCCTGCTGTGCAGACATCAAAGTGCACAATTTGTTACTCCTGGTTTTCTGATTTCCATGGAAACCTTTCTTATCATTAATACACACACATATGTACCACCCAATGGTTCCTTATTACTTCATTTGCTTGTACTTCTTCGGAGGATTGCTAAACAGATTTATCCAAGTGATTCTTATTAACAAATGTTTACATTGTTTGTCTTTTTATTTCAATATTTTTCTGTTTCACAAACAAACAATGGAATCATTAGAAAAGAAGACAAAGAAATATTAGTTTAATTGGGCTACATAAACCGCATGGGTCCATCTGAATAATTAGAAAGAATCGTTTTTCACCACTTGTGAAAATAAACAATCTCTTCATTGCCTTCACCATGAGATGTGATTGTGGTTGGTTTTCACCTGTTAATTTCCTGTTTAAAATTTTGATATGATTTAATGGGATAATTATCCAAATAATAATTAAATTGCTAATTAGAAAACAAGATTGCGGCTAAGGAATTTTTGGAGAAATAATGTTCCTAAATATAAATTTGATCGACATCGAAATATTTAGGTCTTGTAATTGATTTTTGAATTAGGGAATTGTATTCGAACAAACTTGAACTGTTTTCGTTTCATATTCAATCGTAATCAAAAAAATAAATAAATTAATATAACAATAGTTTTAGAATTTGATTTGATTTGATTCGAAAAAGGTTGGTAAGTTGACAGGTGTTTCAGTGAAAGGCATTGGCTTGTTTCCCAGGGTATACGTTCTTTTTTTGCGCTGCCACCTTGAAGTATTGCCTATCCGGGGCCTAAGGAACACTAATCTCCGGAGCTCTTCACGGGTCTGAAACTGGTAGAGATGAAGTTTTGTGGTTCAAGCGCTTGTGTTGGTAGAAACGGAATGCACAGGATGACAACTCTCATACTGGTTGTTGATTGTACCCGTTCGATGACTTTAATCCAAATCGTGGCAAGGTGATACATGATCGGTGGCATGTTATTTTTTTTTACTGCATTTTATTTTATTGAATCTTTCTATTAAAAGAAATTCACAATAAGTATTCAAATCTTATTTCTAAATTGTTATTTACTAGTTAGTACCAACGTAATAACTAATTTTTTGTATTCAAATCTTAAAAATCTATCTTCTATTGTGTAGAGAGAGCCGCCTCACCAGGCTCAACGTGTCAGTTCTTTTTAGTCTCTGGTGGCCATCAAATTGCAATAAATTGCGTGCTAGAGTGTTGGGATGTGCGACTAGTTTGTTCACGTATTTGGACGTGTATGTTTTAACTTCTTCGTGGATAGTGGGAACTTTGAGATCCCTATGTATGTTTTCATTTCTTATGTACCAGGGGGCGATTTGACGTAAAATCCTAGACTGTCTTCTCTGTAACTTCTGGATGTTTGATGCACAGGCAGTACCCCACAGCTGAATACCATATGACCATATTGGCTTTATAACGGATTTGTATAATAGGACTTTATATTCCAAAGCCAAAGTTGAGTTAGGACTTATTAGCCAATGCAGTTGATTTGTTCGAAGCTTTATGGACGTTATTTTTGCCTCAATGTAACGGGTCCAAGTTAGGCGCCGATCTAGGTGGATACCTAAATATTTGACGTGCGTTTCCGCTGGAACCGTGGTATTAGTTATTGTGATTGGTGGACAATTTTGCCTTCTAAGGGAAAACGTTACATGAGCACATTTTGATGGATTTACCTTTATTCTCCACTGTTTTAGCAGTCTTCTAGCTTATGAATATGGGACTACAGCTTTTCAGATGCATCCTTTGGATCATTACTGACACTTATAATTGCAGTGTCGTCTGCAAAGGTTGATGTATATGTATGTGGGCTTGTCGGCATATCCGCTGTATAGATGATATATAATAGCGGCCCTAGCACACTACCTTGAGGTACTCCTGCACTGATTTTCCCACATCTTGAAAGCTGGTCCTTTGACTTTTTATAAGCTTATGGGTATTTTCAGGAAGAACCCGAGCTATTTTAGTAAGTAGCCCATCATGGCAGACATTAGCAAATGCTTGGGAAATGTCTATAAATAAAGCTGAACAGTATTGCTTCCTTTCAAAAGCCGATCTAATAATGGTAACGATTCTATGGACCTGTTCAATCGTACTATGCCTTGCTCGAAAACCAAACTGATGATCTGGGATAACGTTTTGTTCATTTAGGAAAGGAGTTACACTCGAGACGAATAATTTTTCAAATATTTTTGACAAAACTGACAGTAGGCTAATTGGCCTGTATGATGTAATCTGGCTTGAGTCCTTTCCAGGTTTCAGGATCATAACAATTTCAGACATCTTCCAAGAGCATGGGAAGAAGCCGACGCGCAACATGGCATTAAATATGTAAAGTAAAATTCTTACAGCTGAATCGGGTAAGTTTCTTATCATTGATCCTGTTATACGATCAGGTCCAGGTGATTTCTTCATATCCGTATTTTTAATTGTCGATTTTAAAGAAGTCACTAGTAATTGGAATAGTGGAATTACTTATATCATGTGGTGCAAAAACCTTCTCTAAGTGATTTGCGAACGCATTTGCCTTTTCACTTGAGTTTTTAGCCCAAGTACGGTCTTCAAGTCTTAGTGGGGATTCGTAAGCAATAGGACATTGTAAGTGCTTTACAGCTTTCCACAGACTATAATCCGTGTTTTTCATTGGATCCAAGTTTTTTAAAAAGTTATCGATAGCGAATTCGTGTTTCTGTCTCAATTTACTGCGTAAGTTTTTTTGGCATAAGTTCATTTGCATTTTTATGTGTGGAGAACGACTATTTTGCCATTGTCTTCTTAGTCTTCTTTTCTCAATGACGAGCATCTGAATATCTGCTGTTGCCTGGTGCGATATTATTTTAGCTGATGGCTTTGTTGGCGTTGCAGCTATGGCTCCGGCAGTCACGACATCTGTAAAATGATTTACAGCTGCTTGAATATCAGCTGGATTTCTCAGTGGGATGTTCAAAGGTAAGTGAGAGCTCACATACATTTTATATTTTAACCAATTCGTGTTTCTGTTCGGGTAGAAACTAAGGGTTTTAGGTGCAGTGGCAAAACTGTCGTGTAAAATAACAATTGTAGGTGAATGATCAGAAGATAGGTCATAGGATGAACTAACTAACAGTTGGTCGCGTTTGATGTTTTTTACTATAGCAAAATCTACAAGGTCTGGCAACTTATTAAAATCTGTGGGCCAATAGGTGGGTTTACCGGCAGATACGACGTCCAGCTTGTTTGCTTGAACTGTATAATACAACTGCCTACCTCTAGGACTAAGGAGTCTGGATCCCCAATATGTGTGCTTTGCATTGTAATCACCAGCGGCAATAAATTTTTGTCCTAGCGTAGCAAAGAACCTGGCAAATTTATGGTGTTCGATTTTATGCCTAGGCGGGCAATACACTGACGAGACTACAATTTTAAAATCAGTAAGATTTATAGTCGTGGCTTGCAAAAAGTGTTCGTTGAATTCAGGCAATGGAAAATGCCTTATGTTTTTTCGGACTATAATGGCAGTCCCACCACATGCCCTTTCGCTTGGGTGTTTTGTGTCATATATAAAAAACCCATCAATTCTAAAGCAGTTTTTTATAGTGAAGTGTGTTTCAGAGACTAATAGTATGTCTATATCATGTGCTAGCAGGAAGTGTTCTACTTCATATTTATGTTATGGAACGTTAGCGTTCCAGAAGCATATTTTTAACTGGTTAATTTTTTGCTCAACAGAACTTGCAGAAGCATGTTTTGGGTTCGCATCATTTCCTGAAACATACCCTGCATAGTTGTCATGAAATTATTCATTGTTTGTATTAAATTATCGATTGAGCTCGAATTGGTAGTGAGGGGTGTCTGAGCACCCTCTTTTAAGATGTGGGCATATGAATGTTTATGCGCATTAGAACTTTTGGCATTCACATTAGGTAAATCATTTCTCAATGTTTGGGCATATGAAAAGTTTGGCATAGTGTGTGGCTGTGTAGCTTGTGTACTAGCAACAGAACGAGCATGAAGCCGAGGAAATTGGGAAGCTTTATATTGCTCATAATCAGGTTTGCGTACGACCTTCGAATTATTTTTTACATGTTGAAAGACTTTGCAGCCCCTGTAATTTTCTGTGTGGTTTTCACCACAGTTGCTGTATTTTTTTTACCTTGGGGTCTGTTTTGGAAGAAGTGCATTCCAAAGTCCGGTGCGCATCACCGCAAACAACGCATACGGATGGTAGCTTGCAGTAGGTTTTCGTGTGTCCGAATTCCTGACAGTTAGTACACTGACGGGGACCGCTACGTTTTAGAGGCTCTTCCACCGTTATTCTTCTGTTCAAAAGGTAGCGCAAATTATATATTGGATGAACCGAGTTTTTTGATTTCAGTTGCGATGCGTTAAATACGATTTCAACACGATGCATAGGTTGGGGAACTTTGTTCTTATTTAGAATATTGTGCACTGACCTTACGACATAGCCTTCCACCTCTATGGCACTTTTTATTTCATCAGTGGGAACAGAACTGTCAATGCCCTTTACAATGACAATCAAACCTTTAGCACTTTTGAGTTGATACGTATAATAGCTCTTATTATCTGCATCGAGGCGATTTGCGATTAGGCGGTAATTCTTCTCAGTGTGCGCTTGGATCTTTGTTTCTTGAATTTGACCTCTTCGTATAGAAGCTACATAAAAGCTTTCCTTACCTACAAGCTGAGGCAACATGTTAACAATTTCGTTAGATGTTTGTTCGCGCAAGTAAATCGGGGGAGGTTTTTGTTCCCTGACAGCGGGTTCAGCTTCATCATCCGCTGTAGCAAGTACAGAGAATCTGTTTTCGCTTACCGGCATTACAGTACTTTGGGAGCTTTTATATTGTTTAGCAATGCGCTCTTGCTGCGAAGACTTAGGACTGGCCTTCCTTTTGGTTATGGTTATATAACGATCCGTACATGTTTGCACTTTTTTATGGGGTTTTTTAAATTACCTGTTTCGTTTGTTTGTTGCACGATTTTTGATATGGTACCTGAATTGTTTTTTGTTTGAATTGTAATTTCTTCTGGTGTTGTTATTTGCGAAGATAAGTTTATATTTCCGGATAAAGAACGCGTTCGATCAATTGGCCTGGCGCTTAAAAAAGCACTGTCATCTTTTTTTTATTATTTGTATTGTTCATTGCATTATTAGCATTTGTGTAAGAAAAAGAGTAATAAGCATTGTTGTTATTACCTTTTATATTTTTTTCATTAATATTTGGTGCGCTCATACACTCACTATCAATTGTTCAAACCGGTTTAACCATGCACTATTTGTTATTGTTTTTTTTTACACACAATATATTATATTGTTGTTATTTTTTGTTCTTTATTTCTTTGTTATTACTAACTGTTCACTGTTCAATTGAATATTTTAAAAAAATATATATATACATATATTTGTTATGCGTTCGATATAACGTACGTCCGTACTCAAACACGGTCACCGTGGCATGTTATAGCAAACTATTATACACAGAGGGGTTCAGTGCAGATATTGGCGATGAATTCCGCTTTTATTTCCCTTAAGTATTTCAATTGGTAAAATGGAAATAATTAATACTGTTCTCGTATATCATTTAAAGAAGAAACTTTAATTTGTACACACATGTTCCTGGAAGTCATTATACTCCCTCTAGTTTACCAGTACCCATTCCTGTATACGCTGTTCGGACATTAAAGCTGAAATATTTCGATTTGAAACGCCACCTGTTAGAATAACGAAGGTATTTACAGTATCCTTACAGGTGGGTTGAATGAGTCATCGAAAAGAACTTAATCTAACGTGTGACATGTGGAAAGGGATTTATTCGTCAAACAAATTTTAAGGAAATAGTGTATGTATGTATTTGTAATTTAAAATTAAGAAAAGTATGATAACAATAACTTTGATATTAGCTTTTGTTATATGTATTAGGTGTGTTCGAGTACTCAACACCAACAAATTGTATCGAAAAATGTTCGCATACTTCAAGGTAGTCTAAGTTGGAACGATTACGAGAGAATATATACTTCTCTTTGCACGAAACAGGCCAGGCTTTTTTATAAAAAGAAATTTAGTGAAGACCTAGCATAAAAATTAATTAAGTAAAAAATTTAATTTTAATCCATAGAAATACAAAATAAGCAAGTTTCGGCTTATTAATATTTATAGTAAAATTTGTATAGAATGCTAAAAAAAAATAAAAAGGATAGAAAAAACGTTAACTTTCTTACTATACGTTTGTATTGTTTTTTTTTTTTTTTATATTGAACCCAAGCCTATTATACACGTAAAGGCATAACTAATACAACTACATTTCATTTTTAAGACGATTTTTAGGATAAAATTAAGAGAACTATTTTCCAAAATCAGCCAACAAATCACATTATACTTAAGCGTGAATTTCAAGGCGGCTGACGCAATTGATTGATTTATGTACGCAACAAAGAAACCATCTAAAAAAAGAAGCAAGCGACGAATGAATTACTCTGTTTTTATAAGTTTCAATAAATTAATGCATTAAAAATTGCTTGCTACTCATTTCAGCAATACTTTGACCGTATCAGTGTGCTAAAATAAAATAAAAAATTGCGGAATGTTCGAGTACAATTAACACCTAACAGGTCCTCTGACTTGCTTTCATAAAGATTATATTTGTAGAAAAACCAACTGTCATACAGCGTTCACTTTTTGACATTTACCATCGGTATGCTCTGGCAAATCAGCATGAGTAGATTGACGCTTGACCAACATTCCCAAATTATTTCTATTTACTTTGAAAAGCAGTCATCAACTGATTCGATTTTTTATCCCAAAATTGTGTTTGTTGATAAACAAAATTGCAGCATATGAAGTGAAACCACTCCACAACAGACATTAAAGGCTGCATTGCATCCAGAAATAGACGCCGTTTGGTGCGGATTACACGCTGGTGCCATCATTACTTATTTCCCTAAAAAATGAAAAAAAATGGACGTTCAGAACACTTCGTCAAGAACTGCCGCGGTGGGCATGCCCGAAATCATTTGCTCTTTATAATAAAATTTTTTTTATATTAAAATTAAAATTTTTTGTTATTTTTTAAAACTAAAATTCTATCGGGCATCCTTGTCTCCTTATCTAAAAAAGATCACAAAATGTGATGTTTCCTTAACTACATTTGATCGTTTTTTAGGAGAATTTAACTAAAGTCGATATCTTACCTTAAGAAACGAAAACATTAAAAAAGGAAAATTCTGCAGTCGCTTCTTTTAAGGTCTTATTTTGTTTTTCGTAAAAAATAACCGTCCAGCCGAAAAAAGTTTCAGTTCGTGTAAAAATTGAATTCCTATTTAACTAAGTCAGAACTCCCACGTCACATTACCTGTTTCGGAAGTATTTCCCAATGCTCGAACAGCCGTAGGCCTCACCACAGATTTAAAATCCATAAATGTGACAGCAGGTGCAGTTGCCAGCTCCTCGTCATTTGTTACAAATGAATTTCTTTTACAAGACAAAGTTAAAGACGTTGAATTAACTAAACAATTAGGCAGAGAACAGCAAGAATAAGATGAACTCAGTTCATCACAACATTTTTCATGGCGCTGATCATGGCCATGAGTTTCCGAATGTTGAGCAGGATTGGGCGATTTTTTATTGTGCTGCAATTTATCACTTAACAAACGATCAACACTAAAACTCAATTGTATTCTTGTTTCACTTTGAAATTCATTCGATTTAATTTCGCTGTTTTCACTAATTCTTCTTTTACTATTTTCCCTTAAATGATTCACAAGATTCTTATCTTCCTCCGTCTGAGCAGATGGAGAAGTTGCATATTCGCACTTGATTTTATCTGAACTTGATTTTTTGGACATTTCACTCATGTTTGGTGTAAATTTTATTTCCTCATCAAGTATGGCCATATTTTGTTGGGATTTCGAAATCATTTCATTGAGATTCTTTATTATTTTTTTTTTTTTATAAATATATTATTTAATTATATTTATTGAAGACACTTTTTCACTTCACGCAATTTATATTGCCGACGCTAAATACAATTAATTTATTAAATATCACGATGTGTTAATGTGAATCGATAAAAAAAACTTCTTCCGCTTCGTTAAAAACAAATCAATACGATCGCAACGATTTGTGAGACATCCCACATTCAACTGAAAATGCCTTAAGCGATCGATTTGTGTTTAAACAAATTAATTCATGCACTGGGACTTGTATCTCTGGTTTATCACTAACAAACTATTGTGTGTGCACAGTGGCATGAAATCAATAAAAGTTAAGATTGAATTGTAGTATTGAACATCTTGCAATTGTTTAAAAGTGTTAAATCTAGACTACAAAATTTCTAATCTTTACAAAATTCAAACCTGAATATACGTTTCACGCTTTGTAGCTGATAAGAAAGCGAATGTCATACGTAAAGCAAAAACATGGTTGAAGTAACTGCAATGTAATAGCAACATATTATGATTGAGTGATATGGTTGTAATCAAATCATATTTTTATTGTAGGTAATATAAGTAAGGTCGTTAATAGTACCATAGGAAAACATTCAAAGGAGTTTCACAGCAAAGTTTTATCGAAAACAATCATTGCATGATTGCTTCTTAGTAATACATTGTTTAAACATAAAAAATTGTGCATATTATATATATTAATAATATTTTTTCGTTGCAATTATTATATTATTTTTGCATAGTTAAAATACTTTGGTTGTGGTTGGAATTTGGGTAATAATTTTATTGTTCAACCCAACCATGTTGTAAATTTTTTCAAAGGTAATCACTCAATTATTAAGTGTATAACAACTAAAGTTTATCACAACTAAAGTAACGTTTAAAATATTTTCAAATAATCATAATATGTTTGCCACAACATAGTTGTCGTGACCATGCCGAATCCAGGTTTTTTCTTTGCGTGCATAAATGCCATAGAAGGAGATGTCTACGTAAATATACTTATGTAAAAAAATTTCAATGTCGATATACCCATATATTTTACTTTTTTAGCCCACTGTTTCAATATATTCAAATTTGTATTTATTTAAAATCTGTGTTGGTGAATTTTATACACACATTTCAACGCCTGTCGTGCACAGTCGTATGTATAAATAGTGGTACCTTGTTTACCATGTTTTTTTTTTCTTCAATATTTTTCCTTCTTTATGTCCCAGCATACATATAGAGCTTGCAGACGATTTGCCTTTTATGGTCAGAGAAAAATTTTACTCTGAAATAACCGACTGAATGCAACTAGCCCTTGATATGACACATGGCTGGTGTCAAGAGAAAGGACTCTCTGTAAATCCGAATAATGTGGGTGACTTGAGATTAGGCGAAACAGACTTACGAAATATCTTGTAGTAGTTCTAGATAAAACTCTTACTTGGACAAAAAAAACACTTAGATACATAACAAATAAAACCTTAAAAGCAACTCATGCATGCCAAAGGCTATATGGTAACATCTAGCATGGTGACCAAAGGTAACGGGAGCACACCAGCCTTAGGAATGATCACTGGACTAACTCCTCTGCTGGGTTTGATAATATAGATAGAATATTAAACTTTTCCAAGCACTTTAATGTGATCATCAGAGAGGGGAAAATCATGATATAACATTGAAACAAAACTCCCGGGTATGGGTCCAAGATGAAAGATAGCAGTGCTGGGGCGGGAATTGTGGGATCAGATTTCTGAAAGCAGTTGCAAAGGGAAAAACACCTTCCGTCGCCTGTGAGCTCTGTTGTAGACAATGTCTACGTAGAGACACTCGCGGTACCAAAATACGCAATATCACGGAAATCGTTAGCAAACCATTCATTTCAATCAATTATAAATCTCAGCAGAAATTACAAAGTTTGATAAAATTGGTAAACAAAATAAATTGGGGAAGTTTCAAATTTGATAAGAATCGCTATGGTTACAAAAAACGTCTACACTAAAGAAATTTTTAAAGATACTCCCGTTTTGTTAGGTGTGCTAGCCTCTCAATCTGATTGTAGTGGGATCGATTTCCATCAACGGCTCAGACTGTTTCACTACAATGAGTGAAAGTCGCCGCATTTAAAATAAAATGTAGGAGTATTCGTGAAACAAGCTAGAAAATGTTATAAATGTAATTTTTAAATTATTTTTTTGTGTCCTGGATACTCGCTTGTTTAAAGCGATAACAAAAGGGTAAAATGTGGCACATACTTTTTAGAACGAAAACACCATTAGTTTCTTGATCCAACTCATAAATAAACCAAAAACCGAAAACTTTCCGACCATCACCATCATACATCTACGTGTTTGCTGGGTTACACCACATGGCGTTATGCATTTTATGATCATAAATATGATGTAGTTTTTTTTCTTATTGCGCCCGCTAATCAAGTTTACCAAGTAAAGGACGCCAATACCGTTCGCTCATACCCACACGCAACTCGTGTCTTACGTTAACGATGTTCGTACATGTGTGATGCTCTTAATGATCTGCAACCGCCAATCGAAAATATTAAATTTTAAGGCGGAGTTAAAATGTTTTTTTTACTGTTTAAAAACTCTAGGAACGAGGCACCATATTGTTGCTGTCGTTCTCAATTAATTTCATTGAATGCTTTATTGTTGAATAAACAAAAATACCAACACCAATGATGGATGATTGATCGCATCAAGCATAAAAGAGTATAGGAATTTTTAAATGACCAAAAACTGAATACATAATTACGAAAATGTTTATCTAATAATTATATTTATATGTAAAAAATGTATAAACTATTGATGTTTTTAAATAAAAAAGATAAATTATGAGTACTCCCGCTTGGATATTAAGCCACCAACCGGATAGAATTTGGAGCGAACCATACAGTATCGAGGAACACCCAAAAAACTCAAGTCGGCGCCGATCAAGTGAGTTAGTCTCCGCCAGATCGTCAATCCGGTTCATTTTGCTGATGGATTTATAGCCGTATCCGTTTAAGCATGTGATGACGGAAGAATTGAAACCGAATAACCAAAGCCACCGCTGTCGATATATCACTTTGTCATTGTTTCATTTAAATTTCTTTACCTGTCGTTACCAATAATATTACCCTACCCTACTACGTCCTCACTTAACCCTGGTTTTAAAATACAAAGTGCTTTTATACAAATACATTATAAACCCAATATGGTCATATGGCATTTAACTGTAAGGTACTGCTTGTGCAGCAAACATCCAAAAGTTACAAAGAAGACAGTCTATGATTTAACGACTTATCGTTTGCGCTCTTTGGTAAACGAAATGAAAATATCCACAGAGATCTATCCAGCAAGAATTAAAAACATACTCGTCCAAATTAGTCGTACATCCCAATACTCCTGTACGCAATTTGACGGGCACCTTCTCAGGGGAACGTTACGTGAGTCCTCTAGCTCATGAATGTAATACTGAAGATTTTCAAATGCAACTTAAGGATCTTGGTTAACATTTATTATTGGAATGTCATCTGCAAACGTTGACGTATATGTATTTGGGCTCGTGGGCATATTCGCTGTAGAGATGAGATATAATAGTGGCCTTTGGAAAATTGACCCCTTGTTCTTACTTTTAACTTTCTCTCTGTCAAATAGCTCATCAGAAGCTTGTTGGAGTATTCAGATAAAACTCGAGTTAATTTCGTAAGTAGCCCATCATGCCAGATTTTATCGAACGCCGTGGATATATTACAAAACAAAGCCGAACAATATTGCTTATTTGCAAATGCAGATCTTATTATGGCGACGATTCTGTGGACTTGGGCGATTGTAACACGAATTTGTATTTGAAATACAAATATTTCAATACTGCCCAACCCTGGAAGCGGCTGACAAGAGTAACAACAACGTAAGATTGAAGATTGTTGCTTAATATTTATTAACTTTCAATATCACAATCAATAGCGATATGTAATATTTTGATTGTTCTGGCTTTGAAAGATGAATTTGCGAATAGTTTCAATTTCATTTCCATTTAACGCAAAATATTTAATGGAAAATGGAAGAGTATTGTGTTTGTTTACATTACGAAAACATATGTTTTTGCTGCCATTTTTATGGAGTAGGGAGAATTCCATCAGACTTTCTTGAGAATGCATCGTACCATTGTGTAGGATAGTGACTTCCCGAATCGTCACGATTATGTGCAAATTTCTTCTACTGCCTAATTGCGTCATTTGAATAATATTAATATGAAGCCTTAAGCACAACATTCCACTTGATATACTGATGTAAACCCTTATTACGCTCTACTTAGTTGTTGTGGATGGTATCCCAACTTAATTTATACTTAGATTTAATTTGTTAATGTCACAGTAATCTTGAAAAAGTTTTTGCTTCCAAAATTCCTGACAAAGAGAAATAGAACTTTGCTAAAAAAAACTGTAACCACAAATCAGTCAATAAAGCAAGAAATGCATTGTAGTGTGAAAGAAAAAATAAAACGAAAATAAAATATTCATTAATCCTGTGACGATTTAATTTGTTTTCGGCTGTCGTGAACCTTAACGAAATAACTGCAAAACAAAGTTCCCAACATGAAACCCATGTAACGATAGAAACTTTGTTCGCAACAAACTTTGGCCATTAGAAGGTAGTTTGAAGCTGAAAAATTAACAATGAAATATTGAACATTCAATTATGTGTAGGGGATAGAGGAAACACTTTGTACCCTACACATCGAATGGGAAAACTATTTTAACTTTTGTATGTATGTGTTAATGTTGCTCAAATGAGTTTCGATTTGGGCTTGCACGTTTAACAGTAAATTTAAATTCGGTCTTGCTTAAATTCGGTAATGGCTTCCAATTTTCGAATCAGAGTAGACTATTTAATATATGTAATTATAAAACCAGGGATTTTATTATTAAATGTTGCACAAATGACAACAACTGGTGAAAATCTTTGAGCATTTCATAAAACTTTAAATTCGATTTATTGTAACTCAGTCGTTTGCCATCACTCAACGTGTAATTTAATAGCGTTTCAAACAATATAGATATAGATAGATGTTAGCGGTGCATCCGATGCCGATATATCGGCGATATTCCAAGCTTTCCGATGTATTAGTTTAAGCGATACTTTTATTGCCGATACAACGATATAGTAACATAACTATCGCGTACTCAATCAGAAACGGTCACAAATCAAAAAAGCCAAATGTTCTTTAGTTGACGATGCAAGCGAGGCAAATTAATAAATACAGGCATAATTATTACCATTTCTGATTTAGTGTACATCATGAGCTATAAATTTTATTTAATTTACTTTAAGTTTGAATTCACTAGCATATCGGTATCGCCGATATTTTTGTTTAAGTATCGGTGTTGTATCGGCAGATATAATATATTTAAATTGAACCAGCATGGGCCTCTGGATAGCACTTTAAAGAAAAGTTTACATCGAAGAACATAAATGTACCGTTGTTATCTGGACCGATGGCTAATATTATCCAGAAAACACTTAATACAAACTTTATAAATTTTCGCTGTAAAGTAGTGCAATAACCAGCCTACATTAAAAACCGCCTAGAACCAATCTCAGTGCGACATACATACATAATTATTTACGTATGTTGTAAACTAATGTATATCTCATTTTAAAACTTTCCCGAATATCCTAGCGTAATTTCGGCTTAAAAATAGTAACAAAAACGGTGGCGAAGTTAGAAAAACTAACATTTCTTAATTTCTTTCGTTATATTTTTCTATTTCGAGAAAATAAAAAAAATTAAAACGCAAAAACGGCAACACTTTATCACCCTATAACTCAACAAATAAGCATCTTACAACAGAAAATATTTTGTATACCCATTTATATATACTAGAAGTACAATTTTTTTCGCTTGGCCGCTTCACGTGAAATGCCCCATATAGGTATATGTTGGATCAATCTGGTGGACACAGCTAAGAAAATTTTGTATTAAATTTTACAAGTTAAATAGAATTTCGAAATATTTAGATTTCTGATTAAAATTTTAATTTCGTAATAAATGTGTCGAAATATTTTTTATAATTTAGTTTTTCTGACACTTTTTCACTTTTTGTCTGTAAAAATTTAATGGTACGACTTACTGCTAGTTCTAGAGTTGAACTTTTGCCAGCCACTGTACAGAAGGCGATATGCTTCAACAACAACAAACACAACAGACATAAGCTCATACAAGTTAGCAGGAGAAGTGTATGCATACAGCGCAACAACAACCATATACCATCAACATGTAAAGACGAATTCCAGGAATTGAATGGTGTGGGTAAACAATAACAACGCAAAGCAGTAACAAAGCGGACTAACCAAACATCATAATAAAAAATAAATCTATTGCATTCTTTAGTATTCGAGAAGTTTCGAGAAAATAGATGACTACTATAAAAAGGGCTTGGGTGTTCAAGCAAAAAGTTTGTATTGTATTTGAGGAGTAACAGTTTTAATTACGTGTTAAATAAAGTAACAGTGTGCAAAATAAAATTCTGCCAGGAATTATAAAGAACCTTCGAAAAATTAAACACGTTTAAAAATAAACACAATATGTATTTGGATTATGCGGTGAATTAAGGCATTTTATTGTGAATTATTGTTTTTTTGGAGAAGTTCTGAAATTTTTGGTATAATCCTAAGTTTGAGATACAGAACGGAATTTTGATAAAAATTAATTTTTGAGATAGTTTAAAATTTGTACTAATTTTTCGTTATTTTTTTATTGTAAAAGTTCTGATTTTTTGCTAATGATTCACTTTTTTTGATAGGGATTTTTCGATTTTGTGGTGAATTTTTACTTTTAGTGAAACTGCGTTTCTTTTTGGTAAGTTTCCGTGTGTAAATGAATTCTAAATACGGTCCTACATTTAGATCGTTTACTTGCTTCTGAATATATGTACATCTATACACTAAGAGTGGACAAATACAAGTAAATAGAAAAATGCAAAAAAATCGTTTTTGGTCTAGAACTCGAAAACTCGATGGCTGGTATTTGTCGAATTTCAACACGCAACAAAGAAACATGGTTGTGTCATGGTCATGACAACCATATTTTATTCTGAAGTCTTTATCCTATTTGGGAGCTTTAAGTAAACTGATTTCAACACCGAGGAGACAGACATCGTTAAATACCCCTCGCTACCTCTAAAGATCTATAAAATAATAAATAATATATATTATATACTTTATGAAGTCCAAATATTCTAGCAATTATATACGGAATGATAAACTTAAATTCAGAGGTAAATATTTCTTGACATAAATACTGCTTTGAAACGCCATTAAATAACTTTACCTTATATACCCGTGTGTAGGGTTGGTTAAGCGAAGAAAGTTACTCCGTTCTAACAATGAAAAAATATTGGTTAACAATGCTTTACTACTTTCTTAAGAAAATCAATTGGAAAATCAGTTTTTAAGCCACAGTGTTCAATATAGAAGGGAAAAAATCAACTGACATTTGTTTTATAAGTATGTACACACACACACACATCCGATTTTCTAGAATTCACTAAAAACACATATTTCATGTAGAAAATGTGTCATTTTATTTTCAAACATTTGTCTTGAAGGAATCATCAGAACATTTTGACGGAATGCGCTACTTGTACGGCGAATCAGATGAGAAGTATGTCAAAAAGGACGAAGAGAAAAAGGCAAAGCCTTTACGATCTTATCAGTTCTCCTTGAATCCTATAATAGAAGGTAAAACGCCTGTGAAAGAATTTGACAAATCGGATGTGCCCATTGTGTTCAAATGTTCACCGGATACGCTGTTGAATAAATGCCTTGAAATAATTGATGCAATGCCGCTGCCAAAGATTTATACCTGGACTATAGAGGATATTTGTAAATGGTTGAGAGAATGTGACTACAGGCAATATCAGGTGAAAAAGGTTTCTAATCAAAATGGATTTCTTTGCGTTCATGTCTCAATACTTAAGTTCGCTCATTCACCAATTATCTAAATCGCTTTTATTTCAGAACACCTTCCGCGTAAATCTAATCAACGGGCGCACTCTATTACTTCTTGATGCATCCGCTCTAAGCGCTATGAATATAAAAGATTTCGATCATATTAAAGACATTGCCGGACGCATACGTAACTTGTTTTATTTTGAAATGACTAAATTTGGACGCAGTCTTACTTTGTACCCAGAATTTCACTATGAATTATTCAAGATATTCCGCATTAAGACAGGAGCAAAATATAATGTGCGGCGATCCGATTTGTGGCGTAAAATGCAATTGATTCGCCAAAAGGAACCCAACTATTCACATTGGGACATTTTAGAACGTTGGCTGGGCTTTGAGAAGGGTCCAAAATGTAGCGAGTTATTTGGCGACATACGTAGATCCCGATTACAAGCTCCTATAGACGACCTACCTAAGGATCGAGTTGCTAAAACGTGCTTAACACCCTGCACATGTCACGATGATGACTTTTCGCACCGACCACCCTGGCGTTTCGAGTGTTTGCCACATTTAAAGCCAGATGCAGAATTTGTTGAAGTTTGTCACAGCTGCGTGCCACCGTGTACATGTCGTTGGTCTTCTAAGAAGTTTTACACACGCAGCGTTCTTAGTTGCCTGAAAAAAGCATTTCCCAATAAATATGGCGGTGTTCAAAATTTAATTCGTTATCGGGCTTACGACCAGATGTCTCGACTTTCATATTTAAAATGAATTGTCGTATTCGATGCAAATTTTATGTTTTCAACGTGAGTGAGCTTATCACTATGGATTTATATTTTAGACAGTTTTAGTAAAAAAAAAAAAATACTTCGATTTTAAATTACTTTATTGCTAATTGTGTTTCTGTAACTAAACAAAAAATATGGCAGAACAGTTAAAGGGAGCTTTTTTTAAATCACGCATCGAGTCATAATACTTAAAGAATTATTTCATATAAAGCTATAATTCAGCATCATAGTATAACCGCTAGATCGATAAAAAATCGTATGTGCGCTCAAAAGGTCAGTCACGAATTTGTTCATTCAAATAAGAAATTTTTACGGAAAGATAGTAGCAGTTTTACAACAATTACAAAAATAAGTAGCAATTTTCAATTCCTGTGTGTGACACACGAAAATTAATTCTGCTTTTGTTTGTAATTGTAAAGTCGCTATTATGAGTATATTTTTGAAATAAACTCTAAATTGAACGAACTAGTTCGTGACAGACACAACTTTAATTATCACTAAATGGCGCGGATCAATTTTTCGACTAGGACACGATTCCATCACTTTTTTCTATCTCAATTAGTTATAAAAGTCATACACATACATATGTCCACTACTCTACGTATTTCGGCTTTAATAACGAGGTTGTTTCCGAGCAGGATCAGGCATGGATTGTTAGTGTATGAAACATAAAGTCTGCATATCAACACTTAACGAAACTTCGTGTGCGTTGTTTAGTTCTATTCTAACTCTCAAAAACGATTTAAATGTTGGGCGTTT
This sequence comes from Phania funesta, assembly GCA_963932375.1. NCBI lineage: Eukaryota > Metazoa > Arthropoda > Insecta > Diptera > Tachinidae > Phania > Phania funesta. The sequence continues at coordinate 83,353,238 of OZ010653.1, forward strand.
GAAAAACTCGGCTTACTAACGTAAAAAAAAAAAATTTAATAAAATTAAAAAATCGGTTGCAAATTTTTAATAAAAAAATTAATCCTAAAGTTTTTGTCAAAAATGCATTTTTTTTACAGTCAAAAAAATTTCTAACTTTGAGCGACGACAACGCCTTTAATCTTCATGCTTTTTCAGAACGGCTCTTTGATTTTTGATCAGTAAAATATCTTCTGCAATAGGGTTTAACTTATTTTTCAAAAGTTTTAATTTTTGCCACGGTTTTTAGCAAAATGAGCAACTGTGCGACGACAACTAATATACGAGTATACAACTTGCATATCTACATCTCTTTCGACAATCCCAATACCATCAAGACGAGTTAACATATAACGTGGTCTCAGAGAACAAGTGAATAATTCCCTCGTCATATAGTTTTACATCTTAAAACCATTTTCGTTGTAACTTTTGCTTTTTTAACGTGTTTTAAACATAACAAGTTTGCGTGGTTAGTAAAGCTGCTCTGGGGTGAAAAACAAATCAAGTAGAAATTTCATAAACGCTTAAATGCAATTAATTTTACAATGTGGTTCAGTTGTAGAGCGTTTGGCGTGTCACCCGCGGAATGATTAATGACAGAGAATTGAATGACAAGAACGATCCGTATTTTGAAATAAATATTTGCTTATCGAGTTACATATTTGTGTTTATAAAATTTTAACATTAAAGATGGATTGATGAAATTTTTGCATGACTTTATCTGGTGGAATAGCATTTCCGTTTTTTGGATTGCTAGTGACCAGGGGGGGGTTTTGTAATTCAATTCGAAAAGTAAAACTTACGAATTCCTAAAAATATGTAGTACGATTTTCGAAAATTTATTTACGAACATTCGGTTTTTTTTTCCTTTACGGAAAACAAAAAGTAGCCTTTCTATATTCCAATTAAGTAGTACGAAAGTAAATAAAATGTAAGTTAAATTGTATATATTTTATTCGAAAGCAATTTGGTGGTCGAATAAAATCAATAAAATTCAAATTCAATATTATTACAGCGTCACAATCGGTTTGATACCTTAATAGAATCAACCAAGATGAAACAGAAATACCTACAATACTTTCATTGCTGACTTATGGTCGGCTGAAGCAAAATGAATATGATAACAAAAAATGATGGAACAAAAAGTTAGACTGGTGTAAACTTCGTCCTAACCCAAGGAAAAAAGCTAGAACATGAAAGTGAAATATATTCATTCTCATATTCTATTGAGCTAATGATGTTTACAGTGGACAGAAAATTAGTAGAAAGACACAAATAATGTTGGAAACGTGCGTAGTGGCATACAAAATGCATTCCATTCTGCCAGTTGTCTAATAAAAATTTTAACATTTACTCTATTTAAAGTTATCATGTCAAACAAATTTTCTTTATTAACAGAAAGAGTATTTAACGAACTCAGGCCTAACAACTTTTAATTAAACGTTGCCAAATCTAAAGGAGCGGGTTGCCAAAAAAATTGAATCACAAGGCGAAGGCAATGAAAGATCTTGATGGATTTTATGTTGCAGCGTCCCGACTTAGCAAAAGGCCACCTATACGTTTCTAATGCTAAAAACATGCGAAAGGAGTTATGGACAGAACTGACTGCAGTTTTAAATAATGCTGGCTCTACAACTCAAGATTATACTAGGTGGAAAAACATATGATTGTCCTATTTAATAAAATTAAGTTATGTTGAATCTTTCCTTCTAAGTTGTGGGCCAATTTGGGGTCATATGTCTTTAAAATTAAAACAGTATATCAGGGACAGGAGAAGTACAAGTACATTTCACTCCTTAACACATATTAAGGAAAAAGTCGAGGCTCTTCCTTCTATTGATAGATATAGCACTGAGGTATTATTTGTGATGAATCGGCTTCCGAACCACAACACCAAATCTTTTTATATACTTCACGTAGACAAAAGCAAATAGAATTTGTTGAGAATAAATAAAGTCTTCTTCATCCACAAGTCGACAATCGGACAATTTTTAAAGAAAAATATGTTCAAGATTTATCCAAAATAGACAAGAACCTATCGATGGTTTGAACGTTGCTCACCAAAACCTATCTGAGTTTAAGAAACGGCAACACAAAGTTGCTCAGTAAAAGACTGAATTAGGACTCAATAAAACCAATTCTTTAACTGAAATCACAAAGACATGGCCCAGACGAATATTCTTTAAAAAGTTGCCTTGCTTCCATCTTCATAATTAATTTTCATTTCAATTAAATATGAACCCATCAGCGTCCCACTTTGAAATTCTCAGAATCACTTATCCAAAGTATAAGCTATTGATAAGAATTTTTTTAAATCTTTCAAAACGGCACGTTTTGAGAAAATCGAAATTAAAATGTTTAATTTGATGTCTTAAAAAACGTGTTATAACAAAGTAAAGTCAAGAGAAAGAGCGTTTAAAACTGAGTAAAATTACCACTCCCAGCTCTCTAGCGCAAATGGGAGAAGAGGTAGTTATAGTGATTACAAAATATGCCGGTCGCGTATTTTAAATGATTCTGGTAAACTTTTCTGTTAAAAAATTAAGAATCCTTAATAAGCCGCCTATGCTAGAAACAAATCTGTTCCAGTGTGCAAAAAGCAGAAAACCTAAAACGATGAAACAAAAGAGAATGGAGCCACCACGGAAGCTTACCCCACTGACTCGGGGCTGGAAAAACGCAATGAGGTAAAACCTAAAACTAACATATGGCTAGACTATCGCACTTGAAATAAAATGTAAATTGTTAGTTTACTTTGAGCAAGTAACGCAGAAAGAAGGAGAAACGATACTTTCGCGATGACGACTGAGTAATTTCGGGTAGGTTGCGGCGCCGGTGGAAGATGCGAATTTCTGCAGCTCAAGTTCTTGATAGATTTTCTATACGAAGTAGCAAAATGAATCGGTAAAATCATTTAAGCATTTAGAGTAAACAAAATACATTGACAACCCATAAGAACAGCGACAGTTTATATGCCGGTGCAAGTTGAGAAAGAAAATATTTGCTGCAGCGTTCTGTCGGCGACAAACAAGTTGATTTGTTTAACAGCTGCTTTCGTTATAAAATGAAAAGTCTCCGCATTTACATACCGTCGAGACTAGCCAGAAATTTGTTTGCACATGGACAGAACATCGCCAAAATAAGAAAAAAAAATTTGTTCGTGGTCTTCTGTGTGGCAAATACATGTAGATATTCCTGTTCAGTTTGAGCATAATCTTTTCTTTCTCATCGATTTGTTTCCTTGTGCTCAGCACAGTTTCTGTACGGGATTTCGAGACGAGCGCATCTATACATATTTTTGATTTTGCCTGTGTGTATTTTGTTTAAGTACGAACACGAACAGACGATCAACAGCGACGGTCTCGAGCCAAATTGCTGTGCGAACAGGACATCTGTACGTTGGCAGAACAAATCTCTGGCTAGTCAAGACGACGATTAAACAACATTCTAAACATAATGAGAACCATACGACTGTCAAATTTCCTTCCATATTTTGTGATAGTCTGCTTACACATTGATTTGACACTAAAATACTTTCTCAATTTTACTTGAATTTTTGACAAATTGCTTCATCCTATCTAATAGTGTGAAAGGCGCTTAAGTATTCATACGCTTGGTGGAATATCAAATTATTTCTTTGCATTTGGCAGAGAATTATTTAGCACATTGAGAATATATTATATTAAAGCTTTGTTTATCGTTTACTGTTGAATAAGTATATAGCGTTTTTTAGATAGAATTTTGGAAACTATTAATGCCAAACGAACTGTCATACTGTGAGCTTTTTACATTTATGATCAGTATACTTTGGAAAATTATCATAAATATAGTGTTGCCTGAACCACGATATCAAATCCTCCAGATTTACTCTGTAAATCAGTCCACTGAATGATCCGATGTTTTGTCGGAATATTGTGCTTAGCGATGAGACCCGATTTCGGCTACAGACTCCATGACACCTACAAAATTTTACCGCTTAGTGCGGTTTACACGCTCGTGGCATCATTGGAACTTATTTCTTGACATATGAAGCCGTAACTCGCATTAGGAGCAATGGTGATCGTTACCTCACTATGAGCAATGATTTTTTGTTTGAAAATATGGATGACATTGATCCGGGGCGATTTTGTTTCAATAGGATGGTAGTACGAGCTATACGGCGACCGCAACCATCGACTTATTGAAATAAGAATTTGGCGATAAGTTGATTTCGGAAAATGGATCTTTCAATTGGCTTCCAAGGTTTTGATACCTCTCAATTATTTCTTGAGGGGCCAGTGGACTTGAAAAAACACACTATATATGTACATCTATATAGCCATTAATTTGAAAATAAACACTTTTAATACAATTTGATTGTCTACTTATGCATTAAAACTTCAACTTGGCTTCTTAACAATTCGTCTTCATTCTTATCAATATTACTGAACACTGATCGTTTACATTATTTTCAGTTTACATTATTTTCAATTTGCGATACAAATTTTTTTCTTATAGGAAAATGAAAATTTAAAGGAAACAACTTACACTTCTATACAAACATCCACCAAATTCCAAACCAGTTCTAATGAATTTTTTGAAATTAAATAACAAGGGGGGTATTTATTTGAGCATGTGAGTATTTAATTGTTATTGACATCCCCAAAACAGGCAGGCACAAACAAGAGAAAACATGTTGGAAAGGAATGTGTCAATATTGACGGGATAACATGCAAACAATTTAAGAAATCTTAAATACGATACAGGATTAGTGCCACACATGCACAGCCAGGATTGAATGCAGCATATGTGCAACATAATGCATGGAATAAACTACTCACGGCATACAAATGGGCATACACAGTCACAGTTCAAAATGCAAATAAACAACCAGCATACGATGCAACATATTTGCTGTACAGGGAGGGCAAAAAAGAGTCACAGGAATTTTATGTTGTAACCACAACAACACAAAGTATGTGTTTGAATGTAAAAGATCCTGAGATAAAATATGAGAACTACAAAAATTTAAATATGAAATAATTTACGAGAATAAGCGTGATAACAAGGTATGAATTAAAACACAAGCGGCTGGTAAGTTGGCCTGATGGCAGCAATTTTTAAACATTTTCTACACTGCAATACACTTGAAGAAAATATGTTTGTAATTGTAAACGATTTTTTTATATCTTCGTCTGCACTCTCTCAATCATATTTAAAGATCTAAAAGCGATCAGCAACTGTAGCCATGCGTTACTTATTTTCCCCAGTGCATCGACTGTGTTGGCCTCTACGTGTATTTGGCTGGCAACAATATTCGTTGGAGTCTGACGACCGACCACACTTATTCGCTCTCATTGTCCGAACAGCAGGACATCGAAACGAAGGGTTTTTTATGGCGATCAATAAATTTAAACACGTGATCAAATCAATAAGCGTTGTAGAGTTTGTAGCGATTTGTTAATCTGTAAAAGTATCCATATTTTACTTCATATTAAAAGTGGCAAAACTTAACAGCAAGAAGGAGTAAATACACGTACGGTCGTGGATTCGTGTACAGGAAATTCACAACAAATAAAGAATTCAAAACCTATTAAAAAAGGTTTATGACTGTAGTTATGTAATTTAAAAAAAAAAATATTACAAATATTTAATTTAAGTGATACAATGTAAGCTGTTCGAAGTTAGGACCTGTCTAATCTAAAAGCAGTACACGACGGTTGTGTACAATTCCTTTGCCGACCCCTATCATGCAGAATGTTTTTAGGCATCTATTCATATGCGGACCGCTATTCGTAACACCTGGTATAAACTAAATAATTGTATCGCCAGCTAATGGCAGCTTACAGTGTTAAACAACTGTTTGGCCCCGCCACATACACATCGATATCTCAGACAATTTAGGTGTTATTGAATTCTAAAATCTAGTCACAATGTCCTTTCTATTTTGTCTTTGAAGCAATTGCTTGAAACTGACTTGCTTGTAATCGTTTCGGAGGGAGAAATATCCTATTGTCCTCTCCCAGGATCCGCATCAGTTTGCATTTCTTAAAGCTTATCATTGCCTTACTTGTAAACCATTCCCATGGATTTTAATCGCAATGAAATTGATTGCATCGGATTGAGTGTTACGCTTAACTCCTTGCCTTTACAGTTGAAATGATCATTCTTGAAACGTCGAAATTTGTTCGTATATGATTTATCAGCTGGAATATTGTCACGAGAAATTGCTATCGGATGATGTGTAACTTTCGATATTAATTTTCTTAAATTCAACGTGACAGGACAGACTTTATTTCACATATCGAACGCGTTTTCCCTGTAGTGTATTTTGTGATCCAGTGGCCAATCTGCCACGAACGGATGAGCCCTTAATGAAGAACGCGTTAAACGTGTTTGGGTATCAGGAAGAAGTTCCCTAATTCCACTGGACCACATTCCGTTGTAGTCAGGATAGAACAATGACACATAACTCAGATTGCGTGGATGTTCCAGTGAATCAATAGAGTTGGCTACCCCATTGTCACCGATAATCATCTTCGTCCTCATTGCTACGCAGTCGAGGCGCTTCAAGATAGACTTTGAAGCTCCTCCCCATACATGGTTGCATTCCATTTGTGGTCGGATAAAGGGAGTGTACATAGAAAATCAGAAGGAGTGTAGTAACTCTGATAAATTTTGGTCGATTTTGAAAAGGATTTTTGAACCGTTATTAAATTATGATAAATGACACTGAAGATGGCACATAGCCGAAACTGGTTTGTCTCCAAACCAAACAAACCAAACGAGGGATGACGGAAATTCGTTCCAAAATTCTACATCAAAACACCCTGTCGGAACATCAAATCAAGAATCAATATATAATCATGTTATAATGTGTCTATTTACACCGAAACTCCACTCTGGGTTTAATCGAAATTTATTGGAATGGATTTAAGGTTTTCCTTCCAAACGAAGGTTATGTTTTCTAACTTATTCGACAGGGCTTTCATTTTATTATCCAAGAAACAAAGTTTCTAATTAAAATTAAAGAAGTCGTTGAAGTCAGCCCAACGAGCTTTTTCGTAAAAATATTTTGATCGTTTCGTACATGTAAGTGAAACGTTGCGAAGTTCCGGAAACGAGAAAGCGGCAAAAATGGTGCAATCATCTGAGTTACCAAGAGGCGCAGTGACACTTACTACATACATACTTGTCAGGGTGTGAAATAAGAAACACTATACGATGGAAAAAGAGAACATTGATATTGAGATCTTAGTGCATTTGAAAATTTGGTCAGAGATGAAACACACATTTGGTTAAAGGTCCATAAGCAAAGTTGTCCAATTTTGAGAGATGATAATCCAAACATTACTATATCGAAATAAAATCACCCAATGGATGCACTTTATAGAACGGTGATGACCGCAATGCTACAGACAGCGGTGAGCGGTACAGAGGCTTGATTGTTACAACTGCAAAGCTTTAATGTTGCAGACATGTGATTTCCACAGCATGATATAATTAATTTAGTGAACAAAATATTTGAGGAACAATCGATTTCACCAAATGAATTTGATACAATCATATTATTTGCTCTGGGGACATACGTGCACAAAAACAAAGTCGCATACTCTTGCCGATCAGAACTCAGAGCAGCCACATGCTTGAAGTCAGTCTCTAAACAAAACATGCGATATACACCTTGGAAAAGATTTCGCTGCCCCATTTCCATCAGTTTAATTATTTCAACTCAAAACAATATGAACTAAATAAATTGACAGATGTCTAAACTATTCGAAACCACCAAAATCAGCTGTATGTAATATAACACATTTATAACAGTCGGAGCAATCGTTCGCTGATCGACAGAATTTGTACTTATAATTAATATATTTCACTTTAGAAGAACAGATGAGACTAATACGATCAAATATTTTAAATTTCGTACATTCACTTATGCGAAGTCCAGTTTTTATCATTAATTAGCCTATTGAGTAGGCATTTATAAAATGGTTGACCCACATATGTTCTTTGAACACGTCTAACTTGGATATTTTTATGAATTTCTTTTTTCTGAGAATAAAATTAAAAATAATCATGACTTCTGTATTTAACGCAATATAAAATATAAAATCTTGAGAATTAATAAAACTTGTATTTATATGTGTGGCCTGTGTAATTAAATATCAATATCTTTAACTGAGTTCCATTGCTTTTTTGTTTCCGTGATTTGTAGGACTGTGTCTGTGACCAAACCAGACTATGTGATATTCAGATGTGATTTAATAACTCGTTCCGTTAACACTTTATTATGGTCGATTGTTCATAAATATTCATATGAGAACTAAACGCTGCAGAACACAAAAAGGGGGACAAAAACAATCCAGACTCAAATACTGGTACAAGCAGCCAACAGCACAACCAACAGACAACCATTATCACTACCACCAAAGGAGCTTGGAACACTAAATACATGTAATGCCACCAACATGGAGACCAATAATCATGACAACGATGACACGAAACAGAAGATTATGATTAATCGCTGATTTATCAATTTAAAACGATGACGACGACCACAACAACAACAACAAGAAAACCTCGCATAGCGAAGTGGGAAGAGACCAAAAATGTGAGCGTCGAGTTTACCAAAGAGTGTTTAACTGTGTTATTATTAGTGAATTAAATTTGTCTGTGTATTTTATAAAACATTTTCAGATAAGAATCTGAAATTATGAATTAATACCCTACACGAATTATAGGTAATATCGGTGATTCGTGACAAAGATTCAGTTCAAGATCTTGGGAAACTTGAGGAATTGGATTTCTTTAAATTTTGTATTTTGAAAAACCCTTATTTTTAACTAGATGACCCGCTGAACTTAATTTCACCTACATTTTACTTGATTACAACTTTTGATTAGTGATTATTAATCTTTATTAACCTGCAGCACCAATTCATTGAGATTAATAATATTGAGTGGATCGAGAATGATTGAATGAAACTCGAATGAAATTAAAATGGATTATAGGTAAATTTGTTTAATTGAAAGATAAATACAGCCATTTATTGTAAAACTTTCCGATAAACTACGTTTTTGTTGTATTATTATTTGTGCAAACATACAATGATGGCTTTCTAACACGCGAACATGCGGCATACAGTTGCCCTAGCGCGAAACACTGGAACCCTCAAGTTAATCCCTGTCCTTGTGATTTATTTATGTTTATCGTAAAGGCCAGACGCACGAAAAATGGTAAGTCCGTTGAAATCATCAGAATACGCGGAATCAAAACATCCTCTTATTCGTATTTTCCCTTGATAGTCGTTGCCTCGATGACGCTATTCATAAAATTTGCTCTTACAAGTTTCGAAAAAATGGAATTAGGTGGTCAATCGAGAACTTAGTATTAAGTGAAACGTTACACTTCGAACTTCGTGATAAAGAATTGACAGTTGTGAATTCAAGTGCTAAATAAAATAACAGTGTGTGTACAAAATAAATTCAGTCCTGTATTACATTTAAGGAACACTATAAGTTAAAGAACCTGGGAAAAATTAATGCCGTTCAAAAAGGAATGTTGTCAGATTTCTATATAATTTAATTGTAATGATGAAAGACGTTTTATGTCGTCAAATATTACTCACGGTCTTTAATTCATTTATTTTATTAAAAATTTTCTGTTTTAGTAAAATTAGAATTTTTTTATTCTTCTCATACTTGGCGATTTTTTTATTGTGTGCGATATTTAATTAAACATTTTAGGTGAACTTCAGATTTTTATGAAATTTCGATTTTGCGGCAAATTTCAAAATCTTCGACGATATTAAATTTGTTTTGCTTATTTTTAAGTAAAAATTAATTTTCATCTCATTTTGAAATTGTTCGTAGTTTTTTACTTTTGAAGTGATTTTGGGATTTTGTGTTGAATGATAGAATTTTTGGCGTTCTTTTTGTTTCTTGTGGTGTATTGTAAAAATGTTGGTGAATGTTTGATGCATTCATTTCAATAAAAGTTTGCTTGTTCTTGATAAATTTAAATTTTTGGTGTATACCTACATTTACATTTTGTTGTAAATAATGAAATATTGACGAATTTTCGATTTTGGATGAACAATTTTGCGATTTAGTATAATTTTCGAACTGAACTAATTTCCGTCATATCTTGTCAAGTTTGGGTTGAAGCCAACCCGGTTTCGGTTATGTGTTATCTTCATTGTCATTTTTCGTTCAAACGAACAAAGGTGGCACATATCCGAAATAGGTTTGTCTTTAAACCAAACTTGATTAGGGATGACGGAAATTTGTTCCAAAAATTTCTATCAAACCACCCTGTCGGAATAACAATTCAAGATTCAATTTAATCTTGCTCAAGATTACATTTATAAATTTTAATTCTTTTATTTTTTTATTTTTCCGATTTAAATGTTTTTTTTTGCTTTTCGCTAATATTTTTGTTTTTAGGCCTTTCCTTTATTACAGAGAACAGAACAGCACAAAGAGAATTATTCAAATTGGTCCAGCCGTTTAAGCGAGACTAGCGAACAGCAATTGATTTTTATATATAAATTGTTTTGAAGGGGACAGATGCGTTATTCTGCATCCGCGGCTGGATAATTCCGCATATATTTTTAACCAAAAAAATTAAGGAAGGCGATATAGAGCAGAGAAGTGCGGTGCTATAAATGGTGAAACTGTAAAAAAATGTAAGCTGTGAAAATTGCCAACGTTTTAAGTTTAAAATAAAAAATCATACGCTGCATAATGGCGTAAGTTAATAAAAAAAATTATAATTAATAATGGAACCGCGAATTATCAAACCAATTGCAAGATTTTTTAATTACGGTAGTACAGAACACCTTCAGTGGAAACTTCGTGAGTAAAACAAGTATGGACTTCTAACTATTGTAAATGTGACGCGGTTTCGATGGGTTTTTAGTCCGGGATATTCAACTCTCAAAGCAAAACATTTTTATTCTTTTACGATGGAACGAAAAATCTTTCCTTTTTTAAAGTTTTCTCGGAACTTAAATAAATAAATAAAATTATGTTTGTCTAATTTTCCCGAGCTCCAGGTCTTCAATAAAATTTCCTTTATTTTATTTTATTCAATATTTCGCTACGCCTTTGTGTAGCATCGTCAGGAAAAAAAAACTAGAATAAAGTTTATAATAAATAAAATTTTCATAAAATTAATTTCATTAATTAATCTTTCCACTACAGCGTACGAGCGATAGGCATTGAGCAATTGGCGTATAGCAAGATTTTGTTTAATAACGAAAATGCATTAGTTTATTCATATGTCAATTAAGAGGACGTAACCAATAACTCATACAGCTGATGCATCAAATCTGTTTCGATTCAATTCTTCTGTTTTCGACCCAAAAGGTATAAGATAATATAAGTGAAATGCTTATGTCTATTTTGGGCAGTTTTACGGCACTCAAGTATATTTATGATATAAATATACCATACATTCAGGGTTCTACCTGCTGCTACGACGTAGTGCTTTTCAAATTCGTTATTGCCTTTGAAATCAGTTTTCTATAAAATTGGAAATTAGTCTGGCAGATAACGCTTTAGTTATACACAAGCAGTATATGTTAACCGCTGCATAGGTACAACGTCACAGTAGGCCTCTGAATCACAAACATAAACAAGAGACAAGAGACATACACGCAAACATAACATCACTAAATGGTCAATTTTGCGCTTATTATGCGCTTTATCCATAAATATTTTATAACATTTCTCTTGTCACAAGATCTTAAGTAACCACAAGGGAGTTGTAGTCTTTGTAGTCTCACACCTACGCGCTCACACGTACATTTGTGTGCTTTTAACATTTTGAATATATACATACGTATAAAGGGTGTTTTCTTTAAGACGTATGGAATCTTAAAATGAAATTACTCAAATATATAAACGTTTTCGATGGGAATGAATTTGTTGGAAAATAAATTCGCTGGTTTGGATCCAAAGTTTAAGATATGGCAAGCTCAAATATCTTCCAACCGGAAAGCCAATTTACAGCTAACAAATAACACAAAAAAGTTTAAAATGAAAAAAAAATTTTCAATACATTGCATTACTATTTCATAATGATTTAGGGCATATGGCCACCGCAGCTGTTTTTGACGAAGCGCATTCTGGACGTCCATATTTGGCCCAATTTTCCAACATTGTTGGCCGTACGTCTCGAATAACTCAAACAAAGTTGGCCTCCAAAGCGGCTGTTGTTGCTGGCATATCAGGATAAACCAGTGAATTCACGTGGCCCTACAGGAAACAGTCGAAGGGGTTAATATCGCTCAAACTTGGAGGCCAATTGACAGTTCCTATTCTCGAAATCATGTTATCGTAAAATTTTTGCTTCAATAATTCGATAGCTGCTTTCGCTGTACTGCACTTGGGGTCAACTTGTGGAAACCACATCTCGCCCGGACTGAAGTCATCCATATTTCAAACAAAAAACCATTGATCATGATGCGGTAACGATCATAACGCGAGCAACGGCTTAATTTTTGAAGATATAAAGTCCAATGATGCCTCTAACTCTTGTGGATTAGTTTTACTCCATATGCGACAATTTTGTTTGTTAACAAACCCGTTAAGGCAAAAATAAACCTTAGCGCAGAACACGATTTTGCGCTAAAACATCCGATCAGTTAACTTATTGTCAAAGTTAATTTAAATAGTTTGCTGCCGTGGTTCAAGTGTCAATCTATTCATGATGATTTGCCAGTGTAAACTAATCATAAATGCCAAAAAGTAAGCACACTATGACAGTTTATTTGACAGTTAAACCTTTCATAAGTTCTCTTGGGCTTTAAAAACACCCTATATTTATTCCAGTTGCAGAAATCCTAAAAAATTTGCCAGAAAATTAATTTTCAATTTAACTATATTAAAAAATGTATATATTTTATTTTTAAATATTATACGTGTAAAGAAAAAACACCCTTTATACGCAAATTTGTTACGCTGTGTGATGGCTGGTTGTTGAGAAAATAGAAGATCGAAGAAGAGGTCGCGTGCTGGTTTATTGCATGCGTTTTCATTTGAGTCTTATAATATGGTATCAACAATAGACGATCTTCCTTAGTTAAGGGGGTCATATTAAATATATGTTTAAATTATTTATTTTCCCTGTTCCAGCCGAGCTTAGTATAAGAGCCCCCAGCTTTATGATTATTTAAAAGTGATAAGGAAAATATTTGTATATTTATTAAACTGCATCGCCGCTGAAAATATCCCACCCAGCTGTGGTATACGCAGCTTCCAGTGCTCTTCACCAAACACAAGCTCTAATATTTTGCACAAATTCTAAAGTTAAAATTTTTCTCTCGAAATTCTTAAATTGAGTTTGTCGCTATAACTACCCTGGTCATTCTCTCATTTCAGGGACATTAACATGAGGTACCATTTTCATATGCTTAAGGTAAAACTATAAAAACTTAATAGAAAATTAATTTACACCAGACACCAACATGATTTTAGTCAAACGAAGGGTAAGTTTGTGTAAATTTATAAATTTAGTAAAGAAAACTATTCAAAAATGCAGAAAAAAAGAAAATGTTAACTACCAAAAAATCGAAATACAAAATCCAAAATTCGCCAAAAATCCATATTAGCCACATTTTGAAATCTAACCACAAAATTAAATGTCTCCAACGCGTTTATTACAAACTAGTGCTGGAATGTGTTCTGTAACTGTACAGATGTGCCTCGTTGAATGAGTTGTCGTTGATGTGGGTTAAGGGACACATTGGCGCAGGTGGGAATGAAGCAACAGACGAACTAACAAAAAGGGGATCTGATGTGAATTTCTGTGGATCAGAACCCAGGGTTGCACTGGGGATGGCCTAGTGCGAGCTAAAGTCCTTCAATGGATAAACTCATTACACATGAAAAGGTGGAGGGAGGCTACCACATGTAGACAGGCTCGATTGATGCTCAAAAAGCCACTCGACAGGAAGGCCAGCAAAGTGCTGAGATATAATAGGGGTACCTTAAGCTGGATCAATGCGTTAGTGACAGGTCGTGGGAACTTCAAGTATCATCTGGCCAGGATGAAAATCGTAAAAGATGATACCTGCAGACTGTGCCTATAAGAGGCTGAGCCGGTAGCGCACATTGTGTGTGAATATCCAGCACTAGCTAGCGCAAGGGTTAGGACCATGGGCAGACACTTGTTAAATGTGAATGTCATGGAGGAGCTAAGCCCTAGACAAATGCTAGCAATTACAAGACACTCCTCAATAAGGAGGAGTGTTGACAGTTACCGGTCACTTGAGTCAAAAGTAAAGGCTAGGGTTAGCACGTGACTCAATTAAAGTAAGGTAGTTGTAAATTACATATCGGTAGCCTGAAATCAATTTGAGGAGAGAAGGGGGTCGAAAATGGACCCAAATATTTTAGAGGTCTGCTTCGATATCCGCCTGCATTGATACAATACGCAACATCAGTACTTTCGATATTAGCCGGGTTTTCTTGAAATGTTTGATACAATAGGTTCTGATGCTACAGTTATAAATTTAAATAAATGTAAGGCGTCTTCTGATATATGTACATACTAGTGGCTTTGGTTGTTTGCATTTTTCGTTGTGGTCTTCTGCCGAATCGAATTTTACTCATTACGTATGTGCATATGTATTGGAGAAACGCATCCGATTTATTTTCGTTGTCATGCGAGTTTATCCTGACATAGAAAAATTTCAGTGTTAATATTGACATATCGGTGGAATATAGAGAAACCGGCAAAATAAGTTTGAATCAAAAGTGACATGCTTTCTACCGTACATATCGCACAACCACTTCAAAGATGACGCAACTCAAAATTTGGAATTTTTTAGAAGACGAAAATAAATAATTTTTGAGCGTGTAAAATAATATTACTGTTGAGCTAAATTAAAATTGTAAAGTAAGTAGAAGCATTGAAGGAAATTTATTAAAATAAACGGATATTACGAAGACAAAATGAAAACATTGATTCTTGATTTGATATTCCGACAGGGTGTTTTGATGAAAACACTTTAAAGAAATAAAATTATTTAATAATACGCTTTATATGATATACTTGCCGATTGCAGCGCTGTGCAACTAGTGTGCTCTTCAACAATTTACAATAACAAAAACAAGGTAGAATTTTGCTAATACTAAGTAAGCAATTTCCATAAAGCAACTAAAAATTAATAAATGTTGACTTGTGTCACCTTTGAAGTGGGTGTGCGATATATGAAATATCTATAGCATTCGGCGGGATTATCATTAAAGAACACTTTAAACTATCAACACATCTACAAAGATTCATTCCTAATCTTGTAGTAGCAAAAAAAAAAAACAGTAGTACCGTTTAGGTCGATGGGAATATGGCAAGCGTACAAGTCGTAGCGTATTTTGTAAGCAACACATTTTTCTGATAATTTCGCATTCGAGTAGGCATTTGGCCTACACAGTGATTTGTTTCTCACTTTAAATGATAACCTCGGATCTTAAGTTCATCTGTTATGAACTCGCCTTCATAAAATCAGTAAATGTTTCTAACATAACGTCAACAGTGGATTAATTATAATACGCCGCCATACCTATTGATGTGGTTTTAAATACTGTTTCCAAATGTACTTGGTGTTTTAATTACTTTTTCTAAGTTCTGAACTTTTCTCAGGGATATAACTTCTGCTGCCACTGCCCGTTAGCCACACAACTCTAGCAGTTATTGCAGGCGATTAAGGATTAAATTCTTCGAAGCAAGCGGCTGTTAAGGATGAAAACTTTACTGTTGTTTGTTTTTATTGTCTACATTTTTTTCACATAGTTATCAAAGTAGTTATTAATAAAAATTAGATTTAAAAACATCCTTCGTCGAATTAATGTCTTCTAACATGAATATCTGTTACCGATTTTCCTCAGACTATACAGGGAAACTGATATATAAGTATGCTTGTAACACTTATCAGCCGGTTTAAAGTACCTCAACAAAAGTCGATATAAAGTATCTTTCTTTCTACGTTTCGAGTTGTAAAAAAAAGTATAACTATGTTTGTATTGAAAACCCCGCACGCCCTAACCTAATTTTGTTCTGCTTACACATAGCGCAGCAATATATGATCTCATCATTGACCATTTACTTTATGAAATATTTTAAACGCTGTCATTCGTTCGGTCATTAAATTAGCAGATTTTCTTGCAAATTGTTCTCAAATATTAAATTTCATAATTGTTTACTGCTGCTTTACTTGTTATTTCACTTATCTAATAATTAAAAAACTATCATCATGCTGAGTTAGAATAAAGTCTCTTTTAAATACGAAGAAACAACGAACTTAGGCCCGGCTAAATTAAATTATACTCATTTTTAAATTCAAGTTTTATCTAAAAAAAAATCAAGTAAGGAATAAATAAATTAGAGGTAATAACCAACGATAACGTTTTAAATTAAGTGTAGAGAATGGTGATTTATTTGTCAACAAGTAAGATCGCTATATCCTGCGGTGCCGAATCTTATATACTCAAGTACGAAATAACTTGTAATGTCTTCAATAATAATTTCCCACCCAAGAAAGTATGTATATTTTGGAAGTTCAACGTCTCTCCGATGTTGGAATGAACTTTCGGACCTCACTAGACAACCTAGGATCTTGAAACTTTGACCACATGATCGAACAATTTAGAAATCAGCCAAATAGGTATACAGGTTCCTGAAATATTTGATTTTTTGGTATTTTCACTCTCGTGGGAAATGCATTTGTAAAGCTTATTAAGAAAATTTCCAAATTTTCAAAACCTTTCACAAAAAAATTCAACAGAAAATAAAAAAATTGGAAAAAAAATAATTTTTAGTCCAAAAATCTAAATTCAAAGTTTTACGAAAAAAAAAACAAAATTCACAAATTTTGAATATAAAATACAAAATATACCATTTTGGAATTTCGTCGAAAAGTCAAAAAGCACACAAAATCAATATTTTATAAAAAACAGCGGCATTTTAACAAAAGTCAAAAATTCACCACAAGTGGTGAATTACCGAAAACCTAATTCATCAAAATATTAAAAAATTATAAATTATGTCAAAAATCTCGATTAATTTGGAAAAATTCAAAAATTTTAATATAATTTGGGAATTCAGCAAAATCCCAAAATTCACCACAAAACCAAACTATAGTTCCAAAATTTGTAATTCAAATATATCATTAATCGAAATTTCAAAGACACCAAAATTTCACAAAAAATTTTAAAAAAAATCCAAACATTTGTCAAAATTTTAAATTCGCGACAAAATTGAAAAACTAGAAAAAATATTTTTGTCAAAAAAAAATCAAAATTCAATAACAAGCTAAAAACTAATATAAAAAATTACCAAAATTAGAATATTCACCACAAAAATTTAAATTTCACCACAATTTTTTAATTTGACGAAAAAATAAAATCACAAAAAATTAAATTTTTATGAAAATCATCGAAATTTTAACATCGAAATCAAAATTTACACCAAGACCAAAAAATCTAATTTTCATAAACAAACTTCACAATAGCTTGAACTTTAAACAAAATTTACGCATAAGCGGAAATTGCACCGAAAATTTTACATTTTATCAAATATTAAAACACACGTCCCTTGCACCGGGAAAAAACTGAATTATATATTTAGTAGTTCATACTTTTGTGAATGGTATATAAGTTTCGGCTCA
Source organism: Phania funesta (assembly GCA_963932375.1). NCBI lineage: Eukaryota > Metazoa > Arthropoda > Insecta > Diptera > Tachinidae > Phania > Phania funesta. Next base: position 83,370,909 of record OZ010653.1, read on the forward strand.
GCCGAATTTAATGTAAATATCTCAACTAAAGTGAACCTTATTGTTAATCATAATTTTGAATGCAAAACTGTAGTTTTTTCCGGCTCTAAATATTGCCAGGAAAAAATAACATCCAATTACAACTTGTAGCTGAGCTGAGTTATGAACTGGTGAAAATTATTCCTTCTCTGTTTGTTAGTATAGCTTTTATTCGCTATACAATACGGAGTGGGTGTACCAGGCGATTCGATTCGCCAAAAAAATTATTCGAATTCGTTTCAAAAGTGTTTTCTTTCGAATTGAAATACGGTAACCCCTTGTATCCCATTTTATCATTTAAAAAGGGCCAACATATAATTTGCTTGTATAATTTTTCAAATGACTTAGTTTATTTATTGTACATTTGCAAATATTTATTCGCAACAGCAACAAAAAACAACAATATTGTTACAAAGTAATAGTCAAAGATGTGTGAAATGACCTATTGTACAAATACGCAATAACATAAACATAAAGTAAAAAGAAATTGCGTAGCAGAAATTCCCCGAACCGCGATTCAAAAAAACAATTTCTACAGCAAGCAAAAAGTAAACAAAAGATACACACACACACACAAACACATATACAAGATTCTTGATTTGATATTTCGACAGGGTGTTTTGATGTAGAATTTTGGAACGAATTTCCGTCATCCCTTGTCAAGTTTGGTTTGGAGACAAACCGGTTTCGGCTACTTCTACTGTAGAACGAGAAATGACACTGAAGATGGCACATAGCCGAAACCGGTTTGTCTCCAAACCAAACTTGACAAGGGATGACGGAAATTCGTTCCAAAATTCTACACATATACAAGACTACTAAGCCAGCAACTGAAATAACTGATGCGCAATTTCGCGTATGTTTGGGAAATTTCAAGAAGCGGCCGTGATCTGTATATAAAGGCGCCGTCCACCGAAGAAGACATAGTACAAAAGAAGTGTTAAGTGTACAGTGTCAATTAGTACTAAAGAGTTGTATATAAGAGTGTTAAGTACCGAACCCTTTAAATAACGTTTATTGTGGTAATAAACGTAACAATATGTATAATTCTAGAGGCGCTATCGGGCAGATTTGGGAAACCTGTGCATCCGTAAGTTATCTGCAGTGGTCGGATTTTTGTTCTTGTTTTAGTGATTAATTGATGGAATTGGTCGGATAGTTTTCACTGCGGAAACGTTGGAAAAGTTATTTGGCCACCAGGTGAAGTTAAAAGTACCAACGGATATCGATAAAGGCGGTGATGCGCTGTCCTTCAAATACGTACGGTGCAATGCGAAAGAATGCTGACAGAATTCTGTTCAACTATAAACGCCACAACATAATTTTTCGATTACATAAAACAAACAATAAATGCGAAAAGGAAATGCAGCTCTGCTCGAATTAAAAATATTATATTAACAACACTACGTCTTGACTAGCCACAAAAATGAGTTTGTGATCATCTTTGTGGAGAATACGTGTTTATGTTCCTGTTCAGATTGAGCGTAATTTTTTTCATGCTCTCAACGGAGTTTATGACGGGTGTTCACAGACGAGAGCATACATACATATTTGTTATTTTGCCTGTGTGTATTTTGTTTGTGTGATGGCAGGACAGTGTTGTGCGAACAACTGCTCGAACAACTTTGTTTAAACACGACAGATCCAAATCCCTGTGCAACCAGCAATCTCTATGTTGGCAAGAACAGATCCATGGCTTCTCAAGATCGCATGTAAGTTTTTCGAAACAAAGCAAATCTAACTGACCTATCAAAAAGTCTGTCACAAATTCTTCCATTCTACACACTACCGCACTTTTTGTTCACACATATGATTTTTGACAGATTTAACGACCAAATCTGATAGTAAATCATATTATTCCATAATCACAAGGATCTAGAATAAACTAAGGGACTTGGTAGTTTTTAAGGCAATAAAGTAATGCACACATATATCTTTGTATTTTCATCTAAGCTAATAGATAAAAGTTTGCTGGGTTGCACAAAACTCTAGAACCTGCTGACCTACTTGCCTTTGCGGGTGAACAAACTATAAGCAGTCTGACAACATGTTACACTGTTAATTGACAAATTTATGTTGTTTTTCAGTACTGATACATTAATACGCTCCCAAAAAAAAGGTTTTTTACAATTTATTGAACTTCTTTGTTAATCTCCCACAAAATATTTACTCGTACAGGAGAAGACTTTTAGGTCAATAAATGTCATAAAGTTGTATGAAATCTGAAATTTTTATTGGCAATTCGCAAAACTGTTCTCTAGTTGACAATAAATGCTTTTGAAATTTGTTTCACAACCTAAACTCAACACTCAATTTATGACAAAATATACGGAGTAAACTGGATGAGGCAAATAATTAATTACACTTTTAAGACGAAGAGAAGGTCTACCAGTGAGGAGTGTTTGCGCTTTAACGAAATAAGAGATTACAGTCAAGAAGATGAATTTTTTTCTCAATGTAATAAATTTATGATTTTAATGTTTAGTAGTGTTATTGATTCATTGGCCAGCAAAGTTTTTTATTCCGTGACTTTTGTCGTGGAGCCCTTAATAGGAGTAGAAAATAACTTGTAAATGTAATTAACTGGATCTTTGATTTTTTAGGTCTATTAGAGAGGAGTTTTAATACTATTTGATAATCAATAGTTGCGTTTAGAGAAGACCAGGCGCGACTCCATTTTAAGCTTTTGGTGGGGATATATTAACGAGAAAAAACAATTCTTAAATTTGTCTAAAGTTTTTATATGGGAACATATAAATTGTTCATGGTTTTTGGAGGGGGACATTTCCCTTTTTCACACGCGTCCAATCACGATTATTATGGAATTTATCATTGAAATGCGGAAAATGCAACCCTTAAAATTTTGTAAATTTTGTTGATGAAATTCCACAGGATATATTTATTCCACTAGATATATTTTGTTCCTAAATGCATCATTGTGGTCAGCAATACGCAAGGAAAAACAAACTACGCACCTATACGTATTTAGATCGAAGCACATAAACAAAGTATTATTGTAGTACGAGTATCTGCACAATGTATCAATACAGCATTAGTAATTTTTTGATGGATTGGGAACGTAACCACCGCACCTGGGTTTCGAAAATAATATAAAGTCCCTAAAGTGAAGGAAATTTCGAAACGAAAATGTTTGTTAAGTTATCTGTAATACCTTATATAACGAATGTTCGTTTCTTTGAAAAAATATCGATATTTTATCGAAAATGTATCATTAATACTAAAAATAATAATCGCCATATCGACATTTTTTCGATAAAATCTCAAAACATAAATGTTTTACAGATTATTTTTGTTTTCGTTTAGTTTAAAAAATTACGTTTTTTGTAAGATATAGGTCTCTTGGAACTTGTGTTATTGGTTGCATTAAAATTGCGACGTTTTCATAAAATATTGTTTTATTGAAACTGTAATATTTTGGTGAAATTCGAATTAAGTTTTGAAATTTGAAAATATGGCGATTTGTTTGGTGATATTTTTGGAATTATTTTGTTTTATTCCAATTCTTAGATTTTGTGGTGAATTTAAATATTTGACAATAGTTTCGTGTCGTGGTAAAATTTCGAATTTAGGCGAATTCCCAAAATATGATAAAATTTCGTTTTTCTTTTCTGATTAATTGAGATTTTTGATAAAATTAATAATTTTGAGATTTTTTACTATGTAGGTGAGTTTTAAATGATTTGGTGAATTTTTGAATTTGTGGTGAATGTTTAATGTTGAAAAAATTTTTGTTTTTTTTTTTAAATCGTTTTGTTAAATTGTTATTGCGCCGAAAGCGTTTCGGCTTAATAATAAAAAAAAACCCATATATTATATAGCTGGTTTTATGCAGAAGGAAACTCACTAAACTATATGATCAAATTGTCGAAGTTTCGCGATAATAGGTTGTCTAGCGCCGTCTGAAAGATAATTTTAACATCGGACAGATGGACATCGTTAACTGAACTTCCTTACTTATAAGGATCCAGAATTTATATACTTTGTTGAGTCGGAAATGAATAATGTAGAAATTAAAAGCAAAATGACAACCCTATATTTACCCTTTTTATATGGGTATACGTAATGTTTAAAGTGAAAGGACTATCGAACTCTCTTTATTGGCGCAAAAAGCTTTCGACAAATTCTTGACATTTTTTGATATTCTAGTGAAAAACATCTCAGAGAGAGGAACTAGCACTAACAAGTGCTTACGAGGATCCAGAAATACACTGGTTACCTGACGTAAAAAGGTTTCAAAGAAAAATTTTTTAAGTGTTTAAACAGAAGAAACAAAATACGAAGCCTTCGAAATTATTAAATTTTTGTGCAAATGGGAACCCTTAAAATCCTTTATACCCAGATATTGAAATATAACAATACAATCGATAAAACGGTGATTAAAAATACTAACTAGCGTTAGAAGATAAGAATGAGAAAGGAACTTAATATATACCAATGTGCATTCAAAATGTAGTTACACGTCTGCCTTGGAGAAATTAAACGCAAAATATTCCTGCAATATGTTATTGGACTAACTGCTTTGTCTTTGAATATTTCAATTTATTGCAACAATTTATTGATGCTGTAATAAGTAATAAAAGGCGTCATCCTCGCAGGCTACATTTAGAATTATATGATGTAGTTAAAGAAATGATAGTTGAAGGATATATTTTCGACTCATTTTGTTAATGCATAAATGAAGACAGAAAGTTACTCGTATGTTAAAAACCTTTAATAGGTCCATGGGGGGTACCTGACTGATTTGAACCATTTCTAATACACATCCGCTTTTCTGCATTGCCCACATTTTAACTCATGCATTTTAAAATCGACGATGGTTTAGTTGGGTCTGATATACAAAGCTATTAATATGGGTCTATTAAAGCTACCCCCGTGTGGACCGATTTGATCAATTTTAGTTTATTTCTTTCGTACTTAATATTAGTAAAGCAAATGGGTCAACTTTCAATATCTTATTTTCAGTATCTTATGATTACCGATTTTAATTTTTTCCAGAAAATGTACGAATCTATCCCAATACGCGGTGGATTATCCTGCTTGTTTTAAAAATAAAAACATCCGCGAACTGCCCTAACTTACTCGTCGCCATTAATCCTTTAACTGTTTAATTTTGTTTCGAAAAACTTGTTTTGCCTGATTAAAATTTCCAGCGAAGACAAGTATACTCGACATAAAGAGAGTAAAATGTTTCTGCCTATAAAAGTAGGCAATTATGATTGTGAATTAAAATACATAAGGTTGACACACTAACGAATATTTTAAAATGTAAATTTTTTAAAAGATCTTTATTTGCCCTTTTTCAGGGCAAAAAATGCCAGTTGATTCGTTTAATAATAATACGAATGACATTTTTGTATCTTCACGACGAGTATACTTGACATTATGCGAAAAATGTTCATTTCGCTCTGACGAGTAAACTCGACAGAAACAATTGAAGAGTTATTGAACCCTATTAGTTGCAGCACTTTCAAATTAGTAAAATCATTTTGCTGCAACATCGGTAAGTGAAAATAGATTTTCTGTCCTTGCTACCGCGGATAATGAAAATGCCGAACCCACTGTAAGGGAACAAAAACCCCCACCAATCTACTTGCGCGAACAAACATCAAATGCCATTGTAAAAATGCTGTCCCAACTCGTAGGCAAAGAAAATTTCTATGTGGCTTCTGTACGAAGAGGACAGATACAAGAAACGAAGATCCAAGCCCACACTGAGAAGAATTATCGCCTAATCGCAAAAGTGCTAAAGTTTTGATCGTCATTATAAAGGGCATAGACAGTTCTGTTCCCACTGAGGAGATATAAAGTGCCACAGAGGTGGAAGGTTATGTCGTAAGGTCAGTGCACAATATTCTAAATAAGAATAAAGTTCCCCAACCTATGCATCGTGTTGAAATCGTGAATAACGGTGAAGAGCCTGTAAAACGTAGCGGTCCCCGTCAGTCTACTAATTGCCAGGAATTCGGACACACGAAAACCTACTGCAAGCTACCATCTGTATGCGTTGTTTGCAGTGATGCGCACCGGACTTTGGAATGCACTTCTTCCAAAACAGACCCCAAGGTCAAAAAATACAGCAACTGTGGTGAAAACCATCCAGCAAATTACAGGGGCTGCAAAGTATTTCAATATGTAAAAGATAATGCGAAAGTCGTACGCAAACCTGATTATGAGCAATATAAAGCTTCCCAATTTCCTCGGCTTCATGCTGGTTCTGTTGCTAGTACACAAGCTACACAGCCACACACTAAGCCAAACTTTTCATATGCCCAAACATTGAGAAATGATTTACCTAATGTGAATGCCAAAAGTTCTAATGCGCATAAACATTCATATGCCCACGTCTAAAAAGAGGGTGCTCAGACACCCCTCACCAACAATTCGAGCTCGATCGAGAACTTAATACAGACAATGAATAATTTCATGACAACTATGCAGGGTATGTTTCAGGAAATGATGCGAACCCAAAACATGCTTCTGCAAGTTCTGTTGAGCAAAAAATGAACCAGTTAAAAATATGCTTCTGGAACGCCAACGGGCTATCCCAACATAAATATGAAGTAGAACACTTCCTGCTAGCACATGATATAGACATACTATTAGTCTCTGAAACACACTTCACTATAAAAAACTGCTTTAGAATTGATGGGTTTTTTATATATGACACAAAACACCCAAGCGAAAGGGCATGTGGTGGGACTGCCATTATAGTCCGAAAAAACATAAGGCATTTTCCATTGCCTGAATTCAACGAAGACTTTTTGCAAGCCACGACTATAAATCTTACTGATTTTAAAATTGTAGTCTCGTCAGTGTATTGCCCGCCTAGGCATAAAATCGAACACCATAAATTTGCCAGGTTCTTTGCTACGCTAGGACAAAAATTTATTGCCGCTGGTGATTACAATGCAAAGCACACATATTGGGGATCCAGACTCCTTAGTCCTAGAGGTAGGCAGTTGTATTATACAGTTCAAGCAAACAAGCTGGACGTCGTATCTGCCGGTAAACCCACCTATTGGCCCACAGATTTTAATAAGTTGCCAGGCCTTATGGATTTTGCTATAGTAAAAAACATCAAACGCGATCAACTCTTAGTAAATTCATCCTATGACCTATCTTCTGATCATGCACCTACAATTGTTATTTTACACGATAGTTTTGTCACTGCACCTAAAACCCTTAGTTTCTACCCGAACAGAAACACGAATTGGTTAAAATATAAAATGTATGTGAGCTCTCACTTACCTTTGAACATCCCACTGAGAAATCAAGCTGATATTCAAGCAGCTGTAGACCATTTGGCAGACGTCGTGACTGCCGCAGCCATAGCTGCAACGCCAACAAAGCCATCAGCTAAAATAATAACGTACCAGGCAACAGCAGATATTCAGATGCTCGTCATTGAGAAAAGAAGACTAAGAAGGCAATGGCAAAATAGTCGTTCACCACACATAAAAATGCAAATGAACTTATGCCAAAAAAACTTACGGAGTAAATTGAGACAGAAACACCAACTCTCTATCGACAACTTTTTAAAAAACTTGGATCCAATGAAAAACACGGCTTATAGTCTGTGGAAAGCTGTAAAGCACTTATAATGTCCTATTGCTTACGAATCCCCACTAAGACTTGAAGACCGTACTTGGGCTAAAAACTAAAGTGAAAAGGCAAATGCGTTCGCAAATCACTTAGAGAAGGTTTTTGCACCACATGATATAAGTAATTCCACTATTCCAATTCGACAATTAAAAATACGGATATGAAGAAATCACCTGGACCTGATCGTATAACAGGATCAATGATAAGAAACTTACCTAATTTAGCTGTAAGAATTTTACTTTACATATTTAATGCCATGTTGCGCGTCGGCTTCTTCCCATGCTCTTGGAAGATGTCTGAAATTGTTATGATCCTGAAACCTGGAAAGGACTCAAGCCAGATTACATCATACAGGCCAATTAGTCTACTGTCAGTTTTGTCAAAAATATTTGAAAAATTATTCGTCTCGAGTGTAACTCCTTTCCTAAATGAACAAAACGTTATCCCAGATCATCAGTTTGGTTTTCGAGCAAGGCATAGTACGATTGAACAGGTCCATAGAATCGTTACCATTATTAGATCGGCTTTTGAAAGAAAGCAATACTGTTCAGTTTTATTTATAGACATTTCCCAAGCATTTGATAAAGTCTGCCATGATGGGCTACTTACTAAAATAGTTCGGGTTCTACCTGAAAACACCCACAAGCTTATAAAAAGCTATTTGTCCGATAGAACTTTTAAAGTAAGGTCAAAGGACCAGCTTTCAAGATGTGGGAAAATCAGTGCAGGAGTACCTCAAGGTAGTGTGCTAGGGCCACTATTATATATCATCTATACAGCGGATATGCCGACAAGCCCACATACATATACATCAACCTTTGCAGACGACACTGCAATTATAAGTGTCAGTAATGATCCAAAGGATGCATCTGAAAAGCTGCAGTCCCATATTCATAAGCTAGAAGACTGCTAAAACAGTGGAGAATAAAGGTAAATCCATCAAAATGTGCTCATGTAACGTTTTCCCTTATAAGGCAAAATTGTCCTCCAATCACAATAACTAATACCACGGTTCCAGCGGAAACGCACGTCAAATATTTGGGTATCCACCTAGATCGGCGCCTAACTTGGACCCGTCACATTGAGGCAAAAATAACGTCCATAAAGCTTCGAACAAATCAACTGCATTGGCTAATAAGTCCTAACTCAACTTTGGCTTTGGAATATAAAGTCCTATTATACAAATCCTTTATAAAGCCAATATGGTCATATGTTATTCAGCTGTGGGGTACTGCCTGTGCATCAAACATCCAGAAGTTACAGAGAAGACAGTCTAGGATTTTACGTCATATCGTCTGCGCCCCCTGGTACATAAGAAATGAAAACATACATAGGGATCTCAAAGTTCCCACTATCCACGAAGAAGTTAAAACATACACGTCCAAATACGTGAACAAACTAGTCGCACATCCCAACACTCTAGCACGCAATTTATTGCAATTTGATGGCCACCAGAGACTAAAAAGAACTGACACATTGAGCCTGGTGAGGCGGCTCCCTCTACATAATAGAAGATAGATTTTTAAGATTTGAATACAAAAAATTAGTTATTACGTTGGTACTAACTAGTAAATAATAATTTAGAAATAAGATTTGAATACTTGTTGTGAATTTCTTTTAATAGAAAGATTCAATAAAATAAAATACAGTATAAAAACAAAAAATTTGGTTTTTCATAAAAATTCGTGCAAAAAAGTGGCTTAAATTTATAACAGTGTGATAAGTACGTTTTAACGATATAAAAATTGTTTAGCAGAGCAAGGTTTCGATCCTCGGACCTCTGGGTTATGGGCCCAGCACGCTTCCACTGCGCCACTCTGCTTACACTTAACGACTGCAAAGTACAAAGGCAACAAATTTTTAAGAAAATAATTTATCAACACTTTTAACTTTTTCTATACCCACTTTTTTTTATCGCATTTCCCATTACAAAAGTATTTCAGTATAGAAAAAATACAGGTTAAAGGAAAAATTATAAAAAACACAAGCGAACAAAACTTCATATAGAATTTATCGATGCACGATGTTAAAGAAATGTGTTACTTCTACCAATTTTATTTTAAGCAGCAATAGCTTTTTTATATAGATCTAAAAACCTCTAAAAAAATACAAATTAATGGAGCGCTGAACTGGCTAAGTTGTACTAGAGCATATGAAGAGGATATGTAATTAGGAAATTGTTCACATGCAATGAAAAACATGGTTGTGGCCTGGGCGCGGCAACCATATTTTGTTTTCAACAACAAAATGTTTTTGTGACAAACATATGGAACAACCATACAATTTGCAAGATGGTTGACACAACAAAGTATTTTAACTATACTAAAATTATATAATAATAACTCTAAGCATAAACTGTTCCTAATAAACACAATATGGTTTAACATTATTCTTAGTGTTTAAGCAAAGAGTGATGGTGTGGGGGCTTGAGTAGTTATCGCTTTTATTATTAAGCAATCGATGTCTTTAGTCGCCTGTGCTTGTACCTTATCGGCTACCAGTCAGCCACACACATTTTGCATTTTCTTCAATAACAATATTTCTTTTTATTTAAGCTTTACTTTGATTTTATTGAATCATTTTACTAATCATTACAATCGGTAAATGACTTCTTTACAAACTGTGATAATGAGGATGAGATTGTAGATCTCTTCGTTTACCAGCAACCATTTTTTTGGGGAAAACATAGATTGGGGTTTTAAGCAGTCTCCCATAGGAGACCTAATGGACTGTGATATTAGAGAAAAAATCATTTATTCAGGATTCGTGACGGACTGGCTGGCACTGAATAGTGTAGAAAATAGCGACAACTTTTAACATATTCCCTCTAGATAACGAAATAGGACTAAATTAGTGATATACAGTTTTCGTATTTTTCGTTGAAACATGCCACCCTTCAAAGCCCATTCTGGACACGATTCTCCAAGTTAGTCAGTACATAGTAACGGGCTGCTGCAAACAAAAATAGATTTGGCTAAGGTTATCACAAGACAAATGGATAATTTTTACTTCTAGGACTTTTTTATTTGCTTTTAGAAGCCAAAACGAATAGTAAGTAACCAGTTGAAATTATAATTGAACAAACATCTTACATTGGCTGCTAATAATAATTGGAAACTGTAAACCTTTTTCAAAGATTGGTTTCTGGCTTCTCGAATAAAATGTTACAAGTGACAGAAAATTATCAATAAATTTCATTAACAATTCGTCAGCCTACAACTTCCAGCACCTCATACTGGCTGACCAAATCGTTCACGATTAAATGCCACTCGATTTCTATTCGAACTTTTGTTTTGCCACTCAAACTCAAGTATAGATTTTCATTCATAAAAACACAACTTGTTCGCATCGGCGCACTAGACACCCAATTTCCCTAATATGAGTGAAACTTGTAAATTTTGAATTTGGACAGGACCGAAAAAAATTGTTTACAAACAGTTGATAGCGATTCATCAATAAATAGGAGTCCAGTAGTTTTTTACGGATGAGATTTTCACATTGAATGGGAGGTGCAAAAGAAGAAGTCGTTTGTGGCAACAGGATTCAATTACGACAAATGAGTTTTATAGTAACAAACACTAACGAACATAAGCAGGAACTGAAGAATGCCATTGCAATAAATTATTAAAAAAAATGTGATGATAGCAAGAGAGGGAATACAAATTAATAAATTCCAGAGCGGAAAACTTTCACAATAGCAGTATTCAGTATTTGCTGCCAATGCACTTGCTGGTGGACTTTATAATAAAGCTACGATATTTTGCCTGTGAGCTTTCGCAAGATCATTTCTAGCAAACACTGGACTCCAGTTATAAAAAAATTTGGCAATAAAAGGGCAACCACAAACTACATGTTTTTTTTTTAAATATAAAAATATAAATGAAATGTTTTTCGATATCTCACACACAATCTGTTTTATTCGATTTAAATATTGTCGCTATTGGAAATCGATGTAATGTGTATAAAAGAATTTTCAGAAAAGTGTGATTGCAGATGAAAAAATGTGAGATTTACTTAACAATTGTGTTGGATTGGACACTCAAACCAACCATCACAGCCTTTGACACGTTTTCAGTCTTCTTCATTAGTCAGTGATTTTTGGTTATCGACAGTCTTAGTCTTTACCAAGTTCTACGCATATATTAGCTTTTGTATTCGACTTTAGTCCTTTCTCATCATTGAGTCCACCTAGTTAATTTTTACTTTCAAGGCTGATGCTGCCAGTGATTGCCATTCGTACACGGCACGCGCTGCCATCACAGCCACTTTCTCAGTCAGATGATATTTGTAATTGTCTCTTTCAACAATCACAGTTAATGAGCTTATACTGACCTGAGTTTATTTATGTAACCTTTCGCTTTTCTGCTTAAAGGCTTTTTGAGCTTTATTCCAGCTTGCCTTTGGAACGTTTCTATAGTCCATTGATTCCAAGGCTTTAGTTTCTAACACACCTTTTCCCAATGCCAACACCGAGTTCACGTCAACTGCTCACATGGCAGTTGGCCTCTATACAGGACTTTTCCTTTCTGTAGTTACACTGAGTTGAATAAAGCCTCCAGAGTTTAACATTTTACTGAAGGAACTAACTGACGACCTTCTTAGGCAGATTTGTTCTGCTAATATTCTAAAATTTTATTATCCTATTTGGATTTTCACTGTAAATTTGTCAGTGAAAAATAATTCGTGACATGTGGCGATGCCAAAAATGCTCATTTTTCCATGAATAGACTGACTAATGAACAACGCTTGCAAATCATTAAATTTTATTATCAAAACTCGTGCCGTGTGAGAAATTTTTTTTTCAATCGAAAAATTATCTACAGCAACGAAGCTCATTTTTGGCTCATTTTTGATGTAACCAAAAACCACAACTTCCGAATTTGATGTGAAAAGCAGCCAGAGACAGTTCAAAAGCTGAAAAATGACTTGTTTGGTGCAGTTTGTGGGTCGCGGCATGATTAGACCGTACTTCTTCAAGAACGATGTAAATAGCAACGTTACAGTCAATAGAGCAAGGTGCCGTTCGAAGATTACCAAAATTGTTTGCCGAAAATGGAAGTATTAGACTTGGTTACCATGTGGTTTTAACAACGACGATGCCACATGCTACACAGGTTACCATGAGCCTATTGAGAGACAGGTTTGGTGAACAATTATTCTCACGTTTTGCAGCAGTTCATTGGCATCCAAGATTATGCGATTTGACTCCACTAGGCTTTTTTTTGTGGGGATACGTAAAGTCTCTCGTGTAAAGGTACAAGCAAGCAACAATTCCAGAAAACATTACTGCTGTCATTGGTGAGATACTGACCGAAATACTATCTTCTAAAGTGATCTTAAACTAATGGTGTTTTCGTTACTGAAATAAAATGTTGCCCCTGAGATTTTATGCAGATTATAAAGGGACTCTACCGTTCGTCATTATTAAGGGCAAAATATAAAAATAAACAACACCTTTTTTGGGTGTACACATATATGGATTTAAAAAAAATCGCAAAAAAAATTTTTTTTTTTAAGTGAAAACGCCATAAGACTCCGTATAACACGTAGATTATTCTCTCTGTTCTCTCCATGTTTTTATCGCATTTGCCCAGAATATTTATTTATTTTATTTTCAAGTCAACCTGATGTTGACTTTGTCTAAAATGTCGTGTGTTTTCTTGACTATTTGCTTCCTTTGTTTGCAGCTTAGTCCGATAGTGAGAAGATTTCTCTGTTCACAGAATAATGTGAGTTACTCCAAATGTTGCTGAAATTCACTAATTTTTTATTATAGTTTTTCATTATTCAGCTTTTACTTAAACCATTTTCTAAATTCCTCTTGCAGTTGATTTAAAAGCAGCCTACAGGAATATTTATTTGATGAGTCAATGAATTCATTCGCCTTTCTTCATAAATATTACCCGAATTCTTCGATGAAACGACTTCATCCCATGCACAAATGTACTAAATGCTTCCCCCTAGGGATATATCACTATCAATATTCAAATGAAACTAATTTAATTTCTATTTTTCTATTAACAGTTTTGTAGTAAATTATCAATTGGACCACCTACACTATATTTGTTTATCATTTCAATATAAATTCATAAATACTCAACAAACAAACAATAGAATTGACCGATTGTAATTGTTCATACATTCTTGATTAACTTCATTGTTTTCTTTATGCAAATACATACACTGACTCCCAAGCACACTTACAAATACACACACACATACGTCTGTAGTTATACACAAATACATTATGCACGTCCTTTTGTAGGCCTTTAAATTACTCGTATTTACAGAATTAAATCTTTTCATACAAAATGTATTGCATTGCATTGTTAAATACAAAAAATTATATAGTTTTTTTTTTAAATATTTAAAATTAAATCAAGATTTCGTGACTTTAGGCAATATTATTGAAAATAACCGCAAGAACAAAAACATTTAGAATATTTCGAATTTACTGCTCAATAGCTCTAGAATTAGAAACTGTATGGGATTTTTCTGGTAGCTGACCAAAACACATTTCTCTTTTTCCCCTTCCAGTGCTTAACTCATCATTTCTCGCTGCACAACAAACACTAAAACGAAGATGGAAGGGACAGCACTGCCGGTAGTTTTTTATCAAAACTTAATTTGATCAAAAATTTAGTACTGGTGACTGGTGGTAATTTCCAGATATTAAATGACATCTTCTACAGGAATTCTACAAAATTATTAATAAAATAAAATGTCATCATGTTGACATCACACAAGTTCGCACTCCTACCACTACTTATTAAACTCATCTCATTAAATTTTGTATTTTTTTGTCACGCTTTCAATACCTCCGGAACTGCTGATGTTTCTGACGTGTTGTACTCTGATATACGCCCTGCGATTACTTATGAAATCTGCGTAAAAAATAAGTTTTAGGAAAAGTTTAAAAGTTTAATGAGTTGATTGATGACGACCATTAAAGCTCCTATTTTTTAGATTGTTCGAAAAGTAATTTGGTTTTTTTCGAATTAGATAATTTTAATCTCTTAGCGGTCTCACGAGTTGCCACTAGCATTGTAATATGTTACACACGTACAGTAACAAAAATTCTGAATCGAAACGTAGTGCAATGCAACTTCTCGATACTAATCTAGTAAATTCTTTTTTCCTCTTGAGCAGAATTTTTGCTCTTTTTAAAGTAAAAAGTAAAGTATGGCGAAAATGATGCTTTTGACGTCTGAAAGTTTTTTTTATTGTATCACTACCTCAAACATTTTCCTGCTTTCGTTTCCTAATGTCATCAACATTTAGACACCTTTAACGTTATTTATTTTCTTAAAAGTTAAAAGTGAACAAAATGTTTTATTTTACTGTTAAAACATGTTCACGATATCACACTGACCGTTTGTCGACAATATAACCACCTGTACATTATATTTGAGTATTTGATATTCAAGGCAAGAGTTGAGTGAGTGCAACATTTAGTGATATTTAAGTTACGATTCTGATTAAAAGTGAAGAAAAATTTGAGCAAAATTTTAACACAACAAAATGTTGAAGTGACTTATAGGTAAACAATTTAATACGAAAGAAAACTACGTATATTTTATTTGGTTAAAAAACAGAACAGAACTATTAAGACCCAATTATGACCTACCTATAACAGAACATATGCGGTGTACTTGGGATAGAGTGAACAAATTCGTGTAAGGCCTTTTCACTTTTATCAAAAATATCACGCGCTAATGGTTTAAAATTTTCGAGTTCAGTCCACTCTTTAGAGTAACTAACGCAAAAAAATGAGTTGTTCGTAACAACAAGTTGTTCACATTACCCAGTGGTCACTCGATCCCGAGTACACTGTAACTATCGTCCGGCAATCAAATATTTATTCGCGCGCTCTTTGGCAGGAGTTTAGGTTTAAATTAGCTCTAACTTTGCAAAGAAGTAATTGTTGTTAATTAATTGAAAGAGGCTTTCCAAAAAGGGTGGGCCAATATTGATGTGAAAAGAGCAAGGCGACCTATTAGTGAAATTTTGTTTGACTTAGAAAGGAAGAAATATATTTTTATCAAAGCTTACGTTTGTAGAAATAAAAGAAACTTTTCGAATTTTATCAAATTATTTTATAAACCACAAGGCAACGCCAGAAAAGCAACCATCTTCAAGTCTCTCACCAATGAACTGGTCATTCTGTAGTGTTCTGTATTTTAATTTCTGCAGTGCCAGTTTTGTGCTGTCGTAATTTTTCTAAATTATTACAGACTGTGACGGTTTTCTTTTAACAAGAACCGAAGAAAAATATTAAAAGACCGATGAAATAAATAGTCGCCACCAGAAAGAACAACATGCTCCTATCGATAAACCCTTAATAAAAATAATAACTGAAAAACAAATAAAATATTGTAAACCAATTACTTTTCATACTTTTACAATTACTATTGAAGCTCATGTTAGTATTAAAATTCTTTTGAAAATAATAATATGTCGGAAGGAAATAAAATTTTATTTCATGATTGGCAACACAACATAAAAAGTTACCCTTGTAGAAGCTTTGCTTTGAAATGAAGTTTTCATAATCAGCTGTTTTTTTAATTTGAAATTTAAAAATATTAAGGAATTCAGTGTTTGGTGGAATTAGCCTTGTCGAAATGTAAAAGGAAAATATCGTAGCGTTTATATGAAATTCAACAGAAGTGTTGTGTGTTTTCTTGTTGGATTTCATAAAAAAGCGGGATTGCATAAGACATTCAATACCGCTACTATTTTTTTTAGTTTTCCATTAAATAAATTTAAATTTGTTTCATTACGCGATTAAACGAATTTGCTTCATTGGGTTCAGCATCACATTGAATTGTTCAGTCGATTTTTTTAGTATATTAATTTTCACAGACCATGATTTCAGGACTTGTGTGTTTTTTACTCCAACAACTATTTTATCTTATTGAAAATTGCCACTGCTTGTGGTTTTGTGGGCAACAAGTTTGCTTGCCAACGACCCAGTCAACCACGTCAATTCTTCCCTTCATCTTTTTCAATTTAAATTTTCAATCAAATACATTTTTCATACCCAAACTTCGTTTACCACATTACGAGCAACTTCATTCAGTTTCTCTTATCGCTCCACCCCTCCCGCTCCTTGCACAGAATTCAACATCTTCTTGTCTCATTATTATGCAGAAAACGTATTTTTTGTTTTTCTTAGTGTTTCAGGTGTTTGCCAAGTGCTTGAATAAATCAAATTTATGCTGGCTAACGTTTTTGGGTATCATTTCAATAATGTAGTGGCATTGCATTCTCCTCCTGCAAGTGGTTAAACTTATTTGACATCTTTGTTCATGTCCCTCTTGTTTGCTCTCCCTTCAATTAAAAGCTATTCATTCATAGCGGTTCATCATGTACTTGACGCATTAAACACATAATAGACAGCAGGCTATCGACTACAATATTTCACAATTAAAATACAGACATTATTTTGACGACAACAGGGCAACACGACTGCAGGTTGTTGTCCATGCTGCTTTTGTCGTTGTAGTCTAATAAAACTTATCTCCGTTTTTATTGGCTACAAAACAAAAACAATGTTGACAATAGAACAAAATATGAAAAGCAAATTGGTGCTTAGAAATATTTTTTATTGTAAAATAGAAAAGAAAATTCAAAAATTTAAATGTTATTTTTTTTATATTGTATTTTTATAATCTTAAGTGAAGTTTATGTACATGTCTGGAATCATGTATGTTTTTAGGCTTAAGTCTCGGTTATGTGCACCCTCCGGTGTTACTCAAAATTTCAGCATTGAATACTTTAATTCTGATTAGAAAATTGATAATATTGGTTGTTGGCCTCACCTAGATTCGAACGAGCGGGACTCAAGAAATGAAAGCTGTTCGCCCATATATTTTTGCTCGTTTATATTTCATATTTTTCAACTACTCTATAGCTTATTGTCTTTACTTTTAGAATATAGTATACAGAAAGTATGTATTTATATAAATGATTTTTTTCGGTATTTTAGATAAATTATTAAAATTCGGACATAATGCTTTCCCTGAAATTGACCTATTCGAGTTTTATACGTCGTCCGTTTTTATAAGTTTTAATTCAATATATAGTTCGTTGGTAGGAGCTCGTTATAGTTCAGAAGATATATCCGAATATATTTTCAACTTTGCAGTCCCACCCACCTACATATATAAATTGTTTCAGGAAAAAAACCGAATTTCAAAAAAGTAAAAAATCTAAAGTGGCACAACTAAAATATAAAAGAATTGTTGCAACAGCTCTTAATATTTTAACATTACTATGTAACTGTCGTTTTCAAAATAATTAAGTATCTGCCTACAGAACAACATTTGTAGCCAGCGGCATTGGTAGTAGTGTAGCCTGCTGTAGTCAATGTGTTTAAAGCCTGACACTGCAGTTATTTATTTTATTGTGTTCAAAAATCAACTCAAAAATAATTTTCTTTCATTTTAAGCTCGCTCCTTCGGTTGATTGAAGCAAGATTCGCTCGTTCCGTTCAACAAATTTTGACAACTGGATTTTGGGGATGGCTATCAACGTTAGTTACATCGTGATTTTCAAAGAAGTATAACATTTGTTTATGAACAATTTAATGCTGTGGAATTGTGAATTTAACAACCCGATTCCTTTTAAGGCACAATGGGAAAGAAATAATATATTTTTAAAATAAATGGGCTATTTCTAAACTTATGGTACGACTAATTTAAATTCTTATACAACCATAGAACAGTAGGGAGTGTTGATGGAAAACCACTCAGACTTTATAGAAGCGCTCAGCGAAACACGGAAAAATTAAAAGTGGAATAAATAATAAAATCGAATTAAAGAAAGGGGCGAATTTTGTTCGATTCGCAAAAAGGTAAATTTAGAAAAATATTTATAAATCGCGAATTGTCTGTTAAGTTCACAAAACATCGTTATGTATTATTATTCGGCTGTGCCGAATCTTATATACCTTCCCCAAAAGAATGAACTACTAAAAATGTACTAGAGATTTTTCCCGGCTCAAAGGATTGCTTGCGATCCTATAAGCTCCAGCCTTAGTAGTCTTACACTAAAACTCTCCGTACATTTTCGATCGGTTAATAGATAAAATGTTTTTTTCAATTTTGCTCTATTTTTATGTGTTTAAATAATTTAAGTTTTCTCTGAATGCTTATGAATTTTTGCTTTAAAGTTTTCGCTGAATTTTATATAAAAACGGTATTTGATTTTTAATAAAATTTTACTTTTTAATAAAATATATTTTTTTTGGTGCAATTTTGAGTAAAATTGTTATATACAGTGAAGCAAGCACTTTGTTTTTAACAAAATTAATTTAATTCGTTTCTATCTGGTTAACGTTATTTCAATTACAATAGATTATGGGCCCAGATCCTTTAAGGAGACAATAAAGAGAGATACGTTGAAGTCGGCAGTTATGTATATTGAAATAATTATAAGAGGACGATTAATTCAACAGCTGGGCGTATTCTAATGGGTGATTCAAGTAGAGATACTTTTTTCAATAGCCTTTTTTTGACAGATCACGTGTGAGTCGTGGCATGCTGACATGTTATTTTTGTTAATATTTTTTGGCATTTCATAATGGTAAGACTTACGCCTGAACAACGTATAAAAATCGTTCAACTTTATTACGAAAATTCACGTGAGGAATGTGTTTCGTGCACTTCGCTCAACTTATAGTCAACATAATCGTCCTACTGAGCGTACTATTCGCAACACCATCACCCATTTTGAGACCCAGCATTCATTATTGGATAATATTCGACCGAATAGACCACGTCCAGCACGCTGTGAAGAAAATATAGCGGCCGTATGAGCGATGAGGCTCATTTCTGGCTCAATGGGTATGTAAACAAACAAAATTGTCGCATTTGGACCGAAGAGCAACCCAAAGAGATTCAAGAGCTGCCACCTCATCCAGGAAAAACAACGGTTTGGTGTGGTTTGTGGGTCGGTGGAATCATCGGTCCATATTTCTTTGTTGGTGCAATTCGGGGTGAAATTTCAGAGTTTAGTGAAATTGGATTTTTTCCTATTGTTTTTGGAAATTTCATTTATTTAGTTTGGCATATTTGGGTATTTTATTGAATTCTTAAAATTTGGTGCAGTTACGTTTTTGCTGAAGTTTTTGATTTTTCCTGAATTCCGTATATGCGATGAATTTTGTTTTTTACATATTTGTGTAACATAGAGTTTGTCCAATGTTTCTTTTTTTAAATTTTGATTTAGTGTGAGTTTTCGGCTTTTAGGTGAAATGAAATAATTTTGGTGAATTTTGATTTTTTTTTTTTTTGTAAAATTTCGGTTTTTTATTAAACATTGATTTTTTACAATGATATTTTGTTTTAAATTTTTCGATTTGGTAGTAAATTTTTAAATTTTTCACAGTTTTATTGTGAAATTTCGGTTTTGGGAGGCATTTGCATCTTAGCAAGTTTTTTTTTTAAATTTGTTTGTTTTTTAATCATCAATTCGGCCAGTTAACTGGGACCTCGAGTTGATAATGTGTGGGATTAGGATTCAGCATAAGCACATTTTATGACCTTGTGGATAATTGTTTCCCTGTGAAAGTGGGAGCAATAAAATACCCAGAAAAATTGATTTTGCCCATATCTCGGGAACTTGTGGACCAGTATGGCTGATTTCCAATAGTGAACATTTTTCGAACGCGTTAATCAAGTGGCTTAAGCTTCTTGACTAGTGGCGTCAGAAAGTTGAATAAATTTTGTATTAAATAAAAAACAGGATAGTATAAATGCCAGATATCTTACATGACATTTTACGACTGTGTCACTTTGGCAACCTCACAAATATCTTCGAAAAAACAAACCAGCTGACTGCTGAAGAGAAAAAGTGAATCACGAAAAAAACCAACTTTTTACAAAACAAACAGTGTCCTTAGAAATTTGTTATATATGTTTTTGTGTGCTCCCAAGTTGTTTTATTACATTCTCCCTATATTTGACATTCGTAATAACTACTTTTATTACCGGGGAGAGTTTCGCAATTTGAAGTTCATTTAGAATAAGGGAAATGGGAAACATTTCCCTGGGAGACTTTATTTAGAATAGGGAAACAGGGAAAAAACTCCCAGGGAATTGTTATTTAGAATTGGGGTGTTAATGTTGTTTTTAAAGCAATTACTGCCAATAAACTAGCTCCCGACATTTTTATTACCTAAATTTTTCTTTTTTATATTAATTAAGAATATAAAAAAATAAACAAACAAAAGACAAATCTAAATAGTCAGCTGTTTTCTCGTGTTTTCGAAAAAATAAAACCACGCCGAAAACCATGAAATCGCGTGATTTGCAGAACAGCATCAAATCGTCGGCGTGATTTCAAAATCGTTCATGATTTGAAGTCACATGGTTTTCAGAACAGACCTGTATATATATGTTGTTGAGTCGGAAATGAATATTATAGAAATTGCAAATGTAATGATATATATAACCTTAAAAGAAAAGAGTGATGTTACATAACTAGAGATGGTACATAGTTGAAACCGATTTGTCTCCAAACCCAAGTAAACAAAACTCTTTTAAAGTGAATATTTGTATACATATTAAAGAAATTTTTGAATCCGCAAATAATACGAAATCCGGAAAAAATCACTAAAGTTTAAAAGCAAAAAAAAAAATTATATTGCAATATGAGTAGATATGCTAAAAATCAATTAAATCAAAAAATTTTATGTACGCTGTCTTAAAACTTTTAACAATATTATAAAAATAAATAGTCATTCAAAGCGACATAAGAGCACCAAAATCGATCAAATCGCTTCAAACCGTAAATCGGAAAAGAAGCATGATTACGAAAAGAATTTTGAATAAAAATTGGCTATAACTTTTGTGCTTAAAACTAAATCGCGCGAAAAAGACAAAAACCGAAACTATACAGCTGAGACTGAAAAGTAAGGAAAAAATTGATAAATCTCAACTGAAAAATAGTCAAAGAAAGAAAGTTTTAAAAACATAAACATAAGAAAATTATACGAGGTTGCGGAAATTATTACTTTAAGTTTAAATAAAATGAAAAATCGATGTATGAAGAAACAATTAAAGTGATTTGAACATGTTTTATTGTTATTAAGAAAACTAAAATTAATTACGGAAACTCTTTGTCAAATAAAAATTCGTAAAAATGAATTAAAACTTCATCTTATTTTTCGAACTTTGTTCATTGAAGTACTTCATCTTTTGGAGACCTCTGTACACAAATATGCGATTAAACCTATTGAAAAATAAGCTTAAATCGTTTTTAAAAAGTTACTTTGTGGTCACCTTAATGCAAATTTTTACGCATTCCACAAATTAGAGCAACTTTAAACTTTTTATGAATCAAGGAAATTTAAGAATTTTCTTAATTTTTCTTGTTAATTTGACATGACGAAAAACTTTGGTAATTCTCCTTTACAAAACGAACAAAGTAGCAGAAAATTACAAAAACATAATAACGTTTTTTGTTTGAGTGTAAGTTTGTTCAACTTTTTTAAAGCTTCAGGGTATTTACACGATTAGAAAGATGAAATGAAAAAATGGACGATAACACAAAATGATACAGACATTTATGCGTGGTGACTCTTGGTTGTGCTTAAATTAAGTAAAATTATTAAACTTATTATCAGATGGTTATCTACTTGAATCCTGTTGAGGTTGCACTTTTTAAAATTCTTTTTTGTTTAAAAATTCTTTTGCAGTTTGTAACAAAGTTCGGTCAGAGGTATACTTACATACGTGACTAAGTGGGTTTGTTGTTTGCTCACCATTTACGAATCAAAAAGAGTCTCGGTACTGCAAACAAAGTTCCCCAATACTTTCTAATTAATGCATGTAAGAGGAGTTATGCTTGTTAGTGTATCCAGCGCGAAATACTGGGTTGTTACTTGTGTCGTTGAAAAACAGGCTTAAGCCGGGAAGGGAATGCCATATTTGCCCATCATAGAAAATGCTATATCGTTTCGACCTTTATTGCTGTTTTTACGTTCATTACCTTAGGGTGGATGTGATCAGATTTACGTAAGCACCTGCCAGTTATAGGTCCATCTTACGGTGGTCCAACCACGGATTTGACATTAAGCGGCCAGACCAACGCCCCTATGCGATCGCACAAGCACCACCGGAATAGCACTTATGTATGTATATCCCATAGGTTGCAAATTAGGACAGAGGCTGCCAGGCCCCCGGTCTCACCCCTTGCTGAGGTGTTCGGAGCTATCTAATCTCCTGCTGTCAACGAATGACATTGACAGCTTGCGTTGTAATGCAACGCCACATCGGTTCTACAGTGAACCTCCCCGCTTTGGGTATAAACCACAGCCACCACGTGCACCTCCGAAGGAGCCTCACCAACAACCAGTCGGGAACGGAGGTTCCAGGGGCTACTGGTTCCCTGTGGTACTAGTTTACTCTCTCGCTACTGGTCGAACATAGAAGTCATATCTTCTTCCAGTTTCAGACTCCTACCAGCCCAGGAACTGGTGCCCCTATTTTCTCCCAGTAGCAATCCATCTAGGTGGCAGGGTACACCAAGATGATATATGGCCTTGGGGTGGAAGCGGGGTCTACAATATGCCAAGCAGGAACCCACAATATGTCTCGACATGGAGATTTTCCACACAATGTAGGCATCGCAAATTATAGCCAGATTGATGAGCACTGCGTCGCCAGAATACAAACTTTTTTATGTTTCTAGCTTTCTCTGGGGATCCTTGCACGTTAAGCATATTTTCCAGAAGTGGAGTTGCCATATATGTAAATTCCAATTATAGTAAAATACCCTAAAATTTAGGTTTCGACATATCTACATTCAAACCAATTAGGGCGAAACTGGATTTTCTCATTGCGATTGCCTTTCGCTTTAAAAATCGATCAAGATATTTAACGGAATATATAATGCAGTTTTTTATTTTTTCCGACATCTCTTTGGGGAATACGAAACTTCATCTCAACATTTAATCTTTGTCTTTTTCTGCGGAACTCCTTTTCGCCGCAGCAATGAAATAAGAGGTTTTAACGGAATTCTCTTTTTTTATTTGAAATGCTATTAAATATTCCATAATGTTCGGAATATTTAATAGCATCGGTCGATGACGGATAATATAAATCATTGGCATCGATAGTTTTACCAACGTTGTTTGTGGAAAACCATTGATTACTCCGACCTTAAACTCCCACTAAATATTATTTTTTTGTGGATGTAATGTCACATGATAAGCTTCGTGCGGGTTGGAGTCGCCTCAAAACACTTGGTAACCCACTCTTTAAGTTTAAACTCCTGGGTTATTTCGATCCTGTACGAATGCACAAGTTCCCAAGTAAACTTTGCCAAGTACCTCGAGGTATGGTTGTGCGCGGATTGTTCAACGAAGAGAATGTCGCAACCATTTGTTGAAGAGTCGACTTTGAAAGGCAAGCAAGCGAGCATCGCGGGCCATGGTAACAGTAACGAACACTCTTTTATCATTTCGATCTCTTTTTGCGCCTTATAACAGATTTGCCTCACGCAGGCAAAATAATGTGACATATTGCTTTAACAATTATACGTTCCTATTAAACAACAATGAATAAATTCAAAAACGACAGCATGTAAAAATATCAAGTATTCGTACTTACACTAAAATAATTTCTAACAGACACAGCTTTCCTGAATTTATATTAAATCGAGTGCATGAGTATTTACACACACAGCCACACATATATACGAGTTTCCAACCTGGGTATAGAGTAAGCTGTGACCGACCAAAACCAAAGAATTGAGAATTGAAAATATTTCCTATTTACTTTGTCACTTCACGTGTAGAGGATTAGGAGGGTTTAAAGTAAAAAGAATGAGGTCACTACTAGTTTTTGTTTTTAAATTTATTTTCGCATTTTCGTTTTCTTATTCCATTAGATAACAACTTTCACACTGGGACTATTAAGGAGATAAATTCTATTAAAGTGACAAATTCTGACACGTTCCTACAGCCGCAATTTTTAGGAACGATTGAAGTAAAAATTACAATTGCAGTACATCGGAATTCTTCCAAGACATGCCATTGTCAAAATAGATAACGACTTATTACATAAATTAAATATTACGCGTCGTTCCTAAATCTACAATGTTCTGCGATTTATGCGTGACTTTGGTCTACTTAACTGTTAGTGACACCAACCTATAAACTTGGGATAACGTTATCATTAATAAGTACACAATATTGGTCAGATGTTCGAAACGGACTTTTGTATCCCCTAATCATAAGAAAACATCGCAAAGGAGAAATCCGGAAACCAATGTTTTACACGGAATATGTAAAAAAAAAACAAATATTATAGTGTTTTACGCCTGACCATATCCGACGGTGATCTTAGCACCAGACATAAATAATATGACCACCAACTTCTATAGTAACTTGAGTAGGTGGTAATTATAGCACCATGGTTGCCTGGACCATAAATTTTTCCCCTAGTAAGAAGTGTGGAGCTATCTGTTCTTCTGCCGTCATTGACTGTTTATGTTGCCCAGCAGCGGTACATTGATTATCCCGAAATTTGAGTCAAAGCCACTTGCAAATTTGCAGAACCTCAAAAACAACCAGTCCTCAACTTAGAGTCCCAAGAGCTACTGGTTGTCGTGGTGCTAGTCAGTTATCTTTTTTCAGTTTCAGGCTCCAGACAAGCCTCGGCGATTGACTCCCCCATATCCTTCCGGCAGTACCAGATCAAGGAGACGACATCACCAAAAGGTCGTGCCTTAAGTTGGTTATTTTACAAAAGTATGGAAGGAAATTCATATGACTAGTCGATAAGGCAGCTAACAATATTATGCCGTCGGTAGAGTGCTGCGCAGGACAGCCGATTTAAAACCGAAGTCACTGCTATTCGCTGAGTTAAGGTGCAAGAGCGTAGAGGTATACGGTAGGCAACCAGATATAACTTAAGATATCTTTCTGTGATCAAAACCCAAATATGCCAAATAACGCCAAATATGCCAATAACTGAACATCATCAAGTAACTCAACCACTAAAATAAGAATATCGAAAGTTGCTGTTTCGCAGTAAAGGTCCGGCTCATACGCCTATTCGATTAACATCTCTGATCTGTGCATGTGTGATAAAATCACTATTTCTACTCTTGATGATTCGTGGCTATTCATCGTTCTTATGTTAGGTGGGTCCTAGACGTGGTTCAAAAACTGGAGGATACAACAAAAAAAAACGAGAAGTAAACATACTGCTCTGAATATAAGTTTTTGAGAAATGCAATTGCAAATGCATTCGAAATCCCTTATAGGAATTCAATGTGGAACAGAGTTTTAGGATTTTTTTGCGCCAACTCGGAATTTCTTGAAATCAAATATATGGCAAAGACAAATAGATACTGTAAACATTTCTTTCGTATTCTCTTCTTATACCTGAGTTGGTAAATTTAAACCAAAGCGTACCGCTAGTTAAAAACTTACGTCTTTATTACCTTTTATTTTGCGATCGGCTCCAGTGTATCATGTTGAGATTTTTATCAGAGATTTATTATTCCTAAGTCATCATGTGTTAACGATCATAGATCCGTAGCGGATATTTACAAAAAAGTTTATGAGAAATAAAAGGAAGATTCACTACATTAACACAGGATGCCTCAATAAGAATGCACTACTTAAATATTGTGTCATTTTTTCATTTAAGTGGCAACTCTGATATTTTACAGTTGTAACTTATGATTGTTCCGATTATTAAAAACTGAGCCCTATACAAAAGAAGAACGTCTAAATCGTTGAGACTGATCGAAAGCTTTGGACAATTTTCGTTTAAGAAAGTGCTTAAGAGTGTTCAGAAAATTTAAAGGAGCATGTTCAATTATGGGTAGTAAATATTGCTGTTAACGAAAGTGTTGGCGAAATCCTGCAAACATCAATGATAACGGAATTCTTGCGGCATTAATGGAACAACATGGATCTGGACGACATGTGCGCTCTTATCATGACACACTACATTATTTCAATAACTTTAGTTAAAATCAAGAAAGGTGTCCCAGATCTGAGAAAATCTTACGGTTAAAATCAAGCTTTGCGGAAATGCACTTTTCTCCTTGGATTTTATTTGTTTTTCTCTCTTTTAATATTTATGGGCAACATGACTTTAAATAAAAACGTAGTTGAAGATTTTCAACATTCGATAACAGGATTCGCATATGAACTGAAGTCATTTTGTTAGAATGGTTTACAATGGCTCCTTATCGCATGCCTGCATTTAAAGGCACCCAACTATTCAAACAAATATATTTTTACCCAAACGACATTTAATCCTCATTCTTCTTTAATTTAGTATTACGGCATTTAAACAGTTTGTGCAACACAAACTTCATCAACAAAAGGAAAAAAAACTATTGTTAAATAGTTCCAGGCCATGCTCGTTAAACCATCTAAAGTAACTCTAACAAAAAAGTTTTTTTTTAAAGAAAAATACGTGATTTATTTTTGCAAACGGCAAAAGTTTTTACAACTTTATTTTGCAATAGAAAATTTAAACGGTCTGTTATTTCTACCAGCACTAAATAATATCCGAATTAAGAAATAATTTATTTTAAAGGCAGTTTGGAAGTTACGAAATTAAAGAAATAATTAAAAATATAATGATACTATGATAGCGTTGGCCAGTGGACGAAATGGACAGATCACTTGAAGGTACCCGTATTTTAGAGCTTTTTCCTTTGTGGTAAATGTTTGCACAGCTGTTAGCTCCTACATATTGATAAGTGCTCGCAGAACAAATGTAGTATTTGCATGCTTACGAAACCTATATTGTGCTCTCGGCACAATGAATGAATGGTCGTAACAAACAGATTACAGTTATTGTAAAATATTTTTACGATTACTTTAGATACGACGAACAGGTGTTTGTTTACATTTCATCATAAAATAATTATCAATGATACAAACGACAATGTGGGGTGGGTTGAGAAATATATATTTTTTGTAGATTTTTGGAACGAATTTCTGTCATAGCATGTCAAGGTGGCATGGGAGTTAAACCGGTTTCGGCTATGTATCAGGCAAATGTTACAGGCAGAGTTTTTTAAATTATTTATGGTGCTTTTTGTTGGGGTTGGAAGAAGTCAGTGATTATTGGGTTATGAAATTGTTCAATGGTTTTAGCTTTCTGTATCTTGTCCGTTATTTCTGTTGTGTGTTTTTAGATTAATTTTAGAGGTTCGAATATAACGCCTAGAAGGGAGTTTGTTTGTTTGTTTATGATGTGTCCCTCAAATGTCTCTTATTCATATATTTCTATGGTTTCTGTTTGTCGTCATTTGCGCTGTACATGTGGTTTGCGAAGTTTGATTCGAGTGTCAAGTTGGGATTAAATAGCTTGTAGTTATGGTCTCTTATATGGTCGCGAAATTTTGTTTTTATTTTGCGTCCTGTGAACAAATTACGGCATGCGATATCGATCGATATCGAAATTGCAATAGAATTTAAATGAGAATTTCAATTGATGTCGAGTGCCGTAATTTGCCCCCCGTTCCTGTGTATCCTGTGTATTTAGCAGGTCGCCTTTGTTTGTTGGTCTGTGGTATTTGCTCTAGGTTGTTTCTAGTTTTGAATGCTATAGTTATATTGTATTTCTTGAGAATGTTCCTATTTTGTGGATTAGTTATCCGACGTAAGTTAAAGTTGTCCAAGTTTTTCTGTAGCTTTCGTTATCGTGTTCTCTGATCCTTTAATATATTTTTTGGATTATGTCTATAATGTCTTTGTAACTATTGTTTGCTACTATTCATAATCATAACTTGAAGTTTTTGCCGGGTTTAAAAACATGCCAGCAAAATTTTTAGGAATTTTAAAGTCAATCTCATAGATACGAGTAAGTTGTGTCCAGTGAGGATTTATTTATATGTAAAATACTGGGTTTATATTTGTGCCAAAACTAGGCGTAGGCACCGAAAAGATCCGTTTGATCAGAAGTGTCTGTCTGGTATCAATGTTTTGCAGTTAGCTTGAGTAGACAAATCTTGTTAGACAAAAAATTAAATAATAATGACAATTACTCATATAGTGAACAAGATGCACTATATTTTAATTTAAATAACCTTTGGATTATGATTATAGTATGTTGTAAGATCACTATAATATGAATACTTTAAACTATATTATTGTTATTTGCTACAATATTATAATTTATGAAATGGTTTATTTTAGAAGGGCCTATTTATTAGCTAAAAAAACATCATGTTCTTATAAATTCACTTGCCCAGTGTAGAACACTAAGTCTGTAACTATGAACAGATTTTAAAAGTTTTAAATGAAATGAAATGTAAATCGCCAAAATTATTATTTGCATAATACAATTTTGCATCTGGGGCTAACTCATTATCAAATTTGCATCCTAAAGAAGGTGCAATTGCTCATTTGTATGCCATCATTATACATCTAAAATGTCCATTTTGTTTCTAAAAAATTCGGAGGTTGTGAAACCTCAGAACAAGGTCCTATTTTTAGTTAAAATAAAACAACGTATGTTTGGTGTTGTTAAAAATAATTCTTTTATTTTTATGGGAAGAATTGGCAAAGGTAACCCTTTAAAGTCTTAAAAGTTTGCCCCGATTCAAATAAAATTTTCTATTATTTTTGGTGAATTATTTTAAAGTTTACAAACATTTTTATAAATAAAATGTTTAGTTTTCCGAAATTAATTGTTAGAATATTTATTATTTAAATTGAAAAAAGAACCAACAAAGAATGATGCAAATGTGCTTCAAAAATATAAATTATAAATAGGACTTTGAAAAATATATATAGAGCATATACTCGTATCTGTTCATCAGAAACTATTTTTATTAACAAGCCAATTCTTTTCTTAAACTTCGTATATTAGGAAAGCACTTTATTTCTGGATCGACGATAACTGTAAATTCTGTTCAAAAGGGGTTGTTCGTGAAATGTCAAGTGTAGGATTGTTGTCTACAGATATACGTGACACATAAATTGGTTTAAACTGTCAACACAACGTTTCATGTAAGTAACTGTCAGTAATTATACAAACGTCCAATGTAAGCAGAGTGGCGCAGTGGAAGCGTGCTGGGCCCATAACCCAGAGGTCCGAGGATCGAAACCTTGCTCTGCTAAATTTGAAATTAAGCTTTTTGCCAAAATTTTTACGCTGTTTTATATAGATAGTAAGTTAGTTATTTTTCTTTATTAAGAATATGAAAACCAGTTTCAGCATTATTTTGAAATTTCTTTGTAAATAAATTGAACTGAGACCTACGTACGACTACCTAACTGCCTTAAGACGTTAAATTTTATAGTTCAATCATTAGGATTTATTTTATTCAAAACGATGTCATGTAGTGTAGCCCTTTTGGGACGAAAGTTAGTTTTCTTTTTGCGTTTCAGCCTCGAAAATTTCATGTTGGCTGCAGGGTTCTTCTCTAGCCTCTAAGTTCTTCTTGGCCTCAAAAAGGCTAAGTTTAGAGTTCTTTCGAATAACATCATATTTATAGTTAAGGTTCGGAAAATCTATCTATAGTCGTTAATCTCAGTTAGCCAGGTATGTTTGTTAAAGTGGTTTAGTTTTTATGAAACCAGGTAAACAAAGGTACTTTGGTTACTGTGAACTAATTGTCCTAATCTTTATATAAATAGGAAAGGACAAACAGTTCAATACCATCTCTTTGGTTTGTCAAACAATTTTTTTGTTGCTTTGTTTAGTAGCTATGGAGGATCATAAATAGAAAAACGGCCTAAAAATTAGGACGAACTTCAAAAAGTACGGTTAGGAAAATGGTATTTAGTGATGTTCGTGCACTTGTTGGTGGTTTCATTGTGCCCTTCCCTACAGATAACCCTGTATCAGTTTTGTTTGATTTCTGCTAGAAAAATTAAGTTTCAAAAATGTATATGTATATGTATATGTATGTATAAAGGTGAA
The DNA here is from genome assembly GCA_963932375.1 of Phania funesta. Taxonomy (NCBI): domain Eukaryota; kingdom Metazoa; phylum Arthropoda; class Insecta; order Diptera; family Tachinidae; genus Phania; species Phania funesta. The sequence continues at coordinate 83,401,460 of OZ010653.1, forward strand.
ACCAAAGAAGACATGACATATCTTTTATGTGTGGAAGTTCGCAATTCATCATAATTCCTGCAATAAGTATTTGCGTCGTCCTAAGCTGTCCATGGATTTTTACAGGAACGGGTTTTCCGTTCGCCCATGTTTATGTGAAATTACACTTTTGAAAACTTTAGATAATTTAAAAACCGATGGGCCATATATAAAAAGTTTCGAATATCTGCCAGAAACGAAAACTCGAACTTTTTCGGTGGTTTTCAAAACTAGCCGGGGGCGTGTCCTTTATTATCGTCGATTTTGAGTTTTTTTTTTTACTTTATTTATTATAAATTACAATTACAAATTATATTCTAACTTACAATATATTGCTGCGTATAGTAATATACATACACCTTCACTCCAGGTGCTGGTGTGAATCAAACTCAAAACATTCAGACTAGTAGACTAGCACACTACTAACTAGACTACCGCTGTACCCGACTTTTAGTTATTGATGCGAAATTATAGTATTTTACACGCTCTTTACCAGTTTAGATTATTTTGACTAGCATACAACATAATTTCAACATTCATGAAATTAGTTTTCCGCACTAAAAAAAGAACATATATCATTATGCATAGGGACATGTCGCTCTTTTACCCAAACAACGTCATAACTAAAAAAATGACATTTCGAGATTAACACGCTTCAAGTTTTCTAGTTGCTCCCACTACCTACAAAAAATAACGAAATATTCTCTTCAGAAAGTAGAAAAGATATTAAACATGAAATTTATACTCAATATGGCGAACAATCTTGAATCATTAACTTCAAAAATGAATTTTTTGAGTTATAACGTTGGTTAGGTATACCAGCGATATGTCGACATGCGTCATGAATCAAATAACGATTATGCCAAATTACTTTAGTAGTTTGTACGTGCAAGGGGTGAAATTACACAAATTTAAGTTTTTTTCTCTTTCCAGAAGAAAAAAAATTGTAAAAACACCCAGTGGTGTTTTTTATTCCGCCTCTGCATGACTTAATTCGAAAGTGGAAATCTCAGAATGTTTTAGCTGCTCTGTACTCCACTTCCGTATATCTTTTTTGGTTTTGTTAGAATTATATTTCTTTAATTAAATTTTTATTTAAATATTAAAATGAAAAATTTTAAGTTATCTTTCAATTTTCATATATTTTTTCATAATAAATTTCAAAATGCATATTGAACGTCGGAACAGACACGTTTAATGACTGTTGTAAGCGTCAGCATGTGTTTTCATAAACACTGTTTAATAATTTCGAAAAAAAAAGTAAAAAATGTGTGAAATATATTAAGCCAGATGGTAAAGACCTTATAACAATAACTGGACTAATAAGATTTGGGGCAAGGAGATTTTTAAGTCCGGGTGCTGTTCCAGTGTACAAATAAGAAAACCCAACCAACTCATAACAGATGAGATAAAAGGACGGAGACAAAACTACTCCTAATATATTAATTAATAATTAATTACACAGTACCACTAGCGAGTTAGAGGAATTGAACTTTATTTTCCCCTTACCTAAGAATATGAATAAATACTCAAGTATAATATTAATTTTGAAACAAGCAAAAATATAACAAGACATTTATTTTTTTTAAAAATTAACAAAAAATCGTTTTTACATGTATTTTTCAAAGAAAAAGGTTCTTAATTGTCATGCTTAATCTTGTTCATTTGATTCATGAACGTGTGTATGGGTTCTGGCAAATTAAAAGCGCCCATTAACACATACGTTGTAGTTTTTGATCGAATCTTAAATTTACTTTTTATTCATTTGTCACATTTAATAGTTTTTAATCTTGACTGTTTTTTTCAAATAAAATAAAAAATGTGTGGGTTTATTAGTACGAGTACCATTTCTGTTCAACGAAAAACGCCTGCGTACACATAAGTTATTTTATTCAGAAAAATATAGACTTCAAAACATGCTCGCTTATTTATTTGTTCAATATTATTAAGTGAGTTGTGTCTATATATAAAATTCAGAGCATTGCCATAACACCTCCTGATTTATTTTTGTACACCCTTGTCTAATATGTTTCGTATTTTTTAACAAAAACCTAAATGAATTCGAAAGTAATATTTTACCTTGTTTAGAAAGTGGGAGAACAAAAAGCTATTTCTCGCTTTTAACATTTTTCAAACGTTGCATTTTTCTAACAGATTTCAAATCAAATAAATACGAAAGGTATGTATGTACTTTTCCTTTAAAACATCATTTATTTTTGATAAAGAAAATCTGGCAACCATGTCAAACTCATTAGAAAATGCTCAATGCCACATCAATTGCAGCCAACGTTGAAACATGAAGGTAGAACAAACGCAGAATCAGCACATTGACAGACAGAATTCATGAACTGCGTTGGAATTGTTTTCGAACAACACGCCCAAATCATGTAACACTTTTGTGGAGTTTGACATGAAAATATTGGGAGACACTTCAAACCCTAGATATAAAAATTTATAGATGGAAAACTACGTAGTGGTATTATTAATAACAGTTGGGGTTTAAAATAGTTTCGAATACATATTAATCTTTTAAATGAGAGATGGTTTCGATCATTGTGCCAACACAAACGCCCCTTCCAAACACAGTTCATATGAGATTTAAATATTTATTTATAATACATGCCATCAAGGATAATTATTGCCTTTTCTAACCAACAAAATGTTTGTTATTGCTGTTTAACAAAATTAAAATTAAATGGTACAGGGTGGCCCAAAATTAACGAAGGGGTTAGAATTCGTTATAACTTCTTATTTAAGAAATAATTATTAATTTTTTTTTTTACAGCATATAAAAGGGAAATAATTTTTAGTTCAGTTATGAAAAATAATATCTCGCAAGTGGTGGCCATTTTCTGCTTCGCAAATTCATGCTCTTTCCAACACATTTTCCATAACCTTTCGCAAAACTTCAGGTGTTATGTTGTTTATTTCGTTGCGTATATTGCTGTATGGTTCTAGGCTTATTAATGTGGACTTTTTCTTTCAAATAATCCCGAAGAAAACAGTCTGTAGCGGTTAAATCCGGTGAACGCGGAGGCCAATTGAAGTCACTTCTACGCGAAATAATTCGTTCACCAAAGATGTCCCGTAAAAGAGCCATTGTAACCCTTGCCGTGTGCGCTGTGGCTCCATATTGTTGAAACCATACTTGCGGATGGTTTTCCACGGCTGGCTTAAAAAATTTTTCCAAAATTGTCCGATATCTGACACCATTGATGGAAACGGCGACCGCATGTTAATTTTCAAAAAAAATAAGGTCCAATTATCCTTTCCGATGAAACACCGCTCCAAACCACACACTTAGATGGGTCTAATTCTCGCTGTTGAGCTACACTCGGATTTTTCGTAGCCCATATCTTGCAGTTTTCTTATTAACGAACCCACTTAATTGGAAATGGGCTTCGTCGCTCATGATTAAATTATGAATAAAATTCTGCTTTTTGCCGGAAAAAAACTGCATACTCAAGTCGTTGTTGGTAATCTATCGGTTTCAATTCTTGGACAAGCTGAATCTTGTATGGAAACATTCGTATTGTGTGCAAAATTCTCTGCAGCGAAGCTCGTGAGAGGCCAAGTTGTGTCGAACGTCTCCTAGTTGATGTTTCTCCACCTTCCCGAATACTCCTCTGTACTAGTTCAATATTGTCATCCGTGTGCACCGTTCGTTTTCTGCCAGCACCAGGAAGGTTCCTTACTGCCCCTTGATATCGAAATTTTGCAACCAAATGGTTTATTGTTGACTCTGAGGGTCCAACCCGCACATTGAAATAACGACGATATGCACGCTGAGTCATAACAATGGATCTTTGATTTGAAAAATTAAGCTCAACAATTTGGGCACATTGTTCAATTGAGTACTGCTCCATTTTAAATTCCCCAAGTCTTCTGCAAAGAAAAGAAAAAAAAAACATAATAAAAAAGTTATAAGGAATTCAAAGCCCTTCGGTAATTTTGTGCCACCCTGTAGTATTCCTGCTTTGCTGCAGCGAGCAAAACTGCTTGTTGCGACAAATAAATTGCTCACGTACAACTTGGTATGAACGTGATTTGTAGAAATTTCAAAAGCATTTACTGAACTTGTGTTAATGACAAAAGTAGGCACAGTGCTTTGTGTCATAGAAAAAAGAGGAAAAATAAATGTCATATTTCTAGATTGATAAAAAATTAATTCTCTCTCCGTCCCCAGTAGAGGCTACTTCAATCCCATAAATTGAAATTCAAGGTGTTAAAAAATAACACTATGCAACAACCAAAAAAACATTGGAGAACCACTATATTTTTTTATGAGTTATGGTTGCTTAACTACAAAAATCGCCTTTATTTCGAATTCTATGGATAGGTTTTTTTTATGTTTTTTTTTTCAAGTATGAGATTTTTGAAAAGGCCGCTTCACATATCTAATCATAACTAATCTAATCATCACAAGTGATGGCTCATTTTATTTTAATAATATGTAGCTTCATCACAAAATGATAAAATTGGTAAATATTTTCGGCTTTATATTTTTTATAAATTTTTGAAATTGAAAAATTTCAAAATTTTTCGAAAAATAATATAAAAAAAATTCAGTTTTTTCGAAATAACTCCAAAACTAATGGGTATAGTATTTGAATGACTTATGGCTGCTGTAATTTGGACATATAGTACAACGAAATTGAACAATCTCATATTTAAAAAAAAAAAAAATAAACCGATGCATACAATTCGAAATAAAGGTGATTTTTGTAGTTAGGCAACCACAATATAAAAAAAAATATAGTAGCTGTTCATTGGCAGACATTTTTTTTCAATTTGTTGCATAGTGTAATTGGTGTTATGAAATTAATTTAAAAAAAAAAACTATTAAAAGAACTTGAACTTGAATTCTTTCGATAGCTCTGTTGGTATATGTGTTAACAATTATATAAAAATACATTTTTGCTAAATAAAAGATATAAAGTATAGTGTTTTATATTTTATTTCTTGTCTTTTTTTTCTGAATTATCGACATCTAATCCTTTAAAAAATTCTAATATTAAATGTCATCGCTAGCAGTGCGAGAAGTTGCATTTTTGGACTAAATCCGGATCTGCGACAAACATTTTCAGAGCCCACGACGTTGTCTATTGTCGTTCAGCTTCAATTATTATGTCAGCACAAAAACGAATGCAAGTGGGAATTCAAGAACTTAAATTTCAGTTTAAGGAAGTTACAATAACTTAAAGTGAACAGATCTGTCTGAGTGGCAAATGGTGTTAAAGGTTCAAAAACAATTGATTCTTGATTTCATATTCCGAGAGGCTGTTTTGATGTAGATTTTTGGCACGAATTTCCATCATCCCTTTTCAAGTTGGGCTTGTTAGTTTGAAAACAAACTACACATTATAAATGATTTAAGTTGTTTTGTGCGGATGAAAAGTTGTGTTATTTTGTTTAAATGTACAAAAAATACCAGTGTCTCAGAAACCACGTCATTAGCAACTTTTTTAACTACTGCTACAACTACGACTACAAACAATCGCAAGAAGTAGCGGCAGCAAGAGCGTCAGTTGCGTTTTGTATCATTGTATTTTTAAAAACTACTGCATATACAAGTTTTATAATTAAAGTGCAATAGCAGCAATAAAAACCAACGTGAAGAAGTATCTTATAAAACTACACATTGCTGTTACTATAGCCCTGTTTGCCGTTTTTGTTTTACAATTGCTGCTATAGTTGTAGTTTTATTTTGATAATTCGCGTAACATTGAAGTAGTTGTAGAATAACATTCCTATAGTCGAAAAATAACAGAGGAAACCTAGAAGTAGCAGTTGAAGTACTTAAAAAATACAACATTCAGCGAAAACTTATGAAGAACAAGCCCGTGTGTGACTAGTGTTGGCAAAATTGTTTTTTTTTTTTTTTATCAAAAGTGGTTATTTCCTCTCCTTTTTCGGAAAATGTCACTGAAGATGGCACATAGCCAAAACCGGTTTGTCTTCCAAAAATCTATTTAATTTCACCATAAATTGGATAAAACCACATATACAACTGTTTTTAGGCAGAAAAAAGTTTTGTAATACGAGTATGAACATATTTAATGTAATAGACCACTAACTAGATGCGAAAAGGTTGCCACAATTATATAAAAGGGACCGAAAATTTTATTGTGACCAAGATAGCTACCTACCTCTTCTATATTATGTGTGTGAACACTAAATTTTTTAACCCAATTTAAAATGTAATTGCCTCAATTAAGGTGCATGTCTGGACATCGATTATTTGGGTTTTTGGCATTTTAGTTGAGTCTCTATGTACAATATACTTCTCTATGATTAATCAAATAAAAGTTGTTATTTCTGGCTGCATCCTCAATAAGTTTAAATACTCAAGATGCAAAGGAATGCGCTTAAGCACAGTCAGCAGCGAGTCATTGATAAAAGTTTAAGAGTTGAAGTCGATATATGTCGCATGTTGCGCTCTTTATTTTAATTAAAATATATTTTGGAATATTTATACAATTCATAACCGCTTGTATTATCGTAACATGCATTGAAATAAACTTTTGTTTTAAAATAATGTATTCTAATACAATCGATACAACAACACGAGGCGTTTATGAATTGGACGACAAATGTTGAAACTGAAACTAATTTTGTGAATTAAATAAATTTAAAACTTAATTTTACATATACTGGTGCTTATTTGGTGCAAGTACGTGTTTGTATATTTATACTTAGTGTAAGTAGAATAATGATTCAACTCGTAGCAAAAAAAAACATCAAATTCTAAAGAAAAACGTATTGCAATCGCAAACCTGCATATGGTTATCATTTGTGTCTCTGCTTCATTTTAATTAAAATGTTCCTCATCAGAAGGCATATACACACGTATTTTCTGGAGTACACTGTTCTGCAAAGAAATCTAATGAATTTGAAGTATTTGAAGCGCTGAATACAAATCTGTCCTTACTTTTTTCTATCACGAAAACAATTTTTTAAATGGGCGTGGCAACTATGACCCCTTAATAGGCCGGCTACACTAGTTCATTTCACTACAACACAAGAACGACTATTCCGATTTCAATAAACGAAGCACCAACGGATCCGGTATGAAATAGCCTTTTAGGCATTTTAAAATTTTTTTGGAGGCTGAATAGTTTCCAAGTTACTTTGATATTAGTAGCGAAATGCAAAATTAATAAATGTTGGTCTTCAAAAACTCCTAAAAATCTTTAAGAGCGAAAATGTCAGTTTTTTATAGTTAATTATAAGACTAGGTATATAAAAATCGATGCACAAATCTTGCAACACTTGCATTTTATAGATTTTAGCAAAACTATCTCAAGTAAAGGATTAATTTTTTATGGTTCTTCGAATTTGTGTTTTTATATTTTATGGTTTAAAAAAGCCCATACCAAGGAGTATTTTAAAAATCACTGTTTTTTGCAGAACAGTGTTATTTTAAGACTTACATTTTTTATATCTTAATTAGAATAAATGAGTGTGTGTTTTTAGGTGCGTCATGTAGATAAAAAAAATTATCTTTTATATTCTTTTATAACAAGTATTTTTTCCTGTAAAACTGTGGTTGAGTCTTCTAGTAAGTGGAGTCAGATATTACTCTACGTCTGTAGTCGTATAGCTCCTTGCTGTAATTTTTGTATTGGTTTTTTGGCATACATATATTTCAAATTAACGCGTTTAACTATTTCGCTACAAATTACTTTATTTTTAGTTTATTATAGATTTTTTCGACATTTTTTATGTGTATTTATTAATAATTCAAGCTTCTTAATTGAAGAACAATTTTTATTTAAGATCTTAAAGCGTGAAGGATTATTCTAATTAATAAATATTTTATCCTTTATTGTTTCAAGTTAAAAAATCTTTAAAGAATATTTAAGTTACAAGTGAGGCAGAATTTTAATATGCGTAAAAGCAGGAGGAAATACTCACAGAGGAATGCCTGCACATGCTTCTCCTCGACTGTTTAAAATAATAGACCGGCCCTTTTGAGTCCTTTTTTTGCTTTTGCACCCAAAGCAGAACATAAAGATTGCGAAAAATTTGTTTGTTGGGTTTTGTTAAAGCTTTAATGTTTGTGTTTTTAACCTTTTTAAACATCTCATTTGGTTTGAAGAAAATTAGTAAAAAGACATTTCTAGTTTTTCTAAGAATCATTGTTAAAGTTCCCAAAAAATAAATGGAAATTTTATTATAAAATGATTTGAGATAAAGTGCAAGAGCATTCCTTTAATATAAGAAAATCAAATTGGGGTGTTTACAAGGTCGCCAGCAGACAATAATCTCAGCACTAGTGATGGCAACGGCAATGATTATTATTATTATATTTTGTTGCGATTAACGATTTAATTGTACCGAAATATCTCGTACGATTTATCGAAGATTAATCAATCAATTATTTCCAAAATAATCCAAAAAAAGAAGAAAAAGCCCTATAAATAAGCCGGTAAAAAATTGCGTGGTATAATTCTAACAATGCTAATGCTAAATCAAATAAAAATAACCATTTTGAGCCAGTTTGAACACCACTTTAGGTATATGAAGCAATCATCATTACTGGCAGTACAGTATTAACTGCAGTAGACATCAGATTTAAAAAAATTCAACTTCGAGGATAAATTGGCACTTTTGCGATTAAAAGGGATGTAAGAAGCGAAATGGTGCAAATTGCTAGTTCCGACGACAGTAATAAAAGTGAAATCCACTCGTCTTCTTACCACAAGGCTTTGACTCACATGCGAAAAAGAAAGTACTATGGCCCTAAAAATCCAAGAGATGAGCTAAACTTCTGTCTCAAAACTCCACTTCTCGAATTAAAACGAAGTGTGGTTAACGCAAAATTAAAATAGTGTTACCCTAACTTTAACACACCTGCACACCAAGTTTTGTTGTCTGATCCGAACTTCCGCATTATCGGAGCGGCATTTTTCCAAAGCAGGCGCAACCGGTGCTTAAATGGAAATAGATTGACTATAAACCGACTTTCGAAACTCTGTTTTAAAACAGATCAATTTAAATACCTTTTAAACTCTGAACCACGTAAAGAATTTTAATGAATTTACTTGTGTTTTTTTCAATAGTGTACATAATTCTTTACGTTATTTATAGTAATTTTCAACCTTAGCTAAATTAATCGGTTAATCGCTTATATCATATCCTATAATTACAAATAATAATTTCTTGGTTCGATTATTCATATGATTTTATTAATCGATTAATAATTTTGCTTGCCATCACTACTTAACCTTTTAACAGATTGACTGCGGAGAGTGAACCCAAGCAGATAGACTTTTTAGTTTTTGTAAAATTGCATTTCTCTCTTGAATTTGTGGTAAAATCAGAATCTTTTTGTAAGACCTTGGTTCTTTATAGATTTTTTTTGCAAATTTAAAATTTTTGGTAAAATTTTCTGGTTTTTAATTTGTTAATTCACCAACCTCTAGGTCATGAATCAAAATGTTTATATACTACACAAAGACATAATGAAATATAATAAAAAATAGTTTTATGAAAAGGTCTTAGAGCTTGAAAATTCATTAATTAAAATTATAATAAAATTAAAATAAATTATTTCTACCTATTTTTTTAACCCAACTTACTATTTTATTATAAAAATTCAATTTATTTGTTGAGGCAGGATAAGCTACTTTCTATGTGCATATCACAGCCGTTACATTTTATATATCCCAGTATTGATTTTAATAAAATGTAAATTGCTTGAGATTTTTTGGATATATTGGTAATTATAAATTTGGTTAAAGATTTTATTTTTTGAATATTCTCTAGAAAAATCGGTTTTCGGTTAAATTTTGTGACGCACTTTTAATTCGATAAAAACAACTAGTTATTTAGGACATTAGGAAGTTTGATTAGACATTTTGTCTCGCCATTCGATAAGGGACCTGAATACATAATTTTTGGATTCGAAAACTAATGTTTCAATGTAAGCATAACAAATCTGAAAAATTGTGTTGCGGTCTCACTTAAGGAAGTGGCATATTGGTGACATTCAGTAAAAAACATTTTGCCAATAGTACTTGACAGATTGCTCCAAGTATATTATTTGGGGCCTCCAAAATCTTTTCAACAGCAAACAGACGGGCAATATTAAATCGCAAACGAATTACGTTGAAATTAAAAATGGAATAACAAGATTAAAGATCTTTAATACCTTCGGTGCAGGGTATAAATTCGATTAAGCAAGTTTTACGAATTTCGCTTGATGCCCTTCAGTTACAATATATAAATAAAGGAAAATTCAGATATAAAACTCCTTACACTTTGGAAATTTAAGATCGAGTGGAATATTTGCCACACTTCACTCGTGAAACAAACAATTTCTATACAAATATATGTAAGCTTGATTAAAAATCTGACTATATTCCTTCAATTATTCATTGCAGTTGTTTAAATGTTCTTTCAAACATCTAATATTTTTTTCCTTCTTTATGGATACAATGACAAGCATGAAAAGTTCTGTACGAGCACGTTGAGTGAGCCAAATTCCCAAATGCTTTGTCTATTCATTCTCTTTTGTAGTGCACGCTGGTATAAGACTTTATCAACTTCAAGTTGAAACAAATGCAAACATGCGGCAACATCTACAGTATACTTCAAGTTTTCTATAAAGTTTAAAAAGTATTTGAACTAATGCTAAGGTAGCTGAACATTGGATGAAAGGGTTTTACGTAAAGGCGACTCACTGTCGACAGTCTCTAGCGGTCATCCAAATGTGCTGTTTATTTCTTTGCCGCTGATGCCAAAACGTCAACGAAATTTAAAGTTTTGAGCCTTAAAGTCCAAAAACTTGAATATCGCCTCAAAAATTTTATTAAAAAGTTTCCCAAAAAATAAAAAAAGCATTTTTATTTATGAAATATAAGACATAAGTAGACGCATTTTACAAAACTTCTAATACAAATTCGATTACATTTGACACGCAACTTGATGTATTCAATTTTACCAGCTACCCATTCCTATTGGAAATATGAATTTGATACCAACTCTCACTGCCGCTCTTTAACTGAGTATTATTCATGCTTTGCTTTAAAATGATTGACATCTATGTTCATATGTATGTAACAAAGATGAATTCATACATTGGAATGATAAGAAAAAGTTCAATACAATTTCCCCAAAGTGCAACAAATACGTTGAAAAAAAAAAAATAAAAGTTGTATTCACTTTTTTTAAGAAAACTGTTGGGCGGATATGTGTGAATGTAAAAGGTCCTGGCAGAATGTATACTTTCATATACGAGTATGTAAATGAATTACAAAAAGGATAATATTAAGCTGTGATAACAATGTGTGAAATAAAACGACAAACAACAGCCCAAGAGGCTGGTTATTTGGCTCAGTTACAACAGGCAGTCAAAGCATAAGCTCCAAGCATTTCCCCCCAGTTCGTGATAAAATTGAGGTACAAAAGTATCTTTCCTATAGAAACGTAAATTCAAGTAAAATATTTAGCCGCAGTACATATATGATTATGATTATTAATTACTCCGGATGAAACACAAAAATTTTAGAGTAATATTTGAATGCTGTAATTTTTAAATTTTATCAAATGTTACTTGACAAATTTCACCGGTGGTGTGTATTAATACCATATTTCCTGTGCATGCAACGAAAGGCATTTTTACACTCATTAGAGGCGGTATTTGGTTTCAAATTGAAATTTACCTAAATTATTAATTAATACAATTAATTTTTTACTTAAATAATAATTTGTACATATCTTGAGTTAAATTAAAATACATAATTGAGTCAATTAAAAAGTTAGTTAAGCTCAAGCTGCAATTATTTATTTAAATTAATATTTTTACTTAGTAACAAACTATTCACAGCCAGTCATTACGGCCACATACGAAAATTATTTGTAAAGACCTAAACAAATTTCATCAATAGAATGAAAATTTCACCAGAAATCGAATATTCAAATTAACCAAAAAATGTTAAATTCACCAATAACTGAATTTATATCTAAAAATCGTAAATTAACGACATATCGCAAAAAAATCTGAATTTTTCCAAAATTCGAAAAATAATTAAAATATCGCTAAACAAATTTTGCACAAAAAAATCCCATTAAAAAATATATTTAAGCAAGTACTCAAAGATCTCAAAATTGAAATGAAATGTATGCACCTCAATCTGTAATTTAAGAATCCAGAAAATATACATTTTGCCGAAAACAAATTTAAACCGAAATACAAAAAATTAAAAAAAGTAATTTACAAATAAAATAAAATTCTTAATTTTACGAAAAACCGAAATTTCACTCAAAATTACGATAAAATATAAATTCTACAAATTACTGAAATTATTAATAAATTTTATTTTCAGAAAAAAATTAAAATATAAAAATTATAAAACTAAAAAAAAATATTGTTTAACATAACTTAAGAAAAAAATTTATTTGATATGATAGCCTTGAATACAGTAAAAGTTCAAATTTTATTAGACCACTAGCAGAATGGAATGCATTTTCTATGCCGCAACGCAAATTTTCAACATTCTTTGTGTCTATCTACTAATTTTGTGTCTACTGCAAACATCAAATAGAATACGAGAAAGAACAGTTTTTAATTTTCATGTTCATGCTTTTTCCTTGGATGAGAGGGAAGTTTACAACACTCCATCTTTTTTGTTATTAAATTCTTTGTTACCATATGCAATTTGCTTTTAGCCCACCATCGGTTGGCAATGAAAGCATTGTTGTATTTCTGTTTCATCTCGGCTCTCGGACCCAAGGAAAAAGCAAGAACATGAATATTTAAAAATATTCATTCTCGTATATTTGTCTTTTGTGTTGGATTAAATACATAATGTTTACAGTTGACATTATGAAAGTATGTTGAAAATGTGTGTAGCGGCATAGAAAATGCATTCCATTGTGCTAGAATAAAGACAACGAACTTATGCCTAAAAATTTTATTACTTAGTATTAAAAAAAAATGGAAAATTATGAAAATATCAAATGAACACCTGAAAAAAATAAACAGAGCCGAAATTAAAGAAAAAAAAAACGTTTATAATATACCGCAAGAGGGGTGAAAATAAAATTTTACGTTTATACTGGGAAAAATCTGTAGTTTTCGATCATTTTTATTAGAACTTACTCGGATGAACAGAATATAAAATTCTGCAAAGCTGAGTATAGCTCTCTTAATTGGAGGTTTTTGGGAAAATTTTATTTCCGTAGCTTTGAGAAAATTTCGAAGTTATGTGTGGAAAAAAAGTTTATTTTATTATTTTTACCGTGTTCTTCAACTATTCTTTTTTATTTTAATGTTCTTCTCTGCTACAACATATCTCGCAACTTTTCTTGTAACCGGCCGTCCGTTAGGGTTGATAAAACAAAATTATAAATAATTTAATACTCAGTTGTGATTTAATAACTCGTTCCGTTAACACTTTATTGCGGTGGACTGTTCATAAATTGACTTTACAACATAAAACATGTAGCCTTCGGATATATGAAAACAAAGCCCAAACGGACTCAGGATACTGCTACATGCAACAGCACAAGCAACAACAACCACAGCCATCAACTACCACTACCATCAAAGGAGTTTGGAATACTAAAAACGAGCAATGCCACCAGCATGGAGACCAATAATCATGACAATGACGACACGATACAGAAGATTATGATAAATCGGCGATTTATACGGTTAATGTGATAATGACTAGAGCGACAACAACAAGAATGAGAGAAAGAGAAGCAAGAAGACATCGATAACGTGTTGGAGTTTGTGCAATAGTGTTTAAATGGGTTTTTTTTTATTGAACAAAAAGTATTTGTGTTGTCGCATCAAATAAATTTTCCGCATAAAAGCCAGAATTTATGAATTAATACCCTACACTTAAAAGTGGAGAATGCGACAGTGGTAACAGAAGTAGCAAACAGCAGGTGGTCGAAGTAAATTTTTTAAAGCAATATTTGCTCAGATTCATCTTAAGTTTTTGAGAAGGGAAAGGCAAAAAAAAAAATAATTTTTCCGAACATTTTTTACGGCGAAAGTAATAATTTTCTATTTTCATTCTCTATGAATCCTGTACTGACGCAGGTTAATAACAATTTTGCTTAATATTTATTTGGGATTTTTAAAACAAAATTTCTTATAAGAAAATTCTGCAATAATTCAGCAAAATTTCTGAAAATTAAAAAATTCGAAAAAAAATTTACAAAAAAGTACAAAAAATGTCCATCCAGTTTCCTTGGACTAAAACTGACGAAACCCGAACTTTACACAAACAGAAAAATAGTTGCTTCAAATTTTCGAATCCATATATAATGACTGGAGTAGAGATTGGCTCGTGAGCAATCACGTTCATGCATGTTCACAAAATAACACACTTCACATGACCTATTTTTTATTACGCTAATGCACGCGCTTTTAGAAAATATGGTCACGAATCAAGAAAAAACAATTATGATTTTAGTCAAAATATTTTCTCTCGCCCAGGTTGAGAGATGACTTGAAATGAAGTTCCCAAAGTTGTGACTATTAAACTTTTAGCAGTTTTATAGCTTGGACTGGGACTAAAGTGTATTTATTCAGCATTGCTTTCCGCCTTTTGTTGTTTAAAACTCGAACATTATGCCAAGGTTGGCTAAAACTATCAACTTTAATATGACCGCAGCACCACGGTACATCTCTAAATAAAGAGGATAGAGGCGTCTTTAAGGTTTTATGCTTTCCAAAATTTCTTATTTACTCGCAAATGGTAAATTTAACGCTTTTTACTAAATTCAAAGAATGTGTGTAATTTTTATTGTTTTTATTGACTCAAGATCTCATGTTACAAAAAACACACGCACCAAAGAACAAACCACTAAAACGATGGGAGTTGTAGCCGTCCTACACGCACTGGCGTGTATTTATAATAAACACCGTCTGGCTTTGACCTGGTAGGTATGGCGTTTGTTACTTTAATTTGTAATTCATTCAATTAATAAAAAAAATTACTTAACAACAATATTGTCCAAGCGTTTATTTGGTGGATAAAATGAAACTTAAACCGAAAATAAAGTGCCGTGCTGGTTCATGGCACGCCACACAGACGGTAAATATGATAAGGGTACACACAGGCCAGCCATGGAATGTTCATGTTTCGAAATTGTACTTTTGCATAAACTAATATAAGGTGACCAATTATTAGACAGTTTTTTCAATTATTATATTTTAGGAGCTGCCAAAATTAAAAATGCCAACCAGTTGTTAAGATATTCAGTAAAGTCAAGCCAGCCGAACATATGGAAATTACTAGAATTTACTTTCGAAATTTTAATTCAGTTTTAAATAAGCAAAGTCAATTTCGTTGATCGTCATCTTGGCTTTAGTTCGCAGGTTATTCGGCACATTGTGGAAAAGTTTATACTTAGGTACTATTATTCTTTGGAACCCTAGGCCGCCAACCACACAGAGATTAGGGAGAAATCCAAAAATCTCGAGCAGCTGAATTGGGCAACACCCAACACAGAATCAGCCCGGCTGATTTTTCGGTTGAATTTGTGCTGGCATCTGTATTTGATTGTTCTGACACATGAATTAAAGCCGGACGAAAATAAGCAAAGCGCTGGAAATGTTGGACGGCGATCTCGATTTTGGTTCAGCGGCTATGCCAACAACCAAAATTGCCTGTATTGAAGCGAACGCAATCCACAAGTGTTCGAACAAGCATCACTGCATCCATCCACAAATATTGACTGTTAGATGCTTTTGGCATAGTGATGAGACCTTCATACTTCGCAAATGGCTATGAGGACGCCGTTACTGTTAGTTGTCCTCGGTGTAGAGCAAAGTTAACCAACTTTCTGTGGTTTCTTCGACATGCCATAAAAGTGACGTAATGTTCGGAGTTGTGAAGAAGAAATTTGGCGACTGGGTCGTCTCAAGGCGAGCACTGCTATATATGGTGATATCTGCTATATTTCATCCATAATGGTTTAAAAGTACCTTCAAATTAAATAAAGAATCGATTTGATATCCGTTGTTGTTTTAGTTAATTTTCTTTTTCTACCTTTCTTATCGAGTCACCCTACAGTTATATTTAGATAGCAAATTTTTTAAGTTTTATCTTTATCAATCGTGCAATTTAACCCCGTTTAACTTTTTTTCGCCGGCCTATGTTAAATGGCCTCTTACTACCTGTGCTATTGTCCCCTACCTACAATGCTGCCTAGTGTTTAGGCCAAAGATAACGAAAAAAATAGTTTTATTTATTTTTTTATCTGCAGTCATCCCATCCCTATTGTAAAACCCTATACGTATAGTAATTTTATAAATTTTTAACAATATTAGATTGAGGAGATACATATTTCACCATTTCCTTTATCTAAAGGCCATGAATTTAGCTAACTGAATTCACATTTGACTCGTGTGTGTGAATTTGAAAAAATGGAGAGAAGTTCGGCTCTAAAAGACCTTTTACTAGCTTATACTAGAAATATCGAACTCTTCCAGTCAGTTTGAATTACTTTAAACGCATTTTCGCTAAAAATTTTATTAAACTTGCTAACCGTCAATTTCAATTCCCTTTTAATTTTTCCATTGTACCGGATCTTCGCTTCTCACTAAACAGACTTCGCAAGGGTTGCATGGGGAATTTTGCTCAATTTATAGTGGAATCAAGCATCGATTTATTTATTAAAACCTTGTATTGTAAATTGCACTCAATTAAGGCCTTAATTGCGTAAATTTCCTAATTATCAAACAATTAGATACTGGTTAATTTAACACAAAAAATATAAACTAATTCAATGTTTTAGAATTACCGTCCCAGTTATTTCCATTAGGACAAAAAGTACATTTTATGTCTCGAAGCAACTTCAGTATTTACCGAAAAAAATTACAATAATAATACTGTTTCCATGCCTGACACAAACACAACTGTTGCGGTCATATTAATAAGTACTTAAATAAATTATTTCTTTCCACTGTTCCAGCTGCATGTATAAGATCGAACTGTTGGTGAATAAAACTGATAAGAAAAATAATTTTATGTTTATTAAATGCAAATAAATACTGCATGAGTGTCTGTAGTCGCACAAGATTTTAAAAGGGATGGCCAAACGTTGGTATTTCGTGCAGAATTGAAATTTATTTCAATTTAAAATAGTTTCTCAAAAATACCAGTCCTCCGAAGAGAAGCTGTTTAGCATCCATAGGAAGGAATTTTTATTTGTGAAGAGTTTTAGACAACATGATCTGATATAGAGAGCTAAATAACGTCTAGGAGGGGGAGTCTTCTTTTGCTCCGATTATTTGGTTTGAAGCAGAAAAAACAAGGCTTTCGATGTGAAATGCTTGTTTGATTCTAAAAAGGCATCGTTAGTCTCCAAGGCAAAATTTTGACGTTTTCGATTCTTAGTTAAAATGGTGCTCTGTGAAAAAGTACATGACTGAAACACCCGTAGTACTGAAGTTTTATACAGGTCATAAAGATATATGTCTTTCGGCATTTTAAGGATAAAATTTAAAAATGAAATCCACCTTTTGTGGGTGTAAACACACTACAGGTACAAAAAAGGGTAAAAAAATTTGCATATTTTCTCGAAACAAAAACGCCAGTAGACAGTGTACGATATCTTACGAAAGTTTTCTATTCTTACCATTATTTGGACGAGGTTGTGATAGAGGTTAAAGAGTTTAAGATGTAGTATAGAGTGAAAACTGCGTTTATGTTGTATTTCTTTTAATGACGGAGCATCCAGCAAGGAGCGTTAGTAAGAACCCGTTGTGAGGTACTCGGTATTGCCGTTACATTATTAGAAAAATCTGAAGAATAATAAATCTGCAATTCACAAACTCTTTTTTTCTTTATTTTTATGAGGAGGAAAAGATTAACGACACTGTTTTCTGTGACATCCGACCACACAGTTCGCGGACGTATGTGAAAATATTTTGAATTTATTTTGAAAGACATGTTTCCATTCGAATATTTTGGTTGAGGAACTACGAGGTTCATGTTGTACATGAATTGACGCCGCACAATCATCATACGCTTTGTTAATGACTGTTGATCCACAATTTTATTGGAGAATTTTATTCGATTATAATCCACAAGCCGTTATCGAAACACCACTATAGCTATAAGCGGTACAGAGTCATGACTATTAACTTTTTCACTTTGATGAACGATGAGGATGTACACTTCATATGGTTCGTGCGATTTATATTGTCGTCTCTGGGTATTTCTAAAGGCCCGTAGCTACGTTGATAATCCATAAACGTGTGAAAACTAGTGCGCAAATAAAAAACATGGTATGCCACAACTATATTATGTTGTTTACAACACTATATGATAATCATAAAAAATTATTCATAATAATAACATGTAAGGGTTTTCCATGTTTAATCAGAGTGGGTGGGGAAAAGAAGGTAATCATATAATTATTATATGGTAATTTTGGTTAACATTATAAACTCATAGAAACATAATGTGGCAAGTTTCCTCCACATAATGATCACCAAGGAGTATACATTGACCAAATTATGTTGTGAAATGTGAATAATTTAAACAATATAATGGATATGAGGTATAGTATTACTATGTTATACAACATTATGGTTCTACAGTTATAATATAATTTGGCCACAACCATATAATTCAATCATAATATGTTGCTGTTAGATTATGGTTACCTCGTTTACTCCGAAGTATATCCGAAAATTCGAAATTTAGATCACGTCTTGCACGCTGCAACCACTTTCTGATTTCATGGCTGTGAATAACATTTTTCTGTGTTTTATCAAATTAAAGTTCTCCGCCTCTAAAAATTTATTTCATCAAAATATATTTTCCAAAAATTTTTAATAAGATATCCAAAAGTTTATTTCGAATAACCCTGGCTCCTAAAGCTCCCAAATGTTGTAATTTTATATAAATTATCTAACTAGAAATGCGATGACCGTAACACAGAGAAATTTGACCACTTTTTCGAAAAATGTGCCACGTGCCAATCGTTGCACATTTTGGTAATAAATATATTCAACTCGTTCGTTTTCTTAATCATTATTAATGCGGACTTTTATTATTTTTTTTTTTATTTTACATTATTAAATATTAAATATCACATACGGTTCTTTATTTATAAATAATTGCCTAATGCTGCGCTTAACAACATGAAACGTTTACGAGTATTTGTGCTCATTTTCAAATAAAGATTTAATTAAAATTATTTGTGCAAAAGAAAATTGAATTAAACGTAAAATGATATTTATAAATACGTAATTTGCAACTTATTTAAGATGCCATATTTCGATAAGATTTTGATTGCGCCTTGTGGCAACTGTGTTAATACACGAAATTGCATGCAGACAACGCCAGGTATGGTTTCCATGGACAGAATTTTATTATTTTTTAAATAGATTTCCATCAGAAGAGAAATAGCTTGTTTCCCTTGTTATAAAATATTTGGGACGAATTTAATCTTAAAATCGGGTATGAAATGGATTGTGAAAATGTGTACAAAACTTCCTCACTGCATTTTAGCACCTCTTCGACATCTACCTCCAGCAAAACGTCCTGGAAACACATAAATGCAAAAAGAAAAATATAATTAAATTTCAATTAATTCAATCGTGCATTAGAAAACAGGGGTTTCAGAGAAACATTGGAATATAATAAAAAAAATTAAAAATTAGAGAGAATATAGCTACAGCCGTAATTTATTGTACTACGTAATCATGCGATTCTGTCGGACAAAAAACTGAAAAAATTTGGACACTTAGAAATCGCGATGCCACACTCTCATACAAAACGCTACACTGATCGCATAGAAAACATTATTTTACAAAATGTTTAAAAACGGACAGAACTGTCAAAATCATTCAAATTTAATCCACTCTGCCATACTTCCTGAGCACACATAAGATTTTGGATAGATCTAACGACTAAATCATTATGCTAATAAAGAGCTAATGTCGCTCTGTAGCCAGCTAATTAACTACTTTAGAAACGTCAGTTACATAGTAATGATAAAATATTAACAGCTGTTGCAACAATTCTTTTATATTTCAGTGGTGCCTCTTTGGTCCGCTATATATATATATATATATATATATATATATATTATATATATATAAAGACATACTTTGTATATATATTCTAAAAGCAAAGAGAATAAGCGTAGGTAAAAAATAAAATAAATAAGCGTGCTGAAATATAGAGAGAATTAAAGTATTTCTCAATGCTCAAACTTTGAGTATTATCGCATATGTGCAAATAAACGAGACTTAAGCCGAAAAACATATCTCATATGATCATAAAAATACAATATAACAAAAATAACATTTAAACTTTTCATTTTTTTTTTAATTCTAAGCACTAATTTGCCTTACATATTTTGTTCTATTGTCAACATTGTTTTTGTTTTGTAGCCACCAAAAATAGAAATTAGTTTGGTGAAAAATAAAATAAAAATTATTTTTAAGCTAATTATTTTTACTCCCAACGCATTTTTATTAGAAAATAATGCAGTTTATTGCTGCGGGTGGATAAGCTAGTCTCTAAACGTCTTATGCCTGACCTTTCTTAACCAAATGAAAAATCCAAGAAAATCAAGGACAAAAATAATAGTTTTAGCAAAAAGCCCCACAACAACAAAAATTTTAATTGCCAATAAAACAAAAGGCTTACAGCTACATTTAGAGTTGGCAAACAAACGTAGTGAGGCAAGTGAGAAAAATTATATAAAAATGGAGCTTTTCAAGTTCATTCATAAGACGTTTAAGTTTTTCTAAAATGTTAATGAGCTGGCCTAAGCAACCAGCGAAATGCGCATAGAGACTAGCTTATCCAGGAGTAAAAATAATTAGTTTAAAAATAATTTATTTTATTTTTCACCAAAAGGAATAAAATCCCAAAAAACTCGACTTTATAGAAATTAGTTTAATTTGACTACAACGACAAAAGTCGCATGGGCAACAACCTGCCGTCGCGACGCGTCGTGTTGTCGTTTAGTTGGTGGGCTGCTCTCTAATATGTGTTTTATGCATAAACCTGATATTTAATCGTGGCGTTTATGAATATTTGATTTCGATTTCTGACTTTGACATTCCAGTCATTATTAGTTTGAATAAACGGCAAATAGTTTTTAAGGTCATAAAATTACGAATGTTAAATTTTCCACACTGCCGACAAGAATTGTTGGTGTACGCATAAAATTTTATATGAGGGCAAAGGGAATTGGGTGAAACACACAATGTATTTTATGTGCAGCACTATAAAACTGTAGCATAGTCAACAATAAAAGTAATGAAAATTCTTAATATGCAACCGAATTGGTTCGACTGGCATAATAATATATAAAGGGTGGCCAGATAAGATTGTTAGTTGAAGTTAAACTTAAGCCATTATGTATGGGAATGCTTATCTCGGCTTCGCTGCCAGTGCTTTAGACGGTCAATATGAGTCGCTGTGATATGGCAAAGTCGCCAAATTATTCTTTTTAGAACTTCAAGCTTTGTGTCTCTTGTATGGCATGTAGCGCTGTCTTTTTTGAACCACAACTCGGATATTTTATTGTTGTGAGCTCTGGTCACAGAAAGTTTAACATTGCCTTATGCCGACGACCATTGGCGGTAAAGGTGTCGCCTTTGTCATTCCAAAAGAAATAAAGTCTGATGATGCCGCCTTGCAATAGCCCGTACCAAACAATCTTTGTGGATGCAGTTCTGCTTAGTCACACATTTGTGATTTTTTTTTTTTTGCAAAAATCAGCAACTCCTGCTACTTTTCCAGCAGCCCAATGGCGTATGGAATAATCCCATATCCACTCGTGCCTTGAGCACGTTCTCTCCTGTGTCTAACTTACTTTACGTGTTATGCTGGCCCTACGTCAAGCTTTATTGGAAAAATATTTTATTTTTTCAATTAAGAAAGAACGATCATTTCTAGAAATTAGCAGAATGAAATACATGAATTTTTTGTGCAGCTATCTCTCTACTGAGTAGGGTCGATTGAAAGCATCATCTATTTAATGCACCTAATGATGCAAATTAAATAAGAGAGTTTCTCATATTTTCATAGTTTCCACTATTTGTTGTTGGGAAGAAAAGTTACAGTGGGATAAACTTCGTTGTAATCCATCAGAAAAAGGACGTACAGAATCTATTAATAACGAACGGCCAGTAGTATTACTATTTAAAGCAGATTGCAATAATATTTAGCGAAAACCTGTTTGTACTGTGTCTCGCAAAAAAAATCTTGTTAATTGAGTTTTAATTTCATTGCTGTTGCGTTTTGAGTTGGTATCTCTGGGTAGAAAATTTAAATTGTTTGCAAAGAAGTACATCTTAGTTTTAGAAGCAAAAGATTCATGGTTTCTCCCTTCAAATTTTTTTTTTCAATAACTAATTCCTGGTTCTATAGGCAACCAGCCCATTAAGCAAACTAATTACCCTCAAACGCCTTTCTAGGCAGGGGTTGTGATGACTAAAAATTTTCAACGGAGTAAAATTTTCATACACAAACTCCAAAAAACCGTCATGGGAATTATCATTTGTTTATAATAATATTTCTTTGTTTAAATTTCAAGTTTTCTCTTTCTTTAATTTTGCGTTTCAGGTGTTCGCTAAGTATTTGTTGGTTGCAATTCAGTGGATAAAATTATTCTGACTGAATTACTCTAATGATGACGATGTTGATGGCATTTTAATCTCTTTTAAGTTTTTTTTTGCGAAATACTTTGATGTATCTGCTCCTTTTCGTGATGATTCTTCCAATATGAATTTTATTTTATAATTTTGTGACTAGTGCATCTTTTTTAAATACTAAAATATTAATATTAAAAATTAAATATTTAATTAAATTATGAACTTTTTAATAGGTGGATGCCCCAGTAGTCTACTTAGTAGTATGCTAGTCTATCAGTCTGGGAGTCGTGGGCTACATTCCCACCAAAGTCCCGGGTGTATTTCACCACAATATTAGCAAGCTCGGTAGTTTAAGCAAGAATATAATTTGTAATTGTTTTGTAATAGTCAAGAAATAAATAAAGAAGTTTATAAAATAAATTTCCGTTGGCGAAATCGGAACGTTTTAATTGAATTTAAAAGTCTTTAATGATATTTTACGCTATACCGAATCTGGCATACCGTTTCCAGTAGAAGAAATTATGGGGTTTTGTGAACAATTTTGTTAACAAAAGCTCCAAATCTTGTAAGGTACTTGTTTTACTTTTTTTTGCTCTCAAACAATTCACCGCATTTTAGTTACGTAGTCGATTATTATTATTTTTGCTGGAATGCAAATAAGCAAAGAAATTCATCTCTTTTACATTAAAAATACAGGTGGGAAATGTGTAATTTATGCCACCAATTTTGTTTTTTTTTTTGTTGCAAAATTTTGTTTTCAGGCAAAATTTGAATTTTTTGATAATTGTGTTTGGATGTAACGCAAATATTTTCACACTTAAAAAAGTAGATTTTAAGGGGATAAATTGCAATATATACCAACAAGTTTTGAGTTTTATTTTTTGTATACGAACTTTCACTGACGGGATTAATTTATTATGTAAGAGTTTTACAATTTAGTTTTCTAAATTGTTAAGTAATTTCAATCTTTAGGCATGAGTTCGTTTTTTCTTTCTATTCGTGCGTAGCAGCATAGAAAATGCATTCCATTCAGCTAGATGTCTAATAGAATTAAAACTTTTACTGTTTTCAAAAAGGTTGTCCATATTAAATAAATAATTTTCTTTCTGAATAGAAAGAAAAAACGAACTCATGCCTAAAGATTGAAATTACTTAACAATTAATAATATTTGTAGTTCGAAAAAACAATACAAATTTAGTTTTCTTAGTGAAGTGGCAAAGAGGTGTATAGTGAATTATGATCATCGTTGAAATTTGTTCTCTCTTTTCCCACTCCATCAAATACTATTTCCAACATAACATAACATAATTATTATCAGATTATTAAACTTAATAAAATTGTAATTAGCATTTGTAAAGATTTTCTTTTTATCTCCAAATATAACTGAAATTTCGATTATTAAGGGAAATTAAAATTATTTCGTAGTTTTAAAAAAATGTATTAAGTTTTAATTGATTTTATTAATTATTTTATTAAATTCGGTGAGATATATTTTTGGATTTAATAAATAATTGAATCAATAAGAAATTTTATTGGCAAAACCAATTTAACTTAGAATCCACGATTTGGACCAATCGATTTTGTTTTCACTGTCAATAATAAATTTGTTTTGCGAAAGAAACTAATTCGATCACTCTGCCTGTTCTGGCACTAAGTTTCGTGGGTTATGGGACTACGTACGTACAAGATCGGACTTAACCAGGAGCTAAGACAACTACGTTTGTTCACTGATTGTTCTTCGAAGCACTTGTCTGAAGACATTTTTAAATGAATGACGAAGTTAGCATTGTCATATACGGGTCAACACATTTGCGCACTAGTTTCACTAGATCGCAATGCATCCAAAAGAGTGGTTTGAAGCGCATTGTATGCCAGCGACATCATACGTACTACTACAAAAATAACATTAGTGATGCTAACCACTAATCATTGATACTCAATTTCTTCTGACCCAAATTGAACGATGTAGGCATGGAAGACATGAAGTCCCAGAAAGACGGCACTACGTGTTATACAGCGAACGCCACAATGGACATTCTGCGTGAACGGATATGACGCAAGATCATGCTACTTGAGCCCACTATACTTTCTACTGCGGCGAGCATTAATACGATGATATATCACATCCATGCTTCTGTCTGGAAGGCTATACAGAGGGAAAAAATACCCTCTAAAAATGTTCACGACTCGTATCAATTTGACAACGAAGTGTCGACAGTGTTATCGACAACCAGCGTTGACAATCCGTTATCAAATCGAGAGCGAAAAAAGCAAAAATACAATATGACGACAAATCAAAAATGCCGCGTTGTCATATTAAGAACGGCCCGTTTTCAAGTTAGGCAGAAGGTTAGAAAATATCATGTGGTGTTAAATAATGAACGACCCGTTCTTTATTGAAGAAGAGTCCGCTCGCAAAACTAAAAAATATTTCCTCAACCTTCTTTATTCCCGTTTTTACATATTTATTTATATTTATTATCAGATATCTTAGGAGCATGAGATTGAAATCTGAAAAATATTTAAATAGGATCAAATCAATAGTGAATTCAGGCTTACCTTTATCCATATTCATTGGAATAAGATTAAAACATGAAAAATTTATTGAATCTCCCTTAGTGTTAACTGATTTAGCTGATACTATTAATTTTGAGGGTTGCCAAAACTGAAAAGAAATTACTTTTAAGGGGACTCGTTATAAACAAAACTATCATTTTACATAGAATAAATTAAGTTTGTTTGTTAAACTTATTAAATAAATTATGAATTAATGCAAATATACATTATAAACCTTTTTTAGTTTCAATATCTGGGTACACAATGGGTTACTTCTTAATGAAATGAGAACAGTTCGTTGTCAAAACAAGAACGGCTCCTTGTCAAAACAAGAACAGTTCGTTTTCAAACTGAAACCAAGACGTTGGAAATGGTTTGTTGTCAAAATAAGAACACTTGTTAACAAATTAAGAACGATTATACAACATCCGTTGTCAATGAGACAACAAACTACTTTGCACTACTGTGTGCATTTTTTTAAGCATTTGGGGCCGTACCTCAGCAATGGTCCCCATAATCTTCCCTTCCAATTCGTCCAACGTTGCTGGTTTCTCTTCATAAACTAATAACTTCTCGCAACCACAGAGAAAAAAATGGCATTGAATCGCACGATCACAACAGCGTAACACTTCGGAGAGAAATATTTTAATTAAGAAATACTTTGCCTGACGCGCTCTGCGGCATGTGACGCCATCCTGTTGGAGAAACATGTTTTCAGTTTACAAACTTTTTCCTTTCATTTTGCTCCATTGACTCAGTTGAGTCCTCCTCAACACTACGTTAACAAATTTTTCTAGCGCGCTGCTGACATTAGTCTATTCGTTATAAAAAGCTAAATGAAACTGATCACAAAGAAAGAGTTGCCAGATCTGACAACCCTGTGATGGTTTTGCAATTAAACAATAAATGATATTATGATTATTTCCAACTATAAAACGATTAGTCCATAATACTATGTTCCCACGTGCACCTTAATTGAGGTCATTAAAATTTAAAATGATGTGTAGACTTTAACTTACTCAATTAGCATTCGAAAGCTGAAGATGTGTTCATTTTGTTTGTAAAAGTACATGTTTGTAAAGACTTTAAACATGGAGAAAAATTTCACCTGCCTTTTCTTTTTCTTTTTGTTTTTACATATAAAGCTTGCAACTGTCATGAATAATAAAATGTAGTTGTATTGTTGAAAAGCCAGGTTTTTGGTCGTGTGTTAGGGTATAGGTTCCTGTATGGTAAATTGAGCTCAATTAAAGCCTAAGTTGCGTAAATTTCCTTTATTGCGCAATTAAGGCGCATGTCTGAACATATTATAAGCATATATGCTCACAAAATATTAGGATTTTCATCTGCGCATATGCTAAATAACAAACAAATATTGCCATATTTTATATTTTGCTCATTCTTATGGTGTCGGTGAACTGAGTCTAGTCAGTAATTAGCAGGATGCACAACATGCAGGTGCGTTTCCGTTTGAGTTGAGAAGCTATAGTCACTACGTTTCACCAATTGGGGACTCAAAGACCCAAACAGAACTTTTATAGACATAGTTGAAGAAACAGACCTTATTGAGGTACTTTCAACATCATTGTCAGCGAGTGAACTCTCAAAAGCAATTGTGTAAATTCTATAGTGGCGAAATAATTCAGTTGCCAAGATTTGAATACTGCCATTGGTATAAACTGTTTCGCCAAACAAATACATAAGTACTAAATTTGTTGTTGTTGTCTAAAGTTAATTTTAAATATTTGCATATTTTCTTAGAATCATTTTCTCTCCCACACTTGTTTGAAACATTAAGAAAAACTTCCTCTTCTCATTTTAAATGCTTTGTACGAAAACTCATAGTAAATCCCTGAAGGGTACGTGCTTTCATTTCAACTTTAATTTTATTCAAGTAAATTTTCCCTTCAGACTTTTTGAAATGATGTTTGAAAAAAATATTTGATTTTAGCAATCGAAAGATTCAAAAATATAAAAAAGTATTATCTCAAATTTTTATATTTTGAGGCAAAAGGAAACAAAGAAAGAAATGTGGTTAGTGTACATTTGTAAATACTGATGAACACTTTAGTACTTTAAATTGTCGATAATGAAGAAATTGTTGAGAAACAGTTTTATTGTAAAGGGTGTAACAAATGTACGAAATAAGTGTTTGAATTAACCGGCATTTATGGAGTAAAGTGTTGGTAGCCTAAAAAGGAAAAATTAAAGCTGACAGGCTGGGTTTAAGTGGAACAAAGTTCTATTTCTACAACAATATTTTAAATGAATAAAAGTTTGTCAAGCAATATTGTCCTGTGCAAAGGAGCTATTATTGCTGGATCAACCGTAAAAAAAACTCCACCTTAGGGTCTTAGAAAACCCACCTATCAGATTCACAAGGTATCACTAGACCATAGTTTTTTTTTTAAAATGAGGCTGGTCAAGCAGTGACCGACAACGAGAGTTTTAGCTGCTTAAACAGGAATTCTATACACATGTGCGATATTTCATCCAGCTCGAGCAACAATTTGATTCCTTACACTTAGAAAAAAAATTGTTTCTTTAATTCAGATAAAGTCAAGCACACATTTCGGGGCATCTTTTACTTCCCAGAAAAGGAAGTGATTTGACTTGTTTTAAAAAATGAACGCTTTACTTATTCTCCTGTTCATTTTACTGCTGATTGATGACGAACTCTATTGCAGGTGTTAAAGTGTCACTTTATTGATGATAGCGGAACAAAAAGTGTGACTCATCCACCCCCTTTTTCACTATTATACAAGTTTTAAGATTTTCGCTGAGGCAAATTTAATGATAATCGTTCTTACTGTAAAATATTTAAAATTAACTTTTTTATTTTTTATATTTCACCTCCAGAAACACTCGATTAATCTGAAAAATTTACAAACACATGACCGACGGATAGAATTCGGATCTTTTTTTCAACTTATTAATAAGCCAAGCCTCAAACAACCGACCAGTGAACTTAAAGTTATAATAACCAGCATTATCGTTTAAACTGTGATCTATTCGCAATAAGCATCGAACTTTTTTAAAAAATCGTAAATTCTCAAAATAATTGAAACAATAACATTAAATTTAATTAAAACAATTACAATATCCAGCAACCAAAATTGGCCAAAGAACAGAAATTTCACAAAAAAATTTAAATACACGAAATTTAACAATAGAAAAACTTTTAATAAAACAGAAGATATCGAGAATTCGTCAAATAATTTAAACATTAAATTAAATATTCTTTACTAAAAACCCGATATCTTAAAAAATATTTATTTCTTAAAATAAAAATTCGAAAAACTAATTAAAATTCTGGAAAAAAAATTAACTTTACGCAATAAAAATATCGTCGATTCCAATATATCGGAAAACCTGAAATTTCGCCGATATACCGGTATTGGCATTGGATGCATCCCTGGTGACAACCCTACAAAGCAGTTGCATTTTGTGTACACACAATTAAGTTATTTGAAATGTTTTTGTAGGCGTTACTGGATCTGGGTGCAGCCACATTGTATTTATTAAATTAGCCACAGTGCATTGTGATGCAACTTAAATTACAGATTGAATATTTGGTCAATTTAAAACTCGATTGCTGTTAATGTCTTTATGCTGTAACATTTTCTTTTGTTATGCTTTTAGTGGCCGCCCAAAGCTGAGATAATGGACATTTTGGTGTCCACAGTGAAATGAATAATGAACACAATAATGTACCTTCTTCCATTCCAGCACTGTTCTTTCTAGTGTATCTAAGATGTCGCAAGTAGTGTCCAATTCAGCTTTCGTAGATCAAAATACGGGACTAGCTAGATGTGAAAGAGCTTCCATTTGCCGAAAAAAGTTGTTGAAACTGGACGTATGTAGTGTTACTGCGTCTCTAATGGTCCAACCTTATTTTGTAAAATAAAGTTGGACCATTATAATGATTTTAAACCCGTCACCTAATATACTGCCTATTTCCTAATTGGAAATATAAGTTCTTGCATAAGGTATTTCATATAAAATAGCGCTTGAAAATAAATAACTTGCTAAGACACTTATTTTTCTGTAAAATTGTTGCATTGCATTTTTTAGTGATTTTCCGATTGCATATAAAGATATCAGCTGTTTTCATGTGATTTCTAAAAGTAAAAACACGTCCGCCAAGATAGCAACGACGGAAAAGAAGGGGACTTAAACACATTTTTAGGAATTACTGGCAATACTATCAGCAACGAGTTTGGGAATTCTCCAGCAACGACTCGGAAAAAAATAATTTAATGGACTTCCATGAGATTGGGTCAGTACCAAGAGATTAATTACACCAAATATGAATGTATATGACATAAAATAAAAAAAATTGGAAACCGTGTGATTTACAGAACAGGAAAATATCACACGTGTGATTTCAAAACCTCTAAAATTTAATAAAAATTCCAACTTTTAAGAATTCAAAAAAATGTAATAATAAAATAAATCGATATTAATGGGTGATAATGCACGACTTTCCGATTTCGATACGCTAGAACCCCTAGTCTTGTGAGGTTAAAAAAATTAATTTTATCATCCCAACATTTAATCCGAACATATCTTTTACTCCCTTTCAAAAACCACCACCACCAAGACTGGCCCTAGAACATGTGCCCTTACCATCTATCTTTAACCCTTCAAATATTTTATTGTAATAATTCTTTTATGAAATTAGTTCCTACCGCTCCCATGCAACCTCATATCATCATTATGTCCGTCCACAAATAGAACTTTCGTCAGCACTGATTTTCGTTGTCCAGTGCCATAAAAACAACCTGTTGTGGCAGCAAAATGGTATAAATATGATCGTTAATTTGATTTTCTATTCCAAAGATACTAAATGAAGTCATCCTTCATTCCAACAACTCTCTTACACTAATATTCGTTATCTATAGCAGGAAATATTTGGTTTTTAATTTAAAAATTTTAACAAACTGCTGCAGATCATGTTGTTTTCGCTTTGTAAATGAAAAAATTTCCATTTTTCATTAGCTTTTTCATAGCTTGGACCATGAATGGGTGGTGCAATAATAATTCGCAAGCCATTGTTAAGGTCATCCAACTAATTTAGATTAACTGATGACCGCTATGCAGCCGCAAATTCATTATTAAAAATAATAATAATTCAAGCCAACAATTACTGTTGCATTACAAATGTCTAACGATTATTTTAATGGATGTGGTGAACAAGGTTTTAAAAATAAATAAGCGCAGAGGAGTGTTAGTGCGTGGAGTTTTTAATTTTGCACATTTCGCACCGCAAAAGTACTTTCTAAATAAAATAAATAATGCAGAGCAACACTGGTTCAGCAGTCCGGGGTTTCATAGTCAATGTTTATATGAAGAAGTTCTCAGCATATCCGTTACATTTTTAGAAATTGATTCTGATTCTCGTGAAAACCCGTTCTGTAGTTATTCGATTGAAATTTAAAAAAAAATCAAATAATCGATATTACAATTAGCTACGATTTATTTCAAAACCATTTTTTATCCTGCTCAGGGGTGTCAGATATATTTTAGATTTTAAAAAAATTAATCAAAAACGTAAAATTGTACTTGTTTTTCAGGAACAAAGGTGGAGATTTTACAAAAAAACGAGCCAAATTTTACTAAAATTAGTGCAAAAGTTTTTACTTTACTACCAATTAAGTGAAGGTATTAAGAGTTGCCACATGCACACAACAGTACAACAGTTGCAATTTCTAGCACGCATTTAGTTAGAACCCACAAACACTCAGTGTGCCAATCAACTGAACTTCGGGGAGAGTATGAAAATATCTATAGCATGTTCTCTCTAAAGATCTGTGTCTCTTTAAAATTTTTTCTCCAGCTCGGTTGAATGATTTTCTATCAATTGAACATTAGGTTTCTAATCGGTTACGACGATTCTGAGAAGAGCCAGCCCTATTATTATGTTTCATAATAATATGATTTGATTACAACCCTATAATTCAATCATTTTATGTTTTATTGTGTCTGTTGATGTTTCGAGGATCCATACTTGAGTTTTTGTATAGAGGCGTTATTTTACCATACTTTTCTATTCCAGTCGTGACTGTTCCGCTTGATCCATATCATGTCATTTGATTCCAACAAGTCGTAATCCAATTATTCGATAATGACGATTTGTACACTATTAACTAAAGTTACATATAAAGAGTTTTGCGATGGGAAAGGGTAGACATTAAATAAAACAAGTCTGGTACTAATAGCCGTTTTTACGGATAAGCGTCAGCTTTATGAAGCCACTTATCGTTAAATAAATTTTATCTAAAAGAAATTAGGTAGTCAGGGTTATGTAAAATAACCAACCGGAACTTTCTTCTGATTTGCCTCTTGGTGTGGCTTGGCAATTTCCTTGCAGTTCTACCCGTTTTTCCAAAAATTGGCCACAGTTCTAAAGGTTATTTTTTATGCAATCCGGTCTCCTTCTAACTTCCAGAACCCAGCTAACGAATATACGTTATTTTATATTAAAGTTATCCTTCAGTTCATGGTTTAATTGGATTTTGCACTACGAACGATTTTAAGTACCTATGGATAATCCGCTAAGTTGATTTCAGCGTTCTTCAGCCCTTATTATCGCGAACATCGGCAGATGGATAGATCTTATCTTTCGCTTATGTAGAAGCGTTGTGTGATTGCTGACTGAAAGATTCGACTCCAATTGAGCACCCAAACAGTCAATTGTGAAGTGGGAAAGACGAACATCTATAACGTCAAACGGGACGACATAAAGTATATCTGCACAAAAACATATATGTGAAAATAAGGTGAAGTTCCTATCCAAAAATTCGGCCGTAAAAAGTACAGAGATCAAAATTAGGACCAGGTTCTGCAATTCCAATCCACTTTAACTTGCTAGTTTGGTAACATTTTTAGAAAGTAGCAAGTTGCCGAGAAATGGGACGGTATTGGTGAACTTGGTCCTCATTTTGATATCAGTACTTTTTACGGCCGAAATTTTTGGATCGGAGCTTGGCTTTCACATTTATGTTTTTGTAATAATTCTGATCTGAGTCATTTTTTCCAAGTTATTTTTGTTTGTTGATGTATAAAACCTATTTTAACTTAAATATTTCAGATTATATTACATTTCAGCGCTCTACCTACAGTGGAAACGCTCCATACAAATAAGAGGAAACCCTAGTCCCCTAGATGAAAATTTTCCCCATTACTTATTCTCTGAGGCCTACCTTAGTACCAAATTTAGACTCTCTAGGTACAGTGGAAGTGCCCCATAATATTGATGAGCAAGACAGTGAATCAATGAATATGTACCAAAATATGCACTTTTTACATATTCATATCTCGTGAAGCTTTTATGGTAAAACTTTCAAACTTGAACTATGAGGTTATCTATACGTAGAGTCCTTAGGTTTAATTATTTTATGATTAAAGGAAGCAAAGTTATGAGCACACTGTATGCTATAAGCCTGAACTTGGCCTGGAGCACTACTGTGCGCCTTAATTTTTTAATGTTTAACTTACGTAGCTTTAAATAATTATACAGCAAATTTCCTTAACGTTTAATGTTACGCTTTGACTTTAATTGTATGTGTCCTCAAACGCTAATTCTCATCATTAAGCTTCTTATAATCAGGTTTTCCCTTGCAAATTATCGTTTTAGAAACATAAAGCAAAAAGTTGCCCAAATTTGTGATATTAAATTAATACCTCCAAGAGATAGTCAGTCACCTTGACTTAAAGAAACATAGAGAATATTTTATGTCGATTTTAAAGATAAATATTTGCAATTAAAATTAATTTACAAACTTATTTTCTACTGAATAAAACCGCTATTCAAAAAGAGTCTTCAGTTGAAGTGAGTGCAAACAAGAGCCCAACCTCACTCGGCCGTAAAGGTGCAGGACACCAAGAAATGCTGTAGAATAATGTTAATAGAGAATGCAACGCCACCACTGCACATAATACGAAGGAAGCCCAGTCATTTTTCATTGAATTGTAGCATCTAAGTACTTGGCAAACACCTGAAAAGCTGAGAAAAAACAAAAAAAACTTTCACCAATAATGAGGAGCCAGAAGGATGTGAATGAAGTTCATCAGTGAGAAGTTATAAGAGGAATTGAATAAAGTTACTCTTAATGTAGTCAAGGATCTTTGTGTATGTAAATTTTATTTCATTGAAAATTCCTATAAAATAAAAGTACAGAAAAAACTCGTTGTCGACTAAAAGATTGACGAACGAATGATGTGGTTTGTTGGTTGGCCCACAGAACCACAAACATTGGAACTTTTCAAGGAGATACCAAGTAAGAGGCCTTTTTTCGGCTGTGCCGAATCTTATATACCCTTCACAAAATTATGAACTACTAAATATATGCTACACATTTTTCCCGGTGCAAATGATTTTGGTGGCGATATTTAATTTTGTCCTTTTTTACATTCAAGCTCTCCCTTCATTTGAATATAAGAGTTTCCGATTGGTGTGTTTTTCCTCTCTCTGAATGCTTCTCTATTTTCGATAAATTCTCGATTTTTTGTGAATTTGCTACAACAATTTGACAAAATTTACTTTTCTCCGTGAAATTTCAGCGTTTGAGTAAATTTTGCCCGCTTAATTTTGATATATGTTGAAGTTTGTTTTTAGTTACTTATTTGTGCAAATAAGGACTTTTGTATCTTACAAATAAGTCTTTGGACCTTTGTTAAAATTGCGACGTGTTTCATAAATTATTTATTTTTTGAAAATATTTAATGAAAATGCAAAATTATGGCCAACTTCAAAATTTAATGCTTAATTTAATTTTATAATTTTGGGTTTTGTCGCATTTTTGAAATTATTGTGTTTAATTTAGTTTTTCTATATTGTGGTGAATTTTTTAAGATTTGATGACTATAAAATTTGGCCAAATTTTGAACTTCTCGTACATTTTGGTGCAATTACGGTTTTCTTCAAACTTTGCTTTTTGGAAAATGTTGTTATTTTGCTCATTTCAAATCACTAAATTGTGTTGAAATTTTAATTTTTGTTATTTTTCGTTTAAATTTAGATAAATATTAAAATTTTATGTTTTGAAATTTTTTGGTGAATTCCTTATTCGCGATGAAATTGGAGCTTTTATATATAATTGTGCAACATATGCTTTATTTGGACGATTGGTAAAATAAAATGTTTGTGGTGAAATTCCAAAACGTGCAAATTTTTGATAACATTTAGTTTTTTATTTAATATTGACTTTTTAGCAATAAAATTTTTTTATTCCAGATTTTCGATTTATAGTATATTTAAAAATTTTTGGTGAATCTTAAATATTGTGTCAAACTTTGTATTTTTCGCAATTTTTTTTTTTTTTTTTTTGGTATAATTTCGACCTTTAACTTTAATTCAAATTTTTAGTAATATGTTTAACAGCCAAACCTGAATAAGAGCGTTGAGCGTTGCGTTAGCAGCAGGGCACGTAGATGCAAAGCTTTCAGAGACATAAATTTTACATCAAATGTACTGTGACCACGTGCCCTGCTGCTAACGCAACGCTCTTATTTAGGTTTGGCTGTAATATTAAAATTTTTTGATGATTTTTGGAATTTTTTTGCTGAAATTTTATTTTTCTTTTTGTCGTAAATATTGAAAATTTGGTGATTTAGTTTTTTTTTTTTGTTCGGATTTTCATTGAGTTTTGAATTAAATTTTTTTTATAACAGCTTTTCGGGTTTGTGGTTGGTTTTTGTATATAGGTGAATTTAAAATGTTGGAAAAATTTCGAATTTTATGCATTTTTTGTGAAATTTCGGTTTTTGGAGGAATTCGGTTTTGTTTGTCAGTTTTTGAAAATTGTTTAGGTAAATTATCTGGGGAATGATAATTGGTGTAGGGGGATTTTAAAGTAAATTTTATGTATTTTATAGGCTTGTGTATAAGCGTTTCCCCGTAAGAGTGAAAATACAAAAAAAAAAAAAAAACACAGAAAAAGTTTTAGGCTTAAATCTGGGGAGCTTCCGGACCGATATAGATGATTTCAAATAATCGGTCAGATAGACATCGTTAATTGAGCTTCATTACGTATAAGAATCTACAATATATATGCTTTGTTGAGTCGGAAATTAATATTGTAGAAATTACAAACGGAATGACAAACTTATATGTATCGTTTTAATTTTTGGGAAGGGTATAAAACTCTAAAAGAACGACCCTTTGACTTATGGAAATTAAAATAATAAAGAAGGGAGTATTCACTTAAATACTCTCTCACTCAACCCAATGAAGCAAATCTCTTAAGGAAACAGATTTAAATTTAAAAAAATATATATTTTTTAAGACACAAGTTGATAGTAAAGACCTGAACGGTTTTAAAAGTAATCAATGTAGAGTACTTAAATTTTTTTTTTTTTTTGCTAACAATAATTTTTCCACGTGAGATTTACATGATAAGTACAGACCCGCACGACCCGTAATCAGTGATGGGACTCTATCAACTGAACGTTAGCAATTTGTTAAGTTCAGTTTGCAATTCAGTGCGCGCAGACCAATAACTTTTATTTCTATGGCTGAAAATGTTCAGTTGAGTCAGGACAAGTTCAGCCGGTAGATGTCTAAAATACGTTCAAAATGGTTTTAAGACAACTAAGTGAAAGTCCGTTATCGTCGACTGCTTCTTTTCTCATATATAATCCGAAATTTAATTAAAAATAGGATTTATGAGCGCTGAATAGAATATACATAAAGGTGTCCAGGGGTGTCCCGGTAGTCTAGTTGGTAGTATGTTAGTCTATCAGTCTGGGGTTCGTGGGCTCGACTTCCATCAAATGCTCTGGTCTGTTACACTACAACGAGTATAAGTCTGCGCTACTATGATCCGTAATTTAAGTTCGGGTACAATTTATAAATTATATTGTAACATTTAATAAATAAGTACATATGAATACTTAACCCGGTTTTTAATACATTAATTTAAATTTAGAAAGTTAAATTGGAATAAAAAAAACGATCCTTCCGGTCCGCGTTGATAACGTTGATATTTGTCCAAGTCCTTACTCATCACTGTCAACTGGTATATTTGAATCGGTAATCGAATTTCCGAGCCTACTATTGCTAACAACTTCCGAAAATTTTAGTCTTAGTGTACGTTATTGAGTCTTACGAGACCAAATAGGCCATATAATTTAGATAGACGGAGAAATGTTTGGATGAGAAGCTAAATTTTGCGTTCCTCTAAATTTGTTTCTTTGATGTTATGTAAAAACAAAACTTTTCGTCGACAATCCAGTTATGATTCAACAGTTTGAAGCCAAAATCACTCTCGTAATTTGCTAGATACCGATAGTTTATAGGATGAACCATCGTAGCTATAATATCAGAGATTATAATAAAGATTCTGATATTCTATTTTTGGGGTTTTATTTAAAATTAAGAAATCTAAATGGGTCACGCCATATTTCTAATCATTCAGTTTCTATAAACGCAATCTGTACGGCTGATGTTCCCATGAGTGCAGATTTGTGCTTATCGCGGTCCATATTACTCTGCATTCAACTCAAATTACATTAGAGAATAAGCTTTGCTAGCCTTCGCTCTTCAATCCAATAAGAAAGAAAAAAATTCACTTACGCAGATCTCCTCTACGCACTCCTTCGAACTTCTTCCTGACCATTTGCAAAAATATTTCTAAATTTTGGTGATGCTAAGTTGAATTTTCTCCTTCGATGCTGACGTATCTCTTGAGCTACATATAAATACAATAATGAGTAGTAATACGAAAGAGGATACACCTGTAAATGTCTTAAGATGCAATTGACAATTTTTACTTGATTAACGGGATGTCACATCGTATTTCCGAAACCACAAGCCGTATACACAAATATCATTTAATACGGGAAAAAAGCCTCAGTTATCATGTCAAAAGGAAAATAGGCTTTAGCTTTTTCTGTGTATGATCAGCAGGCTTCAGGTTTTGTGTCAACTATACTTGCTAAACATAGAGATGCAGATTTTACGGAGTATACGGTGTACAGTGCTTCTTGTTCCTCAGACTCAACAACCTCGTTTACTGCTTCGATATTCTTTTTTTCGTTTTTTACTAGATCGCCAGTGTCTATAGCTTTCTCAATTAATCCAGTTGATGAAGTGAGTTCAATTTTTGGGCCATAGTTTTGTACGGCATGTGAACTACATGTTATTTGGATTTTGAAAGATAGATAGAAACTTACGAATTAACAGACATCTTTTCAATGATCACATCCTCTAAAATTAAATTGTACGACAAATCGTATGACAAAAAAGAAGAAAAGATAAATGTTTCACTTAAATAAATAATAAAGCAAATAGAATAAACGCAACTAATTAAGAGAC
Organism: Phania funesta; assembly: GCA_963932375.1. Classification (NCBI taxonomy): domain Eukaryota; kingdom Metazoa; phylum Arthropoda; class Insecta; order Diptera; family Tachinidae; genus Phania; species Phania funesta. The sequence goes on from OZ010653.1 coordinate 83,438,948, forward strand.
TTCAGTCTCTTAAGAAAAAAATAGTCCAGTATAAAAAGCCAGAATCCTTTAAACCAGCATATGATCCTGAAATACACACACATTAATATTTGTAAACTGATTAGCAAATAAAGACTTTCGTTACTTTGCAAAGGCCTACGTAACTGGCTACTCGGTAAATATATTTAAATTGAAATGAAAATGAGAAAAGGCTACTGCAATTGGTTATAAAGGGGTTTCAGCAGGGGCTGTTAAAATCATAGCTGTTAATTTACTGTAAATAATACTGTAAAAAATGCTTTGTAATTAGATTATTTTCGTTATAAGGTGAAGTAATTGATTATTGCCAGTTTCGCATCATGCTTACTGGTAAGAAATTTTTGATTACTAATTGATTACGAATACAAGTAATCTGAATATATTCAGGCTTACTTACAATTACTATCAAATAATTAAAAAGAGTGAAAAGTAATCAAATAATTCGACTTTTTCAAAGATTCCTTCTGGTTCTTTTTGATTATTTGATAGTACTTGCAAGTGGTTCTGATCATTTTTTGATTATTTGTAATCGTAATCAATAAATAATCAAAACTTTTCTACCAATTAATGGTTAAAATTTAATAAACTACATGACGTACGAGGTAAAAATGATGTTTTGTTAAGAATATCCATCGAGAAATTTATCGTCGTTCTTCTCGGAACTTATATGGTACATAAACATAACATCTCACATTTGCCAAACATCGCCCCAAATCAGCCAATTTTGTTTTTCGACGTACGCGATCTTTTGAAAATTGGACCTTGTCTCTGAAATGTATGTTTTTTTTTGTTTGTTGAAATCCTGGTCCGCTTTCAACTGCATCACCACTGATTCAGTCTACACTCGGCGATGGCTATGACCGATTTTGCACTCCCACATTCTCATGCAAAATATCTTCTAAACTGAGTTCTTGTGTGGGGAGCGAAGTTAAGGACTTCGCCTTATTCCGAAAACTCTAATGGAAAGAGCCAATATCTTCGACAAATCCTGCGTTTAATTGACGTACAGATTTTGGCTGACTCTTGAATAGTGGACTGAAAAGGATAACAATTTACACCACAAATGCATAGCTTCATCATTTGCAGGTATGTCTCGGCACTGCAGCTTGCTGCTGTGATTTATCTTTGTTATCTGAAAAACAAAAATATGGTGGAATCGATAAAAACCTATAAATTATACCCAACTGTATTGAAAACCCACGTTTTTATTGAAACTGTGTTTAAAAGAGTATGTCAGTAAACGTGATTATCCTTTTTAACAAAATTGTTTACATCATTTGTACTTTGCCTTTGTTTACACTCTGGAAAGCAAATATGGAGTACCTGTAGTATGCAGGCTCAGACATGCAGACAAGTGGGTGCACTCAATCATACTCCACAGACTAATTGGATGCATCAATACAGACTTCTAAAAGAGTCTAAATCTTTCAGTAAGAGAAGAGTTTTTTTAAATTAAGGTTTTCACTTTTAGTATATTTTTTTTAATTTTTCAAACATAAGCGTTTTGTTTGAGTTAGTATCTTTTACTTTTATAAGAGGTGTTTTCAATTATAATATAAATAATTTTGAAGAATCTTGGAGATTTTTTAATACTCGCGAGAGAACTACTGGCAAGTGCGGTAGGTGAAATCATCATGATCGTTTACGTGATGGAGTAACTAATAAAATGTAATTATGTAAGCGAGCTTGGAAGAGGGCCCAAGGTGGCATAAAAATCATTATAAGGGACGAGGTACATTTTTATAAGAACGGTAATGGTTACAAGCAAAACGTTTAAAGGACGACGCTAGCCCTCATGAGGTTTTTCACGTGACAGTGTTTTCACTTCTACTGTGGGATACGAATTTTAGGCGGAATCATTGGTCCTTACCGCTTAAAAAATAACGTTGGAGAGACTATCGCCGTAAACGGTTAAAGAAAAAAACATGGTCGTAGCTTTGTCCCGACAATCATTTTATGTTCTTTATAATGGCTAATTCAAACCAATTTAAAAATAACTTTGTTTGCGATATACAAGTTATTGTCAAGTCATTAAATGATTTTCATCCATTAAAATTGCAACATGGTTGAGTTGAACAATACAATTTTTACTAAAACTCTAGCCACAAACAAAATAGCTTTTTTCTACAGAAATAATGTAATAAATCTAACCATAAAATGTTCGTAATAGACATACGTAAAATAATTTTGGCATTTATTCAAATTAAGAGAGAGCTGTAGAAACAACCTAGGAAGTTATTTTATATTAAAGTTGTAAATTTCACCTTTTATTATTCTATAATTTATTTAAATCCCAACATTATATTTTATTAGACTGCGATTTACCTAAACGTAAAACAAATTCACCCGTTTTGTAAACGTGATTAGATTATAAACCACGTTTCACGTGCTTAGTTTAAAGTCTTCAAACAGTACATTTCAACTCTAAATAGAAAAACTAATTTCCTTGAATAGAAAAATTACGGCACCAAACTTTCTAGCCCAGTCATATACAAATCGACAGTTTTGTTTAAAAATGCGACTACAATTAATTTACAGTTTAAAATACTCTAGTAACAAGTGCAAGTAACCCATACAAGGTGACCTGAAATTATTACCCTATTCAAATGAGTTATTACGTCAGTAATTACACTATAGAGTTAAGATTTGAAAACTTGCTGTAAATTTCGTTTAGTAGAAAGATTCAATAAAATACTATTCAAGTTACAAAAAAAGTCACCTACCATTGCCCAATTTATTAATTGAGTTCTTGTATGGTAAATTGAGTTCACTTAGTACCTGAGTCTCCCAATTGCGCAAGTAAGGTTCATGTCTGAACATAGTATTCATTCAAACGATTAAAGCAAAAAACAGTGGGTCACGTTCTATTTGTACTGACTGGTTAGAACTTAAAATAATTCCCCAAACAATACAAACAGATTAACAATTTCATACCTGCACTAAACATAAACATGAAATTTTTAAAACTCATACGACTTTCAAACAAACTCTCACCGTAAATTCGTTGGTTTTTATGTAAACCTAAGTATGTTTCAAAATCACATTTTTCAGGTGATTCAAAAAACGCTTTAAATATTCTAAACTATACGCTCAGCTCCTCATGAAAGTTTAAATTTTTTTACGAGTCTCGTGGATATAAACTATAAAAGTGTATGAGAAATTTTGGAGCAAAAGCTCCAGTAGAATAAAATGTTAGACTAGCGAGGAGTAAAAACGTTACTAAAGTAATTATCCGTGTAAATTTAATATAAAAATAAACACCAGTCGTGAAAAGTTCTTACAAACTGAAAAAAAATTCTTTTATACGGAAACAATTCGACAGTGACCCATTACTAAGCGATTAACGTCGGTAGTGCGTCAAGCTGAATTTATTATTATTGGAAAAAACAAAACATCACTAAAACTGACATACGCTTTTATTTCAGAAAACTAGAAAGATGTAACAGAACACATAAAAAACACAAGACAGAGAGGAAAAGAAAACATTTGTTATTTGTGTTATCTGATCACGTGTAAAGTATTACGAACTGTTAAGGTAATAGGATGAAGTTTACTAGGGTTTTTTTCTTTTAATTTTTATTTTACAAAGTCTCACCCAGTAAAAGGATAAGCAGAATTAAAGGAAGAGTGAAGCAAACATACCGTACCATACACTTGATATGTTTTCTATGCGCCATTCCGTTAGGTTAACACTTTTACTGCCGTGAGCAATCAGAATTTTGTTTGGGGACAAGAAATTGCAGCACAGATTAAACAAGGGCTTTTAAAAGTTCTTTCAAAAATAATGACATACAAATATCATTAAAATCTTAAAAAATGCCCATACGGCAACTAGAGGTAAAGCTTGAGGATTTGCTTCACGATAATGTAACACAATTTTTGGAATAACTTCATTGTAATTAACGAATGTATCTCATAAGTGCATTACTTTATTTTAAATTTCTATAGTTTAAAAGAAACCAACTTTAGGAAAAAAATTATCTCACAAATTTCAAAGCATTATTTTTTAAATTTTAAACCAGGCCAGGATCGTTTGACACTGTGACCTATCTTGAACTTAAAGTAGGAAATCAAACCACTCCTCATTTTTTCTATTCCGCCTGTGATGTCTCTAAAACATATTTTTTGAATGCATTAGCGGTTTTCTTTTCAGACGAATTCCCGGAGAATATCACATGACAATATTGGACAACTCTCACGAAATTCGTCACGAAGGATGTCCGAGATTTAATTTGTTTTACCAGTATTTTACAGTTGACCTGGTTGCATCACTAAAAGCCGAATTATACCAGGCTTTTCACACAAATAGAAGTTCTTTTACAGAACAGCGCTATAACTTCGCGTACCCGCAAAGAAAAAAGCATGATTGTGGCGTCGTCACGACAACCTTTATTAAGTTCTCTACAACATAATTGTGGCAAACGTATAATAATTATTTGCAACCAATTTAAACATTACTTTGGTTGAGATAAACAAGTTATAATTTAAATTTAATCAATGAATGATTCCCATCCATAAAAATTTCAACATGGTTTAATTGAGCAATAAAATGTTTACCAAAGTTCTAACACGGAAGGTACTTTAACTATACAAAAACAATATAATAACTTTTTCCACAAAATGTATGATGGTGCTTTGGCTGAAGTGGTAAGCCCGTGGACTATTAAGAATTTTAGATGGATTTTGTTGACTGTGATCGTCAAGTTATTCGAGTTTAAAATTGTTCTAACAAAAGATCACAATTGTTTTCTGTTCAAACAAACGAATAAAATGTAATAATTATTCGAAAGAATGAAATATAAAAAGTTTATTCGAATAACTTAAAAAATTCAACAACTATCCTAATTAGTTTAACTTTTTATTAAAAAGAAAAACAATACATTGGAAAAGAACAACAAATAATTCTTGAACAAAAAACAATAATGGTCAATTTGAACATAATTTTTTGTTTGTCATCGAGAACGTTCCATGTTATCAGCATAGATAATGTACGGGTGTTTGCGCACGAGCGCATACACACATATTTTTTATTTTGCCTGTGAGTATTTTATTTGCGGATGGCAGAACAGCGTTGTGCGAACGGCTGTTCGGACAGCGACGGTGTTCACGAGCCGAATTCCGATGTAAACAGCAATCAGTACGTTGGCAGAACAGATCTATGACTAGTCAAGAAATCGAAACAAATGTTAATCTGTATGTGGTAGGCTTGCATAAAAAAAGTTGCATTTGGGCTTCTCTACTAACTTTATGTAGTTTTAAAAAATGATTCGAATAATCGATAACGATCGCTTATATAACTTATTACTCTGATTAATACTGCTACTCCAGTAACATAATATGCTTGCTTTTCTATTCTTCTATGAGAACCATATTATTATGACCCTCAATAATAATATAATTTGGTTTCAACCGTATCATAATCATAAAATTTTTAAAAATTGTTTGTTTTTCAAAATAATCCAAAAAAAAGTTAGACCTGGATCCGAAGTAAGTCAAAAGTTACTCGGTTCAGTGATTTGATAATGAAGGAAAAAATCAAAAGTTCGGCAGGATTTCTATCAAGGGATAACGACAATAATGAAAGTGATGGTATTAAAAACAATAATATGAGAAAAATAATGTAACGATTATGTGATTGAGAAGTTTCTTAAAGAATGAAATAATCAAAGGGGCAAATTTATATTAAATTAAAATTTTTTTTTTGGAACATAATGACTTCTGTGGATATAAGGTTGTACAGATCAGTTGGTAAATGTTGGATAACAGGATTTGCATTCCAAACAAATAACATGTGCGTTTATTTGAAATTATATTTTACATTAAATGTCAAAACATTCGTTGATAACGAATTTTTGTTCTTATTTTGTTCATTTTTCTCTTCGTGCTCTTTTAACTTACTTAAGTCATGCTTCTGCAACTATTTAAAAATCAAACCAAAAAAGTTTTTTACGCAAAAGAAAAATAATGAAATGTTCATACGTGACATGATTGTTCACAGACAGGATTTTTCTTACTTAATAATACTAAAACCAAATATAATTTAAATGCTTCCGGCATGAAGTTTAAAAAGAATAAAAGTTATCTGAACTGACTGTAACGCGCTGTGTATAAGTCTGGCAATATTCATTATTTTATGATTAAAAGAAGCAAAACTATCAGGGGGGTAAGAACAGCGCGAATGGTTTCGTGTAATATACACACTGTGTGCTTTAGGCCTGGTGCACGGTAGCGCCTTACTACCATATAAACTTCGCTTCAACCCAATAAAAAGATAAAGATATAAAATATGCTAGTTGTACCTGTAATTTATTTGATTATAACTTTAGATCAGCAATTATTGCTGCCTGTCCTACGATGTCGGACGTTAACGTTCGCTTGAATTGTAAAAGAATAAAACTTATTTAAACACATTCACAAATTTATTTATACACGGACTAAATAAATAAATAAAGCCATAAAGATGGCTATTAGAGGGCCGCAAAACAGTTATTTTTCTTTAAGAATTCAAGCGAAAGTTAACGTTCGACATCATGGGGCATGCTGTTAATCTTATGGCGTTTTCGTTTCTTAAATGTTAAGCACGTGCTTACCAGGGCAATGCCTTTCGTCATTATTAAGGGAAAATATAAAAAAAAGCACCACCTTTGGTGACCGTAAATATTTTTCGAGCATAAAGAAAACAACATTTATTAACTTGCAGCTCCAATTCATTGATTTTTTTTTGTATCTTAAAATTAAATATTGGTAAAAACCGCAGTTATATAGCAAGGACATCTATGGATATAATTGACTGTGCTGACTCTGATCACAGTCCTGTAGTTTTAACACTCAACTTAATTATTCAAACTTTAACAAAGATTCTTAAAGTACTTACTTCTAGAACAGATATGCAACAGTTTGCATCCTGGATAGAAGATCATGTAAATCTTAATTTACAAATTAAAGATGGCTATCAGTTGGAGGATACCATTGAAACATTTACCAATTTGATCCATGAAGCAGCATTTATAGCTACTCCACAGCAGCAGCAAATAAATGGTAATAATTTTCGTCTATCGACTGAAATTAGAGAGCTAATCGCAAATAGAAGACGATTAAGAAGAATATATCAAAGCACTAGAAGCATATTAGATAAAACAAATTTTAATAGAGCATATCAACAACTAAAAAAGCACATAAAAGATTATAAAAACGAATTATTAAACAATTATTTAAAAAATTTGGATACGGTAACTAATGACAACGAGTATAAACTGTGGAATGCAACTAAATATCTAAAACGTCCAATAAAAAGAAACATCCCAATAAAAAATCTAACCGGTGAGTGGTGTAGATCACACATCAACAAAGCCAATGCTTTTAAAGAACACTTAGAAAGAACATTTAACCCATTTATTTTAAACAATCCCATTGCAAGGGCTGATAGTGAGAACTTTTTAGATGTTCCTTGTCAAATGGATCGTCCTCTTAAACCAATATCCCCAGCCGAAGTAGGAAAAGCAATTGACAAATTGAATAACAAAACTCCTGATCACGATAATATCGATTCCAAGATTTTAAAATCTTTGCCGAAAAGAGGAATTGTTTTTCTCACAACAATTTACAATTCTATATTAAGGCTAAACCATTTTCCATTGCAATGGAAATATCCAAAAATAATAATGGTAGTAAAACCTGGCAAACCCGAAAATAATGTTGCATCCTATAGACCAATCAGTTTGTTTTTCAAAAATTTTTGAAAGGCTCTTTTTAAAGATTAATCTCTTTAATCAATCTTAGAAAAACAAAATATTATACCTGATTATCAGTTCGGATTTATGCATAAACACGGCACACCAGAACAGTGTCATAGGATTGTCAATAACATTTCATACGCCTTAGAAAGAAAATTGTATTGTTCTGCTGTATTTTTAGATGTACAACAGGCTTTTGTCAGAGTCTGGCGCAGTGGGCTCCTGTATATATTAAAAAACCTCATCCCAGCCCCATTTTATTTGGTGCTAAAAACATATATTCAAGACAAATCCTATTTTGTAAGAGAAATGAACATTATTCAAGTCTTGGTTGTGTTAACGCGGGTATTCCACAAGGTAGTGTCCCAGTATTATACACAATTTTTTCAGTAGATATGCAAACAATTGAAAATATAACTACTGCTACGTATGCAGACGTTACTGCTTTATTAGCCTCAAACGAATCACCGTTAATAGCTTCTGAGATGCTACAAAATCAATTGAATCTTCTTCAAGATTGGCTTCAAAAATGGAATATTAAAGTTAATAACACAAAGTCTGTTCATGTTGCATTTACGCTACGAAAAAATGATTGCTCACCTGTTTCTTTAAATGGCATATCTATACCAAGCTGCAACACTGTAAAATATTTAGGCCTTCATCTTGATCGAAGACTTACTTGGAAAGAGCATGTCAAAAAGAAACGTGAGCAACTTAAATTAAAAACAAGAAAAATGTTTTGGTTATTGGCCCAAGATCAAGCTTAAGCTTAGAAAACAAGGTTCTGTTATACAAAACAATACTAAAACCGATATGGACATAGGGCATTCAACTTTGGGGAACTGCAAGTAATTCCAACGTTGAGATACTACAGAGATACCAGTCAAAAACGCTCAGACTTTTAACAAATGTGCCATGGTTTATCAGCAACAAAAACATACACAGAGATCGTCGAATTTTAATGGTAAAAGATGAGATCAATAACTTCAGTGAGAGATACCTTAATAGACTAAGTAATCATTCCAATATTTTAGCAATAAACCTGTTAGATGATAGCAATGAAATACAGACACTTAAAAGGTTTCATGTACTTGACCTTCCCTTCCGAAAATAGAAAATTTTAATTTGTCGAATCCTATTTAAATTACAAAAGTAAAATTTGAATTGAATTTACTTTATTTTTTTTTTTGAGTTTTAAGGAAAACTCAATATATGTTATTTAAAAGTCATAAAATTTGCTTATTATTTTGATTGTAAAATAGATTGCAAATAAAACAATAATATAAAAAAAATATACAGGTAGGTGATTCTACTAATAGGAGCTCCTTCCAGGATTTTCAAACACCCTATACCTTCAAATAGGAGGTAGTAAATTCTGAGCTTCACACTCCTCGAGTTTTATGGTATCAACCAATGTAATCACTTAAAATACATGTGATGAAAAACACAGAATTGAGATGCAGAACTCTTGAAGGTCCAACTACTAAAATAGGCCAGAACTCCTTAAACGACAATGACGCGTGTGTTTGTTTTTTGGAACCCAAAACTGCTTTGCGACCGACTCATTGGGATTAATAACAAAGACTGCATCGCGTATAGTTGAAATATCTTTGGGTTATTTAATGAAACTATTTAATTGAGGGATACATTTTGGCGGTTTTCTAATATTTTATGAATTATACAATTTTGATGATTTTGTAGTGAATTTTAAAATACCTGTCACATTTTCGGTTTTAAATGAAATTATGAATTAATTATAAATTTTCGTTTATCTTTCAATTTCGTTTTATATTTCTTAAGTTTAAATTCGCTTTTTGTAAGTTTTACCATTATAAGATGAATTTTGGGTTTTATTCGATTATGTGGTGAATACTAAAATTTTGGCGATGTTTAGATTTTGATATAATAGTCGGAACTTTTGGGATATTAAATTTTTTTTTAGTTCTTCGTCAACTTTAGTTATTTCGGAGGGATTTCATTCATTTGCATTTTCTTTTTGCAATATTTGTATTCATCATTGCGACACTTATACAAAACTACAAATTTTTTTTACATCCAGCGATACTAACGAACAGCAATTAATTTGTCTATATGGAATATAGATTTGTAGTTGTAATAAATTGATGAATTTTATTTAATTTGAAATTTATTTTCTTCATTTTAGAGCATTTCTCTCACTTTTATAGCTTTCTAGATGTAATAGCCTTTTTACACCTGCGCACGAAAGGATGTATGGAAGATTTTGGAAGTGTGAAACACTCGTTTAAACTTGCAACTTTTTTTCAAATGTTTATTTTCACGTGTTAGAACAAAAGTAAAAAATTGGATTCAATATTGCTATCGAAGAGCAAAAGCAATAATGTATTATTACAATATGCAGAATAAGTTGAAGTTATGCTGTAGGACGAAGATGGTGAAGAATTCACGAACCCCTTAGGACATTTGTAATTATCTAAAGAGCGTTTTTGCGTAAAAGACGCAACAGCCTTATAAATGAAAGTCGACTATACTGGGCCCCGTCCGAAACCAGACAACAGTAATACATCCGCTGATTTTTGTTTTATACTTTACCATTTATAATACGCACAGTTTGATTTCCATTTTAAAATTTATTTAAAAAATTAAAACACAAATTTTTAAACAGAATCCAGCTTGGAGGTTTTTGGCACGAATTTCCGTCATCCCTTGTCAAGTTTGGTTTGGAGACAAACCGAACTTCGCAAGGGACGACGGAAATTCATTCCAAAGATCTACATCAAAACACCCTGTCGGAATATCAAATCAAGAATCAGAATCGCCTACTAATTCCTCAATTCTTTTGCCCAAAAGCCGTAGGCCGGCCATACACTACGCATACAATTTTTTTTTTTATTTTTAAAATAATTTAAATTATATTTTAATTACATTTCTCTACCCCGCTCTTTATATTTTTGGGATGTTTTTCTTATTTTAATATAATTTTTTTATTGATGACATTGAAATAATGAAGAAAAAAATGAGCTGGGAACATTTTATAAAGATGGACATCTTCATCACTCAGCCTTACAATTCGTATGGGAAAATGTTGACATCTTGGCAAGTTCATTACAAATGTGGGGAAGTGTAAAAACGATGTAAGACAATAAAAATAATCTGTAGGATGATCAATATACATTGTTAGTTTATTAGTTACCAGTGCATTTAACACAACCGTTTAAAAAATTGTTTTTATTTCAATTTAAAATTATTCTCTTCTTAGAAACTTAACGACACCGGCCGTTATATTATAAAACACAAGACAACGCCAAAATTTATATGCAGAAATAAATTTCAAACCTTTAAAAATTTCGTCCTGTATTTTAAACTATTTAAAATTTTTTACGAAACATTTTTTATATGGTGTTTGATACCCAATGAGCTTAAAAAAGTACTCAGCTGCACTGGTGAGTTTACCTGTTTAGTCTACCCTGGCCCTAAGTTTTAATATTTGCTTGGTATTTTAAAAATATTGTAATAAACTCTATTCCTGGCAGGATTAAGAAACAACTAAACAAATGAAAAATGTTGCGTGCTCATTAAATTTAAGTACAAAAAACATTCGCGATAACCTAAAACTCTTAATTGCTATACAAATATTACGTTCCTTGAAAAACATACGAATATTCTTAATATCTGTCTCCAGTATCCCTTTTGTCGTATTTTCACTCATCTTAATTTTAATTAAAATATTCCCCATCAAGAGACTAGTTTACAGGCTTAACATATTTATTTAGAAGGATATATGTACATGTGTATTTAGCTGCAACATGTAGAATCCACAATAAAGATACAGGAAAAATATTATTTAATTTATTTAAAATTGTCCCAGCTTGAAGGTCTTTTTTTTAAAAAAAAATTATATTTTTATTTTTCGATATTTCGCTACTCCATTGTGTAGCATCATCAGGAAATGTTGCACAGATTTATAGACACTTAGTTCATAGAATAAGATAGTTAATATAAGCATGTTTTTAGGGGTTTTTGAATTAATGTTAAGTTTCGTTAACTGTAGTTACATTTTTTTAAAATATTTAAAAAAAAACCTCATGTTATTTTTGTTTTATGTTAACTTTGGAAAATTTTTGAATTTTTGTGACAATATTTTTTTCATTAATATATAATTGGTTCGTTATTTTTATTTCCTGATGATGCTACACAATGGAGTAGCGAAATATCGAAAAATAAAAATATAATTTTTTAAAAAAAGACCTTCAAGCTTGGACAATTTTAAATAAATTAAATTTAAAAAAAGGCCAAGAACAGCTATAATTTTAGGAAAAATATTATTTTATACTTGTTCCATTTTTCGGTTTGAGAGACTGCAATTAAACACTGCGTAGCTGTTCTATTTAATTTAGTATTTGTTTTATTAATTTGTTCTATTCACTTTGGCTTTTACCGGTTTGCTAGCAATTTTGAGGGATTTGTAGTTAAGAAACATATCAAAATAAGAAGAAATAGAGATAAAGTTATTAATTAAAATAAAATTAAAATAAACTGAAGTCGAAAGCAGGAACTTCTGGAATATTAATTTGCATAATAATTTCTGGAATATTTAATAAAAATTATAACATAATATCACTCTATAAATAAATACAGCCACCAAAGCTTAAAAAGCTGCTTAAATGACAAAAAAATAATGCAATTAAAATATTTTTAGGTCAATTATAAGTAGTAGTAGTGAACGAAGTCTTAGAAATGCAACAAAGTATTGCGAAAAAGTACCACTTTAAGAATGTAAAGGGGGTATGGTGCTGAAGTAAAAATAATAAAATAGATTTATATAAAAGCCACCTGAAGGAAACTTTAATAATTTTATTGGTACTTCACGGGGGATATCGAAGCAGACCGGGTACTTAATGGGTCCTTTTTCAATCGCCTTCGTTCCTCGAATCGATTTCAGGCAAACGATTTGTAATTCTAGATTACCTTATTTTGATCGAGTCTCGTGCTAACATTAGCCTTTACTCTTGACTGTAGTAATTTCAGGGAGTCGACTCGTGACTGTCGGCATTGTTCCTCATCACGGAGTCTCGAGAAATTGACAGCAATTATTTAAGGCTTAGATCCCCATGACATTTTCGCAGCCGATCCCCATTTGGCTAGTTCGTCTGCTGCTTAGATCATTTGTCTGATGCGTTTTATAACCGACTAATTGTCAATGAGAACCTTTCTGTCATCCACACTACTTTCCAGCAGGTGATCCAACACATGCAGCAACCCAAGCACTTCTGCTTAGTCAATGAACATATACCCCACCAGATTACAGGACAGCACATGAGTGTCCGATGCATCCTTTCGATTACTTTTCGTCCACTCTGGCGTTCTATCTAAGTCTCTCTAACCTCTTTTCTAACTAGGTGCAGAATACTCTTGTGATCGGTGTTATGCCCATGAATATGCCATATGTCATCATACGCAAAGCTGACATTGCGGTCGTTGACCTAATGAATAAGTCCAATGGTAGCAATCGCAGCATTGCCACGATTGCCTGTGCTGGTGCCATGGGCATTACACTCTTATACTCACACGGGCAATCTTTTGAATCACATACAACTTACGCTTAATTGTACTTTGAGAAACTTATAGGCACCAATTTTCGGATGCGCAAGTTATTATGCGGCGCAAAATCAATGTGTTAATCCAGATTGTATCCTTTGACGATATTCCCCATCTAGGGCCTCACATTTGCTTACATTGATGCTTGATCTTTTTTGCTTTCCGTGTTCATCACAGGTAAGTTGCTTATTTAGAGTAACGCTTAGATAACTTACATTGCTGGGCACATGGCTTTTCCTTCCGAAAAGCATTAAGTATTCAACCTCTATACCCTTCCTCTTCGAGTGAGAGCATAGCGTCACACTTGCTAGCATTGCACCATGTGTCAGTTATCATGGCAGCCTCTCTAATGCAACCTTCTAAAGCTGTATTAAAACCCCGATCGTTATTCCGATAGACAAAAATTCTATCAATCTACAACTGGTTTCATTGAACTACTTCAAATACTAGTGCTCATAAGCATCAGTATTTTTTGCACTAGAGCGTGCTGTTCTACAAATTCTACTATTTAGCTCTTTGACAATTAACGCTTAATCTCCTGCAGGGAAACATTTTTTCATTACATACATTATATTATTTCTTTCCTGATGATTCTAAACAAAGACGTAGCGAAATATCGATTGTGAATAGAAATATTTAAAGTAAAAATTAAGGCCTTCTCTTCGTGTACTAAATTTCAGGAAATACTAGAATATTAAAAGCACTACAGCTAGTATGCACTACTTTATGAATGAATATAAAAAAAATTATTTAAGCTCCGAAGAATATTTTCTTTAAAATTAAATTTTATCAAATTAAGATTTTTTATGCCGATAACACAGCTGTTCACGCATCGAGTCACCAGCTGAAGCTTGTGCAGATTGCTAAAATGAAATATAAAAATATTTTTCTCTTGAGTTTAGGAAACTGTTAATATTTTTTATTTTCAATATATTTAATTTTTCATTTTGAAGGTCTTTAATAAAGAAATTATTTTGTTTCATTATTTCGTTATTCCATTGTGTGGCATCATCAGGAAATAAAATAAGCAATTTTCTCAAAAGATCTTCAAGCTTGAATTTAAATAAAATTAGAAGAGCACGAGGAAAACCATAAGAGGAGGTTAAAACAAGTTTTAGAAGAATAATGAAGTGTGAGCGTATCTGCATAGGTCCAAAACCATAAGCGACAAAATTAATAACAGGGAAGTCTACAATAACTTTTTTAATCAGCTGTAAAGAATTTAGTGATGTTTCGAAATTTATCAAAAATTTCCAAAATAAATAGCATCTTTAACATAAGGAGTTTGAACAAAATTCAGCAAATTGTAAATTTTGGACAACTTTGTCACATTCAGAGAGTAATTTTCTTTTTAATTTCAATAGTCCAGACTGTTTTGGTATGCACCTGGAACAGATCTTATAGTAGCGAAATATCGATAAATTATAATTTTTTTGTTATATAATAACTTCAAGACTGAACAATTTTAAAAATGTAATTAAAAAAGGTGAAGAAAATCCGTAATTTATTTTTTTATTCATTTTATAATTTAACTATTATGTGAGATTTTTAAGTAAAGAATTATGAGAAAAACATCATTCTAAATGAGGTAATTTTTAGCAATATCGAAATTTTCCCTATTAAAATAGTTAAAAAATCAGCCGCATTAAATAATGACAGCTTAACAGAAACTATGAGAACAAAAGAAGAACAAATTTTGACGGCTGACACTTTAAGGTTTAATCGATTACTACACAACCCGTTAGCATTTTTGAACAAAAGTTTGAAATAATTAAAGTTTGTCAAACTATAAATGGAAAATGTATTAAGTTACGCAAATTGCCGTATCAGGGGTTCTAAACCCCACACGTAATATTCGAAAAACAAGTGGATCTACAACGTGTGACTTTTTCGTTCGGACTTTTGCCTGAAGGCTAACCAAGCACTGATTGTTTGTATTGTAATTGCAAAACAGATAAGGATTTTTCATATTTATAAAAAATTATCAAAGGAGTAAATAAAGCTAAGTGGAAAGTGAAAGAAAAATAAACAATTTCAATATTTTAAACCCTTGTGTTACTGTTCTATTACTACAAATTGGTTTATTTTGAGTTTTTTATTTAAATAATTTTTGTTTGCATTGTGATGAATATTTAGAAGAGAAATAAGGAAAATCCTTGAGAATTTGCGACCTGAGTGATAGTATTTTTGTATCCATTTGCTTAAGTGTAAATTTTGCTTACAATGAAATTTAATTATCGGTGTTTATGTCTAGAAAATTCGTGGCTAAATTGGGAAGAGTTTAAAGACGTTTTTTTTTTAGTTTTAATAATGTGTTAGTGTTAATTTGACTATATTTTATAGACTTAAGAAAAATGAAAATAATGAATCAACTAGCGAAATGTTGCTTAATGTAACATAATAGAATTATATACAGTAGAACATAAATGCAAAACTAATGTATAAGAAGAATATTTATGGCCCTTTATTCATTCATAACACTCTCCCTGAATAAAGAATCTTTTCAATTCCTCATGTAACTATAAGAGATAACAACTGCAATGGAATACTTATTTCAATATAATAACAATTAAATAAATACAGAAGATATTAATGAAGACCTAAGCATTCTGCAAATTTGGGGATTATGGCCTCAGCGAGCATCTTATGTGTGGGAAGATACTGTAATACAACCTCATTATCTTGAATCTTTGGTTAAATAAATTCTTGTTTGATGGCTACATATTTCCTCCTTGGCAATTAATTCTTGTTGAGACTCACCTGAATCGCGCCTTTATTATCACAGAACAAGGTTATGCTCTTTGAACAGACGCGGTTAAAGTCACTTTCCAACCGTTTCAACCAAACTGATTCTTGAAGTGCTGCAGTTAAAGACACGAATTCGGATTACGTTGAAGACAACGCCACGGTTTGTTACGTATTCGTAGCCATTGATATGGTACCAGATTGATGTATAAAAACAGACCCAGTTGTGGTCATACGACCGACTATGTTTCCGGCTCAATCGGCGCCACAAAAACCTTTTACCTCATCATCAGCGTTTCTTTGTACATGATTTCCTTACTAATTTGTCGGCCTTAAAATTTGTGCAGGAAACATCCTACTAGCATATATGGAATACTTGACATTTCTCGCTTATCGTCATCATCTCAAAACGAGCTAGAACGGCTAATATGTACTGCGACTGATCAGTTTTAATAAAATCCTTTCTCAAACCTTGAAATCAAGTGCGAATAAAACTTCTCTAATTACTTTCATTTTAAATTTCGATAAGAGTATTTCTTTAAAATTTGTAATCAATTGCACATTGTGGGAAAATATTAGAATATACTCGGCGTATATGACCACGTACAGCATTTGACCATCAGCAATTTTATGACTGGTCGACTTCATCTTTCAGAAGTCCCATCTTAAGCAGTTCATGATTTATTGTCTCGTGCTATACTTAGGCCCTAAAACGACTAGATCCGTCTACACACTCTAATTGTCCTGTCAGTAATCGTTTTCGGTTGCTCCATTTACACCATTTCCCTCAACTTGTGCTTTACGCTACAAAGCGTAGTAAAATGTCAAAAAATGTCCGAAGCATGTGATGCAATTAGTGAATGCTACAAAGGGGAATTTTTCCAAAACTTATTTGAAGTCACATTGGAAATTGTTTTTAGGCTGCAAGAGGAGCCGAGAAAAATAGCCTGTTACTTATTTAATTTTACACGTGAAAAATTGTATAACTGTAGAACCGCTTCTTAGCCATTCTCTCATCAAACACGAAAGAAATTTGCATATTATTTTCACTAATAATATATTATGGTTACAAATATTGTATTATTTTGTATGGTTGTGGATAGAATTTGAGTACAAATTATATTGTTTATCCATGTTGAAATTTTTAAAGGGATAAGTGTAAACAGGCACATGCCTAACGTAAATAGAGTAATGTTTGAAATATTTAAAATTAAGCTAGAGAATATAATATAATCCTCATAACCATGCATCCTTTTTCTTGGCGTGAATGCGAACTGCAGAACTCATCACAAAACTTTAAGTGTAATTTGTGTTCGCAATGTTGTTCAGCTTCTATAATCTCCCGAAGCTTACGATATTTCTGCCCAATTTTATGATGCCTTTATTCCATTTTGTTACCTCTTACTATTTTTGTCTTCGAAATCCTCAAAAATCAACAGATCCAACTGTTTTCCCTCCGTTCTCCAATTTAGCGCATATGAAGCTTAGTCACGTAAGTTATGTACCTCAGATGCATATAAGGCAGCAGCAACTGAAACTAATTTAAATAAAAAATCCGTTCATATATAAAAGTTTGTGAATGTGGCAGACACGAGCGCGGTGTTTTAAATTGATCAAATTAAATATTTTAACATATGTCATCTAGCGGAATAAGGTTACAACAAGATCGCTTCTATAAACTTGGTTACATGCACCTAACGGATGTTAATTAACTTAATATTGTTTGTTGAAAATCGATGATGGTTTTCTCGAAAATTGCTCAAACCGAAACCTTTTGCACACAACTTTCATGCCCTTTCTAGGCTTAATTTCAAAGTTACTTATGAACCAACCTGTTTATAATATTTGCGTTACGTTTGTTGTATTTGTATAAATGCATTATCTGTAAACAAACAATTAAATTGATCAAATGTTGTTGTTGATTTATCCTTGGGCAACTTCTTTACACTATTTCAAAGCACACATTCCTTCAGAAAAACTGCTAGTATTAGGGGAAGACACGCAATTCGGTAGATCGATTATTCGAAATTTTACAAAATATCGATTTCAAATATATGAAATTTATTTGTTCCAGAAAACCAGTTGCGTTTTTTCAAAAATCAAAAATATATTTTTCATTAAAATTAATTAATTCTGTTAAAAAAACAAGTGCAATTGATTTCTTATTTTTTCGGCAATAAAATACTCCTCTTCTTCTACATGACCTCAAACCTAGTTGAGTTTATAGATCAAATTTACAGATAAATTTTAATAAATTTCTAATAAATAAAAAAGTTACGTCCAAGGTTGGCTTCAATAACCATTTCTGTATTAAATTGCAGCAACTAAGTCTTGGTATTTACTACAAAATCCAATACCTGCCTAATAATTGAGCCATAAATTTTAAACATCTTTATTTAATATCCTAACATGACACATCATACTAACATCAAATACTGATTGGACAAATATTGAAATTAGAAAACAAGCTCTAAGGGATACTAAAGTCTAAACAACTTCTCAGTTTAATTAAGCAAAACAAATACAGTGATACTCACCGGTAATAAGATAAATGTTGGTTGTATTCGACACAAGCAGCGCAGTTCTGAAAAACATAAACCAATTTGCAACTGACAAAACTCTTAATATATTGTTGCAACGTGTGTGCAAAAAATTAATTTTATTGTTGAATAAAAATTTAATTTTTATTGGGGTATTAAAGGCGACACCTTTAAGATGGATTTATTACTTCATGAGTAATGCTTACTCGGTTAATTTATTTGTCTTTTTATCTTTTCTAGTTAGTTCGGCACTACTCCTAGCTTCAAATATATGGTCTGAACTCTATATATCCCCGTGCCGTCTAATAGAGCTGAAGAAAAAATGATTTCTCTAATTCCCTTTATTGCGTAAGAGAATTTCGTCATATTCTTTTGCGTAATAATTTATATGACTTTTTCTCATTACAAAACGGGTGTTGTTGGCTTGGTATTATTAGTGAATAAGTTCCTTTTACATAAATATTTCATATCCGGGTAATAGGAGTCTCGTTAGTGTTTGCTCCCACTTCCAAAAAAGTGTTACATTTTTTATTTAATACAGGAGGTATATCGAAGCAGATCGCTTAATTTGTGGATCCCTTTTCGACCCCCTTCTTCTCTCCAATTGATTACTAGCAACAGATTTGTAATTTACGATTACCTTTACTCTCAATCAATTCTCGTGCTGCCACTCTCGACTATAGTGATTCAATACTGTCGACCTACTTCCTCATCACGAAATCTCCTGTAATTGCTAGCATTTTTCTATGGCTTAGGTCCACCATAGCATTTACAACAAGAGTCTGCAAGTGGTCCTACGTCTTATGCTAGCCAGTGCTGGACATTCACACACAATGTATGCTACCGTCTCAGCCTCTTCCTCAGGAGTACCTTTAGAAGCTCTCGTCCAGCCCTTGCGTGGTTTTCTAGTCTAACTCCTCAGAATCCCTCCATTGGCCAATGAGCACCAGATTAACCTCCCCACCTCGTGCGATACGTTATTGTCCATCGCTGTCTGAATCTCACGGTCTAACGCCTTAGAAATAGTTTTAAAGATTGACCCGCCTACCACTGGCGAGGCATTATTGCGCATCTTTTCCGGATTCCTCCTTTGGCCAATTAAAACCGTGGTTTCTGCAAAGATTACCCTCTCCGCCTCTTGCGAAGCTTCCTGATTCGTCGCTCTATTGGAGAGCTCCATATGCACGTGTAAGTCTGTATTAAAACTGGAGATCAAACGGTATCCATAGTTCGCATACTTGACACCAAGCACCCTCTTGGTCACGTATCCCTGTGGATTCTTTATACGAGAGCGTTAAGTACTCTCCGCTCGACTTATTTAGCTAGACTCTTTGCAGAGACAGCAACCTGTTACAGGCCGCCACCACGTGGAGGTATAAGTCAGAATTTCTGACAGCGCACTAAGTTGCGGCAATCCATAGCTATGTTCCTGCCAGCTGACGGCCAAAGTGCTACACTAATCAAGTTGAATTTAAAATTTACTACATATCTATGTATTACATGTGAATTTTACAGGATAATATTTTGTTGTTGTTGTGTTTTTTTTAAACCCCCATTTTTTAGCAATCTTAGATAGTAATGAAGATGTTTGCTACCAAGGCAAATTCAAACGGTTCAACTCATCAGCGCACAGAGGAGTATTTCACCCAAAAAAGCTGGGCAAGAAGGCAAAAATGTATTTAAAGAAATCTAAGGAACTCGTTTGACAACAAAGTTCTCTACCATTTTGGGAATTTTCAAGACTTTAAGTTAAGATTTGTAGTTTCGCCACATCTATAAAGCGAACAGAGTTTAGAAAATTTTATGTTTTTTTCGGCTTTATGGGGTTTATATGATTTTTTTTTTTGGCTACGCGAATGGAGTTTTGATATTGATTTTTTATTCTACTAGTAATTCATAAAAAAAATTTATCGTAAATATTTATTTTGGATAAATTTGTTCACAAATTAAAAAAATTATGTTTCTATACACATTTTTTTGGCCAAAAAAAGAAAAGTTTTTAAAAGTCAAAGTAGCTGCAAATAGGCTATGACCACAAGACATATTTGTGCCAAGTTTCATCATATAGAGGCACTCAGTAACTTTTCAGAAGTAATATAAACTAAAGAAAAAAGTAATGTCCAGCTAGATTGTCAAAATACCCCTATGTGCAGTGCAGCCGAATATCCTTCGTAATTGTACTTTTTAATCGAAGCTACACGTTTTTTAACCTGTGGAATCATAAATTCCTAGGTAATCGGAAAAATATAAATTTCGGCATAGTATAGTTTTCTTGTACTAGATTTCATCGACTGGAAGCTAGTGTTGTCAAATTATTCGAGTTTAAACTTTTCCGAACAAAAGTTCTTACTTTTTTCCGGTTCGAACAAGCCAGTAAATTGTAATAACTATTCAAATAATCGAACAATAAGAATAAAAGAACTTATTCGAATAACTTAAAGAAATTGAAAACAAAACAAAAACAAATTATTAGAAAAGAAAAACAAATAATTCATTAACAAATAACAGGAGTATTAAAAAATTTATGTACTTACGAACATACTTTATATCTTTAACTAAAATTTTACTTAGAAATTTTAAGCTGAAACAAAATTGTTTATATTTTTTTATAATATATTTGGATCTGTCACACATTCTGACAGAAAAGGTCTTAAATCCGAATTTGCGATTCCGACTGAGTTTGATTTCCCGATCTATTTTGTTAATTTCCAGAAGTTGTAAAAATCCCACTTAAAAGATTCCATATGACAATCAATTAAAATATATATTTTTATTAATAAAAAGTGGTTACAAATACGTTTCTGCTGTTTTCCACTCAGAAATCTAAAAGTGGTTTAATTCCGAAGACATTTTTCCTTTTCTGAAGCAGCAATTTACAGAATTGAAAACACTTTCGGTCGGAATAGAACTTTGTGCTGATAAAGTTGCAACCAAATCAATCCTACCTGGCGTACTGTCATTCTATTTCTTTTTTGAGTTTTAGTGAAATTTGGCAAACAATACTTAAGCGTCGTTAACGGCTTGCTCGTTGAAAACAATAAAAAGTTTTCCAATAAAGCTTTAAAAGAAATCAGCCTAAATAAAGCACTTAGAGAAAAAACCCGTGGAAATTGTAACTTGCACTTATCAGAACCAGTTTCCGAGTGTTGTGATATACCTACCAATGAGACTTTACGACCAAGGGATTTTAAAAGGAAAAAGAAGGACTTAATGATTTAATAATAAATTTCTATCAAGACTTTATTAAAAAAAAATACTCTCTATTAGATGGTGTTCCTAAGTGGACTTAAGACGATTTTATGTACTGAATCATCCAATTTGAATATTGCTGTCAACGATTTAAGATTTTCTTTTGTGTCAGTAATCAAAAGCGAACGTTAAAGAAATCGATACAAATGTTGGTCTGTATGTGGTAGGGTTGCATAACAAACAAAATTGCAGTTGGCGTTCTTAGTTAAACAAGCTCTCAAAAATATTTATAATTTGGTTTGACATGCTTTCTGAAGACTTCATTTCGTTTAATTTAAAAAAAAAAAACTATTCTAAGAAGATATTTTTAGTTAAGTAGTTTTAAAAAATTACTCGAATATTCGAAAAATATTCATATATTCGAATTATTTTTGTTAAAATGACAATTCCGTTTGAAGCTGATACAAAAACTAAAAATACATTTTATTTTGATTTAAATATGCGAGTAATAAGAGGAATCGCGAAAGTTTAATTTCATAATTTGTAGTTTTGCTCAACAGCAGGTCTGATAAAATTAAGGAGTTAAAAAAACAGTTATTCTATATAAATACTGCTCTTTTGCTTTAAACCTAAAAATCACGAATCACATCAAGTAAAGTCCACTAGAAACAAAGGACAGGAAATTCATGCAATAATTTAGTTATACGTTCGTGCAAAGTAGTGTTCACACATGCATCAAAATATAACGCGTGATAAACTGTTTGTTTGATGGTTATACAGTCGGTTAATGTCAGCAGAGTGGCGCAGTGGAAGCGTGCTGGGCCCATAACCCAGAGGTCCGAGGATCGAAACCTTGCTCTGCTAAGATGTTTTCTTTTTTGGCGAATAGACTTTAAAATTTCCGCCATATTTGTTTAAAGTACATTGTGAGTGATTTGGCTTAAAGGAATGCTTTATTACTGACCTAGTAAAAGCTATTAAGCATTTGTTAATTGGTGGTAAATTAATTGAATGTAGTGTGATATAAACCACAAAAAAATTCGTAACAGATGAAACAATTAATTACTTTGTATGCTTAATTTAAGACAATTTACAAAAACGCAAAAATATTAATTCTTAAAGTATATTCGAGGTTTGGAATATAACTTAGAATTTTCAAATGCATGCAGACTATAAATTCTAGAGTTACACATTTAAAAAACCGTATTTATTTGCAAAAGATATCAAATTGTTAAGTTGTTTTATGTTCGAAAAATCCACTTCGAAAATTAGAAAAAAAATCATAAGTTTTTATGTTAATTTATGTTTATCCCAAATAATAAGTTAAGTAAAGATTAAATAATTTTGTTGTGAAATGTAACTCTGATAAAATAACTAGGATGGCACCAAAGCAAGCAAGATCCTTATAAAGTGCAGGTAATACTATGTTCAGTCGTACACCTTAATTGAGATAAAATTTAGTTATAGACTTTGGTGTTTATATATATGCAAATTAGCTTACTCAATTGACATTTGACAGCTGAAAATGTGGTCATTTCGTTCTTGAAAACATGTGTTTGTGAATATAGAAATATGGAGAGAAATACGGGTTTAAAAGAAATTTACTAACCCTCAATTTGACAAATGCCGTGAGGAATAAAATGAGGTTCGATTGGCAATGCAGTAGCTTTGTTAAGTATGCCTTGAGTTTTGTCATTGAATACTATTATTACTGCCCACTGAACACACTTCACCAGAGTTGCATTGTGAATTTGATGCAATTATTGGCGGAATTGAGTACTAATCCCTCATCTTATTAATTAAGTTCTTGTATGATAAATGTTGGCTTTAACTGTGTCAGTTCCCTGCTTCAGCAATTAACGTGCATGAATGAATATAGTATTTTTAGGTAGCTTAGTGACGCTATTATATTTCTTGACAAATTTGTTATGTTTTGTTGATCAGTTAAAAGTTGCTTCGAATTGATTGAATGATAATTCTTCTCCTCGTGTGTATGATAATGAACACTACCCTCGCCTCGTACCCAGAGCCTCCTTACTACTCAAATGACAAAAACAGAATGACCAAAGACAACTGCCAAATAAAAAACTGTTTTCGGACTCCGTATTATAAAGGGACATTCCCCATTTTTAACGAAAATATTTAGCAAAAAGTGAAAGGTGTTGTATAAAATAACATGTTATAAAAACGTTGTAGCGAGGTCAACCTGTACTTAGTCTGCAGTTAACGTGTTAATAACTGAACAAATCTGCGAATTATTAAATGTTTTACTATCAAAATTACTTATCGGAATTCCCGTTGTTTAAAGTCTGCTTTGGATTTTTTATTAAAAATTGCATAATTGTTACGAAATCCATTTTTTTGGGTTTTGTTTGTCATATTACAGATAAAATTAGATGCATGATTCCCGGCAAACAATTGATTGTATAAAAACATTTATCAACATTTTCGTTTTAATTTTATATTTGCAAAATAATGCTTCAATATCGCAGTTACATACCTCTTTAATATTCACACTTGTAAATCTTTTAAAGCGATTTTTTGAGTCACATACCAGTCGCTTCCTTTAAATTCAGTTACGTTTAATAATCTCCTCTTTGTTTCCATTTTCATAGATGTAAAGAAGTTTATTATTGTGGTTGTACAAAAACAAAATACGGTGGTAAATAGTTAAAGTATTTTAAACTCCAGACAGAACTGTTTGCAGCCGCAATTGAATTGTCCACGTACAACTTGTGCCAAACGTGATTTATAGAAGTTTTACAACAATTCACCAAATTTGTGTTAATGACAACACGAGCACAACATGTCCAACCATCAACATTAAAAAAAAAGCCAAATCAAATTTAATTTTATGTGGATATGTATTTTGCTTAAAATAAAAATATTTCGTCGCATTTGATATTTTTTGTCCCAGACTAGAAAATAACCTAAGGAATTGTTCTTGTTGGATTTTATACTTCGGAGGACAGTAGACGGTTGATAATGATATCGTTACTTCAAAATGTGCGACATTTACAGAAGTAGCCTGGATAAACTCTTTTCTAAATTGCGGCAACATTATGGCAGAGCCTGCACATGCTCTTCTATTCGGATGTTTGGTGTGACTGAAACGTGGCTCCAAATAGCTGGGTTTCGCGTATTTGAGAGATCTAAGCCCAGCTGATCTTAAGCGATTACACAGGTTATGTTTGAATTTAAGGGCACCGATCAGAAAAAACCCCACAGGAGTCACTAGAAAATTAGATTATGTTGAGAACAGGATCTAATTATTGGTGGTTCTGATTGTTGTGCCTCTTAGGTGAGTTATATCTGGTAAGGGGTCAACTGTAAAATACTGGGTTCTTACTTGTGCAAAAACTGGGCAGTGACACAGAAAATGTTTTATCGTTTAGATGTCCTAGTTGCATGGTCTGCAGATTATCAGCTCTACCTATTCGATTGCCTTGTTAGAATATTTGTAATCTTTCTGATTGTTGCCATGTTCAGCTTCAGCAGACTCTAGAGGTCAGGTCACAATCTTCTAGTAATTTCTCCAACGTTTCGATGTTTTATAATCCGATATGGGCTGTATATTTTTTAATCAGTTCGTGTAGTCTCAAAAGAAAACCGCCATGAATTGTCACAATCTACTTTCAATGTCGCATAGGATATTTTAGTGAAGAACAAGAAGATCTCTCAATCAGCAGCATAAAACAATGCAGAAGAGGTATTTGGGGTGATAGCTGGCTTATAATCTAACAAATTGCAGGTGGGGGTTATTGCCCAATATAAATTTAATTAAGAATAATAAGGTCTCAAACATTTCCAGATTAAACTTGATAATGTCTCCCCTGTGTAAAACTAAATTTTTTTGTCAAGTTTCACTTGTTAATTCTGGTACCGATATCCTAACAGACTTAATATTTATCTGTTGCTTTCCCAAATTTACATAAATCATTTATTGAAAACAACATTTATTTCTACTCAGCCGAATTCCGGAGACAATACAGGTGACAGTTCAAGCAGCGTAAAGTTTAAAGTTGTGATAATTTTAATTGAAAGTAAAACCTCTAACGAATTTAATAACAGTTGCTCAAGTTTTATTTTGTGAATTTGGCTACAGTTTTTAGACACTCAGTCAAATTATTTGTGAAATTAGTACAAAACTGATAATTTGTTGGTTGTTTGCACTGGCTGCTGGCAGGCATTGTTTTTGCGACTGCCATCATATGAATGTAAATCTGGAGTCATACATCATTTTGTATTTTGGTAAATCCTGAATAATTGCCACATCCAATACTGCGTGCCGGAGACGTATTTAATATGCCATATGAAGAAAGGTATATAGAACAGTGGTACGCACTAGTATAATTTATTATATTCGAAACAATTTACCTTAGACTTACTTGTGCTTAATTATTCGGATCACAGTAAAACAAATTTTAAAAAGTGCTTTAATATTTTAGCCGCGTCCAAAGCTGGCCTTTGTCAATAGTCATTATTGTTACAAGGTAAAATAAGGATTCGAGAGTACAACAAACATTTCAGAAAAGGCGACGAACACGTTAAAGATAAAGAGAGCTGTGTTTATAGACATTATTAATTGCAGGAGCCGGGGACAATATTGGATTGGGTTTTTGTATACCTAATGTGTTCGAACGAAAAATGCGGCAAATATACATATGTCATTAAGTCGATTTGGATGTCAAGGTTATGTATGCACATGGAATTAATCGATTTTGACAGCACGTTATTTTTTAAACATCGAGATTCTTAAATGACTCGAAAATTAGAAGTAACGTTACTGTAAAAGAATATATTGATATTCATAGGTGATACTAAAACAGACCTATACGACTTTCAGTGTTCAGCCAAATATAAGCTGTGGTGAACATTTACACCAGCTTCTAAGCCTGCATTAAAACTGTACCTACTGCAACAAATATTCAGAGCGGCCACACTCATCCGTTCAAAGGATCTTTTGGTATATGCACTTTCTACCGTAACCGCCCCTGCCATGTTTTTGCCACCGTCCATATTACTTTGCAAATACCTTGTACATACTTTTCCAAATTTAAAAATGTCATGCAGATATTTTTACAATATATTTTATGTCCTTTAAAATACATTTCAGGCGATTAGTTTTTAAATATTCAATAATTTTTCAAATCGATAAGAAAGGGGGAATCATAAGCAGCGTATTTGAAATACATTTTTTTTTATAGAACACGATAGAATCTGTTACTACACTTTTTAATAATGAGTGCTGTTGTGTATTCCACTTTCAAGTAATTTCTGTCGTTTTATTTAGAATAAAAAAGTGGAGTGAAATGGAATCAGATTATTCCAATACAATTTTGTTTCGCACGTTTTTTTTTCACCCATGAGGAGACAATACAAAAATATCGTTAATATATTTATGCCAAAGCGATGATGTTTGCTTGAGAGCTTATTTAAATCTCTAGTTACGGTGACGAACACACACCACTGTATGTTCTCCATGGGGAAGAAAAATAGGATAAAACTATAAAAATAATAACGAAAAATCATTTTTTTAACCTAAACACAGGAAAACTTGTTTCCTCTAAAATAGCCCCAAGCAAAACTTTAGCTGAATACGCGCCTACAAACATATACACAAGCAAGCAAAAGTCCACGTTGGGCTTTCAGTGAGTAACATTTTAAGGAATTCAACAAAAAGTTTTTTGGAAAATATTTTTTTATAGAACCAATATTGCAGTTTCCATTCCACTGTATCCGAGCCTGCATATAATACATATGTTTACGCAAGTGTAGTTACATATTTATGCCATGAGAGTATGTAGGCGCCTTCAACTTGCAGCCGTTATTTTGTTTGTTTGAAAAATTGCTCTGATTTATTTCCCAGTTTTTTGTTGGCATTTTAAGTCAAATTTTTCACCTGCAACAAAATAACATGTTGCTGTCACTAATTTTAGCAAAAAATATGCTGCTGCAATTTCAGTTGAACATGTAATAAATGAGCGTTTGTAGTCACTTACATACACATGTATGTGACTACAAACGAATTCCCGCACATATGTATGTATGTATGTGTGCATTAATGCCTGAATTTTTATTACATGCTGTATGATGTCCTTTCTAAAATGAAAATATTAACAACTTGAACACACTATTGCCGGCATTTATGCCAATATCCGTAACGGTTAACTTCATTACAATGTTCGGAATTATTTTCCGCAAATAAATTGGTTCATTTTACTTTTGATAATGTGCACGTTCCTGCAACAACATGGTAAAAAAAAATATGAATTTGAAGAAACATGAACCGCAAATGAGCCACCACGTACGACAGCTTCTGAATGGTTGCACTCTCTAACTTGCTGTAGTACGACTTCTACTGAAATCATATATACCCCACGTAAAGAAATATATCTAACCCTATTAGTAGTTCGGGCGCCACTAATAACAAAACGAAATAAACGAAGTTTTGTTTGCCCTACGGCCACATGACAGACTGCTAGTCTCAAATAAAAGAGGAAAAAACAACTACAAGGAAAAACACTAACGATGCAAAAGCAATGCCAATGCCGCATGCATGTATCTTGACTTAGTATACTGAGTCCTCAACAAAAAACAAATGCTGCATTATCAATGACTATTTTATAAATGTTCATGACTAGAATTCGAAGAGAATATTCTCTGTAAATGCTAAAGATGCAGCGTGTGCAACGACCTTGTAATTTCTTATTGAAAAATCCAACATTTTATTTTATTTTGTTTGTGAAAATTGTATTTCTGATTGACATTTTTAACAGTCGACAATTTCATTTTAATAAATATTCTTTCTACCACAAAGGAATATTCAAAATCGTTACAACGAAATTTGCTCCAGGATTAAAAAGTATTAATACAAAAAAAAAAATTAAATTAAAATACCCACATGGCCAAGGGCTTCGTTTATGATAAACGTACACATGTCGAACGTATGGAAGACAATATTAATTTTAATTTATAAAATTTTATTCAATGAAACGACTATGAAGTGGTCGAAAGTTTGCAAAAAGTCAGTTCGGAATATTGCAAGAAACATTTTTAATAATATCGAGAAATATTATCTTAAAATGTTGCTACTGAAATGATTTCGATATCGCTAAATGTTCATTTGTATTACCATTGGTAAAACTTCGAGAATGAAGGTTTGGTATTTTCTTTCAAGTCCATATTGGTGCGAAATAAAAAAAAGTTAGAAACTGTTTCTTAGCCAAGGATGTAGGAAAATATGTTCTGCCATATAATTCGAATTAAGGTTCTTTAGTACGAAAAAAAGTACAAAGATACATACGTAGATATTTAGGTACATAAAGTGATGTTGAATGAGCGCAATTAATTTCTTTATATTTACATAATATATAATATTTTCTGTTTTCTCCATTTTACTTTATATTAGCAAATAGTACAATATTTAGGTTTCGGGTTTGATCGAAAACATTTCGAGATTGCAAATATTATTGTTTTAAATAAACGATATATATTTTCGAATATTTACTGCCGAGAAATTGAAACGAACATCCGTTATCTAATTTTCGGATCGATAACTCTTGTTTCTTTAGATCAAATTTTAGAACTTTCATTATTTTCGAATCAAAGATGAAGCGGGTTGTTTTATTATTTGTTAAGAGCTCTGTCTGCACTAAAATTTTGCTTTCTAAATTCATACTTTGTTGTTTTCAGCATCCTGTCATGAGCGTATTGGGAAAAATTTTAAAAAAATAAACATTCGCTCTATTTTCTTGTCAAAAATAATTTTTTAGCAAATTAGAATTAAATAGAAGTACTTCTATAAATATCTATTGAATGAATTAAAGCCAATTTACTGGCAAGGGACATTTAAAAAAAATAAAAATTTAAAGGAAAGCAGTAAAGCAGATGTTGAAACAAGGTTGGTTCCAGAGATGCGCTTAAATGATATGGAACCATGTATTAATTTACATCGCATGAACACCAACACGTTCAATAACATCTTCCGAATTTTATGACCTGGTTTGTGCAAGCCACTCCTATCCGCAGACAAGAGCACATTACGCCAGAGGGAAGGTTGGTCTCAACAAAAATCGTTGTTATACAAGTGGGGAAAACGTTATTATACAAGTATTCAAATTATCAACACTTCATCTGTAACAAAATTTTAAATGGTTTCATTTCAATACATTCATTAAACTCTTCCACGGATTTATCCTGGACGTAGAAACGGAAATATTCCGCCACATTAAGATAATAAAAAAAAAACTATCCAGAGCCACACGAGTAGTAGAGAATTCATTCGAAATATTGGCAAATCGGTTTCGTTCCTGGACTCTGGAAAAGCGGAAAAACATGAAGGCCTGCAGTCGATAGGCAGTATTGATTCAAACCGAGTATCTAATGACGCGATAGCAGTTAAGCACTTTTACATTGTCGCAAAAATATTATGCGGTGCCAATTTTTTTTCTTTTTGTAGAATACTTGTAGAAAACTACAGAGTGGTATAGTATAAACATAAAAAACAACTACAAGGGAATTTTTATCTCTTTTTTTTAATACGGTTTGTATTTTGTTATATTTTACTTCTACAAAATCTTATCAAAATATTGTTGCGATGAAATAATCGAAGATGTGTGAAACGACCTATTGTACAAATACGCAATGTTATAACCATAAATCAAAAACAATAGCGTACCGGAAATTCCCCGAACCCCGATTCAATATAAAAACAAAAACAACTTCTACAGAAATCAAAAGTAAACAAAAGACACACACACACAAACACACAACACAAGACTACTAAGCCAGCAAATGAAATCTGTATATAAAGGCGCCGTCCACCGCAGGACGGCTTTGATATTTCATAGAGTGAATATCTGTGTGTAAAAACGAGTTTTAAGTGTACAGTGTAAATTAGTACTGAAGAGTTGTAAATAGAGTCTTAATTGCCGAATAAAGTGTGAACTTATAAAATTATAAAGTATTTTAATTCTTGCAATTAAACTAACCCTACAAATTAAGGTTTATTTTGATAATAAACGTAACAATATTATAGTCTAGAGGCTTTAGAAATATTTATACAGACTATTTTAATAACGGCTTGTATTAATTTTTTAATAAAATATTAAAATTAACGGAATGGCTAGTCCAAACAACAACAAATCAATTGAAAGATAAAAGTGTTCAATTAAAGTTTTTTTCTTATTAGAATTTTATTTTCATATGCTAATATATTGGAAGAACCAAGCAAAAAAGTTACTGTAAGCGGTCCGTCAACCAACGATAACTTTACCAATTTCAAGCAGAGAGCTTGGAAATTATTTGACAAGGTC
The DNA here is from genome assembly GCA_963932375.1 of Phania funesta. Classification (NCBI taxonomy): domain Eukaryota; kingdom Metazoa; phylum Arthropoda; class Insecta; order Diptera; family Tachinidae; genus Phania; species Phania funesta. The sequence goes on from OZ010653.1 coordinate 83,470,067, forward strand.
ACAGTGGATGGAATGGAAACTGTCACGGTTTTTAGGTATGTACATACTTATGTTACTATATGTACATATTCAGAATAAATTTGCAAGATAAATGAATGGAAATGAACCAAGCTCATCAAAAAGAAATGAAACACATATTGTCGAAGATGGGTCTTTGCTAATGTTACAGTCATCTAAAATATTAGCAACGAATAAAGAGCTCCCATTTTCACTGAAGATGTTATGCAAAATAACACATGCACAAACAATATTTGTAGATATTTTTGGAGGATAGTATAACCTGTTACTTAGCAGGTATCAGTAATGCATTTCTGGAAAAATTTTAAGTTACAAAAATCAGAAAATTTTCCAACAGAAATCAAAGTTTCATGAACCCCGAAATTGCACTAAAGATGTATAAATAATTCAAAATTTTCCAAAAGTTTAAATTCGCCAGAACTTCGAAAATTCACCATAAAAACGAATAACTGGAATAAAAGAAAATAATTGCAAAAAAAATACCACAAAAACTAAAATTCAGCAAATTTTAGAATTTCAAAATTAAACTTTTAAGTCAACAAAATTTTTCAGTGCCTGAAATTTGTAAAAATCAATATTTTATGAAAAATGGCGCAATTTTAACAAAATCGATGTTACGCAAGTTCCAAAAGACCTATATCTTACAAAACACATTAGTTTCACTACCAAGTAACCAAAATCAAACTTCACCATATTTTAAAATTTAACGACAAAATTTACCTAAGAATTTACAACGCATGAACAAATTTAAAAAAAAAACATTTAATATATTATCAGATCGAAATGCTCATATTAAAACGAAAGCAGAGTTTAAAAGTGAAATAACACCACTAAAACCGAAACCATAGCACTGGGAAAAATCTTTAGTAGTTTTAGTAGTTCATACTTTTGTGAAGGGTATATAAGATTCGGTACAGTCGAATATAACTCTCTCCTCTTTTTTTTTGTAAAATTATCTCTTGTTAGATTTTTATGAGATTTTTTAGTCAAATTATAGTTTATTTATAGTGGCATTAGAATTGACAACACTGTAACGCTAAATGTCGTAGGGCTCGTTTTTAACTACACAATGAATTATATCTTTTACTATTGTGTTATTTATTTGTATCATTATTATTCACTAATAACTGTGTAAATGAATTATTTTACCTTTTCTTCCTTTATTAGTCTTTTATATTATTCTATTTAATGTTAGTATTAAGAAAGTAGATTAGGTTTAAATTTAACGTCAGATTAATTAGTAACGCCATCTATGTGTCATTTCATATATAAGTATCACAAACAATCATTGTGTTGTCATCAGTAGAAAGATGACAGCTGTATAATAAAACAAATACTTGCTGTGTGTGTGTGTGCCTTTGAAGAGGTATAAAAGCACGGGCATTTATTAGCTCGAGAGCCACAAAGTCACAGGGTAACCAGAGGTGAAGACTTTGACACATAAAAAATAAAAAACTCAGTTTATTTTACTATGGGCTCTGTTAGAAAGAGACAAATATAGCATTTTGTGACGAAATACAGGAAAAAATACAGGCAAACACGGCAAGAAAATCAAAATAAAAACAAAAATCTAAAAACAAAACTAAGGCTCTGAGGGAACGAGACGGATAGAGAAAAAGATCACTATACTGTCGTTTCACCTCTGTTTACTACTTTGTCACAAAGTCTTGTCTTCACCTCTGGTTACCCTGTGTCGAGAGCAGTTGGTATGCAGACTGTAGGTAAGAACATTAATTCTATTTTTCTTATCAACAGTTTGAGCGCTAAATGACTGGAGGCAAAGATAATACTTTTGCGCGGGTTTCTTCCTCTTTAGTATTTTTTGCCATCAAGATCACAGAGCAACCAGAGGTGTAAACTGTGACGTTAGAAAAAGGCTAGAATCAGCTTTCTTGCCGCGGGCAGTCCTTAAAGAAAGAGACAAATATAACATTTCAAAATAATCAAACAAAAACCCAAAAAAAATTAATAATGAAAATTAAACTTATCTTTTAATATTTACAGCATAAGTTATCCTCTAAGTTTATTTAAAATTAATCTAATCTTTTCAACCGTTATTTTTACCTTTGTGCATACGTTTTTTATTAATGGCCAGAAAAATTATTTCAAATAAAGAAGAAAAATGCAACAAATGAGAATAGGAACGGTCAATCATTTAAGAAAGAGACAGATAGAGAAAAATATCACTATGTTCTCGTGACGCCTCTGTTTACTTTGTGATCAAGATCAACTGCTAGTAGGCCAGTGGTAATAGCTGTGTATAAGGTATACTTCAGGGCGGGTTTCCTCTTTAGTATTCCTTACATACCGATTCAACTCTAGTGGAATAGCTGAGTTGTGGAGAAGGTTGGTTTCCCCTTTTGTGCGCTTTGCTCTCCGATTCAACTGTGTATAAGGTATACTATTGTGCGGGTTTCCTCTTTAGTATTCCTTACGCACAAATTCAACTATCCTAGACCAGTGGACATAGCTGACTCAAGTGGTAGGAGTGCTTCTGCGTCGGTTTCCCCTTTAGCACACTTGCGCGTAGATTCAGCTATACAGATAGTAGCCGTTGTTTGTTAAAAAAAAGTAGCATTATTTGTTTTAAAGTATAGAGGTTTGTAACCGCCAAAAAATCCTGTCCGCTACAAATTTTGCAACCGATTTTAAACTAACTTCCCAATAAGCTAAGGCCTTAAAATTGTAACATGTTTTAAAGAATAAGTTATCTTTGGTCCCTTCCACTCTCGCTTTAAATGGATTTAATCGATGGATTGAATATTAAACGTACAATTTTACAAAAAACATAATTTTAAGTCAAACAATTATGAAATATTTGAACAATTTGGATGCAAAATAAATTTTTCTTAATTAAAATTTCAATTTATTTCTTTGGAGGATTAAGCGTTTATGCTTCATTGAATTCAATATTAAATTGAATTGCAATGGAAAATAATTTATTTTTTAATATTATTTATATCCATTGGCGCTGATCCCGCTGTCTGGATTCTTTTTTTGTTTCTGTTGGCAACAAAATTGTTTGCCAACCAATTAATCCGTCTACTCCATCAATCCTTATATGAACAAATATTGTGAGCTTGTTTCCAGCACTATTTCCAATACTCTCTCTTCACTCATCCCCGCATAAATACAGAAAAAGTGAAAAGAAGAAGAAAAATACGGTGAATTGTAATTCACACAATTACAAACCAGATGAAACGTTGCTTCAACGCTTTACAATTCAATACTATGAATTACACTGTGGGTAACCTTTTGTGGCAATAAGATTGTTTAAACTAAATTCACCAGAAGTCATACAAACTGCTTTCAAGGAAATTTCCATATTCTTTAACACAATCTTCGTTTTGCGAAATTAATTAAAATTAAATTGTTAAATTCCTTGAAATAATTAATTTCTAATGCTAAAATTTTTTTTTATGAAACATACATGAAAAAACATGATAAGAAAAAACCCTAATATTAAATTGAAAAAAAACCAAGTGTTTGCCTCCTTCGCGTTTACGATTTATATACTAATTCGAATGATTTTGAATTAGGATATTGGAAACATAATTATGAAAAATAAATTAAAAAAGTTTATAATGTCTATATTCTCGTACATAAATCTGTCTTCTTCTTTCTTTAACACAACTGAAAAAAATGTATCTATTTCAAAATAATAATTGTTGGACTTGCTAATGATAAATAGCGACAACATTAATATTATATTAATATTATTTTTTATCGATAAATTTTGACCTGATGGGATTTTTCTTAATACAGCAGTACTCTTTGCTCTTGGTGGGATTTTTTATTACAATATATTTTTACGGCTCTCAAGAATCTTAGAAAGGCGAAAAGAAGTGAGTATCATAAGGGTTTACGGAATGTCCAATTGTGAAATTTTAGAGTCAAACATAATCCTGTTATAGTTTTGAGTGTTTTATGTTTAATAAATAAAAAAAGTTAATAGTAAACTATTTTGGGTTCTCATAATTTTATATAAAAGATTAAAAAATAGTGATTCTTGATTTGATAATTCGACAGGGTGATTTGATGTAGATTTTTGGAACGAATTTTCGTTGTCCCTTGCCAAGTTTGGTTTGGAGACAAACCGGCTATATATGTATATAGCGTTTGTACAATTATACGAATTGTCTATATAGTCCTGTCAATATATTCTTCGTACTTCTGGATATCCACTGTGTTATCATGTCTGAAGTAGAATTAAAGTTGAAGCAGTTGCATATTGTTTAATTTACCTTTAGCACAATAACATAGGTTTACATATGTTTTTAATGCATATATCAAGAAAATTTACTTAAAGATTTCCAAACAATATTTTTAATATTTCATTAAAAAAAAGCGCAATTGAAATAACATTACAATAGTAAAATGTTGTAAAAAAAGTATTTATTGAATTTCCAGAAAACTCGCCATAAATCTTCATAACATAATAAATATCCCTCGCCAACAAATTGTTCAATCGTCAACACACTCTTTTCTCAAAGGAAATCCGGTTATTGGGGGAAATCGCGTAATCAGATCACAATGTGTATCTCATGATCATAAATAATGTTGCAGCCTGTTATCAATTTTATAACCAATTCTCTTTATCTCTCTCACTCATACACTCACTCGCAAGTAAATTACTGCCTCCATTCGCAAATCGAAAATACTGCATTTGAAGGTGGAGTTAAGCGGTTTTTGTATCACACTCTTGTTTAAGAGCCACCATATTGTTGCTCTAGTGCTCAGTTTATGTCTAGAAAACAATAAAAACAAAGAACTGATCCATCATTGATCGTTTCAAACTTTAAGAGCGGTGAGCAAAACAGGAAAATAAAATGGCTATAAACATGTCAATTACGGAAACCATAATGTCTTTATGTACAAGGTGTGTTCAAAAAATAATAAGAAATTTGATTTGTCTATTTTTTCCATGAAATTTTCTATGCTTCAACACAACCTTGGTAGCAATTCTGGAATTGAAGTAAAGCGTTAAGTTTCTTCAACTTTCCATCTTTGATATCGTTTAATGGCGTCCTTTTAAGGTTTTTTATTACTCGTGATCAAAAGCAAAGGCAATGGAACAATTTCTGGCGAATACGTTGGGCATCATAAGGCGTGCCGAAAAAATCAACAAGAATCAATACATATATATATATACATATATACATATCTATGTTTATTTCATTTTGAAGTTCTAAAGCTGCAAAAACTGTCCTTTACTGGCCTGTATTTTTTATCGCCAAAGATAGTGCTGTAAAACTTATTTGCCCCAAAACGTTCAAATCAGCCAGAAAAGCGTAAACATTGCAATCTATCCATATTTGCGGCATTCGATATCGATAGAAATTTCAGTAGCAAATAATTAAATAGAAATTTCAATAGAAAATATATATAAATTTCGATTGATATCCAATGCCGTAATTCATTTCCATGTTCGACTATTGGTACAAGTATTAAAACAAGCGTATCAATTTAAGAATGTCCATTTACGAGAGGTTTTTGGCATTAAGAAAAGCGGCAATGGGCAGGGCATTTATTGACTTGGCAGCTGCCTAATGCTCGAACCTTAATTTAGTAAATCTCTTATACTATGTTTGCATATGCATCTTAAGGCCATAATAGAGCTCAAGTTGCCATACAAGAACTCAATTAATAAATTGAGCAATTAGTACTTACACACAAAAGAACTAAGTAAACTCTACTTAAAACAAGTCAGAAGTACAATAAGTACGTATTTTCATAAACCAAGTACACAACGCTTGATTCATGGACGGATTTTTGGGATTGGCCTTAGCCGGAAAATTCTTATTTCAAGAGTTTTACGCTTGACTTAAGTTCTTGATATTGATTTAATCCTTTTCGAGAAATCTTGTTTTGAGTAATTAAAAAAAAAATATTTTATTTTATTTTTTATTTGAACTTAAAAAAGTAACTCATATTTAAATAAATATATTTAATGTAATCGTTTAGTGTTGCACAAAAGTTTCAGCGATAGTCACCTTTTTGTATTTTTACCATCTGTGTTTCTTAAACGTGCAGAAGAGGGGACAATCGAATATAATAAATTTGTTATACTATTTTCGAAAAATATCAAAATTTTGGGCTTAAATGCTTCCTATATAGAAAAAAAAACTATAAGATGCTTTTCAGGACACAAGACTATAATAGTTCAATGACAAAATCAAGGCACATTCAACAAGGTTACTGTATCACCAATACAGCTACGTGTTATTCTTCATGCCAGTTGTCAAACTCTATATATGTAAAATGAAAACGAAAATAAAATAAAATGGCTGATGGAATTGAAAGTAAGCAAATTTTATAAAACTATTATCGAAAATATCCTCAAAATTTTCTTAACTTTTTTTGGAATTCAATTTATTAAATTTTCCAGGCTTCAAGGTCTTTTATAAAAATTTCTTTTATTTTTATCGATATTCCGCCACTCAATTGTGTATCAATCATCAGGAAATAAAATATTTTATTTTTGCCCATTATGTTTATAAGTCAGTTTAAAACAGAATTGCCCCAATTAGGGTGAATACTTGCACATAGTATAACTCGTTCTTCGCGCCTGAAAAGTCGTTTACATGTGTATTTAGAAACATTTCATCAAAAAGCATCTTGTACCCAAAACTCTATTGGAAGAAGAACAAATTCACTTAAACCTTAATTTTCATTAAACATTTTAACACAAAAAAATTATTTTCCCTACATAATTATGACGGCAAACAAAAAAATTGCAAAGGAAAGAAAAACAAAAACTGAAAATATCCATTAATCCTATAACAATTTAATAAAGCTCGTTTTCGTAGTTTCGCTCATACACTATCGTAAGAATATTTACTGGAAAACATGTCTTTCAACATGCAACTTGTTTAACGAAGAAAAAAAATAGCATTTGTGTGCAACAAACTTTAGCCATTAGAAGGTGGTTTGGAGCTAAAAAAATAAACCTAGAAATAATAAACATGTAATTTTAATGGTAGAACAGCATATGCCGAGGATGCGCGGCCAAGAGGGTGTTTGATTTCTAGTATGCGAAGTCTGGATACCAGTCGATCTCCAGGTTTAATATAGACTTACCCGTTCATATGGAGCTTTGTGTGGATGAACATATTACTCTTCATTAGAGGGATGAACCTCGCAAGAGGCGGTGAAGTTAAACTCTCCAGAAACTACGGTTTTAATTGGCCAAGGGAGGAATCCGAAAGAAATAGATAAGACTGCCTCGCGAGGGGTGGACGGGTCAATCTTTAAAGGTACTTCTAAGACGTTGGCCAGAAGATTCCGAAAGGGATGCACAATCAAGCCTCGCAAGAGATTAATCTCGGAAGGAACTCCGGTGTTTATTGATCAGTAGAGAAATAGAGAAAGAGAAGGACAAGAAAACCTCGCAAGAGGTAGACGGGTCAGTCTCCAAAGATACTCCGGCAAAAGAGGCATAGACGAAAGCGCACATTGTGTTTGAATGCCTAGCACTGGCTAGCATAAGGCTGAGGTTCACGGGCAGACACTTGTTAAATGTGAATGCCATCGTGGACTTAAGCGTTAGACAATTGCTAGCAATTAACAAAAGTGCGGGGGTAGGCAACTCTGAAAAGAGATGTCTATCAGGGAAGGTGGTGGGCTCATACCAGGAAAAAATAAGTATATGTCAGCTCAATCTTCATCACAGCAAAGCAGCATCAGCAATGTTGATGCGATGTTTTGAGGAGGATAAGCTGGATATAGCCTTGCTACAGGATCCCTGGGTTGTCCAAGGCAATATCAGGGGCCTGTCTCAACAGACCGCCAATCTGTACCACTCACAGACTGATGGTAAATTAAGGTCATGCATCCTGGTGCGACATGGCGTACGAACAGTACCTATGACACATCTCTGCTCGCCGGATCTTACGGTAGTAGTGATTGGCAGTGGCTCAGCATCATTTCTTATTGCGTCGGCTTACCTTCCCTATGAGACGACAGGTACACATCCGTCACTGGAGGTGGAGAACCTGGTGAGTTTCTACAGGCAAAGAGGTATGGCGCTGATCATGGGCTGTGATGCCAACTCGCATACTACGGTTTGGGGCAGCACAGATGATAACTACAGAGGACAACAATTGTTGGAATTTGTAGAAAGACACGATTTGCTGGTACTTATCTATGATGGGACTAATTCGCAAGAGTGATGGTCACGTGACTGAGACAGTGGAGGAGACATTGCAATCGCTTATGGAGGTTCATTCTCCTGGAAGCTTTAGTTCGAGTGACTCATGGACTCCTGTAAATAGGGGGGCTAGTGAGAGAAGACGAGCTGAGGCTGAAAGGATAATATCTCCGAATGGTGTCAGAAGTGCAATACTATCTTTTGCACCATTCAAAGCAGCAGGAATGGATGGAATTTTCCCAGCCTTATTACAGTGGGGAATAGATACCATGCCTGATAGGATTAGAGAAATATTCGTAGCCTGTCTAGCGACGGGATATATTCCGGTGGCTTGGAGGGAAACTAAAGTTGTTTTTCTTCCCAAACTATTTTCTATTGGCTGACTTTATGGAGAACCATACGCTGATGGATAGGCCCTTGAGTAGATTTCAGCATGCTTATAGAGCAGGTAGATTTACTGACACCGCTCTGCACGAGCTCGTCAGAGTAGCGGAAAGAGAAATTTTCAATGGCGGAGCTGCTCTGTCCGTTTTTATGGACATTGAGGGCGCCTTTGACAAGATCTCTTTTGGGAAGGTGAGAAATGCTCTTACTGAACGTAGGGTTGACCCCATTATTATAAAATGGATAAACGCTGTGCTTCGGACTAGGGCTATAAATCTCAGAGATGGGAGAACCAAGATTCGAGGTAGGGTAGTTAGGGGGTGGCCACAGGGAAGTGTATTGTCACCTCTTTTGTGGAACATCACCGTAGATGGCCTTCTTTAGAGATTGGACTCAATAGGCGTGCATACGATTGCGTATGCAGACGATCTGGCACTAATGGTTGGTGGTAAGTTCATCGAGGCCATTCAAGGTTGCATGAGACAGGCTCTCATGGTGACTGAGACATGGTGCTGTGACCAGGGTCTAACCATAAATGCCAGTAAATCCGACGCTATGCTTTTCACTCGTAAGAGGAAGGGTGTAGAGGTTGAAGCCTTAAAGCTTTTCGGATCGGAAGTAAATGTGTCCAGGAAGGGGAATTATCTGGGCGTTACCCAGGATAAGGAACTTACCTGGAATGAACACATCGAAACAAAGGTCCGGAAAGCAAAAGGAAATCCCACCAAAGGCTGCATTCTGGATTTACACAATGATGGTGAGACCCATTATAACTTACGTGTGGTGGCCGAAGGCCTCTCAGGGCACAATTAAGCGTAAGTTGGATGGGATTCAGAGGGTTTCCTGCATGGGTATAAGGGGTGCAATGCGCACGTCGCCAACACAGGCAATCGAGGCAATATTGGGATTGCTGCCATTAGACTTATTCATTAGGTCAACGCCCGCATTGTCAGCTTTGCGAATGAGGAGCGATGCAGTTTGGCATAGCTTTGGGCCGAACATCGGGCATAAGAGTATCCTGGACCTCGTTGGGAAAGAGGTTAGGGCTGCTCAGATGCCGATGGAACGCATGAGTAGAAGAAAGGTAGTCGAGAGGCTGCATCGGACACTCATTGCGGAAGGCATTATACACAATATGGAGAACGACATCAGCATTTTTACTGATGGTTCTCTTATGAGTGGCAGGGCAGGAGCAGGTGTATTCTCAGTTGAGCTGAACTTGTCCTGTAGTCTGTGTCTAGGGTACGTATCAGTTTGCCAGGCAGAACTGCTTGGGTTGCTGCATGCGTTGGATCACTTGTTTGAAAGCCGAGTGCATGGGAAAAGCGTTCTCATTGCACTTGACAATCAGTCAGTTATAAAACGCATGAGGCAAGTGAACGTATATTCCAAACTGGTGCTGGAATGTGTTCTGAAACTGAACAGATGTGCCTCGTTGAATGAGGTGACGTTGATGTGGGTTAAGGGACACATAGACACAGCTGGGAATGAAGCTGCAGACGAACTAGCAAAAAGGGGATCTGATGTGGATTTCTGTGGACCCTGGGGAATGGCCTAGTGCGGGCTAAAGTTCTTCAATGAGCAAACTCATTACACCTGAATAGGTGGAGGGAGAATACCACATGTAGACAGGCTATAATGGTGCTCTAAGAGCCCATCGGCAGGAAGGCCAGCAAGGTGCTTGGGTATAATAGGGCTACTTTAAGCTGGATCACTGCGTTAGTGACAGGACATGGAAACTTCAAGTACCATCTGGCTAAGATGAAAGTCGTAGAAGATGATACTTGCAGACTATGCCTGGAAGAGGCTGAGACGGGGCTGTGTGTGAATGCCCAGCACTGGCTAGCACAAGGCTTAAGACCACGGGCAGACACTTGTTAGATATGAATGCCATGGGGGAAGTAAGCCTTAGACAAATGTTAGCAATTACAAAAGACTCCGTGATGAGGAAGAGTGTCGACAGTTACCAGTCGACAGTCTGAAATCACTTTAGTCAAGAGTAAAGTCTAGGGCTAGCACGAGACTCAATTGAAAGTAAGGTGGTTGTGATTACGGATCGGTTCCCTGAAATCAATTTGAGGAGCGAAATGGGGGTCGAAAAGGGACCCAGAAAGTAAGTGGTCTGCTTCGATATCTCCCCATACATTAATAATAGTAAAAAATAAATACAAAAGACTCCGAGATGAGAAAGAAAGTCGACAGTCTGAAATCACTATAGCCAAGAGTAAAGGCTAGTGGTAGCACGAGACTAGAATAGAGTCAGATAGTCGTAAATTACAAATCGGTTTCCTAAGATTGATTAGAGTTGAAAAGGGGGTCAAACCGCGACCCATATATTTAGCGGTCTGCTTCGAAAACCAACCCCCTCCACCACTACATTAATAAAAAAGCCTCTGTGAGAGGTTTCATTTCGTAACCCCACCGTATAAGTATGGAGTATTAGTCCAACTGTAACCGCTCTGAGGCTCACTTATTCCTTTAATAATATCCCTTTCACGGACACGTATTCAGGAGATATATTTTCTTTATATTCATAACATAAGAACTCAAAAGAATTACTGCTGATTCCTTACATACCATACAATTTGTCTCTCTTAGTTCTTGAAACAAAATTTTTCCCAATGCAAGCTCGGTAACACTTTTATTTGAAAAATTTCGAACTTATTCATTATTAGCAATGAAATAAAAAAACAAACTGGAAATCCGTAAATTAAAACTGGACTTAAACATGTTAACATTCATAATTTTGTTTTAACTGGAAGTGATTTATGGATTAAAATCCTCCAGTACTTGTTCTAAGTTTTATGGCCGTTATTTTAGCCTCTATATGGCGAGACCTAGTTAGGCGTCTATCTAGGTGGATACCCAAATATTAACACTTACAAATGCAGTGTCGTCTGCAAACGTTGAAGTGTATGTACCTATATGTTGGCTTCTTGGCATATCCGCTGTATAGATTATATATAATAGCGGTCCTTGAGGGAGTGTCCCTGAACTGATCATACCTTAAAAGCTCTATCTATGGCAGTTTTAAGGAGGGATTTGAATAGTGAATAGCCCCTCATGCCAGACATCATCAAACGCCTAGGAAGTGTCTATAAATAAAGCCGAAAAGTATTGCTTTTTTTTTAATGCCGATCTAAAGGTGATTACATAACGATTCTGTTGACTTGCTCAATACTACTATGCCTCGAACGAAAACTAAACTTATTATCCGGGATAGTATTTTGTTCATTAAGGTAAAGAGTTGAATTCGAGACAAAAATTTTTTCAAATAACTTTGACAAAATTGTGAGCAGCCTAATGGGTCTGTATTATTTTTATTAAAGCACTCACATTAGATTGATATCCTAAACTGAAATAATTGAAATACATTTTATTCACATGTTTATTTGTGAATTGTATTGTATCGACTGTACGATATATCCGTAATGGAAATCGCAAAATAATAAATATGAAAAATAACACACAAAGTTTCATTTCTTGAAATAAGTATTTATTTTTATATATGAAATTATCACGTTGGCTGCACTATTTGCCATTTGCAGATTTTTAACTTTCAAATAATATCTGTTTTAAAACAATACGGATAATGTTGCTCAGACATAGAGACATTTATTTAAAATAAGTTCTGTGCGAATATAAATACAGATGTAAAATTATTTTGAATTTCTCCTAATAATTTTCTGTTTGTGTTAAAGCTTGAACAACGATACCAAATTATCCAGATTTACTATGAAAATCAATCATCACTCCGATGTTTCACCGCAAAATTTTATTCAGGGATGAGGCTCATTTTTTATATAACGGGTTTGTTAATAAACAAATGGAATAAAACCAAAAAATGCACTGTTTGGTGTGTGTTGCAAGCTGGTGGCATCATTAGATCTTAGTTTTTCAAAAATATAGCCGGAGCTCGCGTTACGGGCAATAAAGATCGCTACCTTATGGTAGGAATACTCACTTTAGAGAAAGTTCTAGAATTTAAGGGTACGAATACTTTTGGCGCCCACTACACAGCGCTATTCTTAAATAACAGCAAACAAAAAATCCATAAGCTCATAAAAGTTATCAGGAAATTAAATACAAGCAGAAACAACAAGAACGGTATAACATCAACTCGTACAGCCGAATTACCAGGAATAAGATACAGTGGAGACAACAGCATCGGAAAGAAACCACTACCATTACTAACAAAGTAAGCAATGGTTACAAACACAAATATCGTAATAAAAAAAACACAGAAAATATGAAATTTACAGCTAAAAAAGTATCTAATGAATTCTTGAATTTTGTATAAGTTTCGAAAAAATTAATGACAGATATAATAAGGCTTGGTTCCTTAAGCTAGACTTGAATATTGAGTGAAACATTAAACTGTAAACAAGTAGCCATAGGTATGCAATAAAGTAACAGTGTGTAAAATAATAACATGCGTGTGTTATTTAAAGGAAAGTCTATCATTAGAGGAACGTGCGAAAAATAAAAGACACTTAAAGTGGGTAAACGTAACAATATGGATGACATTGATTGATGTTTATCAAAACACATGTTTTCTCTTGCGTTAAAAAGCAATGATTCCTAAACAAGTCTGTTCAGACATCCCATATGAATTTAAGAACTTCACATCAAGAGTCATTTTAACATTTAAATTAAGTTTTTAATTGAAGAAAACATGATTCTAATTTATTACACCTACCACTTTTATTGTAAATAAGACGACAGAAATTATTCGCAAGTGGAATACTTTCGATTAAAATATTGGGGATACGGAATACTGAACAGCACTAATTATTAGCAAACAATAGAGGTCTCGCTTATTTCGTCAAATATTTGACTCGTCTGACCATTCCTTTAGTTTGTTTTGAGTTTTAGAAAATATTTTTAGAAGGAAAACCGAAACGTTAGCAATTTTAAACACTTTCCTACATAGTTTGTTACATGGTCGCTTATATTTATTTACAAATATTCCTTATGGCATCAAGATTTAAGCCAAGTTTTAAAACAATCTCCAGTCTCTTTTATGACAAAATGAGTTCGAACTCATGCATGTCTATTAAAAATTCATGTAACAGAATGAAAACTTACTTGTATTGAAAGGAATGTGTCACTTATGACGCGGTAACATGCAAGCAGATTCGAACCTCAGATACAAGCACAGAATCAACATCATATATACACAATCAGAATTAAATGCAACAGATTTCCAAGCTTTTTTTAAAAAAACCTAAAAAATCCTGAAATAATTTATGAGAACCACTGGGATGAAAATATGAGTAGAAGAAAATTTACGATGATAAGCGTGTGTTTGCAACGTATGGGCATGTATGCGTGAAATAGAAAACAACATTGCGACAAGAGTCTCTGGTTGGCTAAATTGTTCGACCGCATCAGGCAAGGCAGTTGGGCCATGAATATAGAAAGTTGTATACACTTCAATTACACAGTGAGAAAAATTTTCGCCGGGAATTCCCGGGAAAATTTTTGAAAATTCCCGGGAAAACGGGAAAAGCTTTAATTGGATTTTATAACAGTAATTTTTTATTTCTTCACATTTTCATTTTGTTAAAATTAAGTATTTCATATGAGTCAATTCGAGAAAAAATTGGCCAAAGACGTGATGAAAAAATGATAGCATTAATAAATTATTTAAAAACTTCTGATGTCAATACGAAAGTATCAAAAAATTCTTTAAAATTGTATGCTGAACCGCTATATAAACGGCTGTTTGATCAACCACTTTCTGAACTGTCCAGCAGCGATACTGATCTATCTGAAAACGAAATCAATGAATGTTTTAAAATTAAACTGAAAAAGGCTATAAACTATCCAAAGGCTAATCCAAAAAAGGCAAAATCAACTCACACTAATTTGCTAAGAAAAGAATTTGCTTTATATGAAGCGAGCAACATTCGAACTAAAAACTTAGATAATTTTTGAATGCTTTGCTAACAATAAAGCCAACATCGGTGGATAGTGAACGGGTTTTCTCCGTTGCTGGTAACTTTGCCACAAAAATACAAAGCCGGACATCAAGCGAGATACTTAATGCTTTAGTAGTACTAAAAACTTATTTTTTGTCGAAATGATGTTATAAATTTTGTTATGTTTTTTTTATTTAAAAATGATCTCAAATTATTTCCTTAAGTTCTTTGTCTGTTTTCATTACACAAATTAAATTAACATGTGGTATTTAATTTAATTAATTTTTGTTTTAAATGTATATGTACTTTATTATTTCATTTTAAATAAAACAAATTTAAAAGAAAAATTCATTGTCAAAAATTACTTGTTTTTAATAGAAGAAAATTTCCCGGGATTTCCGGGAATTCCCAAACCCTATTTGCAACTGAATGTGTAATTTAGAAAAAATGAAAATTCATTTCAATACCGCTCTACTTATTTTTCATTTAAATCAAAAAAGTTCGATTAATTATTAATGTTAACGGCCATATAAATGAACAAATTAATTTTAGGCTTAAAGTACACATTAGTTAACAAACAGTTTTAGGCTATTGTACCTTTAATAACAAAACGTATTCACAAACAGTTTTTAACAAAGATATACTTTTTAATTTATATACTGGCAATACCGTCATTTTTTTAAGCTGATGTTGCACTAAAAGGTTTCAATTGATCCGAGCAGCCAGGTTTATAAATAGGTTTTTATTGTTTAAAATAAAATAACTTTTAAAATTTATTACTTTTCTTTGCGAATTTTATATTATAACTTTAGTTCTTTAATAAATTTATTGATTTATTATATTCGATATTTCGCTACGCCGATACAGCTAATGTCGCTGATATATATAGGCATTTAATACATAAAATAGCATAATTTTCAATAATTTGCTTATTTTTGTTACAAATAAGTTTTGCTTTAATATGTACATATACAAGAATTCAATGAGTATAAACTTTGTTAAGCGACTTTTTTTTTATTTTAAGAATTGAATAAGTGCAGAGACACAGTTGACAGTTAGTAACAACAACAAAATAAATAACAAAAATAAAAAGCAATATAATATATTGTGTACAAAAAAAAACAATAACAAATAGTGCATGGTTAAACCGGTTTGAACAATTGATAGTGAGTGTATGAGCGCACCAAATATTAATGAAAAAAATATAAAAGATAATAACAACAATGCTTATTACTCGTTTACTTACACAAATGCTAATAATGCAATGAACAATATAAATAATAAAAAAAAAGATGACAGTGCTTTTTTAAGCGCCAGACCAATTAACCGAACACGTTCTTTATCTGGAAATATAAAAAATACCTGCTACAGAAACAACGAATTTAACAAATAAAACAAAAGAAACAAACAATACACAAAAATAGCACAAGAAAAAGAACCAGGAACTGTGTCTAAACGCGTGCAAACTGGTATGGATCGGTACATAACCATAACGAAGAGGAAGGCGAGTCCTAAGTCTTCACAACAAGAGCGAACCGCCAAGCAATATAAAGGTTCTCATCAAGTAGCTGCAACATCGGTAAGTGAAAATAGATTTTCTGTCCTTGCTACCCCGGATAATGAAAATGCCGAAACCACTGTAAGGGAACAAAAACCCCCACCAATCTACTTACGCGAACAAACATCAAATACCATTGTAAATATGCTGTCCCAACTCGTAGGTAAAGAAAATTTCTATGTGCCTTCTGTACGAAAATTTTCGCTACCTTTTAAACAGAAAAATAACGGTGGAAGAGCCTCTAAAACGTAACGGTCCCCGTCAATTTACCAACTGCCAGGAATTCGGACACACGAAAACCTACTGCAAGCTACCATCTGTATGCGTTGTTTGCGGTGATGCGCACCGGACTTTGGAATGGACTTCTTCCAAAACAGACCCCAAGGTAAAAAAATGCAGCAACAGTGGTGAAAACCATACAGCAAATTACAGGGGCTGCAAAGTATTTCAATATGTAAAATATAATGCGAAAGTCGTACGTAAACCTGAATATGAGCAATATAAAGCTTCCCAATTTCCTCTATTGTGCACAAGCTACACAGCCACACACTAAGCCAAACTTTTCATATGCCCAAACTGTGAGAAATGATTTACCTAATGCGAATGTCAAAAGCTCTAATGCGCATAAACATTCATATGCGCATGTCTTAAAAGAGGGTGCTCAGACACCCCTCACAAACAATTCGAGCTCGGTCGAGAACTTAACACAGACAATGAATAATTTCATGACAACTATGCAGGGTATGTTACAGGAAATGATGCGAACCCAAAACATGCTTCTGCAAGTTTTGCTTGGCAAAAAATGAACCAGTTAAAAATATGCTTCTGGAACGCTAACGGGCTCTCCCAACATAAATATGAAGTAGAACACTTCCTGCTAGCACATGATATAGACATACTGTTAGTTTCTGAACCACACTTCAATATAAAAAACTGCTTTAGAATTGGTGGGTATTTTATATATGAGACCAAACACCCAAGCGAAAGCGATACGGCATTTTCCATTGCCTGAATTCAGGGTGGACTTTTTGCAAGCCACGACCATAAATCTCACAGATTTTAAAATTGTAGTCTCATCAGTGTATTGCCCGCCTAGGCATAAAATCGAACACCATAAATTTGCCAGGTTCTTTGCTAGGCTAGGACAAAAATTTATTGCCGAATGCAAAGCACACATATTGGGGATCCAGACTCCTTAGTCCTAGAGGTAGGCAGTTGTATTATACAGTTGAAGCAAACAAGCTTGACGTCGTATCTGCCGGTAAACCCACCTATTGGCCCACAGACTTTAATAAGTTGCCAGATCTTATTGATTTTGCTATATTAAAAAACATCAAACGCGATCATCCTATGACCTATCTTCTGATCATTCACCTACAATTGTTATTTTACACGACAGTTTTGTCACTGCACCTAAAACCCTTAGTTTCTACCCGAACAGAAACACGAATTGGTTAAAACATACAATGTATGTGAGCTCTCACTTACCTTTGAACATCCCACTGAGAAATCCAGCTGATATTCAAGCAGCTGTAGACCATTTTACAGACGTCGTGACTGCCGCAGCCACAGCTGCAACGCCAACAAAGCCATCAACTAAAATAATAACGTACCAGGCAACAGCAGATATTCAGATGCTCGTCACTGAGAAAAGAAGACTAAGAAGACAATGGCAAAATAGTCGTTCTCCACACATAAAAATGCAAATGAACTTATGCCAAAAAAAACTTACGCAGTAAATTGAGACAGAAACACGAATTCGCTATTGACAACTTTTTATAAAACTTAGATCCAATGAAAAACGCGGCTTATAGTCTGTGGAAAGCTGTAAAGCACTTACAATGTCCTATTGCTTACGAATCCCCATTAAGACTTGAAGACCGTACTTGGGCTAAAAACTCAAGTGAAAAGGCAAATGCGTTCGCGAAGCACTTAGAGAAGGTTTTCGCACCACATGATATAAGTAATTTCACTATTCCAATTATTAGCGACATCGTGAATGATCCTATGAAATTTCGGTTGTCTTCTTTAAAATCGACAATTAAAAATACGGATATGAAGAAATCACCTGGACCTGATCGTATAACAGGATCAATGATAAAAAACTTACCAAATTCAGATGTAAGAATTTTACTTTACATATTTAATGCCATGTTGCGCGTCGGCTTCTTCCCATGCTCTTCGAAGAAGTCTGAAATTGTTATGATCCCGAAACCTTGAAAGGACTCAAGCCAGATTACATCCTACAGGCCAATTAGCCTACTGTCAGTTTTGTCAAAGATATTTGAAAAATTATTCGTCTTGAGTGTAACTCCTTTTCTAAATGAACAAAACGTTATCCCAGATCATCAGTTTAGTTTTCGAGCAAGGCATAGTACGATTGAACAAGTCCATAGAATCGTTACCATTATTAGATCGGCTTTTCAAAGAAAGCTATACTGTTCAGCTTTATTTATAGACATTTCCCAAGCATTTGATAAAGTCTGCTATAATGGGCTACTTACTAAAATAGTTCGGGTTCTACCTGAAAACACCCACAAGCTTATAAAAAGCTATTTGTCCGATAGAACTTTTAAAGTAAGGTCAAAGGACCAGCTTTCAAGATGTGGGAAAATTAGTGCAGGAGTACCTCAAGGCGAATAAGCCATAAAACTCTTCTATCATATATCATTTATTTATTTAGCTACATTATCAGCCAATTTTGCATTTTTATTGTGAGCTTACTTATTCAATAAACAGAGTGCGATCAGAAAACAAAATACGTCACGGTAAGTAACATGTACTCGCCAAATGTTTTTATTAAAAAACTTATAATAACAAACTTGAAGACGCAAGAAACGAATAGCCGTTTTGTCTCTTGAAAACTGTCGCTGTTGATGTTCGGTTCGCCTGCTCAAACAAAGTGGTCTAAGCAGTTGTTCGTTTGTGTGATGGCTGTTCTGCCATTACACAAACAAAATACACACAGGCAATATAAAAATATGATGTGTGCATGTGCTGAGAAGAAGGAAACAACCTCGATGGGACAATACAAATTATCAAACTGAACAGGAACATCTACACAGAAGACCACGAACTCATTTTTCCCGTTAATCTGCCAGCGCTCGCTCTATATGTGAACAAATTTGTGCCTAGTCAAGACGTAGTGTAACCCCTGTTGTTAAGTTCAACTTAAAAAACAAACATTTTGAGAGAACAACATTTTTATTCTAGCAACGCTGGCTGGGATGTTGTAAATTTCCTGTTGACCTATTTAATTTACTGGTCGCGCAAAATATTAACGATCTGACAACAGCTTCATACACTGCTAATTGAAAAATCGATGCTCTGCTCATGTGCAGTTGCTTTAATACTCCCAGAAAAATATGAAGCTTCTTTTTTAAAACACAATTTATTGTGGTTTTTTCTTCACAAGTGTCACAAAACATTTAATGACGGAGGAAGAAACAACTTTAAGGTCATTTAACGTAATAAAATTATTTTTAATCTGAGATTTTTATTGCGATTTTTCGACACTGTTCTCTTGTTGACAATAATTACTGCACAACATACACATGCATAAACAATGTTTATTACATTGTTGATAAAGGGAGTAGAAAGAGAAAGGCAAAGCACTGGTTGTGAATATGAATGAAGTTTGTAACAAATTGCTTTTTTACAAATAAATAAAATGCAGTGGAAAATTGAAGTTCAACAATTTTGTCGTTAACAAAGGTATGGTAAACTACGAATAAGATATGAATTTTTTCATCTTTTAACAAATATTTCTTAAACACGAATACCCGTGGACTTTTGTTTACGTACATTTTCATCAGATCATTTCTCTAACATGCCACTATGAAGACGTGTTGGTTTCCTATGGATTCAAAAAACTATGCAAATTGCCAAAATGCGTCCTCTGAAATTGTTACGGACAATTTATAACTTCATCTTTTTCAAATACAAAAACAATAGCACTATAGTTAGCCCAGTCAGATAAAGAAAGGACAATCGAGGAAACGAATTCCGCGAGTTTTGAAAATTATCACAGTTGGTACTTGGTGCATACGAGTATATTTATTTAAGGAAGAAAGCAAGCTTAGTTGTCGCTTTGTAAAAGCTCTAGACCAATTTTAGGAATGGTCTGCTGGATAGCACAATGTGCTTAAAGATCTTGTTAATGGCGGTTTACCTGTACATTATGTAACTTTGCTTTAAATGTTTTAAATTTGTTTTCATTGCCAGATAATATAAAAGTCAAATTGAATTCTACTCTAGAAGAATCTGCTTCTTTAATAGATTTTTTTAATTGCCTAACTTAAAGAGATCATAGGGGATGTTAATACAATCGCAAGGAGCTTGTAATCGATGGCCCAGTACTCTTCTCTATGAATAAATTCGAGTTGGTGTTACAATTGCAATAGCAAGGAGGCAATTTTTAATATATTTTTCCCACAACAGCAGGTCACACAATGAAAAATATTTCTCAAACTTAGTACGAGGGTTCAAAAAGGAAAATTAAATGAAAAGGAACTTGAACTTACATGGAAAGATCACGACACACACTGGACTCGGTCAACGAAGCGCTCTTACCTTGACACTCCTAACCTTTTTATATTAATTAAGTTTAAAATTTAATTTCTTACTTATCCAACACCTTCAATTGCAAACGCGTGTGTAAAAATTCGTTTTGTTGAGAAAAAAATCGTTCGTTTTTTCACCACTACTTTTTGGAGTGTGTGTTACAATAACATTCTGGTCATGGTTTCGTGGTCACATAAAATCCTTGTAAAACACACCGGAAACCGTATTTATACTTCTTATCAGATTTCAACGATTTACGTTCCAATAAAAATAAATAAAACAATATCAAGAGGTTAAATGCCTGCCGAACTAGCAGGAAAGTCTTCCTTTTCCACTACAAACAAGTGTGTTTTTGTGTGGATTGAATTTTTTATTAGTGTGTGTGTATTTATATAAATAATTTTTTTACAACTGGGTGTGGTAAACGTACACAACTTTTAATTGTCATTAATCACTGTTAATAATACAACTTAGTAACAAGCGTACGAACAATTTTGAAGATAAGATAAAAGAAAATAAATTGTTTTTATGAAAACAATAGAATACAAGAAATCATTACTACAGTAGTTGTTCGATTTAACGAAACCATAAATTGTCAAGCTTGTACTTGGATCTTTTAATTTGTTATAATTTTTACAAATTTAACCGATATGTTCCATATAATTGCGAATTTTATGTAAATTCTCATTTTTTGTGAATTTTAGATAATAATGAAATAATGGATTTTTTGTGAAGTTTCAAATTTCTGTGATTTTTTATGGTGAAAATAAATGTTATTTTTTGCATTTTTAAGGAAATTTTGGACTTATTGGAAAGTGTTTTAATTTTTTGGTCGGTTGTTTTTTTATATTTCGATTTAATGTTGTTTTTGGCAATATTTAATAAATAAATTAGGAAATATTTATAAAATAAATTTTAGATTTTTAGTGAATTTAAACGGTTTTTCGAAGAATTTTTCTGTGGTTTTCATGAATAACCGCGTAAGTCTAAAATAAAAGTTTTCAAAACTGTTTACTGCAAATACTTTTGGAGATGTTGACATGAATACACAAATAATTGTAAGATCCTATAAACAGAGAATTAAGCAAAAATAAATCAGTAATGTCCATTTGGTCTATATTATTCGAAACATTTTTAGTCCGACTAAATTAAAGCAATTGGACATATGCCAGTATTCAACAAAAACCACAGATATATTTTTATATTATTTCCTATTTTGACAGAATTTTGATTAAAATTGTTCATCATTTTATGATTTTTAGGGACATTTTTGGAGATTTCCAGTTTGTTTTCCTGATTTTTTGGTTTAATTTGTTTTTTGTAAAAAGTTTGTTTTAACATTTATTTTTTATTAAATTTTTCGCGAGTTTTTGTATTTTTGGTGAATTCCAAATTTTTGTGGAATTTATATGTGATTTGTTGTCAGTTTATGTTTGGTTTTTGGCAACATTTTTTGTTTTGATTGATTTTTTGGCGATTTTAGAATTCGTTCCCTGGGTGTTTTTTAATTTTTTATGATTTTTATGTAAAATATTGATTTTGCAGTGAAATTTCTACTTTTTTGAGAAATTTTTAATTTTTGTACGATTTGCGTTTTTTGGTAATTTTTAATTTTTTCGAATTTTTGGTAAAAAAAATATCGAACCTTGGTAAAATTTCCGCTTCAAAATTGAAATTTTTTCAAAGTTTAGTAAAATAATATTTTAGAGTTTTTTTTTTAATTCAGAAATATGATTCTCTTAGATGTTTTTAGCTGGTTTAATTTTGACCAATTTTCTGGTATTTTGGTGAATTTTTGAATTTAGGTAAATTCACGAATTTTATTGAAATTCCTGTTTTTTATTAATTCGTCTGTTTAATTTTTGTTTTATACGAGTATGTATGAACTTGTACATGTTTTTGTACTTATACCTGTATAAAGGTTATTTGATTTTTATATTTTTGGTGATTTTTAAATTTTGTAATGAATTTAAAATCTTTTGGTGATCTTTGAAATTTTGTGTGAATTTCCGATTTTGTTATTTTTTGGTGATATAGAATTTTGGTCATATATATGCAGATTCCATTCAGATTTTAGTGAAATTTCGATATTTGGTTAATTTTTTTGTGGTATTTGTTTTTTAAAAAATTTGGATTTTTTGGTAATTAGAATATTTTTGTTGCAATTTTTCGATTATCAAATTTTTAGTGAATTTAAAATTTTAATGAAATTTTCGATTTTTCGTAATTTTACACCGAAATTTCGGTTTTTGTTGGAAATTGGATTCTTCGTAAATTTTGGTAAAATTTTGCTTTTTTTAGTGAATTTTCAATTTGGTGGAACATTTATGTGCGTATTCAATTTTTGAGCACCATGTGGGTCAAATAGATGATGTTTGCAATAGACACTAATCTGTGGATCACAGAGAATGCTGATGACGTGTGCTGGTGTTCAAAACTTCACTTTTTCAGTATTCTGTTCAAAATTATCGTAATAATTAAATAAAATAATTGAAATAATAATAACATACTTAAGCCTGAATAAATTATTCGGATTGATTATTATTTTCAAATTTAAGAAATGTATCTTTCAAACTAAGCAAATTTTAATCAATGAACTTACGAGTATCGGTGTTTTATTTTACGCATAAAGAAAACACCCTTTTTCCTATTTTTATTAAACATGATGTTGCCAAACTTCCCAGGGAATGCATGTGTGAAATATAGTGAAAGAAAGAGTTCATATTTTATTACAATTTCTTGCTAAGTTTGACTGTGTTTTTACATTGGCATGAGGCACGGAACTAGCTTGAGCTTATGGGGAGAGTTCTAATAAAAACAAACAAAATTTTAAAAATGTGTTTGGGGGGCCGGAATATCCTATTTTTCCTCCCCAATGCATCCGCATCTGATTGCCCTACATACAATTTACATTGTATATTTACAGGTTATCAGCGAACAGAACTGGCTATTTGGAAGCTAAATTGTGGACAACCATAATAACAACAAGCTTTCAACATCAATAACGCCACAAAATAATCCTCAAGTCAACATTTATCTTCGCGGAAATTCTCATAATACAAACCGCAAAGAATAAAAGACTCCAAAAACAAATGAACTAGCACGTATTACAACTTCAACTCATAGCGAAACTACTAACGCTCATTCATATTGATACGGCGGAATCAAGCCCAGTAAAAGTATCACCGGTACCAGCCGAAAACGGCAAATAATAATTTCTCGGTCGGAACGTGAAATTACTAACTGTACAAAAGCAACAAAGACAACAACAATGAAGTATCAGTAATGGCATGTGTCAATATACGTGAGAAGAATTCCAAGAGAGAAATTTGTAAAGTTAACAAATTTAGGATCAAATTAAAAAATATTTTTGTGAAAGAAAACTAAAATTTTTAATAAACTTTATTCTAGGGTTTTGACCTTTATTATTATGTTTGTCTAATTTTCCCGAGCTCCAGGTCTTCAATAAAATTTCCTTTATTATAAATTATAATAAATATTAATTTTATTTTATCCAATATTTCGCTACGCCTTTGTGTAGCATCATCAGGAAATAAAATAAAATTATATTTTACAAACTTCAAAACAAAAATCAAATTGTGAAAATTATTGAACAATTTTTCCCATATACAATGAAAAATATTTCAAATTTTCAAAAACACAAATACATACAAATCATAAAAACTAAAAAACTACAAACTAAAAAATGTTTTACATTAATGTGTAGATGTATATTTTTTATAATTTAAAATAAAGGAAATTTTATTGAAATAATATTTCGATTGCTGTTTAATACACCAGTTTGGAAATAAGTTTTCAATATTTCTCATTTTTATTTGAAAAGATTTTACTATCTAATTCTATTCCAGCTCCTTTTATTTTAAAAATGCAATTTATTTGTTGGAGGCAGCTTTTTGGAAACCTTTGTCCAACTTTTTAGACAAACTTAAACGCCGTATGTCTGAAATTCTTCAAACCAAATGAGAAAGCTTAACCCCTGGGAGAGCTTCGGTGCGTATGAAAGAGGACAATAATTTTGACCAAAAACTCGTATTTGGCGGCGATGTCCACCTACTAGAACCACCGAAATGGCAATGCATGCGAAAAAACGTACAGTTTGGTGTGAATTTTCCGAAGACATTCGTCCGAACTGCATAGATATCACCATCTACGGCGAACGCTGCAGTTCAATAATAATAATAATTTATTTTCGAATTGAACAATATGGTCATAAGCGAATTAGTACTAGTGTTCTGGGGGTGTTGCTATCTTTCCCGGATGTGACGTGAATTGGCCAGCAAGATCATGCGATTTGGCCCACTAGACCTTTTCTTCTCTGCCTGTCTTTGCCAATATGCTACAATCGGCTTTGACGTCAAAGTGAACATAGCCCAGGATACTGTTCGAATTCGAGTAAAGTCAGCATTGGTCTTCCTAAATTATGAGACAATCATGTGTTAACGTTTGTTGCCACGTGTTTGATTTGACTTTTTACAATTTAATAAATTTGTTTTAAGTAATACAGAACTACAGCAAATTTAGGAAAATAAACCAACTTTGTAGTCAAAAATATTGTTTGTCCTCATGGTCAAAATTCGATAGATAGAGATAGAGATTGTGTCCAAAATTTCAAAATGATTCTCTTCTGGCCTTGGTTACTAGGAGTAGAAAAAAGAAAACGCCTTAATTTTAGCTTCTTATCAGATTTTTACCAAATTAGTTACAATAAAAATTAATGAGAGGCTTTATTGGCCGGTATTACAAAGCAAAAGGACATTTTCCTTTAATAGAAAAAACATTTGTGGCAAGTAAATGTTGGTTTTGTTATAAATGAAAATAAGTATTTTTTAAATACACTGAGGCATGATTGGAATAGAAATACATTTATCATTAATCACCGTTACTAAAGGTCTCAACATTGGTCAAGATAAAATCTAACAAAAGTTAATGCAGACAGTTGTTATTGGCGTAGGGAATTACTTTTATTGATTGAGGTTTCTGCTGCAAAACATTTTTTTAATATGACTTGACTCTGTCGACTCACTAATTATAAACCGACCCAAATTACGTTAGAAGAAAATGTGTAAGAGACTGTGGGGAAAACAACGTCAATAAGGGGACGCTTCACGCAAATCGGGTCGTTGCGAACATCTATTTAACGAATTATGTGCAAGTAGCAGATGTTCGCTTTCAAGGTGCAGCTTGTTCAAAAGCAACAGCGACTTGATTTTATATATATGTATATAAGTGGCAATTTTAGCATATGTCTGCCCGGCTCATGAACTAACCCCTTGCTAAAGTGTTCCTTGCTACGCCATATCGATCACTTAAACATATCAACCCGCAATTATGGGCTAAACAACAGCACCACCGAAAGAGCCTCACCGCCACTCGTTTAGTTACTGGTCTCTTCTTCCAGTTTCAGACTCAGACCAGCATCGGTATATGGGTTCCCATATACCCCGGTTAGCAATACATTAAGGCGGCTGGATCGCCAAGAATACATAACCCCGGGGGATGGTAGCTAATGAATCCTGTGAAACAGTTTTTAATAGCAAATTTCTGTCAACGCTTTCTAGAGGATTTCTGGTTGCATATTGTAGAAATTACGAATGAAGTTTCTCTCGATGCGAAAATTGCGTTTTAAAACAAAGCGTGTTAAACCATACAGGAACTGAGATAACAAAACTTTAACGGCTCAGAGGTGGCAGCATACAGTTTGATTTATTAAAAAGTCGGTTGTTTTTTTATCATCAGAAAGACGTGTTAATATTTGTTGTGTGAATTATCGAGATCGTTTTCATTTTAGTAGTATTCCAATGTTATCAATTTTATTTACGTCATCGTCAATCTACAATCAGAGTTATTTTGATCAATACTCTTGATTTAGATTTCTTTTAAACAAAGATACTTTGACTTGAAACCAAACATTAAACAAAGTTCAACTTCCCTGGATCGGCGGATTAATGTCGTTTAAAGAAATGGGCGGTATAAAACAAAATGATCTTTATTCCGCCACGCTAACTACTACAAATAAAATGACATTTCGTAGAGCGAAGAATTTATTCTTTATTTCAATAAGTTAAAGTATTTTTCCTTAGTACAAATTGAAGTGTACATATGTGTGTATGTGTGATACAGGTGTTATTATTTCGTATGTTTGCCTTCCGTCTTTTGAACGTTCGTTAGGGCTTTATTAAATTAAATTCAAAAGGATAAACAAATTTATCAAAATATTTCTATGTTCACACATTTGTATATTTCCACTGTATGTGAAAACGTTTGGAGTCGTTCTTTTCTCCTTTTTATTTTAATTAAAATATTCCTAATGAGCAGCCATATACAAAGGTCTTTGGTTTATCTGCGAGCAAATACATTTGCATGTGTGTATTTCAGTGTTCCATGTTGATATAAAGGAAGCTGCTTTTTAATCTTGAGATACTATTGCAGTTACATACATAAGTCTTCTAATTAGTTGCATGTTTATTTAATTCACTTTTGTACTTATTTAATTAATTTCTACTGTTACCACTGGAGACTAGAAGACTCAGAGCTATAAATAGAACTTAAAACAAGTACGAAACAACAATTGGCCAAATCACAAAATCTTCTATAAGTTGTAAGTCGTAAATTGTTGTTGGTAATTTCGGTATAAACATTTGTTTCGAAACATATAAACCTTTACACGAAAAATGACACTGAAGATGGCACATAGCCGAAACCGGTTTGTCTTGACAAGGGATGACGGAAATTATCCCCCAACAAATAAATTGCTTTTTATATTAAAATGAGCCGGGATAGATTAGCTAAAAGAAAAAGATCACTAGACTTTTTTTTATTAAAGCTATTTCTTGTTTTTTGATTTCACGCGGCTATGTGCCGCAGTAAAAAAACATGAATTTGTTCAACTGCGGCTTAATTGTTTAATTTATGCAATTCTTGTACTTGTACTATTTTATCGTGTATTAAAATAAAATTATGATTTATATGTTTCCGAACATGAAATTTGAGTGTATTGTGGTGTTATTCTATTGCTAATGTCGAAACATTGTAGACGTCATAAGAAAAAGTAAAGAAAATAAAGGAAACCATAAATAATTTGTAGTTGTATAATTATACGTGAAAATTGAGAATGATCAACTTATTCAAACGAATTAATCAAGTAAATGGCATATTCCCAGTTATGGTATCAACACAACATTTCAAAACGTTATGAAATGAAGTTGTATTGTTCGCATCACATTTTTATTTCAAAGTTACCAACGACTAAAACACAACATTATCTTCTAATACTGTAATACAAGGCGTTTGTGAATGCAACAATTTAAATACACCTTCGTTTACTTTTCGTAAACACCCAGGAATTATTGTATCGCTACTCATTTCGGTGTTGCAAAACGTCATATAATAAACAAAAAAGAGCACGAAATTACACTTTTTTAATATACTCGTATGTAAATAGGTATTTTTTTTTAGGGGATCTACTCAATTAAGGCCGTAATTGAGCTGAATACAAGAATTAATAAATTGAGCAATTACTACTTAATTACACTATAAATTAAACCAGATTCACAATGCAACTCTGATGAAGTGTGTTTAGTTACCAGACAATTCCAACTGTCCAAAAGAAAAGGTGAAGTTCGAATTTTTTCGAAAAATATTTATTTATTCATCAATATCCGTTTTGTCCCCTTCAAAGTAATCCGCCTCATATACTGCACTTATGCCAGCGCTTCTTCCATTTCTCGAAGCACTTCTGCAAATGCGCTTTTCGGTATGGCCATCAGCTCGTTCTTCGATACTGACTATATCTCATCAATTGTGGCAAAACGCTTTCCTTTCATTGGTGACTTCAGTTTTGGGAATAGGAAAAAGTCGCAGAGAGCCAAATCTGGTGAATAAGGTGGTTGAGGCATGATGGTGTTGTTTTTGGCATCAGCCCGCGAAAATTCAAAATTCACCTTTTTTTTGAACAAACCATGTACATTAATACAAGAATACTAGACAACAACATTACAATGTTTTTATAAAAGGGACAACAATTCTTATTGATATCAATGTATGTATCTCTTTCATATAACACATGATTACATGCTTTCTCAAACATGTTTGTCGGGTCATGAAAACATTTTCAGCTCTCAAATTCTAAATGAGTAAGCTAAGTTCCATATGTGTGAACACCAACTTCTACAACAATTTAAAATATCGCCTGAATTAAGGCGATTATTTCTAGTTAGTTCTATCCCAACTCATTTTATTATCAAAATTTACTTTATTTGTTGAAAAAGGGGATAAGCTAGTCTCTATGCGTATTTCGCTGAATGCTTCAACCAACTCATCAGGAAACCTTCATTCTACTTTTTAGAAAGACTTAGACGTCTTGTGGTCAAAATACTTTAGACCAAATGAGAAATCCAAAGAACTTCAAAGCTAAACATTTAAGTTTTAACAAAAAGCATCAACATTACATTTAAATGATGTCCATTAAATAAATAAATTTTTTTATTATTGTTGTTATTATGAAATAGGCATTCATATAAAATTGATAGCTTGAAACTGAATACAACATTCGATAAAACGATATCTACAAAAATGTTAAATATGTAAGTAATTTTGATTTATGAAGATTTTTATTATAATATTCATATTTAAGACTTTAACCTAATTAACCTATTTAGCAAACTTTCTAAAAATAGGTCAAAACTGGCCAAGGAATTTTAGGTGTTCTCTGTTACATGGAAAATTACTAGTCTCTAGTTCATCGGGAAGATAGTTAAAAAACGACATCAAAATTTCTAACACGTTGTAAATCAGTCACGTGCTATGTCGGGAAATTAGTTTAAAACGCCGTATCTTCGTGTTAAAAGTTTCGAAAATTCAACTACTTCAAAAAAGGAATTGTTTTACACTGACTCACCGATTTGTTCGCGATTCAATATTGCTCATTTTCTATTTTCAACCCGACTGTAAAATTATAACTCAAACTCAATTTGCTCGTATCATTTTCATTCATAAAAATAAAATTTGTTTGCATGTGCGCACTGGGCCCCACATACAATTTACGACTGCAATGAGTGAAAACATGAAGTAATGTTTTCAAACATGAGCTAAGCGAATTATTTACTAACAGTTGATAGCGGTTCATCAACGAAAACGGTTCGTGCACTTGTGTAGCAAATATGAATATGACACAAATGTCACGTGTCAAAAGAAATAAAAATAAATTTGCAACGGAAATCGACGTCACAAGAAAAATATACAATCATTCTCATGTTGATTGTTGATAATAAAATTTCCGCGATGATGGTGATGATGATCATGACCGTGTAATAAATTTAGAATATCAATTACTATAACAAACATAAAGTAATAGAAATAATAGTGCGGATGATTTTATAAGTGACACAAAGTATTTGCCAACGGGGTTCAATAAAACGTGTATTTTATAACCGTTTTAATTAAATTTAAACTGTGATGTGTAACTTAAGTGAATATAAATCGAAATATGAGCCATGGAGGCAATTTCCTTAAGTCATGTCCAAGTTTTAACCTACAGTCGATATCGATATTAATAGTTTACATTTATAGTAATTTCTTGATAAAAATTAGCAAGAAAATTTTTTCTATAAAATTACAACATTTCGGTAAAAATAATTTTCTGGAGAAGAAAACGCAAAGTTAAGAAAAGCAAAATGTGATTTCTTCCGCAAAAGAACTGTCAAAATGTTTACGATATTTCATTTGCACAGTACTCGGAAACTTGCACAATAAATTAGGCTTATAAGCTAGCGCTTATTATGATAAAAAAAATAACTGGAAAATTGAGTAATTATATATGGATACCCAAGGTAGTCAAAATTTGTTCTTTTAATTTATTTATACATCTTTTCATTAGTTACACTCTTTACTCTTGAAAGAGCGTAGAGTAGTTTTGACATTCATATCATTCCACAATGGAGGCAGGATTCTTTTAGATTAAATTATTTTTTAATGTTGTTACGAATAGCCCGGTACAATTTAGCTAAAAACACTGATACCAAGCCCTAGCTCAGCTACCTGTAGAGAGCAGCTGCTACGCAATAAGATCTACGCTAGAAACAACATAAAACAGAGAATTTTTTTATACCGAAATGTACTTCCGATTTTCCACCCATAGCATGGTCCTTCATTCAGTAAGATGGCAATCACGAAGTGCATAAGATAGCTCAGTGAGACCAGAAGTTTAACAGAAGTCAATACCTTCACTGATAGCCAAATGACTATTAATGCAACTGAATTCAAAAGAATAAGAACAAGGACATTATTGGTTTGTATAAGAGCACTCAACGACTACTATATATGGCAGACAGCGCAGTATCTGGGTGCCAGGCCACCAGGAATTATTTGGTAATGAAGGCGTAAATACTGTGGTAATCAATGACAGGGAATTACTGAACATAAACTTGGACTATGCCAAACCTTTTGAATAGAAAAAAAATGGGTAAAGATAACCCATATTGCACTGTGGAACACCGAAACAGCGGGAAAAATTATTAAATTTGATGGGGTGACCCAAAAATTAAAAAGATTGCAAATATTTTAACAGGGCAGTTAAATTTACAAGCGCATACAGCGCTTGAACGGCTAGAGAATAGCGCTTGTAGGGCAAGTACCAAGTTACTATAATATTAATAGGAGTTCTTTGGTTCCGTAGTGAAGAGCGCACAATGATTCGATGTGGATTAAGTGTATGTCTACGTCAACTTTTTGTGCCGTAATTATTGAAAGCTGCACAGGAGTTGGAAAAGGGGGTTCCTGAAACAAGTCTCCTAAAGTTGCGCAATTGCACAACAGGCATTTTTAAGCTTTTGAATGTGTTCCCCTAATATATTTGTGCGAAAACAATAAAAAATATATTATTGATATACATATCTACACACTAGTACATACATATGTAACATAGATATGAATGCATATGTGATAGAAAACTTAC
Organism: Phania funesta; assembly: GCA_963932375.1. Lineage (NCBI taxonomy): Eukaryota > Metazoa > Arthropoda > Insecta > Diptera > Tachinidae > Phania > Phania funesta. The sequence continues at coordinate 83,501,635 of OZ010653.1, forward strand.
TTCCCTAGTGAAGACGGAAAGCCATTTTAAAGTCCTATTGGCGCAAAAAAATTAATATTTTTATGCAATAATGTAAAATCGTAATTTTTATGTTATGTTGCCGGGTTGGTTAGAAAAAGCACGAGATCGATCACGATTGACGGTATGCCTGCGGAGTGATGTGTAAAATGATCTGGAGGAAGGATATACCGCATTATCTGGAGTCAATCTTTGGGAAGTGAATTAGTTAGGGAGGGCTATTTCCTGGGTGGGGCTTGGAAATGTGCTTGCTTTGTTGTTGTTCTCCTGAAGCCGCAGGATATGGTAAGCAATGCATCTGATCTCGTCGGCAGGGTATTGTAGGTGTGGGTAAGGCAGTGCTAAACTCTGGACGATAAGGAGTGCATTTTTCAACTCATTCATGTTGCAATTCTTATAGATGAAAATGATTTAATTAATAAATCCAAACAATAACATTTTTAACTCAACTAACGTAATGTTTGAAAGGGTTTCAAATAAATGTTATATATTTGGCACAACAATTTATTGGTGTAGAGAACATAGTATGGTTGTCGTGACCAAGTTTTTTCATTGCGTGTACTCATTGTGGGACATAAAATATCGGATGATTTTTTTTTGCTTTTTCATTTATCAGTGTAAAAACAAGCATCGTGACATGAGGCAATACCAAAACCGCTCAGTAAAGTTTCCATTTCACCGTGCTGTGTGAGAAATGTATTTCTATCCGGCGGGATCATTGAAGCGTACTTCATAAAGAACTGTGAAAATCGCAACGTTATAGTCAATGGGACTTGGTTGACATGTGGTTTCAACAAGTCGGTGTCAGATGCTATGCGGCACACGATACCGTGAATATATTTACAGGCAAGTTTGGTGAACAATTAATTTCGCGTTTTGGAGCAGTCCATTGGCCGCCAAGATCATACGATTTGACCCCACTAGGCTCTTTTTTTGCAAAGACACGTGAAGTCTCTCATCTACAGGGTGAAGCCAGTCACAATTCCAGCCCTCAAAGACAAGATTACAGCCGACAATGGTGAGATACCGGCCCAAATGCTGGGAAAAGTGTGCCAATATTAGAGCTCACGGATGAACCACCTACGGCATCAGACATTCATTTATCGGCCCAAATAAATATTTCATTTTTTACTAAAGTTTCTGTGTTTTTTTAATTTTCAAAATCAAATGCTTAAAATATCACCCGATATAAAAATTGTACGTCCAAAGCCAACGTGCGTTCAAAGAGTCGCAAATCGGAGCTCTTCTGATATGGTTCCTCACAAACAGTCATGTGAGGTAACTTTATAATAATGCGTAAAAGTGATTTTCAAATTAAACAAGTAAAAAGCAATTCAATATGGTATCATGTCTGTTTTATTTCATTTTAAAGACTTTTCCGTTTTATAGAAAAAACACTATTTGTAATTACGTTCTTGACTTATTTACTTTAGTGATTTCTTGGAAGAAATACATGTTAAGTGATACATACATACACATTTACATAGGTATGGATATGTATCCTTTTGGAACAATTTGATATAAAATCCTTTTGGTTAATTTAATATAAAATTGCAATATCAAAATATAAAGACTTTTGAGATTAACAAATAACTACACGAGTCAAATTTGATATCATACAACAACAATTCGTGGACTTCTGAAGCTAATTTACAAAAATAACAACAACATATCAAAAGTATTAACAGCAAAAAGCAAAACAGCAAAAAGCTTAACAACAGATTCGAATACAAAATGAATTTAATAAATTGTATAACTTTGTTAATTCTAGCAGCATTTACTATTGCCACAGGTGAGTTCAAACAAAAAATTAAAAGGTGACATACAGAAGGTTATTTACCCAACAAAAACTTGCCAATGACTCGGCGTTACTAACATTACTAACATACTTTCTTATGACTACTACAAACCATATGCAGGCATTACTTGAAAGTAATACTCATGTATTATTGTTGTATTACCGACTTGAAGTAAAATTTCTATTTTTTTTAACGTTTGATTTAATTTCGGTTCGCATAATTTATATTTTTCAATGATTTAAATTTTTTTTGTAATGATAAATATTTTTTTGCAGAATTTTGGATGTTTTCCGCAAAGTTTCGTAGTTTTTGTGAATTCTTGGTTAAAAAGCTATCTTTACGTTTACTATTGATTTCAATATACTATGTATATGTATCTCTCAAAAATATGACAGCAAAAATTTATATTGAAAATAGAATAGGTGCAATTTTAAACTGAGATTAGATGGAAAAAAATGTATGTATATTAGACACACTATAGACACTTCAGATATTGAAGTCAGATAGTGTAAAGATAGCTTAAGTAATTAAGAAGCCAATCTGTAAGTAATGAAACCCCCATATTTTAACTAGTTATTAGGTAGGAGAGTTTTGCCGAGTAGTTCGTTTAGTAGTGCTTAAGTTTGGACTTCTGTAGTTCTTCTAAAATAAACGTAACAATTATCGGCATATTGCACTGTGGAGCAAAGATACCAAATATTCCGATGGGATCCTCAAACTTTAAAGCACACTTGATTCGAAAGGGAAGAGCAGATAGTTGTGTCTGCAGTACATGCATTGAAACGCTGGAAGATTTTATGTGACACTGCCAGCTTTCGCACAATATTTCAGGTTGTCACGTTACCAGGAATATCTCACCTAAGAGGCAGTGACTGCAGATATCGAAGGAATTTTTCTCGGGCTACCGACTTCTTATAACATGAAAAGTTCTTTCTGCTTGGTTCGTAGTGGATAGCTCACAACAATACAAACCATTGGTTTGAGCATATGTCTACAGGTATGAGACTAATAATTTTATCCTCTTCTCATCCCAATGTAACCTACTTTAAGTCTCATGTAAAGTTTTAATGAGTTTTACCTAGATTTCACATCGGGCACGTTGTTTCAAATAGAATCATTTTTGCTTCCCTGAAAACTTTGACATTAAGATTTACGAGATTATTTAAGATAACCATAAACTTGTGATATAGATTTTCAAAACCAATTTTCGCCTTTGCTTTTCAAGTTTAGTTTCGAGAGAAACCGGTTTCGACTATCTATCATGTAATTTTTCGTTCTGCAGAACGAAACCGGTTTGTCTCCATACCAAGCCTGACAAGAGATGACTGAAATTCTTTCCAAAAATCTTTACCAAATCACCCTGTCCGAATATCAAATCAAGAATATTATTATTTTCTATTACATAATAGCGGTTCGTTTTCAATATGAAAAACGTCGGGATACAGAAATTGATAATAAAGAAAAAGGGATTACAAACGGAATAATAGATTTGAATATTGTCAGCTTCAACATTTTATTTACAAAATTAACCAAATCAATTTAACATTTCACTCCTCTTCTAGCGCCACCCATCGATGTTGTTTTCATCATACAAAATCAAGATACTAAGTATCAAAGTGAACTAAGCCGAAAACTAAAAGAGAACATAATTCAACAATCAGCGGAATTGCCAGCAAACTATAGAATTCAAGTACATCTACTGCATGAAATATTCAATTACCCAGGTGGCTGGACAATACACAATTTAATACCACAACTAATGTTGCATCAAATGAATGCAAATACACACTCAAATCAAGAAAAGGAGAAGGAAATATTCACTGACAACACGAGATGGATTGTGTTTTGCGAGGACAGAACGAGAGTGAGATTGAAATTATTAATGGGAAGATTGAATTATGAAAATCATACGCAGGTGAAATATTTTATAATTCTATTTATTTTAGTTTTAATTTCCTTTTTGATTTACCAACTGTTTACAATGTATAAAGGGTGAGTTAAATTGGGCTTCCATTTTAAATTATTAAGAAAAACAACTTTGTTACAAAAGAGTTAATGTTAAAATGTGCCTGATCGCTAAACAAAATTTTCTTCGAAAAACTGTCTTCTTGTTTATGCATCTATTCAACAAACGTAATGCGCTCTTGGTGGTCTCTGGGCTTCAACTCTTGAGCAAGATTTGGGTCTTGTATGTAAATGTCCCAGATGCTGGGATCGATATGCCTGGTTCGTCGGCCACACTTTCATGAACTCTATCATCATTTCCTATGAACTAGATCAAGCAATCTACGGGCTTTTCAAGTGATGTAGTGACCCAGTGTATTCGAAATTATGGACCAAATGTTTGGAAAATATTATAAAAATTTCCGATATTGGAAAAAATCTTCAGTTCTATAAACGTTTTGTAGGAGTTTGCAGCTTTTGTTTCTACTTATGGAACTCAGCTATTATTCAGTCCGACTTTTCCACAACTCTTTTTTCTACTCGAATTCGTCTGAGCCCTTTTTCAAGTCAGATTTCAGATTCAACCAGCATCTGCCTTATTTCGGATTTTGTTTTTAAAAATCACTGAATCTTTAGGCTATTTTTAATAAAGTATTTCTCTCCCAACTCATTTTAATATAAAAATACAATTTATTAAAATTGTAGCTGATCTTGACCAATTTTAATAAATTAAATACAATTTACTGTTAAAAAGGCTGATAAGTTAACTCCTATTTCGGTTTATGTTTAAACCAGCTCATCAGGAAACATTTATCCAACATTTTATAAAAACTTAGACGCCTTATGGTCGAAATATTTTAGACTAAATGGGAAATTCAGAGAACTTCAAGGCAAAAAGATTCGAAATTATTTTATTTTTCTTACTTACGTTACTATCTTTGGTTTGATGTTTGCCAGCTCTAAATGTAGCTGTAAGCGGTTAAGTTTTTCGTTATATCATTTAAAAGGTCCCTTCTACTATAAGTCTTCAGTTATTTATGTTATTTTTATAAGCGACATGGAATATTAAGAGGAAAAGCATGATTCAGAAATTAACTTGAAACCATTTAAAAATTTTTTAACAAACAGATATTTTCACAATTCATTTTATTTCTTCCTCCAGCCTTTGTACTTGGGACACCCATTGTATGATCGTGAACCCACCATCATTCATCATTTTGCATTTTTTGAAAACCCAAAATGGTTTCCCTACCCATTGCTTCGTGCTGGCGTCGTCTTTAGTATGCCACTGTTCAAACGGTAAGTGGAATAAAAAAAGTTACTTTTACTCAAAAATTTGTCTTGGATTTTGGAATGTTGTCTGATAGTAGCCGGACTTCCTTTCTCAGTCAGTCTGCATCCTCATTAGAATGAAGATAAGTGCTGCTCATGGTATTCACAATTGTGTTGAATCTATCAGGGGTGCTAAGTCTAATGTCAGATTATGCCGGTTACTTGCAAACTACCATTACCGTCGTAGACACTGCCAGGCATAGCCTACAAAGAACATCCTCTTTGACTTTCATATCGGTCAGATCGTGTTAGAGGCCACTGAAGCTGTTTCCTATAACCAACGCCATTGCCCTGCGGAGGGTAATTTGACTGTACCTACATATGTCTTTCGGCAATGGTTGCTTGACTCTCCTTCGAGATTTCCAAAGCTGTATCCCGTCACCTTTAAAGTTCATGGAGATCAACCCCTGAGCGACCTTATATATTTTCCACTATATATTTTCCATTCAAGATTCTGAATTTAGGTCCACAGAAATTCACCTCAGATCCCAGCTTATATGCTTCTTCGATTCTATACTAAAAAATTGCAATTCGGTATTTGGACCGGGCAGAAGTTTCCAGAGTTGTGCTTACTTATAGTTAAGAAATAAAACAGCAAATATTGCTAAATACATCGAAAAATATATATATTGTAATACTCTGTTATTTGAAAGGATGCCTCAATAAGAGTGTACTGTTTTTTCCTCTCAGAACGAAAAATTCCACTGAAAATGGGGCATAACCGAAACCGGTGTGTGCCCGAACCAATCGTAACAAGAGATGGCAGAAATTCGTTCCAAATATCTGCGTAAAATCACCCTGTCAGAAACTCAAATCAAGGATCAGGGCACTATTTCACTTAAAAAAAAAAGAGCAAGCATGTTCCCCACATGTACGCAATAAAATATACGGCAAAAGACTCGCTGACAATCCATTGCCCTTTTCATGAAATTTCAAAAGACAATTTTTTAAATCTTTGCTTGTATCTCACCGAGGACACGTTGGTTCTCGGCCTTGAGCTCAAAAGTTGGTTTTGTTTAATTCGCATAGAGCCAAGATTTCACAAGACTCGAAAAGGAATCTAACAGTGTTAATTCACATGATCTTGGTATCCAACTGACTTCAGAATTTCGGGAGATGATTTTCAAAAATAAGTTGGTGCCGTCTTTCTAAAATCACATATTCAGATTCCGCCAAGTTAAGGCCACGAGAATTCCGTTATCATGTTTCTGTAACAAAAGTCGTTCACAGTCACTATCGAATTGATATTTTCTGGTTTTAGGAGACAATCTTGTTTACAGCAACATTAACTAACCGGTAGGCTAACGCAGAGGAGATTTACTATCCATAATCGACACAGAGTCTACAGAATTTTTGACCACTCTTCGAATTGTTGACACATTAGGTGGACTTTCGAAAACTCGAAACTCCGCAAAGTATGCGAGGATCTCAGCATAACGGGTTTCACATTGACAACGGGATCTTTTTATGTAGTGTTCCATTTTAATAATGCAAACATTCATAGGTGACAGCTGAAAAATACAGAGTTGTCACTTGCGCAAAAAAAATTCCACTAAAATTTGGACAGCACATTCTTATTGAGACACCCTATACTTGTATTGACGATTTTGTGTAGGCCAACATAATCGATGTCTAAGTGTTTAGGTGTCAACATGTGTTATAAATTTGTACTTTAACACTTTATTATTTTTCTTTATACAACAACAAACACTACGAAACGTCAATGTCTACAAAATTAAAACAGTGTTGCCGATATATACGCCAACCGACAAAACAAACATTTCAAACAACAATTTAGCATTGATGCCGGGCATGAGTTGGCTCGTTTTATTTATGATAACATCCAGATTTCATTGATGACTTTAACAACATCAGAGCAACATCATACCAGTACGAATTCACTTCCAACTTCCTACCAAGAAAGAAATACAGTTTTCAACAAAGACAACACTTCCACCACAATTAAATTAAAACCTGCAACTTTAAGTCATCGCGATACCTTTAATACTGATGGTGCTCCCAATTTTTTCGATTTGTCCCACTCTGATATCTGCACTATGTCGACTAATGAAACCAAAGACGAATATAGAAATGAATTCTCTAAGCGCAGTGTTAATGCAAGCAGCAACATTGTGATGAAGTCATCTTTTATAAAAAAGAAGAAAATAATTTTAAAGAACGCTTCATATATTTGTTCTGGGGCCACAAGGGAGAGCAGACGCATAAATGAAGATGAATCCTGTGCCATGTATGCCGAACAAAACATAAGTGCAGCATCATCAATGACATGTGTAAGTATTTGTTAAGGAAATGCAAAAATTTTAAGGTTTGGACAAAAACGACTATTAAATCGACTACTTTTTTACAATAATAGACATTCTTATGAGACTTTGACGGCGTGTGTCAATTCAGTTACTAATGCCAAATCACGATGACTAGTTACAAAGCGTCTATGCATATTTGTGGATGAATGGCAATGTAGCAAGCAAAATTTCCGGATTTGTGATAACACTAACCCGCCCGAGCTTCACCAGGTGACAATGCATTCGAACAAAGTCACTGTATAATGATGTCCACTCTGCCTAAACGATTGGTGGCAATCCATGACAGATGTGACGGGAATTGCAACAAATTATGTTCGATTTTATCCTGCTGGATTTTTGATTTTGGGGCTTTCACAAGCCGAAAGTCTTTAAGCCATTGAACGTTATTCTCAAAAGTTAACATAACCCAGTACAATGCTCAAATTCAGCCGGATATCTGCGGCAGTCAGTGCAAATTAAACCTTTTGGTCCATGCCACCATGCGAAGCCTTTCAAAAGCTAAAGTCTTCTGTTCGTTTAAACTTAATTTAAATTTAAATAAAATAAAGTGTGTGAGATATCATTGAAATTTTTTATTCGTTTGAAAATCCCCTCGATGCCAGTATGTATGCAATATAACATCGTACAAAAGTCCGCCGCATCATCGTTAGGTAGCGCTCATCCGAAATGTCCCATTTTCCATGACTCTGGCACATAAATCAGGCTGAATTCGACCAATGGCATGGGTTATATTATCCTTGAGGGCCGCTGTCGTTTGTGGCCTGCGACTTAAGGAAATCCCACAAGGTCTAACGGGGTCAGCTTCACATGAAACAACCATGCCCTCAAGTCGCTTATATCAAACGTGACATGAGCTTGTGTGCCACGTAGAGACGCGTCGTCCTATTTAAATCACATATCGCTGGCGTCCATATCATGTTCAGGCTAAAAAAAAGTTGGATATCGTCGGTCCAGTTAAATGAAATATGAACCGATGACGCCGCCAGCCCAAATAGTGACTTTTTCGGGATGCATGGGACGCTGATGTGGATAGCTATTGTCCTAAAGTGGACAATTTTGTTTGTTGAAATACCCATTCTTCCAGTAATGGGCCTCATCGCTTAAGATGATTTTTTATGGGTCAGTTTCAACACTCATTTTGAAAAAATTTTGATTTGCATGCGTTGTTTAACGCTATATCCGCCCATGGTTGATTGGCATAACAGACTCGATAAATGATAGCCAATTCGACAGATATATCTTCAACAATATAGCCTCTATCAACTATCAAAGTTCGGAAGCCTCTATTAGAAGCCTCGTTAATTTCGATTTTAAGTGCAGATCCCTGTTAACAAATATTTAAAAGCTAAATTATTTAAAAGTATATATGTATATATACATATTTACTCAAACAACGTGATAACTCAAGAAATGCCATTTTGAGATACACGCGGTTGAAGTTTTCTACAAAAAATAACGCCATTTTCTCTTCTAACGTGCAAAATAGGAAAAATTAAATTTGCACACAATAGAAAGCATCATTAACTGCAAAAATACATTTTTGAGTTATGAAGTTGTTTCTATCTGAACATAAATCTGTGCGCTATACTCAAGACCAGTGAAATTTTTTGATTACTGCTGATTCCAATTATCGTACAAAATTTGTTACAAAAGTTTAATCGCACTTTTTGTATTGTATAAGGCCTAAACGGACATACATTTTTTGAGTTGAAAAAAAACGCGTGGAAAAATTAGGTTTTTCGTATTCTTGTACTATTTTGTGAATTTGAAGTTAAAATTGCTGCTCGCACAATCCACTTCGAATTCCGTTAAAAGTTTATTAGTTTTTATAATTAGCTTTTGCAAAACATTAGTGAACATGTCCTCCATGTGCGTAAGGTACCCTACACACTCACAAAAAAGATATAACTTTTGTACGTGAAGTGAAGTAAATAGATTCAAAAGCAGAACTTCGCGAATACGTAAAGATGTGTTTCTATAAAAATATTGATTAAACATTTATTAAATGTGGATTATCTTTATTCGGCCTCTGTTTCAATATACTTAAACTTTTTAAAATCGGCCTTGAGCTTGATTTTAAAAAGTTTAAGTATATTTATTAAATATTTAATTAAAATATGACACTGAAGATGGCACATTGCCGAAACCGGGTTGTTTCCAAAACAAACTTGACAAGGGATGACAGAAATTCCTTCCAAATATCAATAATATTTCCTGTAACATGGACTCGTCATTTTGAGCTTTTAAGTGCCTTTTTAAATAAATATGTATTTTATCTTTTGCAGACTCCTGTTAAACAAGACGAAATTTATTTCGCTGTTAAAACATGTTCTAAATATCACAACGAGCGTTTGCCAATAATACAAAGCACCTGGGCACCATACGCCAAACATATCAAATATTTCAGTGACACTGAAGGTAAGAGATGAATTTTGGCTCCTACATTTGACGATATACATATATGATTTGAAGAGAGTAAAAAATAAAATAAAATAAATTTATACCTCATAGACATAAATTAGTAATGATGGTTATTTATTAAAAAAATTATTTGTACAAAAAAAGTGCAATAAACTCTTGACCTGGTAGGTTTCGCCAACATGTTATATATTTTTATTCGGAGAATATGGGTTAGCCAATCCTCAAGAGTTTTTTTAATAGTATTAACACCCATGGTGCTAAAATAACAAAAAAGGCAATGTTGCCAAAACTCCTAACTGTTAAAAAAACGGTTCATTAATGCGCTAACTTGGTGAATTAAATATTTTATTGCGCTTTGAACATTTTATACTCGTATATGATATAAAAACCAGCTTAATCCAAACCATTTCTTCATTTTCCATATCCGAGGGGCTCTGAGAACTAGAGTAAATTTCAACGCTTCCTTTTAAACGCAAATATTTTTCGGAACATTATTATCGGAAAAGCATTTCTCATGACTACGGCAGTCATGTCTAAGATAATAATAAAATAAAAAACTCTCAGATATTGTAGGGAAATCGATTGATTTTAAAATTCTTAAATTTTATGTGCAGCTGACTAATTGATGGTATCTTACTAATTTCGAGATGAAGAATATTTTATTTGAACTTAAATTTGATTACAGTATATCGGACTCACGTATTTCTCTATTAGTGGTTTTGCGAAATTGTGCGATTTGAAGCGACATACTAGTCCACAAACAATTTCGGTTTCTTTGATTAAATTTAGCTGATTGGAACTCGCTTAACTTGTTTTTATTTTTAGTATTTTTTTAAGAACACGACTGCCACTTCCTATTAAATTCAAATTATTCGACTTGCCAAAAAAAACTCTAGAAATCCCCAACTAAAAATATATTACAGCTAAAAAATCGACTTTGCGGATTTTCTCATATACTTTTCACTTTTGACGAAGAAAACCCCGCCAGCTTGATAACACAGGCTGTGATCGTCAAGAAATCGTTACCCAAGCTATTTTTCGTATTGTTTTAGCCATTCCTTCCTTCTCTTTTCAAGTTACTCATACCCAAACATCATCCATTATAAAGGATGGGTCATCGAACTTTGGAATTTGAACTACCGGTTTCAATAGGACGACATTCACTAATTTATAAAAAGTTTGTATTCTATTTGACACAAAGTGGGATAATTTACGTTTCAGCACAAATGGGAAATACTACAAACTTTCTATCAAAGTGGGGAATAATCAGCCGAACTGCTGATATCAATTGGCGGCCTCGCAGCAGTGCTTTGAGTCCGTAACACTTTTTTTGTGGGGATCCCTGAAACACGAAATCGAAGTTGCCATTCGTGAAATTAAAACGCAAACAATCAACAACGGTCTAAAAATTTAGTTGGATCGGATGGTGTACTCTAGGGCCAACCATGGCAGTCATTAAAATAATGTTCTATTTCATTTTTTAAATATAAATGTTCATTATTTGTAATAAATTCATACTGTTGAGAAAGCATTAATTAGTTTATTTTTACATCTAATTTCCAAACGTTATGTGGCCCACCCTTTGCTAAGGTTAGTGAAGTATAGAAACCTTATTACATATTCGCAATATCTTTAAAGGAAAGTAACTCTCAGACAATTAATTCCTATTAATTATTTACTTTACTTTCGACCTGTAAAGATTATCAAGTAATGGTAAATAGCACGAGTCCGAAATTCAGATTTAAAACGCAATTTACAAAAAGATTTAAGTTAAGTGCGCTCAAACTTTAGAATTAATAGAAATCAGATAATATGCTACATTCATAATACTTTTGTGAGCATGCTCTTAATAAAATGACAAGTCCGCAAAAGAAGTGTTTCGGGTTTCAAACATGATGGCTTTAGTTTTTATGCTAGAATTTAAATAGATATTTATATTGATAATTATTATTAATTTAATTATTTAAGATGACACAATACCAACTTCGAAAACTGGCGTTGTAAACGTTGAGATGGGTCATTGTGCTAAGACATTACAGATTCTCCAGTTGGCTTTAAAAGATATTGAAACCTATAACCAAAAGCAGCAAAATTTCTATCAAGTAAATGAAGCGACAGAAGGGAATAATATAATCAAGTGGCTGCTCCTCAGCGATGATGATACTTTACTAAGGTAAGTTAGGACGATTGTCTCTTTAAGTTATAGAAGAGAATGTATCATGTGTAAGTAGATGTGTGCCTAATCATTCCAAATTCGTAATACATATTTATTTCCATCGCTAGAAGTTGGAAAAATTGTTTGATTGCAGTAGTCATGAGTTTAAGATGGGCAACTTAAAATACCGCCCCGAGTCTAATGATGAGTTTCCCAACATATCATTCAGACAGGCATTATACAGTAGGATTTCCCCCACGCCAATGTTAATGTTATACCGCCTAAGTTCCGTCTCCTGTTTGTTTGCAAAAACAGGAGACACCAAGCTCATTAGACACAGTGGGCGCGGTTGCGATTTTAAGTGGAGAACCTTTGCATATATATGAATGCACATTCGCTTACATTATACCCACCGGATTCGAAAAGATAAATATTAATTCAATATAGACATGGTGCCATATAAGCGCAGAAGCAACTAAATTAGGTTTATTCCGGTGCTTCTTGTGAAATTTTGATTCTAAATTATTTTCATCACGGTAAAATTCCATCGATTAATCCACAAATTAATCATATATTTTGGTTCCTATTAATACACGGCCCAGCAAGTCCAACGAAATACAGAGCACAACGCATCTGTATGTGTGTAATGTATACTGCAAAGTGAACACATTACAAATTAAAAAATCACAACTACTCATAGTTAAAGAAACGAAAATTTGTTCACTGCTGTTCGCGGCAGCACTAAGCAAAATAGAAATAAATACTAGCGACATTAGTTCAATAATATTCGTGTGTACTGCTACAGCAACAAAAAAATATTTGAACTATTGTTTAAATATTCCTGCCTGATAATAGAAATTACAAACACTCGTTAAAATTTTGGTATTAACAGGAACATTTAGAACTAATTTTTCTGGTAGCACAATGATAAAAATCAAAAAGAGTGCTATTTATTCTATAGACGTATATAACAAAGACGTTGCTACTGCTGCAGTATATTTAAGCCGTGCTGTCAACGCTTACCATTTCTCAACACACTTTGAATTAATCACTTTATATAAAAAAAGAAGCACGTGGACGAATGATTGGCATTTCCATTGTAGCAATTTTATCAAATTCTTTAACATACTTTGTTAAAACTTTTTCCTGGCCTTTTGTGTTTCGTTTCTATGTTTATATTTATCACATCTACTTTGCCAAATGCCAGTTTTTTCTTTTAAAATTTCAATAAAATCTATTACAAATTGCTTGTACCCGTCTCCGCGAAACATATGTACACTTTGACGTTTCATAGTAAACTAAAACGAGAAAATTGTGAAATGTTCGCGCACAATCATTGAACAAATCGTAAGAAATTGAAACTGCGCGCTCACAGCTCCATTAACTTGTAACAAGACGTCGATCACGAAAAAATCATACGCAGCTTAAGTAAATGGTAAACGAAAAAATATAACATTTTCTAAACAATTTGATTTATATTTTAAGCCAGCTTAATATAACTAGAAGTTTTTAATTCAGATTTGTTCAATAAAATCTTTAACAAATCAAAAACACTTTTGTGAGTGAAGGATTAATCGAGTGAAGGATTTATCGTTTTTAAGAACACGACAAACTATCGAAACTATCGAATGTAGCGACTATCAACAGTTTTGTTGCTCTACTTCCAGCGCAGTTATCCAGCTTTGGAACTCCAAGTGAACTAGTCGAATTTGCCTACCGCCTTTCCATTTCTAACACTGGTACAAAAGCTGTTGGGTTTTAGAGCACACCTGTCCCATAAGTAGTTCGTTTGCCGTATACAACATCTGATCCAAACGTAAAGTGCAAGACATGTTTAAGACCTCTTGTGTACGTGGTTCAGAATTCTTGTCTGTTCCAAAATGAAGCCAAGTGCCATTTCCGCCCACACGAAGTGTTCATAGCGCCATCGTTTTCGTTATGTATTCGTTCAACGACTGTAAACAATTTTCGCTCTGTTACAACGAACAAAAACCGTTCTTGTTATCTACGTTTCCCTACTTCCGCCACACTGGGTACTTTGTATATTTACGACTAGTCTCGTGGTTGGTGGTGGTTCGTTGCGGATAGTTCAGAAGCGCAGCTCGTAGTGTGACACTTTAGTGCCAGCGTGCTAAGGAAACACAACCACTAGCCTTTCTGCAGGCTCAGATGTTTTGGCCTGCTTGGCGTCCCTTTCCAACCGTGGTAGCTGTGGCGACTTTTCTGTGCTACCCCAAGCCCTTAATATTTTTATATTTATTGCACTGGTAATACTTCTTAGTATTGCCAGTGAGGAAAATGCATGAGAACTTAGGTATAAAGTGAGTAAGATGGAATGTTGACAACATAACCTCAGTTTCTTTTTTTCTGTTTTCGTTTTTGCTGGATGAGATGGTGAATCACAGCAATTGAAAAACAGTGTAATGCGAAATATAAAATTGCGATTTTTGCTGATGTTTTGGATAAACAATTTTTGATTTGTTTAGTCATAACTGATGTCATTGCTGTTGTAGCTACTGCTAATGCCGCCATACACAAGTATTTATAGAAAGATCTTTTAGTGCAAAAATGATTCGACCTTAACTACTCACGTTCAGTGGCAAAATTGGTAAGTTGCCGCATATCGGGTTGCACTTTGTTATGTCTTCTTTTCATTGGCAGTTTATGTTCTTTGGGCTTAATACACCACGTGTGATATTTTTATTCTTGAATGTTTGTTTCTTTGCACGAGAGTACTTTAAATATCCAAAATGTAATTTTTTTCTGACATCAATTCATAATCAGCATAAGGTATTTTCCACACACCTGAATATAACCTCACCAACCAAACTCTTGCTGTTCCTCCTAGGTTTAATTGCCTGATCTTGACAAAATAAAATTATTATTTTATTACTCACACAACGTCTGTCTTCTTGAGCCGTCAGATTCCAAAAGACGGAAGTATGCCATTTTAGGCTGAATGTCGCAATGTGGCCGACGCTACACATAAAATTTTGTCATCTAGTATTGCTGCGCTGCTGTCCACTTTCTCATACCCAACACTTTACTCGCAAGTCCCCCCGGGGGCATATCATCTTGGTGTTTTCCATACCTTGATGAATTGCTACTGGGGGAAACAGGGGCACCAGTTCCTGAAGCTTGTCAATAGCCTGAAATTGGAAGAAGGTAGAACTTCTTAATTCGACCAGTAACGAAAGGCGACTGGTACCACGGGAACCAGTAGCCCCAAAAACTTCGGTTCCAGACTGGTTGTTGGTGAGGCTCCTTCGGGGGTGCACGTTGTGGCTGTGGTTATCCTAATTTGCTATATTTTATTTAAAGATGAATCAGTTTTATCAAATATATAAATGTTTAAAATTTTAGTTCAAAGAAACACTCCCTGTTTGAATAATTTGCATTTCTTTAAAAAATATTTAAATCAATTTTTACAATTTAATTTGACTTATTAAAGCCACTTGAAAAGAAAATAATTAATGTGTCCTGATTACAATGAACCTGAATACAGCTTTGGTTATTTATAAAACAAATTAATGTATGGAGAAGACTATTTAAACCAAATAAGCAAACAATTTATGGCAGAAGGACGGAATAAACTCTTAATCGTCATTTGCAATATATTAAAAAAAGATTTATTTTATTTTTCATTTATTTTAATTCGTTTGGTTGAAGGATTAAACGTTTTTGCTTCATTGCGCTCGATATTCAATGGAGTTGCTTGTCTACTCATTTTTTTAATAGTCGTATTTTAGTTTCCATAGAGTCTTAGAGTCATGATTTGAGTGGTTTTTTACACCCAATAAATTTTCTTTTATCTCATTGAAAAGTTTCCATGTGGAGGGTTTTGTGTGGGCAACAAGTTCGTCAATCGTCTCGTAGACAGTGAATTTTTAATGGCGCTTTTATTAATAAAAATTTCACTTCCTCTCCTTGCGCCTCAACGAACAACTCCCCCTTTATTACGTGCATAGAGTATATTTTGTAATTATTCAATATTTGTTTGTATATTTTAGCGTTTCAGGTGTTTGCCACGTACTTGGATGTTACAATTCAATGGATGAAATTTATTTGGGCGAACGTTACGGGTATCGTTTGTATGCCCAGGATGGTTTCAATTATATTACGGGTGGTGGTGGCATAGCATTTTCCCTGCCAGTAGTTAAACTTGTTTTGCAGCATTGTTCCTGTCCTTCGCCTGCGGCACCAGATGATATGATTTTGGGCTCTTGTTTGCATTCACTTCAGCTGAAACCTCTTCATTCTTCGCGGTTTCATCAAGTATGATGATTTTAATAATTTGCAAATATTTATTTTAATAAATTTTTATTTTTTATTTCAGGCACGTCCTAATGATTATCCCTGGGAGTTGTTGAAACAAGAACCGCCTGTTTCATTTCACAAGTTTTGGCAACTTGACCCCATTGATGTCTATAATCGTTGGTTTGCCGCTCAAGACCGTACAATTTTAATTAAAGAAACAGCGGCATATGAAAAGGTCAATGTTAAAGATTATAGTATCAAGCCACGTAAGATTGTCGCCAGAACGCAGGTTTTGAATTTAAACAAGATTCCATTATCTGTGATGACATCTTTGCATCATTCGAAGGAACGTCACGTTGACCTTAAGTGATCTTCTGTTTTGTTTGTTTTCTATGTTAATAAAATGATAAATATATTTTTGTAAATTTATTTCTGTTTTATTTTTCAAAAAGTTTTAGAATTTTTTCGGATACTTCAGACTACTTTATTGTAAGTGTGGCGGTTAGTAATTTCTTATTCTCAAACGGGAGATTGTTTTTGGATTTACTGAAATCAAGACATTCTATGCTGATATTGTACTGACGACAGTTTGTGTTGTAAAGCATTCAGGGAAGAAGCATTTCCATTTCAGTACACGAAAGCATATTGGAAGTTTAAAAATTTCTCTAGATTTTGGGTGCAATTGTTGCAGCAATACTCTGAATTAGACCAAGAAAAAACTAACATCTAATGGTGTTTTCGTTTCTAGAAAAAACGTGAACTTCTTTGTTCTAATCGAAATATGTTTACGACCACAAAAGGTAATGTTTTTTATGGAGTTTACCAATATAATGCCGATAGGCATTGCCTCTTATGATCTGCATAAAATCTCAAATAACAATGGTGTATTAAGCATATACTCTTTAACAAGGCAACATTTTATTTAAGAAAAAAATCCACCATAATAGAATTCCAGTTTTCGGAATTTTGTAAATAAACTTCCCACAATTTTTCAATCTTCTGGTACAGTTTTTAGAAGGATTTTTCCTTCCATATTAACTGTGTATATGTTGCCACAAATAACTATGTGGCATAAGTATCTTTAGTTTGTCGCATTAAAGTAATCATTTTTAAATAGACTGCATCAAAATGGCTGAAGGTAGTTCCTTTTTGAAAACAATGTTAAAAGGAAATTTTCGAATTCTTTTATTACGAAAACACGAGGTGTGTTAATAAAATTACGGGCACATTTTTATGTGTGCCAGTTAAGAACATCGCAGCTACTTTGAATGTTTAATTAAGCTTTGATAGTCGGTAAGCACAGAATAAACACCGCTATATCACACGCAATATATTTCCCAACCATTACAGCCCTAGAATTTTTTCTGTTATCCGTTCTCCCTCTCACATGCGTGCCTTTTTAGCTATTCTCGCCACTTTTATATTATTATATATATAGCCGGGGTTTTGCTTGGGCTTGGAACTAGAAGACATTTATATTCAAGGTTCTACCAGTAATATACCACACGGGAATCAGCACTTTTAGATGCAAAAAATTTATGTTTAGGCTCCCACGGAAGAGTAACATGGCAACTCGCGGCTAGGTGGTCATGGATTGTTGGATTTCATCACAACGCGTCAAAAAATATGGCGTCACAGCAAAGAGCAAGTCAACTGTTCAGGCATCCATAGTGCTAAGACTGACACCTATGTGCTGTAATGCACATAGGTATGGGTGGGGATGCATTTAATTTAGCTGGTGACAAAAGCAGCATCGGATGAAGTCTTAATAGCCGAACTTGAGCTTGACCGCATAAATTCCCGAGGATTTTTTTAACCTTTAATTTTATTTTATTGAATCTTTCTAAAAAAAAATACAGGCTCAGTGCGTCAGTTCTTTTTAATCTCAACAAGAGTGTTGGGATGTGTGACTAGTTTAGTTATGTATAGTGTGAACTTCTAGATCTCTATGGATATTTTTATTTCTTATATACCTGGGGGCGCATACGATAAGACGTAGAATTCTACACTGTCTTCTTTGTAACTTCTGAATGTTTGATGCGCAAGCAGTACCCCACAAGTGTGTAGCACATACACATCAGCTGAGTGCTATATGACCATATTGGCTTTATAACGGTTTTGTATAAAAGGACTTTTTATTCCAAAGCCAAGATTCAGTGAGGACCTATTAACCAGTGTAGTTGAGTTGTTCGCAGTTTTATGGCAGTTATTTTTGCGTTAATATGACAAGACCAAGTTAAGCGTCGATGAAGGTGGATACCAAAATATTTCACGTGGGTTTCTACTGGAACAGTGACATTTGTTATTGTTATAGGTGGACAATTTTTCCTTCTAGGGGAAAATGTTACATAATCACATTTCGATGAATTTATCTGTATTTTCCACGTTTTTAGTCAAAGTTCTAGCTCATTAACACGAGACTGAAGTTGTTCGGATGCAACTTTCGGGTCTTTGTTAACACTTATAAATGCAGTGTCATCTGCAACGTTGACGTATACGTATTTGGGATTGTTGGCATATCCGCTGTGATGTATGATAGCGCTCCTTGTATACTTTGAGGTACTCCTGCAGATCCAATAACGGTGGCAATTCTGTGAACTTGCTCAATAGTACTATGCCTTGCTCTTGATGGTCTGGGATAACGTGTTGTTCACTAAGGTAAGGTTCCGAGGGTAAAGAAAACTTATACCACGACGTTTCGCCACCACTGAGTAGATAAAAGTGTATCGCTGAAGGCTCTAAAAGGTTTACTTCATAAATAACTTATAACAAGCTTTCACCCTTGATTAAAGCTCTGGGACAATTGTGTCATATCTGAGGGAGTTTAACTTAAAAACACAACTAATGTTAATTCATAATGAATGTGCAAAGAATTGGTGAAAAACTACCTCAAAAGCATCGACTGCTGCAACCTGCTGCTAAAGGCGGTCATTTAAATGATATTGTATTTCGTACCTAATGCAATGTCCAAGCATTATAATGAAATAAAAGTGTCATCGAAATCATAGCTTTATGTGTGTTTTATTTGACTTTACTTTTGAAACCAAAGAATTGATAACCCTTTACAAAGCTCCGAAAATGTTCTTTTCTTTTGATCGCACCTCGTTTTATGTACTCAGGGGTTTAAATTAAAAAACAAACACAAACAAAAAACACATTTTTCGCACACATGTGATAAGTCGAGTGCACTCAAACATAATCATGTCTTAATCGTACGTTGTGACAAACGGAAACCGAAACTCAAAAAATACTAAAAGTAAAAAATATTTGTTATTTTACGTTATCAGATCACGTGTGAAACATTACCAACGGTTAAGGTAACAAGAATGGGTTTACTTTATTTTTCATTTCGACTTTTTTGTTTCTCTTCATTCGATAACAAAACTTGCGACCGACCATACCAGTACAAGCAAAACAAAAAACAATCAGGACAAAAGGAATAATGAATGCAGACGCACAAGCAAGTTTTCTATACCCTTCATCACAGTTAAAATGGGTAAACTTAAGATTAACATTCCGTTTGTAATTTCATTAAGACCAAATACTGCAAATCCTAGCGTGTAGGGGTGTGGAGTTATATCAGTTAGTGAAATTAATTTTTCGAAGATCCAAGATAAGACATGGATCTACATATATGTGGAGCCGATCTCTTAGGAATATAAAATCGGTCGTTTAATTCGTGTATGTGCAAAAACTCTAGTTGATTAGCACCGTTTTCTCAGATATAAATCATATTGCTATTTTTATTACAACAAAGAAATATTTCGCGATTTTACTTTGTATCTATGTACTTACGTACGTATGTAGGTGAAGTGTAAACAAGATTCGGCACCTCTGAACACAACCCTACTACTTGCTTCCTCTTTGTCAAAATTGTCCGTTTAAATATGGTTTAATTCCTTGCACCTCTAAAGAGATATCACAAAATTAAGAACGTGATTTTTTTTATAATATTTTAAGCTATGTTCTTCCCTAATATGCAAATTTTAATACAAATGTTGCCCCCTTTGTCAGTCCTGACATTAGTTGTTTAAAGGAATGTTTTGAAAATACTGTTTAAAAATGAAGACGTGTTTCTGAATATCGCTTATTATTTATTTCTTAATTTCTACACACAATATTGTAAGAAGTACTTACATATATGTAACGGGATTTTTAATAAGGGCAGGTCGATATTGAGAGTCTTTGGCGGCTTTAAAGTGTTCACGGCGTCTGTCAAATCTATTCCTGGTTTGATATTTCGTCAAGGTGATTTGATATAGCATATTGGATAAAATTTCCATAATCACTTGTCAAGTTTGGTTTAGAGACTAACCGGTTCCGGCTATGTGCCATCTCGAGAGTCATTTATCACGTAGCCGAAACCGGGTTGCCTCCAAACATAAATTAGTTGCAAAAATCTATATCTGTCAAATCTGTTGTTTGCAATTCAGCCATCATGGGAAGTTATGCGAATTATTGTTGGTTCGTGTTTTGCCTGAAACATGCTATCTAGCGAAGTTGCGCATTATTGGATGAATGTTAACAATCTAAACTACCGGCGATGTTATTGGTCCATACTTCCTTTCGAAAACAATGTTGGTAAAGCCACCGCCGTCAACAGTGAACGCTACAGATCAATGATGAATGATACGAAAATTTGAAGGATGCCGATATAATAACTCACGCAAAAATTACTTTATGCCATTTCAAGGTCGACCCGTCCTTATGAGAAATATTCAACTTAAAAATGTTCCCTCCTCCCTGCATTCATGTGCTGAATGGTACTGAGTTTTACGTATATTCAAAACTCAATTATTTCTAACAACTTGTGTTACGGCAGGGAATTGTGTTCGGAATTAAATTCATTGCCGATACTGCCGCTTTTTTGGGAAATTAGAGTCTAACTAACCTTCTGCCGAACTATTGATGGCACTATCGGTCGAACCTTTAAAGTCGTTATTTAAG
Source organism: Phania funesta (assembly GCA_963932375.1). Taxonomy (NCBI): domain Eukaryota; kingdom Metazoa; phylum Arthropoda; class Insecta; order Diptera; family Tachinidae; genus Phania; species Phania funesta. Next base: position 83,522,832 of record OZ010653.1, read on the forward strand.
CTTCAGCACCCAAATAAGCCTTGAATACTGATGCCGTGATTTCACGTGAAGCGGAAACCCCAAACAAATTTCCACCGAAATTCCTTGATATAACTATAAGAATGTGTATATAAAAAACCCTTTTTTGTAGGATGTTTGTTTGATGGTAAAGTGTTGCAATTTTTGAATTTTAATTTTTTTTAATTATTTCTACGAACTAGAAAAAAATTAACTAGAGCGATTCTTATAAGAAATTCATTGATCTTTCGTATACAAAATTAAAATGTTTAAACTCTAAACCATTTTTTTAAAACCGAAATTAAACTAGGATGTCCACATTATGCTGTAACAGTTTTGGAATGGAATAAAAAGTAGTTTAAAATAAACTTTTTAATTGTGCTTGCATGTCGCACTGAGTATGGTGGTAGTTAGACGCTTTTGAATGTAGGCTGGCTATTACACCGAAAGTCTGTATGTGCTCGAATATGTCACGAAAAAAATAACATATTTTTTTCATTTCGGCTATTGAAGCGTCATCCAGAACCAAATGCTGATTCAAGGCCTAATGCACACAGTGTGTGTATTGCAAGAAACCATTCGCACTGTTAACTGTGCTTCATTTAATAATAAAATAATGCATATAGGGACTCTGCATACAGGTAACCTCATAGGTAAAGTTTGAAAGTTCCCGAAATATGAAGGTGTAAAAATTTTAGTAGCTATTCACTATAGCTAGAGAGCTGTAATTTTGTATGCAAATACGTCTTGGAAAATACGTAAATGAAAAAACTATTAAACAGAAATTCAGAATTTATAGAAGCATTTAATAATGTTAAGCATCGCTCTGCAATATATGTATGTTTAATATTATGATAAGACATGCTCCATAATTGCGGAAAATAATTTTAAATTGAGTTTTAGGCATTGGTTTTTTACACATATGCAATTAAGCTAAGTCAAATAAATAAATTATTTATTTCTAAAAGAAATTAAATATTTAGAACGTGTTTTCAGTTCGACTCGAAGCTTCGGTTAAAGCAGACGTCCGGCTAAATATTCTGATATTAATATCAAAATCTCTGTTTAACTATAACAACAGCATTCAAAAATATTAAAAAACAATAAAAACGACACAATATTCTGTATTAGTAATTAAAATAAATAAATACCATAAAGAAAAATTAAGAAAAAAACATTGCAACGTGATTAACTCATGAACATAAAGAAATAGCAAAAGTAAAAAACTATGAATAAACCACCAGATAATCTATCAACACACAAATTATCTCCAGCTCTCAACTGGGATAAAACGAAATCGCTAAATTTCTCTCAACATGGTCCCATATATTTAATAATGCCCAGAACAAATAGTGATGATACACTAACCAATGTTTCTCCCTTTTTAATAAAAAAAGCAATTGATTACACTTGTAATCGTGAAGTAGAGGAATGTAAAAAGCTAATGAGTGGAAGTATTTTAATAAAAACAAAAAATTATGTGCAAGCAAATAAATTAACAACTCTTACAGCTCTCTCTGACTCAATAACAGTTGAAGTAACAGAGTACAAAACATTCAATCAAACCAAAGGTGTTATATACAGCAACGATCTAAGAGGAATACCAGAAACCGATATTACAAACGAATTAACAGATCAAAAAGTTTGCGAAGTAAAGAAAATCATGAAATCCGTTAATAAACAAAGCATTGAAACAGGTCTGACAATTCTCACATTCTCTTTGTCTATTTTACCCAGTGATATTAAAATTGGCTGCCAAAAAGTCAACGTTCGTCCATATATTGCTCTTCCAACAAAATGCAATAATTGCCAACAAAATTTGGTCATATTGCCAAATTTTGTAAAAATCAAAAAATTTGCTTTTACTGCGCCAAACAATTTCACCTTGATCCCGACTTTGAAGATGAGTGTGAGAACGAAGCCAACTGTGTAAATTGCATAAACAATAAAATAGATAATACTAAACGTTCCTCAAAAGATAAAAAATGCCCTATATTTATTAAGCATAAGGAACTACAAGCCATCAAAACAATTGAAAAAGTAGACTATAAAACTGCTCATAAAATATATCATGAACGTCACCAACATGATGGATCTTTATATTCTTCTGTCGCCAACATAAACAACAAAACACCATTTAATAACCACCAGTTCTCGAAGTAAACACATAATACAGTCCATGTACCAATTTTCTCGCCACCCAAACCCATAACTGCAAATCTAGTAACATATGACTCCTTATCGGACTTGGAGTCTGAAATATTACTCCAACCCAGCACATCTGCAGCTGCCAAGGAACCAAAAGTGAAAATTCTCCCAAAAAAAAACTTCAAAAATGTTACAAGCTAAATTTAAAGCTACCTCAAAAACTTCCAAGCCAATAACAAAGAATAAAGAAGCAACTACATGCGCGGAAGACACAATGGACACGTAAAACCCATCTATAAAATTATCATATCACTCTCACCGTTAAACCACTTGTACTGTGCACCACTTGGGATCTTCGCGGTCGGGGCTGGCGTGGCATTGTTGGCGCAAATTCTTATTTGCAACAACATTGCTACGGGGGCTGCGGGCCTGTTGGTGTCACGCGACGTACATAACAGGTGGGTATATCTAATTAAGTATAATTTAGTTACGTATATACTAATATTCTACTTAATATTAACCTTTTCTTGCATATTGAATTTTTTCAATATTTTATATTATTTCCATAATATACCACTTCCAAATATAATTAACATTCTTACCAAGAACGTAAAATCTAACTACGCACCATATGTGCAAGGAACCAGCAGTGTACTATATTTTTCATCATTTCTAAATGAATTTAAGTCCCAAAAAATGGCTCTTCTTAATATTACATCCAAAGCTGTACATTTTAGTTATAACTTCATTCCTTCCAACCCCTAATGACACTTGCTGTTATGCAATGGAATATAAATGGTTATTTAAACAACTACAGTGAGCTACAATTACTGATTAAGAAATATAATCCGAAAATCATATCATTACAGGAAACTCACATCCATAATTCTCTTAGCATCCCAATACCAATAAATTATTCACTTTATCAAAAGAATACATCCACAACCCGGTATGGCGGTGTAGCTACGTTGATCCATAACTCACTTGGGCACAACCAAATTAACTTAGCTAATGACTTTGACGCTCTATGTTTCTCAATTAAATCCAAGATAAATTTTAGTATCACAAATTCATATATCCCCCCAAATAAAGAATTTAACATAGGTAATCTAAAGAACGTATTTAACGACACTGGCCAACCTGCCCTCATAACAGGAGATCTCAACGGCTCTCACATCAGCTGGGGTGCCCTCTCTAACAATAGAAAGGGAAATACCATCTTTAAATATTTAACAAACTCTTATTATGTTCTTCTAAATGACAAATCCCCTACGCATTTAAATACACATGGCATTTACTCTTACATTGACATCTCATTTTGCACTCCTAGTTTAGCACCACATATTGTTTGGAGAACTGATGACAACCTTAGAGGAAGTGATCACTTCGCCATTATCATATCACTTTTTTCCAAATCTGTCTGTTCCGATAAAGTTATATCTAGATTTAGGTTAAAAGATGCTAATTGGGTAAAATATAAGGAAAACTGTCAGAAGTATGACGCTAATCGCCCTATCAGCTCTAATATCAATCAGGAAAATGCAAACATCACTAAAATTATCTTGCAATCTGCCAACTTATCTATCCCTCAATCAAATCCAGTAAAAGCCTACTTAGTGCCGTGGTGGAATAACAACTTGGAAAACCTAAAGGTGGTAAAGAATAGAGCTTGGTACACGTTTAAGAAAAATATGACTCAGGCCAACCTTCTGAAATACAAGAAAGTAAACGCCTTCTACAAGAGGGAAATTAAGATAGCAAAAAGGGAATCTTTAGCAAATTTCACATCATCAACAAACCCAGCATCACCAATAGAAAGAATATGGGATAATATTAGATCGTTAACCGGATATAGAACTGGTAACTCTATTCACTGTATCAGCTCCTTCAACGACCCAAATATCAACATAGTAGATAAGAAACGAATTTGCGAACTATTGGAGTAATAACTTTAGGGATGACAATTTTAATAACAAGTTTCGTCTTAATAAAGAGAGGTACAGAGCAGGACCCCCTGCGACTCATACCCCATGATCAGAATGCTACCAACTCAAACAAAAAAGAGGCTTCTAAATCACTTTAACGATATCTTTTCGAATTTTATTCCACAGAAATGTAAGACCAGCGTAGTCATACCTATACCAAAACCCGGTTGCGACAAGTCTTCAATCAAGTCCTACAGACCTATTTCTCTGAACCCCTGCATCTCAAACGTTCTTAACATAATTATAGCCAACCGGTTGTGGTGGTTTGTAACATCTCACAAACTACTTAACAACCACCAATTGGGCTTCAAAAAGGGAAAATCGACAATTGATAATCTACTTTATGTACTTAGATTACCAAATTGCGAATGCCCTATCTTTACGAAAGCATGTTACAATCATTTCTCTCGACTTTTTGCAAGCGTTTGATAAGGTAGGCTTACACTCCGTTATAGATCAACTTGTCGAATGGAAGTTAGGACCAAACATCATTAAATACGTTTATAATTTTATGACCAACAGAAAGCTAGCCGTAAGAATAGGTTACAAACAATCTACGATTCTCCCTATACAGAACGGAATACCACAAGAATCACCCATTTCAGTAATTTTATTCTTAATAGCGTACAACAAACTTTATGGTTTAATATCAATATATAAAAACATTGCCTTCTCTGCGTACGCAGACGATATCAACATTATTAAGTCCGAGGGGAAAAATCCAAGTTTTGAATTTGAATAGTCTTTTCGACAATATAAATAACTGGTATCAATTCTCAGGTGCAACTTTATCAAACACAAAATGCAAATACTGCAAGTGTATAGTACAGTCTGGTTCATTCAATATAGTTGAAGTTAATACACTAAGAATACTTGGGGTATATTTCAATAAAAGATATAACTGGAAAGACCATATTTCCTTCCTAACCTCCGCTTTATCCCGAAGACTAAATATTATCAAGAGTTTGTCCAACCTTAAATTTAAATGTAGCCCAAAAATTCTTACCTACATTGTAAAAACAATTATTTTATCAAAAATAAATTACGCGCTACCTATTTACGGGTATGCACCAAAAAATCATTTAAAAAAGATATCAGCAATCGTAAATGCAGCAATGCGAAGTGCTTTAGGAGCCTTTCGTACTACACCTACGAGAAATCTCTTATTTGAGTCCAATATATTGCCACTAAGCACACAAAGGAATATTTTAACAGCTAAACTATTTAAAACACTTTTGTATGACAAGTTTTCACCCCTTAGACAAATAGTCAACAAACTAACCAAGGTAAAGAAAATACCCAGAGTGCCATCAACAATATATCGGGTAATTCAAAATTGCCGTTCGCTCAACATACCAATAAAAGTCGTCCTAAGAAAGCAGGTGAATCAACCTCCATGGACCTTAAATACTAATATAATTGACACCACATTGGCAAAGTTTAAAACTTCATCCACCAATCCTCTTCAATTCAAATCCTCTTTTAACGAGATAAAGCGCAAATTTTGCTCACATCAATTTAATTACACTGACGGTTCAAAAACTAGCAACTCAGTATCTTTCAGTATTACTACGGAACTTGATGTTATAAAAACAGCGCTACTCCCCATACACAGTTCTATTTATACGGCAGAATTAATTGCTATTTATGAGGCAGTGGTATACATAAAGATACAAGTGGGTAAATTTGTTGTTTGTACAGATTCCTTGTCGTTAATAAAATCCATTGAAAATATTGCTAACAATAACATATATGCAAACAAGTAAGGAACATATTAATTGAGAAATACCCGAATATTTTAGTTTTTTGGGTACCAGGGCACAATAACATTACAGGTAAGGAGCTTTCTGATCAAACTGCTAAGAGCGCAACAACATCACCTCTTCATACCTTTCCTAACATTGCTCGAAATGATCTAAACAAATACATATACCTCCACTACTTCTCAATTGACAGAGCACAGATATTTGATAGTACCTCATCCTGGTATAAGACAATCAACAGTAGCCATGTGACAATAAACGACCTAACGTCACCGCATACCAACAGTATGTCTAGGTCTAGTAAAGTTTACTCGCCTCAGACTTGGTCATACCAAAGTCTCTCATGGACACTTACTTAACATTAATATCCCATCTCACTGCAACTGCAGCGGACCACAGTTTGGTCCTTTTCATTTTCTGGTAGAATGTCCGAAATTTAGTGTCATACGCACACAAGTCTTCCACAATTTCGATCCAAAATCGTATCTTTCTAAACCATCCCCAAACAACATCCTTATGATTTCCCAATTCCTTAAAAAAACTAATCTATATAATGAAATCTAATTATAATACATAATAACTATTTTATATTCATACAAATTCTTATACACGATTTGGAGCTGTAGGCCTATGATGTCATTGCTCGTTAAAAAGTTAACATATAATTTTTAATTATATTGTTAATAATAATAAATAAATAAATAAATAAATAGAACGTGTTTTCATTTTTTATATACAGAGTTTGACAACTGCAATATAGAACAAGATGTAGTTGTATTGGTAATGCAGTTACCTTTTTGTAGGGCTTTGATTTTGTCATTGAACATATTTTTTTAGTCTACACTTCACTAGACTTGCATTGGGAATTGGACTCAATTAATATTGCAATTCAGTGCTAAATACTCAATATATTAATTGATTTTTTGTATGCTAAGTTTACACGACGAAATGAAGCACTTGCTTCGCTATCTGCAGACTGATTGCCAATCATACTGTTTAAACGACACATACAAACATACATACATATGTAGTTTTACATATGGTCGCCTTACCTAAACCAAACATCGACCCTAATTGTGTTACGTCTTTTTTTTTTATTTCATATTTTTATTTTTGTTTCTGCTTTTTTATTAATTCTAATTTGTAATTTCCTTATTTGTTTTTTATTAATATTCACACCCCACTTTTAATTTTTTTTTTACATGTTGCGATAAGCCAGCGATAAAAGTTAAAGAAGACAGAAATATTCATGCTTCCCAAGTAGATTCTAACTAAAGCATCTCATAACAATGTGCTTTGCTCATATGAAGCATCACGTTAATTTATACATGGTTGGCGTGTGAATCATCAAAGAGAGAACGAAGCATGAATATTGAGCTCCGTGTAAATTTGGCAATAATTGCATAATTTTCATAATTGCGCAATTAAGATGTACGTATGAACATAGTATAAGTTTGGGTGACTTTATGAGGCCAAGGCGAGCATTATATGTGCTTATATTATTAGACCTTCTACAACCGGATTGGTCTTACAAGGGTAATAAATAAAGTTTTTGTCGTATACCTTAACGAAGTTGATATTATGATCTCCTTTCATCTGATTTTGTAAAATCCATAAATAAATATGTTTGGTTATTTTTACTTAACGAAAATTTACAACAAAATATTTGTCTTCTATTATTTGATTCCTTTACATTTTCTATGTTTCCACATACACCAATAAACCTTACCTACTATATGTATATTTAGAAGGAAATGTTTTTAGAAGTTTAATTCTTAATATCCCAGTTGTCAAGGCTTTTAATATTTTAATAATTCTGTGTCTTTTTTGTTCTTGTTCACCAGTTACAAAGTTGAGTATGTTTTTATTTTCAAAAGTCCCAAATGCTTGGTCTATAGAGTGTAATATTTCCTCATACGATGTTAACAACTTTTTATTTAAATAATAGCTTGCATACTTTTTTAAATTCCATTGTTTTCTTACCAAAAGAAAAACGAAGAAGAGTTCAAATTGAAATTGATCTCTTAAGTATAGCGAAATATGAAATTTGCCTATTAATATATATTTAACATTATATTATCTGGCTAATGCAAATAAATTTAAATGCCGAAATTGGAATGAAAATCGTGATTGTATTTTTATAAACGAATTTCTTCAATGAAAATTTAGAAGAACTACTTGTGAAAGCTCAAACTTTTTTAATATAAACTTAAGTTTAAAAGATAGAAGTTTAATATTTCAAATTGATTTATAGTAAAAAAGTTGTATACCTATTAATTAGAGCCAGGCAAATCGAATGATGTAATACCCTACAGCAATTGCGGGTATACAATTACATATCAGTATACCAAAACTAAAACCTGAAGTGCCTGAAAGAGTTCTTAGGGAGAAAAAAATGATTCAGCAACTCTTGATGATATCCATCAGCTGGCAGGCACAAAGATATGGCTTGTCGTAACTGAGTGCTTTGTCAGAAATTCTGACTTGTATGTAAACGTGGTGGCGGACGCTAACATGTTCCTGTCTCTGCAAGGACTCTGGCTAAATAAGTCTTGCGGAGAGAAGTTAACACTATCGCATAAAAAACCCCTAACCCACGGAGGAACAGCGTGGCCAAGAGAGTGCTTGGTATGCGAACTCTGGGTACCAGTCGATCTTCAGTTTTATTACAGACTTACCCGTTGCATATGTAGCTTTATGTGGGTGAACATATTTTTCTCCATTAGAGAGGGATTAATCAGGAAGCCTCGCAAGAGGCGGAGAGGTTAATCTTTGCAGAAACTACGGTTTTAATTGGCCAAAGGACAAATCCGGAAAATATTGACAAGAATGCCTCGCGCGTGGTGTACAGGTCAATCATTAAAGGTACTTCAAATTCTAACAACAACAAGAGACTACGTGATGAGGAAGAAGGGCAACAGTCTGAAATCACTATAGTCGATAGTAAAGGCTACTAGTAGCACGAGACTTGATTGAGAGTAAGGTAATCGTAAATCGGTTGCCTGAGAGCAATTCGAAGGGAGAAGGGATTCGAAAAGGGATCCATAAAGTTAGCGGTTTAATTCTATATTCCCCATACATAAAAAACTCTTCATGCTACGCAACAAATTAATCTTCTTTTTGAGCGTCTCAATAAATGCCGTGTTTCACTATCCTACATAGTCATACAACTGGTCTTGGACCTAAAGGTCCTTTCAGTTTATTAGATTGGTGAAAATAACTTGCCAAAAATTAGAATGAAACAATTTGACAATCGTGTTGATCTCAAAATATTTTTAACATTTTCTAAATGCTTATGGTGTTTTCTTTTCTTGAAAAAAATTTACATTTTTGCTCTTTAGTCATGCGTGAAATATGAAAAAGATGCTTTTTTGGCATTGCCCTTTTTTATCTGTATACAATTCCAAGTAATAAGCGTGAGTTAGGCCTGTATTCCTAAACAGGTTAACATTTTATTTATGAAACTTAAACCCCATTAGAATTTTCATTTTATCAGGGTTTCATTTTTACATTACTTTTGATTTTTTTGACAGTCAGAACGATTGTCATGAGATTTCTCTCTCTTCCCTCTTCAAGAACCAAACGAAAATCTAATCCAAAAAAAAAGACTAACAATATATTTTAACCCAAAAATAATCAACCGGAATTTATTGGTATTTTGTTTAAAAAAATTTAATTTTTACAAAACTTCTTTACAAATGGTATGATGGAGGAGTATATCAGCTAAATGATTACTCCGATGTAATGGGATTGCAAAATTGACACAGGTTCGACTAAGGAAATACATCGGAAGCTATTAAATCACACGATTTCGAAAGTCGCTTACCCAAGTTTGATTGGCAGCATTATTTTCAAAAAAGAATAGGCCAAGTAGGATTTTAGGCCACAAAGTCCTCTAAAAAAATACTCTTTGAGAATACTTTTTCTTTAGTAAATCTTTCTTGGATGGAGAAATTAAGCTTGTTTACAAATCGGATGGGGTGGAAATACGCTCCAATACTGAACAAAATTTATTTCGTAAACCCAATTTCTTGTCCACACATCTACTACTAAGTTATTTCCAAATTCTAAACTGACCGAGCTTCCGCAACCTACTGGACCAAATTTCAAACTCTGCGTTCAGAACGGAAATTACATTAAAATATTCACATAAAGGACGATGCATTTTTTCTCGAGCTCCTGTTTTCATAATACACTTGGCTAATTCGAGCGTTCCTCCGATTTGTATTGCTCCAAGACTAATTAATTCTAAACCGCAAAACACCCGATGGATTGGATTTAAAATATTGATTTTTTTCAACCCTGATATAGTGGCATTGTTACACAAAAATAGCTGACAACAGCTAACTCACGGATAAATATTTTGATTTGAACCTATTTCGTCCAATTGGAGATCTGTTTATAATCTGTGCAGATGTCTATATGAACGTTACACCTAAGTATGTAAGTGTTGAGTAATAAATCCGTCAAATAAAATATAAATTATCTAGAAAGAAATTTCAACCTTCCTGGGTGCTACGTTAACAAATATTAATGACTTCTTCTTATAATTTGCAGACCATGAGACATCTTCAAATTCTCACAGAAAAGTTCACTATGCATCTAAAATCAAAGCTGCTTAAAGTTAAAAGTCGATTCTTACTTGAACCAAAAAAAATTATAACTATAATTAAGTTTATGAGTTCTCTTTTAATTTTAATTAATTAATTAAGTCCAAAATAAACACATTTAAGTCAACAACTTTTATTAGATTCCCAATACTTTACAGAGGTATCAAGTCATTCACAAATTGGTGGTCAGTAGAATACTGGCATTTCGCTGACCAGCCATTTCTATAAATATTTTTATATTGTAAACGATTTTTTTAATGGAGCAACAAGGTAGAAATGATTATAGGCAATTTTAGTGGTTAGAACGTGCATATGACCATAATATATTATAAATAAAAAAAAACTTTAAACGTGAATTTACTTACATACATAATAGATATGGGTGCGTCCGTGAATGTACTAAATTTATACAACTATGCAGCAGTTATGAAAATGCTGTTGCTTATGGGTGATCAGCAGTTACATACGTTTTGCCAAATCTTCATCACAGCAAAGCAGCATCAGCGATGATTTGACCAGGATAAACTAGATATAGCCTTGTCAGAGAAGCCCTGGATTGTTCAAAACAATATCAGAGTATATACAAAATGTAACTATCCATAGAGATCTTGAAGTTCCTACTATCCAGCAGGAAGTAAAAAGAAACTAGCGCAAATACGTAAATAAATTAGTGGTCCATCCGAACACTCTTGTAAGCAGATTACTGAAATTTGAAAGCCACCAGAGGCGGAAAAAAACGTACACACGACTCTGTTGATTGTTTCTGGTCTTTAATTTATGAGGTATTTGGCTCCTATATGCATACTCTATATGAAAGTTGTATAACTGAAAATTCTCTGTCAAAATCCGCTGCATAGTGGAATACGAAAGCGCCAGTTACTGTGGCCGAGGACGAAAAGATGTACCTGGTTCTTCGACCACAGTTTGAATATCGTAATTCGAACGACTTACATCAAAACTTTGTTCCAAATTCTAGATCAACTTCCAAGTTGAGCGATGACAAGGTCTACTATGTATATACAATTATTTAAATTAAGCGCAATGTTGGTATTATTATCTCGACAGCAAATTTTCATAATACGAATGGATAACTCGAACACGTTCCTTCGTTTTCGCATTGCTCCATATCTAATTTGGCAAAAGTTATCTAGAATATTCATTTCATTTTCTTGGTCATACTTACTTTATTGTTTGGAAGCTCTATCACTGGAATGACCCTTTCGGTGTTCGAAAACACCGAACCCAACCTTCAATTGCACCAGCGACGGGATCACTTTATACTACTTATTATTTGTAGTAATCAGTAACAATTTGAAGTTACTAAACCCACCTAATGTTTAAATGCATAAAATGAACACCAAAGTTTATTGGTTTGTAAACAACGAATCATCTGGTACAAAAGACATTTAAAAAAAAAAGTAAAGTAATTAATAACTTATTTACAAGTGTAAAACCATAAACAGACCAATAAAACTGAAACTTTTTGTCGCATAGTCTTTGCTAAGCAGGTGTTGTTTGTTTAACAAATCTGTTTTCAGCTGTGGTTAAACTCACAACAACTTCTAAAATGCAGTCGCTGTGCAAACAGCAACAACAAAAAAATTTAATTGTTGACAAATTTAATGGCAAAGTTTTTAGTTTTGTAGTTGCCTCTTAAGAGTTGTTACAGCCACTACTGCTGCTGGTGGCTTTTTTAGGTTGTTATAATTATAATAAATAATGAAACAATTAATCTTCCTTGATAAATAAATTAAAGATAATTTTTCAACGCATTTTTTTTTTTTTTGTAACAAATATAACAACAAAATTTAATAAAGGCAAAGTTACATTTTAATTTATGAAACAAATACATATGTATGTATTTCTGAAAAAAAAAAAGTTATATGGAATATGTCGACTTCTATGGTGCACCATATTATGAATCAAAGCTAACAAAATATGTGTATCCTTAATTCAAAAATGTATGTGCAACATAAGCATGAAAATATGATGATGTGTGTTGCCAGTATAAAAATGTCAGAAATAGTGGAAAATTTGTTTTTCTAGGTTTATTGGCATTTTTAATCCTACCGAGTAACGTTTATGTGGGAGCCCATAAAATAAATATATTCTGAATTCACATCAGACTGGCTATTACGTATTCCAATATAAATTAACAAAATTTAAAAAAAACAAATTCCTGCAAAACCTGAGATGTCCTCGAAAAATTCGAAATTTCACCAAAAGAAAAATTACAATAAAAAAATATAAAGTCGCCAAAAAATCTAAATTTCAAAAATACCGAAATTTACAAACTTTCAAAATTTTATCAAACAAATTTTAATTTCGTCAAGACTTTGAAATTCCATTAAAGTCAAAATTATTTCAGATATCAAAATTGTATGAAAAACGTTAAAATATTATCGAAATTGTAAATGTCGCCAAAAAACTATAAGAAATCAAATTTCAACACAAATCGGCAAATTCATCAAAAATTTAATAATTGCCAAAGCATCTTAACTGCACCAAAAATTTCGACGCAAGCCCTATCATTTAAAAAAAATTGATATAATACTCAAATTTAAATACAAATTTTGCCCCAAAAAAAACTCAAAAAACATTTTTACCAAGTAGTGATAGATAATTCATCTAAAATTTTAAAATTTTATAAAAAACTTATATTAAACCGATATATAAAAAAAACCTAAAAACCAATAATTCAACAAAAATTAAAAATTTACCAATAAATCGACAAATCACAGAATATTTACATATGCAACAACAAATCTAAATTATACCAGAAAACAAAAATTTCACTAAAACTTTAAAAAATTATTAAGGCGCACAGTAGCCCTCTAGGCCAAGTTGAGGCCTAAAGCACACAGTGTGTATATTACACAAAACCATTCGCGCTTTACGTACAGGTAACATTATGGGCCAGTTTGGTGGTTTTGCCATAAATTTTGTGATATTTTGTACTTCTGCTATAGCTAGATAGCTGAAATTTGTAACGCAGGTAGAGCTTAAGGCACATGTAAACATACTAATTTGAAAATGGGCACTTTTTATCTGGAGGGTATAGGACCCCCGCTTATTTGTAAGAGACACTTCCACTATAGCTAGAGGGCTGAAAGGTAGGCCTTGGAGAATAAGTAATGAGAAAAATGGGAGCTTTTCAACTAGGGGACTAGAGTTCCCTCTTATTTGTATTGAACATTTCCACTATAAGTTGATAGATGAAATTTGATATAACCCAACCGTCTGTGAGCTTTAAGTTAAAAGAGGTTTTATACATTACCAAACAAAAATAATTTGGAAAAAAGTACTCAGATCCGCACAAAAACAGAAATTCGAATATAAGTCCAAGTTCCTATCCAAAAATTTTGGCCGTAAAAAGTACTGAGATCAAAATGAAGACCAAGTTCTTCATATGTATAATACCATCCCATTTCTAGGCAACTTGCTAGCTTGGCAAATTTTTTTTACTTTATGAGAAAGGATTATAGAAAAAATGTTACCAAACTGATTTTATTTGAATAGTTAATTTTATTTATTTTTATTTTGAGGTCGGTGTACATTACGTTTTGTTATAATTTTGCTCTTCGTACTGACCAAACCACATGGAAGTCCATTAAATTAATTTATCTTCCGAATCGTTGCTAACTTTCGTTGCTGGAGAATTCCCAAAATCGTTGCTAGTAGTAATGCCAGTAATTCCCAAAAATGTCCTAAGATCCGCTTATTTTCATTTCCGTCGTTGCTATTTCATTGTTGGGTGAAAGATGTAGCAGATTTCCCGGTACACGCAACCATTGAGGAATGAGATAATATTTTTTCGTTTTATACTCTCTGTTAGAAAAAAAATTATGTTTATTGTCATAACGTTATCAACATTCTTTGTGTCTTCCTACTAATTTTGTCACCACTGTAAACATAATCTATTTAATCCTAATAATCAATACAAATGTAATATGAGAAATATTTCAAATTTTTACCTTATTTTGGGTTAAAACGAAGTTTACAAGACCTTGACTTTTTATTAATGTGTTCTTTATTATCATATGCATTTTGCTTCAGACAACCATCGGTTAGCAATAAAAGCATTGTTTGTATTTCTGTATTCAAAGTTACCATATAAAACAAACATTGCTTTCCTAAGAGAAATTATGAAAAAAAGAACTTAAGCCTAACAATTAAATTACCTAATTTTTATAATTTTAGTGCGGCATTTTTTATTCATATTTACTTTTAAATAAGATTTTTTATATATTTATTGCTTTTTTTCGAACTACAAATATTATTAATTATTAAGTAATATTAATTTTTAGATCGTTTTTTTTTTCTTTCTATTCAGAAAGAAAAAATGAAATAATTCTCTTTCTGAATAGAAAGAAAAAAAAACGAACTCATGCCTAAAAATTAAAATTACTTAATAATGAATGATGTTTTATATAGTTTCTAGTTTAATTTTGTTAATTTATGTATAAGTTCTTAATAAATAATTTTTTATGTTATATAATGTTTTATAATGTCCCTTAAAGGCATTCCATTTGAATTGATTTTATCTTATATTTATTGTAATCAGTGTATCTGAAAAATTTGCAGCTAAATGGGTTTTTAAATGCTCAAAAATAATGCTAAAATTTTCAAACTGCTTTTTACACCCTTCACGAAATTGAATAGGTTTGACATTCCGTTTGTAGTTTCTACCCAACAAAGTATATATCCTCTGGATCCTTATAGGTAGGGAAGTTCAATTGACGATGTCCGTCTGTCCGATTTTGAAATTGAATTTCTGACGGCACTAGATAAATTAGAATCTTGAAACTTGGTACACTTGATCAGCGAGTTTGGCGATGTCAGCCACATAGGTCCACAAGTTTCCGAGACATAAAACATTTTTTTGTTTTTTTTTTTGGTATTTTCATTCCTGCGGGAAACGCTTATACAGAAAGCAATAAAGGTCGCATATTCAGAATCCTTATCAAATTTACTAAAAATTCTCCCCACAGAAATGATCACCCCAAGGCCATCAGGTAAAATTTAAAAAAACCACAAAAATTTCAAAAACTAACAAAGAAAACCAAATCCTACCAAAAACCGAAATTTCACAAAACAATTTTAGAAAGTTAAATATAAAAGAAATATAAATTTGATCAAAATCCCAATTAATCTGAAAACTGAAAAATATAAAATATTTCCATAAATAAGAAATTCACGAAAATTCGAAAATTAATCACATATCCAAGCTATAGTCCAACAATTTTAAATTATACATATATAATATTCTAAAAAATATAAATAAAAAAACATGAAAGTGCATATCAAAATTGCAAAAATAAATTAAAATTTTGCGCACGTTTCAAATTCACCACAAATTTAAAAATTCACTATAAAATCGAAAAATTAAAATAAAAAATCTAATAACTAAAAAATAAATACTTAATAAAAAACCAAAATTTTAACAAAAAAAAATTCATCAAATTATTGTAATTTCACTAAATTTTGTAATTTCACCAAAAAGCCGAAAATGAAAAAATAATTTACATACATATATTACAAAATTTTAACAAAGTGTTTGTTAAACAAATACAGCAAACAAAGGAAAACAAATTTCATCACAAATAGGGAATTCAGTAAAATAATTTAAAAGTTCACCAAAAAATTTAAATACTATAAAAATTATAAATTTCACAAAAAATCTAAATTAATCTGAAAAAAAAATCTACCATAATTTCGAAATTCGCCTCAACCCAAATTCATAATCCAATTTACAAATCAATATTTAATTTTAAAAAACCGGATTTCACCAAAAATACCACAAAACCAACATTTTCAAGTTTTGGAAATTCGCCAAAAAAAAAAACTTTTACTTAACCAAAATGCCGAAAATAAAAAAAATCCAAAATTTCACTTCACAACATAATATATTGTTACGTTTATTACAACAATAAACGTGAAGGGTTCGTTTAATTGCAAAAATTAAAATACACAGTTCTTTTATGATTTTATCAGTACACAGTTTTATTCGGTACTTCACACTCTTATATACAACTCTTTAGTACTAATTGACACTGTACACTTAACACTTCTTTTGTACACACAGATGTTCAAAATGTCCCGAACATACGCGAAATTGCGCATTTGTTATTTCAGTTGCTGGCTTATTAGTCTTGTATATTTGTTTGTGTGTGTATCTTTTGTTTACTTTTTGCATGCTGTAGAAATTGTTTTTTTGAATCGCGGTTCATGAAATTTCTGCTACGCAATTTGTTTTTGTTTTATGTTTATGATATTGCGTATTTGTACATTTGTACAATAGGTCGTTTCACACATCTTTGACTATTACTTTGTAGCAATATCTAATACAATTACATAACAAATTTTCTAATTTCACCACAAATCGGAAATTCAAAAACATTTTTCAATACACCAAAAAATTAAAAATTTTAAAAAAATCATAAAAAATTAAAATAGTAACACAATTTAGGAATTTACTAAAATTGAAAAATTCTTCATTAAACATAAAGAAATTGTTCAAAAAGGCAAAAGAAAAAAATTAAAAATTATTTAAAATTTTACAAAATTTAATATTCACCAAACTTTCGAAAATTAACACAAAAACTCAAATAAAACGAATTAACTCCCAAAATAATAAAACTAAATTTCAATTTCACCAAAATTTTTCAGTTTCACCAAAAAAATTCAAAAATTCAATATTTTACGAAAAACTTGGCAATTTTAACAAAGCGGGTGTTACACAAGTTTCAAAAGAGCTATTACTCACAAAAAACGTAATTTTCACAAACAAGTAACCAAAATTTACCCAGATGCTGAAGTTGTACCGAAAACTTAAAATTTGATCAAATATTAAACATTTCACAATAAACCCAATTCCGCCTTTATCTGCAATTCACGAAAAAATCGAAAATTTTTAAAAAATTCATAGGGATTCAGAGAAAAGAAAAAACATACCGATCGAAAATGCTTATATCTCTAGTACATTTTTAGCAGTTCATACTTTTGTGAAGGGTATAAAGGATTCGACATCTCTTACTTGTTTTATATAATACATCTTTCATCAAATTCTTAAAACTTGTGCCAAATAAAACAAATTTAATTTTCCATGATCTCGTTCACAATTGATCTTAAACCTTAAAAAAGTTGATAAATGAAACACAATAGAGACGAATAATGCAATTTTCATATACCAAATACAATTTTTGCTAAAATTTCTGGAGAAAAATCATGTGGATGTGAATATCGTATGTATTGAATTTGTACAAAATTATAATGATTTAATAATAGTATTCAATAGCTTCTACAATGTATTAAACAAATGCCTATAGTAGATTTGCCAAAGATGTCAAAGAGGGATATCCTGAATGTTAAAATAAATTAGCAAAATATTAAATCATTTCATTATTCTTCGACCCAAATTTTATAAAACGCAACCTAGAATTTATAGCCGTATTCAGTGCTTGATGCAAATGCTTTTGCAAAAGCAAAATATCGTAGCCTTTTTTCTTAAATTCAACAACGAACGCATAAAATTTCTGTTGACTTTAAACAACTTAAAAAAATTATTTTTGATCTCCTTTCCAAAATATTTGAAATTTGGTCTTGTTTACCATATAATTTCCGGCGTTATATTGTGCTTTATAAAAATATAGCCTTAGGTTTGCTCCTGATTTTAGATTTTTTCGAATTCTTCACGAAAATCATAAAAGTATTTCATTCCTTCAGCTCACAATTCGCAGTGATAAATATTTACGCTTTTGAGTACCGCAACATCGATTAAAAATGCTAAATTTAGCTGCAAAAATGCCAAATTGGACACACAGATCGTAAGCATATATCCTTAAAAAGGATATTTCTATTTGTTCACACATGTTTAGTGCATTTTAATTTTAAGGCTCAAACAATATCCCTAGAATTTTCCGTATTTCATTTGGATTATATACCTGACTTGTGCTTAATAATAAAATAATACAAGTTAAATAGTAAAGATATTCAAACAAAATTCGAACATGATTATGCATGCAACAAAATGGGAAATCATAAATATTTCTTTACGTAGTTACATCTCGGTTGTATGTAGATAAGCAATAAAAATTTACGTATGTAAGAACAAAATAAAAGCTCTTGCTAAGAAGAGTCTACTTTGTGTACGTATTGATCGTAAATCAAGAAATAATAAAGATATATGACGAAGTATATAAAATAATAGTATGCTCTTATTATTGTTGATGGGACAAGATCATGCATGCCGAATCATGTCGATTGTCTTGTTAAGTATTAATATCATATGTGAATGTACACTTATTACTGCCGTTAACTAAATATAAGTAAATTATTATTAATATTAAGGGTATTCACTGTATACAAGTAACTTGCCATGTGCTTTAAAAAATTCTTTGATAAAAGAATTTAATAGTGCTCTTCTTGTGTTTAAAAATATGATTCTTTTACGTATGATATGATTAATTTTTAGTTTCCCTAGAGTAGTCATAAATAGTTAGTTGGCAAGCAACCAACCAAACGTAGTAAGGTAGGTTTTTATTTTCGGATTCTTTGGATTTCTCATTTAGTTTGAGGAATGTTGAGCATAAGACGATTAAGTTTTTCTATAAAGTTTTCCTGATAAGCTGGCTTAAGCAATCAGGAAAATGTGCATAGAGACTATCATTTTATAATAAAATGAGTTGGGATAGGTTAGGCGGGCAGCTCGCTTGCAGCGAGTTCACTTGTATTAGGCCCATTGTGATACCCCGACGATCTGTCCTCACAGTTTCCTATAGAAACGAGAATCTACAGACCGAAAGAAGCACCTGGAGCTTCATGCAAAACTTACCACGCTGGTCAGTGTCTCATTTCTAAGTCTAGGTCCTCAAACAATCTTTGGGATAAGTATATGAGCCTGAGTTCTTGCATAGCCGGGCGGTCGCAGAGATGGTGTTAAACTGACTCTTCCTCTTTATCGAGACAGCTTCTGCAGCTCTCACCATATGCTCCGACATACATCCAGTTATACAGTCGGGATGAAATTAGTTACAAGTAGATATGCAATAATTTGTGTTAAATGGTTTCCTGATGGGCTAGCTTAAGCAACCAACGAAATGCTCAAAAAGTATAGTTTATCCTCCGACAAATAAAATGCATTTTTATAATAAAAGTCATACTTCATTACACTAGATACACATTTCTACGTTCATAAATTTTTCTATTTTTGAGTTACAAATTTAAGCTGGGAAAGCAAATAAACACACCTATTTAGTATAAATATTCTACAAAAAATGGAGCCCATTTCCTTGCCATTAGTAAATGTACATATGTAGCTATTTTGAATAATTTTTTTTTTACCTTTAACTTTCAAAAAACACCCTTTACCTTGCTTAACAAAATACATAAATTCGTTTATTAATAACGAACTAGTCCACTTATTAACAATTTATACAGGGTGGCCCAAATTAGCCCTAGTGATGTGAAACACACATAACTTTTTTATTTTTTCACATAATTTATTTTTTCTTTTTGCAGATTATAACTGAACTCTTGGGAATTTAAAATGAATACGTACAGTCCACAACAACGCATTAAAATTATCGATTATTTTTATTCTTCCCAACGATAAATTGTTCTGACGCAGCGAAATTTACGTAATATCAGCGCCCAAATCTTCCATGATTACAAGTTTAGTTCGCCGTTTTGAGGAACTGGGTTCAGTTGCCGACCGTCCAGGAAGAGGTGCTCATAGAAATATTCGTACTGAAGACAACATGGAAGCTGTGCAGCAGAGTGTTGCAAATGATCCATCTGTCTCAACTCGTCGCCGTTCCGGCCAATTGGGTATATCCAGAACAACATTACAGAGAATTTTAAAGTTAGATCTTAAGATGTATCCATACAAAGTTCAAATTGTGCAACAGCTTCTACCGCAAGACCCCCAACAACGACTACAAACGCTATTCACTTTACATAATTAGCCACACAAAATGATTTTTTAAATTATCTTTTGATGACGGATGAAGCGCATTTCCATTTAAGTGGTTATGTAAATAAACAAAACTGTAGGTTGTGGGGCACCGAAAATTCAAGGGCAATACATCAGCATCAGTCACACCCAATCAGATGCACTGTTTGGTGTGGTGTTATGGCCACAAAAATCATCGACCCATATTTCTTCGAGAATGAGGATGTAACGCCAGAAACGGTCTCCGGGGCTTCTTACAGAACAATGATCGACAACTTTTTGCGGCCAATGGTGGAGCAATATTCTAATTTGTGGTTTCAACAAGATGGAGCCACTGCGTATACTGCTAGGCTATGGACTATGAACTATGGACATGCTGCGTGAAATTTTTGGTGAACGCATAATTTCAAAAAATTCAGATTTCCCTTGGCCTCCTCGTTTACCAGATTTATCTGCGCCCAATTTTTTTTGGGGTTATTTAAAAGACAAAGTGTATGTTGACAAACCACAGACACTTGGACAGCTCAAGCAGAATATTCGAGACGAAATACGGCGCCTGCAACCAGAAATATTACGCCGTGTAATGCAAAATGCGCTAAAACGAGCCAATGCCTGTATACAGCAAAATGGTGGTCATTTGCCTGATATCATATTTCACACATAGTCACGTTAAATTTCCATAAAATGAATTTAACATATAAAAATAAATCATATAAAAAACCGTTATTACAAGAGTTATACGTGTTTAACATCACTAGGTCTCATTTGGGCCACCCTGTATTTCAAACACGTTTTATCGATAATATTTTCACTAACTTTTAATATATTACGCTATAATAATTAATACAGCTACTTAAAATGAAAAATAGGTTAAAATTTATTTTAAAAGTAGCAGCAATTCCTTTAACTCTAAAACCTTTAATTTATACTTTTGACCCCAAACATAGAGGAAGATAAATAAGTAAAACTTTTAGCACTTAGTAATCGAAGCACGTGCTAGAGAAGTAAAACCAAAAAATTTATCTCACTCCATTTGTTCCCCATTCAAACACAAAATAATAGCAATGGACAAAATCTGCCAACAAATAAAAAATTAGAAATGTTAAAACTTTGTTGCCAAAGTTTATAATAAATTCTAAACGTTAAACCAATTGCGGTAAATGTTTCTCGGTTTTTTTTGCTTTTGTAACCAACAACAATGAAAACAGGAGGAGTGAAAACAGAAACAACACATTGCACTTACTAAATAAAATTGCTGCAGTTGAAATGTTTTCAAACAAATTTGTTCAAATTACATTTTTTTTCTTTGTAAAGGTGGGAACAATATAGGAAATATTTGTTCACTGTACAATGGGAAAATGTAACACTGGGTAACCTATGAGCTGGAATTTGTAATGCGTTATTTTTTAGCGATTTAACTTCGCGAGAATGTGAATTGATAAATCTAATCATGCTCACGTGAAGCTTTGAAAAGGCCGTGTTTTGTGTGCTACTGAATGGAACTGACTGTACTGCCAATAGGGTGCTTCACAATATCGTTAAGAATTATCGAATAAGTAAAACAGAAGAATACTGTAGTGCGATTCACTAACTTTTAACGATTCGACAGTCGCAAAATTTGTCGACAATTTTTGTTGTTTGCATTAACGATTGTGTGATTCACTAACTACACGTAAGCGACAGTAAACATCGTTAATTTTTTGTTTATTCAAATTGACATCAAGTGGCATCACTGTCAGGAAAATATCAAATAAGCCGAAAGCACAAAGAAGAATGAAAAAAACAACGACTTTTTGGAAAAATTTGTTTGTGCGTTTAGCTATTCTTGCAAAACGTAAGTAAAAACCATTTGAGACTTTTTCTGTGCCTTGTTTATTAAAAATATTGTGTATAAATGATTTTTAAAGAAATTAAAAGTGTCCCTAAAAGATGCCATGAATTTTAGTTTGTCGAATAAATAAACAACATAAAAATATACGTCGTTTATTTCTGTCTACAATCATTAAGCTAACAATAACAGCTGACTAAACGATTGCGAATGTTGTTTAAGAAAAGTTACTGAATAGCAACATCGTTAACTCTGTTGTTAAAATTTTTTATTGATTCGATTGTCGTTAAAAAAGAATAGTGAATCGCACTACTGATTTGCCCACATAACTTGCTTATTAATAATCGGGCAGGGTAACACAGGCCATTCGCTCTGTCATTTTTCAATAACTTTTTGCAACAATTGGAAATCTAATAACGGGACGAAACTTGTCTTGTAATTTGCCATTCTCTGGCTACAGAAAGTATTTCAATGCTGTAGATTTTTGGAACGAATTTCCGTCATCCCTTGTCAAGTTCCATTAGGAGCCAAACCGGTTTCGGCTATGTGCCATCTTCAGTGTGATATTTCGTTCTGATCTTACATATGACAAATTTCATTGCTCTTTAAAAAGTCCAAGTCACAGGCCCAAAGGAGTACTTATGCGCTTCCTTCAATAAGTGGTGTCTAATTTATTGCAAAAAGTCGGTCTTACCTCTAATGATTGTCACTTACGAAATGGCAAACCCAACTGACGCTAAAAATAATGACTAGAGCTTAAAATTCTATGCTTGTAAAAACGCCCTTTATAAGAATACGCCTGATACACATAAGTAATGGGAAATTTTTGAAAATTTAATAAAACAAAAAGTTTGCAAAAGTGAATGAAATATTTATTTGGGCCGTTAAATAAATGCTTGCAATTTACATTTTAAAGATTATTTCATGTAAATAAAACCCGCGGCTGCGCCGTAGATGGTCCATCCGTGAGCTCTGATTCTTACATACTTTTACCAGCATTTCGGCCAGTGTCCCACCAGTGACAGCTGTAATGTTGTTTAACCTGGCTGGAATCTGGCTAGCTGGTCCCTGTACACGTGAGACTTCACGTTTCTCCACAAAAAATAGTATAGTGGAGTCAAATAGCATTACCTGGGCCGGCAATGCACTGTTCTCTCAATAGGTTCTTGTTAACGTGTGCCATTTGGCTCCTTCTTCTTGAAACCACATGGCAACCATGATGTTGCGATTTTCATCGTTATTGAATAAGTACGGTCCAACGGAGCCGCCGCCCCACAAACCTCACGAAACAGTACATCTTTTAGGGTGTAATGCCAGGTTTTTAATTGCCTCTGGCTGATCTTCACACCAAATTTGGCAATTCTGTTTGTTGACGTACCAATTGAGCTAAAAATTAGCTTAATCGTTGAAATCAATTTTTCGATAGAAAACACATTTCTCACACAGAGCGAATCATAATAATAAAATTTGGTATTGTCAAATATCACGAATCTCTTACATTGAAAAACTAAATAGCAAAAAATCACCCATAACAATGACCGTTCCAAGAATGTGTTTAATATATTTTGTTTAGGACGGCTCAAATCTAATCATGACGAATCTCTTTAACTCTTTTGTGATTATTATACAAGGTGGCGCAAAGTAATGGCAATAATTGGCTGTCATTTTTTCAGATGGCGCCAAATGTCACTGTGCTTTAACATTTGTGATATGAATATATAAAACGACACACACCTCCAGAATGTCAATTATTGTTACTGCTTACTATAAAAATTTTTAGGCCGTTCTAACGCAGCATAAAAATTATAGTCAGTTCATGTTACGACGTTACTCTTGCGCCACCTTGTAGTAATAGTTAGCAGTTATAAAACGGAAATATATTTTTCATTTATAAAATTTATGGAAATGCGAGATCTTTGCAAATGGTCGTTGTGGCTAAAATGAGTAGCAAGCATTCGACGAGCACAGTATTCGATGATCCTGCAGCATATATCAGGCAGAATTTCTCTCAAGGTGTTGGTCGTTTGCGGCTTATGGGCATAGACCTGCGACATAAGGATAATACTAGATAATATATAACGGAATCAAATCGCGTGATTAAAGCTATAACTTGTCGTTAAAAAGATAACACAATATGACCGCCATGAAGTAATAACTGCTCTTCTCATTGAAGAACTCTATATATACATAAAAGCCGAGTGTCCTTTGTGAAGGAGGATCATCGGGTAACATGGAACTCTATGGCTTGCTTCAAGTAAGATAATGGAGTCAGCGGAGATGTTTACATAGGTTGACTTGGGGTTAACATGTCCTTCATGGCTGTGATGCTATTGAATATTTGATAGAAATATTCGGATTTCTACCAACAGCCGCGTGGAAATTCGGTCTCTGACAGGTGGTTATTCGACATCGAAACAAGTCCAATAATACCGGGCATCATTCGATCGGATAGCCAGACATTTAAGTAAGCCTTCAAGGAAGGGAACAAGGTGCATTGACGAATATGGCTCAGACCAGATAATAGGAAAAAGTCACATGCAGGTACACGAAACTAATATGACCTTGATTAAACGAGGTTCGAATAGCAGTTTAGTTAAAACTACAGACTTGGGAATCACGTCAAGAGAATAGGGTTGCCACCAGTTTGACTACTGCAGAAGGGAGGTGTATTACTTCTCCTGTGTCTCTTTCCAATCTTAAGCGACCGCTAATGAATTCATCTGGGGCAGAAGTCCTTCGTCAACCTCTCTATGCTATCGGCAGTGGGACTACAGGCAATACATTACCTCAGCAGGAGCAGCAACTGATTCGGGAATGACCCTACTTCGGCACAGGGTAGTGTACAGTAGTTGTCTCTGTTCTTCATTTTTCACCTTTCGACTTTTTTTTCTTCTTGTCTTTTTTTCAGGTAACACAATGTGACAGGATTTTAAGACCCAAGTTCAACCGTGTTGCAAATTAATGTTGAAACTTAAAAGGGAATATTAGCAATTAATGTAACCTAATCAACGAATTCATATATTTTCCACACTTCACTGACTTTTCTGCAGTAATTATTGTACTATGTTTCTGTTGTGATATTCCAATCGAGTATATTGAAATTCGTCTTATTTTACCGCCTTCATTTGAACCCTTCATTTTTGTACAGAAAAATTATTGTGGCTTTTTTAGAATAAAATAAAAAGGTAGAGTGTTGCTATATATTCACTGACTCATTGACTTACACATCAATATTATGGGGCACTTCCACTGTAGCTAGAGAGCTGAAATTTGGTATACAGAAAGGCCTGGGAGAATAAGAAATCAAAAAAAATCTGAAAACGGGAGAGCTAGGGTTATTTGGATGGAGCTTTTCCATTATAGGTAGATAGCTGATATTTGCCCTCTGTAAACTTTAAAAGAGGTTTCATACATACCAAACTTGCAAGAACTTGGTCCTCATTTTGATCTCAGTACTTTTTGAAAAATATTTAGTTTTGGCTTTTTTATTATTCACAGCCCTTTTACATATTTTCCTCATTTCTACACTAAACGGCTTACATTTCCGAGTTTGGCGATTTTATAATATTTTACTTCCAGTTTCGACAACTAGCGTGTTACAAGACTTTCTTAATATTTTATCATTTTTCTTTAATTTTTAGTTATTTAACAAATTTTGAAGAATATTTATTTAGTTTTGGTTTTTTTGTGTTTCACTCTTTTTTATACTAGACCGTATAAATTGGTGTCTTTGGCGTTACTTTACACGATTATTTGCAGGAGCAAAGATAAGTCGCAAGCCCCTGGACTGCCTTCTTTGTAGCTTCTGGATATTTAATTCGCAAGCAGTACCCCATAGATGATTGCAATATATCCTATAAAATAACTTTGTATTACAAAGCCAGGGTGGACTTAGAACCTATTAACCAGTGTAGTTGAATTGTTCTACGTTTTATGGCCATTATTTTTACCTCAATATGTCGAGACTAAATAATGCGTCTATTTAGGTGAATACCCAAATATTTAACGTGGGTTTCCGTTGGAACAGGGGTATTTGTTATTTTTATTGATGAACAAATTTGCCTTCTGAGGAAAAACATTATATAATCACAATTCGAAGAATTTATCATTATTCTCCTCTTCAATTTTCCATTTTAACATTTCTCTTCTACCCAATTTGGAAATTTTAATACGAATTTGACACCTTTTGTAGAATTTTAACGATTTTTCTAATGATGCATTTTTTTGATTTGGATGGTTATTGTTACTTGTTTTTTTATTCTGAGTTCAGTTTTTTTTTCCCAATATTAACGAGTGTCGTTTACGATTTATTTTGTCTGATCTTAACACTCGTCCTTTTTAGAATTGAGACTCCTGTTTTCAATTTCGAGATATTTCAAATTTTAACAGTTTTGAAATGAGTGTTATAGACACTCATTTTACCCATCTATTATAAATCTAATATTTTCAGTCAGTTCAGTGAAATACATATGTATATGTAAATACATATGTATACGAATTTACAATTTGTATATATTACACGCTCGCAATGATTTGTTTGAAATTACATAGCATATGATTATAAAGGATTTTGCAAAAAGAGCGCATGCATTTTGAAATGGAATTAGGAAGCAATGTACATGTGTGAGGTTTTTACGAAATACTTCTTTTCTTTGAAAGGCTTAGATACATATACACTGAAATGTCCGTCGCGGCTCCTCACCATGGCACGTATGCAAAACGACTAATTTTGATCCGGCTAAACGTACGCTATGGATTATGTTACTTCTAATGGCAAAGATCTGCGACTTAAGAAAACTGCACTAGAAGAATTCTTGGTGGCCGGATCACGTGCCCTCCGCGAGAGATATCAATACAAAAATACGCCTCGTTCTTTAAAATGATATTTCGGCAAAAAAACTAAGCTGCTCTTACACACCATTCTTTGAACGCGCTGCTAAATTATTGATTTGGCATCTGAGACAATTATAATTAACAGAAAAGTTGAGAAATCTCTAAAATCATAGACTTTATATATTATTTTCAATAAGATAATTTAATATTAAATAACAATAAATCGAATATGTAGATTATAAATAATATAATAAAATAGAATCATTTGTAAATTATTAAGTAATTTAAATTTTTAGGCATGAGTTCGTTTTTCTTTCTATTCAGAATTAGAATTATTTATTTAATATGGACAACCTTGAAAACAGTAAAATACATCCAACCAAGATGAAACTAAAATACATACAATGCTTTCATTGCCAACCAATGGTTGGCTAAAAGCAAATTGCATATGGTAACCTAGAATTCAATAACAGAAAAAAACTTCATTCTCAACCAAGGAAAAAAAGACTATAATATAAAAAATTCAAAAATTGAGAAATAACTCATTCTCGTATTCCATTTGTCTTAAATGTTGGTATAAGTAGAAGATGTTTTAGACACTCAATTTGTAGATAAGACACGAAGAATGTTGATAACGTATGTAGCGGCATAGAAAATGCATTCCATTCACATAGATGTCTAATAAAATTAAAACTTATACTGTTTTCAAGGTCGTCCATATTAAATAAATAATTATTTTTCTGAATAGAAAGAAGAACGAACTCATGCCTAAAAATTAACTTAATAATTAATATTTGTAGTTCGTCAAAAAAACAATAAAACTTATTAAATCATTTGTTTACGATTTTCTCGAACTGAAAATTTTAATAATTAATAAGAAAAAATTTTATTTTTTTAATACGAAATAGATAATATTTGGAATAGGTGCTAATTAATAGAAATACAGAGAAAATGCTGAGCACGACACCAGAGACCTGCAACTTGTATGATCGAGCCGTCTTGTTCACAGTAGTTGAATTTTAAGAACAACACGAACAAGTATTACATCAATTTAATACTTGTTGCTTTTTATACACAAACACAAAAAACAAGTGTAAATCATTTCAACATTAGACTTGAACAGATTGGTATTGAAAAACAAGTTTCGTTAACAAAAAGTTATTTTTTTGCACAACGGCTTTATTGTACATGATCTGATACCAAAAACAATCGAGCCACTTAGAAGTAAAAAAGCGCCATGCAGAAAAATATAAAAACAATAGTTGTTAATAGTTATTCTATTAATAAGATAATTTTTTTTTTTTTAAATTAAAATTATCCATTTATATTTTTATTGCATGTTTATAAGTAAAATAAAAAAATCAGTAATAAATAAAATGCCTTTAATGCATCGGTGAAGCCAAACGTGTGGAAGCCTGAATAGTTTGACGCATATTGGCCTTCATACGCTTTTCACTAACTTGCTTAACCAATTGCTCTTGCAATGCCAACAGTTCACGAGTGCGATTATGTATTTTATTTTGTGGTCTCATGCTAGGATTCCAACGGCAATAGAGACCTTTCCATATCTTAACAATTCGCATACTAGCAATTGGTCGCAATATGTTTTGAGCACACTGGGTAAAGGAGGGATAAAGGGGATTCAAATATTGATCTAAAGATGAGTTGATGTAAGTCCATAACGAAATGGTTTTATGTTTGAGATCTGAAAGACCAAAGTTATTATAACTTGGTATGATATTTACATATACTGCAGTTGGGCTTACCTTCTTGTATCCTATCGGCCTCTGTGTTGCACAGAAATGTTCCAAAACGACACGAGTACAAATGATCGATAATGGTTATAAGGAAATGTTCATTGAACTCGAATGCATTAGGATATTGTTGTGACGCCTGCCACACGCAGTCTATGAATTGCAGGAAGACTGGTGAGCGATCCGCATCTGAATGGCGATTGTCCCCATGACCAATTCGCTGCTGGAACTTATGACCAAATGAAAGCCACTCTTTTTCAATCAGCACCTCAAAACCTCTAAGAGTTCGATAATAAGGATCCAAGAGCAACATAGCCAAGGCGGTCAGTTGGGCTGTGCGATCCCAGCCATCCGAACAATGAACTACAACAGAAGTACTCATAGTTTCTACTTTATCGACAATACGAACAGCTCCAGCCAAAATGCATTTAATGTGTTTTAACCACAAACTATTATCAATGGATGACAACCATTTTGAGTCATCGATAGTGGGATAACAAACTTCTTTGACCTTACGTAGACTCTCACGCATTACATGTATGTTATGAATATCCAGAAAGTGTATTTCTACATTTTTATAGGCCTCTTCAGATTCATAACCACCACCTTTCGCCTTGTTAGCAATAGCATTTGCACTAGGCCGGGCATCCATAATAGCCAATTTGTCAGATTGGGCATTAGCTTCCATTATGTAATTCAAATATTGCTCATCATCTGCACTACGTTTGCCTCCCACACCCACCAGTGGTTGGGAGCACCTTGTTATAGTGGCTTGGGATCTAGGATGCATCCAAGATAAGACAGGAAGACGACATCTAGAACGAAATTGTGCTACCCTACGTAAAAAATCATCTGAAGCCTGTTTTGGAACAGCCCATACTGCTGGATAGCTATCACACACGGCATAAGTTTCATTAATCT
Organism: Phania funesta; assembly: GCA_963932375.1. NCBI lineage: Eukaryota > Metazoa > Arthropoda > Insecta > Diptera > Tachinidae > Phania > Phania funesta. The sequence continues at coordinate 83,552,623 of OZ010653.1, forward strand.
TTGTAGCTCTCCACATATCATTTGGCACTCCCAAACGTCTCAACTCTGCTAATGGTTCATAAACAGCCCACCCATTTTCCCCTGGTGATGAGCTACCGACAGCAGCAGCGTGTGCAAAAGCAAATAACCGCCCACTATATGACAAAGGAAACGCGTATGATTGCAATTTTTCAAATACTGTTCTGCGGGAATGATTTTGTTGTTTGTGCGCAAAACGTAAATTTCTCATATCTTTGCAAAATATTTCAATGCCGTAAGAATTTTCACCTCTCGACGTGGATCCACCAATCTTCTCCACTCGTGCTATTACTCCCAATGGCACATCTACCACAACTGGCGGCTCATGGTCACGCAAGGGCAAAGAACGGAAGTACAAACGATAATTCGTTATAGTTAATGCTCCGTATGCCGGTCCCCGATAGGGGCACACGTAGGTTACATCATTTTTCTGATCTTGATCTTCTTCACCCTCTAAATAGACGAAGGGTGTGTCTTTTGCAGTACCCATTTCCACACCATGTTTCGATCCAGTGGAACTAGACTTAGAATCGGTATCTAAAGAGTTGGTGCTGGCATTTTTTGATATTACTTTGTCTACTAAATTATTTGTTACATCTATATTATCTTTATTATCCATTTCTAATAATTTGCTAAAGACAATTTCACTGCGATTAATAAATTCACTGATAAATAGCTAAATACAGAGATGTTTTGCGTAGAATTATATACATTTCTTAAGCAACACAGAATTTGTTTACGAACACTGTGAAACAAATAAACAAATTTTATTTGCGGTAAGTGTTGCCAGATTATAAGAACAACTTTTTATGGATTTGTGCGACAAGTTTTTGATAAATCTATATATATATATATATAAATATAGAGACGTTCATTTGTAACGCCATTACTAGTGAACCTCCATAGCGATTGAGATACTTTACCAGAACAATTTTAAATGTGTTTTCTTTATAAGGTATTGGCCATAGAACAACTTCAGCTTCAACGGTGCACTTGTAGACAATATTGGCAATACGTGGCAGCCCCAGGTTTGTTTTGAAGAAACTTCGTGAATAATCGTAGAGCAATGTCATATTTACCATGACACAAACAATGTAAGTCTTGTCATGCGATTTGGATAATTTTACTACTTTTTTGAGTTTTAAAACACATACACTTATTTTTATGTATTTATTTTGACAGTTAGATGAGCAGTTAAATCTGCTTTGGTTAAACTATGCATTATATAAATTTAATAAATTATTGAACCTTAAGCCACTGTTCTTAATAAATCTATCTGGCAGCACGATTTGTAAACTACATACGATTGGGAACTAGATGATAAATATTTACATTAATGAAGACAACATCAAAAGAAAACAAGAACACAGTGCAAGACAATAATAAAAATGTGGATTCCCTGAAGTAAAATTTATTTTTCTTGAAAAATCAAATCAAATTGTTATTTACAAAAATGTACGCAACATTATTAGCAAAGCAACAATTCAAAATAATATCTGGTTTATGGCAAAAACAACAATTGCATTTATTATCGGCCAGTTTAAAAAACAGTGCAAATAAAACCACTGCTCAAAATTTTAGAAATTATACATCAATTACTATTGAACAGCACAAAACTGGAGCATCATATTTAGGAGCATGTCTGGAAAAGCGGTTATATAGCAATAATATACAGCAATTAGGTAACGGTGGAAATAAGTTGGAGTTGTCGGAAGCCGAAGATGACAATTTTAGTAGTATGGAGGAAGAGGAATCACTTCTACAAGATATAAATTTTAAAAAATTATTTTACTCCGAAGGAGATGATATAATGGAACAGTTGAATTCAACTAATAGTATTGCTGAGGTATAAGTTCTTAAACATTAAGGGCTTTATTTTATAAAACGCAAGGCAACATCATATACATACAACATTTTTGTTTTTCTGGCAAATTGTTGTGCATATCAACGCTATAAAACATTGTCTGAAAAAAATTTGTATGAAAATTTTTAAATGTTAGGAATTTGTTATTGTTTTCCATTTGAATTCTGGCGTTGACTTGCGTCTTATAAAATAAGGCCCTAAGAAATTTTCATAATAATTTAGTTTTTAATAGTTAAGAAATTATACAAAGTTTTATTCCAGCTGTGTTACTAAGAGACTGAAGAAAGAACTTCTTCATATCGTTGAATTTGTATATTTTATATTTTCAGATTAAAAGTGTATTGGAAGCAGAAAAATCCCATTTGCACAAAGAACACATTGTACAATCCATAATTCTGCAATATATCTTTAATAGACACAATTATTCGACTGATCAAATAAACGAACAAAACTTTACTGAATATATATTATCACTGCTCAAAGTTTATGTTCCTAACTTAAACATAGATGAATTAAGCACGTGTTATTTGTATTTACGGAGAATGGGTGTTGAGAACGACCAACCAGTATTGCAAGAGATTTTAATTCATGCCCTAAACGATATAAAAAGCAGTGAAGGTATAATTGGATTACCAGCACTGTCACGGTTAGTGGTAGGTATTAATATAGGCAAACATTTTTTTACACCTATGTTATGCGCCAGCTTTTTGAAACATTTACAACATCACATTGACTTTTGTAAGAGTGAGGAAGATGCAGGCATGATAGCTGTATGTTTGTTCAACCTACAAATAATTATTAATAACGAAATGATAAATTCGTATAAGAAAAAAGTGTCTGATTTAATTGCTTCCGGACATATTTCAAGCGCTACACCAAAGACTATTATCAAAATCTTAAATATGCTTAACAAACCTGTATGGTCACATAAACATGTATTTTTGATAAGGGAATTACTTTTAACGCTAAAAACTAGTGTGAAACAATTAGACGCAAAAGATTTGAAAAATATATGTCATATATATAAATATCATATGGAACCGGCTTCTTTACATAAACCTTTAACCGAAGCAACGGAAGAATTGTTGAGCAACCGAATGACACCAGAAACTTTGGCTTGCTTTGTACCATTTGCCCAGCCTGATCGTAGGGAGTCTTTAATTAATAAATTTAAAGCTTTGTTATCTTCATTTGAATGTTGGCAATTGCAAAATTCGGATGCTTATCTTTTTGCCACTCTTAGAAGCTTGAAAATTTCAGATACAAAAATATGTAATACGTATTGGAATGGCGTTGTAGCAAAGCTGGAGGAAGAAACACAACTATATTTTCTACGACATTGTCATCGTTATATGAACTTTAATAATAATCTCGGTGGTACATATAGGCACAAGCAATTGGAAATGAAGCTTAGCCAATTGTGTATGCGAGTTATGGCCCATGATTTGGAGGGCAGAATTCCAGAAACATTTGCTCGCTTGGCCTCATTTGTTTTGGCTTACGGTCATACCCCAAATAGTTGGAAAAAGTATCCAAATATTCTGCTTTCCAAGATCATAACTATGTGTGAGCAGTTCACGCCAAATGATTGTTTTCTTATAAGCCGTGGTCTTCAAATTTCACTTGAGATGAGGTCAGTATGAAAGTTCTCAAACTTCAATTTTACTATCTTCAACACCGAGCATTAAAATCTAACCAAAATGTGTTAATGTAAATACATACGTATTTATATGTATTATATAAACTTTCTTAGATATCGCTTTCAAATGCCGCAAATAGCAGGCATGCAGTTGTCAACTATCGATACTGTCTTAGCTGCATGCATGGAGAGGCATTTAGGTAATCAGGAACTGACTCTAACTGACTTAAATATGTTAGTGCGAACTTTAATAAATCGAAAAAGTAAGCTTTAAATTATAAATCCAATTATCTATGTGGACATATAATTATTTTCATTTAAATATAATTACAGGCTTTAAAAATAGTGTTATTTATCATAAAACGCTTCAAAAGTACAAAGAAATTAAGTGTCAAGACTTAAATTCACGCATCATCAAGGAAATTTCTTATAACTTCATGGCCACTAATTACTTGGTACCTGAAATATTGGAGCAAATGTTTACCTACATAGAAAACAACCATGAACACGTTGGGGGTGAAACAGTTGGAAAGCTACTGACCTGTTCCTACAATCTGGGTTATACGCCACAGTCCTACGAAGCCCTGCAATATTCAGGGGCAATATTATTAAGGTAGGCTGAAGAGTAGAAATATATACTTTTTTATAATGCATTAATAATTCTCTTAGAGATTTTGATTATTTGAGTGGTTTGGCTTTAGTTCAAGCCTGTCTGGCTTTATGTTTTTACAAGGCTATCCCAGAAGAACTAATAAGTAGAGTATTTTGTGTTAAGTTTATACAACGGGTTGAGAAAGAAATTCAGATGTGTTATTCTAAGGTAAAATTTTTTTTTTATTATTTTCTATTTATTTAAAAGATGTTGTACTCTGTTTCAAGGCAACTTATCCCGAACGTGTACTTAATATTGTAATGCAATTGAATCGCAGTGTTTGCTTAGATTTTCCAGAAGCTAATGTTCCTTGGTTCCAACAAAATTTTATTGAAGCTCAAATATCTAAAAGTAAGACCGGTATATTTTTATTTTTAATTAAAATATAAACAAATTTAATCTCCATTAAATTCTATCTGCACAGAACCTATATTGGAAACTCATTTTAGTCGTGATGTTAAAAGCTTACTATCAACTTTATTTAAAAAAAAATCATATATAAGATGTAATCATACAACGCCTTATGGATATCAGGTAAACAATAAAGTTAGCCAAATGTTCTAACAAGGGATTGACAAAGAATGGATTCATACTTCTACTTAAAATTATTAAATATTTAGTTCCACGCAAATAAAACACGACAAAATATGAATTCTAATATATATAAATATATTATTTTTGTATTTTACTAAAAGCCAAAATTAGTTTAAGTTCAAATCCGCATTAAATTTGCGGTGGAAGTCACGTATAACTTTAAAAAACTTTGTATGACTGCATTAAAATAATTTGCATTTACATTAAACAAATTTGTCATAAAATTAGTGGCGTGAATTTATGGTTGGTAGGCAAGGAGTAGAAAATTAAGCGCTTTTCTATGTCTTCTTAACAACAAACCAAAGTTTCATGCCACTAATTTCATGAAAAGCTTTGTAAATGTAATCTGCGTGGAAATTTACAAACTACATTTTATTTAAATATCAACAAAATAGAATCAATGCATAAATCAATTAAAACAAAACAACAAAACAAAACTTGGTAAATGCGATGAAATAATGTAAGTTGTACTTTAAAAATCCCTTTATAAAATAAACTCAAATAAATATTGTATAATGGATAAATACATATCGCACGAGTATTACAATAGTGTAATAACTCAAAATTTTAAATTTTTTTAGTAGAAGCAAAAACTTCTTGATTTTACGTTAAAGGTATATGGAAAATTTTAAATAGAATTTTTTTCAAAAGAATAATTGTCAAATAACAAATGAATCCGTTAATTTCTTTTAGTTAAGTGGTTAGGAGAAATTTTTCTAATATTCTCATTTTATTATCATGTATGTTTTGTGTTAAATAAGTACAAATGTGGCTATAAGTAAGGATTATGCTACTCTAATTGATTTGATTGAGTTATTACATTTTGATTTATTAATTTGATGAAGGTCAACAACTGTCTTGCAATCGATTAGTAATTTCCAGTAATAATTTTTTTAAAATACAGCACAAAAATTCGAACTAAGCAGTTCGGAAATGAAATGCTAGACTGTTTAGTGTTGAACTATATCATGAGTCAAGTGAATACATGATAATAGAAGACTCCCCTGTCGCTATTTAAAATATCAAAATTTAAGAAAACTATTGTGTATGTTAAATATTGCAATAAACCAAAAACGGACACTGTAAGACTCCTTATAGGCTTATAATTGTTTTATTAAGGATTCGAAATTTAAAATGCTAATGTTCATTTAGCTTATTCGAGGATATTCTCGTTAATCGCTAACTTTACTTTTTGTTCACATTTAAATTCTTGATTGATTAATGTTCTTGGGAGTTAGAAGTATTTCAAATGCATATATTTAATTGTCTGATACTTTTCGACTCTTCTGAATAATAGTGATTTTGCATATAGCATAATTAGAATATAAACTCAATATGAATTGTAATATATTCAAAATAAACTCACCAAAATTAAAAATATCCTTTTCAGATAGATTTTGTTATAAACTTTGACAAAAGTAAAAACCCCATAGAAGCACCCGTAGAAACGACCATGTTGGATCGCATAACAAAGTAAATTTTTCAAATAAAATATACATAAGTATACATATATGTTTATGTAAAAAATAATGTGTTCATTGCAGAGTTGCAATACTATTACTTAAGCTAGATTGTTTTTGTGAAAACGATCTAAATGCACTGAGAGGACCGGAATCGCTGAAAATAAAGCATTTAGAAATGATGGGTTATAAAGTGCTGCATATCGACGAGCATAATTGGAATTCTAAATACATGAAAGTACCTGGAGCTAAAAAGAAATATTTAAAATGCCTTTTGCAAATTTCCAACTGATCAGTTATAAGAATAATAGATAATAACGTATTATTTTTAAAGTTAAAAATTCGATGACTAAAATCTTTTTTGTTGTATTTTGTATTTTATAAATAAATTTCAAGCAAGGACTTTTGTAATGTTAGCTTTATTCAGAACTTAATTATGTATTGTTGTTTTTTTGTAAGATTACGTTAATATTTTACAATAAATGCAAACCTTTATATAAAAATATATATATATATATTTTACAATGATTCCGTACACCATTCATAAGCGGTGTTGAACATAATTTGCCAGGGACTGACTTGGGATTTGCAAATAAAAGCGGGCGATATATAAGGCCATTGGTGCATTGCATAGCAGCGTTCGGGATGAGGCATGATAGCCAAATGGCGACCATCTTGAGAACAAAGACCAGCTATTCCCTCAGTACTACCATTAGGATTCATAGGATATATTTCAGTTGGTTTGCCATCATCATCTACATAATGCATTGCCACACATTTCTGTGTTTTTTGTTTTTTCAATATTTCATTGCTGCGGAATGAAAAACGCCCCTCGCCATGAGCCACCCAACAGCCCAGTACGGAACCGGATAATTTTTTCAACATCATTGCTTTGCTATCCGCAATGCGCAATGTGGTCCAACGGCATTCGAAGCGGTCAGATTTATTGTGCAATAGAGCCACGTCTGGTTGATGGATGACTTGTGTTTGAGTATCGTCAGTAGAACTTCCCACCCAGCCAATTAAACTCATTAATTGACAACCATTGCAAATACCCAGCGAGAAGGTATTTGGGCGTTTCTTGAAAGCTTGGAATTGAGGCACCAGCAACTCGCTGAACATAACATTAGCTGCCCAACCCTTGGCGGAGCCCAAAGTGTCAGCGTAGCTGAAGCCACCAGGGAAAATAAGACCACGATAACGATCCAAAGTCGTTTTACCTAAACAATTTTAAAAACGCTATTATTTCTAAATGTAATGTAAATACAACAAATTCTTCTTACCATTTAACAAATCTGACATCGTAACATCGTGAACCTCGAAATTAGCCTTTAGGAAACAGGCCATCATCTCACGATCGCTATTAATACCTTCTTCTCTTAAAACTGCGACTGGTACAGAATATGCTACTTGTTTTAATAACAATTCTGAACTCAAGTCTACGGTACAGTTGTATTTGGGACCAGTACGATAATCCAAAGAGCTAAACTCTTCAATGGCGCAATCGATATTAGCTTGTAATTTTTCCAATTCAAAGCTTATACGTTCCCATTGTTTGTATAGGGATTTAACAGAGTTTTGCACAAGGGTTTTACCATTGCAAGCAATACGAATGGTAGAGTTCAAACCATATGATTTGGCAGAGCCTATCAAATGGTTTGGTACTCCAGCCTGAGTAAAGGTATTTTGAATTTCGTTAATATCGCTAGTAGCAATTTCCAAAACCCAACCACATTCTTCAGCGAAGAGTACAGCCAATTCAGGCATGTTTATACAAGAATTATCAACGTTCTGTTCGGTAATTTGAGCTAAGGCACTGGTCAAGTCTAGTTCAAGGCCGGCTAAGCCAGCTAAAGCCATTTCTAGAACACACACTAATAAACCACCCTCACTGATATCATGGCCGGCCAAAAGTTTGTTTTCTGACAACAAATTTTGAGTAGCGGTAAAAGCCCTTGCTAGTACAACACTTTGTTTTAGATTGGGACATTCATTGCCTTGTTGGCTAAAGGCTTGAGCTAAAGCACTGCCTCCCAAACGGAATTTATTTTCAATATTAATCCAAAGCAAGGCAGTTTCAATGCCATTTGACGGTCCCTTTAAATCAGGAGTGATTTTTATATTTACATCGGGACAAGGAGCGTAAGTAGAGATGACTAAAGTGCCAGGAGATTTTATAGTTTTTTCATTAATTTTAGCAGCCATTGATAAGGAATCCTTGCCCCCATCAACTGCAATTCTAAGTTCTTTCATGATTTTACACATTTCAAGGCAGGCATCATACATACGAGCACCTTCTCCTGGCAATTTGGCAGCCCACATCCAATTTCCCGAACACTTTACATCAGCCAGTTCTGAGATTTTGACAAACACCAAGTTGGACATAGATTCAGCTACACTCATGCGTGCCATAGCACCAGCATCCAACAGTCCTTTAATGGGTTGGGTACCAATTGACGTAGCAATACCTGCCGTGCTAAAGTGGGATACAGTTACCAAACCAAAATCAGCCAAGGGTGTATGCAAGGGTCCAACGCATTGCTGTTGGGCTACAAGACCAGTAACACAACGATCCACTTTGTTGGTTAAATAACGTTTACTGCCTACCGATACCAAGCTGAGTACACGCTCCAAGCTCTTATTATAATCCATATTAATGTCGAAGTATAAAGGCTGCAAATTTTTATCTGTACGTAGTATTTGATATTCTCTCTTTGGCATTTCTCCCAAAACATGTTTCATTTCCAAATCAAATGGCATGGGACCCATGATTCTGGGATCAAGATTGTCGTTTAAAGCTTTGTCGAAATCTGCTTTACTTTCGACGAGAGTCACAGATCCCCTACCAGTTACTACACCCACAAAGGAAATGGGGCAACGTTCTCTTTTGCAAATTCTTTCCAATAAATCGCGATCTTCGGGTTTGCAAAGTATAGCATTGTTTTCTTGGTACTCAGCCCCCCACAATTCCAAAGCATTAATAGTGGGATCACCCAATTGGAATTCTTTGGAAAAAATAATAGCACCCGCGAAACCAGGCTCTACTAATTCTTTCAAAACATTACCATTACCACCAGCACCCTGGAATACAAATTTATTTGAAATGCTTTACAATAGTAATGAAATAAATGCCACTCACTTGATCATGTATTGCTAATATCGGGTTATTATCACCTAATTCGATGCAAGCTCTTACAACCCGATTCAGTTTATTTTCCATTTCAGCATCACCACGTTGCACAGCATTAAAATCCAACGAGGAATCATTAGAACCTTGTACTTCTACCGAACTAGCTGCACCACCTCCTACTCCAATACGATATACTGGACCCCCAATTTTAGCAAGTAAATTTCCTGAAATTAATTTATTATATAAGTATAATATAATTTATTTGTATAAATCCAGGGTCAGTCCACATCAAATCCAACACAGCTTACAATCTGACCTCTTTATAACATCTTGAAATTTTCCATTGCCAATTTCGAAACATTGAATTTAGTTGTTACACAAAGGAATGTAGTACACAGTACACAGAATTTTGTTTTTACAGCACATTGTGTCCACTTCTTCTTTACCCTTCTTTATCCTTTATCACATAATTACTTCTATTTATATGCATGATATGTATAAAATTACAAATTATTAGTCATATATGGCCAAAGCCAAATAGCATCGATTGGGAACTATTTCAAAATATTACAAACAAGCAGAGCAGCAGAGAACCTTTCAAGCTGTCATTTTAAGTACATTTTGAATTTTACTAGGAATTTTATAAAACACCAGATTTATTTAGTCAATGGCATAGACCAATTAATTACCTCGTTTTGGGTTAATTTTCTGACGCATTGTAGAGTCCATTATACCCATGCCGCCACTAAACATAATAGGCTTAACATATTCATCACGTTCTCCTTGGAAATTTGTCAAACCATACGAATTAACAAAACCTGAAATGACAGGTTCACCAAATTTGTTGCCATAATCCGAAGCACCATTACTAGCTTCAATAAGTACCTTCAATGGCTTAGCAAATGAGGAAGGATATTCAAAGTTCTCATTTTCACAAGATTGAGAGAAACCTGAATTTTAAAATATTGCATATAGTTTGGTGATTGTTTTAAAAAGGTTGTAAATCATAAAAACTTACCTGGTATATTTAAACAACCTACACAATAACCAGCAGTACCGGCAATAGGTATACCACCACGACCCACACCCTGAACATCTCTAAAAGTATCCAACAATACTTTAAATATAATTTCAATTAATTTATTAAGCAATTCCTACCTTAAACGGCCTCCTGTACCAGTGGTAGCACCACTGAAAGGTGCCACAGCTGTAGGCATATTGTGTGTTTCTGCAGTATATATCAAATCCGAATTAATAGTTTGCAAGGAAATCGAACAGGGGCCATCGCAAACGTGCCGCCTAATAGTAACATGTTTGAACCCACGTATGGCACTACTGTTATCATTAAATTTAATTGTATTATTTGGGTTTGTACTCATTTGTGTATCCATAATCATACGTATTAAAGATTGAGGTTGTTCTACTCCATCTACAATCATTTTACCACGAAAGAACCAATGCCTGGAATGTTCACTATTACTCTGAGCGCAATCGAACAACTCTACAGTGGTGGGATTACGCTTGAGTACATTTTTAAAGAGATTTGTGTAGTAATCCAAATCCCAGTCGCCGAATGCTAGACCGAGTTTGGTATTAACTTCTTCCAGGGCCTTGCGACCTTCTTCTAAAACTGAAACTTTGTACCATGATTCATAATTTTTGGGTAGTTGTTCGTTAAAACTATTTACAGGTGTATTATCCTTAGTGTAAGGGCACTCAGTCATACGATCACTTAATAAATCGACCAGTTTTTCCAGACTAGGTTTCTCACCAGAATAACCAATCAGATAGCGATTAGATGCTTCTAGACGTATAACCTCAGTAAGACCAACATTTTGGCAAATGTTGACACAGTTGGTGGAAAAGGCTGTTGAAAAATTGAAACGGGGACCAATTTCAATTAAGAACTGTTGTTGGTTTTCAGTGGGTAGGGTAGATTGCTCAACCAAACTGCTTTCATGGCCTTGGGGATGTTTAAGCAACCATTTTAATAAGATTTTATACTTAGGCTCGACAATTTTTGTAGTTTCGACATGATAACATTTCTCCACCAGCAAGGTCTCAATGTTAGAGAAAGCCTATAATAAAAAAGATGGGTCGATATGTATCTTAAATCGTGAACGTAATTATTATATTGATAGCTATATGATCCTTGCCCACATCATAGTGTTTTACCATACCCTTAAACTGAAATAGGTGTTATATAAAAAAAAAGTATAATAAGAAAAGTGGTATTTTGTCTATAAAAACACTTTTTTTGAGAAAGTGCTGATTAAAAGAGAGAGAGAGAGAGATAAAGATATTTAAACCGATAACCGTTATTGTGGTCAACAATGACTTTATTTATTAATTTATTTTTTGGTGTTGCAAAGCTTTTACAATTCATAATAATAATCTTTTAATATCTAAAAAAGTTTACACATTGCTAATAAGATCTGAAGAATTAATATTATTTTTAATACAAATTATAGTTTCTTTTAAAAATGTTAATGTTATATTAATTTTTGAAAAGTTGTTGGAATTCTGCTATACATATATAAATGCTTATAGAAAAATGACCTCCGCTTATGTGTTGTTCTAACCCTTGCTCTTAGGATCATATTGCATATCACCCAAACATCTTATCTGGTTGCATTGTAAATATTCTGACGCATCCCCTTTTAACATTTTCTTTATATGCAACATCTTTAACTGTAGTCTCAGTACTATATTTAGCCATTTAAGCGTATCAAGCAGAATATAAATAGTCGTTAATCTATTACATTTTAAAATTGTTCTCATTGCTTTGCTTTGGAGTTTTTGTAGTCTCTCCAATTGTCCTTTTACAGAACTGTATATTATTATAGATCCATATTCAAATATATTTATTGCTTTGAAGCCGCCGATCTTTTTATCACTTTTCTGACAGTAATAGTTAATATGTTCCTTAAATTTAAGATTTTTACCAATTAGGAATTATATTTTCGACTTTCGATATGTTTTAAGCGTTTTATTGTGGTTCATATTTATTTCCATTATTTTTGTATGCTTTCATTTAATTTTAATTTGTTCATTTTTAGCCAGATATTGATTTCATTGAATGTCATTTCTTATTATCTCCAGGCATTGTTCCTCCGAGCTTCCTTCCATGGCGTAGTGAGGGGGGTACAAAGAGGGCATCATACACCGGGCGCGAAATTTTAGAAGCTGAATTCTGCTTATTTTCAACTACATACATGTACATACTTGTGTAAATTTTTTAATCGTAATCAGCAGAAATACAGCTTAAAACTTATTAACATATTGTTACAAAGTAATAGTCAAAGGTGTGTGAAACGACCTATTGTACAAATGTACCAATACGCAATATCATAAACATAAAGAAAAAACATATTGCCTAGCAGAAATTTCATGAAATGCGATTTAGCGTAGAAACAAAAACAATTTCTACAGCAAGCAAAAGTAAACAAAAGATACACACACACACAAACACATATACAAGACTACTAAGCCAGCAACTAAAATAACTGATGCGCAATTTCGCGTATGTTCGGTACATTTCAAGAAGCGGCCGTAATCTGTATATAAAGGCGCCGTCCACCGCAGAAGAAATAGTTGACTTTGAGATTTCATAGAGTGAACATCTGTGTGTACAAATGAAGTGTTAAGTGTACAGTGTCAATTTGTACTAAAGAGTTGTATATAAGAGTGTTAAGTACCGAATAAAACTGTGTACTGATAAAATCATAAAAGAACTGTGTACTTTAATTTTTGCAATTAACGAACCCTTTCAAAATAACGTTTATTGTAGTAATAAACGTAACAATATGTATATACATTGTTGTGCAAAACAAAAGCGACAATATTTAATAAAATTTAATTTTTGATGCAATTTCAGTCTTTGGGTAAATTTTGTCGTTAATTTCAAAATTTGGTGAAGTTTGTTTCTGTTTACTTACGTTTTTTATAGGATATAGGCCTTCTGGAACTTGTGTAACTTCAATTTAGTTAAAATGGATACGTTTTTCATAAAATAATGATTTTGACGAAACAGCAAAATTTTGGTTTAAAAAAAAATTACTTTTGAAATTATTGAAAATTTGGTGAATTTTTGTTTGGCGGTATTTTTGCATTTTTTATATTCCAGTTTTTCGATTGAACGGGTAATTTTCAAAACTTTCGCTGAATTAAAAACTTTTTAAATATTTTGGATGCAATTTCGGTTTTTTTCAAGCTTTGATTTTTAAAAAATTTAATTTTGATAATTTAAAAGTATTAGACTATAGTTTGGTTTTGTAAAAATATTTAAAATTTGGTGAATATTGAATTGTACTTTTTTATTTGAATTGTATTGAAATTACAATTGTCTTATTTTTTAGTTAAATTTCGATTTTTGCTAAAATATTTAATTGGCATGATTTTAAAATTTTTTCTCAAGAAATTTTTCGCAAATATTAAATTTTTTTAAAACTTATTTTTAAAAAATTCAAAAATTAATTGAGAAATTTCACTATATGTGCTCGATAAAGGCCTATCTGGAGCACCATTTGCATATAGTGGGATATTGGTACCCATCACCATTTTCCCAAATTGGTCACTGGTCATAAGTGTTCATACTAAAAATTTTTCTCAAAAATCCTGTTTTTCAAATTCGATTTATTTTTCTTTCAAAATTATTTCAGATATCTCACTATTACAGTTCCATTAAGTACCCTCTGGAGAATCGTTTCTATGTAGTGGGAGATTGGTACCCAACCCTATTTTTCCATAATGACCACTGGAAGTAAGTTAATGACTAACAGTGTCACCAAAATTGCTGTTTTAAAAGTCTAATTTATTTATGTTCCGAAAATATTTTGGATTTCATAGAGTTATGGGTCAATTATTGACACCTTGGAGCAATTTTTACGGTTGGATTTTTTTGTGGACCTGATCCAGTTTCATGTTATAGGTTTCTGAAGGTCAAAATTGCTCCTACTGTAAAATCACTAACAGTGCTTTGTTGAGTGCTAAATGTTAAAAATTTGGGATTGTGTCTCTGCTAGTTAAATTCAAATTTATCTTCACACAGATTTTTTTGTTGTTGTGAAATTTTGGTTTTGTGGAGGAACTCTGTTTTTTTTCTAATTTTTGAAATTTTAAGTTTTTTTTTTATTTGTTTAATTCAGTTTAACATTTAGGTGCGTAAAATATCTGAGGGCCTCATAAGGATTCAAAATATGTAAGTAGTATATGTAGTTTTGTGGTATTATATATAAACGTTTCTTCGTAAAAGACAACAAAATTTTCCAAAAAATTAAAATTTTAAAATAACCAAAATAGCTCAAAAAAAGTTTAAACTTTTAGTAAATTTTAAAATTCACGACAAATTCTAAAATTCAGCATAAGACATCCACCATTTTACCACAAGTTAAGTCACGTCCTTAGCAAAAGCATTTAATGTTTCAAGTCATTATCTTTCAATAATTATAATTTTGACTTCCTACTACATAGTATTAAATTTAAATGTTGGTACACTGTTATTGTGACATTGCAATATATCTATGTAGGTACCATTGCGCATTTATGGTGTTGTCAATAAAATAAATTATTTTGCTTCTTAACTCGATATGAAACCCTTGATTAAATTTGATCAAATTATGTTTATATATGAATTCCACCAATTTTTTCACTAGGTTTTCAAGTGTTTGGTTAAAATAGTCGAACTGAATTAAGAAGTTGCTCCCTACTAGGAGCTATGCATGTATATCCTAATTCTGATGCTTGGCAAGAATAAGCTCAGGTTATTCACAGGATGATTACCATGTAATGTCGCTTCAGCAAATGTTCAGCTCTGAAGTGCCGCAGAGTGAAATTCCTTGGCAGGCCTTCAATGACTCCAATAAACGTATGTATATGATTTCTCATCAAATAAGGTAATTGGTTTTATTCTTAACCTAAACTTATTCCAGCGAAAGACTGCATGAAGTTCCATGGGTTTCAAGATGGTAAAAATAACAATACGTTCTATTCAATAATTCTTATTTTATATCCTCACTATTTTGTTGGTTTACAACGAAGCTAAGACCGCTATATCTTTTTCTTTATTGGCGAATTCGTATCATATTTAAATTTTTTTTTGCTCATTAAAAACTTAAAAAAATTAAAAAAAAAATTTAA
Source organism: Phania funesta (assembly GCA_963932375.1). Taxonomy (NCBI): domain Eukaryota; kingdom Metazoa; phylum Arthropoda; class Insecta; order Diptera; family Tachinidae; genus Phania; species Phania funesta. The sequence goes on from OZ010653.1 coordinate 83,568,118, forward strand.
GTCTGTCTAAAAAAATTTTTAATTTCACTTTTGTCGTTTTAGAACTTTTGCTACGATTTTTGGTATTTTCATTTTGTATTTTTTCTCCGGATTTCATTTGGAAAATTTGTTTTTTAGTAGATTTTTAAATTGCTTTTTTAGTAAAATAGAAATTTCACTTTGTTGGATCTATTTCCTGATATTCAATTTTTTAGTAAAATGTAGATTTTTTATAATAGGTATGTATGTTTTTTGCTTTTTGTTCTAAATCACTAAATTTATTTTAAATTCTTTGAGGTTTTTGTTCGCACATATAGTTGTTTCTTTAAAGCAAAAAAGTGATACTCACGTTTTTCAATTGTTTCAAAACCTTCGCAAGATGAACTTCTTCCCAAGCATCTTTAGAATAAAAGCGTAAAATAGTCATGTTTATGTGAAACACACGCACTACCGATCTAAGCCAACTGAAATTAAATACATTCGAAAATGATCATTTGTATGAAACGTAGTTGCAATGAGATCTAATCATGCAACCTACATACAAACACAACATCAATAAGTTATTAAAATTGTTGATATTTTTAGATTACCTCCGTTTGAGGGGTTATCAATTGACGAACTATGGATCCCAATGAACGTTTCTATATTGTTTAACCGAGTTCAACTTCCAACTGCACTGTTTAATAAAATTAAACCACATAAAAACCACATTTTTATTATTCCTTATATTTGTATGTAAGTATGGACATGCATGTATGTTTATAAATTTCGTCTAGTTTCTTTTAGTACTGATTTTGTTTTCAATAATAACTCATTATATTGTAATTCACTTTATTTTTTATTGAATAATTATAACTTTGTTTAAAATCATACACAGAATTCCAAGTTGTTCCCTCGATAAATCTCCTACACGTGTCTGCAATGTTATTTTGCAGCACATGAAGTTTTTAGTGCCTACATATTTACATACATTTATGTATTATGCTCTGATAATGAAAATCAAAGAGTGTATAGTTGCCAATTACTCAAACATAAATGTAGGTGACGTAAAGAGCCGTATGACTTGTAACATTTCAATATACAGCACATTTATGTGTATTTGATCTTAACATGGCGTCTTGACTATCCATGACACTACGTCTGCAAAATAACTAGAGAAAATATGTTCGTGATGTTCTGCTTGAAGAATACGTGCAGATATTCCTGCTCAGTTTGAACATAAGTTTTTGTCTCTCAGTTGAATTGTATGGATGCTTTGCATAGTCTATGTACGGGTGTTTAGAGACGAGCGCACACACATCCATACATACTATTTTGTTTGTGTAATGTCATAACAGAGTTGTACGAACTTTTGTTGGTACTCAGTTTGACCATGAACAGCGACGGTCTTGACTAGACAAATTTCTGTGCGAGCAGCAAAATGTGTAATGGCTGAACAGACTTACATGGCGTGTGGACTAGCCATGGCTAGTAAAGACGTAGTGCAACTATTCCCACATTGATTCTTGATTTAATATTCCGACATGGTGTTTTGATGTAGATTTCTGGAACGAATTTCCGTCATCCCTTGTCAAGTTTGGTTTGGAGACAAACCGGTTTCGTCTACGTGCTATCTACAGTGTCATTTATACTAGGTGAAATTTCCAGTTTATAAAAAAATAATTGCCGTGAGTGTATGATATTTTCGAAAATCTCTCTTCACTTTTGTGGAAGAAGGCAAATGCGTCTTCGAAGAAAATAAACACACTTAACAGTAATAAAATGAACTGGATGTGGTGCTATAGAGTATTCAACAGAAATATTCGGATTATTACCGACAGTCGCGTTGCAATTACATATGTAGGTGCATGACAGATGTCTTTGCAACAGCAAAACTGATCCCAGAATGCCGGACATTCTTAAATCGGATAACGAGACATTCAGGAATCACCTTTAAATGGGTGTGTGGACATCAGACCAATAGGGGCAATAATTCTGTAATAATTCTGTAACATTCCCCTCACGGCCTTCAAAAAGAAAATTAATAACGCTATATATGGTATGGCTATGGCCAGGTGGTAGGAGGAACCACCATGCGGAAAGACCAAAGTAATTTGGTCCTTTTTCGACAGAGCTCTAACCAGAGATATATTAATATTTCAGAAGACGCAATTAAGGAATATCGTGGCAATTATTACCGGACATTGCAGATTTGCCAATTACGCTGTAGAAGTTGACACAGTGAGGAGAAAGAGGAGACAGTAGTTCACCTCCTATGCCTCTTACCTGCATTAAAGGGCCTTTACCAAACTCATCTCGGGTGAAGGACCTTTCTGACCTCTCTGTGGTCGGAATACAGGGATTATATTCCTTCATAATACCATCAACTAGTTTGGTAGTGACTCCGATGTGGCGCAAATATCGTGACCACTCAACGCCTACTCTCTACACTACCCACTAGCCTTCGAATCTACACTCTCTTTTTTTTTAATTTTAGGTAACACAAAGGAACTGGATTAGTGGACACATGTAGGCCTGCGTTGCATGCCTAACCTAAACTTAGCTCATGTATAAAATGTATTTTTTGTCTTTAACCGTTTTTATTGTGGATAAATCGTTAAAATTATTTGATTCTAATTTATTAGGTGTATATTAGACTTTATGATTTAGCCAATAGCTTAATATTTCTGAATGTTTTAAATTTTCTATCACGCTATAATTTTTCATGAAAAATAAGTTCCATTAATAGTAAGCAAGACACGTTTTCTAATCGTCACAAGTACATATTTGATAATGTGTTTTAAAAACTTCATATAAGGATACAGATTCTTCCAGATCGCCAGAAGTTATCGGCATAATTAATTTTATTTGATAGCTCATAAGCAAAATCGGCAGGTGTTTATTTTCTTTATGTACATACAGTCATATGTATACAGAAATTAAACTCTTACCCATGTCTCCTTCAAGGCGTAGATCTATCTAAGCTTTAAATTTTATCAAAATCGGTTTAACCGTTAAAGCGTAACAAACACACAAAGTTACTTATAATAAAGGATGGATAAGACTTCGAAGATAAAGATTATAGTTGAATAATCCTTTTAATTTGAATTTATGCTAAAAAAATCAATTAATAGCAATTATTTTTGAGATTTATTTTTTGGTGACAAGTAACGATTACTTTCAATTCTAAATTTTTTGCTTAAAAATAATGATACCTATAAATATTTATCCTCATCCAAATCAATAGGCTACAATTTTACACAATGTATGCGTGGAGAGAGCGTTTTCTGCGTGCAAATTAATTTTAAGCGACTTAAGATGTAATTTGTCTACAGATTCTTTAACCAAAACTTTGTTAAACTTAATTACAATAACGAATTACGAGTATAACTTTAATCTGCAACTTTTGATTAAAATTTCATGCTCATGATCGAAAATTAAATATTTAAAATAATGTTTATTTTTAAGCACAAACAAACAACACAAAAAATTGTTATTTATTAAACAAAAAATAAAACTCAAAAGTAATCGTTGAATTACAACAAAAATTAAAAATCATCGTTACTTTTCTACCTAATAAATAAACCTCGAAAATAAGAATTATATTACGATCTATAAAATAAAACTCAAAAATATTTACTACTCGGTAGGTAAAACTTAAAAGTTAAAAAATAGCAATTATTTAGTACTTTTACATTCCGATAATCCACCATTATATCCCGGATATAATTTCATGTCCAAAAGTGATATGACGAAACAAATATTCGCACACTGGTATATTCATAGTTGGGAAATAGTGAAGAAAGGAGTGAGAAACTATAAAAACAAAGTGGATCTAAATTAAATAAAACACGATTATTTTAACTTTTAATTAAAAATGTTTTGTAATTTCTAGGTATTGGTCACTTACGCATCAACTATCGACTACAGTCGAGTCGTTTTCGGTTTTAAATCTCATTACAAATTTCATTAACTTAAAAAAATCAAATTGTTTTTAAAAATTTGGTACATTAATATGTAGTATATAAATTTATTTTATTAATGATTTTTGATTTTAGAATTTTTATGTTTTTCGTGTTGTCTTTTGTTTCATAATTCAGAATTTTATTAATTATTTGAATTAGAACGGTGGTGGTGTTGCTATACTTGTTAAGAAGATATTGTCTTTACAATGATTCCTAAAATTAAAACTTATGTAATTGAAAATGTGGGTATTAAGCTAAATATTGGACAGGGGTAGGTATTAATATGTATAGTGTATATTGCCCAGGAGGACAAAATGATTGCGTTCGTAGGCCTAAATTTAAAAGTGATTTGCGAAAAATTTTTAATACTAGCAATGAAAACCTTATATATGGGGACTTAAACTCCAGTCATAGTAATTGGAACTGCTTACGAGCTAATCAATGGGGCAAAATTCTTAATGTATTCACATTCTACTTTCCACCCACCTACATATATTTCCTCTGATTCTAATGTCAATCCATCTACACTTGATTTAGTTTTATCCAGTATACATATCTCAATTTGATACTATCCTTGTTAGTGTTAATGACTTAAGCTTTGATCACTTACCAGTTCATTTAATCTCTCTGCGACCATACCCGTAATGCAAAATCTTGCTTATAATTTTGCACATGTCAACTGGCATATAAATATATTGTGGCTAACTCGTTGCACAATTCTATAGCTAGTTCAGCATTGAGTATTTGTGATGCTATAGAGGACAGTGTCCTATTATTTACGAGTACTTTGTTGGAAGCTGTAAGGCAGTCGAAATATCCACCTAGGACTAATTATATTAAGCTGCCTGATTACATTTTGGGCATAATAAAATTGAGAAATTGGTTTCGTAGGGAGTGGGCTAGGTACAGGCAATTCTCCTTTTATCAGTTTATGAACAAGTATACACTTCTTATTCGCAATAAAATATATTCATACAGGAAGCGGCTGTGGAATAAAAAATTAAGTGCAATGGATAAGGGGAAAAACCCCTTTTGGAATGTCAGGAAAATATTAAAGAATACGAAAAATAAGTGTCATTCACTTCTTAATAATGATGAAACCTTAACTTCAATCATAGTGTTATTCATAGAGTTTCCAACCATATTTTACCTGATGAACTGTTTGAATTTAGAAGATCGCACTCGACTGCTCATCAGGTTAAAAGAATATGTAATGATGTTGGAAATGGTTTGGCATCTGGCTAATCAACAGCACTTGTGTTGCTCGATATTGAAAAAGCCTTTGACTCGGTGCGGCATAATGCCCTTGTTTATAAGCTTATTAAATTGAGTTTTCCAATGTTTCTAGTTAAGCTTGTTAAGAACTTTTACAGGACAGGTATTATTGTGTGCCTGTTGGCGATTGATTTTCAGATTTCCAGCAGGTGTACCGCAGGGCTCTGTACTTGGACCTATTCTGTACAATATTTATTGTGCTAACATTCCCTTAATCGGTCCCAGTAAATTCGTAGCCTATGCAGATGACTTGGCAGCTTATTTCACACATGAGTACGGTCGGAGTATCCTGGCTGGAATTCAACGTTCACTAGACCGGTTAGCAGAGTACTATGCTAAGTGGAAAATAAAAATTAATCCCAATAATAACACGAGCCATCTTTTCTTACGAGGAAAATTTTACTTTTTACCTACTTATAATTTAAATAACATTATATTTTTAGGAATTTGTTTAGATACTAAATTAACGTTTGCTCATATCTGTAAAGTTATTGATAAGGTTAATAATAGAGGTCTGCACAATTACATTTGTATACGTGAAGTACACGAGAAGCGGCAATGCATGAACACTTACTCGAAGTATCAGAGCAAAATAAAGTACTTAATTTTGAGAACAACAAAATTGACGGATCGTTACGTATACATGTTCTTCTTTTTTTTATGTAGCACGTACGAAGTGCATGTTGTTCATAAGTACTCGGCTGTGTTTGTTTTAGGAACATGATACGAGCTCAAAACTTCCCATGTACTGCATGTACTCCAAGTACTACATGAAGAAAATGTTGAAGGTTCAGTTCGACAAAGAGAATTTAATATGATGTGTATCTAACAATACAAACTAGTTTCATATTATTTGTTTTATTATTCTTTCGTAGTATGTATGTAAGTAATAAAATTTCATTTTTTTGTGATTATTGGATTTTGGTGTCATTTTCAAAACAAGTTAATTATATTGTCTTTTCAGATGTTGCATAAATACTTCCATGAGTATTGCTGAGTTTGTGTTTCCCATTCCAATCCCCTTTGTTTGTCTATAGATGGCATTGTTGAATTGGAAGTAGTTGTGTTGTAGTGTAGTTTTTAAGGTATTTGTGAGTTGTGAAGCAAGGTCTTTGTTTTACGTGTTTCTCTGTATTATTTCATGCACTATGTTTGTAGTTTCTGCTATGGGTATCCATTGATATAGATCTTTAATATCGAATGATATTGTTACAAAGTAATAGTCAAAGATGTGTGAAACGATCTATTGTACAAATGTACAAATACGCAATATCATAAACATAAAGCAAAAACAAATTGCGTAGCAGAAATTCCCCGAACCGCGATTCAACGTAGAAACAAAAACAATTTCTACAGCAAGAAAAAGTAAACAAAAGATACACACACATACAAACACATATACAAGACTACTAAGCCAGCAACTGAAATAAATGATGCGCAATTTCGCGTATGTTCGGGACATTTCAAGAAGCGGCCGTGATCTCTATATAAATGCGTCGTCCACCGCAGAGGATATAGTTGACTTTGAGTTTTCATAGAATGAACAGCTGTGTGTACATAGGCGTGTTAAGTGTACAGTGTAAATTAGTACTGAAAAGTTGTAAATAGTCTCAATTGCCGAATAAAATTGTGTACTGATAAAATCATTAAGGACTTTGTATTTTTATTCTTGCAATTAAGCGAACGCTACAAATTGACGTTTATTGTGGTAATAAAGGTAACAACTAGTGGAATTGCGAAAAAAAAAACATTAAAAATAAAAAAGCTGGGCAAGTTTGACCTACCAACGGCGGGAAACAAGGCAGAACTGCAAACGAGGCTGATAGAGGAATTCAAGCGACGTGGTATTGGCATCGGCTTATATGAGGTGGTTAAGCAAATACTAGACGAAAAAGGCAAATCTGGCGCAATATGCTTTAACTGCAGTAAGGTCGGCCACTTCCAGCGCAACTGCAGATCAGCAAAGAAAAGGTCAAGATTTGTTTTGCCACCGAGGGAAAGCAAACGGGCGAATAACACCGAATCGCATGTGTCACCGTTAAACTAGATCGAGCTAGCGCTGAGGAGCAAGATCTAGCTCCTACAACCGATAGCCCCACAATCTCCATTTCCGTCATGCAGCAAAAGAACAGCAACTTTACTGCTTGCGGTCTTATCAACGGAAATAAACAGGTCCTCACCATGTACACAGGGGCATCTCAGTCTATAATAAGGCCCGATTTGGTAAAAGGAGCAGTAGAACCGCTAAATAATAAACGACTACGCAATGCTACTGAGAATTCAGCTACCATCTATGGAAGAGCCAGGGCAAGACTGAGGTGTTTAAGCGTATAACAACTGCAGGATTAAAGGAATCTTCATAAGCTTCGTAGTTTTTGTTCTGGGGCTTTGCACTTACTACAGGAAATTTGTGCCGAACTTTGCTCAAGTTGCTGCTAGTTTGCATAAGTTGACCAGTAAGTCGCGACCATGCCACTGGAATGAGGCAGCAGAAGAAGCGTCCCAGAGGCTCAAGGTACTTTTGTGTACAGCACCAGTGCTCGCCTATCCAATCGCTGGGCAGAAATTCATATTGGACACGGATGCGAGCGGCTATGGAATAGGGGGAGTCCTTTCCCAGGTGGTTAATGGAGTGGAAAAAAGTCATTGGCTACTACAGCAGAGTATTTTCCAAGCCCGAGCGAAATTACTGTGTTACACGACGGGAGCTTTTGGCAGTGCTGGAGGGTGTCAAACATTACCACAAATACTTATATGGTCAACACTTCATCTTAAGGACAGACCACTCCGCATTACGTTGGGTACTGCAATTCAAGAACCCCGAAGGGCAGCTCGCACGCTGGATTGAATGTCTGCAAAGCTATGATTTTAGGATCGAACACAGAAAAGGTAGAAAACAAAATAATGCTGATGCTCTTTCAAGACGGCCATGCAACGTAGAGTGCAAGCACTGCACAAAAGTCGAGAAAAAGGAATGTGTCATTGACGTACGGCTGACCCAAATTAGCTCAGGGGAAGACTGGTCTAAGGAACAGAATGACGACCCCATTTTGGCAAAGATTATGTTGGCTAAGCAGGATAACAAAAGACCGACCCGTAATGAAATATCAGCAGAAAGCCTATTAGCAAAAGCGAATTGGGCTCAGTGGAATAGCCTAAAATTAATAGATGGCTGCTTATATCGATCTTGGGAAAGTACAGATGGTAAATTTACAACGAACTTAATTGGTGTGCCCACTTCCAAGATAAATGAGGTAGTAAAGCAGTTCCATAACGATCCTAGCGGCGACCACCTGGGCATTAAAAAAAACTTTGGAAAAGATAAAACAGCGCTTTTACTGGGTTGGATGCCAGCAGTCTGTAGCCGAACAATGTATTGCGGCCAAGGGTCCAACAAGAAAAAGTCGCGGCAAGCTTCAGCAATACAACGTAGGTGCCCTTTTTGAGCGGATAGCTATCGATGTAGCAGGTCCATTCCCTGTCAGTGACGCTGGTAACCGGTATATACTAGTGGTAATAGATTATTTCAGCAAATGGCCCGAAGTGAATGCCATTCCAAACCAAGAATCTAAAACGGTGGTAGACGCATTTGTCAACAATTGGGTGTGTCGATACGGTGTTCCGATAGAAATGCATTCAGACCAGGGACGAAATTTTGAATCCGCCATATTTAAAGAAATGTGCGACTTATATGGCATCACAAAGACGAGAACGATACCGCTACATCCACAGTCTGATGGCATGGTAGAAATATTTAACCGTACGCTGGAGGAATATCTCAGAAAAGTGGTTAGTACACACCAAAATGATTGGGATGAGCATATACGTAAGCTGTTACTGGCTTACCGCTCAGCTGTTCACGAGTCCACCTCACGTAGTCCAGTGAAAATCCTGTTTGGAACGGAACTGAAACTGCCAGCGAACTTAGAGTTCCGTGTTAAACCTAAACCTGCGTGCGAAGACGATGGAAACACTCTTCAGGCACAAGAAGACCTTTACGAGCTTCATTAATTTGTCCGTAACCGCATTAAAATGTCCAGTGATAAGATGAAAGCCACATATGATAGAGCAGCAAACACGGAGCGATTTACCGAAGTACAAATGGTTCTACTGTTTAACCCACAACGCAAGAAAGGATTATCCCCTAAATTGCAAACCCACTGGGAGGGACCATACAAGGTGATTAAGAGACTGAATGACGTAGTTTACAGGACACAAAAGTGTCCGAGGTCCAAAATGAAGGTGGTTCACTTTGAACGACTAGCCAAAAATGGAAAAGGTGATGTTGAGCCTGTTCGGGACGAAAAGGCTTCAGTGGGCGGCAGTGTTACAAAGTAATAATCAAAGATGTGTGAAACGATCTATTGTACAAATGTACAAATACGCAATATCAAAGCAAAACCAAATTGCGTAGCAGAAATTCCCCGAACCGCGATTCAACGTAGTAACAAAGTAAATGATGCAACTGAAATAAATGATGCGCAATTTTGCGTATGGCCGGGACATTTCAAGAAGCTGCCGTGATCTGTATATTAAGGCGCCGTCCACCGCAGAAGGATACTTGACTTTGAGATTTCATAGAGTGAATATCTGTGCGTACAAAAGTGTTAAGTGTACAGTGTGAATTAGTGCTTAGTACAGTTGTAAATAGAATCCTAATTGCCGAATAAAGTTGTGTACTGATAAAATCATAAACGAGTGTGTATCTTAGAATTTGCAATTAAACGAACCCTACAACTTAATGTTTATTGCGGTAATAAACGTTACAATATTATTTTCATGTTTTCTGTAATCTCTAGTGGCTGAAAATCGTTTTTCATTGGCCAAAAGTCGATTTTTTTGTCACCGATTTTTAAGATTGTTACGCCTTTTTGGAGCTAATTATATCCATATTAAGGTAGCCAAAAAATTAGGTTAAACTATTGATAATTGTAGGCGTGGCATGCTGTCAAACTCAACTGGTTTTTAATTTCAGAAAAAGGTGTTTTTTATTTGTTTTTTGTCAAAAATAAATGGTTACTACTCGTAAGCTATCATCGATAATGGCCTGCGGTCTTTTTTATAATGTTGGTAGGATTATAGCCTTTAGTTGTTGTAAGTGGTTACCGCTCTAGCGTTTAATATTTTGGGCGTTATGAAATATTTATGAAACTACTATATTTTTCTGAAATTTGAACTTTAGTGGAATAGAACCTCTAGGGAACAAAAGGGAACAAGAAACGTATATCACCCGAAGAAAGGCGAAAGTGTCTTCTTTAACCATATATATACTGTTACGTTTATTACCACAATAAACGTGATTTTGATTCGTTTAATTGTAAAAATTAAATTACACAGTCCTTAATGATTTTTACCAGTACACAACTTTATTCGGTAATTAAGGCTCTATTTACAACTATACTAAGTACTTATTTACACTGTACACTTCACACTTTTGTACGCACAGATATTCACGGTATGAAATCTCAAAGTCAACTGACTCTTCTGCGGTGGACGGCGCCTTTATATATAGATCACGGCCGCTTCTTGAAATGTCCCGAACATACGCGAAATTGCGCATCAGTTATTTCAGTTGCTGGCTTAGTAGTCTTGTATATGTGTTTGTGTGTGTGTGTATCTTTTGTTTACTTTTTGTTTTTGTTGAATCGCGGTTCATGGAATTTCTGCTGCGCAATTTGTTTTTGCTTTGTGTTTATGATATTGCGTATTTGTACATTTGTACAATAGGTCGTTTCACACACCTTTGACTATTACTTTGTAACAATACTTTTGCACCCGCCACGACCCGCGGGTAGAACACTTTTTTAATTTTAATGAAATTACTCTGAAAAAAAATCAAATTACGATAATTTAAACAGCCCTATAATTACTCGTATACAATGGTGTATTAAATTTTCACTTTTTCGCCTAAAGGTTTATGTTTTTTTACTTTAGCCGACGTAAAACTAAAATAATTAAATATAATACCTACGAACGGGTTTTATGGCTTTGTTTTGATCAGCAAAAAAATAAGTCATCAAAACATCACAATAGGTTCTACAGTAAACATATGATCTATTTCTAATATACCTGTTATCAACTGTTAGGGTCAACCAAAGTCATAAACAATTTTATAATAATAATCGCGACATTAAACCACTAAACATTGGCGAGATACTAATTAGTTTTACCTGATATTAAGGTCTAGATAACAATTGCAGTTTTGTTCAATTTAAGTACCACTTAAATTCGTGTAGCACCGAAATAAAAGAGCAATTATCTAATTTTGTAAAAGTACTAAAAACGCTACAAAGAAGTTATCTACAGTAAACAAAAGTTTTATATAAAAAGTGAAAAGTGGTTAGAAGGCCAACTTACTGTCGCTGCAGAAACAGCAAAGCAAGATAAGGTTGGAAGACCACGCAAATCATTGGACAGCTGCAGCGATAGATCTAAGAGGCGGAAACTTAAAGATGTTAACGATGCAATTGGTTGTACAAATATAAAAGAATCTTTCCTACATCAATTACGATCAAAGAACCAATTAACAAAAGTAGATATCATTGAAAAAGTTATTAAATCTAGTCAAGTGAGAACAAAACGAATCCTTAAAAGTATACCAACTCCGAGCGATGCAAAACAGTACACAAATGAGGAGGCATTAGCCTTATTTCTGGCTTTGAAATTAACAAAACAACAATATATTAAGCTCAGATTGGGTGCGATTGAAAAGGGCTGTATATCATCACATAACCGCTGCTAAAATAGACTGTTTGCCATCAAAGAACGCTATTACAATCACACCAATTTCGGCAGAGGTACAACTACAATATCTATTTGATCCCACAGCCGAACGCTTGCTACAATCAATACCAGGAAATGCGTTAAATAAATATGGAAACACAAAGCTAATTATTTTTTGCAAATGGGGATGTGATAGTTCTTCGGGACAAAAACAATACAAATAAGTTGTATGTGAAAATATTTCGGACTCAGATATGTTCATGGTATCATTCATACTCATTCATATCATCATATCGATTGAAACAGATTTTGGAAGATTCAGAGCCTTCGACTAGTACAACGCAAACAATGGATATTTGGAGAAATGAGACACCATCTTCTACGAAATACTGCAGGCCAATCAAATTTGAATTCAAAAAAGAAACTCGTGATGCCATTAACAAAGAAATTAGTGATATCAAGGCTCAAATTGCAACACTACAGTCATTACAATTACAGTTAGATGGGCAGTGTTGTGTTCCGTGGAATAAATGAAAGACGCACGCGTATTATTACCATAATGTATTTAATCCATTTATTAATATTAAAAGGGTAAGTATACAAGAAGTAAAATATAAGTTTCAGAATGTACTACTTCGCAAAATGGAGAGCAAAATTACAAATGGCCGTGATACTGCAAGCTGTTCGAATTAGAAATAGAAAAACAATGACAATTGAAATTGAAGCAGACAGTGTTGCCATATCGTTGGTTTGGGAAGTTTCCCAGTTATAACAGGCAGCAAATTGAAGTAAGCTACCAATTAGTCCTTACAATGATAGATGGAAAAATAGGTCAGGCTTTGACTAACACGTAGTCTGCGTCCAGCTGCATTATATGCCAAGCAGCATCAACCCAATTAAACCAAGCTTAAGCAAAGTACGAAACTGATCGCACATTCCATACGAAAACAGCTGATTGTGTTATAGATACATACATTAACAAACAAGCTGCAATGGAGGACGAAAGTGACAAATTGTTTGTATCAAAAAAGAGACGCATTTGATTATAATCGCAACTCAAAGGAACGAGCATGGAAAAAAGTAGCACAAAAATGCAAAAAAAATTTTATTGTTTATAAGTTGAGTGATGCACACCGCTGCAGTTTTTAGTACTTTTGGCCAAAAATTGTGTATTTTTTTGTTCGAAAATTTCTTAAAACTAATGAAAATAATTATTATTTTGTATTTGAATGGTATTAAATATATAAAATATATCTATTCAACACCTTTTTGTTAACGAATTTTATTTATTCTGAAATAATATATGTTTTTGCAAAAGTACGTTAAAACAAATGTGCAACTGTGGCATTATAATTTCCAGGCTCATGTAAGTACATTGTAGCCACCTAAAAGTCTTCAATAATTTGTTTAAGCATTTGACAGGCTTTTCGTTCAATTTTTGATATTAGCTTAAGCTACCTTAAGCATATTATAGTTGGGCCTTTGGATTTCGGGCCTTCTGGATCCAGTTGTTGGTATTTGACAAACAAGCCTTCTGTTCTCTTCTCTGCTTGTTTTCTGAGAGAAAGAAAAAGTAGGTACTCTATTTGAAAAGTAAAGAACTTCTCATGTACAACAAAAACATACTCGATGCAGACCTCTAGTTAATAAATATAAAAGATTACTGTATCCAGTTATTAATAGAAACTTTCTTCTTAGCAAATAAAATTAAATGTTAATCGTTAAAGTAATTTTTTAGTCCATATTAATTTATGGGTGTCAATTTTGGGACAGTTGTGCTAGAACTCACATAAAACGCCTTCAAATAGCCCAGAATAAAATCTTAAAGATGATTTCTGATCTATCATGGCATTTCTTCACCTCTAGATTGCATACATTCCAAAACTGTATCTGAGTGTAGAAATTAAACACACGTTTTAGAGCAAAATGTACTAACTGTTATACAATTTAATTTTTTATGTACTGTATAGGCGGTTTTTGTTAATAGAGTTTCGTATAATCATTGTATTCTTAATTCCTCTTTTTTGTAATTTTTTTAATATTTAAGATATAAGGCAAAGCCAAGTCTGTGCAATACCGCTTTTTCTAGCATGTAAGAAATTTTTTAACTTTCTATTAAATAAATAGGAGATTTCATTGTTACGGATGGGACAAGGTTACTAATATTTATTTCTAAATAGTGGTAGTTTATAAATATTTTAAATACTCGTATACTTGTCTTAAGCGCAGTTGCTTAATTACTTGGCTTCATATGATGAATTATAAATGGGCGTGAAACAGGCGTATAATATTGGTGACACCGACTAAATACGTAATGTATATTAATTTATACATGTAGAAATAAAAAAAAAACCCCCGTTTGCATACCTTCAAGATTCTTTTACGTTCCCAAAAAAATCAACTAATATTATTTTCAATTAAACTTTAATACAAATTACCATATTCTAAGAGTTGAGTATATATTGACATTGGATTTGAGTCCAAATGTATTGTAAACATGACCTATTGGCATATACATATATTTAGATTATACGTGTTTTTTATAATAGAAAGAATTGTCTGCGAAAGATTAGCTGCATCCACTACTTAATTATCGTTAAAGTAAATTTTACAACGTAATACATACATATCAAAAATAGAAAATAAAATCTTTAAAACATTTGATAAAATTCCTGCGCAAAATGTGAAAGAGGTATGTATGTATGTAGTATGTACGACGAAAATCTACTAAATAATTAGTAACAAAATATAAAAAACATGCGAAGACAAGATATATTTTTTTTGCATCTGTTTTTATTGTATACAATTTAAATATAATATTCTAAAAATTAAATTACATTACGAAAAGTCTACACTGTTAATTAATATTGTCTATACACCTTGTATCAAAAAATTCACCAAATTTGCTAGTTTCTTTTTTTTTTTTAAACGTAGCCATGTTTCGTACTGTTTTTAATATATTTCAGTAATCATTTCCAATACCAGGCTAAAATTAGTAAAAAATTCAATTATTTTCTTATCTTTTACATCAAGCCAAAAGTATTAAAAAACAAAGCCAATTTTCTAGTATATATTAAAAATAATATGATTTTTCAGTCATTTATTTGCTGTATTTTAATTATTAATTATACTACGACTCCAGATAAACATAATTGTTTGCAAGATAAGTGGTTTTTGTTACTTAGCATAATTGTACATTATTAAAAATTTTGAATTTTATTTATTTAAAAAGAATTAATTTTTAGAGATGTTCGCAACTTTTATATTATAATAACTACACCTAGTACAATCAAGTCTTCTAAGGAAAACAAATACTATATTTGACAAATTTTAATCAGCTGGTGGATTTCGAAGTGTGCAAAACGAAAATGAATATAATACCATATTGACGGATTTTTTAATAACAGATATATTTTTGTTTAAGATTTTTCCTTTCATTAGCTTGTGGGTTAAGACAAAAATATATACAAAATTCCTTCGAAAATAGAGAAGTGGAAAACAAACAGGAACTGGAACCATGAAATAATTCATCAATTGTGTAAATTCCTTGAAAACATAAACATCTTCTATTTGTACTAATTGAAAGAACTAAAAATATTACAGTTGACTTAGCACAAAGTTGAAAATGTTAACAAACGTTAAATTTTATTTTACTTGCTTTTTGAACCCTTCCAACAATTGATCATCGACATTCTTCTAACGCTCTGAAGCATAAAGCATTTGTATGCAATTTCAGCAGAAGGTTCTTAACATTCTAAGTAGAATGTCTCGAGCTTTTCTTGACCTTAATTGTTTTTTTTATTGTTGTGGTTTTTGTTTTGTAAAAATGAATCTAAATGTGCATACGTTTGGCGGCTTGCGCGCTTATATCATCCAAATTTTTCCGAGCACTTTCTGTCATATCGTCGAGAGACCGTCTTGTGGTCATGATCAAATCATCTGTACTTTTTGCAGCAGTTTCGGCGATACCCTTTACCTCGGAATTGATGCGCCCAATCACCCACTCAAGACCTTGGCGGCCTTTGCCCGCATTCATGCTTATGGTAGAAGTCAGCATATCTTCCATATAATGGGACAGAGGTACACCATGAACACTCACAGATGCCTCTTGTTTTAACAGAGTTTTTGAGGGATCTGAGGGATGTGGTTCATAGTATATCACTTCATCTACGGAAATATGACGACAAAATGTTAAATTGATTGTCTTCAGGATCATTGATCGTTTGCTGGGATCAACGGTTGAACGTTCACTGGCGAGGCATGTTTTAGCAGTGCCAATCAATTTATGGGTCCACTTTGGGAAACACCATTTTGATTGTACCAGACGATGCGTATGTAAAACGCCACCCACTACTTTTCGCTCGACAACATCGGTACCAATGATTGAGGGTGTCATTGGATTGGGATATTTACGCCACGCTGCCTGCGTCACTGTTTCCCAGGGGTGATTGAATGTGTGCTCTGAAGTCCAGATTTTCATTATGCAAGATTGTAGTTTGTTGTAAATCGATTTCCGAGTACCGCCGTCGTCTTTACCGATAGCTTTAGCAGTATAAACCTGCTCAAGACTACTCTGTTTTCGTTGACTGTCCTTAGTACAGCAGCCTTTAAGAAAAACAAAGAGATCAAATATAAAATTAATTCATATTAATAAGTTTCAAAAAGCACGTAATAACCTTCGAATATGAATAAAAAAAAAGAAAAAAGACTGCAGAATGCCAACAAAGTCCCATGAACAAAGCAAACAGGGTTGCAAAGTTAAGTATTATATTATGGAACTACAAATATAAAAACTTGTTGGAAACTAAAATCATTGGGAAGATCTGAAAAATAAACGCTAATAATACCAACAATAATAAACAAATAAATTAATATAAAAAGTTTTTAAAAAAGTTAAACTTTTAATACATACTATTTTGATTGAACTACGTATATCTGGCATCACCAGGGAAAAAAAACACAGAAGACAACGGCAAACCGTAACAGCTGTTTCTATTTACATTTTTTAACTACGGTGGTGAATTAATGTCAACAGTGTTATCCTATCTGAATATGGGATCAAAATTTATGTATTGTGGCAACAATTTACTGACACAGGGATGGAAAAACCTTTACTATTGTACTGGATTAAGTTACAATTTTAGTCATTTTTGTTTTCGTCGTTGGATTTTATTAACACATTATTTTTTTTGTAAGAATTAAAGTTTCTTAATAAATACTCCCTATACCAAAGTGTTTTTGAATAATAACTATATGCCAATCAATTAACATTGTTTTAAGCGTTCCATTGCCGTGATCGAATTTGTTCCCTTATTTTGGGAAAAATGAGAAGATTTTTAGTGAATATTTGCTATTAAAATATTCTATGAATGTATATTGCAAACATAGAGACAAGATTAAGATTTTCTGAAGAAAGTTGGTCTGTACATGAAGGTTTATATTATATAGTTTACTTATTTTAAATTAAATCAAACGTCCATGATCTTAATTATATTACCAATTTGTTGAACATAGATAAATACGGCATTACATTTGCTCGCTAGTATTACTTACACGTGTTATTGTTTACATAGTTTCAAACCTACCACGTTATAAAATGTAAACAAAAACAGCAGGTAAACTCACCAGTACAACTGTGTATTTTCTACTTTTTGATTGTCAAATTCCATTTATAAAAAATGTTATGCCATTTCCGGTATTTTTTATATAGAGTTTGACAATCGCAACGAGGTCTCAAATTCTTTCCATTCAAACACGTAAACTATCCAGCTCAGCTGAGTATTTTATACTGATTATATGTCAAATTCCATATATAATAAATAGGTCTGTTCCAGGTGCATAACAAAATAGTCCGGACTATTAAGAGTAAAAAGAAAATTACTCACAATTGAACATCTTTAAATACTAATGGTGCCTACTATCTCAAATAAATATTATTTTAGCAATTTTAAATGCTAAAAATGCATGATATTTTGTAACCAAAACATTTGCATCATTGGCAACAGCTGTAAAAAGTGAATAAAATAAACTGAAAAAATGTATGAGGCAGTTTTTATTTAAAAACTTCGACCAAAATTTCTTCCCCATGAGACTCTTCAGCAATTAAGTTCAAAATTTTGTCTTCATCAGACTCACTTGACTTCTTCAATGATCTATTAAAGCACATTTTATTAAAGAAAGTGATAAATATGCACAAATATAGATATGTACATAAGTCTGTTCCAAGTGCATAACAAAACAGTCCGAACTAGTCCGAGTTAGTCCAAACGCATTCCAGATAACAATTTTTGTGTAATTTTGAGAGAAAATGAGAGGAAAATGTTTCATTTCCTGTACAAAGTCGTCCGAACTTTTTCTTTGGATAAGTTCGGACTAGAATTAAATTATCAGCTGTTTTTTGTTTATATTTAAAAATCAAAAAAATTTTAAATAAAGGAAAAAAGTTTTTATTTTAAATTTAATAAAAAGCAAAACGGAAAATTTTTCCAATAAACTTGAAGTTGTAAGTACATATATTTGTGCATATTTATCACTTTATTTAATAAAAAAAATGATTTTATCGATCAGTTAAGAAGTTACGGACAGCTTCTGGCAATGATGCAAATGTTTTGCTTTTAAAATATTATGCATTTTAAGCGTATAAAATTACTAAAATAAAATTTGAGAAAGTAGGCACCATTTGTGGTTTTTTTGCGTTCCAGCAGCACCGGACAACTTTGGCACATTCAGAGAGTAATTTTCTTTTTACTCTCAATAGTCCGGACTATTTTGTTATGCACCTGGAACACAGCTAATATGTACTTACAAATTTAAGTTTATTTGAAAAATCTTCTATTTTGCTTTTCAATAAATTTGAAATAAAAACTCTTCCCTTATATAAAAATTTTTTATTTTTTAAATGAAAATAAAAAACAGCTGATAATTTAATTCAAGTCCGAACTTACCCAAAGAAAAAGTTCGTACAACTTTGTACAGGAAATGAAATATTTTACTCTCTCATTTTCATACAAAATTGCACAAAAATTGTTATCTGGAACGCGTTTGGACTAGTTCGAATTGTGTTGTTATGCATCTGGAACAGACCTAATGTTTCGCCATTCCGGTACATTCTGTTATATGGAGTTTGATATCCGCAAGCACTTTCAACTGTTTGAACATGCGGCGACCATGAACAGCGACAGTCTTGACTAGCCAAATTTCTGTCCAAACAGCAAAATGTGCGATGACTGAACAGATTTATGGCTAGTCAAGACGCCATATAACTCTCGTTGGATGGCTTGCATAACAAGCATATGTATGCATGGATGATGTATATACATATGTATATTACAAAGCAATTAACCTGTGTACAATTTCATGAAACTTTTAAATACACAATACATATGTACATACATATACATACGTGTACATATATCTATGAATGCACTTGTAACCTAATTATAATCCAATGAAGTTTCAAATTAACGAATTTGTAATTTCGTACCAAAAAAAAAAAAAAAATAATAATAAAAACTTACATTTTGATTCAAGACCTTTAAAATGATTAACTAAAATTATAATAAAAGATCGAAGAAATATTTATAATAAAAATTTTAAATAATTTTTCAGCTTAATTTTTAATGTAAATTTAATAACTAAATGATTGTTTTAAGCAAAAAAAAAAAACTACAAATTAATTAAGCAAGTTTATTTACCCCCATTGTAAAATGATTTTCCTTAAATTTTGTTTTATTTATCCAATGTGCACGCATTCAATTATGACTCAATAGTATATACAAAACTAATGTTTGATAACAGTTTATTCACCAACTAAAACATGATAAAAAAATACAAATCACAGTATGAACAATAACACATCTTTGTCATTCAACCTGATAAATTCAAGTTACACGTACTACATTTACATAATTTTTCTTTTTAAATGGCTTGACTACCCTCTACAACTGTCCTAATACGACGAGGGAATAATAGAAGCGCAAAGACTTTTCATATATTTAATTATTTTAATTCAGTAGAAGCTCTTTGTAATAGATATAATTCAGACTTCTGACGGTTTATATCATGAACATAAAATATCATAATTATTTAACTTTTGTACCAAAACAGTGCCATTACCGTTGGCAGAGAAACATTTACACTAAGGACATCTACTCCATTCTAAAGTACGTCTATTTCAAAACTATGGATTACTGGCAAATATGCATTAAAACAGTGGCAGTCGAAATGCAGCAAACTGAATTTCCGGCCAATGTGATCATTGTAACAATAAACACGACAGAGATTCTACAATTACTTATAGAAAATTTAAAAAGCAAACAATGTTAAATAAAAATCAATTGAAAATGCGTAAACTCCTTACAAAGAGTGAACAAAAATTAATAATTTTACTTAAAGATTTTTAAATAAGTAAACAAATATAAACATTAATGTATAAGTAATACATTGAAAGGGGCCATATTCTATTATTGGAACGATGGACACATAATAAAAAAAAAAAAATAAATTGAAATAGCAGCTACATTTCTGTGCGTAGATTTTTGGGTAAAATTTCCGTCATATCTTGTCGTTCGTTCCAAAAATCGACATCAAATCACTCTGCTGGAATATCAAATCAAGAACCATTCCTGTATGTTTTTTTTCTTAGTTTTTATGTACTTTATTAATATGTTTTGAATATTAATTACAATTACATAGTATTGTTGATATACTAGTACTTATAAAATAAATATTTTATAAAAGAAAAAAAGAGTACGAAAAGCTTTTATCAGTTTTATTTTTCACATTTTATGGTTTTTGCATCTACACCATTTCCATGTTAAATAATTTTTCAGAGAACATGTATGTATATGAATTAACTTAATGTTTTAAATTCAGACACTTTGGGATTACTTTCCACACCGAATTAATACTTCCTAAAAACTTGAATTAAATGATTATCATAAGTTCAGCACCAGTTTTTTTCTTCGTTTCAAGTTATACACATTCATATGTATGTTTTCCATTGTTGAGTTTTAATAAAACATTACGGAAAGTATCATTTATATTCTTAATTGAGTTTAATTTTTTATGCAAAATGTTTGAATGTAATCTGTATGAAAAATAAAAATTTTGTAATATTTCTCTAAAATTATTATTTATTTTACATTTTAAATGTACTTCATTAAAGACAACAAACAAATTTTAATTTTTTCGTTTTACGAATAGCAAGCCAAGTCATAATTTTCTACAATTTCGAAAACACAAAATTAGCCCAGTTCAATTTAAGTGTACATTTTATTGCAACTAAATTTATAAATCTGAGTATCGTCACACTCAATTAAAGTCAGCGTAATAAAATATTCTTTAACTGATTTTTAGATTCGTTAGGAAGTTCATAAATTTCTACAAATTTAAAATACAATCGGATGGGATTTTCTTTAAAACATACATTTTTAGGGTTTATAATTAAGGGTAACTAATGTTGGAACAAGTAGCACTGTGAAAAAACAGGTCGACTTAAACTTATGTAATTAGAATATTAAGATTTTTTTGTTGAATAATTCATGTCCACCCATGCAATAAATGACTACAAAATATTATAAAATTTTTAATCTTAAAAAGAATTTTCGAAACATTAATAATTTTTATCAAAGCGGCTTAATAAATAGAAAATTATTTGCCGATTATAATGTAGGGAATTTAAGGGAATTTTCTAAAAATTATCGATGATATACGGCTGATAAATTCGCTGGCATAGTTTAAGTATCCCAATAAGATTTTGTTCATTCTGTTTTTTACTATTTTTACAAACAGTTTCACTCACTGGTAGGTAAAAATTCTTGGCATTACCTAAACAAAACTTTCTTATACAATATTTGTCTATTTCTATTGGATACAGTGTAGATTTTCTATCGAATCGTTTCTTATTGAATATTTTCGTAATTTACTATTTACTCCCGTTTTAAGCATACCATTATTGTATTTTGTTAAGAAATTTTCTTAAGTTTTTTATTTGCTATTAAAGAATTTTATTTAATTATTTTTATGAATATTTTTTATATGAGTAGTATATAACTATTATAATCGAAAATTAAATGAATAAAGATTCAAAGACGTTTTATGGTA
This sequence comes from Phania funesta, assembly GCA_963932375.1. Lineage (NCBI taxonomy): Eukaryota > Metazoa > Arthropoda > Insecta > Diptera > Tachinidae > Phania > Phania funesta. The sequence continues at coordinate 83,590,143 of OZ010653.1, forward strand.
TTTTTAAAAAAAGGTATTTTTAAAATAGGTATTTATATAATTTCTAAAAGTTAATGTTTTTTTTTTGTAATTATGAAATTGTTGGCAATTTCTATAGAAAACGTACATATATAAAATATATTTGTTGCTGTATCGGTTTACAAAAAAAAATGGGATGGTGGAGGGGATGATTACTTGGGGAGGATAACATAAAGAAGAGGCAAAAAAATGCATTTACCGGACAGCAGAAAATTTTAAATTTATTTGTTAGATACCAACCAGCATAGTAAATACACTTATCGTATTTGTATGTAAGGCGATAATCTTAAATTAGCACTGACAATTATCAGCATTTCCGGGGCGATTATTTCGATCAGCGTTCAAACGAATTTGATCGGGGAATTCGTTATACAGCTCAACTTCGGCTTCTTGGGCTAAAGCGTTCTTAGCAATAGTATGAAATGCTAACTCCACATTGATGCCTTCTTTGGCTGATGTCTCAAAGTAAGGTATATCATTTTTCGATTGACACCATTGTTGGGAACGGCGGGTCGATACTTGCCTGTTGTCCATGTCAACCTTGTTACCCAGCACAACAAATGGGAAATGTTCAGGATCTCGGGGACTGGCCTGTATAAGGAACTCATCGCGCCAAGAGTCCAAGTTCTTAAAAGAATTAGGGGATGTGACGTCATAAACTAAGACACAACAATCAGCTCCACGATAGAAAGCAACGCCTAAAGATTGGAAGCGTTCTTGACCCGCAGTATCCCAAATTTGCAACGTGACAACTCGATCATCTACGACCACTTCTTTCGTACAAAAATCAGCTCCTATGGTGGCCTTGTATTGATTTGAAAATCTTTTGCTTACATATTGATTCATCAGCGAAGTTTTTCCAACACTACTATCACCCAAAATGATGACTTTCAACAGCGACTTTTTACGTGAAGACATTTCTTTTCAGTTTTATTACGAAAAATAAGTAATTATACAAAATTTAAAGATCACAAACAAAAATATATATTAAAGCGTAATAGTTTTTAGTCAATTTTACACTTTTATTTCGTGTTTCGGTTTACTCCTCCCTCTAATTGCCACACACACAAACTGCGCAGTTTTTTCAATATTTTAATTACTTAAGAATTATTTTTTATTTTTTATACTTTCCAACATTTGATTATTTCGTTGCTTGGTATTTAAGTCATAAAAATAATTTAATTACACACTAGGAGTTTAGCGTTAAATTAAAAACCACTTTTTTCTTCGCTTAACAAGAAAAATACGACTTTTCGTCACAAAGTAACACAGAGGCGTCACTAGTATAGTGGTCTCTTTCTCTATCTGTCCCTTTCTTAAATGAATGACCGCTCTTATATTCCCTTTTGTTATATTTTCTTCTTTATTTTGAATAATTTTTCTGGCGCATTAATGAAAAAGGTAAAAATAAGGGTTGAAAATTTATATTTATTTAAATTTAAATTAATTTACTTTCTTTTATTTACAGGAAGAGCAAGGGCACAATTTAGAGGATAACTTATGATGTAAATTTTTAAAGATAAGTACATTTCTATCATATAAAAACACACACGTATTTCCTTTGTAGATTGACTAATAGTTTTTTCATTTTTGCAGAGCCAAAATGCATTCATCTAAAAATGTGTAAGTATGGATTTACATAGATAACAGAAATCAAATTTGTTCAAAAATTTCTTTTATATTTTCAGGAAAAGATGTATTAAAGGATGTCCTCCAGGCGAACAACTTCACATCTTCCCAAGGGATCCAGAGAGGTAAGTCTTTTCAAGTGTTAAACATTTTTCCGTACTGATTATAATTTCTCGCCATACGTTGCTTTACGGAAGCATTTCCTACAGACCTGCAAATGTAAATCGGGTTTCAGGACTTGTAGGAATGCTTAATTTTAATGTAATTAATTTTATAAAATCTTGGTTAAGATAAACTTATGTGTTTGGAACTTTTTATTATTTTTAAGGTGTATTTATAAATAGACAAACTTCTTCAATAGATTTTTCTCTCATTTAAACTTATATTCATTTACATTTGTTTATTAGCTGCTACGGATTTATTTGTTGATGTTGAACTTGTTGTTAATGGCGGATTGTTGGGCTCCCTGCTGAGTATATCGTAGAAATAAAGTAAATATTTCTAGGCGAGCTAAAGGCCTCTGAATTTTTTCTTGTTGTAATTTATTTTGTAATTGTAATTTAAGTTTTAGAAAAATAATAAAGAAAAAGCTTTAAAATGTTTAAATATACATAGATGTTTATTATTTACTGCTTGATATTAGGTACTGTACATAATTAAGACGTTGAAAATTAGAATTTTTATTTCAAAATATGTTATGAATGAATTTATTTCAAATTTAAACATTTACATAACTTTAACAAAAGTAAACACAAATTAGGTTACGCCTAAAAGTTTTGCCTTCTTTATCTACTAGTATCGCTTGTGATTTAAGCTGCTTGTTTAAATATACATATAAAAGAAAAAAGTTATTATTGTAACATGTTTATGTATATGTACAATAAAATTATTTTTCATTTAATTTTGATCACAGTTTTGAAAAAATTTTCTTATCATTTAAAGCCATTTCCACATTGGTAATATCGAGAATATTAACAGCATTGTCATCAGAAACTTCTTGTTTTATTTCAAATTCTTTTTTAATTTTAGGTCTCGGAATACAAGACGCTACTGTAGCTACTGTTGTTTTAACATACTCAACATCGCTCTTGTTATCCTACTCATCCTCTTCGGTAGATGAACATGAACTTTCTTCTTCTTTTATAACAATTTTATGTACTTCATTGTCGCCACTAGAGTTTGCGTCCATCTTTTGCATTCTATTAGATTTAGATTTGTTATTGAATGTAATAAGTACGTTTAGGATTTGTTTTACCTGTTCATCATCTGTTACCAATTGTTTCGTCAAATATAAAGGCGTATAGCCAGCCCTATTAGTTGCATATGCTATCAACTGGCCATATACCAACATTAAATTTACCAATTTCAGATTTTGTTGTTGTTCGGCCATATGTAAAGCATACCAATTGGAGTTGTTACTGCGGCTGCATCATATTTTAATAGTTTTAATAGGAGTAAATCCATCAACATTTATTTATTTATTATTATTCCAAGCCATTTCTTTATTTGGGTTGGTCATGAAGACTGGGATATTGCAATGCAGTTTATGATCGCTTGTTGACCAATGTATTTTTAAAAGTTTATTTAATTTAAAATAATCTAATACCTCAAAAATAGGTATTGCGAATATAGATTAGGTTGCTTAGCAATATCCTTTTGCTTTTTGCTGATTATTTGTTCCTTGTGGTGATACATTGATGCCTTTGCGTTGCTGCATATAAAAACACCATCTTTTTTACCACTTTTATTAATTTCTGTATTATTTAGCACTGAATCAAAATCTCTTAATTTTGGATATTTATTAAATGTGATATGTGATTTATATCACATTATATTTATATAATATAAAGCACAGAATATATAAATTAGAAACTAAAATATACGAAATTTTGCCTCCGTCACAAATTATTTTTCTAGTTTTTTGCTTCTGTTTTGATCATTTTTCGCACTATTTTAAAATGTTATATTTGTCTCTTTCTTGAGGGACTGCCCGCGACAAAAAAAGCTGATTCTAGCAATTTTCTTGCGTCAAAGCTTACACCTCTGGTTACTTTGTGCTTTTCGTCCAGTAATTGTGTAAAAATCTTTCTTTGTGTTTTGACAGATATAAATTGATAAAACAGTGTTGGGAGTTCAGCATTTTTCTTTATAAATTCAAAGATATTTTTACCAAGGCAAATTCAAAATACATGCCGTCTTGTCTAGCCATAAATCGTATAATTTGCTGTTAGCACAGAAATTTGGCTTGTGACATACCGTCTTGACTAGCCATAAATCTGTTCAGCCATCGCATAGAAAAATGGCTAGTTAAGACCGCCGCTGTTCATGGTCGCTTCATGTTCACACAGAGTTGTCCGAACAATAGTTTGCACGACTCTGTTATGACATTACATAAACAAACAAAATAAAATGTGTGCATGTTGTGTGCGCTCGTCTGTAAACACCCGTACACAAAATATGCAAAGAATCCATGCAATCTCGATGAGACAAAAAATTATGCTCAAACTGAATAGGAATATGTGCACATATTCTTCAAATAGAACACGAAATCATTTTTATCGTTATTTTGCAGACACTCTCTCAATGTGCAAACAAATTTATGGCTAGTCAAGACGTAGTTTTGCGATCAAAAATATAAAACTCAAAATAATATTACTCGGCAAGTAATAATCGCCACCTAGAGCAAAACAAGTTGTTTTAAGCAAAGCAATTAGAAGAGTTTCATCTAAGCTGCAAGTGTTTTTGTGTTTTTAAATCAATTTTAAAAATATTTGTATGTATATAATTTAAAATATTTGTTTGTCGCGAGTAAACAGATAAATAAAAGTACGTTTTGCACATATGTATGTACGTACTTTAAAGAACCAATTTAATTTGTCAACAGTATTGGCGGTTTGATATGCCCCTGCAATATTTTCCTCAAAGAAATTTAAAAGTTTAATTCTTCATGTTAGTGTCATTAGATGGAGGTTTTTGAGATAAGAAAATATTGCAACCTCAGTATGTGTTAGCCACAGGCCTGGATCTTAATTGTTCTAGTATTAAAAGAACCTTCCTTGGTATTTTGCTGCTCAATCCTACTTCGCTGGCAGGCTTTTTTTGAATTTAAACCCATAGGCAGCATCTTTGACCACCAGTTGATGCAAATTTTGAATTTTGTTTGCTGTGAACATCTGGTGACCTCGCGATAGCGTCTAGAATTTATGCCGGAAGTGCCATTGGGCAGGATCCTGCCTCACTATATGATGGTTTGGGTGGAAAGCAGGTGAAAAGCCATCAGCTACTGCTTGGGATGCAGCACTTTATGTTGCAGTACCTTTGCCTCTTCATGAAGGTGGACAATACTGGTAATTTTTACATATCCCGCTGCAATTCGTGGTGACTTGTTCTTAGTAATTTGCAATGCTCGCTATTGAGTGTCGGTCATGAAAGGGGTGTCATAGTTTGATTCTTGATTTGATATTCCGATAGGGTTTGGAAAGAGTAAGGGTAGAGGAGTACGTGTCTAACCCAATGAGATGTGTTAACTCTCACCAATTAGGATACATCAAAAAAAAGATGTAAACATTTATTGAGCTATGTAGAGCTTGTGGTCTTACCCCACCACATGATCCATGCAGTTCTGTGTAAATTGCAACAATGAAACCCACACATCGTTTGACTCATTGTGCCCCTCTTTTTTAAAGCATAAATCTCTTAATAAAATTAGAGCTGACAAAAGATGTACCCTACGGGAAGCATGGATAATATTTAATTATAACCGTTCGGTTCATATCCTCAAACCTTTGAATAAAACAACACCAACATTTTCCGAAATTTTGCGCAATAAATCATTAATTACAGCTGGCAATAAGATCTTGAGCGAAAACAGTTATGACGCAAACTCATCCAACGGTAAGAAAAATTCTTCAGCTTCCAATAACATCACTGAAAACAAAACGTCAAATTCCAACAACAACAATACCAACAACACCGTAACCACAAAGTCGTTAACTTCCATTAGAAATTCTTTAACTTCCAATAACAACAGTTATAATAAACAATTACCAAAAACATAAAGGAAAGTACAGTCAACGGAATTGATTGAATGGAGGTAATACCACAACAAATATAAACATTAGTAACAATAATTTAATTACAATTGCACCAAGTGAGCAATCCGAATCATGGTCTACATTTACTAATATTGCAGAAATGCCAAGTAGTAATAAAAATGACAATGCTACCACAAGCGATATAGCTATGAATGTAATATCATCTATTGAAGATAACAATTCTACCAACATATTGGGGTAAAAACTCCACCTAAAGAGACTACAGGTGTAGGTGTTTTAACACCATGTAGTAATATGTACGAAAGATTTACTGATTTAAATGTATTAATAACACCAGAAACATTCAAAAGGACCAAGCGTAAGAATAAAGATAAAACGAAAAGCAGCGAATAATCAAATTAACTTGCGGTCAAAATGGAAAAGGCAAGGATTTATAAGTCATAAATACGCTCTAGAGAATTTAGTATCTGAACACATAGCTACGACTATCGCCCTTTAGGAGATCCACATTGTTAAAAAAATGCAATTGGAATTGCAATTTTAGTTCTGCACAAATTTCATATCACCTAGCATATCAAGTCGTCTTGTGATATACTTTTTCAAACGATTACAATTAAAGTTCATTAACATATAATAAATCTAACTCGAGCCCCAGCTTTTTTCAATTTCGCGGCAGACGGCTCATTTCCAAATGAAATAACAGCTTACTCAGTGGTTCAACGTCAATCCGGTTCCAACCCGGACAGCCTGGGAGCTGTATTACTGGTAACGAACAAGCGGACAAAGGTAACGAACAAAGCGGAAGCAATCACGTATCCATTTATAAAGGAGATGCCGTGCTTCAGTATTGTAATTACCAACATCTTTTAATATACCTAGGTGAATGGCTTAAAGAAAGGGAAAAGTGCGATTGTTTTTGAGGCGGTATAATTCAGGCTTTTGCAGACCTACATAGATACAATACCGTATATATCTTACGGCATTGAAAATTTCAATGCTCCATTGTTAAAATTCTGAGGAATGATGATTAATGCATATCATATACTAGTGGACTGTTCGGTATCCACAATAGCTGAATCACTCTAGCATATTTTGTATTGCTCCAAACCTCGCCGAACGGCAAATATTTTAATCTCGTTTGCCAAACATAATACCTCTGGATTAGTATCCATTTCGTTTTTATAAAAACTTTTAATATTATTAAACTTGAACTTTCTAAATTTTTTCGTAACTAAGTTCCCTTAGTGAATTGCCAGGTATTTTTAGATTTTTTTACTACTACAAATATTCTTACGTTTATTACCACAATAAACGTTAATTTGTAGAGTTCGTTTAATTGCAAGAATTAAAATACACAGTCCTTAATTATTTTATCAGTACACAACTTTATTCGGCAATTAAGACTCTATTTACAACTCTTAAGTGTACAGTGTAAATTAGTACTACACTGTACACTTAACACGCTTATGTACACACAGCTGTTGACTCTATGAAATCTCAAAGTCAACTATATCCTCTGCTGTGGACGGTCCCTTTATATAGAGATCACGGCCGCTTCTCGAAATGTCCCGAACATACGTGAAAGTGCGCATCTTTTATATCATTTGCTGGCTTAGTAATTTTGTATATGTGTTTGTGTGTGTGTATCTTTTGTTTACTTTTTCTTTCTGTAGAAGTTATTTTTGTTTCTACTTTGAATCGCGGTTCGGGGAATTTCCGCCACGCAATTGTTTTTGCTTTATGTTTATAACATCTTCGATTATTACTTCGCAACAATATATGCTTTTGGTCTTTATATTCTTTTTGAAAGTGAAAGTTTTCTTTGCAAAATGCTAGTTTTTCCTTCAATTCAAAACATTTTCTCTTATATCTTTCTTATGTCGCTTTACTATAGCTGTTTCCTTACGAAACTTCGCTTGCTTTTCCACTTGCATTTTTAAAAGATTATCCGCGGACGTTTTGCTTCACGCATATTTTCTCCCGATTTCATTTTTGGTTTTGTGAAAATTCCAAAATTTCCTCAGACAAATCCTTATTCGCTAACGCAACATGGTTACCGTTATCATCGCTTGCACCAAAGCCGGTTGCAGGCCGCAATCCACAATTTATTGGCTTGTTTAGCATTTACTGACTCAAATTTCAAACTGCCGTTGCTTTGTTTGTAATTTTTTTGGCATTGATTTTCCTCAAAATAATAATATATGTACTTATATGTATACAAAATGTAAAACTTTTTTAAGTACTTATATGTTGTTCATCCTTTGCGTTTGCTTTGTTACTATCGCGAGATATTAACGTTTTTCGAAGTAATTTAACAGACACTCGCTTTACAGCGTGCAGTGCTGCCATATCCGCGAAAAATTAAAACAGATACGAAATACAAATGCGCAAATGCTTTAAAGAGTAAAAATCTTGTATTTCACATCATTTTTCTTTCGCATCGTAATAGCGAGCAACCACTGGCGATTGAACTAAACAAACGCTTGCATGTCACAGAGATAATTGGTAATTCATTCTCCAAGACATCGTTGGGAAGATTGGAGATCGTGATATAATTAATCAGCATGGAGTGCCCGACCGTATCAATAATAGTGCGTTTTGTTGATTGAGGCCATTTGCGATCTGTGTTGTTACCAGTTTCAAAGCTGTGGTTATGTGGTATATATAGAATCAATCATTGTGAATCGAGAGTTCTAGGATCCGAGTGAGATGCCCCGATGCTATTATTCCAAATTCCTTTAGCATTAACATAGAGATGCTCAGGGTCGAGAGCGTTAGAGAGATTTGCTTTGGAGATTATATCAGAATCTCGTTTGAGATTTCTGTTTCTCCGTAGTAATGCTCTTCTAGTTCTGTGAGGCGAGTGTTCGAGAAATTGTCAATGAAATCATTGCACGCTTTTCGCATCTGTATGTTGGGTCTCTTTGAATCCAATAGCTGCGAGATGGTTGTTATTGGTTGAGCCAGATAGACTTATAATAGTAGACCACAGTTTTTTTTGAGCTTATTGTACACTGATTAAGATGTTCTAACCATTTGTTACGGCAATGTTCATTTATGGGATTATATAGCTCTGCCGTCAACTGTTCAATTCGCTCTTCGCTTACTTTCTTGCACGTTAGTTATAGCGGTCTTATGCCAATAGGACTTGTGGCATCACCGTTGTGATACCTTTTCCTTTTTTTTACGACACAACGCGTCTAAGATCGTTTGACTCAACTATAGTTTGTATTTAAATAAATTTGAGTTTTGTCTTAATAAATATTTGAAATTCTAATCGATTCCTTTTTTATTGGTTGAATAACACAAATCACCAAAGACTGCATTAAATGTGGTCTTACACTGGGGATCCTTTCCATTTGGGCGGGGGTACAAGACGAAGGAATTCATCAATATAATTTGTAAATCCAATCCAGTTAGCCTCATTGTAATTTACAAATATGCTCTTGTCGGGCTCCACGAAGTCAAGGGTAATAGATATGTGGTTTTTTAAGTGGAAATGTCTAGGGGGATTAAGCATCTAGCTGTAACTCTTTTAGAGTAGTATTTTTTGCAGAGAAGCCGGATTCGTCGACCTGCTCGGCAATGACAATTGTGCGTGGATCATGAGGTAGTTGGAAATACTAACTCTCGTGATGAGCATTGAAGTCATCAAGTATTATTATATTATTCCCTTGTAATAAATGGGTTATATTTGTGCGATAATTTGTCCCAATGTTTTTACGGGCGCGATGTAAACATTGACGATCTCTATTTCTGCAGACTATATTGAGATGCTCACAACTTCTAAAAACAGGTTAAGCGTAGGAGAGGTGGGACTCTTAGCCTATATTTGACAATTGCTGGTAAACTTGTACTGCGGGTATGGCTATGTTATGTGAATCCTACATATATTCACATAACATAGTTCTCTACAACCCTATTTCTTAGGACATCGCAGTTTAACTTGTAATATGGAATGTTTGATGGGGATCTGAATTATGCTCTTGCCGCTGTATAGGATGTCTTAGCGGTAAACACTGTACGATATTTATTGTCTGATTTATAGTTGTAACTGATACGTTTGTATCGAGGGTGCTGGTTGTGGAGTTGTAATTGAAATGTTGCCTGTTGTTTGGGATTATTTAAAGAACATGAAGCAAGACTTGCATTCTAAGCTCTGTGTGAGCAAGAGTAAGTGCATCGACTCATGTAACACAAATGTTTACAGCCGTTGCACAGCACTGATGTTAGATTTCTCCGAATTTTAACCTGACATACGGCACACCTCTATTGGAGTGACTGAGCTCTGTTTTAAGTAGGTGGTGAATGTGCAGGTTGTTGTAGGGCTATAATGTTTATGCTTATGGGTTATGTGTTACAACTTGCTATGAAGCTTGTGATCTAGTCGCTGTGGCTGGTGTGTACAAAGCACTATTTAAGGTAACACCACTTGTTGCAAATTGTGCGACGGATTGATGTGGTATTCCTCGTTAAGCGGTTCTGACACATTGAACATATCTAGATTTCTGGACCTTGGGTTTGTTCCAGCTACACTTAATATATTCTACAAAATTGCTTTCATATTCTGCCCAACTGGGGAAAAAACTTCGATTGAACAGCTGTCGCCGGGTTGACAGTTTTTGGCCAATTGAGACTCGAGTGGTTCCGGAGCGAATATCCAATTGTCGGTGGAACGTTTTCGTTCACGTGTGAGCCATGTTAAATATTTTTAGCTAATTGAGAAGTTAGTTAAAAAGGATTCAATAATTTCAATCAAGTAAAAAAGTTTTTTAACAAAGGCTTTTGAGGTATTAGAAAATTCGTTATTTTAAAGGAACATGTATGCTATAATGCAATGTATGGAATATGACATCATTTAAATGTGCCGACGACTTATGAAAACCCCACAAGACAATAAGGATCAAATTGTACAACCAATTCAAGTCAACCATGAACGAAGCGCCATATCGTTCAATTGGGGTCTGAAGATCTGTAGGACATCATTGATTGTAAAAAATTAAACAAATACAATAAAATGATGCCGCCGGTCGGTGCATTGTTTGATAAACCTCATGTAGTTTGTCGTCATTTTTTTAACTAAATGTTTGGCATCAGTGACTGGATAATAAATAGGTTTGAAAGACCTTAGAAGAAACCCCTTTTCTAATAACTTTCCCAAAAATAGGGCAAACGAAAAAATGGATCCAGTTTTACGACATGCTTGAAATTCAAGGTTCTAGTTTATCGCAGGCAGAACAATTTTGACCAATATATGATTTTTTACGTTTAGAACTACTTTTCCATATCTACATTATTCGACAAATAAAACCAGATACGATCTTTACATATTTTATAATATTAATCTGCAGAAATAAGAATTGAAAAGTTTGGGTCGATAAACTCCAGTTACAGTCATACAGATACATACATATGTATGTATACCTACGCAAGCTTTAATTTTTTATTAGCTACATAGATACAATACCGTATATATCTTACGGCATTGAAAATTTCAATGCTCCATTGTTAAAATTCTGAGGAATGATGATTAATGCATATCATATACTAGTGGACTGTTCGGTATCCACAATAGCTGAATCACTCTAGCATATTTTGTATTGCTCCAAACCTCGCCGAACGGCAAATATTTTAATCTCGTTTGCCAAACATAATACCTCTGGATTAGTATCCATTTCGTTTTTATAAAAACTTTTAATATTATTAAACTTGAACTTTCTAAATTTTTTCGTAACTAAGTTCCCTTAGTGAATTGCCAGGTATTTTTAGATTTTTTTACTACTACAAATATTCTTACGTTTATTACCACAATAAACGTTAATTTGTAGAGTTCGTTTAATTGCAAGAATTAAAATACACAGTCCTTAATTATTTTATCAGTACACAACTTTATTCGGCAATTAAGACTCTATTTACAACTCTTAAGTGTACAGTGTAAATTAGTACTACACTGTACACTTAACACGCTTATGTACACACAGCTGTTGACTCTATGAAATCTCAAAGTCAACTATATCCTCTGCTGTGGACGGTCCCTTTATATAGAGATCACGGCCGCTTCTCGAAATGTCCCGAACATACGTGAAAGTGCGCATCTTTTATATCATTTGCTGGCTTAGTAATTTTGTATATGTGTTTGTGTGTGTGTATCTTTTGTTTACTTTTTCTTTCTGTAGAAGTTATTTTTGTTTCTACTTTGAATCGCGGTTCGGGGAATTTCCGCCACGCAATTGTTTTTGCTTTATGTTTATAACATCTTCGATTATTACTTCGCAACAATATATGCTTTTGGTCTTTATATTCTTTTTGAAAGTGAAAGTTTTCTTTGCAAAATGCTAGTTTTTCCTTCAATTCAAAACATTTTCTCTTATATCTTTCTTATGTCGCTTTACTATAGCTGTTTCCTTACGAAACTTCGCTTGCTTTTCCACTTGCATTTTTAAAAGATTATCCGCGGACGTTTTGCTTCACGCATATTTTCTCCCGATTTCATTTTTGGTTTTGTGAAAATTCCAAAATTTCCTCAGACAAATCCTTATTCGCTAACGCAACATGGTTACCGTTATCATCGCTTGCACCAAAGCCGGTTGCAGGCCGCAATCCACAATTTATTGGCTTGTTTAGCATTTACTGACTCAAATTTCAAACTGCCGTTGCTTTGTTTGTAATTTTTTTGGCATTGATTTTCCTCAAAATAATAATATATGTACTTATATGTATACAAAATGTAAAACTTTTTTAAGTACTTATATGTTGTTCATCCTTTGCGTTTGCTTTGTTACTATCGCGAGATATTAACGTTTTTCGAAGTAATTTAACAGACACTCGCTTTACAGCGTGCAGTGCTGCCATATCCGCGAAAAATTAAAACAGATACGAAATACAAATGCGCAAATGCTTTAAAGAGTAAAAATCTTGTATTTCACATCATTTTTCTTTCGCATCGTAATAGCGAGCAACCACTGGCGATTGAACTAAACAAACGCTTGCATGTCACAGAGATAATTGGTAATTCATTCTCCAAGACATCGTTGGGAAGATTGGAGATCGTGATATAATTAATCAGCATGGAGTGCCCGACCGTATCAATAATAGTGCGTTTTGTTGATTGAGGCCATTTGCGATCTGTGTTGTTACCAGTTTCAAAGCTGTGGTTATGTGGTATATATAGAATCAATCATTGTGAATCGAGAGTTCTAGGATCCGAGTGAGATGCCCCGATGCTATTATTCCAAATTCCTTTAGCATTAACATAGAGATGCTCAGGGTCGAGAGCGTTAGAGAGATTTGCTTTGGAGATTATATCAGAATCTCGTTTGAGATTTCTGTTTCTCCGTAGTAATGCTCTTCTAGTTCTGTGAGGCGAGTGTTCGAGAAATTGTCAATGAAATCATTGCACGCTTTTCGCATCTGTATGTTGGGTCTCTTTGAATCCAATAGCTGCGAGATGGTTGTTATTGGTTGAGCCAGATAGACTTATAATAGTAGACCACAGTTTTTTTTGAGCTTATTGTACACTGATTAAGATGTTCTAACCATTTGTTACGGCAATGTTCATTTATGGGATTATATAGCTCTGCCGTCAACTGTTCAATTCGCTCTTCGCTTACTTTCTTGCACGTTAGTTATAGCGGTCTTATGCCAATAGGACTTGTGGCATCACCGTTGTGATACCTTTTCCTTTTTTTTACGACACAACGCGTCTAAGATCGTTTGACTCAACTATAGTTTGTATTTAAATAAATTTGAGTTTTGTCTTAATAAATATTTGAAATTCTAATCGATTCCTTTTTTATTGGTTGAATAACACAAATCACCAAAGACTGCATTAAATGTGGTCTTACACTGGGGATCCTTTCCATTTGGGCGGGGGTACAAGACGAAGGAATTCATCAATATAATTTGTAAATCCAATCCAGTTAGCCTCATTGTAATTTACAAATATGCTCTTGTCGGGCTCCACGAAGTCAAGGGTAATAGATATGTGGTTTTTTAAGTGGAAATGTCTAGGGGGATTAAGCATCTAGCTGTAACTCTTTTAGAGTAGTATTTTTTGCAGAGAAGCCGGATTCGTCGACCTGCTCGGCAATGACAATTGTGCGTGGATCATGAGGTAGTTGGAAATACTAACTCTCGTGATGAGCATTGAAGTCATCAAGTATTATTATATTATTCCCTTGTAATAAATGGGTTATATTTGTGCGATAATTTGTCCCAATGTTTTTACGGGCGCGATGTAAACATTGACGATCTCTATTTCTGCAGACTATATTGAGATGCTCACAACTTCTAAAAACAGGTTAAGCGTAGGAGAGGTGGGACTCTTAGCCTATATTTGACAATTGCTGGTAAACTTGTACTGCGGGTATGGCTATGTTATGTGAATCCTACATATATTCACATAACATAGTTCTCTACAACCCTATTTCTTAGGACATCGCAGTTTAACTTGTAATATGGAATGTTTGATGGGGATCTGAATTATGCTCTTGCCGCTGTATAGGATGTCTTAGCGGTAAACACTGTACGATATTTATTGTCTGATTTATAGTTGTAACTGATACGTTTGTATCGAGGGTGCTGGTTGTGGAGTTGTAATTGAAATGTTGCCTGTTGTTTGGGATTATTTAAAGAACATGAAGCAAGACTTGCATTCTAAGCTCTGTGTGAGCAAGAGTAAGTGCATCGACTCATGTAACACAAATGTTTACAGCCGTTGCACAGCACTGATGTTAGATTTCTCCGAATTTTAACCTGACATACGGCACACCTCTATTGGAGTGACTGAGCTCTGTTTTAAGTAGGTGGTGAATGTGCAGGTTGTTGTAGGGCTATAATGTTTATGCTTATGGGTTATGTGTTACAACTTGCTATGAAGCTTGTGATCTAGTCGCTGTGGCTGGTGTGTACAAAGCACTATTTAAGGTAACACCACTTGTTGCAAATTGTGCGACGGATTGATGTGGTATTCCTCGTTAAGCGGTTCTGACACATTGAACATATCTAGATTTCTGGACCTTGGGTTTGTTCCAGCTACACTTAATATATTCTACAAAATTGCTTTCATATTCTGCCCAACTGGGGAAAAAACTTCGATTGAACAGCTGTCGCCGGGTTGACAGTTTTTGGCCAATTGAGACTCGAGTGGTTCCGGAGCGAATATCCAATTGTCGGTGGAACGTTTTCGTTCACGTGTGAGCCATGTTAAATATTTTTAGCTAATTGAGAAGTTAGTTAAAAAGGATTCAATAATTTCAATCAAGTAAAAAAGTTTTTTAACAAAGGCTTTTGAGGTATTAGAAAATTCGTTATTTTAAAGGAACATGTATGCTATAATGCAATGTATGGAATATGACATCATTTAAATGTGCCGACGACTTATGAAAACCCCACAAGACAATAAGGATCAAATTGTACAACCAATTCAAGTCAACCATGAACGAAGCGCCATATCGTTCAATTGGGGTCTGAAGATCTGTAGGACATCATTGATTGTAAAAAATTAAACAAATACAATAAAATGATGCCGCCGGTCGGTGCATTGTTTGATAAACCTCATGTAGTTTGTCGTCATTTTTTTAACTAAATGTTTGGCATCAGTGACTGGATAATAAATAGGTTTGAAAGACCTTAGAAGAAACCCCTTTTCTAATAACTTTCCCAAAAATAGGGCAAACGAAAAAATGGATCCAGTTTTACGACATGCTTGAAATTCAAGGTTCTAGTTTATCGCAGGCAGAACAATTTTGACCAATATATGATTTTTTACGTTTAGAACTACTTTTCCATATCTACATTATTCGACAAATAAAACCAGATACGATCTTTACATATTTTATAATATTAATCTGCAGAAATAAGAATTGAAAAGTTTGGGTCGATAAACTCCAGTTACAGTCATACAGATACATACATATGTATGTATACCTACGCAAGCTTTAATTTTTTATTAGCTATGTAACACAAGATCTTAAATATGGCCATTATTTTATAAAACCCAACGCAACGCCAAAACTTATATTGAAAACCAAAACAAATTTCAAACATGTTTAAAAATTTTTGTTTTACAAATAATTTTTGTGCTTTAAGTTCTTAAACAGAAGATATCAACAGAGGTAAGAACTCAGCAAAACTATTTCTTATGATATTAGTTTTTATTAATAAATATAAATATTATCTTGAATTTATTTCTTGTTGGCATCTAATCTCTTGAGTTCCTTACGTGCTGACTTAAAGGTCTGGCAATATTTCTCAAATGTAGCTGGGTTTTTTTGTAACAGGTTTTGTTCAACAATTCTTCGAAAATTGAGTAAATTATGATGTTCCAAACGTAATTTTTTTTGTTCAGCTTGAATAAAATTTTGTACAATACCTTGAGAATTTGCATTATCTACATTCGGTTTGCTGTTTAAAAGCTGTTGACGGACTTTATTATACTCATTGTCCATTAATTTCGTCAACGATTCTGGTAGAACAGGGTTTACTTCTTCGAACACCTCATTATTTTGATTTATCTTACGATTCCTATCACTATCGGTGTTAATACCAAGTAGTTGGGCCAAGTTAATTTCATTGGGATTTGTTTCCGAAGCTCGATCATTGATGGAATGTTTTTGGAAATTATTTATTTCATCTTGCATACCATATATATCGTAGAATTTATAGCCTAACATTTCCAATGCAATTTCAGTGAGTAAGTAGGACATTTTTAGTATTGGAAGATTAGAACCACAGAATATATTATAGTCTATGAGTAGAATGTGGAAAATGTTTTGCAAATATCTCCCTGTGACTTCACGTTTTATGATAATTTTCAAGCACCAATAGTTAAAAAGTAAACAAAATGTACGTTCAGTGTGAATAGGAAAAAATATTTGATTAGTGTTGATAAGTTTTGATTATTGAAAAGACTTAAGAACAAAATAAACTATACAATCCAAGGCGAATTAATAGAGTTAAACTCTGCAGCAAAGATGATGACTTTTTTCGCACTTTCAAAATTGAAAGTATTTCCGGCTTTTTTGCTGACGTCGAAGTTCATGTATAAAAATTGTAACTGATATGGCGAAACAGTTTCTTATATGGAATTTGATATCCAATCAGTTTAAAAAAGTACTCAGCTGCGCTGGTGAATTTTCCTGCTACTCTTCCCTGGTCATTTCCGCTACTATTTTAAATGCCTTCAATTCGCTTGTGAGTCCACTTGTTATATATTTGCCTTACGTGTTATAAACTTGCCTTGACACAAGGGGTTTGACAAACAAGGAAAAACTATACGCTTGTTTGAAGTTTGTACGAAAATCAAGAAAGTTCGATTTTTTAATGAGGCTAAAAAGTTTTCTAAGCTGCTTGCATAGTCTATTGTCGTAATATTCGATTTGCAAAGAAAATTTGTTGAGTGTGGAGCATTTTTTAATAGAGTAAGAGGAAAAATTTTTACAATAATTCATTTATAAAAGCTTACCATAATTTTGGGAAAAGATCTTAAAATCATATAGCAAAAGGATCATAAAAAATAAAGGTTACAATAGTTTAGTGGAAAAGATAAAGGAAAATATTCCTGAATCTACTAAAGAAATAGCAATAAAAATATGAAAGTGAGCCTTAACTAACGGATATGTATCCAAATTAGCTTCTTACTTTTTTGTTTCCACTTTTTTCTTTTAACAATAGCGAGCAAAATTATAGCAACACAATTGTTGTCTGAACTCATCGCTAATAAATAAAAGTGGTAAATTGATAGTTGTAGGAATTATGTGTTTTTCAAATTGCTTGTGTAGTTTATTTGGCTATTTACTCATATAACCCCTAAAAGAGAAACGTCATGAATACCAAGCTTATGCTTAATTTATAGTAAGACGGAGGGAATAATTCGGTCTAAACGGTTAAATTGAAACTTCAGCTAAACACATGTCTTTATCATCATAAATCTTGCTGTTTCGCGTATGTAACATCATATTTTATTTTGTTTTCTTCTAACAATCTGTGAACAACTTCTCATTAAGGGAGAAAAAAAATTATATTCTAACCAGGAAATTCTGTTTAAAAAAGTATTTATAGTTAATATAATTGATTATAAATGGAGCATAAACATAGTACCTTTTTCCAGCATATCGGCAGGTATCTCAAGAATTGCAGCTATGAGAGACTTGACGTATCACCACAAAAAATAGCCTAGCGGGGTCAAATCGATTGTACGACCAATGAACTGCGAATAAAAATTAGATTAATTGCTCACGAAACTCGTCTCTCAATAGGTTCTTGGTATCGCGTGCCGTATAACATGTGACACCGTCTTTTTAAAACCACATGTCAACCAAGTCCAATTTTTCAATTTTGGGGGAAAAAAACATCGTACGGTACATTGCTCTTGTTTTTGAAGAAGTCCGGTCTAATGATACCACCGGCCAATGAACCGAACTAAACAGTACATCTTTCATGATGCAGGGGCAGCTCCTGAGCATCCTTTGACTGCTCTTCAGACATAATTTGTCAATTCTGTTTGATGACGTACCCATTCCGCCAAAAATGAGCTTCGTTGCTAAAGACAATTTTTCGATAGAAAGTATATTTCACACATAGCACGCATTTTAATAACAAAATTAATTGACTTGCAATAGGTGTTCGTTTATTAGGCTATTCATGGTGAAATTGCAAACCTTAATAAGTATTTATGACATTGCTACAAGTCATGAATCTTTACACTAAAAATCCAAACTACAAAAAATCTCCTGTTCTGTATTTACAATGTTTTTTAAATACAAATTTATTTATCAAAACAGATGGTTATACATACATGCTTATTTTGCAATTCACCTTTTTGGAATTGCAGGAGATTTGAAAGGAATTAACCCGTTCAGCATGCGTGTATCTAAACCACAGATTATATCATCTAAACATCCAGCACACGTGCCCGAATTTGACAAGCACTTTCGTGGTGTCTAGTCGGCTCGTAAAAACACAGATAGTAATTTTTAAATTACCCTCGTATATATATATATAATTCCAAACTTACCCATTCCTATTTTAGTTCCTCAGCACTAAACATACCTCCTTGCAGCTGTTCTAGCAATAATTTTTATTAAGTACATTTTACCAGTTTATTTAACAAGAAATTCTATGCAGTTATTGTTGAAGGTATTTATAGTTTCTCTAATTTACTGGAAAAGGCTCCTACATTTTGTTACAAGATATTTTTTTAAATACTGCAGTGCAAAGTGAACGAAGAAATAATTGCCCGAAGGGGGTTGAAAATCATTGTAAAATTTGATATCAACATATAGAAGCATGAAAATCAACGAAAAAAATTTGTGTGTTTTTGCCACCAGTCCACCATACGACAAAGAAGGTTTCCTTTTGAAAAAGGGGGAGGTTAACAAGTCCTTCCAGAGAAGGTATTTTGTGCTAAAAGGAAATTTATTGTTCTACTTTGAAAAGAAAAGCGACAAGGAACCACTTGGTTTGATTATAGTAGAAGGGTGTACAATTGGTAAGTGATTCATAAGAATCTTAAATAGAAAAATATCAAAATAAAAATTTTTAATTATAGAACTTTCGGAGGAAAGTGATCAATATTGCTTCGAAATAGCTTTTAATGGCAATCGTACGTACATATTATCAGCGGAATCACAGGAAGGTATGGAATCCTGGATGAAAGCCTTAACTTGTGCTGGCTACGAATATAAGAAATTAATGGTGGCTGAATTGCAAAGACAACTTGAAGAGATAGAAGGTTCCCGGAATAGTACGTATGAAGTTATTTTTCATTATGTTATTTTAATAAGGACAATTGTTTTCAGAAATAACTACAGATACAATGTTTTCGTCGGTATATGTTCTAACCCCAAAACCACCACCACGTCGGACAAATCCCTTTAATCGTCCCGCTCCGCCTTTGCCTGGTTGTACCAACGGTAATGTTTTAACTACTTCATCCCAAGCAATGCCGTTTATAAATGGCCACTTTGGGTCGTCTTCGCATCGTAACGTTACGGCTGCTACCAATGCTAGCATTAACCATATGGGTATGTAAAAATGCTAAAAGGTTGATATTGAAATGTTTTTATCATTTAATCCTAAGGATATTAGATAAAATATACCTCTAAGAACTTGTTTACAGATCTATTGCTTCTTGCTCGTTCTCTGTTCTTTACAAAATTAGATTTTTATGCCTCAGCTCCACCTTCGAAACCTTTTTTTAAATTCTTTGGAACTAATTGCCAATAAACTTAAAAACATTTTGTCCATTTATTTAATAAATTTAAGCACAGTCTTGTAGCATATTACGGTCCCAGTCAATAAAATCTAAATGTTATACACATATATCATTTTAGTTTTACAGTCAGTATTAAAATGCCGTTTTTAATAAATATAAAAGTGTATGGTAGTTACAGGGTCTATTTTCATATATAAAATATAAGATAATTAAAATCCTTTCCATTTTCCTAAGAATATTTGATCATTTTACAATGTTCGATAATCGTCCAATAAACGGATACTCAAGCAAGCTTAGAATTGTCCAATTTAATTTTTGGTAATTCTATATCAATGACGTCTAATCTACATTGTCTTCACTCATTCTCAATCTAATCTACATTGTCTTCACTCATTCTCCCGGCAGGTTAATTTTGGTTTTACATATATTGTTGTTTCACAACATCCATCCAACATTTGCCAATGAAGCCATGAATGGTATAAATATTAAGGTATTGTTTACTAAACCACGCTTCTTGAATAGCAATCTGACAGTTTTACAAGTTGGCTAATTTAATTTTTATATTTATTTATTGTAGAAACAAATATTAATGGAACTATCGCTAAAAAAAGACTCGTTATTATTTTTACAAATATAAGAATTATTTGGGTTTTGATTTAAGAAATACATTTTATTACAATTGTTATTTCGTACGTACATTTCCGTATATTTACATATATTTAAATACAATTAAAAAGACAAATTCTAATTATGAGACATGAAACTCACCCAGCTCACAATATTCATTCACATCATCAGAATTACCAATAGCCCCGGAACGAGTATTTGAACGTCTAGGTATACCACCAGTAAAATTTAACAAAAGGTCGCCTAAACCGCCTTGAGCCATGATATTTCTTTACGAAAAAGTTTCCAGCCTACGCATATATATGCGAACTTATATCCAACAGTTTTAAAGGATTTTGCATATCTTAAAACATCTATCCATTCTTTGCTCTATATTATAGCCATCCACAGGTTCACAGAATTGACACTTGAATTGAATACAGTCATCATTCATTAGCTTATGTATCTATTTCAACTTTGTTTAATTTTGTACATAACAAGTGGAATTTTTTTGACATATATTATATTATAACTTCGATTGCAGTAGTTTCCAACTCCTTTACTTTTATCTCATTTTCATCAGCAAGTTGGACAGTGTAAAAGTAGTGTTAAGGTGATAAAAAATACTATTTTGGTATGCCATATGTGAGGCCCCGACCACTGTCTAAAAATCAAACTAGCTTATTATTTGCATTCCAAATCCATTAGAACTAAGTACATAATTATGTTCTTAATTCAAATGAGTCTTACAATTTTTAGCCATGTGTCCCTGTTTTCCACAACAACAACAAATGCTTAATTTAGACATACCTGGTTTAGTTTTGCCATACTTTGTCTTAAACGCCTTATTTGAAGGAGTTTCGAAATCTTCTGGCAATCCGAAAAGCCTTGATCTAAGCGTCTTCAAAATTTGGAATTCATTAGCTTTATTAACTTCTGGTTTGTAGTTCGCTTCGCATAATGTAATAAGGGAAGCATTGCTTACACCACTGCTGGTTTGACTTTGAAAATGGGTTAAACGTATCCCTTAAGATGTAATTGGGCTTTTGCTTTTGTACATTTTGCTGGGGTATTTTGAAACATATCGGCAAACGTTTGCCTGATATTGGCCAAGATATCCATATTAAATAATATGTCCAAGGTAGCAGGTTGCCTAGAAATGAAATGATATTGTACATATTAAGAACTTGGTCCTCATTTTAATTTCAGTACTTTTGACGGCTGGAATTTTCGGATGAGAACTATGCCTTATTTTTACATTTAGGTTTTTGTGCGGATCTGAGACCTTTTTCCAAAGTAATTTTTTTGTAAATATATATATATATTTGTATGTACATATGTATAAAACTTTCTTTAACTTGAAGTTTACAGTCGGTTGGGTTATACCAAATTTCATCAAATAAGGAAGTCCCATTAGATAAAAAGTGCCCGTTTTCGAATTTGTCTGATTACTCATTCCCCAATATCTACCTGTATACCAAATTTCAGCTCTCTAGCTTTTTTTTTAATAAAGCCCTGTGTCTGAAAAGTGTTCTAGTTTACACATTTATGTCGTACCCTGACGTTGTTCGATACAAATAAGTTCATGTTGTTGAGTACAAGAACACACCTAATACCTATAACAAAAGTTTACAAAAAAATATAGTTTATAATACTTTTCTTAATTTTAAATTACAAATTCATACTTTATTTCTTTAAGATCTGTTTGAAGTATAAATTCCTTTCCACATTTCACACATTAGATTATAGTCTTTTCGTCCTAGTTTTTATGAATTGTTAATTAAACAAATAGAAATGTTATAAGTGTTGTAAAAAAATTCCTTTTTAGTTGTCAAGTATTACCAAACTTTGCAAATACAAAAAGAAAATACCCAACATAATGTGCAAATGTTGATCTACAAATAAAAACAGTTACTTACCACTTCAATATCATGTTAAAATATAAAAAAAATAGCTGAAACACAGATTTATGCTGCAAAATCAATAGCTTACGTGAATTTTACATGAATTTAAGATAGCAAATATAGTTTGATATAAAAGAAATGCGTTTTTAATTTGATATTCCGTCATTCCTTTCAAGTTTAGTTTGGAGACAAAATGGTTTCGACTATGTAATATGAAAATGGCACATATCCGAATCCGGTTTGTCTTCAAACCAAACTTGACGAGGGATGACGGAAACTCGTTCCAATTATCTACAATTATTTTTAAATTTGTTCATAAGTAGATTGTCATATAAGAACGACTTGGCCTTGATGCTCGGTACATACATATATGTATATGTATGTATATTATCCGCATTATTGCCACCGAAACGCTCGCCACCGCCGTTGACAGGTGCACTTAACATCGTAGTGTAAATGTCAAGAAATGCGAAGAAAAAGTTCTTTTCAATTCTAACGGACGAGTGGTTTGGCAAGCAAAGAAAAAGTGGGGAAAAGTACAAATTTTAAAGCACTTCACTATAAATAATGTTTCTATTGTATTAACTCAATTCGAATAAACGGGTATTAATTAAAAGTCTCAGTTAAATTATTTATATAAGCAAGAGTGCTTAGAATCTTATTTCGGCTACGATACTAATTGCAATAACACGCATCATAGGTCTTTCAGATTTTATTTAAATTTTTAATGTAACGAATATAATAACGACAAACAGCGCAGCCAACTTAGAGAAAAATAAATTTTAATGCAGTGTTACTACTGATAAGTTCATACCAACAAAATTGTAAAAATTATCAAAAATCTACAAAAACAAACTGTTTCTAATATTTTTTAAATGAACTTTATTTTATACATACATATGTATGTATATGGATTTCATTACGAAGACACTAATTTATTTTTTACAACTTCGGTGTCGTTTTCTTTTTATCTGTTTGTTCTAATTTCTACAATTTTGAATGATAGCTTATTTCTTACCTTTCGTGAAAAGGAAAGCTAAATATTCAATTACTCAATTTACATTTATTTGGAGCTCAAATCTTATCATTAGTATAAATCTCAACATTAATATTCATAAATGGTAGATACACACGAGATAACATTAGAGGAAACATGTTTTGGAAACATAGTTTCATTTTACCGACGATGCAACCACAGAAGAAACTATAAACGAAACAGAAGTTCTCTGTAAATATCACACATCTACATCTACTATTAAACATATATACGCGAAAGAAAAGCAAATGGTGTTGGTAATCTATGCAAATGATCATCAAAGCAATACTTCTTTCAACGAACTAAGCCATTAAAAACAGTGCAGACCAATAGGGAAAAGTTCGTGTGTTCAATGAGATTTCTTTGTGTTTTCAGAGCATAAAATAGATGCATATCTACAAGAACAACATTTACGACACCCTCAACTATTAAAATACAGCATATTAACAAGCTATATAATAGGAGAAAGAAGAGAATATTGGTTTTTAGGATTATTTGTAAAAATCGATAAAAATGCTGAAAAGTACAAATAAGTTCTCTTCTTATCGCGTATTCCTTGTGTATTAACCGCTATTAATAAAAAAATTAAAAAAGCATTTGCATCATGATGGTTGGTTATATCTACATACGTATGTTCTTTTTTGCTTTACATTAAGTAAGAACTGATAGAATTGGTCCCTGCACAAATATTGTTTATGATTTTTTCTCAATATTGTACGTTTTATAAGTGTATGGCCACTCTGTTTTATATTTCAACTACTTCTCAAATTACTCTGAAAAGAATGCACAAGGTAAAACACTGAACATAGAGTAATAAAAATCAAATAAGAGTGCTTGCTAAATGCGGCTATGCCGAATCTTATATACCTTTCACCTAAGTATAAACTATCACAAATACTTAAAGGCTACAGAAGTTTTCCGGTATAAACGATCTTTAATTTTGGGCTTCGATTTTAGATTTATTTTAAGCCTTTTGATTCGGTTAATTGATGTTTTTTTTTTAAATTTTGAGTCTTTTAATTATTTATGTATATAAAATGCTTGTTCAACTGTTTAATATTAATGCAATATACATTTTTTGGTAAATTTTTTGTGGATGTGGAATTTGGAATCTTGCGAAATTCCCAATATTTTTTTGGTGAAATTTTAATTTTCTTATCCAATTTCAATTATTCGTGAAATATATATTTTTATTGCGAAAAGTGTATTTAAGGTACATATGTAATAAAATTTAGGTCTTTTGGTCGATTTTGGTTTGTAATTTTCAACTTTTTATGTATGTTTTTAAATTTTTGCAAATTGTAGGTGAAATTAATTTTTTTTATAATTTTTCTTTCGGGTTTTGGCAAAATTTTAAGTTGTTTGCTATTTTAAATACTTCTGATTTTTAATTGTATTTCGATTTATAGTGAACTCTTGATTTGTGGCGAAAGTTCCATTTTTTGGGGCTTATGGTGTATCGTATTTTAATATACATAAATACGACTTATTTATTGAAATTTCGATTTTGTTGTACAATTTTTACTTTTTGGTTAAATTTATAATTTTTAGTGAAATTTGTCATGAAATTCTAAATTATGGTGAAATTGGGTTTTGTTAGTTTTCAGCCAGATTTTGCACTTTGTGGTTAAACTTTAAAATTTTGTAAAATTCCATTTATTTAAGATTTTTTTGTGAAAATTTGATCTTTTAGCGAAGTTTAGATCCTTTGGTAATTTTGTACTTTTTTCCGATTTTTAAAGTTTGTTTTTCGAATACTTCAATTTTTTCGAATGAATGGTTTTTTGTGAAAGTTATATTTTAATCTATTTGTATAATGTCAATTTTTCGGAAAAATTTCCATTTTTTGGCGAACTTTTGGCTTTGGGTGAAATATTAAAATATTGGTGAATTATCCACACTTTTTTAGACTGTTTTTTGCGAAATTTAATTTTTTGGAAAATTTTGTTCTTTTAGTAAATATATTTATTCCAATTTCCTGGTTTTGTGGAGACTTTTCGGGTTTTGGTAAATATCCGAATTTTAATAAAATTTCGATTTTTTCTGATTTCTCGGTTTAGTTTCGATTTTTGGTAAATTCCCAAATTTGAATAAAATGCCGATTTTTGTATGATTTCTATTTTGGAACGAATTTCCGTCATCCCTTGTCAAGTTTGGTTTGGAGACAAACCGGTTTCGGCTGTGCCATCTTCAGTGTTATTTTTCGTTCTCTCAGAAAATTCTACATCAAAACACCCTGTCGGAATATCAAATCAAGAATGAATTTTGAAATTATTGGTGAATTTCCGTTTTGTGGTGAAATTTAAATTATTTTTTTTTTTAAATTTTTCGTGACATTAAAATTTAGTAAAATATATTTTTACAAATTTTGTAACGAAATTGTCCGGTTTTTATTCAATTTAGATTTTTGGTAACTTGAAAGTTTTGAACGGAATTTTTTTAATTTATAGTTTTGGTGAAATTTGGAATTTTTATAATTTATGCTGTAGATAATTTATGTAGGGCGACTTGATAGTTAATTTGATAAAGATTCAGAACATGAATATTTTATTGTTCTTTGATCATATCTCGAGCAATTGTAGGCCGATGTTGTTAATTTTAAGTAGACGAACGCGGTATTTCATTTTTCAAAGTTCGTTATCTAGGGCCTTTAGATAGTTCATTTCGGTTTCGGACATATGTACATACATACAAATAAATATATTGAAGTAGATATTAAATACGAAATGACAAACATATATGTATACCACCCTTTATACCTTTGGTGAAGGGTATAGAAACAACAAAGAGCCACATCAAACAAAACCATTGTGCATTTTATTAATAACACATAACAGTAAACATATAAACATACATTCATACATACATGCATTCATACATATATACATGCATACATGCCAACAACATTAACGGTTTTGTTATTTTAATCTTTAGACAAGTCCCCTTTAAACTTTTCATAGATATTGTTGTATTAAACTATTAATTTGGTTGATTTCTCTTATATACTGCAATAATTTATACAGATTAAAATAATGGACAAACAATTTTTTATATACCTAGAATATATATGTTGTATTTACCCAAGAAATGGTTATACATTACTATCGTATATTCCAGGACGTGATACAAGTCCCATACCACCGCCAAGAGGCATAAATTCAGCTCATGGTTCAACATCATCTTTGGCTTCCAATTCAAATACTACAGTTACAGCCAGAAGCGAATTTTTTGTACCATCTCAAGATATAACACAACAATTGAAGACACAACAACAGCAAGCGCAACGTCACCATTATCATCAAAAAAACCATCATCTTCAAAATAATAGTTTACTTAGTGACAACCAACTACCTTCTAATACAGTATTCAAAAATACCCTTAACGATTTTCAAAATCACAACAATTCGGTAAATTTTAATGAAATTCATGAAGAGTTTCGTCACCTTGTCATGAAAGATATTTTGGAGTATCAGGCTCAACGTGAAATGAAAACTCAGCCGTTAATTCAATTGTGATTTTTACTAAAATAAAGCAAAAAATAAAATACTAGATATACATACACACATACATACTTATACCTATAAAATTTGTTATTTTTTATATTATAATTAAACTTAACATTTTTGTCATTTTGTATTTCAAGTTTAATTTTTAATTTATGTTATTTAATTTACGTAAGTTGAAAATACACTCGGACGGAACGTGATGTGAAAACATTTGAATAAGAGAAATCTTAAATGATAAATGAAATATTTCACAAAATATTTTAAAGAATAGAAAATAAAATATTGTTACTAAAAATTTTAATAAATAGAACAACAACTTGTACTGTATATAATGTATGTATATCTTTGTATTTCAGTTAACATTTTTTTTCTATGCATTAATTTTATACGACTGTATATTGTATTTGAATTTAATTATAAGCATGGAAGGAACATTATAAACCTATTTTAATTTTTCGATACCAACGTTGAACCACAGAGGAAACCTTAAACGAAACATGAGTTCTGTGTAAATATCAGACATATTATTAAGCAAATACACGCGGAAGGAAAGCAAATGATGTTACTTATCTGTGCAAATGATCATCACTGCACAACTGTTTTCAACGAACCAGGCCATCAAAAATAGTAAACATTGTAGTTAAAACATGAAGTCAGTAATTGGGTATAAGTAATTTATTCGATAGACACATCGAAATTTAGGCATTTTGATAGTCGAAACGCAGTTCAGAGTTAAGGAACAACTCACGCTTCATCACCATTATCGTTTAAGGCAAAGCAGTTGTTATTCATGAGTTTTGCACATCAATCTACCGGGTTTTTTCAATAAGCTTGTGAAATTGCCAATAAAAAATACATATGTATGTACATATGTATATGTGGTTGATATTTTGGAATATTGAAAAAAATAACAAAAACGTTTAAATGTTATTAGTTTGTAAAACTTGCTTGTTCTACCAATGGGTTTGTGATATACATACATATCACACTTGTTCAACAATAGTGTATTAACTCAAAGTTTAAAGTTTTTAAGTATAAGCAAAAAAACTTTTTGATTTAAGAGTAAACGTCTATAGAATGGATAAAATTTAAATGATTTAAATGGGCAGAAAGAACTACTTCAACTTTTTACGGTGGGTAGATATAAATTCTAAATATCGAATTAAAATGAAAATAACTGAAAATAAACAAATATTAATTAATACACTGTTGTTGCACAAGTGCGATATATACCTGATTTTTTAATTAAAATTTTTTTCACATCACTATGGTTTAAGAACAATAATATACTATATAACACATTGAAACAATTGTAAATGCTCATTTATCTCAGCCCTGTATTGTGAGGACCGAGCAATACAACACTGTGGAAAATAAATTGCATTTAAATGAGTACACAGCAACTCTGTTCAGTTGCCGCGATTCAAGGAAAAAAGAGTGGTGCGTTTGGTTGCGTCTTTTCAGTTCTTTGAATTTTACCAATTATTATTTTTGTAAACAAATCAGAATTTATCAAAATAAACGTAAGTTTTAATTAGTTATATTTGCATAACACAAATCCATATTAATTGTTAAGAAGTATTTTTCTTAACGACTGAAAAGTGAACAGAATAAAATTATTTCTTTTGCGGCGTCAGTAAGTGACGCTAACGTTCGTTCTTTTTTGTTAATACAAACGTTGCAGAGGTTTTTTTTTTCCTATTCTTGCACTCCTTGTTTATTATTATTTGTTTAAAAGCAATTGTGAGGAAAGGAAACAAATCTTTTTAATTAAGGCTACGATTATGTTATTAAAACTTGTGAAGTTTAAATATTAAGTTTTGCTTCATTGTTTTTCTTGTAAAACCACTTGCATTTTTTACCCCTCCATTTCTCGGCACGTCTATAATCCTACAACATTTGGACAAACGCTTAATGAGAAAATCAGATATAAACATTCTTTATACACATTAATTCTATATATTATGAGTATTTTCTGCAATTGTGTACATTATACTCTTGTTGAACCGAATCAACGCAAGCAACAATGAACGGCCAAGTACAAAAGAACTTACATTCCCAATTTTTTTTATTGCCGCTTTTAACCACAGCCAATGTTTTAGATGTTCTTGTGTTTTATATATTTAAATATATGTATGAATCTGATTATTGTCTCAAGTTTGTTGTGCATGATAATTATGATTACCTATGTACATATACATACGTTATTAATTAATTGGTTATCGCTCAAATATAAGTTAATTAGAACGGGAAAACGAAGTTGTCTTAACTGACCAGCCATTCATTACATGCAAAACAGTCAAGTTAATAGCTATTACATATCTTGTGTATTTTACTCGATGACGATTTACTCTTTTTATTTATGCTCACATTTAGTTTATTTTTCTAACAATCTAAAATGTCGGCCAAACGTAAAACTGGTGGAAATGGCAACGATCCCAATAAAAGACGTCCAAAAAAGAAGGAATCTGACTATGAGGATGAAGTAAGTGAAGATAGTGAGGGTGAGTGTGCTGCACAATCTTCTTCAAATCAGGTGGAGGTTTTAATACCCAATGATGATTTGGATCCACCTTCAAAGTTACCGGATGATCTGTTGGCCACTTTGGAAAAGACCCCAGGAAAATTATTAGTAGCCGGCATGGTTACTTGGGATTTAACGGGCAAACGAGATCGTAAAAATGTAGTTAAAGTTCGACCTAATCTATACACTTTTCATCGTTTCACAGACGAGAAGGTAAGAAAATTACACTAACGCATTTTATTGATTAATTTAAAGTTTAGGTTCGGCCAAATTTCGTATAACTTATTACAAAACAAATAAACTTCCTAAAACAAATATTTTTGTATATTTTCATTACGATTCAAAGAGAATGGCCATTATAGCCGCCCGTTTCTTAAATGCGTCTGTTTCTCTCCATGAATTTAAATACTTAATCTCAATATACGTTCAGTTATTAGTTTTGATGTCCCATGTAAGTAGTATGATGCTGAGTAATATAATAATAAATATAGTAATGCATTTGTAAAATAATTCATTGACGGCCATGTTCATAAAAGTTTAAAAAGCTTTTTTGGAACCATTGTTAAAATACGACTTATTTATTGAAATTTCGATTTTGTTGTACAATTTTTACTTTTTGGTTAAATTTATAATTTTTAGTGAAATTTGTCATGAAATTCTAAATTATGGTGAAATTGGGTTTTGTTAGTTTTCAGCCAGATTTTGCACTTTGTGGTTAAACTTTAAAATTTTGTAAAATTCCATTTATTTAAGATTTTTTTGTGAAAATTTGATCTTTTAGCGAAGTTTAGATCCTTTGGTAATTTTGTACTTTTTTCCGATTTTTAAAGTTTGTTTTTCGAATACTTCAATTTTTTCGAATGAATGGTTTTTTGTGAAAGTTATATTTTAATCTATTTGTATAATGTCAATTTTTCGGAAAAATTTCCATTTTTTGGCGAACTTTTGGCTTTGGGTGAAATATTAAAATATTGGTGAATTATCCACACTTTTTTAGACTGTTTTTTGCGAAATTTAATTTTTTGGAAAATTTTGTTCTTTTAGTAAATATATTTATTCCAATTTCCTGGTTTTGTGGAGACTTTTCGGGTTTTGGTAAATATCCGAATTTTAATAAAATTTCGATTTTTTCTGATTTCTCGGTTTAGTTTCGATTTTTGGTAAATTCCCAAATTTGAATAAAATGCCGATTTTTGTATGATTTCTATTTTGGAACGAATTTCCGTCATCCCTTGTCAAGTTTGGTTTGGAGACAAACCGGTTTCGGCTGTGCCATCTTCAGTGTTATTTTTCGTTCTCTCAGAAAATTCTACATCAAAACACCCTGTCGGAATATCAAATCAAGAATGAATTTTGAAATTATTGGTGAATTTCCGTTTTGTGGTGAAATTTAAATTATTTTTTTTTTTAAATTTTTCGTGACATTAAAATTTAGTAAAATATATTTTTACAAATTTTGTAACGAAATTGTCCGGTTTTTATTCAATTTAGATTTTTGGTAACTTGAAAGTTTTGAACGGAATTTTTTTAATTTATAGTTTTGGTGAAATTTGGAATTTTTATAATTTATGCTGTAGATAATTTATGTAGGGCGACTTGATAGTTAATTTGATAAAGATTCAGAACATGAATATTTTATTGTTCTTTGATCATATCTCGAGCAATTGTAGGCCGATGTTGTTAATTTTAAGTAGACGAACGCGGTATTTCATTTTTCAAAGTTCGTTATCTAGGGCCTTTAGATAGTTCATTTCGGTTTCGGACATATGTACATACATACAAATAAATATATTGAAGTAGATATTAAATACGAAATGACAAACATATATGTATACCACCCTTTATACCTTTGGTGAAGGGTATAGAAACAACAAAGAGCCACATCAAACAAAACCATTGTGCATTTTATTAATAACACATAACAGTAAACATATAAACATACATTCATACATACATGCATTCATACATATATACATGCATACATGCCAACAACATTAACGGTTTTGTTATTTTAATCTTTAGACAAGTCCCCTTTAAACTTTTCATAGATATTGTTGTATTAAAATTTGGTTGATTTCTCTTATATACTGCAATAATTTATACAGATTAAAATAATGGACAAACAATTTTTTATATACCTAGAATATATATGTTGTATTTACCCAAGAAATGGTTATACATTACTATCGTATATTCCAGGACGTGATACAAGTCCCATACCACCGCCAAGAGGCATAAATTCAGCTCATGGTTCAACATCATCTTTGGCTTCCAATTCAAATACTACAGTTACAGCCAGAAGCGAATTTTTTGTACCATCTCAAGATATAACACAACAATTGAAGACACAACAACAGCAAGCGCAACGTCACCATTATCATCAAAAAAACCATCATCTTCAAAATAATAGTTTACTTAGTGACAACCAACTACCTTCTAATACAGTATTCAAAAATACCCTTAACGATTTTCAAAATCACAACAATTCGGTAAATTTTAATGAAATTCATGAAGAGTTTCGTCACCTTGTCATGAAAGATATTTTGGAGTATCAGGCTCAACGTGAAATGAAAACTCAGCCGTTAATTCAATTGTGATTTTTACTAAAATAAAGCAAAAAATAAAATACTAGATATACATACACACATACATACTTATACCTATAAAATTTGTTATTTTTTATATTATAATTAAACTTAACATTTTTGTCATTTTGTATTTCAAGTTTAATTTTTAATTTATGTTATTTAATTTACGTAAGTTGAAAATACACTCGGACGGAACGTGATGTGAAAACATTTGAATAAGAGAAATCTTAAATGATAAATGAAATATTTCACAAAATATTTTAAAGAATAGAAAATAAAATATTGTTACTAAAAATTTTAATAAATAGAACAACAACTTGTACTGTATATAATGTATGTATATCTTTGTATTTCAGTTAACATTTTTTTTCTATGCATTAATTTTATACGACTGTATATTGTATTTGAATTTAATTATAAGCATGGAAGGAACATTATAAACCTATTTTAATTTTTCGATACCAACGTTGAACCACAGAGGAAACCTTAAACGAAACATGAGTTCTGTGTAAATATCAGACATATTATTAAGCAAATACACGCGGAAGGAAAGCAAATGATGTTACTTATCTGTGCAAATGATCATCACTGCACAACTGTTTTCAACGAACCAGGCCATCAAAAATAGTAAACATTGTAGTTAAAACATGAAGTCAGTAATTGGGTATAAGTAATTTATTCGATAGACACATCGAAATTTAGGCATTTTGATAGTCGAAACGCAGTTCAGAGTTAAGGAACAACTCACGCTTCATCACCATTATCGTTTAAGGCAAAGCAGTTGTTATTCATGAGTTTTGCACATCAATCTACCGGGTTTTTTCAATAAGCTTGTGAAATTGCCAATAAAAAATACATATGTATGTACATATGTATATGTGGTTGATATTTTGGAATATTGAAAAAAATAACAAAAACGTTTAAATGTTATTAGTTTGTAAAACTTGCTTGTTCTACCAATGGGTTTGTGATATACATACATATCACACTTGTTCAACAATAGTGTATTAACTCAAAGTTTAAAGTTTTTAAGTATAAGCAAAAAAACTTTTTGATTTAAGAGTAAACGTCTATAGAATGGATAAAATTTAAATGATTTAAATGGGCAGAAAGAACTACTTCAACTTTTTACGGTGGGTAGATATAAATTCTAAATATCGAATTAAAATGAAAATAACTGAAAATAAACAAATATTAATTAATACACTGTTGTTGCACAAGTGCGATATATACCTGATTTTTTAATTAAAATTTTTTTCACATCACTATGGTTTAAGAACAATAATATACTATATAACACATTGAAACAATTGTAAATGCTCATTTATCTCAGCCCTGTATTGTGAGGACCGAGCAATACAACACTGTGGAAAATAAATTGCATTTAAATGAGTACACAGCAACTCTGTTCAGTTGCCGCGATTCAAGGAAAAAAGAGTGGTGCGTTTGGTTGCGTCTTTTCAGTTCTTTGAATTTTACCAATTATTATTTTTGTAAACAAATCAGAATTTATCAAAATAAACGTAAGTTTTAATTAGTTATATTTGCATAACACAAATCCATATTAATTGTTAAGAAGTATTTTTCTTAACGACTGAAAAGTGAACAGAATAAAATTATTTCTTTTGCGGCGTCAGTAAGTGACGCTAACGTTCGTTCTTTTTTGTTAATACAAACGTTGCAGAGGTTTTTTTTTTCCTATTCTTGCACTCCTTGTTTATTATTATTTGTTTAAAAGCAATTGTGAGGAAAGGAAACAAATCTTTTTAATTAAGGCTACGATTATGTTATTAAAACTTGTGAAGTTTAAATATTAAGTTTTGCTTCATTGTCCTTCATTTTGTTTTTCTTGTAAAACCACTTGCATTTTTTACCCCTCCATTTCTCGGCACGTCTATAATCCTACAACATTTGGACACGCTTAATGAGAAAATCAGATATAAACATTCTTTATACACATTAATTCTATATATTATGAGTATTTTCTGCAATTGTGTACATTATACTCTTGTTGAACCGAATCAACGCAAGCAACAATGAACGGCCAAGTACAAAAGAACTTACATTCCCAATTTTTTTTATTGCCGCTTTTAACCACAGCCAATGTTATAGATGTTCTTGTGTTTTATATATTTAAATATATGTATGAATCTGATTATTGTCTCAAGTTTGTTGTGCATGATAATTATGATTACCTATGTACATATACATACGTTATTAATTAATTGGTTATCGCTCAAATATAAGTTAATTAGAACGGGAAAACGAAGTTGTCTTAACTGACCAGCCATTCATTACATGCAAAACAGTCAAGTTAATAGCTATTACATATCTTGTGTATTTTACTCGATGACGATTTACTCTTTTTATTTATGCTCACATTTAGTTTATTTTTCTAACAATCTAAAATGTCGGCCAAACGTAAAACTGGTGGAAATGGCAACGATCCCAATAAAAGACGTCCAAAAAAGAAGGAATCTGACTATGAGGATGAAGTAAGTGAAGATAGTGAGGGTGAGTGTGCTGCACAATCTTCTTCAAATCAGGTGGAGGTTTTAATACCCAATGATGATTTGGATCCACCTTCAAAGTTACCGGATGATCTGTTGGCCACTTTGGAAAAGACCCCAGGAAAATTATTAGTAGCCGGCATGGTTACTTGGGATTTAACGGGCAAACGAGATCGTAAAAATGTAGTTAAAGTTCGACCTAATCTATACACTTTTCATCGTTTCACAGACGAGAAGGTAAGAAAATTACACTAACGCATTTTATTGATTAATTTAAAGTTTAGGTTCGGCCAAATTTCGTATAACTTATTACAAAACAAATAAACTTCCTAAAACAAATATTTTTGTATATTTTCATTACGATTCAAAGAGAATGGCCATTATAGCCGCCCGTTTCTTAAATGCGTCTGTTTCTCTCCATGAATTTAAATACTTAATCTCAATATACGTTCAGTTATTAGTTTTGATGTCCCATGTAAGTAGTATGATGCTGAGTAATATAATAATAAATATAGTAATGCATTTGTAAAATAATTCATTGACGGCCATGTTCATAAAAGTTTAAAAAGCTTTTTTGGAACCATTGTTAAAATTATTATGGAAGTATTCTAAAATAGGTATGCACCTACACTTAATCTATTTTAAAGCGACTTTTTTTATTTTGTCGGGGGACAAGATTTTCCAGAAACTAACAACATTATTCAGTATTAGCCTAGATTAATTACTTAATTCGCAAGCTTGCGGTTTTTAATAAAATTTTTTGTAACACAATTTTGTTATTTATACAAGATATTTTGGAATGCTTTTATGTAGCATCATCAGGAATTAATTATATTACAAAACTGCAAATAACAACCCTATCAAACATATATTTTTAAATGATTAAGATACCAAACATTGTCCTAAAAGTTTCTTAGGTCATGAACTCTGATATTTTGAATTTCTTTTGTATTTTTATCAACAGTATAGAAATGGAAAAAATTTTTTGTTGTTACTGTTAGAATGTAGAGTTATGGTATAATAAAAAGGAATATTTTTATTAGAAGACTTTCGGTTGCTTAGTTTTCCAACAATATTACATGTACGAATTAGCATTCACTTTTATGCTCAAAAACTGTAATTCCATGTACCCTAATTGCTTCCCAAACCATCACGACGTCAACACAACAACTCCAAATATATCTTATATTTACGTAAATCATGGAAATTGTATCTGTAGCCATCTGGTTCCGCTAAGTTAGATTTGTATCGTCCAAAAAGACTACTCGGTGACACCGTTTTTCCCTTGTAATATGATTCCGACCAAAAAGTAGTATAGTTTCTTTTAGTGGTTTCTTTTTATTTTTTCCGGTAAAGTTAGCAGCTTCCTAATAATCCGTTTTATAGTTGCTAAGCTAACTATAACACCGGTTTTTCTTTGACTTTTGCTGCAGATACCTAAGAGTTCGGGGCCCTTCTCATAATAATTATTTTATATGTAGTATTTTTTCGATAACTGGGTTGGTTGCGCAGATGCAAACAACGACATCGGTGGATTTTATTTGCTATTAGGCTAATAAGTACTAGGACAACATTTCTATATTTATTTTAATAGTATTTATATGTATATTACTTGTAAATTGATCTAATAATGATAATTTGTACCTATATATGTATGTTTATGATCAAGGCATATTTAACTAGGTGACATTACCACCATTTTTTGCTTAAATTTTCGTTTTCCTTTGTTTATCCAATTTTAATGTCAAACTATTTTGTTTTGTTTACGAATAATCAAAAAATTCATTTACATTCAAGTCTCATTCATATAAATAAATTAAAAAGTGAAGTAAAAAAAATAAATTATCCATTTGTGTTCTAATTTGTAAAAAATTTATAAATAAATTTGTAATTTGTACCAAACAAAATTTATTCAACTTTTTTTCTTTTTACAAATGTTTTTGACAGCAATATTGGGTTTTACACAAACAAAACGGCCTGCTGTTGTTGTATTGTTGTATTTGTTGTCGTAGCAAGGTCACCTAGTTAGATACGCATTGTTTATGATCAAATGTAGTGTATTGTTTTCAAAATCGTTATTGTTTCTAACGCTATATCGTTGAACGTCTCCAACAAAGTTAAGTTCTCAATGAGGTAGTCGCATCGATTACATTTTGTAGTCTCTTTTATTGAGTATTTGTGTAGCATGTATATAAAATTTTTGATGCAAATGTCGTTTTGTCATATTATATATATTGATTGCTTTTATCAACGATATTCGTTTAAAGAACCCGAAATTTGATTTGATTAAATTTAATTCCGTGTCGATTATAAAACCAAGCTATTTTAATCTATTAATTTATTTTTTCTATTATTTCATTAGGCATTTATTTCTAGAGATTTCGTTGTTTTATTATCGTTTAATTTTATTATGTTTATGTTTAGCCAACTAATTCATGTTTTTCGTATCGCTCATTAACTCATCCGTGCATTGTGCTTCAGTATCTCCTTCTACATATACTAATGTATCATTAGCATATAGAATTATTTGACAATTCTTCAATATTTTTGGTAGATTATTTATATATATTATAAATAACAATACGCCTAGTATCTAGGCTTGTGATATGATAAAAAAATCTCAAAAATTAACCTCAAGTACTGATTTCCCAAAACTAATAAAAAATCCAAAAAGAGATTCAACTTATTTTAAAATTATAAATAAATATTCTTAAAAATCTCAAAGTCAAAAATAAAAAGATCGACTTTTTACCATAATTTGGGAATTCACCTTTATAAAAAACCGGAGCAGAACAAAAAAATTTAAAAAATTTTAAATTATGCCAAAATTTTAAATTCACCAAAAATTCGAAAATTTACCACAACACTGGAATAAAAAAATCGCAATTTTACTAAAAAAAAGTATTCACAAACATTTGTAATTTGGCCGAAAAGCCGCAAAATCACCAAAAAATCAATATATTATGTAAGCCGTGGAAATTTTACTAAAATCGATGTTTAGCAAACATTAAAACCAAGATAATAATAATGAATTCACCAATATTAGAGAATTCACTATAACAACAAACCTTTGTTCAGAAATTAAAAAAACGAAACTGGACAAAAACTTTAAATTTACCACCAATTCGGAAAATTCACTATGTAATTGGAAAAAGGGAATAAAAAAATGTTATTACTAAAAAATTTATATAATAATATATCGAAAATTTTACCAAAAATACGGGTAAAACAAATTCACCAAGTATTAAAATTTCACCACAAATCTGTTCTGTGACAAGTGAACTCCGTCTCTATTACAGTCGGTTCGTGTTCAATCAGTTGTCCAAGCAATTTTTCGCCCATCTCTGTTATGCCATTACACAAACAAACTACGTATGTACAGGCAAAATAAAAAGTATGTGTGTGTTCACTCGTGTGCAAACACCCGTACAAAACTATGCTAAAAGCACTCAAACAATCTCAACGAGAAACATGAAATTATGCTCAAACTGAACATGAACATCTACACGTATTCTCCAAACAGAAGACCGCGGACGCATTTTTTTTCCATTGTTTTGCAGACGCTCTCTCGATGTGCAAACAAATTTAGGGCTAGTCAAGACGTAGTGTTACTGTTTCTTAACACTTGTTTCCTTTATTACCTTTATTATTTCATTGCACATCGTTGTTTTGTTTTATTTATTTTTAATTTCAAATCATTTACATTTTAAAATTATTTTTACCGCACAGCTTTTTAACTTCTTTAATATTATTTTTAAATATTTTTTTGTACTTCATCAATTACTTTTATGGCGTGTGTGTATTTTTGAAGTAAAGAACGTTAAATATTTACGTAAATGCGATACCATATAATATCAAAACACAG
Source organism: Phania funesta (assembly GCA_963932375.1). Taxonomy (NCBI): domain Eukaryota; kingdom Metazoa; phylum Arthropoda; class Insecta; order Diptera; family Tachinidae; genus Phania; species Phania funesta. The sequence goes on from OZ010653.1 coordinate 83,628,599, forward strand.
CGTACAAAAAAATTAAATGCATTGAATGAATGAATACACAAAAATTCATTCAAGTCGATCCAGTCGTGTAGTTCCAGTGTAGTTGAATAACCTATATACCGACTGCAGTGTCATCTGCCGGGCTGGTTTGTAAATGTAAACCATCCAAGGTGGCACCCAAACGCATGCAAAAAAATTTATTCAGTGACATACACACGTACAGTAGAATTATATACATAAAGAAGATTTGTATGGGAGGTACCACGCGTCTTTATCAAATCCCGCCTATATTTGCAGCAGAACTTAAAATATGCTCACTCAACCGAAATAACTAATTCTGTTTAAGTACCGTTAGCAGGAGCAGAAATATTGGATTCTTAATTTGTGGTTTGTATGGGAGGTACCACGCCTCTTTGTACAATCCCGCCCATATTTTCAACAGCACTTAAAAAATTCACACCAAACCGACGTACCAAATTTTGTGCAAATACCGTTATCAGGAGCAGAAATAATAGAATTTTAATTTGTGGTTTGTATGGGAGGTGCCACGCCCCTTTGTCCAATTGGACCGAATTGTAAATCTAAACCACCCGGGGCGCCACCCAAACGCATACAAAAAAATTTATGCAAATCGGTCCAGCCGTTTAGGAGGAGTTCAGTCACAACACACGTACAGTAAAATTATATATATAAAAAGAAGATAATGGCTGTTTTGTTGAATTAAAAGTAAACTGAGTAAAAACCAATTAATAAAGTTCAAAAAATTATTATTATCTTTTTTAAATAATTAATTAATTTAATGTTTGATTATAAATTTGATGAAGCGTGTTTCATAAGTTATGTATATTTGTAATTTGCAGCGCAGAGCAAATAGTGTGTTTTTTAACATTTATAAAAAAAAAAAAAATAAAAAAATAAAAAAACGAAATTAACAATATTCAACTCCTATATAATATACATACTTATGTATGTGTTAACTCCAAATTGAGAAATGTTGAGTTTTGCCTCTTTTTCAGAAAGTGTGTGGGTATATTGATATTAAGTTTATCACTTTAAAAGTTTTATGCATATTTAAACTCAAATATGAAACTTAAGGATAATAAATATAGACTATTGGACCTCATGCGCACTTAAACATCTTTACAAGTTTTTACCATACCATTAAAATCAGTAATAGCTATGCATTAATAAAATAAAAAATAGTAGTGGTGATCTTTCTCTATAAAATATTTGTATCTTTAAAATATTTTTAGTATCGTTTTGTGGCCAGTGGATGTGCAGCTGCTCATACCATACTCGTAAATATAGATCGAAAAGCTGTTGCTTTTGGTCGTAATCCTTCTGGACAATTAGGTTTCGCCAATACCAAGTTATGTGAGAGGCCCACTGTTATACCAGCGTTGGAAAAATTCAATGTTGTACAAGCAGCAGTCGGACGTCACCATTCACTTTTCCTTACAGATACCGGCACTGTTTACGCATGCGGTGACAATAAGTCGGGTCAGTGTGGCATCGGTAATACTACACCGTCGGTGACAACGCCAACACTAATAAATTATAGCGGTCCACCCATTATACGCGTTGGCTGTGGTGCTGAGTTTTCTGTCATTTTGGATATAAAGGGAAATTTGTATACATTCGGTTTGCCCGAATACGGTCAATTGGGTCATAATACGGATGCTAAATATTTTGTAAATGCCAATAAATTATCATTCCATTTCGAGACGTCGCCTAAAAAAATTGTACTCTACATCGAGAAAAGTAAAGAAGGTCATGTAACGCCGGTAGACAGTGTACAAATTGTCGATTTTGCCTGCGGCAATAATCATACCGTAAGTAGTCATACTATTAGTTTTATGTAAAATTGTTATTTTTGGTGTGTTCCACTACAGGTGGCAATAGATTCAAAGAAACGCGTTTATAGCTGGGGGTTTGGCGGTTTCGGTCGCTTAGGTCATGCTGAGACTAAAGATGAAATGGTACCACGTCTAATTAAGTTCTTCGATATTGGCGGTCGTGGTGGTCGCAGTGTTTACTGTGGCGCTACCTACAGTTTGGTGGTGAATGAATTAGGTGTTCTCTTTCTATTTGGGCAAAACAAGAAGACTGGTGAAGCTAATATGTACCCTAAACCAGTACAAGATTTATCGGGCTGGAATATAACGGACATTGGCTGTGGTAATACCTCGATTATAATTTCAGCGGATGATACATTAATTGGTTGGGGCGCTTCACCCACTTATGGCGAATTGGGCTTGGGTGAGTTCCAAAAGTCTTCCACGGTTCCTAAGGAAGTGCCAAAAATGGATAACATGAAAATACCTCAAGTAGCCATGGGTTACTCACACGCTGTCCTCCTGGTCGACACAGATAACGAAGCCACACAAGAAAAATATGACAAGTTACCCGAATACACTATTGATGATTAGAAAGATAACGTTTTGTTATAATTTGGTTGGTACATAATGTAGTTTTAAAACACAAAACAAAGAACAGCCCTCTACTCTTTAATTTAATTTTTCTTTATTTGCAAGTTAAAACAATAATTAACAGTAAAATTATTTATAATAAATAACAATGAACCTCCTTTTTTTGTTGCATTTAAACATAATGCTATAAAATCACTTCTCATTTTAAATCTCCTTATATAAGATTTTGACAGTTTTTTTTTACAAATTCTATTCTCATTTTTGTATAATATATGTTTCTTGAAATTTTCTGGTAAAATGTGTCGCGACTTATTTTTAACTTAAATTATTGTATTTTTAAGCATACATACAAAGATTTTTAATAAAGTATTGCTCCCACTTATTTTTGTAAGTTTAAGTGTTCGAACTGTCCTATTTATTTTATTTACTCAGTATTTACGTAGCATTGAAAACAAAAATATTTAAATTTTTCCACATTGTCATCTTTTTTTTTTAATTGTCTCATTTTATTCACATCAAATACTAATTATAAAAAAAAATATATATATAATAAACTGTTAGCATATAACAAAAAAAAAAAAAATCAATATCTGTTTTTTTTTCTAAAGATCTATTTTCAATAAGATCGACAGTTATTACTTACGTTGGATAGACTAGTTAGTAGTGTATCAGTTTGGTGGGGGCCGTAGGTGTGATGGCAAGATTCAAAAGAAAAACGACTAATAACATTCTTGTAGAATTAAAAGTAACCATAAAAGCCGGCTTATGATTGTTGTGACCATGGTTGAGTACAGACAGACACCGTCATGTTAAGCGCATAATTAAAATTAGTATTATGGGGCTTTTTTTAGTAAAAACAAAGAAATAACAATAACATAATATATATTCTGTGTCATAAACATAACAAATAGTGTAGGTCAACCGGTATAGGCAATTCCAATGATAAATCAGTACATTAGTGTACCATTCACGATAAAAATATAAAAGGAAATAACAAAAATGCTTATTACTCTTTTAGTGCAACAGAAACATAATGCTATTACCCATTTAAACAATAATAAAAAAGATAATAGTGGTTTTTAACCGCCACGCCAATTGACCGAACGTGTTCCTTAGCCGCATACATAAATATATTTTCAGAGGTAACAACGCCTGAATTAAGTAAAACTCATCAAAAAACTATACAGGTGCCATATCAAAAACAGTGCAAAAAAAACGATAGAATTAATATAACAAATTCCATACAAAAAGTACAAAGAGGTATGGATCGATATATAACCATAACCAAGAGAAATACCAGTCCTAAGTCTTCCCAGTAAGAGCGCATCGAGAAGCACTACAAAACTTCTCTAGTAGCTACAACATCGGTAAGTGAAAATAGATACTCCGTACTTGCCCCTTACGATGAAGATGCTGAAACCGCTATCACGGAACAAAAACCCCCACCAATTTACATGCGCGAGCAAGTGGCTCATTGCAAGTAGACTTGAAGATAAAAAAAATAGTTATTATCCTACCAGCTAAAAAGTGATACAGGTTTGTTAGTTGTTATAAAGATCATTGGTAGTTTTGCCCCTACTGAGGAAATAAAAAGTGCTATAGCAACAGAAGGGTATGATGTAAGGTCAGTGCACAATATGCTAAACAAAGATAAAGTTTCCCAACCAATGTATTGTGTTAAGATTGTATTTACAGCAACTCATATACAATCCGAAAACTCAGTTCGCGCTATTTACAACTAACGCTACCTTCTTAACAGAAGGATAACTGCACTTAGTGTACTGACCACCGTTCATACACTGGTTCTATTACTAGTAGGCAGCTACATACTAAACCAAACCATTCGTATGGCTAAGCACTGACAAATGATGCACAATTACCTCGTGCTAATCGTGAAGCTCTAACTAACAAAAATAATCATATGCTCACGTCTTAAAAGAGGGTGCAGAGATACCTATTACGAATAATTCGAGCTCAAATCATACAAACAATGAATAATTTTGAAATGATGCGAACATGATTCTTAAAATTTTGCTAAGTAAAAAATCAGCCAACTAAAAATATGCTTCTGGAACGTTAACGGGTTCTCCCAACATAAATATGAAGTAGAACATTTCCTGCCAACACAGGAAATAGACATACTTTTAGTCTCTCTAAAAAAGTGCTTTAGAGTTAATGAATTTATTATATACGCCACTAAACACCCGAGTGGAAGGGCATGTAGTGGCACTGCCGTTATAGTGAGCAAAAAAAGAAGGCATTTTCCGATTCAGCAAAGACTTTTTACAACCGACCACTATAAATCCCCCAGTCATCAGTTGATATTTGGACATAAAGGTTCAATATGAACTTATGCCAGAGTATATTACGCAATAAACTGAGGCATAAACATGATTCCACCATCGAGAGATATTTAAAAAAATTTAATCCAACAAAGAACACGGATTATAGCCTGTGGAAAGCTTTAATACGCCTAAATCTCCACTACGACTTGTAAGCCGCTCCTGGGCCAAAAACTCTATTGAAAAGGTAAATGCGATAGTTATGTATATTTGCCTATTTTAAAATTTTGAAAAAATCGGTCCAAGGACACGCTTAGCGCTAATATTGCAAAAAGTAAACATTTTTATATTTGCTATATTATTCAACATTAAATTGTGAAAACTTGTTGTCATATATACATACATATGTATATTGTTGGTTTTGACTACGATTAAGAAAAGGACTTATGATCCTGTCAAGTGGCCTTTATAAAAAATATGCAATAACTTTTCCATAAATTATCCGAATTCCATGAAACTTGGCATGTTTCTGTGCACGTGGCTGTTTTAACTCACGATGAGTTAATTTCTACTCACGCATGTTTGCACGTAATTAATTGAAATTGTTTCATGTTTGCACACTCTAAAGCATAACAAATGCATATGTATACAGTATGCAAAACCCATATTCGTACACCCGCTAAAAATAGAAAAATTACAAAATATTCAATATAATACTAAGTTTTTTTTTTTAAATGTTCACATCAATTTGTTATTTCTATGGAAAAAGACTAATAATATACAGTCGCACAGTAAAATCTGCATACCCCCTTGAAAAACCGGGTTTTGAGTTATCTATAAACAGTGTAGGAATAACATTTAATTTCAAACAATAAATTGCGACCAAAATTTTTTTTCTCCAACATTTATTAACAAAAATATATAAAATTAATTTTTCAAACACAGAAAAGTCTACATACAGCTATTTAGAAAAGTATATAAAATGGAACTCTGTAGTTAAACAGTGCTACCAAGCACTTAAGGCATCCTTACTAGATACCGTTAATTAGAAATTAGTTTCATTTGGCGATGTTAATTTTGCAGTTTTGTTTATTTAACCAAAATGAGTAAAGAAATATGTATTGAAGTGCGTGAGCTGATCGTAAAATATCATAAAGAAGGCAAATCTCTAAAAGAGATTGGAAAACTTGTTGGACATCCAAAATCAAGCATACAGACAATAATTCGGAAATATAACCAGACAAAAAGTGTAAAAATCAAACCAAGAAGTGGTCGCCCACCTAAATTGAGTCCACGTGCAAAGCGGAATATTTTGTTGAATGTTCAAGAAAATCCAAGAATTACGGCAATAGAAATCGCGAAGAAAATCAGCATATTGCTTCAGTGCATCCAGAAACAGTTAGACATGTATTGAGAACCAATGGAATTCACAACCGTGTGCCTCGAAAGAAGCCGTTTATCAGTAAAATAAATATGCAAAAACGCGTTGAATTTGCTAAGAAATATATTGATGTAGATGAGAATTTTTCGGGTAATGTTTTATTTAGCGATGAAAGCAAGTTCAACTTGTTTGGTTATGATGGAAAGCAAAAAGTATGGCGTCGAAATAATGAAGCATTATTGCGTAAAAACGTGCTTCGTACAGTGAAACACGGTGGCGGCTCTGTTATGGTATGGGGTTGCATGTCGGCGGCTGGGTAAGGCAACCCGCGAATAAATTAGGTCTTGCAGAAGGTTGGTACTTTCAGCAAGATAACGACCCAAAGCATACCGCTGGTGTTGTTAAAGAATGGCTTCTCTATAACGTGCCTCATCAACTTCATTCTCCACCCCAGTCACCGGATTTGAACCCCATAGAGAATTTATGGGATGAGTTAGATCGCCGAGTTAGAAAACGGACAATTAAAAATAAACAGGACCTGAAAAACACTCTATTTGAAGAATGGAATTTAATTTCAAACAATTACACAAAAGTATTGGTAAACTCTATGAAAAATAGATTAAATGCTGTTCTACAAAGCCAAGGCTATCCTACAAAGTATTATTTTGTTGTTTTTGTTATATACTTTTACCTGAATTAAATTTTTTTAAGTATGTAGACTTTTCTGTGTTTGAAAAATTAATTTTATATATTTTTGTTAATAAATGTTGGAGAAAATAAATTTATGGTTGTAATTTATTGTTTGTTGTGCAATTGAATTTGTTTGAAATGAATTTTATTCCTACACTGTTTATAGATAACTCATAACCTGGTTTTTCAAGAGGGTATGCAGATTTTACTGTGCGACTGTATATTTATCTTATAAATTAAGCGCTAAATGGCGAAGAATTCATATAATGGGTAACAAAAATCGTATTCGTACAGAGTAACAACTTCAATAAAATTAAAAATATTATACATAAGGATTAAAATTAGTATTTTGTTGGATATCCTTTTTGCTTTATGACAGCATTTAGACGTATTGGCATCGATTCCACTAGTTTGGAAGTTAGTTGTGGTGATATTTTAAACCATTCTGTCCTCAAAGCTTTTTTAGGTCGTTTACGTTTCTAATGTCGTAATGTTTTAATTTTTTCTTGAAAATTGACCACAACTTCTCAATAGGATTAAGATCTGTCGGGAATCCAGCGCTGTATGTTTGGGATCATTATTTTGTTGAAAGATAAAATCCCTGGAAATGCCCATTTTTTCCGCACTTTGCTTCACATTTTTCTTTAAAATATTTATATAGTCCCTTGCTGTCATAATTCCATCAATGAAATGTAGATTCCCAACTCCTGATGCAGAAAAGCAAGCCCAAACCATTACTGAGCCTCCACCATGCTTGAATGTGGGAATTAGGTTATTACGTAATAAGCTCGTGTTCTTCTCTCGCCAAATTTTAACACGTCCATCCGATATTTTTGTATTAAATTTGGACTCGTCCGTAAAAATGACTCTTTTTCCAGAAGTTAAAATCCTTATTTTGTTACTTTTTAGCAAACGCAACCCGTTTTTGTTTATTAATCTTGCTTACAAATGGTTTTCTAACAGCATACCGACTTTTGAATCCAATTTTTTTCATGTAATTTCGAATTGTTTGAGGTGTAACTTGAATTCCAAAGTTCTGTTTCAAACTTACAGTCAGTGTAACGCCACTTATAGAAGGATCAATGCGAATTTGGCGACGTAGGAATGAGCAGTGTCTTCTTGTTAACTTGCACCGGTTTACATTTCGTTGCGATTTTTTAAACTGTCCACTTTTTTTTATATTTCGACACCACGTATTGGATGGTAGAAGCACTGCGCTTCATTATTTTAGCAATTTCCCGTAAAGATTTTCCAGCAATGTGTAGATCTATTATTATTTTTCGCTTTTCATTTGATAGTTCACTCGATTTTCTGCCCGTGTTGAATTTTCCCAACTTTTTATAATAATTCAACTTATTATGGTATTTTATGAAAACACAGACTGGAACCAAAAAACAGAAATACAACAGAGTTTAAAACTCCCATTAACAGCAGGAAAATAATGGTGTTGCCAGTTGTACGAATACGGTTTTTGTTTTCCATTATGTGAATACACCGCCATCTAGCGGTAGATTTACAAGATATTTACATATTACTTGTATTTCGTCATAAAACAACAATAAAGAGATATGAAATTATTTAAAATTGGCTTATGCGTTGAATATTTTCTAAATTTTCTTATTTTTATCGGGTGTACGAATATGGGTTTTGCATACTGTATGTATATTGTCGTTGTCACTCACTCTCACGGTAATATAAGAATTAAAGCTTTTTTGATTTATGTTTGTATTTTTTTATAACTACAACATTTTGGTATTTGTTAACGAAATTTTAAAATAAAATCCTGAAGGAAACTTTGGGTAAATGGTTTCCATATCACAAATTTGTTTACTATTTTTAGAAACATTGTTAACGACAGAAGAAATCATTTTTCAAACAAACAAATCGCACCAAAGCCAAAAAATAAGCAACCACGCGGAAACGAAGGCGACCCTTCTGGCAAAGGAAACTAGTTGTTTATTAAACCAAAATGCTGGTCAAACGACTACCGTTCACCTAATAGTGAAAATGCGAATATTTATAATCAAAAATGGTTTTATTGTTTTTCAAAGTATTCTCCAACATGATTTATACATTTTTGCATGCGCTCAAACCAGTTGTCGAAGCACTTTTTCCACTCCGATTGAGACACCTCTAAAACATGGTTTTTGAACACTTCAACAGCTTCTTCTGGCGACGAAAATCGTTGACCACGCATTTTTTTCTTGATGTGCGGAAACAAGAAGAAGTCATTAGGTGCCAAGTCAGGGCTGTACGGCGGATGACCCATTAATTCGACGTTTTGGCCGGTCAAAAACGCTCTGGTTTGAGCCGATGTGTGAGAGCTCGCATTGTCATGGTGAACAATGATTCGTCTTCTCTTGTTGGTTTTTCGAATTTCTCCGATGACTTCAGGCAAACAAATTGTAGTGTACCACTCAGAAGTGAACGTGAGTGAACGTTGCTCAAGCGGAACAGTCGCCACATGACCAGTTTTGCCGAAGAAACAGGCGACCATTTGCTTCGAAGTGCTTCTTCCACGAACAACTTTCGTTGGATTTTGCTCGTCTTTGAAGACCCACACGGTCGATAGTTGTTTCGTTTCGGGCTCATACGCATAGATCCATGATTCGCCACCTGTGACGATCTTATAAACGTCTTTTGAAGCACCGCAATCGTATTTTTGCAACATTTCTTTGCACCAATCGACACGAGCCTTTTTTTGAGCGACTTTAAAATTGTGTGGGATCCAACGAGAACAAACCTTTTTTACGGCCAGGTGTTCATGCAGTATCGAATGTATGCTGGTGGAAGAAATGTCCAAGGATGTCTCTATCTCTCGGTATGTCGCATGTCGATCTTGCATTATGAGTTCACGCACGGCATCAATGTTCTCTGGCACAACAGCCGTTTTTGGACGACCTTCACGGAATTCGTCTTTGAGCGAGCTTCGGCCACGATTAAATTCATTATACCAATTTTTCACAGTGCTATAGGATGGTGCTTCATCGCCATACAGAGATTTAAGTTCATCAATGCACTCTTGTCGTGATAATCCACGTCGAAAGTTGTGAAAAATGATGGCACGAAAATGTTCACGAGTTAATTCCATTTTTTTCTATATTAATTTTTTCAAGTCACTGTAAACAACACAAATAATGGTCGTACGTCAACGTTTTGAGTACGATTATGCTTAAAAATGACAAACTTTCCAATGGAAATGTCAGATTGCACTTGGCAGCACTCCGTGTTGCTAGGCCAGAAATATATATAGCAGCCCTCGTATTTGTCATGTGATCTAGTAGCAGGTGAATCTCGTTTATAATGAATGATTACTAATTTATTGCTTTGTATGTAATTTCTTTCGTTTATCACGTAGCCATCTGTAATTGGAATCAGATAGTAGGTATTTTTGTTTGGATTGGTAGACGTTTGTGATGGCTGCAAGTATTTATGCAACACCCAGAAAAACAATACATCGAACAAATGACTGGCCTCGAAGTAACATTCTACGCAAGATACGTGGATGACATAACATGTGTAATCACGGAAAATAATGAAGTACAAATACTGGAATACCACAACAAACTATGTATATAAAATTCACAACGGAAGCGGAAGAAGGTAACAAAATAAATTATCTAGACCTGACAAAAAAAGACGAAAGAACAGTAATACCAACAAACGCGAATACGAAATATACAGAAACCTACGGCCGCAGACACAACAATACAAAATAGCTCCAACTACCCATAGCAATCAAGCACGCTGCGATCAGAGATCTAGTGGCTAGACTAGAACGAATATCACCAACAAAAGAAGCCTACGACAAAGAACACAACACAAAAGATAATATAGCAGCAAACAACGATTACAAGAAAGACCTGTACACAAAATCAAAAATGAATTTCAAAGCATCAGAGAAAACAATAACGAAAACGAAGGAAACACCTGGACAACTTTAACTTACACTGGAAAATCAACACACAAAAAACTTTCTCAAGAACGAATATTACAAACCAACAAAGACGACCAGCTAGATAAACCGGGGGTATATTAACTGACGTACACATGTCAACACATCCACATAGGATAAACAGGATGCAAAATAAAAACAAGATTTTGCGAACATATAAGAGGGTACGTAATTCAGCGCACTTTAGAAAAACGGTACAGCAAGTATACACACAGCGCAATGGACGACGTCTAAACGTTCTAGAAAACATGAATCTTAAACGAGCAAACTCACATTCAGACGTTATATTCCAACCTCTAATCTACAAAACACACAACAAAAATAGCGGACAAGATACACAAAGCTACAAAACAATAAAAATAAAATACCAAATTTATAATCCAGTATATAATCAGTAACTTTTTAAGTTTATAATAAGTAACTTCTTCCAACCCCAACAAAAAGCAATATAAATAATGATAAAAAATAGAAAACACGTTTACCTGCCATTCCCAAACACGAGTTCTGATGCTATAAAATAGTAAACACAAGAGTCTACGGATCCATACAATAACACTCGACATGCTACCTTTTCGCAATTACAGGTGGCTACGAGATAAACGGAAAAAACTGCCTACAACATTTATCTGCCATCGGCAAACACTAATTCTGACGCCTTAAAACAGTAATCGCTAAGATCTACCAATACTAACAAAAACTTCGGATATAAGCCTGCTACCAGTCTCATGGAAAAAAATAAAACAGTAACGAGTTGATGCAAACTTCTCAGAACGAAAAATTACACTGAAGATTGCACATAGCTGAAACCGATTTGTCTCCAAAGCAAACTTGACAAGGGATAACGGGAATTCATTCCAAAAATCGAATTCCCTGTGGTATAATTAATTCTTTTGCAAAACATTGGTCAGAAAGTTCAAAAGATTCAAATTTCACTCATGGCTTTCACGTTGATAAAAAACAAATTTTATTATCTCTAAAAATATCTTTTTGCCCCCAAAAGCCAAATCACCGGGACTTGATCAAATAAGTTGCTAGAAACATCTATAATATGTATTATGAGTTTATATAATAAAATTTGTTAATACAGGTGTAATACCTAAATTTTTTAAAACAGATTCTGTGGTAGGTATATACAAAAATAACACGCGGATAGATGAAATTATTTTTTATCGCCATATATTTTCTCTTCCTTCCCCCTGGAAACTTTTGGAAAAAACTATCAAGACGTTTAAAGTGGTTCATAAAACTCATAAACTTTTCAAATTGGATTTCAAGCAGTCCTCAGCATGCTACAATACACACACAGTTGTACTTAGGCCATACAATATTTAAAGACTGTTCTCTTAAGAGGCATTCATCGTTTTTATCTATTGATTATATCAAAGCTTTTGACAACGTTGGTATACATATCATGCTTCAGAAACTTTCTAACTGATCCAATGTCCCAAAAATGTTTAATTTCTTTAAATATTTTCTTACGAATAGAAAATTGTCCGTCCGAATAAATAACACATCTTATAGTACACACCCTTTATATAATGGAACCCCCAAAGGAGAACCGTTATCGGTGGTTCTGTTTGTAATTGCACTTGATGCAAAACCTCAACACATACAATATTACATTTACGCCTAAGAATATGTAACACAAGCAATATCATGCCCCTTTTAACACACCCAACAGGGAATAATGTTAACTCAATATTTGATGTTTTGCGACATACAAATTTATAACTTTGATTCGTTATCACGTATCATCCATCCATCATAAGTTTATATATGCCATATATTTATATATATATTATATATAGCTTAGCATTATATTATAGCCGATAGTTGCTAGTGCTATAGTTATATTGCTTGTTATAATTTTAATTCCAATAAATTTTCAAATAAATAAAATTAAAAAATAGTTGTTTATAATCATTTGTATTTATTTTCTCCATATAAATATTTTTTTACTCCAATCATTTGGGTCGGAAGGGGTTTATTTTTCACAAACAAATTTAAAAATCTTAAGCCTTTTTTTTTATTAATTGGAGTTTGTGACAACCTTGTTCCTAAGGTTGTAGAAGTTGTTCATAAGAACAATTGGGCTAGACGAATTTAATGTCTTTTAACTACTTCACTTTAAGTTCTTCAACAAATTAGCTGAGCTCGTCCGATATATAAATACTGGACATAGATGTTTATTCATTGAACACAGAAAGCAAAGTGATTTTATTCATGTAAGTGGTGCTGCTTATATACATACTTGTTTTAGAACATGGTTGTGAAAAAGAGTAACAAATAATATAAATCAATGAGGTTGTAAAAAATAGTATTGACAGAGTGGTATTTAAAGAAAATCCGTTAATTCAAATTAATCGTTAAGTTTAAAATCATTCTAGAAGACAATTAAGTACAAATGTTATAAGAATATGAGTAAGAAAGTAAAAATACTTAAAATAAATAAATGAAATGCTTCACGTTTTTATTATCTTTAAAAAAATTATGTTGTACATATACATTTAAATTTTAAAATTAGTTTTGTGATAAATACCTGTAAACTAGTATCACTTCCGCAAATTTCAAGAATAGAAAACCGTACAAGGTAACATAAATTGAAATAAACCAATAGACCATATATTATTTTTTTTAATATTCCAAACAACTTTTACAGTTTTTTAAATATTTGAATAAAAAGCGCTTTTCAAATCAATAAAAAATAATTCCCGGAAATGAAGTCTCTTAAAACTCTTTACATAATTAATTACAAGCTATTACTAGCAAAAATTTGCTAGGCCGGACACAGTTATTTCCTTAAAACATTTAAAGCCTAAGTTGTTGTTTAACATTTTAAACTTAAAAATCACTGATTTTGGTGCCCCATTGGTGGCACCTAATAGTGATAACTTTAAAAAGTTCTTTGAAATTGCTTTCAATTATTTCGTTATATATCGAATATACCACAAATACATAAAGGGCAAATATAGGTTTGTCATTCCGTTTATAATTTCAACAATATTCATTTCCGACATAACAAAGTATATATATATACATACATATATTCTGGATCCTTATAGGTAGGAAATTCAATTAACGATGGTGTGTCTATCCGATGTTGAAATAAATTTTCTGGCGGCACTAGATAATCTAGGATCTTAAAACTTGGATTACTTGATCAATGAGTTTGCGAATTTTCAGCCATATAGGTCCGCCCAGAAAATTTCTTTTATTCAGAATCCTTATCGAATTTTCTTTAAAGAAAAGCGAATTCCTACAAAATCCGATATTTCACGAAAAAAAATTTGTCTCAATTTTAAATTCACTACAAAATCGAAAAACTAGAATAAAATTGTTTATGTCAAAAAATCAAAATTCAATAAGAAACAAAAATTTTACGAAAAAAAATCAACATAAAGTCACCAAATTTTTATTATTCACCAAAAAAAAAATTCAATATTTGGTGAAAAACATTGAAATTTTAACAAAATTGATGTTTTAAAATCATATAAAAAACAACAGCCAAATATTCACCACAAGTGGTAAATTCCCAAAAATTAAAAAATCTCCCAACAAATTCATAATTCACCAAAATACTTAAAAACTATAAATTTTATCAAAAATCTCAATCTCAAAAATTAAAAAAAAATTTACCAATCTTTTGGGAATTCGCCAAAATCCGAAAATTCTACACAAAACCAAGCTATAGTGCAAAAATATTTTAATTTTCCAAAGAAATCAAAAATTTAAAGAAACTGAAGCTTTAGTATTTTATGAAAAATGTAGCAAATTTAACAAAATGGAAGGTCAAAAAATCTGATTTTCACAAACTAGAAAACAACAACAAACTTTACCATATTTTAGAACTTTTTGTCATTACATTTTTAAAAGCTGAAAGTGCACCGAAAACTCTAAATTTAATCAAATATTGAAAATCAAATCCTTTGCACCGGCAAAAATCTGTAGTATATATTTATTACATCAGTTTAGTAAAGGGTATACTATATAACATTCAGCACAGCCGAATATTTTTTTTTTTATACTCTATTTTATTTTATTGAATCTTTCTATTAAAAGAAATTCACAATAAGTATTCAAATCTTATTTCTAAATTATTATTTACTAGTTAGTACCAACGTAATAACTAATTTGTTGTATTCAAATCTTAAAAATCTATCTTCTATTGTGTAGAGAGAGCCGCCTTGCCAGGCTCAATGTGTCAGTTCTTTTTAGTCTCTGGTGACCATCAAATTGCAATAAATTGCGTGCTAGAGTGTTGGGATGTGCGACTAGTTTGTTCACGTATTTGGACGTGTATGTTTTAACTTCTTCGTGGATAGTGGGAACTTTGAGATCCCTATATATGTTTTCATTTCTTATGTACTAGGGGGCGCATACGATATGACGTAAAATCCTAGACTGTCTTCTCTGTAGCTTCTGGATGTTTGATGCACAGGCAGTACCCCACAGCTGAATACCATATGGCCATATTGGCTTTATAACAGATT
Source organism: Phania funesta (assembly GCA_963932375.1). Taxonomy (NCBI): domain Eukaryota; kingdom Metazoa; phylum Arthropoda; class Insecta; order Diptera; family Tachinidae; genus Phania; species Phania funesta. The sequence goes on from OZ010653.1 coordinate 83,643,805, forward strand.
TGTATAAAAGGACTTTATATACCAAAGCCAAAGTTGAGTTAGGACTTATTAGCCAATGAAGTTGATTTATTCGAAGCTTTATGGACGCTATTTTTGCCTCAATGTGACGGGACCAAGTCAGGCGCCGATCTAGGTGGATACCTAAATATTTAACGTGCGTTTCCGCTGGAAGCAAGGTATTTTGCCTTCTAAGGGAAAACGTTACATGGGCACATTTTGATGGATTTACTTTTATTCTCCACTGTTTTAGCCAGTCTTCTAGCTTATGAATATAGGATTGCAGCTTTTCAGATGCATCGTTTGGATTATTACTGACACTTATAATTACAGTGTCGTCTGCAAAGGTTGATGTATATGTGTGTGGGCTTGTCGGCATAACCACTGTATAGATGATATATAATAGCGGCCCTAGCACACTACCTTGAGGTACTCCTGCACTGATTTTCCCACATCTTGAAAGCTGGTCCTTTGACCTTACTTTAAAAGTTCTATCGGACAAATAGCTTTTTATAAGCTTGTGGGTGTTTTCAGGTAGATCCCGAACTATTTTAGTAAGTAGCCCATCATGGCAGACTTTATCAAATGATTGGGAAATGTCTATAAATAAAGCTGAACAGTATTGCTTTCTTTCAAAAGCCGATCTAATAATGGTAACTATTCTATGGACTTGTTCAATCGTACTATGCCTTGCTCGAAAACCAAACTGATGATCTGGGATAACGTTTTGTTCATTTAGAAAAGGAGTTACACTCGAGACGAATAATTTTTCAAATATCTTTGACAAAACTGACAGTAGGCTAATAGGCCTGTAGGATGTAATCTGGCTTGAGTCCTTTCCTGGTTTCGGGATCATAACAATTTCAGACATCTTCCAAGAGCATGGGAAGAAGCCGACACGCAACATGGCATTAAATATGTATAGTAAAATTCTTACAGCTGAATTAGGTAAGTTTTTTATCATTGATCCTGTTATACGATCAGGTCCAGGTGATTTCTTCATATCCGTATTTTTAATTGTCGATTTTAAAGAAGACAACCGAAATTTCATAGGATCATTCACGATGTCGCTAATAATTGGAATAGTGAAATTACTTATATCATGTGGTGCGAAAACCTTCTCTAAGTGCTTCGCGAACGCATTTGCCTTTTCACTTGAGTTTTTAGCCCAAGTACGGTCTTCAAGTCTTAATGGGGATTCGTAAGCAAAGAAATCAAAAATTTAAAGAAACTGAAGCTTTAGTATTTTATGAAAAATGTAGCAAATTTAACAAAATGGAAGGTCAAAAAATCTGATTTTCACAAACTAGAAAACAACAACAATCTTTACCATATTTTAGAACTTTTTGTCATTACATTTTTAAAAGCTGAAAGTGCACCGAAAACTCTAAATTTAATCAAATATTGAAAATCAAATCCTTTGCACCGGCAAAAATCTGTAGTATATATTTATTACATCAGTTTAGTAAAGGGTATACTATATAACATTCAGCACAGCCGAATATTTTTTTTTTTATACTCTATTTTATTTTATTGAATCTTTCTATTAAAAGAAATTCACAATAAGTATTCAAATCTTATTTCTAAATTATTATTTACTAGTTAGTACCAACGTAATAACTAATTTGTTGTATTCAAATCTTAAAAATCTATCTTCTATTGTGTAGAGAGAGCCGCCTTGCCAGGCTCAATGTGTCAGTTCTTTTTAGTCTCTGGTGGCCATCAAATTGCAATAAATTGCGTGCTAGAGTGTTGGGATGTGCGACTAGTTTGTTCACGTATTTGGACGTGTATGTTTTAACTTCTTCGTGGATAGTGGGAACTTTGAGATCCCTATATATGTTTTCATTTCTTATGTACTAGGGGGCGCATACGATATGACGTAAAATCCTAGACTGTCTTCTCTGTAGCTTCTGGATGTTTGATGCACAGGCAGTACCCCACAGCTGAATACCATATGGCCATATTGGCTTTATAACAGATTTGTATAAAAGGACTTTATATACCAAAGCCAAAGTTGAGTTAGGACTTATTAGCCAATGAAGTTGATTTATTCGAAGCTTTATGGACGCTATTTTTGCCTCAATGTGACGGGACCAAGTCAGGCGCCGATCTAGGTGGATACCTAAATATTTAACGTGCGTTTCCGCTGGAAGCAAGGTATTTTGCCTTCTAAGGGAAAACGTTACATGGGCACATTTTGATGGATTTACTTTTATTCTCCACTGTTTTAGCCAGTCTTCTAGCTTATGAATATAGGATTGCAGCTTTTCAGATGCATCGTTTGGATTATTACTGACACTTATAATTACAGTGTCGTCTGCAAAGGTTGATGTATATGTGTGTGGGCTTGTCGGCATATCCACTGTATAGATGATATATAATAGCGGCCCTAGCACACTACCTTGAGGTACTCCTGCACTGATTTTCCCACATCTTGAAAGCTGGTCCTTTGACCTTACTTTAAAAGTTCTATCGGACAAATAGCTTTTTATAAGCTTGTGGGTGTTTTCAGGTAGATCCCGAACTATTTTAGTAAGTAGCCCATCATGGCAGACTTTATCAAATGATTGGGAAATGTCTATAAATAAAGCTGAACAGTATTGCTTTCTTTCAAAAGCCGATCTAATAATGGTAACTATTCTATGGACTTGTTCAATCGTACTATGCCTTGCTCGAAAACCAAACTGATGATCTGGGATAACGTTTTGTTCATTTAGAAAAGGAGTTACACTCGAGACGAATAATTTTTCAAATATCTTTGACAAAACTAACAGTAGGCTAATAGGCCTGTAGGATGTAATCTGGCTTGAGTCCTTTCCTGGTTTCGGGATCATAACAATTTCAGACATCTTCCAAGAGCATGGGAAGAAGCCGACACGCAACATGGCATTAAATATGTATAGTAAAATTCTTACAGCTGAATTAGGTAAGTTTTTATCATTGATCCTGTTATACGATCAGGTCCAGGTGATTTCTTCATATCCGTATTTTTAATTGTCGATTTTAAAGAAGACAACCGAAATTTCATAGGATCATTCACGATGTCGCTAATAATTGGAATAGTGAAATTACTTATATCATGTGGTGCGAAAACCTTCTCTAAGTGCTTCGCGAACGCATTTGCCTTTTCACTTGAGTTTTTAGCCCAAGTACGGTCTTCAAGTCTTAATGGGGATTCGTAAGCAATAGGACATTGTAAGTGCTTTACAGCTTTCCACAGACTATAATCCGTGTTTTTCATTGGATCCAAGTTTTTTAAAAAGTTGTCGATAGCGAATTGGTTTTTCTGTCTCAATTTAATGCGTAAGTTTTTTTGGCATAAGTTCATTTGCATTTTTATGTGTGGAGAACGACTATTTTGCCATTGTCTTCTTAGTCTTCTTTTCTCAATGACGAGCATCTGAATATCTGCTGTTGCCTGGTACGTTATTATTTTAGCTGATGGCTTTGTTGGCGTTGCAGCTATGGCTGCGGCAGTCACGACGTCTGTAAAATGGTCTACAGCTGCTTGAATATCAGCTGGATTTCTCAGTGGGATGTTCAAAGGTAAGTGAGAGCTCACATACATTTTATATTTTAACCAATTCGTGTTTCTGTTCGGGTAGAAACTAAGGGTTTTAGATGCAGTGACAAAACTGTCGTGTAAAATAACAATTGTAGGTGAATGATCAGAAGATAGATCATAGGATGAACTAACTAACAGTTGGTTGCGTTTGATGTTTTTTACTACAGCAAAATCAATAAGGTATGGCAACTTATTAAAGTCTGTGGGCCAATAGGTGGGTTTACCGGCAGATACGACGTCCAGCTTGTTTGCTTGAACTGTATAATACAACTGCCTACCTCTAGGACTAAGGAGTCTGGATCCCCAATATGTGTGCTTTGTATTGTAATCGCCAGCGGCAATAAATTGTTGCCCTAGCGTAGCAAAGAACCTGGCAAATTCATGGTGTTCGATTTTATGCATAGGCGGGCAATACACTGATGAGACTACAATTTTAAAATCTGTAAGATTTATGGTCGTGGCTTGCAAAAAGCCCTCCCTGAATTCAGGCAATGGAAAATGCCTTACGTTTTTTCGGACTATAATGGCAGTCCCACCACATGCCCTTTCGCTTGGGTGTTTGGTGTCATATATAAAATACCCATCAATTCTAAAGCAGTTTTTTTTATAGTGAAGTGTGTTTCAGAGACTAATAGTATGTCTATATCATGTGCTAGCAGGAAGTGTTCTACTTCATATTTATGTTGGGAGAACCCGTTAGCGTTCCAGAAGCATATTTTTAACTGGTTCATTTTTTGCCAAGCAAAACTTGCAGAAGCATGTTTTGGGTTCGCATCATTTCCTGAAACATACCCTGCATAGTTATTTATGGTCGTGGCTTGCAAAAAGCCCTCCCTGAATTCAGGCAATGGAAAATGCCTTACGTTTTTTCGGACTATAATAGCAGTCCCACCACATGCCCTTTCGCTTGGGTGTTTGGTGTCGTATATAAAATACCCATCAATTCTAAACCAGTTTTTTATAGTGAAGTGTGTTTCAGAGACTAATAGTATGTCTATATCATGTGCTAGCAGGAAGTGTTCTACTTCATATTTATGTTGGGAGAGCCCGTTAGCGTTCCAGAAGCATATTTTTAACTGGTTCATTTTTTGGCAAGCAAAACTTGCAGAAGCATGTTTTGGGTTCGCATCATTTCCTGAAACATACCCTGCATAGTTTATTCATTGTCTGTATTAAGTTCTCGATCGAGCTCGAATTGTTGGTGAGGGGGGTCTGAGCACCCTCTTTTCAGACGTGGGCATATGAATGTTTATGCCCGTTAGAACTTTTGGCATTCGCATTAGGTAAATCATTTCTCAATGTTTGGGCATATGAAAAGTTTGGCTTAGTGTGTGGCTGTGTAGCTTGTGTACTAGCAATAGAACCAGCATGAAGCCGAGGAAATTGGGAAGCTTTATATTGCTCATATTCAGGTTTACGTACGACTGCCGCATTATCTTTTACATATTGAAATACTTTGCAGCTCCTGTAATTTGCTGTATGGTTTTCACCACAGTTGCTGCATTTTTTGACCTTGGGGTCTGTTTTGGAAGAAGTGCGTTCCAAAGTCCGGTGCGCATCACCGCAAACAACGCATACAGATGGTAGCTTGCAGTAGGTTTTAGTGTGTCCGAATTCCTGGCAGTTGGTACACTGACGGGGACCGTTACGTTTTAGAGGCTCTTCCACCGTTATTCTTCTGTTTAAAAGGTAGCGCAAATTATATATAGGATGAACCGAGTTTTTTGATTTAAGCTGCGATGCATTAAACACGATTTCAACACGATGCATAGGTTGGGAAACTTTATTCTTAGTTAAAATATTGTGCACTGACCTTACGACATAACCTTCCACCTCTATGGCACTTTTTATCTCCTCAGTGCGAACAGAACTGTCAATGCCCTTTATAATGACATTCAAACCTTTAGCACTTTTTAGTTGATACGTATAATAGCTCTTATTATCTGCATCGAGACGACTTGCGATAATTCTTCTCAGTGTGGGTTTGGATCTTCGTTTCTTGTATCTGTCCTCCTCGTACAAAAGCCACATAGAAATTTTCTTTGCCTACGAGTTGGGACAGCATATTTACAATGGCATTTGATATTTGTTCGCGCAAGTAGATTGGTGGGGGTTTTTGTTCCCTTGCAGTGGGTTCGGCATTTTCATTATCAGGGGTAGCAAGGACAGAAAATCTATTTTCACTTACCGATGTTGCAGCTACTTGATGAGAACCTTTATATTGCTTGGCGGTTCGCTCTTGTTGTGAAGACTTAGAACTCGCCTTCCTCTTCGTTATGGTTATGTACCGATCCATACCAGTTTGCACGCGTTTAGACACAGTACCTGGTTCTTTTTCTTGTGCTATTTTTTGTGTATTGTTTGTTTCTTTATTTTTATTTGTTGAATTCGTTGTTTCTGTAGCAGATATATTTATATTTGCTGATAATGAACGCGTTCGGTCAATTGGCCCGGCGGTTAAAAAAGCACTGTCATCTTTTTTTTAATTATTTATATTGTTTATTGCATTATTAGCATTTGTGTAAGAAAAAGAGTAATAAGCATTGTTGTTATTACCTTTTATATTTTTTTCGTTAATGTTTGGTGCGCTCATGCACTCACTATCAATTGTTTAAACAGGTTTAACCATGCACTTTGTTCTTGTCTTTTTTATCACACACTATATTATTTTGCTTTTTATTTTTTGTTATTTTGTTGTTGTTGTTACTAACTGTTAACTGTGTCTCTGCACTGTTCAATTTTTAAAATAAAAAAAGTCACCTTAAATGAATATAAATTATGCGCTTAAAGTGAAGTACGTCTTTACTCAAACGAAGTTGCATATCAACTTGTTTTTGTTATTTTTGTATATGATACAAAATACTGTGCGACGTGTTGGAGATGCTGTAGGACAATTCTTCATTAAAATGTCAATTTCGAAAAATATGCCAGTTGCGTTGTTTTCGCGGTTAGGGCTCGAGGTATTCCATTAACCCGTTTTAAATAAAATGATTTGGTGGTAATTGGATATTTTTAATATTATTATTAATTGTTGAAATACTTTTTTTGATTTTCCGATATTTGAAACGAATTTCCGTCAACCCTTGTCAAGTTTGGTTTGGCGACAAACCGGTTTCGGCTAAGTGCTATATTTAGTGTCATTTTTCGTTGTGAGTAATTTGTTCTACTCACTAGTTGGTGTATTTTTATTTTTTTGTCACATTCTGGTAGATACAGACAAGGTAACTTTAAGGGAAACCTAGTTTATTTTTTTGATATAGATGAAGGAACTACAAAGGAAAACAAACACAGCATCAACAAAATTTTAGAAAATAATCATCACAACACGACTGCTTTCAACAAAGGTACATTAATAGGAACATGCCAGTGGTTCCTCTAATGTTCCTTCGCGTGTAGTTGGTAGTAGTGATAACTGGATTTCTAGTTTGCTAATTTTTATGCTACTTTGTTTTTATAACCTGTGTTTCGTCTTAATTAGTGAATTGGTGTTTTGCTTTTTATGTACATATTTTTTGTAGGGGTTGAGAGGAGTAAGTGATTAATGGATTATGAATTTGTGTACTATTTAATTAATGTTTTGTTGCTTTGTGTATCTTGACCTGTATTTGGTTGTGTGTGTTTGTAGACTATTATTAGTGGTTCGAATATAACGTTTGAATTGGAGTTTGTTTATAATTCGTCCGTCAAATGTCTTGTTTGTACAATATTTCAACGTCTTCGAGGATGTTTAGTCGGCGTCTCTTGCACTGTGTCTGCAGACAATTTACGGAGAAGTGGTATTCGTGTTTATTGGCTCACACAACACAGATTGATACAAACAATGAAAACCCCAACGAATTAACACGAGCTACTCAGAATAAAAAATGACACTAAAGGTTGAACATAGCCGAAACCCGTTTGTCACCAAACCAAACTTGACATGGGTCGACGGAAATCCAAATATTTAAGTTATTTCTTATTTGCCTGAGATAGAAAAAAGTATAATCTTTTTTTCACTTATCCTAAAAAAATATCGGCAATATTTCAAGCTGTAATCTTTTTAATATTTAATAAATCATCAGTTCGGAGAAAAAACTGTGAATTGTCACTTTGATAATACATATTGTTACAAAGTAAAATCGTCAAAGATGTGTAAAACGACCTATTGTACAAATGTACAAATACGCAATATCATAAACATAAAGCAAAAACAAATTGCGTAGAAGAAATTGCAAGAACCGCGATTCAACGTAGAAACAAAAACAATTTCTACAGCAAGCTAAAAGTAAACAAAAGATACACACACACACCCACATATATACAAGACTACTAAGCCAGCAACTGAAATAACTGATGCGCAATTTCGCGTATGTTCGGGACATTTAAAGAAGCGGCCGTGATCTGTATATAAAGGCGCCGTCCACCGCAGAAGATATAGTTGACTTTGAGATTTCATAGAGTGAACATCTGTGTGTACAAAAGAAGTGTTAAGTGTACAGTGTCAATTAGTACTAAAGAGTTGTATATAAGAGAGTTAAGTACCGAATAAAACTGTGTACTGATAAAATCATAAAAGAGTGTATAGTTTCATATTTACAATTAAACGAACCCTTCAAAATAACGTTTATTGTGGTAATAAACGTAACAACATATTAACGATAATCTAGCGCTATGCTTGTCTGCACTGTAGTGAAAAGTACAACTTTAAATCCAATGAATACTTTTGATATTTATAAAAACATACCTTTGAATCATTTTTGAATTAAGTTACACTTTTTTGATATTAAGTTTTATTTTTAAAGAACAGTTTTATTATGTATTTTTGCTTTTTGGGTTAAGGGTTTCTTTTTTTGAGCCTTTATATAAAAGATTTACCGACAACCAAAAGAAGGAAAATTAGGACTAAAAAGTGTTATACTAATTAAGTAAGGAAAGAGCAATATATTACTTACAATGCTTATTATCACTACTTAATTAGCTTAATTTAACAACAAAAAAAATTACGCCCTTGCTTCGATGGTTTGAGAGAGAATCTCCTAACTTTGAATAATCTTAAAAATAATTTAAAGATTATCTTACAACTAATAGAAAAGGAAAAACAAAAGAAAAAAAAACAAAACCATTAAAAATGTCTAGGACTATCCTCTGTGTGTGCCTTGTACACTTAAAAAAAATCATATCTGAAACAAGTTGACATATCAAAAGGTGGTGCAGTTTCAGCCAACTAACAAATGGGGAATAAGTAAGTAATCAGTATTTTACCAACTAAAACGTGTCTTTATTTTCGTATATATCAGAAATAAATTTATTTTAATATCCTAAGAGTGTTACAAACATAAAGTCCTACAGAAGTCCCGCCGACTTCTTATAATATAATAATATGAATAACGTCTGCTAAAGGATTCAAAGCGTTTCCCAATACAGTTTCCAGGGCCACAAATCCCCCTCATTTGTCCAAAGCATTGCTTAAGCATATTGCTTCATATTTTGAGATGTTTAACCTCACACTCCAGTTATCATAATATTTTTGTACAATATCCAAGTTTTCAGATTTATTATGAGAGTAAACCAGAGCATCATCCGCATATAATAAACTGATAGAATTCGGGAGAATATACTGGAAGTCATGCAGACACACGTTATGAAGATGAGGAGCCAAAATTGAGCCTTGAGGGACACCACAGGATACATTACCATACTCAGAAAAGGATTTATCGAACTGTACCGAACATTTATTGTTAGCACAATCAATTTTAAATATTTTAACAATAGAAAGGTCAAAACCGATTTGGAACATTTTATAATTAGTTATGATATGCATGGTCAAATGCTTTTGCCACATCTAAAAAAACCACTCCTGTACATAGTTTAATACGAAGATGATTTACAACGTTATCTTAGATTTTAAGTAAAGCATCTGAAGTGGAATAACATTTCTTAAATCTAAATTGTAAGTCAGGAATATATGGCTCAACTGTACCAAAGTCCATTTTGTCACGCTAAATTCTCTCAAAAAGCTTTCCCACATTTGAAAGAAAAAAAAAATCAATTATTAATATCTGCATTATCGTAAGATATTTAAATACTTTAGCAGAAAGTTTTTAAATGATAAAATTGAAAATATTATCAAGCCCGCAAGAGCTCTTGTTAATTATTTTCTTCGCATGATCTAAGCGCAATCCAGGCCTTCAGAGCTCTACAAAAAGTGGGGAAATCCCCACAAATTCATATCAAAATCAAACTTCGCCTTTTTTCTCCAACGTGATGTCTGTTTTTTATACGTATGCGAGTAGTCACATATGAAAACGATTAAGAATATTCTGGCCAAACGTAATATCGAACAAGGAATGATGGGAGCGAACAGAGTAATCGTTAATTCGCATTGAAGTAGTTTAATGAAAATGGAGCTGGATTGGCCAGGTTTTAAGAAGAGCGAACGGTGATATGGTAGAAGGAAAGGCAGACCTGCCAATATCTGTAGAAGACAAATGAAGTGAACTCTAATGGAATGACATGGGCTGAAGTGGAACTTTTGGCGCAGCACATATTAAGATTGAAGAACTTTGTTGTGGCCTTCTGTTCGAGTCTGGAATCGTAGGGACCAATACATATATAATAAACACTATAAAGTAGTGTAAAATATGTTACATGTTTTACACTCGGGCTTATTTAAGGGTTAAATGTGCAACATTGTTTTAACTGCTGGCCTAACTACACCACATCTAAAGAATTGTTGTAGGGGTTGATTGTTGATGAAAACATACAATATTTTGTTATATTAAAAATGAACCAGGTTGTCAAAATATGGATAACATTTATGAAAGTATTACTTAATTACATGTAGCATTTTTCTTCAGAAAAGAAAACGTAGTAAATGCACGCACGTTTTAAATGGCCATATTTTGTCAATAAAATAATTTCTAAGCTAAATATTCGGAGGTATATAAGTGCAAACCGGATTATTCAATAATTTTAATAATAAATTTTGTTTAAATAAAAGTAAAATATATGTTTAAAATAAATTTGTTTATTTTTCCACATTTGGGTCCTTTTCTTCCAAATTTGGTTGTAAACCAATTTTCGCCATGGACATGGAAACTTGAGAGCGAATGCTAACCAGACAGGCACACTACATTTCAGCAATGAAGACTTTTTCATCACAATGTATTTGTTGTTTAGTTTTTGCTTTTTAAAAGAAACCTTATACTTTAAGTTTATGTTTTGCTTGTTGAAATTCTCTTTAGCTAAATTTGCTTTGTAAAATATTCCCTGCATTTAAGAATTTTATTTGTTTCAACAGCAAAAAGGTGGGAAAGAGTTGTAGTTAAGAAAGCATAAATATTATAGTTGACTTTTAATGAAAATTTAGTTATTTTTTTAATGATAGTATTTAAAGACTTATTAATTACATAATTATAATATTAATATTCAGCAATTATATTTTTAAGCACTTAAAATATAGACAGCATGTACACTTAAGAAGAACCAGCTGTTAATTGTTTGGCAAATATTGAAAATGAATAATGAATGAAAATTCGAATAACAGTTTTATTTTTTGCTCAAAATATTTATCACTATTAGATTTTTAATGGCATCAAAACTTTATGGATGCTTTTTATTCATAAAATATATTCCATAGGAATTTGGGAAAAAGCTTACAGGGGGGAGTCAAGAAGAGTTTATAAACATTCGATTACAATTTGAATTCAATGAAAGTGGAGTAAAATTTCTCTAGTTATTTAATAATATGGAATGCAACAAGCACCTCTATTCTGCATTTCGATTACGTTTCCCTATTTAGTTACACACGAATGGAAAAATGGTATTCCAACAAATAACTAAATCGCAAGAAGGAGACCGGGAGTATTTTCAAAACCAGATGTTTCGCTGTGGCACGTGTGAAATAGAAACAGAAAAAATAAGCGATTTCAAAAACATTTAAATAAATAGTTAAATTTAGTGCAATAAAATAGTAATTCAGTAATTAAATCAAATAGAAATTAAATATTGTGGGCACATTATTTAAATATGTTAAATGCATCAGTTAAGTATGGAGAGATAAAAAAAGCCAGAAGATATGTAAAAGGTATTCGTGGCCAAACTATTCCAGTGTCCAGTGTATTCTGTCGCTCCGGAGGAGATATTAATTTTGTTTTAAATCACTTAGCACAAAAATGAAGTTTCTTTGTTTTAATTTCAAGATGTGGAATCGTTAGCAACGGCGTTCTTGTTGGAAGAGAAATACAATATTTTCGACCTGTAATAAACTGAAATAAACTTTCACATTTCAGTACAAAAGGAGAATAAATTATAAAAGAACTATTTAAGATTATTAATGAAACCTTTAATTGCAGAATTATTTAGTTCTAAAGCTCAACAAACCAAAATCTAAAAAAACGTACCTACGCTTGTAATCCAAAATCGTAATCTATCAAAACGGAACGACGTAAATCAAAGTTGCCAAATGGATATAATGTCAATTCGAATCGAAAAGTAGAATATCTAATGATATTTTATGTTAAATAAATTTTAAACTCAAATGATCTAATACTATTGGAATATCATTTGCAGTTATATATAAATTTAAACGTAAATTGTTTTTCTTATTTTACTGCTTTCTAAAGGGCACGCGTCAGACCGACAAATAAGTAGCAATTTTTTTGCATGATCAATCAAAACGATTGCTGACACATTTCATATTGTGTAAGGCGGAAACTGACATACATACGGTTTGAAGAAGAATTGAAAACAGAAACGTGTTTTTTTATTTTACTATCTTTGCCACTTTTAGTTGAACTTGATATTGCAATTGCTGCTCACTTAATTTGTTTCATTTTGCGAGCCGTTTAAAATTTAGGAATTTTAGTAATTACATTTTGAAAGATATTTGCATATTTATTTTAGTTTTCCTGTATATTTTAAGGGAAGAATTAATCATCATGCACGTCTGTTACTTTTTTTGCTTTTCCGACAGTCCAAGGTACCCTTAAGTGTATAATTGGTTTTCGTTTTGTCTTTGTATAATTTTCAATGATTTCATATATTTACATACATAGAGTATATTTAATAATTTAAATACGTTATTTATTTTTATAATTTCTATTTAAAAGAAATGCGTTCAATAAAACAGCATCTATACAGTAGGAAATTTTTATACATAATTTCAATTTTGTCAATGAAATTTATTTTCATTTAAATCTTAATGGTTAAAGCATAATTATTGCTTGTTTTACATTCGAAATGAAGGAACCAGATTTATTTTATTATTTATTTTATATTTGGTTTTCGTTCGGTTGAGTTTTAAATATTGCAATAGAGTAAAAGTTAAAAGTTATATAAGTTTGGTTTTGTATTTAATGTTCTTTTTTTGCTTAGGTTTTATTTTTGTTTTTAAAAATTAAATCAGACATATGAAATATTATTTTAAGGCGTTTGTATATTCAATCTTTATGTTATAACAATATTTTATTTTGCTAATATATGTACAGTAGAATCTCACAAATTAGAACTCTCACAAATAAGAACCGTCCAGAAATTAGAGACGACCATTCCAATGTATTGTACGCTCTGAAATTAGAACCTGTGGTTCTAATTTCTGGAAGTTTTTTTTTTATTTTGTTTTGTATTTTCACTACAAATTATTTTTTTGCTCATTGAAGTAAAAATAAAACGGGGAATCCCCGAGTTATTCGTGGTGAGTACAATTCGGTCATATGCATGTGAAATTTGATATGCTTGTTAGTTAATGACTGAAGGTCAAAGTAAGTTGTTCATACGTGTGAAAGTTTAAAAAAAAATGCCAAATAAACGTAAAAAAAATACCTTATCTTTGGATACTAAGGTTAAAATACTAAAAAGACTTAATGAAGGCGTAAGTGGAAATCGTTTAGCTCAAGATTATAATGTTGCAAAATCTGCCATAAGCTACATAAAATCAAAAAAACAAGAAATAATGGATGCAGTTAGCTACACCTATCAGGAAGCAAAAAAAAATCTTTACACAACGCAGAATATGAGGAAATGGAAAAGTGTCTTTATAAGTGGTTTTTAAATCAACGTGAAAAGAAGAACACACTGACAGGACCCGTATTAAAAGCAAAAGCTAAGTCAATTTTTAGTGAAGTGTACCCCGACAAAGGAGAAAACGCATTTACTGCAAGTGATGGATGGTTTTCCAAATTTAAAACCCGTCATGGAATACGGTTTTTAAAAATTGGTGGCGAAATACTTTCGAGTGATGTTGGTGCGGTCACTCCATTTCTGCACAGTTTTCGTGCAAAAGTCGCGGAAATGGGTTTATTGGAAACACAAATCTATAATGCTGATGAGAGCGGATTATTTTTCCGTTGCCTTCCGGATAAAACATTTGTCGCTGCTTGTGAAAAAAGTGCCCAAGGATTTAAAATTCAAAAAGAACGCGTTTCAATTTTGCTAGGCGCAAATTCTGATGGCTCACACAAATTAAAACCATTGGTCATTGGAAAAGCTAAAAAGCCAAGATGCTTCAGAGGATTTGATACCCCACTTCATTATGACTTTTCGAAAAATGCTTGGATGACTTCCCGTATTTTTCATCATTGGTTTCACAAGATATTTATCAAAGAAGTATGTTTAACCAATGCATATTTTAAACTCCTTATTTTTAAATTTTTGTTTTTTTTTTACAGGTCATCCGATTTTCTGAAGACAATAATTTGCCCCCAAAAGCTCTTCTGCTAGTAGATAACTGCTCCGCTCATGCACCAATTGATAAACTTCAAAGCGAGGATGGTAACATAATTGCATATTTTTTGCCGCCAAATGTTACAGCAGCTGTGCAGCCAATGGATCAAAATCCTATCAAACTGACAAAACTTATTTATAGAAAGAAGTTGCTATCTCAATTAATTGGTGATGGTGGTGATATTGATAAGCTTTTGAAACGGTATTCAATACGAGATGCAATAATATTGTTGAAGCAAGCATGGGATGAGGTAACACAGACAGTTCTAAAAAATTCTTGGTCCAAATTATTAAATTGGGACTCAGGTGATTACGACAGCGATGATGATTTGCCACTAGCACAATTGGCTCAACAAAATGAGGATTGCAATGAAGTTCTTCAACTAAATCTTAATCTTTTGAATGAATTTATGCCAAATAATTCCGTAACTGTAAATGAAATCGAGGAATGGAATGAAGACGTGTTTACTGGCGGATCTAATGCAGAGAATAGCGATGAGGAGGCTTCAGATAGCAGTGACGTCGATATTGTCGACATAACGCCAGCTATTCCTCATTCAAAAGTCCTTGAAGGCATCAATAATGTTATAAAATGGTGCAAAACCAGTGATATATTTTCCAGTAAACACATGTCAAGCTTATTGGACGTCCGTAACGATATCGTTGTATCCAGTTTAAATAAATCAAAAAAACAAACAAGTATTACTGATTTTATGTTAAAAAACAAATAAACCCCTAATAATAAAAAAAAAATTTAAAGTTTTCTATGAATTTAATATGTTCAATTATTTAAATACAAAATATTAAATAAAAATTGTTTCGTGTTAAAATAAAGCTTTCATAACTAGTTTTATTATAATTTTCTGTAAAAAAAAATTTCCAGAAATTAGAACTTTTCAGATATTAGAACTGCCCGATGTACAAAGTGGTTCTAATTTGTGAGATTCTACTGTACATATGTGTTTTTGTATAGAATAAGGCTGTTTAAGCTAAATGTTGCTTTATCAAATGATGAATAAATCAATAAATAAGGTTTTTAAATTAGATGCGCTGACTTGTATGAAAACATATAGAATTTAAATCACAATGAAATTTTTTAAATAAATTTGAAAGCATATTTTTAGGCGGCATTAAAAGCGAAGAGTAAAAGTTTTAAATTCTAACTCTTCCATGTGTTTTTGTAGTTCTTGGTCAAACATACAAATATTTTTTTTTGCCAACCGTTTGTTAGCTTCAAATAAATTACTTCATTATAAAATAGGAATTTGTACACTTTTTTGCAATCATAAATCTGGGAACATACAACTAATTAAAAATATTTTAAATTTCAAAAATGGATTTATTTAACAGAGGCAGAAAAATAAGTACTAAAGACAAACATTACTTGCTAAACACAATTAATTTCTAAGCATTCTGACCTCACAGACTAAAAGAAATCAATAGACATTGGAGGCTAGTGAAAGGGAAATGAGCCAAGCAAAGCTTGTTCTAAAACTACGAAGCTTTTGAAAAATTCAAGCACATAAATTTTAAAATAAAGATTCAAGTTAAGTTTCCTCCATGATAGTGGAAAATATTTTGCAAACATTAATTAAACTAATATTCTAGGTAGGAGGAACCTTTGTTTGGCAAAGTTCGACCAAACTGAAACAGTATGCTCGGTCGTTTGGATAAGAATATTGACAGAGTTCGTGATAGTGTGGCCGAAGAACCAGGCTCATTGATTCACCGTCGTTTGCAGGAACTTTAGATTTCGAATTACACGACGCAGGTTAAGATCCAACTGATTCAAGAATTGATGCACACAGCCCATCAACAACGTCGAGTCTTTGTAGATTGGTTGAGTTACAAAGAGGTCAGTTCCGAAGAAATTTTTTCCATCTCATCTCAACTAATTTGTAAACAAGCATAATTGCGGCATTTGGAATCGCAAAATTCGGGACAGATTTTCTAAAAGGATATGCATGGTCAAAGAACGTCTGTTTGGTGTGCCTTGTGATATAAAGGCGTAACTGGTCATTTAAAATTATGACAATCGCATTGCGTCTTGCTACACGAGACGAGGTGGACATTTGGCCGACATTACATCTATACATGATTTTAAATAATAAACGGAAAAGTTTTTTCACCATTATTTATTCTAAAAGGGAATATTAAAAAACTAATTAATCTTGAAAAGTGCAAATCAAATTTGAATTATTTTTTCTTTTAGTCTTTTTTTGATAACTAACTGCGCCTTATAGTGAAATATCTAACCACCTTACAATACGTCTTGACTACCCATAATTTGTTCGCACATTGAGAGAGCGTCTTCAAAATAACGAGATAAAATGTGTTCGTGATCTTCAGTTTGGAGAATAAGTGTAGATATTCCTGTTCAGTTTGTGCATAATTTTTTGTCGCTCATCGAGATTGTATGGATGCTTTTAGCATAGTTTAAGTACGGGTTTTTACAGACGAGCGTACACGCACATGCATTCTTTTTATTTTGCCTGTGTATTTTGTTTGTGTAATGGCATAACAGTTATGCGAACAATTGTTACAAAAACTCTGAACCCGAACCGACCATCTACAGAGGCGATGTTCACCAGCCAAATTTCTGGCTGAACAGATTTATGGCTAGTCAAGACGTCATGTAGCTATTGTATACAAGTGTTACATGCTTGCGAATGTACAAGATTTGTATTTTTGTAAATATTTAATAAATAGAAAAAATAATGATTTTGCCAGCAAAAATTTAATAAAATTTTTCCAGTTCTCCTAAAAATAGCAAAAGGAGTCCAATATTTTTGGGCGCATCTCATATAAGATCAGCAAGAATTAAACAAAGTTCGAAATCAAATCTTGACAAGTTTATAACGCCGCTGTGTATGAAATTAGAAATTTCTAGAAATCAAAGTTTAAGTATTTATATGAAAAGAAATGTTTATAACAAAAGTGTCTAAATTTCTCTTAGAAATTTTGTTTGTTATTTATTGTTACAATACAATTACATATTGTATTCTAACTACCGAGCATAGTAACATAGACTTTCACTCGTTGTAGTGAAACAGATCAGAGCATTTGGTGTGAATCGAACCCACGACCCTCCATATTAATAGATTAGCACACTACTAACTAGACTAACGGAGCGCCCATCTCTTTCTCTCTCTCTTTTAGATATTCAACTGAACATTTTCTGGATTATCAGCCGATTATTATGAGACTATTAAGCACATAGTCGGAAGAAAATTACTATTTTTATTATTTAGTTGTGAACAAAAGCGATCAACATAACGTTAGTCTGAATATTTTTGCAGAAATTTATCTGACATTATTCAGATATGTATATCGAGAATTCCTTTATTTAAATCGGAAATGTTTTTCGAAAATTCTGAGACAAGTCTTTTTTTTGTAAACTGACAACGGAGGAGAAATCATCAACTTACGGAAAAAAGAGAATCCAATGACCGTGGTCCGCAATGAAATTCTCCTTTTAATGCAAATTGGATAGATTTGGAAAATCTTTTTTCAGTTTTCTTCTATCGCGTACAGATTTTTTTTACGCGCGTCGTTAATGTAAAGGCGAGGTTACACTTATTTATTTCACCTTAACTTGGTAATTCTTGGTCCGTTTACGATAAACCAAACACCCCAAGAAGCAGTATAACAGGAGTTATTCAGAAATTAGACGCGAGAACAAATGTATTTTGAATGCATAATTAAATTTTTTTTTTCAAAAATCACTAAAAATGTAGTATCACAAAAATTGTCCCTTTTTATCAATAATCATAAAGCTAGATAGATATATTACGAATAAGATAAGTCGATTTTATTCAGCGTTTTCTAAATAATTTTGTATTTTATACTTCAATATCAGTGCGATATTATTTTAATATTTCTACATTCCATTTAAGGAAATTGCTGATTTCGATCAATAAATATGGCCGACTAAATTGTTTTATTATTATTTTAATTTTATAAGCATTTAGAATGCTTTAGTAAATAATCACAGTAGTTTTAATATGAAATGATGCTTAACAATAAAAAATATTTAAAATAGTATTAAAAACAGCTTTTACTGAAATGTTATAACTTTAGATTAATATTGCACAATTTTAAGATTTAATAATTTTATTTATATTGGAATACTAATACTATTGAAGTACTCATATTGATATTAAATGAATTATTGTCTAAAGATTGTAAAACACAAGTAAAAATTTTTAAACAGAACATTTTTGAATTGACTTTTTAGTTACTGATCAATGGTTTTGAAATATATTGTTTTATTTGTAGGGTTTTACGTCATATGTGTATGTAAAGGGATTTCTAAAAGCGCGAGTTGAAGGTGGGTAGCCTGTGGCGGCCATATTGTTTTGGCGGTGTCTGACAAATCTGTTTTTATTAATCAGTCACTGGGAGCAAAGCACTTTGGCAAGTTATATGATCCAAACCCAAAGGACTCATGTTAACGATCAAAAGTGACGTATATTGGACGGCGCCAACCCACACGAGGTTAACCAGTGTAGTGACTCACTAACTTTTAACGACGGCACTCGCATAATTTGTCGACATTTTTTGTTGTTTGCACTAACGATTGTGTCATTCACTAAGTGGGTTGAGGAAGTAAGAAATAAACTTGTATTCCGCAAACATTTTATGGAGGCCGTCAGCTAGCAGGCACAAAGGTATGGCATGCCGTAACAGACAGCACTGGAAAAACTTCCGACATTTACCTCCTTGTAGTGGCGGCCAGTATCAGGTTTCTGACTGTGCAAGGAGTTTGGCTAAATAAACCGAGCGGCGAGAAGTTACCACTATTTTCTAAAAATCCTTACTCCACGGTGGAACAACATACGCCGGAGCTGCGTGGCTAATAGGGTGGTTGGTATTAGTATGCTAACTCTGGATACACGTCGATCTAAAGTTTTAATACATATCAACTCATGTATATGGAGCTCTCTGTGGGTCCATTACTCGTGAGCATTATATGAATTATCTGAAGGAACTCCGGTTTTAATAATTTCAAGGGAAGCTGCAAGCGAAGGACAAGAATGCATCGCGATCAATCAATCCTAAATCACTAGAGTAAAGAGTTAAAGCTAGCACAAGACTCAATAGAATTCAGGCAATCGTAAATTACAAATCGGTTGCCTTCAATCAATTGTAGGGAAGAATGCGGCAAGAAAAGGCACTCATAAAGTAAGCGGTCTGCTTTGATATCCCCCCTACATTAAATAAATAGATACAAATATTTTATGGATAAGAAATTTCGTGCATTTAGCTACTTTTTTCCATGGAAGATTTATAAAACAACAAGCATTTATTGCCCCTAAAAGATGCCATAAATTTTAATTTGTCGATTGAGTAGACAACACAAAAATATTTGACGCAATAAAATAGTAATCACAATCGTCTACCAATCTATACAAAAACACCTGGTCTGCTACCAGGTCCCAATTACTGGTAGCTACGTGATAAAAAAATGGTGCCTATAACATCTACGTGGCATCTACAAACACAAATTCTGATGCACTACAAAGCAATAAAACAGTCATCACTTACATCTACCAATCCGTACAAAACACCCCACTTACGAGCTTTACCTGCTACCTATTCACACCTTACAGATACCTACGAGCTCACATGGAAAATAGATACCCGTCAAACAATAAAACAGTAGCGAATTGATGCAAACTTTTCAGTACGAAAAATTACACTGGAGATGGCACATAGCCGAAACCGGTTTGTCTCCAAACCAAACTTGACAAGAGATGACGGAAATTCGTTCCAAAAGTCTACATCAAAACTCCCTATCGGAATATCAAATCAAGAAACAAAAATATCTGTTATTGGAAATATATTGCAAATGCATGTTCGGTCGTGTTTTTACATGCATGTAAGGAAAATGCTAAACGTTTCATGCAGTATGTATGTTTCAAAAATAGTCCAAAAACTTCAGTACAGACCCCGCAGTTGCAAACAAACCCTTCTGAAAAATATTATTTGAAGACCTACAAGGTTACTGGTGAGAACCACAGATATGTATTTCCAAACATTTGCGAGCACAGGTCAAACACAAATAACAGTGCAATTATTATAGACATACACGGTTATTCATGAAAACCACAGATTTATTGCTTCATTCTTAGGTGAAGTGTATATACTATTCAGCACAAGATATGATGTTTTCTTTCTAGTTGTTTTTTATAGTTAAAGAAGAAGGAAATTAATGTATTATTCCTGAAGTCTTAAATTACGTAAACTAGATGTAATATTTAATTAGAAAATGTTAAAACCAATTCCTCATTTTGGCCATTAACTAACAATCTAAACATGTATTGGTACATTTCACATACATTTAAAAAAAATTTGTTGAAAAGAATACAAAATTTTAATCGTAAGAGAGTAAAGAAGCTCTTAATTCAAATTGGCTTTTAAAGTTGTTAAAGTACAAAATATGTTTGGATCAATATATATATATATATATATATATATATATATATATATATATATATATATATATATATGTATATATATGTTTATATACATATATGTACACATGTATTTTAAGGAAATCACTAATACTATTAAATAATTTTTCGAATTCGACAGAAATTATTTTATAATAATTAATCAATTTACAATACCCTTGTATTGTTGTATCATATACTAATGTATACTTTTCGTTTATTTAATGCGAACTCCCGGTACTTATTGTATCGCTTGTAATTTCTTATTGCAAAACTTCTAATATTATTTAATTTATTGAATTAAGTATACATAAATTTTTATTCACGAACTTATTAAATTCGCTGTATTATTTGCCATATTAATTTTTTTTTAATGTTATTAGATGAAAGCGAAGACTATAACACTTGCTTTTATTCTCGTCTTATCAAAACATTAACACTCATATCAGATTGATATCATGAAATTAAATACAACATTTGGAAAACCATATTAAATTAAAATGTAAAGTTGTATCACATGACCAACAACTAGTTTACATTATTGTAAGGTAATGCAATAATACTATCGATACAACAATACAAGGGGTGGTGAAGTGAACAAATTTAAATAATTTAAATATTTTCATATGTCATTTTGTTCCTTATAACTAAATATACTTTACATTTATTTTGGTTGTTTTAATTTTGAATTAAACACACAATTTTTAGAAAAGAACGTAAATAATGTCCGGCGATACTAAGTCTAGTTTTCTCATTAAATAGAGTAAGTACAAATGCTATATGCATCTTAGGTAACAATTCCTTAAGATTTTTGTGTTTATTATAAAGCTAAGATTTAATATATGTGTAATTAGAAAATAGAACGTTTTTTTACATTAGCATACATAAAGCTTAGATCGTAATTCTAACAAGATTTAATTATTTAGAAAAATATTTACAAAACATTTCAAGATACTTTTTCCCGAACCATTTTAGAAAGAAAAGCATCAAAATAGGGATTGAAAAAAAAACAACCAAATGTTAAAAGGAAAATTAAAAAAGTTAATTTTGTTATAACATAAATTTGGGTGTAATTTAAAAAACTTTTGCTTATTTCATTCCGAGTTGTTTTTTTATAAAAATGCAATTTACATATTGAAGGACAAGCTAGCCGCTATGCAGTCTTGTTGTTTAAACCCCTTAAAATATCCCTAATTGGGTCTGAAGAATTTCAAGCATAATACATTTCTAGTTTTCTAAACATTTTTGCGAAAGCTTCCCATTAATTTTTTTTTGCAATGCATGGCATGGTGAAGGAAAAAAGTATTAAAATTATGTCTGTGAATTGGAAATTGCGGCCGGGGCCATTATTTGTGAGTAAATCCTAGGAATATTCCAAAATATGCATATATAGCATAAACTGGGGTCTTGAACTGTTTAATATTGTTACTAGGATAAGTGTAAACAAACATTCTTACCTCACTAAACAGTAAACGATGTGCTTAAGCAACAAACACAAAACCCATAAGCTCACACAAGTTACCAGAAAATTCATTACACACAGAACAAAAAACAATATAACATCAGCACGTTCAAATGAATTACAGGAGTTAAATCACCACCATAAGTAACAAAGCAGACAATGGTTACAAAAACAAATATCATAATAAAAAACAACAGAAAAGATTGTGTTTATAGCTATAGAAGTATATACTGGATGCTTGAGTCTTCTCCAAGCTTCGAGAAAAGTAGGTGGTCAAGCTAGAAGTTAGGTTCGTGCGAATGGTTGAACTGCGAAAAACTTGATAAAATAGACTTTGTGTTTTATTTAAGTGTTAATAAAAGTTAATAAAGTTACAGTGGGTCCTATATTATTTAAAGGAAACGTTATAACTAAAAGATCCTGCGAAAAATTACAGACGTTAAAAGAGATTAAACGTAACAATATTTATTTACAGTAGAATAACGGAAAAGCGACTGAAAATATTACAACAATTTGCTATGAGTAGCAACCTTTAACACTAACACTACCATAAGCGGTAAAATGACCGATTATGAACTTTTGTATGAAAAAATGCCCATAAAATCTTACCATTTTTGTATATTTGACTTCATGACTTTTCCTATTAATTATATACAATTATTATGGTACTATTTTTTTAGTAAAATTTTTTTTGGAGTTGTACTTGTCGTATACCGTTATCTACCACAACCGGTCATTTGGCCGGGAGATCTATTTATTACTTTATAAGGTTATCGGATCAGAAATTATGATATACATGCGCAATCAAGTTATTGTATCTAATTAGTTGCATATTTTTGAAAAGACTGTTGCGTAGTTAGTTCAATAAAAATAATTGTGAGTAAAAAAATTTCCAGAAAGTATCTAAAATGTTAATGCATAGAGTAAGTAACAAAAACTAAAAGTGTTGGTACCCAGAAAAATGTCGAAACAATCAAGACAGTAAAAGTTCTTAGCAGATTTAAATAATACATAGTTAGAGTTTTTAGGAATTGATGAGGATAAATTTTCTAAAATGAAGAAGAGGAAAACAATGTAAATATTTGTTGCGGACGAAAAAGAATTAGATTACTCTCAAGTTCTGAAGAAGAGATAAAAAAATGAACAGCATGTTGCGATTGATGGACCACAAAATCTAAATCTTGCAGATGTGTTGCGGACGAAAAAGAATTAGATTACTCTCAAGTTCTGAAGAAGAGATAAAAAAATGAACAGCATGTTGCGATTGATGGACCACAAAATCTAAATCTTGCAGATGTCTTCTCCAAGTATTTTTCAATATCTTTGAAGCTAAATTAAATGCTTGGATTTTGGACAGGCAACCGTCAGCAGAAAATATCAGCAAAAATATTTCGAGAAGCCCGTGAACAACCAAAAGAAAGTAAAAATACAAAAGTAACATTGCCTAAATCTACTACTCATTCTAATCGTATCAAATATGATTTTGTGAGGGAAATAAAACTACCAGAAAATGTTCTAAATGTGAAAACAATGTTTGCGGGAAATGTACAGTGGAGACCGTCTATATGTAAAAAAAATTTTTTTCTAACGTCCATAGTTCATACATTCAATCAGGAAAAATAAACACCGGTCATTTTACCGAATATGGTAGAAATAAGTATTGTATTAAGTGTAGATTTTTGGAACAAATTTCCGTCATTCCTTGTCAAATTTGGTTTGGAGACAAACCGGTTTCGGCTATGTGCCATCTTCAGTGTCATTGTTCGTTCTGTATGTATTAAGTGTTGGTAACATTTGATAGACATTTATACAAAAAATCGGTTGGTGTAAACCCGAAAAACCTTGGCTTTAAAACGGTTAAAACCCCGAATCGATCACCGTGTGTCATGCGCATTTTTTGACATCTGGAATACTTCTACTGTCGAAATCCAGTTAAACTTATTATTTCTATACAGAACATTTTCTAATACGAAAGATATATAAACAAACCAAGGCATTTATGAGAGAGGGAATATAGAATTGATTGTTTAAAGACATTAAGAAAGGTCTGTACTTAGACTAAACGAACGTAAAATTTACTTTTACCAAACCATTTAATATAAATAATGCGAAGATGCTTGAGCTCTATATTGTTTTGGTGTTAGTTTGATTAGTTTCGGATTAAATGGCCCCAGCTGATCTTCATTTGTTGAGGAAGGCGCTGGTGGAACGGGATGAGAACGAAAGCGGGCGCGTAAAAATTTCTGTATCGAACGTATGCGTATTATGGGAGCACAGGGAGATTGTCGTAGGCTATTGTGATTGAGGGCCCAATAGATGATAGGACTTAAAGCTGAATACATGTAGCCTGAAAAAAGAATTATAAAGAATTTTGGTTAAATGAAAGCTCTTAAAACTTACCCAGTAATAAATTAAAATATCTCGACGACTTCCTGCAATACTGTTTGTAACCCATTACTTTGTAAATGACACAGAATACATGCGGTGCCCAGCATGCTATAAATATAACTGCCGACCCTATCAGCATATTGGCCAGATGTCTACGTGATCTAAGCGTTGAGGTCTGAGGCAGGGGTATGCCAGGTGTAGCCACTCTTCTGCCACGTTGCGCAGCACGTGCCATTCGTTGGGAATGTTCACGTATTTCACGCATTGCTCTGAAATCAAAACTAAAACATTATTAAACATTATTAAGATTATGCTGAAACTGTTACCTCGGCGATATGGGGTTTTTTGATAAAGTTACATTTTGATTGCAGTGTGAATATCTCGGATTTAAATTCTGCATTTGTATATCGCCACCATTGGATGTGTCATCCGTAGTGCCGCCACAGCGCGGTGGATGTGCATTTGCTATACCTGCCACAATCACCATATGAGTCTTACGACGCAAAATAGGCATCGGAAGTGGTAGTTCACCATGAGCTGCACGCGCTGTCAGCGACAGAGCGCATAATTTCCGTCGCACCCCGTAATGATTGAGTAGAACACCCAAGCCAGGTAAAACGAAAACAACAAATGTATGTATCAAAATGTAAATAACAAATACGGGGCGATTGGCAACAGTATCCGAATAACATCCGATGCTAACGTTAGGAAAATCAGTGGGAGATGTGAGAGGTGTGAAATTTGTTGCAGCCATCATTAGTATGGACGATGGAGACGATTTGAAGGTTAATTTTTTCATAACTACAATTCTATAGATAAACAAAAACGGAACACTCACAATGGCTGATGTCAGCCATGAAAATACTGCCAAGGAAACATGTAAATAACGTCGTTGACGCAATTGTGCCAAACGCGGATGTTTTACGGTGGCATAACGATCCAGTGAAAGTAAAAAGAACGACAAAGTACTTGCAGCAACTGGCGTAGCCTGGAATATATAAAAATACATCTTAAAATCTAAAACAAAAACTCACAAAGTAAACAAAACAGGAAACGGAAAGGAATTAAGTGAAATATTCATATTTCAAGTGATTTTTTCTATTCTTTCAACACTCTGACGTTATTTGGGATTAGTAAGATTCTTCAATATTAAAATATATTAAAAAAAAAAAAAATGGGCTGAATATTATGAAATATTTAAACTGCATTTAAATGTTCAATGTCTGTTGAATAAATAATTTGAATATAGAATAATGTTGAAACTATTTAAGGAGTATTTTTTTTAATTTTACACAATTTTTGTTAAATTTTAAAACATAGATTGTATTATAGTAACTATAACTTGGAGATTATATCTCTTTATATACAGATTGCTCAGGTGACAGAGGCTAAATTTTCATGCCTCAATCATGTAATCATAAAGATCTGAAAGAAAATATGATTGTGGCATCGATTACAGGAACTACATTATGGTTATATGGTTGCAGAGAAAATCTTTTTTTTTTATAATTGTTTTTATAATGTTTCGCTACAGGTGCACATTATTATTTTTTTAAACAAAATACTGCAAAGATGTGGGCAAGACATTGAATTGGAAGAAATTATGAAAAAGTATTTTTTACGTTTTTAATGCGTTTTTTTTTCAAAGTGAAAAAATTTTTATTAGGCTCCGCTTTATATTATACGAAATGTGTGAACGAACAAATAATAGGCGAACTCACGCTTGGTTGTAAAAAACCCTTGCAAACCTTGCAAATGTAGTAAGTCTAGCAAAAATGCTACATTTTGCAAAACCATAACAAAAAAATATATGAAACTAAAATTTGCTACACTTGAGCAAATGTGCTATGGCAAAAATCATTGCAGATTGGGAATTTGCAATCCTAAAACAGCTGTGTATATCATTTTATTTTTAAAATCAAAGCAACTAGACACCTGTGCTTACAAAGTTTCACGGCGGTAGAACCGTCTCAACAACTGTCTTGAAGTCTTAAAATTGAAGCTAAGACTGTTAAAATTTTTTTTGCTAAAATAGTTAGAATTAAAATATCAAACAAAACTCCATTAGTTATTTCTTTGCGTAAACATTTTAGAGGCGGCGTTAGCATTTATATACTGGCTGCGGCTTAGCTTATTGCATGCGGCAGAGTTACTTTATGTAACTCTGTAATAAATTTGTTAACCCTTAAAAAAGACACGCATGCTTTGTGGCAGAAAATCATGCGACGTGAGCAAAAATTGTAGATATGTAACGAAGAGTGATTTCCGCTAATATGAATCAATTTCGGCATAGAAAGAAGCATTAAACTGGGAGAGACGTGTGTAACACAAATGTATTTTTTAAAGGTATATGTAGATATTTAAGTGTTTTCTTAGGATTTTCTTTTTAATAAATGAAATTTACAATAAGAACCGTCTTGCCAGGCTCTTGGGATGGACGACTAGTTTGTTTTCGTATTTAGACGAGAATGTTTTTGTTTCTTCTTGGATAGTGGGAACTTCTAGAGCTCTATAGATATTTTTATTTTGTGTATACCAAGGAAATGTTTAATTTAGCTATTTTTAGACCAATATTACTCAAAATCTATACAAATTCTGAATATAATATATACAGTTCTGAAATCCACTATGCCATGGCTTTTTACCCACATAGTCCGTATAACAGCACCCTTTCGATTTTGACCCATTTTTTGGATCTCGAAAAATCCCCATATAAGAAAATGCTTAATATAGCTATTTTTAGACCACTATTACTCAAAATCTATACAAATTCTGAACCTAATATATACAGTTCTGAAATCCACTATGCCATGGCTTTTTACCCACATAGTCCGTATAACCGCACCCTTTCGATTTTGATCCATTTTTTGGATCTCAAAAAATCTCCATATAAGGAAATTTTTAATTTAGCTATTTTTAGACCAATATTACTCAAAATCTATACAAATTGTGAATATAATATATACAGTTCTGAAATCGACTATGCCATGCCTTTTTACCCACATAGTCCGTATAACCGCACCCTTTCGATTTTGACCCATTTTTTGGATCTTAAAACGTCTCTTTATAAAAAATATGTAGTTATATTTTTCTTAATATTTAAATGCATAACTTTTTGTTTTTATTTGCTTTTTTTAATATACTGCACTATTATACCAATAAAATATATATTTAATAGAATTCAGCCTATTTTTTATTATTTTTCCTTGAAAATGTTAAAAATAATTCTATTCTGTTAACTTAACATTGCTTTGCGAGAGATATGTAAGTTAACACAGGGTTGGTAAAAACGAAGCTACCTGACGGAGCTAACTTCACACACATTCTTTTTATGTATTATTGCGTCTCCTGGTATATAAGAAATGAAAACATTCATATGGACCTAAAAGTTCCCACTATCTAGGAAGAAGTTAAAACTTACGCATCCAAATACGTAAACAAACTAGTCGTACACTCTTGTACACAATTTATTGCAATTTGACGGACACCAGAGACTAAAAAGAACTGACACATTGAGGCGGCTCTCTCTACAAAATAGTATATAGTTTATTAAGATTTAAATACAAAAAAATAGTTATTACATTGGTAATAACTAGTAAATAATAATTTAGAATTATGATTTGAATACTTATTGTCAATTTCTTGTAGTAGAAAGAATCAATAAATTAAAATTAAAAATAAAAAACAATATTGATAAAATTGACAACAGACTAATGGGCCTCTATGACGTAATCTGACTTGAGTTTTTTCCTGGATTAGGGATCAAAACTTAAAATTAACAATACTACTTGATATGTGCACCATTTCAATAGCACTTGCAAATTGTGCCAATTTATTTAAAAATCGTAGAACAGTTTGTGAACTGTCCCTGGAACTCGTGTCAACTGATCTGTCAACCCATCCTATGACAACACCATGGTAAAGTAACAGGTTCCTTTCATACAAAGTGTTAGAACCCGAACCGGTTCTTACTAGCAAATAACTGGTCACGTGATAATTTCTGTGGCACTTCCGTTCTATCGCAATATGCTCTTCAGAGATGAAGCAGGTTTTTGGCTAAATGGGCATATCAATAAGTTAAATTTCTGCAATTTGAGTGAAGAATCATGACTAGAGATTCATTTCTTCGAAAATGATGCTGGACAGAACGTTACAGTTACTTAATTCAACTACAGGGCGTTCGGTGAAGAAATAATTTGTCGTAATAAACCCGAATATTAGCCTCCAACATCATGCTATTTAACACCGCTAGACTATTTTTTGTGGAGCTATGTAAAGTCTCTGGTTTACGCCGATAAGCTACAGGCAATTGACGCTTTGGAATACAACATTCTGCACTGTTGCTGCAAACATTTTATCGAAAACTTTTCTTCCCGATTGGACTTCCTCCGAGCCACCCGAGGTTGCCATATGCCGGAAATTATATTCCAATACAATGAAAAATTATAAAAATATTATAATAATCAGTGTTTCTTTATTACATTTTATTTTATCCTATATGTGGTACGTAAGATTGAACAAGCATTTGGTAAAAATATTGGTTACGCTTATATCGTAATATATTTGTCCCGTATAAGCCGACCTTTAAACATATACAGCATTCAAATACATTAACGCACAGATTAATTTATTCGTTCAATGAAATTGGCTTTAATTTGTATTTACTTCTTGCCTTTTGTGTTTGAATATATTAAAAGTTCTGGCATATGACCCACGCCAATCAGCCTTGAAACTGATTTTTAATCACAAAAAGAAATAAACGAAACTGCCAAATTCAGAGGAAGGATAATCATCCCTCCGTTACTGAGATTTGTATGCTCAATCACTAATTGTGATTTACTTATTTTTTCCAGAACTGAATACCCCAATGGCTGTGGTTTTAATATATCGGCGCAACATATAACGTTTGGAGCTGTGAATCAATTGATTGATTGTCAACTAAGCGATTTATCAGCGCTGGATAACTGTTAAAATGCAAATGCCAGAATGATACGTTTCAATTGAAACAGTTTTATTTAAAAATTAATTCATATCTGTGTTTTTAAATTTACCAGTTCTAAAAACACACCCTTTTTAAAATTCTTTTAATATAAACTAAAGCAAGCAATGACGTTGTCAATTGAAACTGGCTGAGAATCGAACCTGGGCAACTAAAGTCACTTTCCTTACAGTTTCCTACAAATGAAAATACATTTTCAATTGTTCCGCGTGCTCTTTCGTTATTTCTTTTTTTTTAAATTTCTAAGACTGATATACTATGTATATATACGAGTATAAAGTAAATTAAGTTCAAATTTCTTACCTGTATAAAATCAACCACTTTACACAATTCTAGGGGCAAAGTTTTCGTTTTGCGATCCATGGCTAAATTTAAAATTGTAACTGGTGCCGATAGGCCTGTTACTAACAGATCCGCAATGCAAACTGCCAGCAGCAAAGGATTACGTAATCGCACCGACGATGCCGAGCACAGTGTCAATAAGAGAGTTGCATTTCCCAAAACACCACCAAATACCACCAAGCCATATGAAATGGCCATAAAAAGAAGTGTGAGTGAGGGTATTGCCTGCTCATCGCGGCCGACATCATAAGGACTTATATAAGTTGAATTAGCAAAATTCTCATAACCGATGGCGCTGGCAATGTTACTGTTGCCCTCGGAAATATTATCATCATTTAGAGTCTGTTGTAGAGCGACGAAATCTAGCAATTTTCTCTTAATGTTAACATCTTGAACTACCAGACTAAATTCAAAATTCAACATTTGTTGTTGTTGTTGGATTAGATGGTGTTGATTTGTATTCTCCCACCATTGTTGAAAATTATTGCTATTCATGGTATTGCTGCGAACCCACCTTTAGAATGAATATCCTCCCGCAGTTGTGGATGATGATGCTGTCTTCCTCGTTTCATAAAAATAGTTTAGCTGAAATAGTTTAAACAGAAATTGGCCATGAGTAGACGAAACAAGATCGGATTGAGAAGAGGAAATTTTATCGATAAGAAATAAATAAAAGTTAATGGCGTTTTTATATAGCTCATAAAGGGCGTCGATGCTTTTCGGAATTATTACAGGTTAAATCTTAAAACAAACACTCCATTTTTTGTAGGCGTGAAAATATTGAGAGTGTTATTAAAGGGCATAAAATGGCAAATTTTTTCTAGAAACGAAAATACCATAAGAAACCATTAAAAATATCGGATATCCACTTCAAAAGTGACACAACTCACAATGTGTAATTTTTTAGAAATGCAAAAATTGTGTTTGCGTTAAAAAAATGTTATGACCGTTTTGCTGAATTAAAATTTGAAATGGAAAGTAATTAATAAAATTAAAGAAAACTGATTACTATGCATTCGAAATAAAATTAAAACATATTAAACGAATTAATTAATTTATAATGTGCATATAATACGCTTCATGTAACACATATATTCGCAGAAAAACATAAATATGAAAATAAGGCGAAGTTCCATCCAAAAATTTCGGCCGTAAAAAGCACTGAGATCAAAACGAGGACCAAGGTCTTCATATGTACCATCCCATTTCTAGGCAAATTGATATCTTGGTAACATCTTTTCCATAATCCTTTCTCATATCAGAAAGTTAAAAAATGAAGGTAAGCTAGCAAATTGACTAGAAAGGGGATGGTATTGTACATATGAAGAACTTGGTCCACATTTCGATCTTAGTACTTTTAACGGCCAAAATTTTTAGATAGGAACTTTGACTATTTTGTGCGGATCCGAGTCCTTTTTCCAAGTTATTTTTGTTTGTTAATGAATGTAAAAAACCTCTTTTAACTTAAAGTTTACAGACGGTTGGGTTATATCAAATTTGAGCTCTATACCTATAGTGGAAATGCCCCATAGAAATAAGAGGGAACCATAGTCCCCTAGATGAAAAGTGCACATTTTTCTTATTATTTATTCTCCAAGGCCTGCCTATATACCAAATTTCAGCTCTCTAGATAAAGAGGAAATGTTCCATATAAATAAGGGGAAAATCTAGCCCCCAGATAAAATTTCAGATTTGTTTGGTTTCTTAGTCTCCCAGGCCTACATGTGTACCAAATTTCAGCTCTCTACCTACAGTGGAAGTGTCCCATAATATTGATGAGTCAGTGAATATGTACTAAAATATGCTCTTTTCACACCTTCATATCTCGGGAAGCTTTTATGGTAAAGCCTATGACCTATGAGGTTACCTATATGTATACATAAGGAATGTTTTAAGTTTAATTAATTTATGCTTAAAGGAAGAAAAGTCATGAGGGGGGTAAAAACAACGCGAATGGTTTCGTGTAATATACACACTGTTTGCTTTAGGCCTGAACTTGGCTGACACACTACTGTGCGCCTTAATTAGAACGGGTAAATTTTTTGTCAAACAAAAGTATAACAGAAACGTAATTTACGGAAAATTCTTAGAAAATGACAAAGTTTGTATAATAAAAATATAATAGAATAAAATACACATGGCATACTGTACGGCTTTCACTGCCATAACATCATCACGATTACTGTCTATTAGACGCCGATAAACATTGTTTAGCAATTGTACGAAGATCTTAGTTCCTTGAATATGTGCCGGTATTTTTGGATTAGGTAGTGGCGGGTCCTCAAATTCTATGTACCCCAACAAATGATCGCATTGTTGTGCACAACATTATTTACAATCTCTCTGGGAGAATACCCAATAATGACGTTGCAAAAAGCGTGCCATCAGGTGTTATGTTTTTTTACGTACACAATTTTAAATTAACCCGATAGCCAAATTAGAAACGATACGATTTTTTATCTCTTTTATATAATCGAGGTAATGTTGTTGCAAGTTGTCGCGTCTAGTTAGTTGTCTTTGACTGTGTCGACCATCTGAATTTACATAAAAGTACACTACCATATATCACGCAGTTATAGTACTACACATTGAACTATATTAGCACATAAACTTGCTTGAAAATGCGCACAAATCAATAAAAAAAATCCGTTATTGCAGAGCATAAAATTAATGTATGAGAATAATTACTGAAAAGAAACTAATTAATTTGTGTGCAAGAACAAATAGATTGACAAATTGATTCAAAATGGACATAAATTTCCTCGCGAAAAATCGGCGGCACCGTTATGTATTTTGTCAAGTTTTTTCTCTCTGAACAAATTGGACCATTATAATATACATATATTTTCCAATTGAAGTTTATTGCAATTCGTGTGTTTTTCAACAATTTACAAAAACAAAAACATGGCAGAATTTTGCGTATGGGTAAGCAACCTGTGTGTAATAAGCGCACTGCGGGCATTAGGCCTGCACACAGCAAGTTTTCTTGCCTAAGTTGTTTTTCATTTTCTTTGGAATTTGTTTTTACATTCACAAAGGAATGAAAGCGCACGGCAGGCCTAATGCCCACATGTCCCTTATTACACGAAACCATTCGCGCTCTTTCACCCCCTCATAACTTTCCTAATTTAATAATAAAACTTGAAACATAAGGACTGTACATATAGGTACGTCAAGTTTAAAAGTTTTACCATAAAAGTTTCCCAAGATATGAAGGTATAAAAAGTACTTATTTTAGTACCTATTCACTGACTCGCTAACTCATCAGTATTATGGCACACGTTCACTATAGCTAGAGAGCTGAAATTTTGTATACAGGTAGGTCTAGGAGAACAAGTAATCAGAAAAATCCAGAGGGAAAACGATGCCTCCTTATTTGTATGGGGCATTTCCAGAATAAACAGAGAGCTGAAATTGTGTATAACCGAATATGTAAAAATAAATTTCGAAAAAAAATTCAGATCCGCATAAAAACATAAATGTGAAAATAAGGCCAAGTTTTCATCCTGAAATTCCGGTCGTTAAAAGTACTGATATCAAAATGATCTAATATAAAATAAAATATTGTACAGTTTACTTGTATAGTGTCAGTCACAAGTTTCGTTTACGCATTGCCACTTTAGTACTGAGCTTCTGTAATGTATGGCCGATATAAAGAAAATGTCTTGTAAAAAATTGTAGAAGAAATAAATAGATATAATGTCAAATGTCTTTAACACAGTTCAAAAGCCAAACACGAGTTGTGTGCACTCACTCTATTAGGTGTGGTAAAAAACTGTTCATGTAAATTATGATGCACTGTAACTTAAACTTAAATTATTCTAGTGTACAAATACAAGATACGCAAAAGTGGGCTCGTAGCACGTTAAGTCAAGTAGAGGGAAAACGATAGACACGGTTAATAAGCTTTTAGAAAAATAAAAACTGATTCATGTGTTAAAACTGGGTTATTAATAATATTTAATAAATAGTACGACTCCATGTATTAATAGTTTAAATTGTATTTAGGGGTTTTCTGTTTTTCACCTTCTTGAGGAAGTGCCAATCGACTATGTAATAATAGTTTTTTTTAACTTTCTAATATGGAAAAGGATTATGGAAAAATAATGTTACCAAGCTAGCAAGTTGCCTAGAAATGGGATGATATTGTACATATGAAGAACTTGGTCCTCATTTTGATCTCAGTACTTTTTAAGGTCGAAATTTTTCGATAGGAACTTGGCCTTATTTTCACATTTATGTTTTTGGATTTCTTATATTACACAAATATAATCCACTCTTTGCAATAAAATATTCCTGAACGTTTAGCACCTCCTAATTTTACAAGAACAGTTTTTTTTAGATTATTAACATTATATTAGCCAATTACGTGGCCGACATTGTTTGAAAAGTGATAAAATTTCAAAGAGAAGTTTTTTTTAAATTATTATGGAGATGTTTATTTTTATGTTTTCATTTTCGCTGTAATCAGAATATTCATTTAAAGAAAGTTTGTATTGCAACCATTAATGCAGTTTCGAAGCGCACATGTTTGCATTAAAACTCTTATTTATTTAAAGTTACATTGTGTGTTAGCGAACTTTGTTCCCCAATAGCTAATCGCGTTAACCTTTTTAGTAACCATTATATGAGCAGATGTTCTACACTGATATGATATTATGTATTCCAGCGAAGTAATGGAATAAAATATTGAAATGATTTCATTCGCAATTGGCATCAAGTTGATGATTCCTTCTTGCACTAATATATATGCCTCCAGCACGCTTAATGAAAAGCATTGAGTTCTGTTACGGATCAACTATTTAGTCATTATTTAACGTAAAAATATACAGAAAATAGAACAAAAATCGGATTGATTTCTTGGCTGCTCCCAACATAGTTTTTGTATATGATTTTCCTCACACAGTTAATAGTTCAAAAAGTATTTTATACCTGGGAGTAACTTTAAATAAGTTCTTTAAATTTAATCAACACGGAAGAAATGCAAAAAATAACGGTTTATTATGTATAGGGCATGTTTTCAAAACTGTTAACTAATCGGCATCTAAGTCGGGAATGCAAGCTACTAATATACAAAGTGTGCATCGTTCTGTAATTCTATATGGGTTTCCCATATGGTACTCAATTGCTCCAACTGTTATGAAGGAGTTGGAAAGATTGGAACGGAGATGCTTGAGAAGATGTGTTAACGCTAACTATGAAAATTTTCTTAAAAGATACTCCAATTCGTCAATTTATAAGAAGGCCAATATATAACCTTTTTCTTCGTATGCTTTATTATTATTTAAAAAAATATATAAATCGCCTTGGGACTCATGAGAACAGGTTATTATCAAATGTTTTCAATACCCAAATGAATTCAATTGGAATAACAATGCGTAC
The DNA here is from genome assembly GCA_963932375.1 of Phania funesta. Classification (NCBI taxonomy): domain Eukaryota; kingdom Metazoa; phylum Arthropoda; class Insecta; order Diptera; family Tachinidae; genus Phania; species Phania funesta. Next base: position 83,679,099 of record OZ010653.1, read on the forward strand.
TTATCATCAGTTGGTATAATTCATGGGGATATCGACGTTCTGATGAATGCGAACGAATACCGGCTACCAGAGTTTTTTACTCATTCACCTCAAGGCTCAAATAGAGGCTAAACTTGTCAACAGTTTTAGTAAAATTTTATTATATTTTGAGCAATATAATTTTAATGTTTATCGTTTGATGTAAAATCTTATAAATTAATGTTTAACTAAGCTTGTGGCGTTATTCGTATCTTTAATGTCGTTAATGTTTATTAAAACAATACTATATAGTTTTAAGATATATAATTCCTATGTTATCTCTTTTCTCTTGTATAATCTGCCTTAAAAGTCTCAATAAAGAATTGAACTGCTTAATTTTGGTACGTGTACGAGCATACACACACATACATACTTTTTATTTTGCCTGTGTGTATTTTGTTTGTGTAATGGTATAACAGAATTCTGCGAACAATTGTTCGGACAACTCTGGTTAAACACGGTCTTCACTGGCCAAATTTCTGATCAAAATGTACGGTCAAGACACCATGTTAAGGCCTTACTTTATGTTTCTTACGTTTTTTTTTTAAATTATTGTCTATAGTTTTGTTTAATGTTGCTATATTTATTGCTTATATTATTAAGACCCACGGTACTGGACCACCTAACACACACAGCGTGGTTGTTACACGAAACCATTGCGCTGTTTTTCCCTCTCATAACTTTGCTTTATTAAATCATAAAGTAATGAAACATAAGGACTCAACATATAGGTAACCTCATCAGTTTGAAATTTATACCATAAAAATTTCCCGAAATATAAATGCGTAAAAAGTGCATGTTTTAGTACCTATTCTCTGACTCACTAACTCATTCATCATATTTTGGTACACTTCCACAATAGCTGGAAAGTTGAAATTTAGTACACAGATAGGTCTTAGGGAATAAGTACTCAGAAAAATCTGAAAACGGGCAATTTTCATTTAGAGGGAACTGGGTGCCAATTTATTTGTATGGGACATTTTCACTATAGCTACAAACTATTTTCACTATAGTACAAACTTTAAGTTAAATGTAGTTTTATACATACATATTCGTAAAAATCTTTAAAAACAAATACTTGGAAAAAAGGAATCAGATCCGCGCATAATTATAAATCTGAAAATAGGTCCAAGACCCTATCCAAAACTTTCGGCCGGTAAAAGTACTGAGATCAAAAAGAGGACCAAGTCCTTGATATGTTTGTACAATGTCATCTCATTTCTAGGCAACCTGCTAGCTTAGCGATATATATTTTTTTTAATTTTTTAATACGGGAAAAATGTTACCAAACTAGCAGGTTGCCTAGAAATTTTTCATTACTATTTTATTGGTAGAAATGATTTTTATTCTCTGATTTAAAGTTTTTTTTTTATTTTTTGGCAGAAACAACTGTTATTTTCGACTGGTAAATTTGTCGACTTGTAAATTTGTTCAATAGCTGCTTTTGGTATTTTCTTCGTTTGCTTCTGTAAAAATACAACTCTGATAAAATTAAGCCCATTAAGTCACCATTTAAAAAATTTTCTAAAAATGGAGAGAGCCATACGACTGTTAAATTTCCAGCCGTATTATACTATAACACTTTTAAATTTTTTAACAACACTGTAATTGGCACTACTGGTCTTACCTCAAGATCAGTAATTAAACTTTCAATCCTTTGAGAAATTTTGATTTCCGATAGCTCGAAGTTTGTCAAACAATTATATCATTCAGTTTATTAGTACTTCCAATTTTTATATACATTTCGTATTGAAAGCACTTTCTTAATACTGATTTGCTATTTTTGTCGAAGCGTCTTTAGCTAAATTGTTTCACTGCGACCATGAGTGAGTTAGGAATTCATATGCAACATACAAATTGAACAGTGCAAAATCATTATAATTTTCATTTTCCATGCAGCTGTGTCTTGAATAGGACCATGAATTACTAACGACAGATCTTCCTTTATTATATGTATATATTTTCATCTTGAATTTCCAATTGTAGTAATTGCCTTTATTGAGATTCTCCATTCCTTAAAGTCCGTTCTCATTGACCTTGAATTTTTAACTTTGTTTTATTAAAGCTACTTTAAAATCAAAATTTGGCACTGAACCTGTTGCAACTACTGAATTGAAAAAAATTTAACGAACATTTTCTTTCCTACAAATATTTTAAATGCCTAAACAACAAAATAATAATTTTGTATTTTAAGCTAAGCAAAGTATTTTTTCTGTAAAGTTAATATTTTGCTTCAACAGTTGTTGTTATTAATACCTTTATTTTACTTTCTTATTTAAATGCGGTAAAGGTCATGACCCTTTCAATAAAAGCTTTTAACTCTGTTGTTAAGCAACAACAAACAAAATGAAAAAGCTTTTTTCTTGAATGTTTTATGGAGATGAACACCATTTCAATTACGAGAATAAATTGCCTCTCAACGAAGTTACCGGCAATGCTTTTGTAAAATCTTTGTTGTTGTTGCTGTAGTGTTTTTGTGCTCCTGAAATAAGTCACCATAGAAGAAAACATCCCAATAAAAGGACTAAAGGAAAAGAAAAAACATTTAAGAAGGTGACGAACTACGAAGATGTTTAAAAATAAAAATTTGAGCTTATATGCTACACACATTCTTACACACTTATACAACACATACATACAGTCAGTGAATTGAATTTAAGACAAAATGCGAAATAATTGCTTACCCCCTAAACATTTGGGTATAGACGTCGCGTCGTAGTGAATGATTGTCGGAACAGCGTTTTGTAATATGCAGCAAAAGCAAAATGCATTTCTTTCAGCTTATTATCTTCTACTCATAATTATTAAAACACAGACCACAAGGACTAAATATGTTACTATTGCTTTATATTCTAAAAGAGACCGGCAAACGCTATATAAAGCAAAAGCAAGAGAGAGACAGAGACGTTTAATATTTTCTGAAATACCTATAAGAGTAGGAAATATAAAGTGCTTTTTACTGTAACAAGTGTTTAGTTGTGCTTACGAATCTAATGTTTGTATAAGAATGTTGTAGAGTAACAACAAAAAACTCTAAAGATATACATAAGCGAGAAATTAGTACTAAACGATCAGAATCATGTTTAACTGCTAGTTGCTCTAAAATATTTCTGATAATATTTTTTTTAAATATTTTTCGGAAAAGGCTTCAATTTAATTTAAAAAAAATTTAAATTTATAACACGAATACCACAGACATTATAAAGTAATTTTCTTATTCATATGTAAAGAGTAATCTAATGTTTGGAATTTAAATCGGAATGAATGAATGTTTGGAATTTAAATCGAATGACACACTCTAGATCAGCCGTGGCAGTAACTTCAAATATAACGGTTCAATCTTTATAATAAAACCATACATTTAAAAAAATACATTAAATTTCCTATTAAGTGTCTATAAGACATCGTAATATTAAGATTTTATTACACATAATTCACGTGTGAAAATTTAGTGTTTAATCATAATTTCGAACGAATATTGTGAATAGAAAAATAGTGGGAACTGAATTTCATCTAACAAAAGTAACTTTTAGAACCCTCCTGCTATAAACGTTTCCGCCACGTCTACACGTCACGAATACGTTAATTCCCCATACTCTTCACTACTTCTCCATGTCTCAAAGTATTGTTTGGCGTTACGAAGGCACTTCCAGAACATACGTAGAAAACACGAGGAAATTGTTTCTGGAATTGAATTTGTCAAGTTTCCTACAGATTATATCAGCGAGGAATAGTTTTTTTGACATCCATGCCTAAATAAGAGCGTTGCGTTAGCAGCAGGGTACGAAGTCACAGTACATTTGAAGTAAAACGTATGTCTTTGACAGAACTGTAGCTACGTAACCTGCTACTAACGCAACGCTCAACGCTCTTATTTAGCTATGGCTGGAGGAAAGATAGCTCTTGGTATAAAATTTTATTCAATTAATATCCGCAATATAGAATGTTTGTTGGGTAGGTTGTGCAGAGATTTGTTTTTATAGACAAATGAGGTTGAGAGTTTTTATTTTGTTGATTTATGTATTAAGAAGATTTTAAAGTATTAGAACTATTGCGTTTGTTGTTTGTGAAAATAAACTAATGTTTTATTTATAGTAAGAAGGTAGAAATTTATTTCTGGTGAACCATTTTTAATGAGAATAGTTTTTTCTTCTTTTCCATACTAAGCAACTAAACTTGTAGTTGTGCCACCTTGCTAATTTTTGACTTTAATAAATAATAACTGAAACCTAAAAGGCTAAAAACTTCGTTTCGTACCCTTCTTACTACATATATGTATGTATATATAAAACTCTTTCCACAAATAAAAAAATTTAAAGAATTATATTTTGTTTTTATTATAAACTGTTCAGTGGCTTGGGGGACTTCAATAATGCTAGGAAGGGTTTTATATTATTTGCGAAGGGTTATGATGCAGTACGATACTTTAACTTTTTCAAGTCTTTTAAGATTCCAAGTATGAACTCATTACAGTACGTCCCACTAGCCGTAGACTTGAACAAGACAAGAACAAAAAGTCGCAGAGCACCGGTAGTAAATTGTTTAAGTTATTCTGTGTGGCGAATACGTGTTAATGTTCATATTCTGATTAATCATAATTTTTAGTTTAGCAAAGTTTTCAGATTTTAAATTTTTTCGGCTGTGCGTCTGTATTGTTTTTAATTGAAATGACATGCAATGACGAACATCATGGCGAACAAATGTTCTAACAACGGTGGTTGCACATGAACAAGGTAACGTAAACGTAACAATATATTTACATTATGATTAGTGTTTTATATGATGGATTTTAATGTTTTAGTAATTCTGACATAAGTTATAAAAATTATATGTTTGTCCAGATTCTGAGCTTTTTATTCATTTACATGTCAATGTAAACACATACATATGTACGTCAAGCATGCCAAACTATTAAAACATATTTTTTACTTGTTTGTTGATTTGTTTTTCCGACAGGGTGCTCTGATATCGAACGATAAAAATGGCACTGAAGATGGCAACTAGCCGAAACCGGTTTGTCTCCAAACCAAAATTGACAAGGGATGACGGAAAATCGTTCCAAACATATACATATTTTTTACCTTATATTCCTGATAACAGGACAATTTTTGTCATTCCAGTTATCAGTAGTCGTTACTGTTTCTAAATACAGGGGTGGGAAGAGATATTTTTAAACTAAGAATGGTTTTTTATATTTAATAATTGTAAGTTTTTGATTTATATATAGTGTATGTATCAAGTTTATGAGGAACAATTTGTGTTATTAATTTTTTTTTACATACACTCATATTAAGGTGGGTAGTAGTTTTTATTTATTTTAACTTTTTATATTTTTCTATAAAATTAGTTATGCGTTTTTAAAAATTATTTTAAGTGGGAACAGTTATGTATGTGTTTGTTCTTTATTTGCCAAAATATTTTCAATAGTTTTTAAGTAAGTTTTGCAAATCAATTGGGTTATATTTCCCACATACAATAACTAGTACTTGAAATTCCAATCCTTATCTATTAAAAACAATATTTAAACAAGTACGACTGCTTTCTAAAACTTTATAGGTATTGCCACGCAACAACACCTTGCAAAGAGACTTTTCCAATAGTAAGAGTAGTCCTTATATCAATCATGGTAGTTTTGAGCGTCTTTGTGTCTTTTACTGTCATCGCCTGCTTGGTGCACTTGTTTTATTGTTCTACCGGTGAAAGTCCTTGAAAATAAATTCCAAAACTTACGTAAAAACAAAAAACAAATAGATGAATATTTGTTCCATATTATTTTACACAAGACGGGAGGATTAAAATTTCGCTAACTGTTTGGGTGGATAGTAAAATATACTCGCGCAGGACCATACGAGTATGTGTGGATGTATTTTTATTCAGTTGGTGTAACTAAACAAAAGAATGTAAAAGTACGTGCGGCTTGTGTGAGGCTGACAGTATTTTTACTTGAATCTCTGTGTAATATACACAACAACGATAATATTATTCACGTAAATAATATGAATGGGAGAAAAAATTATGAACATGATGATGGTGGCATAAATGGTGACAATGCCGCCTCTGCCACGAATTTTAAAAATCTTGTTCAATTAGTTGTAGACGTAAAAAGGTAGATAGGTAGATTGTGACAATATGTGTTTTCACTATTGCGTGGTTGATTTTGATGTTAATAACAGTTGGTTAAACGTGGGTTGACTATAATGGCGCACAGTGTCTTGCAATGTGTTTCAAAGTCATTTTGTAACATACTCATAAATGTAAAAGTAAGCGAAGTATTATAAAATACGTATATACATAGTATAATGAAATGTTGAAGGGCACACGTACACTTATGCAATTATGGACATTTGTACGGGATGGTATTACTAGTGTATTTTATTTTCTTACTATATTTATTACTATATTTATAAATATAGATTAAATATTTTGCACGAAAACTAGGGTTTGGAATTTGAGCAATTTCTTAACTTGTCGGAAATCTTGAACAAAATTTATTGTGGATTTTTTTAGCTTTGATTTATTAACTTTATTTTTTCCGGCTAATTAAATAAATAAAGCATGTAAATGCAAGTAACATATCTATATTCCCTGAATTTGTGAAGCTGTCTACACGGATGATAAAGTGATTTTATAAAAAATATTTTGCCAAAGGAAAATTTTGTAATCTTGATTTGAAGTTTGGCGTTATTTTTCGTTTTCCAAATTTTGTAATATGTTGTTTACTTTAAAGCTACCTCTCAAATCTCAAACTGGAAGGCTTTATAATTGTTACAAGATCTTTCTTATATCTGTCCTTTGCAAAGAAATGTTAACAAGCACCAAGTCCGATTAGCAGAATGGTTAAGGGTTTTTTAAGGTGCCCGAGAAACATTCTGTACACCCAAAATAAAAATACAGCTTTATTTAACCTTTAATGTTAAACAAACCGAACAGGAAATTAATTTAAAACACACGCTTTCAATTAGGTCACCTACAATGGATAGGGAACTCGCAATTTTCGACAGAGTCCAATTTTCTTACTATTATGCCATTTCGATTTATTCATTTTCAAAATAGGAAAGGAAAAATTTTAGGCGGAATTTATACTAACTATATATGTATGTATCTCGCACTGGGCTCTTCAATGGTATCCTCCAGGTCGTCGAAATAAAGGCAGACCAAGAAATACAGGAGAACAACATTAACAACGGAATCCAAATCTTCCATTGATGAATTAAAATACTTACCAAATTATCTAGATACATACATGGAGGAACTTTATAAACAGACTGAGTTTTTACACCGGGATTCATGGACATGCCAGAAAATATATGATAGTTTCGACTACTGCATTCTTCATATAATAAATATAGATTGTTGTGACGACAAACTCCATAGAGTGAATTCCTGAAATTAGTTAGAACAAAAGCCCAAATCAAAAGGTATAGCGAAATTAGAAGAATTTAAAAAATATAATTTTAAACTCACATATCTGAACAAACATTTTGCCAACAGTTTTATACTTTTAAAACACTGTACTTATATAAAAACCGTTAAGTTTTCTTTCCAGTGTTCTTTTTTCTTGTCTGGTGATGTAGAAGATGACGTTAGAGATCATTATTTTGCTTTTGTTGTCTCCTGTTGTGGTATTATTTGCCATTTTGTTCTTGTTCATAATTTAAAGAAATTTTTCGTTTGATTACTTTATTTAAATATTCACTGAATAGCTATTTGTGCTTAGGTATGTACGTACGCATGTGCCTATAAATGAGTAAAAATAGCAGAATTCGTTTTTTTTCTTTTGGAAGCAGTCAATTTACCCTCAGCTAACTTTTAGTGTACTTTAAGCTAACTATTTTGATGGCTGGATTACTTTTAATGGAGGTATCTGACTATTTTAACATTGCGATGTCCTAGGCAGTAGTCAATTGTTCGACTGTGCATGACTATTTAACTAAGTCAAGTTGCTAAGAATTTATAGTTAGCTAAAAATTGACTATATCTAACAAAACGAAGAGTTAATTAGCTTATAGCAAGCTTAATCAAAAATAAATTATTTATAAGATATGTACATATTTAGTTTATTTATTTTTGCATGGCTTCTTTATTATTTTTAAAGAGTTTCGGATGTCTTTTTCTACTCCAGTTGCTCGGCAGGCATCTATTTAAAATAAATTTATTATATTTTAAGGAAAATATACATACATATATGTTAAAGGTTTGGAAATAAAGCGTTGAATCTTTAAGGCGCTTCTTTCCGTTTATACCTTCCATATTTATGTAGGTCCATGCAGACACTTATTTCTATCACTTCTGTTAGTTATGTCGGGAGACGCGCTTTTAGTAAATCCTTCATCGTTTTAATAAGTACAAGGCATGAAAGCGTTTAGTTTAGTTGAAAGAAATTGTATATAAATATACTCATGTATATTAGCAAAGTACATTAATGGAATACAATTTTGAAAACTTACAAGTTCACGATGGCTTTCAATGGAGAAAACAGCACGCACATTATTGCTTGTGACTTTTTTGTGAAGAACCCTTTAAGCCAATATTTTTTGCTCAGACAGGGCCTTCATAATAACATCATTTTGGTTGACAATAATATCTGCATTTCATGCATTTCGAGTAAAATTATATAGTATGAAAACAAAATATTTAAAAAAATAGTTATGAACCTTCTAGCTTTTGTATAGTATCTGAAAATGAAATGCATATAATGTAATTCAAACTTTGCAAATTTGTTAACAATTTTAATATCTTACAGCCTTATCAAAAAAAAAAAAAAAAAAAAAAAACTAACGTCAACTTTAAAGTTCACACTAGTTAACTGCCACACTAAGCCTAACAAACGTGTGGTAAAAAATGGTATCCTAAGACACTACTTTAACTAATGTATGCTGCAATACATTTTAAACGTTAATACTGACAACACCATTCACTTTTTATAGTATATGTATCATTAACATAAACACGAATATTAATTCATTCGAGTAGTCAAATCTCTCGAAAACGTTTAATATTATTGTAAAATAAAATTATTTTTTTTTATTTAAGGGATAAATTAATGTTTTTAATACATGAAAAACAAAAATTGAATGCATTAACAATAATGTAAAACATAATATAACACGACTTTGTTGTTAGGATTGATTCCAATTATTTGAATAACGAGCTTTGTTTTCTTCTGTTGATTATATGCACATCACTATAGAATTTTGTTAATTTATTTTATTTTTTTAAGTGACTTTAAGTAAATTTTTGATATTTTGTTATTTTTTAAGTAAATTTGTGATAATTTTACAATTTATAAAAAAAATGAATAAAAAGGGTGTTCCACAGCCTCAGCGGTCTACTTCAATGTCTGCTTTAATTAAATTTATAATTTTAATAACAGTTTTCTTTCTAAAACGATACTTTGTTTTAAACTGGTCATCTTGAAAAGAGAAACCCCTTGGCTTGTAATTTTTTAACAGATTATATCCCGATATTTAACTTATGCGTTCTAAGTAAAATATTACAATATTAAAACTAGTTTTACCATAAAATCAAAATTAATTTTACCAATTCTGCTCACTAAATTTAAAGTATAAATTTTTTTAATTTTGTTTTTTAATCAACACGAATTTTTTCGTTTTATTAAAAACTTTACACAAACTTTTTCTTTACAATATGTATATAAAAAGAATAAATATCAAAAGCGTCACTTTAAAGTAAGAGGTTACCTGCTTTAAAAATTTTAAAGTTGACGTAGGAGTTATTATACGTTTGTTAAGCTAATAATCGTTTTTGAATGAAACTTTAAGGAATTTTGTTTAACAATGAGTTTAAAGCAGCGTTAACTTTTTTTGCATAAAGCAGTTACTGTTTATTTCTTTAAATCTACTTTCAAAAAGTTTTTTGGGGCTGGAACAACATTGGCAGAGATTTTTGGTTTATTCTTACATATAGCCGTTGGTGGTAAATCGAATCTACAGCGCTTAATATTTAGAAGTGACATCTATAATTTAATGGTTATTATTACTATTATTGCTATATGTGAAGGCTTAACTTTTAATAATTGGCAAGAGTGGTACTAAAAGAAATCGATTACTCATTGTAAATCCTGAAAACTTCTATTCAACGTCTTTCATTGCAAAAGTCTCTTTATCAGCCATGTGTTATTCTGATCAACTAGACCCAAGACTAAAACTAAATAAAAAAAAACGTCCCGATACTTTTATATGTATGGCGCAGAAGTTATTAGGGCAATCAGTGTTAAAAATGTATTCTGAGCTTCCAACCCTAATGATAACCCAATTTGAACTGAATTTGAATGAATTTTAATTTTCACTCTTGCGATACCATTTTTTCACATTGTATGCGAATATGAATTTGTTGTAGAATCTCAGATGACCTTTTTACGTATTTTTTTAATTTTTTAAAGATAATCTGGAATTGGATACGAAGAAAAATTACAAAGCGGTCCAAACTTTATTACATATGTATGTAATAGATCATGAACATTATGAGATTGGCTGTTTTTACCCAAGTTTACAGCAAAATTTTCCACAAATAATTCAAATAGCACTTAAGCATTTTCAACATTTCTTTCACATGTTCTCGGACAGGGTAATAAACGACAAGGCAGAGTGAAGTAACAGATATTAGTAATTTGAAACTAGTATACTTATATTTAAGAGAAATTGGCGAAATTCAGGGGCTTTTCATTTGTATATTTCCTGCAATTCTCTCGAACAGCGAAAGATTCCCCGAGGGATATACTTTCATTTGAGGTAGTTGGAAATTTTTTATTTTGATTTCTTTGGTGATTTTGAAATTTATTTTATCTGCGTTCATTCGAATAAGTATTTTCTTCATAAATCCGAGATCTATAAGGTAATTGGATTTTAATGATACTTGAGATATCACATCTAGACCAAGTTCTTCAAATTAGACTGAAATTCATTTTTATGATATTTCAAGTATTTTCCTGATACAAAATCAGATATGAGTTCTCTCGAAATTGTGGAATACGTAAACACATTATGAGCTTTCTTGCTAATTTGGATACATTTTGTGCAGCCATGAGCTGAAGTATGACCAACAATACCATAAGCACAGATAAGTGATCTTTTTTCAAATGCAATGACCGTATTGTCAATTGATATTTCATTGCCAATTAAGTCTCTAAACTCGGTCACCAAATCATCTAATAAATCAACAATATTATGAGGTTTAGTCTTTCCAACGTAAACACCAACGGCGAAAATTGAAATGTTAGCAAAGTTAACGTTTTTCGCAACAATTCAGTTCTAGAATTTGTATGATTATTTTGTATAAATTTTTAATGCTATCATACCCCAAACTGATAATACATACCAGGAAAATTTTTTCTCAAGCATAATTGATTACGTTTCCCAATAAATGAGTTTGAACTTAAAGGCACATTTTCCACTAAAATACTTAACAATTCTTCGAAACACTTTCGAGGTGGCCTATGTTTAAAGTACGAATCACCAATTTTTTCATTTGTTTTTCATGTTTTTTATTTCATACTCTTCTACTGGAGCATCAATAATATTTATTTGTTTAGCATTAGCCTCATTTTGACACTCTACAACGGCAGACTATTGGGAGGCTTCTGACTGATCTGCATTATGTGAAATCACTTTAGCTGAATATAATAAGTTAATCTGTTTCTTTTTTGTTTGTAAAGCTTCTTATGTGTCTTTTATTTGTACCGGTAATTTTAATATATTTAAACTAAATAAAAATTAAAAGTAATCACAATATCGATACAGTAGGTATCATTTTTTTTATTATTAAACTTTAAACTTTTCTAATAAATTTTTCACTTAAACTTTCAAGATCTCCAACGCAAGTGATAGACATGAAACAGAAAACAAACTGTGAAAAGCTAACAAATTAAACCAAAAAATATTGTTTGTATATGAAGGAACAAATTCACTACACGGAATAACATATGTATGCTCTACCTTTCGAGAGCTTCTGCATTACTTCGTAGTTAGCTCATAGTTAGTTCCTGGGTAGACTAAACAGGTATGCACACCAGCGTAGTTGAGTTCTTTTTTTGTTTCGCCATTTCCGGCAAATTTTTTATATATGTAGTTTGAGATCCGCAAAGAAGCCGGAAATAGTTTGAATTCGGCCGTGAGCCTAGCTGTTATCTATTTACCTTGTTTGATTCATAACAATTAACCTAAAGTGTGTTATTTTCGTAGTAGACTATTGAATTGCTTATAGGGTATTTACACTTGACTTTGAATAAGTCTGATTCTTTTACAGTATGTGTACAAAAGATTGTTTGAAAGTTTATACATAAATTTTCCTTGTTATTTATTTTTAAGGTTTGTAGAAGGGGAAATAGTAACGTTCCTTTACAGTATTAAGTCATCTTATTGCTAAAATTGTTATATATTAAATTATATATTATATATTCTCTTGCTCGGATATTCGGCTAAAACGTGTTAACAACAGCAACTTTAGCTTAATAAAAATACACTTACATACAAACTTTTTTTCGCACCCAAATCCAGTTTGTTACAGAAATTCTATTTTTGGCAACAATTAGGCAAAGTAATATGCAAAATGCCATTAACCTGTTGAGTTTTGTATTTGATTCAGCAGGGAAATGTAGCCGGAGTAACTCACAGAATCACTTATAATTGAATATTTCAATTGCAAAAGTAAAATGTGTTTTTTGCGGTAACATAAAAACATGAGTCTAAAACCATTTAGAATTTTAAATGGCAATTGAGCTATAAAGTTGGTAATAAATTAAGTTAAAAATACGAAAACTGGATGAGATTTTAGGAAATTTGTTTTCCACAAATATTATATCATCGAGTCCTTAGCCGCTAATAGTTAGGTTAGGTTAAAAAGTGAAGCTAATGTATTCCTCTCATGCTATCCGGTTCCGTTACGAACCAAGATTTAAAAAGCCTTAGAGGGCGTTTGGAATGTTTGCCACGAGCAACATCAAGAAAGATTTTTCCAGTCAATGTCTCGGAGATGGGTAGGCACTGGCATAGGAAATGTTTATCGTTTCGATATACTGATTATATGATCTGCAGGCTATATTCTCTGATCTTTCTATTCGAAACAGATGTGATTGTAAGGCTTATCGTCGTTTCAGATTACCTCGCCATCTTACAGTTTTTGGCATTCTCAGTTTCGGAAGGGTTTTTGTTTCATCTATGTTTGAATCTCCCAATAAGATTTTAGCAATATTCCCAACTGCTTTATTAACTCAGTTCTAATAGCTTAAAAAATTTTAGAAGTTATTTGCTTGAGGTTTTCTAGCTTTAATTGCCATATACATGTAATTATAATTTTGCGGTATTTATTGCCTTGATAGTAAGTTGGCTAATTGTTATCAGTAGTGCCATTCACTAACTTTTAACGATTCGACGGTCGCAAAATTTGTCGACAATTTTTGTTGTTTGCATTAACGATACTAACTACTCGTAAACGACAGTACACATCGTTAATTTTTTGTTTATTCAAATTGATATCAAGTGGCATCGTTTTCAAAAAAATATCAAGTAAACGAAAAGCACAAAGAAGAATGGGAAAACAACAAAGACTTTTTGGAAAAAATTGTTTGTGCGTTTAGCTATTTTTGCAAAAGCTTAGTAAAAACATTTGAAGCTTTTTCTACATGTAGTAGTGTATATATCTAGTGCCTTTTTTATTAAAAATATTGTGTAAAAATGATTTTAAACAAATTAAAAGTGCCCCTAAAAGATGCCATGATTTTAGTACGTCGAATAAATAAACAACACAAAAATATACGTGGTTTATTTTTGTCTACAATCGTTAAGCTACCAACAACAGCTGGCTAAACGAGTGCGAATGTTGTTTAGAAAAAGTTACTGAATAACAACTTCCTTAATTTTGTTGTTAAATTTTTAATCGATGCGATTGTCTTAAAAAAAAATAGTGAATCGCACTGCAGATGTTAACTTATGTAGCCATCTCATAGACTCCGTGAGTGGCCGTATTTCCGCCTAAAGGGCCGTATTATGTGATTCCTTTTCGAGTTTAGAACATATAAAAACATACCTCAAACATAATAAAATTTCCTCTCTCTTAAACTTGACATACCTCACTTTCCGTTCTTATACCCCGCACAAAAATGAAAAGGGCATATATAAATTTGTCATTCCGTTTGTTATTTCTCCAATATTCATTTCCGACCTCACAAATGATATATATTCCTGATCCTTATAGGTAGGGAAGTTCAAATAATGATGTTGAAATCACGTTCTGACGACACTAGACAACCTAGGATCTTAGGATCTTAAAATTTAGACCACTTCATCAGTGAGTCTGGCGAATTTTAAATCAGCCACAAGTTTTTCTTGGTTTTTTTTTTGTATTTTCATAAAATTCGCATATGCTGAATCCTTATCAAATTTGATATAAAGTCCCCATACAGAAATTAATATCTCGAAACCACTAGATAACCTAAATTTTTAAAACAACTTTATTATTTCAAAACTAACAAAAAAAAACAACATTTCTTTAAAACCCAGATTTTGCCAAAAAAAAAAATTCAAAAATTCGAAACATTGCAAAAAAATTAAATTCATCACAAATTCTGTTTTTTCTGTAAAAAAATTTAAACTCAAAAAAAGGGCGAAATTTTACGACAAAAATTTCACCAAGTTTTTCACATTTACCACAAAAATTTTAATTTCACCATTTTATAATTTCGCGGAGAAGCCTAAAATTTACAAAAAATCAATACTTTATGAAAAACATCGAAATTTTAACAAAATCAATGTTTAACAAACATATGAAAATAAAAATCAAAAATTCACAAGTGGGAAAAAAATTTAAAACTTCACCAAAAAATTTAAAATTTACCAAAATATTTATAAATTATAATTTTATCAAAAATCTGAATTAATCTGAAAAAGGAAAAAAATTTTCATAATTTTTGAATTCTCCAAACTCTGAAAATTCTCAAAAAAATCTAAACTTTTGCTCAAAAATTTTAAATTACAAAAATATGATAATTTTCCATAAAATCTAAATTTTAAAGAAACCGAAGCTGGAATAAAAATACTTAACAAAAATGTTGCCAAAAAATACGTAAATAACAGATTCACCAAGCATTCAAATTCCATCACAAAAATTTTGTAATTTTACCAAAGAGCTACAAATGCACAAAAATTTGTATATTACAAAATTTACAAAAAAATCAAGTTTCATTTCACCATAATTTGGAAATTTACCAAAAATTCGAAAACGTTTGGAAAAAATCTCAATTTACAAAAAAAAAAAAATCGGAATTGCACTAAAAAATTACGAAATTTACAAAATTTAAAATTCACCAAAAATTCCAAAATATACCATAGAGCGCAAAACTGGATTAAAATTATTGAATTACTACAAAATCAATATTAAATAAAAAAAAAACCTATATTTTACCAAAAATACTAATAAAAACTAAAATTAGCAAATTTTGGAATTTCACCACCAAAACTTGAACTTGACAAAACGAAACTATAGTCTAAAAATGTTTTATTTACCAAAATAACAAAAGTTAAAAAAAAACCAAAGTTTAAAGAAAATCAAAATTGCGCCAATAAATTTTATGTCTATCCGAACTTCCAAAATTCACCACCGAATCGAAGAAGTGGAATAAATCAAAATAATTCCAAAATTACCACAAAAACCAATATTCATCAAATTTTAAAATTTCAAATTCACCAACATTTTTCAATTTCATCAAAAGTTGTAAAAAATTAATATTTTATGAAAAACGTAGCAATTTTAACAATATCGATGTAACAAAGGTCCGAAAAACCTAATTTAAGCAAACAAGGAACCACAAACAAACTTCACCATATTTCGAAATTTAACTACAAAACTTACCCAAAGACTGAAATTGCTCCGAAAAATTTAAATTCGATAAAATATAAAAAAAAAATCCTTTGCACCGGGAAAAATCTGTAGTATATACATATTTAGTAGTTCATATTTTTGTAAAGGGTATATAAGATTCGGCACAGCCGAATATACCTCTCTTACGTATAATGGAAATGCCTGTTTGTATTTGTTAAATAATATATTTCTCCCTGGGTATATCGATAATTGTTCTTATATTTTACCTTAAATATCAAGGTGATGTATTATATTGAGAAGACCAACATTAAATATCGTAAAAATAATTTAATTAAAAGCAGGTCATGAAGCGGAAGAAAAGAATAATGACATGGTAGCAAGTCAACATGTGAAATTAAGTCCTTATTTGTGTTATTAATTTGAACAAAGGAGGTACACACACACAAACGCACATTTTGATTAACTAACTTCAATGAAATGCAAAATATCAAATGAAATAGATTTAAGGAGTCCTTTTCATAACATTGGCACAGCCGATAGTGCTGTCTAGATTGTATGAAATGGAAGGGGTGTTAAACTTTAAATTTTCCTGTGTCCGTAACATTTAATAAAATAATCAATTTTAGTTTCGAAATAATCTATAAACAGGTCTACGTACGTAAGTTTAAATTTACATTTGGCAATTTATTATGAATGTAACATTCATTTATTGGTGCTTATAAGCGTCCAGCAGATTAGTTCGAGAAACTATCAGCCCAGTTGTGTATCGTAGTTTATTGAAAAAATTTTTCCCTTCCCAATCATTCGTTTCCGGGAAATATCCTCTACTCTAACAATTTGAATTTTGAGAATAGGAGAAAAGGGAAAAGCTGAAAATCCTAGTTTTTAGCTCATACTAAAAGAAATAGGAAAAGCGAAAAATTTCCCGGGAAAAATAACGATGATCACAACGTTACAGTAAACGGTAAGCGGAATAGAGACATGATGGCTAACTTTTTCGTTCCTCAATTAGAAGACATTAAGTTGTAGACGTGGGCATTTAAAACTTAATTGTGGCGCCAGATCTCACATAGCTAATTATAATTAATTCACTGCAATAAATATTTGGCGGGCAATTGGTTTTACGAAATTACCGCGTTAACTGGCCACCTCGTCCTTGCAATTTGATGTCATTAGATTACATAAGCGGGTATCAAGTCAACTTTTTGACTAGAACGTTGGAAAGTTGTTTAATATTTTATTTGGGGTGCTAAATTCGATTCTGCTCTTGGTTTCAACAAAGTGATTCTAATTTTCGATACATACCGTTATGTCAAATAGGAAGCAGATGCATGACACATATTAACATAACTGGAGAACAGTTTGTCCCATTCACTTAAGTAAAACGCAAAGAAAATTTAAAAAAAATTCGTCAAATTTTTATTAGACAACTAGCAGAATGGAATGCATTTTTTATGTCGCTACGCACGTTTTAAATATTCTTTTTGTTTTCTACTAATTTTGTGTCATTGCTCACCAATGGTTGGCTAAAAGCAAAATATGTTCATACAACAACAAAGAATGCAATAACAAAAAAGTTAATTTGTAAACTTCGTTCTCACCCAAGGACAAGCAAGAACATGAAAATGAAAAATAAATTCATTCTCATATTCTATTTGTTTTAGTGTTGGGTTAAATAGATGATGTTTACAGTTGACACAAAATCAGTACAAAGGCACAATGAATGTTGAAAACTAAGAATGCAATAACAAAAAGTCAGAGTGGTGTAATCTTCCTTTTAACCTAAGGAACAAGGCAATTATATGAAATTTGAAAAAGTTTGAATTTGAGAAAGTGTCAAAAAATCTCTTTCACCAAAATAGCAATATCATCTGTAAACGCTGTGTTAAATCGAATCATGACTTTCGATTATATTTTCAATTAAGTAAAGGTAACTCGTTTCGACAAAAGTTACCGTATGCACACAAAAGTACAATACTCTCTAACAATTATAAATTTCGAGAATTTCGCAAGCGGTCTTAGCCTAATGGGTTTTCACTATGACAACGCATTTTTCTTTTGTGTAGCGTTTGAATATTAATAGTCGGAAAAGTAATTGTTGACAGCTGTTAAATATGAGAGTTGCTACTTGCACTGACATTCTTACTGAGATACTCTCAATTTAAATTTAAAGTTCTCCGCCCAGAAAGTAATACAAACTATTTTAAAAATAAATATTTAATTAATTTACATTTTTAAACACGTGGTAATTAAAATGTTATTTTTTGATTTATATAATAATTTTACTAAATTAAGTCGGGTCGATGTTGAAATGGAATAAAACAGGTTGTGTCGCCACATTATTTTTTATTTAGACGATCTGTGTATGCCATTATGTATTAAATATGACATCGTTGAAATTTCGGTTACGATTTCGCATGGTGTCTCAGATCCCAGAGTCGCATTTCAAATCAAATCCAAATTCTGCCGTCCTGCCAGAACCATATGTCTTTCACGCCCACACCATTCAATTTGAGCTAAAAGCAATTGGTTATTATAAATCTGTAGCGCTCATCTATTTGTAGGTGCATTGAAAAAGATAATTTCTGATTGATAAGAGAATTTATCCTTTTTGGTTTCCCTACAACATAGAGAACGTGAGCGTAACCATGAACGTGAATTTTATTCATTATAATTGTGCAAAATGCAAGAACTAAAGGCGTTTGATATGTGGTTTGATTTGATATTTGCACAGGGTGATTTGATTTAGAGACTTCGAACGAATTTCACTTATCCTTGTAAAATTTGGTTTGGAAACAATTCGGTTTTGGCTATGTGCCATCTTCAGTGTAATTTTTTGTTCACATGAGAAAGGCGTTGCGACGAGTCAGACGCCGGTGAAACCATGTATTTATTAAGTGTAGTGTGTAAATTAGCCACATCGCTGATAATCCTGCATAAATTGAGCCCTAGAGGTAAGAAATTCTATCGTCTCATTTCAAACTTTCTCAGGGATCCCACTAAACAAGTTGTAGTATATGCGGTTTCTTCAAATGAGTTCACGATAAATTCGGGGGTACTGCAAGGCTCCGTTGTTTCTCCAAACTATTTCTTATTTTTCTCAATGATGCTGTATGTCAATCCTCAATTCTCTGTATATTCAATCCTCTCTATTCTTCTGCAGATGACAACAACATTAGTCTTTCGTTTTCATTTAGTAATAGGCCAAGGCGTTCAGAGCATGGATCCATCAGTTCAAATATAAAGGCTAAACTTCGTGTGAACATGTACGTAATACCCAATTTTGTGAGCTTACTCACAGATGCTCGTCAAATTATGTTGCTCCATCAGTCATTATGATGATATAAATGTGAATGAGTCTGAAGCCTTTGATGGACTTGGCAAGTAAATTAGTTGTTCTGTTCGTTGAACTAAACACGCTTCTTAGATTGCCAAAGAAGCATTTAACTACCTCGATTTTTAAAAACAGTGTAAGATACTTGACTCAATCTAATCTCCCTACTAGTTATACAGGGTGTCCGGCGGGAAGGTATACTACTTTGGTTGTTTATAATTTTTGATTAAATGAAATAGAATGGATGATAAATGTTTCATTTTATGTCGGCAATATTGTATGGAATACAATATCAGATAAATGTCCGCCTCTGCAAGCCCTTTTGAACACATTTATCATTATATTCTCACACATTTCACGCGGTATTTCAATAATTTCATCACGAATATTTTGTTTGAGTTGCTCCAGCGTTTCTGGTTTGTTGGCATAAACCTTGCTTTTCATATATCCGCACAAAAAGAAGTCCGGAGCAGTCAAATCAGGCGACCGTGGAGGCCATTCAACATCACCATTCCTTGAAATAACTTGTCGTGGAAAGAGGTTTCGCAGTAATTCAATTGTAATCCTGGCTGTATGTGGCACCATCTTGTTTAAACCACATGCTAGCCAAGCCCAATGCATGCAGTTGTGGCGTTAAAAAGTTTTCAATCATATCACGATATCGCTCCCCATTGACAGTTAGCGTTACGCCGTTTTCAGTTTCTAAGAAGTAATGTCCAATGATTCCTCCTGACCAAATTGCACACCAGACTATCACTTTTAATGGATGCAAAGGTGACTGATGAATAATTTGAAGATTTTCCATTGCCCAGCACCGACTCTTCTATTTACTCACATATCTATTCAAATGAAAATGTGCCTCGTCACTCATTATGATTTTTTCATGAAAATCGGGGTTGTCATGGCCGAGCTATAGCATCCTATTGACATATGTACGGCGGCGTAAATGGTCTTCTGGAAAAAGCTCTTGTGTCAACTGAATCTTAAATGGAAACAAATGCAAATCTTTTTTTGGCCACAGTTGTTCTTTAAAGACCAACCTCCAAAGCTTGATGGATTGTTTTGAACACTTTTTTGAACAGCAGTAATGCTTTCAGCCGATCTTGCAGTAAGTTGTGGTCCATGCTTGGGCCTATCAGCTACAGTCCCTCTTTCTTGGAAATCATTCACTACACGATAAATAGTGTGTCTTGTTGGCACGTTGTTTCTCCAAAAAAATTTACGTAACTTTCCCATCCTCACAGTAATCGATGATTGATTTTGATAAAATGTTTTAACGGTTAAAACACGTTGGTTTACCGAATATTTTTCCATAATAAATTTGCCGCGTCTCTACTTCACGAAATATGAACTGTCAAGACTAATGTTTACCAAAATGGCAGCAAAACAATGTAGTATACCTTCCCGGCGAACATCCTGTACCTCCTATATCCGACCGAAAGTAGAATACAATTCTTATTTATTGGTCGGTGCTTCAAAGTCTATTTTGGTGCTTTTCGACCGCGTACTTGAGACGGCGGAGCTGCTTATCGGTGACAGTACGATATCCAACTCAATTGACTCACTATAACATCGAAACAATGTGGGTTGTATTCGAGTGCTTTCTTGTTACTACAACAGAATGTGCCCCAATGAAATTACGGATGTAGTTCCCAATACAGGAACATATGCGCGTATAATACGTTTCGCATTGTCCAGTGTACCGCACAATACACTATAGGGTTTTGTGCTGTTTGGAAGTGCTAGTGCAATGAAACAACACATTTAGATTTTGACTGTTGTGCTTCAAAAGTATCCTTCAAATATACATTTGTAAACGACAGACATTGATTACGCGACTAAAGATATCCTGCAGCTTAAGGCATGTCTATCCAATTTTAAAACCAACCCCTTCCAAATTCATTGTCCCATCTAGCTGATCGATTTTTCCCCAAATGGCTTAAGCTATTCTTCCCCACTACTATTCAATTTGTTCTGTTTTCTGCTGCTTTTAATTTCGACAACAATATTTGAGTATGATTAATTTCGTTTTGCGTTTTAACTCTACTTTCGTTTTTCTCTTGTAAGAACTTTTTAACAAATTATTTTGTAATTTAATAAAATAGTTGACCTTTTATTTCAATTATCTCCTGTTTTGTTACTATACTGGTAAGACAATGTATTATTGCGTTTATTTCCAAACTGAAAGGTGCTATAACAAAGTTAAATGCTTTGTAACTATAGGAACAAGAATAACATTTAAGTAATAAAAATGAGAAAATTAAAATGATAGAATTTGAAGAAGATAGAGGGAGTAGGAATACATCCTCAAAGGTCTTCTTTATTATTCAGGGCCTGACAATATGGGAGGGTCGTCGGTGACAGTCTTTAGAGGCCATGTTATTTTGACAGCGCCTGCAAAATCCGTTGTTTATTATTTAGTTACTGACGATAAAATACTATTGCAGCACGGCCAAATAAGCGTTTAGAAGACTTACTGTTTGTGTTATGATTAGCTCCCACGGAGCTCGCTGGGGTTTTCCACATACGCAGGCCTATGCCAATAAGTGCAATGACTCATGCCCTCAAAGTCAACATAACCCGAAACCGTCACCCGAATACATGTTGTAGAATTTTTGGTAAGTTGGGCTTCTAGGATTCTTGCCATACATATCACCATACATGGGCCTTTCAAACAACGATATGCCCTTATTGGAAACCCCTTTTCATTTAAACCGTGTATATTACATCAGTATCCATTCTAAAATACTGATGTGTATGTACATCTTCCCATTACCTCCAAGAACTCCAGAGGTCCACTCCTAAGTTTTATGATCCAATCTTGAATCGGAGTTTTTACATTAGCCAAAAATTTGCTCGCACATAGAATAAGCGTCGGCGTAATAACGAGAAAAAATTAGTTCGTGGGTTCGGTGTGGAGAATACGTGTAGCTGTTTCTGCTCTGTTTGAGTATAATTTTTTGTTTGTCATCCAAAGTGTTTTAATGTTCTCTCCATAGTTTATGTACGGATATTTACAGACGAGCACACACACACATACTTTGCTTATGCGTATCTTCAATAGCTAAATTCCTGCTTGTTTTTGTTGTATTCTTGTATTTGTTGCTCTTACGCATTCACCTTGTACACTAATTACACCTTGGTTAAAAACATCCAAAATGTATAGAAATCATTCAAAAAGCGTAACAATCTTCAACATTTTTATTCAAAAGCAGATTGAGTTTTTTCTGGTACTCGACAAAATCTTTAACTCTTTACCGTGAGTCGAAGGACAACGAATAATCAATGCGATAGTGAGATGTAAAACACTCAAAGACCGAACAAAAAACAGGTAAGTACTTCCTTAACTCAGAGCTGCTTTACGACTCCTGTAAAAATTTTTGCAATTTTTGTTATAATATAGGCTCTTACATTAGATTGATAACATACAATTGAATATAACGTTTCAAAACAAAGCAAATGAGCATCGCAAATGAGCATGTCACTCGATTACATTAAACCAATGTAAGGAAAAATCAGTACAACATACGAAGTACATATTCCTATATATACATATATGTATATACTATATATACATATATATATATTTAGAATTTTTTATATTTTAATTTTCAAAGAATTTAACATCGAACTTATAACAATACATGAAAAGTTTCTTCTGTGGGTGAGCTCTTCATGTGACGCGGATAAAGCATCAGTTTGCTTTGCTAAGATGTCTGCGTGGAAGATATAAAGTTTTTTTTTCAAGTTTGTGTAAGGCGTCGTAGTCACATATACAGCAAGCAGTGAATTATTATACAACACTACTCCATTGAATCCAAACTTCTTTTCGAAGTACCTTCCTGCTCAATTGATTACACCCACATCATTTTTGTTATATTTTGATATTTCAGGGTTAGAAAAAAATTGTACTACCAGCGGATAGCGTATTTTGTTGAGCTTAAAAGCAATATTTTTGAAAGTGAAATTGCAACGTTATAGCACTCCACACAATCATACTATCCTCTCTGTAGAAACAACTCTTCTTTTCTCAAATCAAAAAAATAGTAGCTATATTCATCTGGTCGGTATAGGTTGAACTTTTTCTCATCAGTGAAAACCACAACTTTCCAATGATTAAAGTGACTGCTTCCTTGTACACTCCACGCCAAATGAACCCTGGCAAATTGCAATCCATTCTGTTTGTGCGCCTCATTTAATAGGGGGGCTTTTCTTCAATTTTTGTAACTCAAAGTGTTCACAGCTTATGGTGGCTCTACTGTTAAGATACTTGCTTGTGTGTCAGCTTCCGTCCTAATTGTTTATATCAAAATGATTAAGCTCGACGCAGTTCTGCTAACTATTCCGTTTCTGCCGGAGTTAAAGCTGTTACAACTTTTCCTTTGTAGTTTTGTCCATACATCTGTTTGTTCTTCATGTATCTAATCACTGTTTTGAGGTTTCGTTCGATTTGAGATCTTTCCGTTTCACATACATTTTTTTACCCGTGTTTACCAATTGTTAATTATGAACTGACAAGTTTTATCAGAGTGTCGTTTAATATGCTAATCAAGACTTTCTATTTTCAAAAAAATACTTTAAAATGCTAAGTGAGCATAATCAAATTAACAAAAAATTTAAGCAATCTTTAGTTTCTGTTTCGAAAAAATGAAATTCACTTTCAAAGCTGTTGAGCTCAATTATATGTAATATCCGCTGGTAACACAATTTTCGTTCTACCCTTAAAATATCAAAATATACCTGCTAAATAACGAAACTTATGTGGGTCTAAGCAACTGAACAGGAGTGTATCTAGATTAAATTTTTAATCGGTTTTTGTGTTCACGTGCTGCAGCGATGGTGATTGCATACCTGCCAGTTAAACGATTAGAATTAAATGTCTAATTCCACTCCTCTTATCTCGTGTACTCGTAATAGACAAATAACTGATTGATGACATTTGTTGCAACTTTCCATATCTTTTTATTGCTTAAACATACGAGTATAAAAGCAGTGCAAAATTTTAAATCCTTTACTTCCAGCCAAAAATAGAACACAAGTGCGCAGTGGGCGTGACAGCTCCCATTATTATAGGACTCCGTGGTGAGAAAGAACGCCGGCAGTCTGAAATCACTACAGTGAAGAGTAAAGCCTAGTGTTAGCACTCGAATAAAAGTAAGGTAGTAGTAAATTACAAATCAGGTGCCCGAAATCAATTCGGGGAACGGAGGGGGGTCGATAAAGGGTCCTATAAAGTAAGCAGTCTGTTTCGATATATTATTAAAAACGATTTTTCTCATTTTAAAATTTGTACGAGTTGTTTCTAAATGTAGACTATTCTTTTATACTCGATTAGATTTTTCAGGTTTTGGACCCTTTTTCCGAATATT
This sequence comes from Phania funesta, assembly GCA_963932375.1. Classification (NCBI taxonomy): domain Eukaryota; kingdom Metazoa; phylum Arthropoda; class Insecta; order Diptera; family Tachinidae; genus Phania; species Phania funesta. The sequence continues at coordinate 83,703,654 of OZ010653.1, forward strand.
GTGGTTTTTTCTACTTTAATTAATTATTATACAAATTGCGTCGCTTTCGATAATTTTTGCCGTATTTGCAATTTTTTTTTTATAATTTTACTTTTTAATATGTGTGTTTTTACTTTAAGTGTTTATTTATTTTTGTTGGTTTTCTCGATTTCTTTCTTATTTTTGTGATTCTTTTAGTGATTCGTTGCTTTTGTGCCTTTTTTAGGATTTGAGCGATTTTTTATATTTTTAGATTTTGGTTTATGACTCATACTTCTGGTTTTGATACTTTTCTGCGATTTGTCAGTTCTTTTGCAGTTTTTCGAAATGTTTCGTCTTCGTTTGAAGCTTTTCTAATTTCCCAATTTAAGTATAACTAACTTCTAAGTTTGAATGTTTTGTTTTCTTCTAATTAACGGATTTTAATATTTTGTTACAATTTTATCCCTTTAGCTAAAATTGTCCCGGCGATTCTCGACTTTTGCACTTGTTAACATATTTACCGATTAATTTTAATTTATTAAATTAACCGTTAAATTACAACATGGAATATAAAAGAGGAGTATTAGAGACGTGGCCATCAACTCTAGATGTAAAACATATCGCTCAGTTTTCTATTTCTCCCACTACCTACAAAAAAAACCGGCATATTATCTTCAAACGTGCAAAGTATAGTGTGTTTTTTATGGATAATTTGGTATCGTAGTTCAAGCGTCAATCTAATCATGAAGATTTGCCAGAGTATATGAGCACTGATCATAAATGTCAAAAAGTGAGCGCAGTATGACAGTTAACCCTCACGTAAATTCTCTTGGGCTTAATAAGCACCCTATAGAACTGATATAAAGACGAAATTTATGCACACTGTAAAGCATGACATAAAGAACAATTCTGCATCAAAAACCCCAAAGATTAAGTTCTTGAGTTATCACGTTGTTTGAGTAATTAAGCGACATGTACTCGTATTAAGATATGAATGTTTGAATAATTAATAAAATTAAAGGAAGAGTGGTAGCAATGAAAGTTGATGCTATTGAATGTCTAAATTCCCATGGGTAATTCAAACTAACATAAAGTAATTAAATAAAATTAAACAAAATCTTTGGCCAGTCATCCTTAAGGGGCACTCACACAATTCGTTCAAATATACATTGTAATGGATTTTATGATTTGATTTCTGCTTTCTTTTTCTTCGTAAAAACTTTAGAAATAAGAGAGCCACCACAGTTAAAGTGGCACAGTTTATACGAAGGTGATTTAAGTGCAGATATAAGAAAAATTATTAAATTAGAAAAATGGTGCGCTCTAAACCCATAAAGTCACTTTTCTTCCAGTTTATTAAAAAGTGCCGTTGAAATGAGGCGATTGGTAGTAATAGATATGTTTTACATTTATAGGAATTGTGACTAGAGTAAGTAAAATTGATCGGAAATCAATGTGTCCAAAAAGGCGAATTATCTACGCGTTACTCTATATAAGAAACTTAATTGGAATGGATCTTGAAATCAATGAAAACAAATCTGTGGCCGTCGGTTGGGAATGCATAATGCATTATATATTTACACAATGATGATGCGACCCATAATAAATTATGTATCCGTGGTTTGGTGGCCAAAGGCCTCTCAAAGACCATTAAGCGTAAGTTGTATGGGGTTCAAAGGATTGCCTATATGAATATATTTATGTGGTGCAAAGCGCACCAATGAGGCAATGATGAACTATTGGACCTAATGAATAAATCAACCGCCGCAATGTCAGATTTGAGTATGATAAGTTATGCCATATGGCATAATTTTGGGCCGAACATCGGTCAAAAGAGTATTCTGGACATAGACAGAAAATAGATTAAGGATGCTCAGATGCCGATGCAATGCATGAGTAGAAGTAAAGCAGTCGAAAGGCTGCACCGGGCACTCATTGCGGACAATTTTATATACACTGAGTGTACGGAGAAAGAAAGCAGTATATTTACTTATGGTTATCTTATGGACGATAAGACAGCTGAGCTGAACTTGTCCTGCAGTTTGCATCTGGGGAAGAACGTGTCCGTTCACCAGGCAGCATTGCTTGGATTGCTGCATGCGCTGGATCACCTGTTACGAAGTCGGGTGCACGGAAGAAGCGTTACCATTGCACTTGACAATCTGTCGGTAATAAAACGAATGAGTCAAGTGAATGTGTACTCGAAATCAGTGCTAGATTGTGTGTAGGTTAAAAGACTCATAGGCACAGCTCGGAATGAAGCAGCAGACGAACTAGTAAAAAGGGGATCTGCTGTGAATTTTTGAGGATCAGAGCTCTGAATTTCACTGGGTAATGCAATGGTTAACTCATTAAACCTGGAAAGGTAAAGGGAGGATACTACATGTAGACAGGTTGAAATAGTACTTGTAAAACCCCTCGGCAGAAAGGCCAGTAAGGTGCTTGGATATAATAGGGGTACCTTAAGTGGATTACTGCGTTGGTGTTAGTATGAATGGCCAGCACTGGCAGATACTCGAAAAAAGTAATGTAGCCGAGAATTACAAATCGGTTCCTTGAGATCGATTTGAGGAACGAAGTGGGTCAAAAACGCATCCATGAATTATCTGTTAAATTTCTTCGATATCCCCCGCACATTAATGTGTTTATTGCAAAATAATAGCATAATATTTTTTATTAAAATAGCTTATAATTTTTCATTTAATGCTGTTTTAACTTTTGCGATCAAAGTACAGAAAGTTCACATAACCTTATCATTTTCACGCGCACCTTAGGTTTGGATTATAGTACATACATATGTATGTGTGTGCGACTCGTATCAATCAATTGTTAAAACAGCGTAAGGACTTACCTTAAAATGTTTGTATTCTGCAAACCACAAAATAAATTGAGAATAAAATCCGTGCCTTGCTCTTTCCTTTCTTTTCTGCTCACTTGTGTCTTTATCCTTTTAGTTGTTGTTGTTGATATTGATGGTTGACTATTTATTGTTTGCTACTTTTTCCTTTTGATTTATTGAAAATATTTGATTTTATTTATTATCTTTTGTTGTACTCTTATGAAAAATGTATTGTGCTGTACACTAGCAAATAGTAGGTCTGTTCCAGGTGCATAACAAAATAGTCCGGACTATTGAGAGTAAAAAGAAAATTACTCTCTGATTGTGCCAAAATTGTCCCAAATTGCTGCAACGCAAAAAACCAAATTGAACATCTATAAATACTAATGGCGCCTACTTTCTTAAATAAATTTTATACGCTTAAAATACATAATATTTTAAAAGCAAAGCATTTGCACCATTGGCAGCAGCTGTCCATAACTTCTTAACTGACCGATAAAAGCATTTTTTTATTAAATATAGTGATAAATATGCACAAATATATGTACTTTCAAGTGTATTGGAAAAATTTTCCGTTTTGCTTTTTAATAAATTTAAAATAAAAACTTTCTTCTTTTAATTAAAATTTTTTTGATTTTTAAATATAAACAAAAAAACAGCTGATTATTTAATTCTAGTCCGAACTTACCCAAAAAAAAAGTTCGTACGACTTTGTACAGGAAATGAAAAATTTTACTCTCTCATTTTCTCTCAAAATTGCACAAAAATTGTTATCTGGAACGCGTTTGGACTAAATCCGACTAGTTCGGACTGTTTTGTAATGCACCTGAAACAGACCTAGTATTTATATTTGGATTCTTTCTTAAACTAAAGTAAGGAGTGGGAAAAATATCAGTTTAATAGGAAAGTCTACTATTAAAGTGTGTCCAAGTGGTTCTTAAAAAGTTACTTAAAAAATCCTCATAAGTTTAACGGGCGGTAGAAAGTGGTTTGAAGATTGAGAGATATGTTGCTTGTAAAGCCTAGTACTCTGTTCGAATTTGCGAAAAGTGTTGAGCAACATTAATTATTTCGCTTGAAAAATTTGACAGTACGCTAGTGGTGACAATACTGCGGTTTCGAAGAAAAATGTCGTTTTTATGGCCTTTAAGTATGCAACATTCAATTATGTAAACAAAAAACTTTGTTTATATGTAAACATGTACATACATATTTATGTACAGATGTGTTTGATGAATTCACAAAAATATTATTCGAATCGGGAGAAAAAGTAATGAAAAAATTAAACAAATGGAAAACAAAACAATATTATTAGCAATTGCTGTCGCTACCGAACAACATTTGGAAGACACACGGTCTGTGGCATTGCGGTTGCAATGTAGCTTATCGGACTTATCCCAAATATGTTTTCTTTTTTTTACCGCAGAAATAAGGATACGCTTTTCTACGTCACTAAATTTTCTTTTTCACTTTTTAATAAATTTACGCTTTTCTCCATTTTTATACTTTTTTTGGCACAGCAAATTTAAAATTAAACTACAAATGCTTAACTGATCAGCATTTGTTTAAAATTCCGTGCGAAAAAAGTGCTGCTCATATTGTTTCGCAGTTGAAAAAAATGTTGCCAGATACATTTTTAGTTGAAAAACATGCTGTCTGAAACATTTCGTGTCTTTTCAAAAAGTGAACAGACTACTACTTCAGCAACATTATTTCTTTTTTATTTCGCACCAAGGTTTTTATATGGACTTTTGACAGCATTTCGCACGAAATCATGAACAGAGTACCATGCTTAAGAGAGAATACTTTGTGAAGAATATTATTATTATTATAAGTCAATATTCGAATATTTTTCGTATCCGATTATTCGGTGTTGTGGAAGTGAGAGACGTCAGATATCTGTTTGCTTTACTTATTTATTTAAAGTATATAAATGTTATAAATAAAACAAATTGTAGAGCAAGATAGCTTAGCTTTTACAGTGAAATCTATAACTATAAAGGATTATCCAATAAGGAAGCGTCAATGTTGAAATGGAATAAAGAACATGAGTGTGACACATTTACTGATCTGTTGCGCCTCATTAATGTTGCTTTTAATGATGTCTGTCGCCGGCCCAAAGTATACACCAAACATTAACATTATGTGGATGCATTATTATCACCTGGTGAATCTTGTGTAGTGTCATTCTATATACTTAAACTTTAGTTGTTATCATTCAAAGTACGCCTCGTCGCTAAAAATGATTCTTTTGTCAAATCTGTGGGCATGTTCCAAACACTGATTTGGGCGTGCTGCCTATTGTAAGTTGGCCGCCCCAGACTATCAACATTGACGGAATCTTATTGAAATATTTTTAGATAAGAAACAGTAAGTGCTCGTGGTCAGCATTGACTTTGACAGCGCATTCAATAACGTGAGGACCAACACTCTTTTCCGATCCTAAGACCAGTTTCATATTGACCGGCCATTAAGGGACTGGATAAGTCATATGCTGCGGAGTAGTTGGATTAGCAACCGTTCCCACGAAATAAGTATCATAGACATGGTGTAATGTGGAATTTTATCACCCCTACTGTGGGTAACCACGATACACTCTACTAAGAGCCTTAATCAATTAAAGATTTCTACCCACCTGCTATGCAGACGATTTTGTAATACTTCTGAGGGGAAAGATTCCAAATGGGATATACAAAATGCCTGACAAAGCCCTAAATATAGCATACAATTGAGCACAACCAAGGGGGTTGAATGTAAATCCGAATAGGACAAATATGTCGTTTTACTAAGAAGACAAAGGTCGCGTTCGTCGACGAACTACATTTTTTAGATAAGACAATTAATTTAACCGACAATATAAATACATAGGAGTAATTCTGGAGTAGGAACTGAGCACCTCGTAGAGGCGAGAATAAGAAAGCCCTTCATATGTTGGTCGCTATGATCAGAGCCATGGGCTCTCCGGAAGAATGATTTGGCCAATTTCGACCAATGCTTCCGTAGTATGGTGGGCAGCAGTGGAGAAGAGGTGTAACATAGTTAACTTACTAAGGAGTCTAAGGCGTGCAATCAGAACACATAAGGTTGCTGGAGGCTATATTGAATATCCAACCAATAGAAGTCCAAATAAAATATAAGACGGCTCTTACAGCAGTATGCCTGCAGGCGTTGGGTGAGTGGATCAGCCGAAATCACATATCATGACATCAAAAAATATGCTAGGTAATGATTGGGGAATTAGCGGACCAGATACCTGAAACAAAGATTATTGCAAACGGAACCCAAGCACAGATGACCGAGAGTATTAGCTATTTTACAGACGGCTCCAAGCTGGGAGATATGAGGGGTTTGGTTTTCTTTTTGGGTTTCTTTTTGGGGAACTAGTCACCGAAGCATACTTCTAACTTCCGAACGAGCCAACGGCCTAGCAATTAAGGTTAGAGAGCTTTAGGAGGTGGGTTTAAGTAGGTCAAAGCCACTTGAGGCCATGAAAGCCGAACTGAAAGACTGTGCAAAGAGGACGCATACAGCACTGTGGAATGAAAACAGGGTAGGACAAATAACTTGTGCTTGTGGGCAAATCTACGCCGTATAGAGTGTGCGATAGTGACAAGTGCAGGCAGGGCGCCGACACGATGGAATATTTCTTATTTTTTCGCACAGCTAAGGACTCTCATTTGAGAGTTCCTATGAGGGTGGAGACTTTTACAGAATGGAAAGCACCATTGGGCCGAAGTACTGACGAATTGTCCCCTCCTCTCAACATAACCTATTGAGTTGTCACTTTATATAAATGAGAGTAAAATTGCTAACCTTATACTCTCCAATATAGGCAATTTAATTCTAGGTATATACTTTCAAAACAGGATTAAATATTATTTGTTAAATACGTAGATTCAATTTTGATAATCTGCATAAAAAAGTTTGTAATAGAACCGTATTTCACAACAGCCCTTACTAAAGATGCCCAAAAACGTTAGATTATTCCCTCTTCTTTAAATTTCTCATCAATTTGATATCTCAACCCGCTGTTGTGTTATTAAAATTTCTTTTCCTATCGTTCTGATCTGGTCACCAAATATACATGTCGCTTATTTACTCAAACGTCATAACTCAAAAAATGAACTTTTCAAGTTATGTATGTCATGCTTTATATTGTGTAGTAATATCATTTATATATCTCTTCTATTTTCAACATTTGAAGAGAATATGCCGGTTTTTTTTTAGAAAGTTTCACTAGCGTTTATCTCGAAATGGCATTTTTGAGTTATGACGTGGTTTGAGTAAATGAGGGATATGTACATATATTTATGTCACTTCACTGGTCCTTAGTAATCTAAGGAGAAGATACATACTAATTTGAAATGTCTCTTAGTATGAATTTACTCAATCCCAGCACGTGGTAAAATTAATTGTTTGACAAATGAAAACTATTTTATGGAGTGGTTGTTTCAAAAATTATGGAGAATTTTTTAATAAGACAATAAAACAAGGGCAATATTCAAAAATTTTTCCATATTTACGATTTTAAAGTTATAATTAAAATACCAACCAATTCTTTTTTTCAAACTGCACTAAAGATAACAGCAGCGATGGATATAAGAAGTAATCAAAAATCTGCTTTAGTACTTGTGGCAGACAAGTTGTGGTTTTCTAAGGTTTTATCAAGTAAAGGCACACATTGTTTTTCTTTTTTATTTTAATTATTTTCAATTGCTGTAAGTTTTCTTGCACCTGTTTAATCAAAATTTTTCTTAACTAATTTCTTTTTTCAACACTGAAAACAAATAAAATTTTCTTCTATAATTTGTTTGTCTGGTTTAAAGATTTTTCTTTGTCCTTTTGTAACTTAAGAAAAAACGAGATAACAAACAATATGACTCAAAAGGACTACGCGGAAGACTAAAAAAGCACAAGTGAAAATTTTCTTAATATGCAAACTGTCATCAGATTAGATACAGGCAGGCAGGCAGGCAAAAATTCGGTGGAAAAAAAATCCAACTTCTATTGTTCAATTGCTCTTGGTTAAACACTTTTGCTCTCTATGCTCTTTAAAGCATTATTGCTGGTGAATTGTGGGGAAAAGCTTTTTCTTAATCGTAATGTGGAGAGAGTTATAAGTCTTTGTCCTCTGGTATGTTCTCTGTTTAGCAATAAGGAATGTTACTTTCACTTTCTTTTACTTTTTATTTTTTTGGCGGTGTTTATGTTTGTCTGTCTGTCTATCTATCTGTCTATACGTTCGTAATGCCTTAAGTAATTTGTGTTTAGGTAATTTTTTGTAGATGTTTTAAAGACAACATGTACTGTAATGACGCATTTTTAGGTTAGTCAATTCGCTTGTAATTTCGTCAATATACATTTTCGACCAAACAAAATATATTCTGGATCCTTATAGGTAGGGAAGTTAATTCTCTAAACATATAAAAAAATTCCAAAAATGTGGTAAATTCTCAAAATAATAAAAAAAAATTCATGAAAATATTTAAAAAATCATAAAAATTATAAATATTAATTAATTTAATTGGCTTGAATTCATTATTTCTGTTAGGAAAGAAAATTTGTTTGATATCATAACTTTGAACACAGTAAAAGTTAAAATTTGCATTAGACAACTAGCTGAATAGAATGCATTCCCTATGCCGATACACACGTTTTCAACATTCTTTGTGTCTTTCTACTAATTTTGTGTCCATTGTAAACATCATCTATTTAACACAATACTCAAGAGAAGTAAAATATGAGAATGAGTATTGTTTTCAAATATCATCTTGCCTTTTCCCTTGAGTTATCCAACTTCTTGTTACTGCATTCTTTGTTATAGATATTGTTTACAGTGGACCCAAAATGGTTAAAAAGAAACTAATATTGTTGAAAACGTGTGTAGCGGCTTAGAAAATGCATTCCATTCTGCTAGTTGTCTAATAAAATTTTAACTTTTACTGTATTCAAAGTAATCACATCAAACAAATTTTCTTTGGTAACAGGAAGAGTAAATAATGAACTCAAGTCAAATAATTAAAATACTTAATATTAATAACATCAATCTGAAAAATAAAAAAAAACAAACTTTACCATAATTTGGGAATTTACTAAAATCCGTAAATTCACCATAAATATAGTACACAAATTTTAAATTACAAAAATATCATAACTTTTCAAAATATCGAAATTTAAAAAAAAAAATCGAAGCTGTACAACAAAAAATACTAAAAATTTAAAATTTTTTCAAAATTTAAAATTCATTATACAATAAAAACTGGAATAAATTTTTTTTCCCGATAAATCAAAAAATAACGAAAAAATATTCTGCAAATATTAAAATTTCAACATAAAAATTTTAATTTCATGACAAAATTTTACCAAAATATGTACATATATAAAATCTATTTTAAACAAATGTATCAAACAAAAAAAAGACAAATTTTATCAGAAATAGAGAATTCAAATATCATAAAAATTATAAATTTTATTAACAATATCTATTAATCTAAAAATAAAAAACGAAATTTAGCCACCACTTGAAAGTTCATAAAAATCTGACAATCCACCGCAAATACAAACTATAGTCCAAAACTTTTAAATTACAAAAATAGCCCAATTTTCCAAAAAAATTAATTTACAACAAAAAAAAAAAACGAAATTGCACCAAAAACTTACAAAATTGCCGAAATTTTAAATTAAGTAAAATTTCAAAAATATACAACATATCTAAAAACTGGAGTAATAAAGTTTAATTGCCTCGAAATCAATGTTTAATAAAAAACCAATATTCCCAAATTTTGGAATTACACCACAAAAACTTTAACTCAACCAAAATTTTGCAAATTGAACATAATCCGAAAATTAAAAATAATGACAACTAAAATTCATGAAAACTTCAAAACAGAATATATTTTTCACAATTATATAAAAAATATCAAATCACAAAACCAAACTACAGTATTAAAAACTGTTTAAATTAAAGGAAACTGAAATTGCACAAATACTTTACGAATAATTTAAAATTTGGCAAAATTTTATATTCACCAAAATTTCGACAATTCACCACAAAATCGAAAAACTGTATTAAAATAACTCAATTGTTATTTTATTATAAATGATATCCGATTTTGAAGATTTTAATTAATTCCAATTTTATCCCATTTTCTTTTATTATAAAAATGCAATTTATTTGTTGAGGGTGGATAAGTTAATCTCCATGCGCATTCCGCTAGTTGCTTAGGCCAGCTCATCAGGAATCTTTTACCCAACATTTTAGAAAAACTTAAACTTTTTTTTTAATTTTGCGTGTTAAATATTATTATTTTAAGATATCAATAGCTCCTAATTTGGAAGCTTATCCCGAATTTAGTGAGTTTCTTCTGATTAATTTTTTCTTGGCTCTTCTAAATTAAGTAATTTCTTTTGTGTTTTGGTCAGCTTAAATTTTATTATTGTCCTAAGTGATTTTATTAAATGGATAATTATAAAAATAAAGTACTGCAAAATTCTTGTGCGAACAGCAATCTGTCAAGACGGCATGTAATTAATATGTTGTTTGAAAACGGCTTCTATTTCATTTTTGATGGACGACAAATTCTAGATACGTCCCCTGATATATGAGACCCTTCCCTACTAATGAAACATTTTTGTATACTATTAGATGATGGTCTTAAAACTATATAAACCTTGCCTTTAAAATAATCATTTTTTGCTACTGCTCTAAGTACAGGGCATTTTGTTTTATCTTTGGTCTCGTCAGATTTAAATCCGATTACAACTTAAACAATATCGATGTTAATGGTGTGAAAACGGCTTGAATTTCGTCCTTCGTGGTTCTTCAATCTACATCTATTGACAACGCGGCACCTCGTAATAACCAATTCACTTTTCGCCACTCCCAAAATGCCACCCCCTTTTTTATCAAATTCAGCATCTCGGATTCTTTTCTCCTAATGTTCAAATTTTTAAAATAACAAGATGCTTCTCTTAAAACTACATAAATTAAACTTCTTATATTTGAATCTTTCTTCACTAGTTTTAACAATACGCTAATTTGAAAAATACCAGATAACTAAAAGGGAAGTATCCAGGCGAGTTACAAGAAAATTTCTGGAATCCTGCGGGGCGGCTAGCTCAACTTTTCTTTGTATGAGGACCGAACAACCTTAATTCAAAAGTATGTAAGTTGACTTTTGTTTTAAGAATCTGTGTGGTAAAACGCGTTATTTTATTAATTGTTAAGTAATTTTATTAATTGTTAAGTAATTTTAATTTTTAGGCATGAGTTCGTTTTTCTTTCTATTCTCAATACTATAATATGAAAAATTCAAAAATTGAGAAATAACTCATTCTCGTATGCCATTTGGCTTAAATGTTGGTATAAGTAGAAGGTGTTTAGACACACAATTTGTAGATAAGACACGAAGAATGTTGATAACGTGTGTAGCGGCATAGAAAATGCATTCCATTCAGCTAGATGTCTAATAAAATTAAAACTTATACTGTTTTCAAGGTTGTCCATATTAAATAAATAATTATTTTTCTGAATAGAAAGAAAAACGAACTCATGCCTAAAAATTAGAATTACTTAATAATTAATAATATTTGTAGTTCAAAAAAAAAAAACTATAAAACTTACATAACAATATAGATGTTTCCTTCATGATAATCAATTGGATATTAAAATAGATACAACCAAGATGAAACTAAAATACATACAATGCTTTGTAGTTCGAGAAAAAAAACAATAAAACACGTATTTTATATTTTCCTAAAATTTTTATAAATACAAAATAATTATTTAATAAATATATGAGTATATACAATAAGTATTGTTCGGCGCTTTGAAAGAATTATCGCTCTCCAGAGAAATAAGACTTATGTTAATATACCTATCGAACTTGTGCAACAACAGTGTGTTAACCTCCGATGGGAGTAGTGCACTGCTTTTACAGTTTCCACTAATACTTAGTGATAGTGCAAAATTATTGCACTAAATGTGTTGATGTTTAGAGGTGGCGTTGATGCTTAGTCGTGAATGGAAAATTAGCAGTTTCACTGAACATTAATAATAGCGATGTAAAAATCTGTTGCACTAAAATTAAATTATTTTTCAAATAAGCCACATTCAGTCTATTGCATCTTTTTTTTTCACTAATTTTAGTGCAACGTGTTTGCACAAAATTTTAAGGGGAAATTGGATTATGAATATTTTTGTACACTAATTCAAAACTAATTTTTCAACAGAAATAGGAAAGTTTAATAACAGAGTAAAGTAATTAAAAAATAACAGAAAGGAAATAGAAAAAATTAAAGAATTCATATTTATTCCCTGTAAAAATATACTGGTTTTGCCTGTAGTTTAATGAAATTGAATTTATTAAGTCAATACGCTTCACTTTTCTTAGAATTGTAGTCAATTTTATTTGTTTTAAATAATTTACATCTTTGCTATCTTATTTACTTCTATTTATTTCCCTTATCATCTCTATATTTTTCACATTTTTAAAGACATTTAAATTAATAAATTATATATTTATTTATTCGTACTAATGATTAAAAAAAACAATAGTGGCTAATTTTTCTTATTGTTTTTATTACATTAATTTATCCCCTTACTTGAAGCTCTGCCTGCGTATTGCTTCATTCGAGCCTCTATTTCTGGCCTAAAATGACGAATTAAACCTTGTACAGGCCAAGCAGCACCATCACCCAAAGCACAAATTGTGTGTCCTTCAATTTGTTTGGAGATTTCCCACAGCATATCAATTTCAGATGGATCAGCATTGCCTGCTACGAATCTGTGGAAAAGTAAAAAATAAATTTACAATAGTTTCAACTAAAAATATCCTAGAAATGAGATGGTATCGCACATATGAAGAAATTGGTCCTCATTATGATCTCAGTACTTTTTACCGTCGAAATTTATGAATAAAAACTTTACCTTATTTTCCCATTTATGTTTTTGTGCGGATCTGAGTCCTTCTATCAACGTTATTTTTGTTTGTTAATGTATGTTTAAAACCTCTATTAGCTTACAGACGGTTGGGTTATATCAAATTTCAGCTATTTATAGTGGAAATGCCCCATACAAATAAGAGAGAACCCTAGTCCCCTAAATAAAAAGTACCTATTTTTCTCATTACTTATTCTCCAAGGCCTACCTGTATACAAAATTTCAGCTCTCTAGCTATATTGGGAGCGTCCTTTACAAATAAGTAGGAACCCTAGTACCGCCAGATAAAAAGTGCGTTTTCAGATTTTTTTTATTTACTAATTCCCCAAGGTCAACATATATACTAAATTTCATTTCTCGATAGTGGAAGTGCCCCAAACAAATAAGGGGGAACACTAGTCCCCCCTCCACCGTTTAAAAAGTGGCTGTTTTCAGGTTTTTCTTTGTTTAGTAATTCCCCAAGGCCTACATCCGAGTGTATACCAAATGTCAATTCTCAAGCTACAATGTACGTGTCCCATACAAATAAGGGGAACCCGAGTCCCGCAAGATGAAAAGTTCTCGTTTTCCGATTTTTTTTTTTTTGTATACTTGTGCCCTAAGGCATACCTTAATACCAAATTTCAGCTTTTTAGCTACAGTGAAAGTACCAAAATATGCACTTTTTACACCTTCATATCTCGGGAAGCTTATATGGTAAAACCTTTAAGCTTTGCCTATAAAGTAACATATACGTAGAGTCCTTATGTTTTAAGTTTTATAATTTTATAATTAAAGGAAGACAATTTAGGAGATGGTTAAAAACAGCGCGAATGGTTTCGAGTAATATACACACTGTGTGTATTAAGCCTGTACTTGGGCTGGCGCACTACTGTTCTCCTTAATAACTCTACGGTAAGTTATACTTGTAATGCAAATACCTACCTGCCAATAATTTTGTTCATCCAACCAATACCCTCACGGCAAGGCGTACACTGACCGCAACTTTCATGTTTATAGAAGCTAATTAAACGAGCAATGGCCTTTATAACATCTGTTGACTTGTCCATAACTATGACGGCTGCAGTACCCAAAGACGTTTGGGCAGCAATAAGACCATCAAAGTCCATTATTACATCATCGCAAACTCTCTTAGGAATGATGGGAGTGGAGGAACCACCGGGAATAACACCTAAAAGATTGTCCCATCCACCACGTACACCACCAGCATGACGTTCAATAAGCTCCTTCAAGGTAATAGACATTTCTTCTTCAACGGTACATGGCGTATTAACATGACCGGAAATATTAAAAAGTTTCGTGCCCGAATTACGAGTACGGCCAAAACTGGCAAACCAAACGCCACCACGACGGCAAATTGTGGGTGAAACTGCGACAGTTTCCACATTGGTTACTGTTGTTGGACAACCAAAAACCCCAACATCAGCAGGGAATGGAGGCTTTAGACGGGGCTTTCCCTGCTTGCCTTCGAGGGATTCAATTAAAGCGGTTTCTTCACCACAAATATAGGCACCAGCACCACGGTGCATGAACACATCAAAATCATAGCCTGAACCACAGGCATTCTTACCAATTAACCCAGCTTGATAAGCTTCAGCAATAGCCAATTGCATGTTGGAGGCTTCATTATAAAATTCACCACGTATGTAAATATACGCAGCTTGAGCACCCATAGCTCGACCGGCAATCAAGCAACCTTCAACTAACTTGTGGGGATCATGACGCATAATTTCACGATCTTTGCATGTACCAGGCTCGCCTTTAAAAAACAAAATGTTAACGCATAAACAAATCTTAAATTTTAAACTGAAGATTTGCCTTCATCCGCATTGACCACCAAATATTTTGGACGACCATCTGACGGCTTGTTCATGAATGACCATTTCATACCACTGGGAAAACCGGCACCACCACGGCCACGAAGACCTGATGTCTTGATTTCATTGATAATCCAATCGGATCCTTTCAATACGATTTCCTTCGTCTTGTACCAATCACCCCGCTTCAAGGCACCCTTTAAACGCCAGTCATGGCGACCATACAAATTGGTGAAGATACGATCTTGATCTGCTAAATTGCCAAATTTGGTTTTCGTTTGCGGTGGTGGTGTACCGGGTGGTGGTGGCTTCGTACCTTGCAAGCGACGTTGAGTCGAAACTGGCAACACGCAGGCTAAAAATAAAAATAATTTTTCTTGCATAAACATTTGTGATGAAATTCTCACTTAATATCTAAAACGTAATTTATTGACGTCAGTTGCATGATATATTGCATTTTTTATATTTTCAAATATCCTATTGTTGACATCATAAGTTGGACAAATTACATAATTTCTGCAAGCTTTATAATCAAATATTCACATTTTAGCACTTTAGACTTTCATGGTTTATACATTATTTACTTAGTCCTTAGGTAATTGATATATTTTTTTAGTTTCACTAAAATTTTCATACAAATTCTTACCAATTTGTGGTTTTAATAAAATATTTAATCGCACAATTGCTCCTGCCATCGTCTGGTAAAAAACAGTGTTGTAAAAAAACGCCGTTGTTAAGGACAGTAGTCTTTTATAAATATGTTACCAAAAATTACAACTGTGTATAAAAGTACATTTGTATCGTTTCGATAACTGAGCTGTTAGTCCGATAAATTTTTATATGAAAAATTGAAATCGATGTTTCAAAATAAAAAATTAATTTTTTTGGATTCGTAACTAAAAGTAAATAATTAAAACCATATTTCAACTAATGTAAAAATACACAAGTTCGATACTTCTAATATCGTGAACCCGTTCGTTTTTAATTTGTAATTCTAGATATGAGTTAATTGCAGAAACATGGAATACCAGGGAATAATTTAAAAAAATAATATCCTACTATGAAACACAACGCTGAATCTGGAATATCAGCCTAGACTAATATGTTTCCAGAGGCAACTAATTGTTTGATCCAAGGTGTACTAAAATGTGCCTTGGTTTGATCTATTTTCTTTTTATTGTTTTTTTTTTATTGTTTTACACAATGAATAATAGCAAGCATAGACTACTAATTAGACGCGACAAATCACAAAAACATTACCTCGATTATATAAGAGAGATAAAAAACCTTATCGTTTCTAATTAAGCTATCTCTTTCATGTAATCGGGTTAATTTGAAATTTTGTACGTAAAAACGCATGACACCTGATTACACGCTTTTTCAAATGTCATGTTGGGTATTCTGTTTATATTCTGTGATAGCGCATATTAAAAATAACTGAAATTTGTCAAAAATATCAATAAGCTTCAAACGCAGAGCCATACAAACTAGTTGATTTGAGAAAATCATTTCGAGGTGTTTTCAATACATCTTACGTATTTTTGTGTTCAATTTTTTTAATTGAATTTAATCTTAATGTTGTTTTGTTTTCTTTAATATCAAGTCAACAAAAATATAATATTTGATAAATGAAAACTGTTGGGAACTGTAAGGTGCCATTGAGGTTGTAATAAATAACAGTGTACATAATAATAATATATAATTACTATTCAAATTATATTTTATAAAAGAAAGTATTTTGTTTTCCAAAGTTACATATAAAAGTTACATATAAATGCAATGCAGAGCAACACTCTGTTATACAGATAAATTTAGAGATGTTTTGGAGTAAATCAAGTTATTTGAAGTGATTTGCTCATAAAAGAAAAATATGAGAAAAACGCACTATTAGAAAGGAGCTATTTTCTTGGCGATATTCGAAAATTATTTTCTTTTGTAATTCTAAGAAATGACAACAGGAAATCCAATATATAATTTGCATGTGTGAACGTCACTTGCTACATTTTGTTCAGATGGAATAGTTTTTACTAGAGCCTTCTTACATTAGTAAAATGGAATGAAAGACCGCCGAAGTATGTTGAAGAGGGAGTAGCGAAGTAGAGTGCGTAGTTACCACTACCAGAACTAGAAATTTTTCTGTCTCTTGCTACTTTTCTTAAATATTATATTGCTGCTTAATCATTTTTCTCATGTCGCTCTCATTTTATTTTGGCTGTATATTACTAAAGCGCCTGTTACAATATTAGATCGAATGAAACGGCTCGTCAAAAATTCAGGTAAATGAGAAAGTACTGCAGTATGAAAGCAATATGTAATCAGGTAGTCAGATGGCAGCCGTATATTTGTCAATATTTTAAGAAAAATTTTAGTACGCTGAGACTAAACGAAATTACAAAAGCATCTGTCGGACAAATACACACGTCGACTAGTTCACTACTAACAGCGCACTGCAAAAATTCAATAAAAATTTAAAAAATTGTAAAAGGGTTTAATATGAAGAAATGAGTAAATAAAGAAGTAAAAAAGGAATATATTTGGGCAAGTCCAAAAGAAATTTCAAAATGGTAGTCTTTCAATATCCCTAACATGGCGTCGTGACAATCCATAAATCTGTTCAGGTTGCTTAGTGTTCGTTGTCCGAACACTATTGTCCGATTGTTCGCACAACTCTGTTATGATATTACACAAACAAAATACACATATGAAAAATAAAAAAATATGTGTGTATACGATCGTCTGTAAACACCCGTATATAAACTATGCCAGAAGCATAGAAACAATAGCGATGATAGACAAAAAATTATGCTCAAACTAAACAGGAACATCCACACATACTCTTCAAACAGAAAACTACGCACACATTTTCTTCCGTCTTTTCAGACGTTTTCTCAATGTGCGAACAAATTTTTGGCTAGTCAAGACATAGTGTATTGTAAGGGTTTTAAAAACATTAAATTTCAGTTTCCATCTATGCATTACAGCTGAGCCACAGCTGTTGGGATAAAAGAGTAATTATTTTATTAGTTTATATTACCATTTGGTTTCTTAAAAAATTAAATGTTTACGGAAACAAGTTCTAGAAATTTCCTTTAGTTTAAACACAATCTTGTTTTTACAAAGGACCTGTAAATTAAGATATGATAATGGATACAGTGCCATTGGATGCAGCATCACGAACTGAAGTTATTGTTCATGAAGACGACATAGGTGCAACGGTAAGATAAATATTATATAGTATTTATTTATTTATTTGAAAATATATTTTACAAAATAAATTTATAAAATATAAAAAAAGGCGCGGATAACTAGACCTTAAGCGCTCGAAAAAGATGAAAAAGATGATAGGAGACATTCTGTAAGTATATGTTGAACGTTCAAGCAAGTATTACAGTGAGAACAGATAGGAGGATCTGAACTGTCATAATAATGTTTAGCTATAAAGAGCGGTTTCCCACCTCTTATTCGAGCCATAGCAATGCATTGACTTCTCGTAAAATTAGTGTTGTATTCAGGTCTTCGTTGAATGGGTTGTAGCTGTAACTGCATAACTCTAAAAGGATTTATTATGGCTCTGGGTAAACAAGGTGTCTGAGTAATATTTGACATGTTCAATTCATTTCGGGCAATTCTATCCGCAAATTCGTTACCTTGTATTCCAATATGAGACGGAATCCAAAGCACTAATATTTCATGATTCAGTCTGGAAGGAAAGATTATATCATCGTAGGACCCGTTGCAATTTTTTATTAGCGCTCTGGATGGGCTTAGACTGTCCGTACATATAAGTGTTTCGACTCCATGCTGAATAGAATAGAAAATATCTGACTTTATCCACATCATTTCAGCGGTAAATATTCCAGTAGAATCCGGCAAACGCGCTTTAGTTACAGTTTCAAAATTGGCTGCTGAAAACTGCTTTATAACCGAATAAGTAGTTATACCATTCAAAAACGAACCATCAGTAAAAAGGGTTAGTTCAGGTGAAAAATCTGATTTTGTTTGCATCATAAGTTGTTTAAAAATGCTTGGATCTGTAGTACTTTTTTCATACATTCTTAGACTATCATCGATTGAGACAAATTCCTTTGATCTGTCGCGGATTTCTGGCTTGCTAGGAATGGAGATGTTATGTCCCTTTATCAGTGAAATAAAATTACTATTTGAAGAAGATAGTAACAATGTAGGTGAATTAATATGTTTCCAAAAAGTCTCATGCAATCCCTCAGATGATACTGCGATTGATCTCGAAGCCAATGAAACATAGCTATTTTCGTGTAACAACTGAAAAGTTGGAACATGTGCTTCATTTCTTAAGAGTTGTAAGGGAGTCGACCGTAATAAACCTGAAGCTGCTCGGTAGTAGTTGTTAATAGAAGTATTAAGTTTCTTCATATTATTTTTTGACGTCCATCCGTAGATCGTAATACCATGTAAAAGAACTCCTGCGATCAAGGAACGACAAATATTTAAAACTGTTTCAATGTGTGGTCCTTTGTTTCGAGAGCAGATAAGTTTTAAAAGATCATTTATTTTACTTAATTTTGTAACCAAAAATTGTATATGTGAATTCCAAAGAAGATTTTTAGAAAATAAAATCCCTAAAATCCTCATTTCATGCTTAATGGACAGATTAACGTTTCTAACACAGACAGTATTACAGTTGCAATCCTTTTTTCTACAAACGTGAAGAACTTCAGTTTTATCAGCCGGAATAACAGCACCCCTTTTCGTTGCCAATTTATTAATTTTTGAGTCCAAGTAGTTTAAATGAAATTCTGCCTCACGTCCAGATGCTACAGCAAAGAATATTATCAGTAATCAATGCCAGGAAGGGTTTTTATGGCATTAGCTAATGAATTGGCATATATGGTATACAAAACCACTGGATAATTTAATGATAAATGTCCATCAACTTTGAATTTTATTCTGCGATTATCAAGAAATGATTTTAACAGAGTTAAAATTTGCTTAAAAATGCCCCATTCGTTGAGTTCAGTGATAATGAAGGTATACACCACTCGATCAAAGGCTTTTTCTAAATCCTCTGAAAGAACAATGCTATGCTTACGCCTTTTAATATTAGATCGCAAAGTATCCTCCAATTGATGGCATATGGTATGAACACCATGTTTAGGAACAAAAGCGTGTTGTATTTCAGATATTTTTTGTCTGGAATATTTCCAAAACCGTTTAGCTAGTATTTTCTCAAAAGTTTTAGATA
Organism: Phania funesta; assembly: GCA_963932375.1. Classification (NCBI taxonomy): domain Eukaryota; kingdom Metazoa; phylum Arthropoda; class Insecta; order Diptera; family Tachinidae; genus Phania; species Phania funesta. The sequence continues at coordinate 83,723,432 of OZ010653.1, forward strand.
GTGTTGGTAGAAGAGAAATAGGTCGGTAACCACTTATCCGATTAGGATTCTTTCCCGGTTTTGGAATGGGATACAATATTGCAACTTTCCATTCATGAGGTAATATGCCATTATATAAGATATTGTTGTATAAACCACATAGACGACTTTTCAATGCAACAGGGGAGTTTTTAACCATGGAGTATGTTATTTTGTCTTCTGCTGGTGTAGTTCCTTTTAGGGTTTTCAAAATGCAGTTAAGCTCATTTATATCTATTTTATTAATCAAATTTCCATAATTCTGACTTGATTGCTGTAATTCACCGATATTGAGTGTTCTTTTTGTGGAAATTATTTCTAAACCAAAGGCATCGTTTGAACTAATCGAGCTCCAAAATTGACCAAATTTATCCGCTATTACTTGAGGATGAGTGATGTTATTGTTATTTACACAAATAGGTGGGAAATGGTCTATTTTTTTGGATCTCAAATTTCTAACTTTGTTCCATAAAAATCGTACCTCCATTTGGGGGTTAAGAGAATTTAGAAAGCGATCCCAAGTTTCACGTTTTGCAATCCTACATTCCCTTTTGGTTTTCGCACAGGATCTCTTGTATTCTCTACAGTTAAACTGAGTACGATAGCGTTTAAATGTTTTCCATGCTTGATTTCTGAATTTAATTAAACTTCCAATATAAGAATTAAACCAGCTGGGATTGTTATTTTTCACTGGCTCCCGAGTAAGAGGAATTATTTCATTTGCCGTTAATCTTAAAATACGTTAATTTGTGCAGCTTCCGTGTTGATATTGTTAGATTTACTAAATTCGTCACAAACTAAACTTGCTCTCTTTTCAAAAAGAGACCAATTAGCTCTGTTAACACGGAAACGTTATATAAAATTCTTTGCAACTGTTACAACATTAGTTGTTATTACGATTGGAAAATGGTCGCCAACTTCGGGTAAGGAAAAACACTTCCGCGACAGTTCTGAAGCAATGTCTACACTAGCCATGGACACATCGACAGAAGTTTAGTATTTAGTATTACAAAATCTTTGTCATCCGCGAATCTTTCCCAAATGATTCCACTTGGATAATTTGTCGTGGAACCCCAGAGGGTATTCTGTGCGTTGAGATCCCCTAACAGAATGTGATGAACATGATCAGGAATATAAAAACAATCAAGCATTGAATTTGTAAGATTTAACTCGCAATCTTTGTAGACATTATTTTTCCTTTATTTTTAATAATATTTTTATCTAATGGTAAATTTGTGGGTAGATTGTCTTCTTCTGCAAAAATAGATTCTAATTCTGAAGTTTCTTCTGTTGAAACCTGTGATGTAGTGTTATTTAATGTTTGTGGTAAATTTAACGTTTCATTTGTTTTGTTCAGATGCTGATTGTTTGTTTTGGTTGTCGGATATTAACACGTTAACGGATGTTATTGTTGTTCCGTCGTTATCAGAAAGTGGACTAATAAATGTAGTAGAATTTGTAATAGATTGAGTGGGTATATTTGTAGCGGCTGATGATAAATTTGATGAAGATAATTTTTGGAATTATTCATTTGTGGGGATAGAAGTTTTATGAGTAGAAGAATGTGTGTGAAGATAAATTCGAATTTAACTAGCAGAGACACAAACCGAATTTTTTAACATGGCTGATTTTGCACTTAACAGAGCTATGTTAGCAATTTAACAGTGGGGGTATTTTTGACCTTTTTTTCAGAAGCCTATATTAGGAAGCAGGAACCAGATCCATAAGAAACCTCTTTTGTAAAAATTGCTCAAAGCGTTAGTTAATTGACCCATAAAAGTAAAACATCTAAAATATTTAGGAAACAAAATTAAATTGCATTTAAAAACAGCGCTTTTGGCGAAACTGTTAATCTTGAACTTATTTCCAGTGACCATTATGGAAAAATGGTGATGGGCTGGCCCAAGCCACTATATAGTAATGGTGGTCCAGGGAGTACTTAGTGGAGCCATAAAGGTGGGATATCTGAAATAATTTTAGAATCCGAGTAAAAACAAAATTTTAAAAGTACTAATTTTTGAAAATTTCTTGAGAGCATAAGTGGTCATTATGGAAAAATGGTGATGGGCTGGCCCAAGCCACTATATAGGAATGGTGGTCCAGGGAGTACTTAGTGGAGCTATAAAGGTGGGATATCTGAAATAATTTCAGAATGCGAGTAAAAACAAAATTTAAAAAAAAAATTTTTTTTTTAAAAATTTCTTGAGAGGATAAGTGGTCATTATGGAAAAATGGTGATGGGCTGGCCCAAGCCACTATATAGGAATGGTGGTCCAGGGAGTACTTAGTGGAGCCATAAAGGTGGGATATCTGAAATAATTTTAGAATCCGAGTAAAAACAAAATTTTAAAAGTACTAATTTTTGAAAATTTCTTGAGAGGATAAGTGGTCATTATGGAAAAATGGTGATGGGCTGGCCCAAGCCACTATATAGGAATGGTGGTCCAGGGAGTACTTAGTGGAGCCATAAAGGTGGGATATCTGAAATAATTTTAGAATCCGAGTAAAAACAAAATTTTAAAAGTACTAATTTTTGAAAATTTCTTGAGAGCATAAGTGGTCATTATGGAAAAATGGTGATGGGCTGGCCCAAGCCACTATATAGGAATGGTGGTCCAGGGAGTACTTAGTGGAGCCATAAAGGTGGGATATCTGAAATAATTTTAGAATCCGAGTAAAAACAAAATTTTAAAAGTACTAATTTTTGAAAATTTCTTGAGAGGATAAGTGGTCATTATGGAAAAATGGTGATGGGCTGGCCCAAGCCACTATATAGGAATGGTGGTCCAGGGAGTACTTAGTGGAGCTATAAAGGTGGGATATCTGAAATAATTTCAGAATGCGAGTAAAAACAAAATTTAAAAAAAAAAATTTTTTTTAAAAAATTTCTTGAGAGGATAAGTGGTCATTATGGAAAAATGGTGATGGGCTGGCCCAAGCCACTATATAGGAATGGTGGTCCAGGGAGTACTTAGTGGAGCCATAAAGGTGGGATATCTGAAATAATTTTAGAATCCGAGTAAAAACAAAATTTTAAAAGTACTAATTTTTGAAAATTTCTTGAGAGGATAAGTGGTCATTATGGAAAAATGGTGATGGGCTGGCCCAAGCCACTATATAGGAATGGTGGTCCAGGGAGTACTTAGTGGAGCTATAAAGGTGGGATATCTGAAATAATTTCAGAATGCGACTAAAAACAAAATTTAAAAAAAAAATTTTTTTTTTTAAAATTTCTTGAGAGGATAAATTATTTCAGATATCCCACCTTTATAGCTCCACTAAGTACTCCCTGGACCACCATTCCCATATAGTGGCTTGGGCCAGCCCATCACCATTTTTCCATAATGACCACTTATCCTCTCAAGAAATTTTCAAAAATTAGTACTTTTAAAATTTTGTTTTTACTCGGATTCTAAAATTATTTCAGATATCCCACCTTTATGGCTCCACTAAGTACTCCCTGGACCACCATTCCTATATAGTGGCTTGGGCCAGCCCATCACCATTTTTCCATAATGACCACTTATCCTCTCAAGAAATTTAAAAAAAAAATTTTTTTTTTTTTAAATTTTGTTTTTACTCGCATTCTGAAATTATTTCAGATATCCCACCTTTATAGCTCCACTAAGTACTCCCTGGACCACCATTCCTATATAGTGGCTTGGGCCAGCCCATCACCATTTTTCCATAATGACCACTTATGCTCTCAAGAAATTTTCAAAAATTAGTACTTTTAAAATTTTGTTTTTACTCGGATTCTAAAATTATTTCAGATATCCCACCTTTATGGCTCCACTAAGTACTCCCTGGACCACCATTCCTATATAGTGGCTTGGGCCAGCCCATCACCATTTTTCCATAATGACCACTTATCCTCTCAAGAAATTTAAAAAAAAAAATTTTTTTTTTTTAAATTTTGTTTTTACTCGCATTCTGAAATTATTTCAGATATCCCACCTTTATAGCTCCACTAAGTACTCCCTGGACCACCATTCCTATATAGTGGCTTGGGCCAGCCCATCACCATTTTTCCATAATGACCACTTATCCTCTCAAGAAATTTTCAAAAATTAGTACTTTTAAAATTTTGTTTTTACTCGGATTCTAAAATTATTTCAGATATCCCACCTTTATGGCTCCACTAAGTACTCCCTGGACCACCATTCCTATATAGTGGCTTGGGCCAGCCCATCACCATTTTTCCATAATGACCACTTATCCTCTCAAGAAATTTTCAAAAATTAGTACTTTTAAAATTTTGTTTTTACTCGGATTCTAAAATTATTTCAGATATCCCACCTTTATGGCTCCACTAAGTACTCCCTGGACCACCATTCCTATATAGTGGCTTGGGCCAGCCCATCACCATTTTTCCATAATGACCACTTATCCTCTCAAGAAATTTTCAAAAATTAGTACTTTTAAAATTTTGTTTTTACTCGGATTCTAAAATTATTTCAGATATCCCACCTTTATGGCTCCACTAAGTACTCCCTGGACCACCATTCCTATATAGTGGCTTGGGCCAGCCCATCACCATTTTTCCATAATGACCACTTATCCTCTCAAGAAATTTAAAAAAAAAAAATTTTTTTTTTTAAATTTTGTTTTTACTCGCATTCTGAAATTATTTCAGATATCCCACCTTTATAGCTCCACTAAGTACTCCCTGGACCACCATTCCTATATAGTGGCTTGGGCCAGCCCATCACCATTTTTCCATAATGACCACTTATGCTCTCAAGAAATTTTCAAAAATTAGTACTTTTAAAATTTTGTTTTTACTCGGATTCTAAAATTATTTCAGATATCCCACCTTTATGGCTCCACTAAGTACTCCCTGGACCACCATTACTATATAGTGGCTTGGGCCAGCCCATCACCATTTTTCCATAATGGTCACTGGAAATAAGTTCAAGATTAACAGTTTCGCCAAAAGCGCTGTTTTTAAATGCAATTTAATTTTGTTTCCTAAATATTTTAGATGTTTTACTTTTATGGGTCAATTAACTAACGCTTTGAGCAATTTTTACAAAAGAGGTTTCTTATGGATCTGGTTCCTGCTTCCTAATATAGGCTTCTGAAAAAAAGGTTAAAAATACCCCCACTGTTAAATTGCTAACATAGCTCTGTTAAGTGCAAAATCAGCCATGTTAAAAAATTCGGTTTGTGTCTCTGCTAGTTAAATTCGAATTTATCTTCACACACATAGTAGAAGATATGTTATTTAAAATTTTTGAGTATGTCAGGTTTTTAGTAATATTTTTTCTCATGGGTGGTTTTAGAGTGTGTAGAGTTGGATTGTCATTAAACATTTTCCAGGCTTCCCGAGTTGTACATTTTTTTGAAATACGAAAAAAGTTAACGGATTTGTGTTTTCAGTAACTTGGACAAAGAGGATCATTTGACGAATGTAGATCTGTTAAACAATTTACACAATATTTTCTTGAGCAAGTGCCGTGCGGAGTTGTAAAAGCACATTCTTTGCATAATGCTATGGATTTACATCTATTTTTCGTGTGACCAAGTTTCTGGCAAATTATGCACCTTATTGGATTAGGAATATATTCATCTACTGTTACTAATTACCAGCCAAGTTTTAATTTTTCTGGTGTATAAGTTCAAATGTAATAATGACCGCACCTGTTGGTGTTAACTTGTCGCCATCTTTTTTCATAATTTTGCGCACATCTACAACTTTTTGATCTTTAAGGGAAGCAAGTATTTCATCTTGGGGAATTTCAATTAATTTTCCTGAGAAAATCCTTCCTTGAATATAAATGAGTATAAAAAATAATCAAGCACACAAGCGTCACGAGAAAATAACTGCGTACTCGGCAACTTCCTGCGAATGACTGATATTATATACTTATCAAGAAATTTTTTGATAAATGTATTTAGAGGAAAAGGGAAGCACTTAAGTAAAATATGTGGCAATAGACCTGTAGATTTAGAGTTATTGATGCAATGTTGCTTATATTTATATTGTGGCGCAAAATGCACCACCATATCATAATATGCTCTAATTTTTGGAAATCGTGGCAAATGACGACTATACTTGAGATTTCTAAAAATTGGAGAGAATTTCTCAGTCGTCCAACGCCAATTGGGCAAACACTACGTCGTTTCACTGATCGTCTTGAAGAGTATGGGACAGCACGAGATCCTGGTGGGTATGGAAGCCGCTCTGCTGAGAATATAGCGTCGTGACTCAAGATGTCACAGAGGACCCCGGAGTATCAACCAGACGTAACTGGCCATAAATCGACAGCATTTACGGAGCATTTTGGTATAAGAGTTCCACATTTGACTGTGGTATGGAAGCCGCTCTGCTAAGAATATAGCGTCGTGACTCAAGAGGTCACAGAGGACCCCGGAGTATCAACCAGACGTAACTGGCCATAAATCGACAGCATGCATTTACGGAGCATTTTGGTATAAGAGTTCCGCATTTGCACAGAAATTATTGACTGTTTTTTAGATTATACGAACATATAAATATTCGTGTGTTTTTCCATGTCGAAAGAATAACGAAAATTTGCTCTTGCGAATAGAACTCGTCAAGCTTCTTGCGATTGCGGTTTAAAGATTACCTCACTTGCAAGTTCAAGTCAAAATCGCGTTATGCGAATGTCAGAATAAGCCCAAAAATTAGTAAAACGAACGATATTTCATATTTGTAACAAAAATTGTAAGAAACTATTCCTAGTTTTTATTCAAATTATACTTTCGATTTTTAGAACACATTTCTTGCGAGTGTCGTAACAATCCTTGAAGTTTTTATTTTCAAATAAGTTTATTCAATTTACACATATTTAAAATTGTTTAAATAGGAAATTTTTGAAAAAAAAATGAAAATTTCAATTCTTATATATTTTTTAGTCTCAGCCAGTGTTAAGGCTGCGCTTAAAAAAACCCAAAAGAGGCAAAAAAGTTAAATGGCACGAAGGCATTGTTGATAATGAACACATGGGGAAAAAGAAGTCGAAATGTAAGTTTTTAAACTAATTAACCGTAATTATAAAACCTTAAAATTAAAGGCGTAGCGGCTTATCGATTATGATCAATAAGATTATTTTTTGTAAAACTTTTTATTAAAGACTTAGGAATTCGAAAATGAATTAATAAAAATTGTGATAAAAGGTAAAAAAAAAAACTATAGTAAAGCCTAATATATTTTTAGGTTGCTGTATATATAAGAAACCCACAGTGTTTGGGGAAAGTTCATCAGAAGACGATGAGGAATGTGCAAATTGTTTTGGGCATCCAGAGAAAAGACGTAAAAATCGTAAGCATGATGAAAATGATCATGATCATCATAACGACGAACCAAGTCCCCATGATGATGAAAACAAAGATAAAGCACAATCTTATCGACTAATTTGAAATTAATAAAATGTTGATCATTTATTAATATATTAAAATTAAGTAATAGTAATGTACTCAACTCCCTTTTTCAGTCATTTAAGTTAAAGTAACATAACGCAGTGTAATGTAGAAAACCATCTAACGTCTTTTTCGAGCTTCATTAAGTCGCGTAGTCTAAAAAAGGATATTTTTTAACATTTTTCTTTTTGTATTTTATTGGCATAATATACATTTAATAACAACATACACATAAATTATTGTTTAATGCAATAAAAAAAAATATTTAAAATAGAGCATTTATTTCAAAAAGATAAGTAAAAAAACATCAGTTACGTAAATTTTAAATTTTTTTGTTATTGTTGGTCTTTTCTATAAAATTTGTCTTTGTCTTTTATATTTCTACTTTGAATTGCCAAACATATAATTTATATCAGTTTTTATTGCTTAAAAAGCACCTTAAATTGATTTTGAATTTCAATGGTTTTCATAATTTTTTTTAAAATTTAACAGTAAAACTGATGTACAGTTTTTAAGATTTATCTCTTGTTTGTCTAAAACTACATAGGTATGCACAAGGCGAACTAATTATAAGGTGGCCTAATGAGCGCAGGCGATAAATTCGCTCGTCACCAACACTAATGTCAAATATTGTGAAGTCTATATTATTTTTATATTAAATTAATGAATTTAAAAATATATGCGAGTCAAAAGAATTTTCGTTTGTTTGATTTTGTTTCTTTCTTAGTTTTCTATACATCAGTAGACTGATGGCGACGAAATTTTGACATTGGTTCGAATTAGTGCAACACTAAATTCGCATTGGTTCCCCTTATAATTAATTCGCCTTAGGTATAACTTTCCAATAAAATAATTTACATTTTATTTTTTGCGGTTATTTTGATTTTTAAATATTGCCGCATTTTGGAAGTTTGTTGTTTTTATTTTTAATTATATCGAATTATTTCGTTTTAAATCAAATGCCTCTGTATTATTTGTTGTATCAATGTTAAGTTCCTTAGCTTTAGTACGTGATCGCCAAATCTGAAATGTACAATATTATTTTCAGTAACTTTTGTTCTTGAAGATAAACAGTAGTATATGATGGTGAAAAATATGTGTAATATAATTTATTTTTTCTTGGAATATCGTTTATATTTGTTAAAGAATGTTACAAAAGAAATAAAATTACGTTAATACAATTAATTGGTCATTTAACTAATTCTAATTGATATAAATTGTAATAAAAATACATTTATAATGCGTTTGAAGTTAACAAATTAAATAAATATATGAGTCATTCTCACTACAGTTGAATGTTTGTTTCCAACCGAGCAAAAAATTTTAAACTCAACGAACGAAAAACAGTGCTAAGTAGACACAACTAAGTCAATTATGCAGTAGTACGTTTCTATGTATAAATTATTCGATCTTATTTTAAATTAACTATTTTCAACAGTTTCATTGAAATCGTAATTGGTGGCAAAGATTGATTAGATTTGTTAAACCAATAAAAATAAACCAAAAATAGACTTTTATAGAACAAATTACATATGCATGTAATGTATTATTTATACTTTATTCAAAGTATGGGTAAATTATTAAAAACACTTACCTTAATTGTAAAATCGTCACTACTAGTAACTAACATTTCAGAATCTTTTGGATTAAAAGCCACGCTGTTTACCACATCAGCATGTTTATATTTTGCCAAAGAAACGCCATAATAACGATCCCATAAATAAGCGTGCATATCTTCGGCACCACTAAAATACAACAAAGGCTGCATGTTAGAAAGCAAATTAGAAGTGCGATTCCTACCTGGCTACATAATCATCACAAACATCTAGGAATATAAAGAAACACTCTGTGCTGGGTGTATAAGCCTTATGAGCTCGCAACATATTTCCAACTCGCTTAAGAGTCATGAGATCGATGACATGTATATCAATTTCTTGAGCAATTGGTGGAGGCTCTAAGGCATTTGATATGATATAGTTTTCTGGCCATGGACGGGTGTTAACATAAAGATATCTAGAAATAAGGTAATACAAAAACACTATTTGTAATTTGTGCAAAAATTAGTAACCTGTGATCTGGACTTAATGCCATGCCTATAATATGACCATGCAAGTCAATGACTTTATCAACTTTATCAAAACGATCTGCAACGGCGTCATAATTCCACCAATCTGGATCTGGATCTCTTAACTGATTCTAAAAAAATGTTTGTGAATGGAAAGTGATTATTAGGCTCATTATAAATTTTAAAGAAAACAACCTTTTTCTCTGCATTTTTGGCAGCGATTCTTTCTTTTAGCGAAGGACCAGGATCTAATTTTTTGGGAAAAGTAACATGTTTTATGCGTTTAATACCAATCTGATGTGGTGTATACGTTTTTGAGCCTGTAGAAAATATTAAATATTTAGGAATGGAGTTTTCCATATCATCGTATTCGTCAACTGCATCCATAGGTTCATCTTCTTCCTCTTCCTCATTTCCTGAGTGATCAGGGCTATTGTCTCCATTGAATAAGCGCCGATATTCTTCAGAAAATGAAATCGAAATGTCGTCATTTTGTAGTGTAGAACGACCGCTCGAAGTGGACGGAAAAGAGTAATCTAATGAATGAGGGCTACACGTAGTGGAAGAACGTCGCAATGTAGCCATTTGAGAAAGAGGATTTCCTACGGTATCGTTTTGAGAAGAATTTGGTTTAATTTCTACATCTTGATTCTGCTTCGTTTGAAAATATTTTAATTAATAAATATTTTTTGTTTTCTATAAAATATACTCGTATATTACCCAAACTGCAGATTCTTTAACAATTTCAGCCAAGGGATCATTTGTCTCATCCAACCAGGGACACTTGGCCATCATTATATCCCTTACTGAACTGGCATTACGATTGTAAAATTTATACAATTGATTCATTATGGGTACATGTTCAGAATCCACCTCCTGATTTGCTTTATTCAGCCATAAAATAGAGGTGCTAACTAAATGTGCCAACCAATGCAAATCTCCTGATATTAGATACTGATCACTAAACCATGTACCAAATATATCGTAGGGTCGATTCAACACACGACAACGCAAATGGGAGCCATCTTTTAAAAATTTAAATAACTTTAAATCTTTCTTCTGACATTAAAATGTAAAAATTTACCTTTGTCATCAACTGTAAAAACCGCTATTTCACCCGATGTACTATGTGGTGCACCAAAATGTACTCCAGATACTAAAAGTAATGTATCGCTTTGATTAAATTGTGAGTATTGTGTATATTTCCAACTGAATTTTTTCATGTCGTGTGAATATTTTTCTGCGCAGGGATGGTCGGAATGCCATATCTGTAAAAATTCAGATATCGGTGTTTAAAGTTATATAGTTTTAAATCATTTGTTATACATATTAAAAGTTATTGATTAAAAAAAATGGATTTATTAACTTAAAAACACTAAGAAATTTGCGGATAATATCCAGATTTTGCTTTACGAAAGCACCTATACTAGCTTTAAATGTATAAATCTCATCGACATCATTTAACGAAGCGTACCCAACAATTTAAACTACGGGAACAGAAATGGTATTGGAAAGTAAATTATTTTTGTATAACCTGCTATTGGTGTAGACGTCAGTTGATTTTGTAATGTGTTTACTGAAGTTAGTAATCTACTGGAAACCGTAAATAACGCTAAAGTATATGCACATATGTATGTACAAACACAAATATTCGGCCGCATTTAGATATACAGATATTCAATTATGCTCCGCTCTGTAATTTTCTATCTAAGTAGATACATATATACATTATATCAACCATTACCTACATGATCTACAGTATACATACATACAGGGTGACCGCCTGGAAGGTATACTACTTTGTTTGTTTATAATTCTTGATTAAATAAAATAGAATGGATCGTATATTCATAAATATTTTATTTAAGGTCGACTTTTATGTATGAATACAATATCAGATAAATGTCCGCCTCTGTTAGCATCACAAATGTGTGCCTTTTTTAACACATTTTTTATTACATTCTCAACCCATTTCACGCGGTATTTCATTAATTTCATCACAAATATTTTGTATGAGTTGCTCCAGCTTTCTCATCGTCACAGTAATCCATGATTAATTTTGATAAAAGGTTTTAACGATTAAAACACGTTGGTTTACAGAATATTTTTCCATACTGAATTTGCCACGTCTCTACTTCACGACTGCCAAATATGAACTGCCAAGACTAATGGTTACCAAAATGGCGGCAAAACAAAGTAGTGTACCTTCCCGGCGGACATCCTGTACTTATATATATTTAATTTTAATAATAGACCAATAATGTTGGCAGAATTTTCCACCATATCAGTACGAAACTTATCCAAAATTTTCTAAACTTATAGTTATGAACAAAATTCTCTTAGTCATTTGGATAAAGGAACTCAGCTCAATTGGTGAGCATGGAGTGGGTTTCCGTAGTCCCATGTATGGCTATTTTCTTCATTACTATAGGCATAGACAAAGACCATTTTCTGCCAAAATTAGATTCCTCTCTTAAATGCTCATTTAGACGTACACCTCATTCTGCAGCTTGCTATGATGATTTCCTCAGTGACTAAATAATAAGCAATAATATGACAACCATGCCAAAACAACACGGTCGTGTCAAACTGCCAACACGAAACGCCCTTTATAAATACTTTATGAATTCATTTTTTAACCACAATCTGAAATCTATTTTTATAGCTTTTCGCTGTCACTTCTAATTTTAAGGAATTAGTAAGTTTATATAGATACATATATGCATGCGTAAGTATTAATAGTTACATATATTTATGTATATACATACATATATTTTTTATACTCACAATTACATAACCATCTTTGGAACAAGTAGCAAACATTTCACCATTATGCGAAAAACTAACATGAAGTACTTGATGAGCGTGACCAGTTAGACATTGGGACTGTACGAATGGAATGCGGGAAGTCAAACGTACATATTCACTTTTCCAACTAGAAGCACCTGTTGAGTAGCATGAAAAAATGTGATAACCTTGACATATTGCAAACAAAAACAAATGTCAAACGCACCTGGTTTTAAAGTTATGGAGGCCCCGGTGCGGAAATGTTTTTGAAAGCGATGTTTCCATATTATATCATCATTTGCCACTTCATACCAACGACGACATGTAGCCGAGACATTCGTAACATCTTTAATCGATAGGAAAGAGAGAATTTTTAACAAAACAAGATCCGGTACGGTCCACCACAGAGATTCTTCAAGATCTTCCATTTTCACATTTTCTTCCTCTTCGTTTGTTTCATCTATTTCAGAGACACCACTTTCATCGCTATTTATTTGATTTTTGGTAATGGTGCTGACTTCACTTCCGCTTGCTTCTGTACTATCCATATTCTGATAAGATTTTTATTAATTATTTTCTTCCAACTTCGTTCTTAAATTGATCTGATTAGATTTTGTTGCAATACAATTGGTTTAAGAAAAATGTGTCCTTTTGTATTATTCTACTTATTCCTAACGTTTAGTTTTGTGCCACTCTATGCACTTTATAAAAAAGAAAAAAAAATTGTTACACGAACAACAACAATAACATACAAGAGACGCAGAAAATTCAAGCAGAAGTTAAAAATTTCACTTTTACTTAACTTATTCAGGTTCACCCTACAAACCCGATTGCTGTGTCAACAAATTGGACTGCAAAACTGATGACAACAAAAAATATAAATAATAGCTGTATGTTTTCAGGTATATACATATGTACATACTTATGTACGCACATGTATCTAATTAATTGAAATCACAGTACCAACTACAACTATAGCTATAAGATATGGAACAGAAATAACTGTCTCTCCTTTTATACCCATTACAAGTTCACAGTTTAATAATTTACAGTATGTGCTTTAATTCTACTTAGACTTTTTACATTTAATTTTATCATGACTAATATTTTTTTAGTAGTTATTTGATGACTTTAAGCAAAATTCCAAATAAACCACGACGCCAGTAAAATAATTAAAAACCAAAACTACTAACGCAAACAGCTGTTTAACTAACATATTTAATATTAATCTTCATCACCCTGTTGCGACTTACCGTTTTTTGGAAATGGGCTGTATTCATCTCTTACCCAGCAGGAGCTTGGAACGAAAGAGTACAGCCAAAATGTACAATATCAGACTCCCAAAAACTAAATTAATTAAATCTAAACTTGCACACGTTTGCAAGTTACAGTTGCCAACAAAAGTATTACTTGCAATTTTTTTTTTAATTTCTTAGACTTGAAGCATTAGTAATAGAAAGGTCAGAGATATAAATTTATGTAACTCCTATAAGAAATTACAAAGAAATTCAAACGGGAAAGCCAGGAAATCTCCATTTATCTGTACCAAAATCGAAACACTTATAGGAAGACTACTAACAAGAGTGAAGCTGTGCTTACATTACGTGTACCAGTCATATGGAATGTAAAAATTGCTATATATATATATATGGAATTTCATGTGCATGTCAAAATCTCTGCTTTACATACCCTTTATAATTGCTGTGTTCAGACATACGTATGTTACGTGCATATGACATAACCTCTTGTTGTTTAAAACGAAACGAATGTTCTAAATCAGCTGATTTCCAAGTGTTTTCGTAGGTAAAACATAAAAAGAATTGAAAAAAATTGTGTTTCAATTTATAATAATTAAAATAGGAATTACAAACACAAATAGTCAGTTATGTCATGAATGTGGGACTGCAGTTTTTCAGATATAACCTTTGGATCATTACTAACACTTATAAATGCAGTATCGTCTGCAAACGTTGATGTATATGTATATGGGGTTGTACGCATATCCGCTGTATAGATGATGTATAATAGTGGCCCTAGTAACCTACCTTGAGGGACTCCTGCAGAGATTCTGTCATTTTTAGAAAACTGATCTTTTGACCTTACTTTAAACGTTCCATCAGCCAAATAGCTCTTTAGAAGCTTGTGGGAGCTTACAGGAAAAGTCGAGTTATTTTTGTGGGTAACCCATCATGACACACTTAAAAACGTGTTTAAAATAAATAAAGCTGAACAGAATTGCTTCATTCAAATACAGATCTAATAACGGTGACAATCCTATGAACTTGCTCAATAGTAACATGCTTCGCACGAAAACCAAACTGATGGTCGGGGATAATGTTTTGTTCATTAAGATAAGGAGTTAAGCCAGAGACGAATAATTTTTCAAATATCTTTAATAAAATAGAGAGTAGGCTAATGAGCCTGTATGATGTAATCTGGTTTGAGACCTTTCCTGGTTTAAGGATCATAACAAATTCAGACATCTTTCAAGAGCATGGTAAGAAGCCAACGCGTAACATGGCGTTAAATATAAATAGTAAAATTCTCACAGCTGACTTAGGTAAGTTTCTTATCATTGATCCTGTAATACGATCAGCTCACGCTGATTTTCTCATATCTATATCACAGGGTAACCAGAGTTGAAGACTTTGACACATAAAGAATAAAAAACTCATTTTTTTTACTATGGGCTCTGTTAGAAAGAGACAAATATAGCATTTTGTGACGAAATACCGGAAAAAATACAGGAAAACACGGCAAGAAAATCAAAATAAAAACAAAAATCTAAAAACAAAACTAAGGCTCTGAGGGAACGAGACGGATAGAGAAAAAGATCACTATACTGTCGTTTCACCTCTGTTTACTACTTTGTGACGCCAGTAAAATAATTAAAAACCAAAACTACTAACGCAAACAGCTGTTTAACTAACATATTTAATATTAATCTTCATCACCCTGTTGCGACTTACCGTTTTTTGGAAATGGGCTGTATTCATCTCTTACCCAGCAGGAGCTTGGAACGAAAGAGTACAGCCAAAATGTACAATATCAGACTCCCAAAAACTAAATTAATTAAATCTAAACTTGCACACGTTTGCAAGTTACAGTTGCCAACAAAAGTATTACTTGCAATTTTTTTTTTAATTTCTTAGACTTGAAGCATTAGTAAAAGAAAGGTCAGAGATATAAATTTATATAAATCCTATAAGAAATTACAAAGAAATTCAAACGGAAAAGCCAGGAAATCTCCATTTATCTGTACCAAAATCGAAACACTTATAGGAAGACTACTAACAAGAGTGAAGCTGTGCTTACATTACGTGTACCAGTCATATGGAATGTAAAAATTGCTATATATATATATATATATATATATATGGAATTTCATGTGCATGTCAAAATCTCTGCTTTACATACCCTTTATAATTGCTGTGTTCAGACATACGTATGTTACGTGCATATGACATAACCTCTTGTTGTTTAAAACGAAACGAATGTTCTAAATCAGCTGATTTCCAAGTGTTTTCGTAGGTAAAACATAAAAAGAATTGAAAAAAATTGTGTTTCAATTTATAATAATTAAAATAGGAATTACAAACACAAATAGTCAGTTATGTCATGAATGTGGGACTGCAGTTTTTCAGATATAACCTTTGGATCATTACTAACACTTATAAATGCAGTATCGTCTGCAAACGTTGATGTATATGTATATGGGGTTGTACGCATATCCGCTGTATAGATGATGTATAATAGTGGCCCTAGTAACCTACCTTGAGGGACTCCTGCAGAGATTCTGTCATTTTTAGAAAACTGATCTTTTGACCTTACTTTAAACGTTCTATCAGCCAAATAGCTCTTTAGAAGCTTGTGGGAGCTTACAGGAAAAGTCGAGTTATTTTTGTGGGTAACCCATCATGACACACTTAAAAACGTGTTTAAAATAAATAAAGCTGAACAGAATTGCTTCATTCAAATACAGATCTAATAACGGTGACAATCCTATGAACTTGCTCAATAGTAACATGCTTCGCACGAAAACCAAACTGATGGTCGGGGATAATGTTTTGTTCATTAAGATAAGGAGTTAAGCCAGAGTCGAATAATTTTTCAAATATCTTTAATAAAATAGAGAGTAGGCTAATGAGCCTGTATGATGTAATCTGGTTTGAGACCTTTCCTGGTTTAAGGATCATAACAAATTCAGACATCTTTCAAGAGCATGGTAAGAAGCCAACGCGTAACATGGCGTTAAATATAAATAGTAAAATTCTCACAGCTGACTTAGGTAAGTTTCTTATCATTGATCCTGTAATACGATCAGCTCACGCTGATTTTCTCATATCTATATCACAGGGTAACCAGAGGTGAAGACTTTGACACATAAAAAATAAAAAACTCATTTTTTTTACTATGGGCTCTGTTAGAAAGAGACAAATATAGCATTTTGTGACGAAATACCGGAAAAAATACAGGAAAACACGGCAAGAAAATCAAAATAAAAACAAAAATCTAAAAACAAAACTAAGGCTCTGAGGGAACGAGACGGATAGAGAAAAAGATCACTATACTGTCGTTTCACCTCTGTTTACTACTTTGTGTCTATATTATCAATTTAAATGAATAGATGAATATAGCCGAAATTGTATAGGATCAATTACAGTGTCACTAATATTTGGAATAGTGAAGCTTTTTATATCAGGTGATGTAAAAACCTTTTCTAAGTGACTTCCGAATGCATTAAAGGTAATAGAGTTTTTGGCCCCGGAGCAGGTTTCAGGTGGAGGCATTCTGAAGAGTTGGACAAAAAAACCTCGCAACGGGGGTTGGGACAGCTTCTACGATACTCCTGAGGAAGAGGCTAAGACGGTAGCACACATTGTGTGTGAATGTCCAGCGCTGGCTAGCATAAATAGGACCATTAGCAGGCACTTGTTAAGTGTAAATGTCATGGTGGACCTAAGTCTTAAACAAATGGTAGCAATTACAAAAAACTACGTAATGAGGAAGAAGGCCGACAGACTGAAATCTGTCTGGTGCTGCTCGTTTGTATTAATTGGAACCGCCCGCGTCTTACTGAGTTCTAAGTATGAAGTTATCTTACAAAAAATTTAACATTTTCTTTTAAAATATTGTTATGAATATGGATAATGGAGGTAAGTATAAATATTTTTAAAACATTGTGCTACGTTTTTTGTTGATAGAATATTGTTTTTGACATTTGAAAGATAGTATAAATTGGTTCAAATTGCTAGCCTAATTCTATGTTTGAAAAGCGTTGTTTGTTATATTTCCATGTTCTTCCCACTAATAATGTTAATTAATATTGAGAGGTTACATGACAAACAATTAAAACAATAAGGAACCAACACGAACTAGTCAAAAGGAAAAATAACGCGCGAGATGCCACAAATCCGAACCCGGTTTGTGTCTAATGATTCCTGCTGTACCTGACCAACAAATTCCTAGGATTCTGATTTAGAAGAGGTTCCGAAAGATACTAGTTATCAGGATAGTGATAAATTATATTACTTTATCATTTATAAATGCATATGCAGCAACAAGGAATAAGTGCTTAAGTGGACTTAAGCTTTAAACAAGTTAATAATTTCATTACAGTTTCCCATTTCTAAGGTACTCCACAGCAAAATTTTATTTATTTAGCTCAAGTTTTCGGGAAGTTAACGATGTAGATTTTTGGAACGAATTTTGGAAAACAAAATTTTTTTTCCATATATGTCTTAAAAAGCGGTCATGATTACAAAAAATAAAAATAATTTTGGCCGGCTAGATAAGCAATATACCCCTATGTGCGTTAATGAGAGTGTTGTAAAATCTCGCAAAGCAGTGATGGAAAATCAAGATATTGAAATAGAACTGAACTTATAAGTACGTTTTTCATATTAACAGTACTCTCTCAAAAATTCAAAGAGACAACTTGTCCTGTCTGTAGAGAATGCTTTTTGGGTTTATTTTTAAATTATATAGGGTAAAAAATTTAAACCCCTTTTATAAATGTATATAATAGTATATTGTGCATTATATTGTTTAACGTTTAGATAACTTTTGCGTTTAGAATCACATTTAACTTCGTGGGAGTACTACGGTAATTCGAAAATCAAAAAGTACTGAATAAAAGATCAACATCACTAAACTTTTCATCATTTCCACATGGTAAAGAGTTTTACGCTACGTCTTGATTAGCCACAAATTTTTCCGTACAAGGAGAGAGCGTCGGAAAAATAACGGGAAACATGTATTCCGTATCTTCTGTGTGGAGAATACGTGTAGATGTTCCTGTTCAGTTTGACCATAACTTTTTGTCTCTCATCGAGATTGTTTTCATGGTCTAAGCATAGTTTATCTGCGGGTGTTTATAGATGAGTGCATACATACATATGTACATATTTTGTTTGCCTATATGTATTTTGTTTGTGTGATGCAGAACAGCGTTGTGCGAACAAGTCTTTGACCAACGTTGTTTGAACACGAATAGACCACTTACAGTAACGGTCCTCACGAGCCAGATTCCTGTGCGAACAGCAACGTATAGATGTTGGCACAATAGTTCAATGAATAGTCAAGGCGGCATGTTATTTGCCTTGATTACCAACCGAGTTCCACCAACGGTCGTAACGTCTATGGCTTGCATTACGATGAATATCACGCAAAATATTGATATACCGGGTGATTTTTTGCTACTTGATTTTTCAATGTAAAAAAAATTTGTGACATGTCGCAATACCAAAAATGCCCAGTTAGGTTTGTCGTTTCACCATGAGTAGATTTGTAAATGACCAACGCTTACAAATTATTGAATTTTCTTATACTACATTTACATCTACGCAAAATCTAGTAGATTTCAGCTCAAATCTCGAAGAAAATCTCTGCCGTTTACACCAATGCTTTTTGACGTATTATTGGATTTCATTTTCATAACAAAAACAGTTGACTGAAGAAAGAATAAAAAATTGGCTCTAAACTTAATTAAATTCGTGCTACAATTGTTTTTATACACATAATTACATATGTAATATTACTTTCATTTTATTCATTATTGTTTTATCCATATTGAAAACACTTATTTTAATCTTTTATTATTTTTTAATGTTGCTGCAAATGTTTTGTTTCTACCGCGCTTTTTTTTTGTTACAAATGTCAAAATTTTCATGTTCAGCGCTGTATATTTCAGTACATTAGCAAAAAATACATAGTTGCATCATTTAGTATTGCAAGATTTTGCCAAAATCTAGTTCGTAAGTAGATTTTGTTTTGTATGGGTAATCTGGTAGAAATTAACTAGATTTCGCTAAAAATCTCATAAGTATCAGATTTTGCGTAGATGTAAATGTAGTATTAACAAAATTCGTGATGTGTCAAAAATATGCTTCTATCGTAAAATTGTATTCGGCGACGATTCTCATTTGAAGAGCAGCCAGAGGAAGTCCAAGAGCTGCCAAGAAAGCCTGAGAAATGTACAGTTTAGTGGATATTGTGGGCCGATGGCATAATTGGACCGTACTTCTTCAAGAAGGATGAAAATCGCAACGTTACAGTTAATGGAGCAAGGTACCATTCGATAATTACTGACTTTTTTTTACACAAAATAGAAGAACTGGACTTGGTTGACATGGCGTTTCAACAAGACAGTGCTACATGCCACGCGATACCATGAATCTATTGTGTGGCGAGATTGGTGAGCAAATTAATCTCACGATTTGGAGTAGTTCATTGGCCGCCTATATCATGCGATTTGACCCCACTAGACTATTTTTTGTGGGGACAAGTGAAGTGTCTCGTGTACGGGATACGCCAGCGACAGTTGCAGCCCTGGAACACAATATTACAGCTGCCATTGGTGAGATACTACCGAAATGCTGAAAAATGTATGGCAAAATTTGAGCTCACGGATGTACCACTTACGGCGTAGGCGCGGTAACATTTACATAAAATAATCTTTAAAAAGTAAATGGCAGGCAGTCATTTATCGTCCCGAATAAATATGTTATTCACGCTAGCAAATTTTGTTTTTTTAACCATATGATTAAAAAATCACCCCGTAATTATTAAGTAAACTAAAATGGTGGAAAGCTTTTCAAGTTTTTATAAAAGCGTATATATATGTATATATATATATATATATATATATACATATATGTATATATATATAACTTTGAGTGTTTATTATTACATATTTAATTATTTATATTAAATTTTCTTATATTTTTTACAGCAAAATATTTTTTAGGACTGCTTCTATTATTTGTTTTGTAATAAAATAAACAGCCTTTCATGTTTAAACATTTTAGTCGGATGCTTTTGCTTTTAAATTCAAGGAAAACAATTAGGGAAGTATATCGCACACAAAATCTGTAATAGTAACCGTTATGTACGTTTTTATGTTACTTACCTCGCTTACCTCGTCATCCAATGAATTTTTGGTTTTTTGGATTTGTGACTATTTTTGATTAAGTGTGCGATAGGTATGTTAGTATATCGTTGTATCCGCAATAAAAATATGGCAAATACCGATATGTCGTAAAACCTGAAATATCCCCGATATCTCGGAATCGGATGCATCTCTAAAAATAATGTAGCTTATCCTATTTATACATTTACCTTTTTAAATAGCATACTTGTAAAAATGTATGAAATTAGAAAATTAATTTTATAAATGTTTTTTCCAAATAGGTATTTGTCTTAAAAACAAATCTACAAAACAGCTGTTTGATAAATTAAAGCTATTTTTTCTCTTGTTACAAATTGTAGTACGTTAACAAATTGTAACAATTTTTAACTACCGAAGAGATCTTTCGAAATGCTATTGAAATTTCGAATGATACTGTTTATCCACTTATTTCTAAAGTGCTTCACATACATATTTATTAAATACAAAATTTAAAGTTTTCAAATTTACTTTACTTGAATTCGAAATAAAATTTTTTTTCAACATTCTCGTAAAAACATTTCTCGTAAAAAATTAGATTGTGAATATTGTAAAAGAAATTATTTTTTGCAACAACATAGTTGGAGAGAGAAGAAAACATTTTCTTGCGTTTGTGCGAAGGCTTATACAAAAAGGGTTAAACAATGATTAAATATAATAAAATATGGAAAACAAGTTTTTACCGCGTTTTATTTACTAAGACTCCATTCATGTCTTATTTACTAAAAACTCTAAGCGGAGATTCTAATATCTAAATCATGGTTTATTATTGTGAGGCATAAAAGATTAAATTTTTTCCATGTTGGTCACACGAAGAAACACATAAAAAACAGTTGGTTTCATTCATATATGCACCTCCCAGAACGCACGCCACTAAAACAAGTAAAAATATTCTATATATGTGACTCCAAATGATGTAAATAAACTTACAAAGCAAAAGTTAATTATGTTCGTTTATTGAACTTGCAAAAGCCATGAAATACACAGAAACGAAAAGTCCTGACCTTGGATCAAAATTAAGTATGAAAAGAACCGGCTGTATGATGACCGACCAATGTTAACAGAATAAAAAACGTTTTTTGTTTTGTTAAAAACAAAGTTAAATGTAACTGCAAATAAAATCCAGTTCTAAATAAAGGAGTTGAATGGAAAATAACGTTAAGAACTTAACATCAGTGTTGAAATAACCAAGGAAGTAAGTTATTAGTAGACAAAGGAAGCGATCGTAAATTTTTAATGCTTTTAAAAGCAAAAAATAAAATAAATTATAATGATGAAAGGAAAAACTTCTAAACTGCTGATACAAATGGGGAGCAATAATTAAAACTAGACGATCAGAAATTCTACAAAACACTTTGCAAGTGTTTATCGGTTCAACAAGAAGATGGAGACACACATCCATACGAGTACATACTTATTGTAGGCATTTCATGGAATTTGTATTGCAGAAATGACGAATAGTTTTCGCTTATTACTTTGAAATGCATACACTAGTTCATTGGACAGTTTTTACATCTGCAATTGACCTTTTGTAATATGACGTCATGAGGTTAGTGAAGCTGTTATTAATCGAGTTTTTATATGCTCGTAAAATTATTATACTTGCTCTCAGTAATTAATAGTGTTTATTTACAGTGTTCTACACATGATAAATGCGGGCAAAATGCTAAGACTACAAATGGTAAATGGTAAAATAAACTTTTTTTGATTTGTTTACTATAGAAATTAAATCAAATTATAAAGAAATATTTTTGTGTCTATGGACATTAGGGGGGTTTTATAAAATCGGTATCCGATTTTTGTATGTGCTCAAATCTACAATTGTGCAATTTCGTATAAAAATGCAATTGACAAATATTAGCTCAAGCGGACTTTGCCCTCCCGTGTCAAAAACTCTCTGAAATTTAAAAATTTTACTATTACTTTTTCAACTTCACTTAGTTTTAGAATCTCTAGAATTATTCGCCATTATGCAGCTTCTGGCAATATGTTTCAGAAAAAAGTAAAAATCGGGCAATATCCAATTTAATTTTGACGTGCCGGTTGTCGAAGTACTTATATAGAAATATTTCTTTAAAGTTTATTGTTCTATGTGAACAGTTCGGTATAAGAAAGATTAAGTTATAAAACCACTTAAATAATTAAGTTTAAATGGCTAGCATCTCGACTCAAGTTCGTGTCCGAGCTAAAAGTCGGATTTATTTAATAGGACATTTATCTAGATATGACAAGGCTCGCTCTGAAACAAGTTTACGTGTTCTGAGAGTAAAGTAGGATACCCTGTCATTTACAGAAGAAGTCTATTTGTAAAGTCTAAAAATTATATAACAAATAGAAAGCTCTTCAGAAAAGTTTAACATTAAAGACAAATAGTCAAGGGAAAAAAGCTTGCAGTGGAAGATATCATTTCCAAAATAACCACCTAGGTAGACATTGAGTTTTTGACACATCTTAGAATGAAAGGCCGTCCGAGGCATATGGAAGGGGTCGATCTGAGGACAACTCAGCAGCAGAGCGGCGATGTGGAAAGTGTTGGTAAGTTTCTACTAATTTATTAAGTTATTAAAATATTTTCTATATTTGGAATACGTATTCACGTAAGGACGTTGTGATCACATTTCAATCTACTCGTACCAGATATTTCAAATTATGTTTGAAAATCTCTTAAGATTTAAATTCTTTATACTCTTACATACAATTATTATCTCTCAGTAAATATACTTGTATAATAGGATTCAATCAGCTGGATCCAACCGTAGAAGGAAGATCATTCAACTATGATACAAGAGCCTGCTGCCACAACGACGATTTCTTATTTATACCACAAGCCTTTGCAATTCCTTGCGAATTTATATCTAAAATTTATGCAATGCAAAAGCGTTTAAAAAGGGTTTATATAAAATTATTTCATAAAGTTATATTTAATTCCTAGTTTTCTAGATGAAACTACTTCTGTATTTTAAAACCAAGAATTCAGTGATAAAAAATGGATGACTAGACAGTCCGACTTTTTTTTTCGCAACAAGTGATAGAGAGAATATTATTTGGTGAATAGGGTGGGTGGGAAAAGACTTTCGACACATCCAATTCAAATGGAAGATTATTTTACACAATATGACCTTGTTTTCGACGCTATATGGCTAGTAAAATCCCTGGCTCAAGTTTAATTGTCCCAGCTGCAGGAAAATATTCCATTGTAAACTTTTTATTATCCAGACGATTGAGTTACATGTCCTTGGCAAAAGTTGGTTTGAATAACTATTAAGACTGAAAAAATAGAATTTAAATGTTGATAAAGCTGCGTTTAGAGAGTAGTCAACCAGCCAACAGTGGGACACAATATAAAAATAAGTTACAAAGATAATATATGAAAAAACTTCAAATTATTCAATCAGGACTATAAAATAAATATTATGAAGGGAACGACCGATATCAGCCCTTTAAAACACACATGACATATGAAAAGACGCAACATTAAGTCTTAGTTTTAAATTTTTCAATAGTTTTGAGTTATTAAATAACTCATCATATCAAAAGGTCAATCAGTCCTATTCTATGCTTTCTGTCATCGGCAGTCATGCATTGGCCGAGTAACTGTACCGCGTTAAGGTTGGTGATTTTACCGTTTTAAACTTACGATTGATTAAATCTCAATTTTGGACGATTTAATTTGTTTGAGTACTATATACATATAAAAATCCCAAATTCGTTTGATTCATAAATCAACTCAGTTTGATTCATTATTTAAGAAAATACTTATAATATTCAAAACTGATTCAACTCATCGATATTTGCTTATACATACACATATGTATGTAATAATATGTTTAAAAGTGTAGAAAAAAACCAAATATGAAATATGCAATACAAATCTTTACTTCTTTGTTGAACTTCGGTATAAAAAAGTAGTTAAAATGGTAAGTACCGCTCTAACGCAACAAAGTAAATACACAACCTCACAATGATTCGTATGCACTGAGTGAAGGAGAGTTAAAGTTAACAACATCATCAACATTTATGATGTTGTTAAGTATTAGTATGATGAGTGCCGCAAACTCTTGATAATTATGAATTCGTATAAGTACACGAAAAATGTGAATCATGATTCAACTATACTAATTTTTTCAGTACTTATTGCTGACGTGTGATTCACATACTTGTCACTAACGCAGTAATCCAGCTTAAGGTATCCATATTATACCTAAGCACCTTACTAGACTTCCCGCCGAGGTGCCCTTTGTCTACATGCTGTAGCCTCCTTCCATCTTTTTTGGTTTAATGAGTCTACACTACTACTAGGTCATTCCTTAGTACAACCCTGGGTTCTTGTCCACAGAAATTCAGAGCAGATCCCCTTTTTCCTAGTTCGTTTGCTGCTTCATTCCCCATTTGTCCTTTAGCGCACATCAAAGTAACCTCATACTTCGGGGCAAATCTGTTTGGTTGTAGAACTCATTTCAGTACTAATTTGAAGTACACTTTTACTTGCCTCATGCGTTTTATAACCAACTGATAGTCAAGTGTAATGAGAACGGCTCTTCCAGGCATCCGACTTTTCGGGAGGGGATCAAACGTATGTAACAATCCAAGCAATTCTGCTTGTTAAACTAGCACGTACTGTCCCAGACGCAGACTACAGCTCGAATTCAGCTCAGCTGACCATTTACCAGCTCCTACTCTGCGTACATAAGAGAATCATTGTGTATATCGCCTTTTGCAATGAGTGCCACATGCAGCCTTTCGACTAATTTTCTTCTACTCATGCGCTCTATTCGAGTGTTTCTAATCTATTTTCTAATTAAGTCCCGAATACTTTTATGCCGTATGCTCGGGCCAAAGAACGATTTTCATAGTTCACTTTAATTGTCACACTATAAAAAATAATTAAGTTAGAATATATCTTTAGGACTTTAATTTCTGTTTCTTATAATTAAAAGTGTTTTGAAGCTATTGAATATCGCAGGATGAAGTGTATCAAGCTCCAAAAAGAGATTCTGTTGATAATAAGATTGGTCTTTTACAAAGCGTTTGACATTTCTGGGATAGTCGTTGTACCCACGAGCAAAGTTAATCGGCGCTCTAATCAGTCGTGTTTTGCAAGGTTGATTTGTTTTTTCAAACATAATTAAATAAAACTAAACTGCAATTACCCCACTGTACATCTGTTAAATGCAGTTTTTTTGTAGCAAACAAACAAAACAAATGATCAATAACAATCAACTGAAAACAATTCTTTATCTTTCTCATTTTCTCTTCCGCTCGCACATGCTACATTTAACGTTCTTTATCTCTTCACTCATTGAATGAATAAATATTTTTGTTTTGAATTTAAGTCCGTTTTCATCTTTCATCACCCAACTCTGCTGCAGCATCTGAGTTTAGTTTATTTTGTTGCTTTTATTGTTTCCTTCTGAGTTTAGAACTTTTTTTATTTTTAATAAAAATTAACTTATAGAATATTGTAGTCAGTTTAAGTTGATCTTTGTTTTAACAAAGTCAAGTTACTTGTTGATATTGTTTCACGTTGTGTGTGTAAATAAAAATAAATAACTTATTAATAATAAATAAGGAAACAACGCAAAAGTATTTCAATATTTAACGTATTTTTGAAGCATCTGTAAACTGAAATCAATAAAAAAAATTTTTTTGTGAAGAGAAAAAACTTAAAAATTTGTATTAGAAAAAAAGTATCTCTTAAAAGGTAAATAAATTAATAATTCTATACACATGCGGTATTATCTTTTAAAAATGATTCAATAACTAATTCTATTTGTTTATTATTCAATTATTTTTTAATTAATTTCACAATATTCAAGGTAAAATCGAGTTCATATTCTAAAAAACTATTTTCAATGAAATAGGACATCTTTGTAAATTGTTTTAAAAGTCAATAACTAACTCATTCGTAATATAAAGTTAAGCCTCATTCAACACGTGGTCTACGTTGGTGGAAGTGCCATTTTGAAGCGAAATCGTCTAGAACAATACAAGATTCCTGTGCAAAAATAGATCGGTTATGTTCAGTATTCTTTAAAACTCTTTAAATTGATCATATATGGGCAGTTGTGAGGCGACTTAAAATCTTTATTTATTCTCTTGATAATATGGCATCCGATGTCCTCAAAATTGTATACGTCATTTGAAAATACTCCAAGTTTTTTTCATATAAAACGCTGCTATCAGAACAGCAATTTTAGTAATAATTTTTATGAGGTGCCTACTCTTCTACTGATAGTCTCGGAATAGACTTTGAATGTCTTCGAACATAGCCTACAAACCTTCCCCTTCGAGTTGCCTTCAAGCACATTTAAACTATTGATTTTGTGCTTGCAATTACTCAAAACATTGCCTTTGCGATGTTTAAAGAAATCAAAAAACGTAACTAAAATAACACAGGTTATATAATAAGACATACTTATTTACAAAATATATAGGCAATTTTCTGGCTACGCCTTTATATGGGAAACAAAAACAAATGACATGATATTGCTTTCATACATAATTTGTGGCATCATGTTTTACAGCATTGAAAATTTGTATCAAAATAATAAGAAAATTTTAAAATATTTGAAATTAGTTTTTGTTTTCCATATTAATGCCCCGGCATTGTCTTACGTTTTATAAAATAAGGACCTATTTGATTAATGCATATTGTTGAACGTAGATAGTCGTAAGTGTTGCCAGACCTTGACAATAAAGATAAATCGGGTTTCAATAGTTCAAAAGAACGTGAATGGCTTTTTGGTTTGTTGTGTTGGAACTAGTTAAAAAGTTTGTGAGAGGGTGGACTGGGGGAGGAGTGTTTGTGAATGTTCAATTTAAGTGTCAATACTTCTGCAGGCATCTTATCTACATACGAACAGTATGGCTAAATAACGACAGTTCTGTTAATAGAAAGAAGACCTTGGTTAAACAATATTATATTGTAGCACTTGAAAAATAATTACAGAAGTTAGTCAAGCTATTAATATTTTATACATCAGTATTTGCTACCACCTCAATGTAATTTTACAGTATTCCACAGTTTTCATTCAACAAATATTAAATTATTGCTTGTTGATTTGTTTTTCCGACAGGGTGCTCTGATATATATGTTTGGAAAGATTTTCCGTCCTCCCTTCTCAATTTTGGTTTGGAGACAAACCGGTTTCGGCTAGTTGCCATCTTCAGTGCCATTTTTATCGTTCTGATTTGTTTATGTTAATTCGTTCACGTCTTACCTGCTACCTGCCCACCTAGAAGCAGTCGTCGTTTCATGTTCATATCTGAAAATGTTATATACCAATTATGCTAATTTTAATCTTTCGAAACTACATATCTCCGAGAGATAGGTGCAACATGTAAATTAGTTCGGTGCCTGGTTTCTTTAGAAACGCCATTACAACATTCGCATACACAAAATAACCGCTGCAACCGATACAGAAAACTGTATCAGATCGGCAATGACACACATTTTTAAGCGTATGCCGATAGAAGTCGACGCAAGAATTTGCCACCAAAATCATACAATTTGAACACGCTAAACATTTTCGGTCTTACATGGTCATTTGAAGACCCTCAAAATAACCCAGGTCATCGATGAAATTCAGTAGCATATACAGTGGTGGACATTAGGTTAGCACATTACATGTACGTTGCATTCAAATGCATTTATTTTGTATAAGGTATGAAAATTAAGTAAACATCTTACCTACAAGTGTTGTATATGGCGTGATCAGTATGTACTGTTATTTTTTTCTATCCTCTTTTGCCCTTTTTATTTAAATTTTTGATTTATTGCAAGAAGTGTTTAATCTGAACTGGACACTAATTTAGCACATTCGATATTTTCATAATTTGTCTTGCTTAAAATCTTAAATTGGTAAGTTTTGTTAATACTTCAGTTGATAGGTTTTATTAAAAAACGTAAAACAAAAACTAGATATGGCTAAAGGTACATGGTGCACAGAGGAGCAGCGTAAAGTTATCGATCATATGAAATGGAGAGGAAGCACCGTTTGTGATATTGCTTCT
The DNA here is from genome assembly GCA_963932375.1 of Phania funesta. Classification (NCBI taxonomy): domain Eukaryota; kingdom Metazoa; phylum Arthropoda; class Insecta; order Diptera; family Tachinidae; genus Phania; species Phania funesta. The sequence continues at coordinate 83,752,147 of OZ010653.1, forward strand.
ATATTAAACTGCTCTAGAAAGATGGTGTACAATGCACTCAGTTATATTCAAGCCATTGGGACACACAAAAATGTTCCACAGTGTGATAGACCTAGAAAAACCACACGTAAAGAGGACTCCCTTATTTATAGAGCTTCAGTTGCGGACCCCTTTAAAACCTAAAATGATATTCAAAGGGAAGTTTCAACAAAATTTGGTAACGACGAAGAAGAAAAAAAATTGCGTGGATGTATTGTACAACACAAGCCACACGTGTCTAAGAAAAATTTAAAGTCCTGAAAAATATCCTCTGGAGCGACGAATCCAAATTTTGTCGATATGGTTCTGATGGAAAACGCTATGTATGGCGTCCTCCAAACATGCAACACAATCCCAAGTACACTTCGAAGACCGTAAAGCATGGTGGTGGAAACGGGATAATTAAAATCGATGCGCGAATGGACCAGTACGTTTACAAAAATATAATTTCGAGTACAATGATTCCATATGCAAAGGAAAACATGCCACTTAGATGGCGTTTCATGCACGGCAACGATCCAAAACACACTTCACGCATAGTGAAGTGTTGCTTGGATCAATGTGGCATTGACGTTTTAAAATGGCCAGCTCAATCGCCGAATTTAATCCTATAAAGAACCTTCGGAACGATGTAGAGCAATACATAACTGCTGTTAAACCCAAAAATTTGAACGAATTATGAACGGAAATACAAACCGCTTGGTATACAATACAAAAGGAACGCTGCATTGGCCTGGTGGACAGTATGCCTAGGAGATGTGCAGCTGTGTTAAAGAATAAGGGCTATCCTACCAAATATTAAACATTTTGTAAAATTAATATTAGAGTTTTTATTGTTATCTTTTTGGAAATATATTTTGTTCAATTGTGCTAAATTTTTGAGGGTTCATTGTAAAAAATAATATTCACGAAAAAAGGTTAAGTAAAATAATATCGCATATTCTTGACACCGGGAATAATACATTAAGATATAACAATGATAAAAATAACGAATATGTAACAACATTTTTTAATTATAAAAGTACAAAAAGGTATGTGCTAAAATCATGCCACCACCGTATATGGGCCTTTTAAATTATAAAACAATTTTGTTAATACATACATAGAAAGAAAAAAACAGCAATATACAGTGCTGGCGAATATAGTATGGTTACATAAACAAATTTAAAACGCTACTTAACCACAAAAATTATAAATTCACAAAAAAAAAAAAAAAACGAAAAAGTGGGGAAAACAAATTTAATTACACTACTTAAATTTTAATATCACAAAAAATTTGAAAATTGCCTGGAAAATCAAGAAACTGGATATAATTCACCAAATGTAAATTTCTACAAAAAATTACGAAAAATGTGAAATTTCGTAAAAATTTAAATTCACCGTGGTTGCAAATCTATACTCATTCATTATTATCCATACAAATTTTTATTAATTTTCATTAAATTTCTAAAATTTCATATCCCAAGTATTTTAACTTTGCAAAAATCATGAAAAGCAATGATACAATGCTATTTTCGGAAAAAGATTGTCAATATTATCTACAATAACGATGTGATTTTATTACAACTATTTAATTCAATCATAATATTTTGCTCTAAGATTATGGCCCACTATGTTTTTTCTTTGGATATACCTCGAATTAAGCTTATTTTATCCTCTCTTTGCAACCCCTCTAATTTCTCTTGCCACAATTGCCGAAATAGTAAAGTTTGCCAATACACCCACCTATAATGGCAGCTATCACTGTCATGCCCAATTATGCACAACAAATTGATGGGCTTTTTCTTCTTCTATTTCTCTAGAATTTGTTCGCTTTTCTCTTTCCTCCAATTCACAACACTGTTTAAGAAATGAAAAAATTACCCTGTATATTCCCCGCGTTAGACTATACGATGTTTTATGCCGAAACAACGGGGAAAATGTTTGTAGTTGGGCTGATAATTGCAATCTTTTTTGTTTAATTTGATAACAATTGCATGAGTTAAAGTTTAAGATGGATTCAACCTCAAAAATATTTTTGTGTGAATAATCCTAACTAATATAAAATCGATCGTGGTTTGTACGATATGGCATCTAGGAGCCTTTGGTTCAAAACCCACGACCTTGCGTGTGCTAATTTCTACAAGAATCTGGAGTAGAATTATTTTAGGAAGACGCATTTATTTAAATACTTTTTACAGTACGTTCTCAAAATATATGAAATGTTTGCGAGCGATTCGATAATGATTAATAAAAAATGATATATCGGAACATATTTATTAGCAAGCAGCCATAAGAAACCATTTAAAACTCAAAAATACAAAGTGCTGATGTCTCAATACGTAAAACACAACAATTTATCACATATTCCTATTTCTAAATACACAATTTAAATTTAATTATACGTTACAAGAGTTGATTACGAGTATTAAACAAATTATAAAGACAATTATTTAAATTACCCATATGCACATTGATTAATAAAACGCTGTTTAAATACAGCGTTTAATAAGAAATATGGTTTATAAGTATATGCATCTTCTGTTTGACAGATGTAATAATTAGTTGATTCCCAGATGACACTTGAGTCATTGAATTGATGAAATAGTTAATTTAGGTCAACAATAGCACTTCATAAACAAAAAAGTATAACTCAATTTTTTTTAATTTTCACTGAAGGCAAACAATTGTGCCAAAAATGACGTGACGTGTAAGTCGATTTTTTTGTTGCAAAAAGTGAAAATATTTAAACTTCAAGTTTTTATGCAAATTTGTTGTAAAATACGACTACAACGCTATTACACACAAATATTTAAATTAATGTAATTCTATAACTTCGACAATTTTAGTTTTACGATAAAATTTTAAGAAATAAGTTTGAAATGTACCACATTGCGCTTTTACCGTTTTATGCTGGGAACCCAACTGGGACGAACGACGAATTTCGTCCAACACGACGTATACGTCGGCAAAAATTCGCTGTGTAAATTCGTTGTATGAAGCACAATAACGACGAAAAAATAACAGCTGTTATCTATATAATATATGTATATGGGCGACCATATAAAAAATAATAGTTAAAAAATTAAACACTAAGAAAAACACAGCCAAAAAGTAATTTTATAGTTAAATAGTATTTTGTAAACTTATTCTAAATACTATAAAACAAAATAAAATTAATTATTATTAAAAAAAACTTTATTTACTAAAATACAGGAAACTTAAACCAAACATGGCCATATTGTACTGTTTTCTACGTCGTACGCCGGCGAAAGAAATAGAAATAAATCTAATTCAAAGTTCGCCGCTTATGACGAATTTCGACCGACATCATAATTGTGTGCATTTTGGTATACACAAATGTGTTCTATTATTGGCGACGAATATTCGCGGCGAAAAATTCGTCGTTCATCCCAGTTGTGTTCCCAGCATAATGCTCTAAACACATAGACCACAGCGAGCTACATACTACAATCTGTCAAAAGTAAAATACACACGTTCATATGAATGCGATTTTTTTTTGGGGGCGTCTCAGCTACATGACTACTAGACTACAATTGTCGCTGTCGCCAATTTAAACTAGTTTCTATTTTTAGTAACGACAATTGACAAATAAAGTGTTGACAATTTACAAAGAACGCGTAGAAAAAAATCAGCTTGAATATATGGAATGAATTATATTTATATACATTTAAAAACAAGTTATTTTACCTGAAATACCACATGGAAGGTGCGAGAAAAGTATTTTTAGGCCAGACCTGTTAAAATATTTTTTCTTTATTTATTTGATTTTCTTTTTGATCATATTCAGTTTCTTCTATGCTTCAGTTTCTTAAATGAGTGATTTTGCGTTAAGGTAAAAAAAGTTGAAGTGGAAACATTGTTCGCCAAACACAAATACTAATAATCCTATCAGCTGTTTATGACGTAGCTGCCGCCTTCAAAAAAAAAAAACAAAGTAGCTGACTACACGACGACATATGAAGACAACTGGATTTGCAGCCATGAAGTTGTGTAGTCCGCTTTGGTCTATGTGTTTAGAGCGTTACAAGGTACATAGTTTGCATTTCAGCGTGAAGCGGACAACCCAAAATAATATACAAGAAATTCCTCGAAATACATTTACTATCGGAAGTACAAGCCGAAGGCGAAATTCATTTGATATAGAATTTTGGATCGAATATCAAATCAAGAATCATTTGATATACCTAAACACATACACGCATACATGCATTCATACACGTGTACATATTAAATATATGATTGAAAAGTTATGGTTAAGAATTTTTATTTAGAGCATTCTTATTTTTTATCCGATTTCAATTCTTATTGGTTTAAAACTTTCGAAACAGATCAGACTATTGTATTATATAATGTAATTATTAAACCAGAAATGTCGACTTTATTTGTTGTACAAAAGAGTATCTGAAATTGCAACAATCTTAAAATATTTAATGTAAACTTAATTTCGATTCTAACTTTGGCATTTTATATCCGAACAGACCAGCCACCATTCTACGCGTACATTAGCAGACTTTCAAACAAGATATAATTTACTCGAACCATCATTTGTTTACATCAAAAACATAAATATACCGTTATATTAGAAATGACCGAAATGAAAATTTTTTCTTTGTATTCAGCACACACACCCCAATTATGTTAAAAAAAGCAATACAAAAAAACATTAATCATTTCGCTGTAAAGACAGCCTACATATATCGGCGTACCATACTCAGAACGACATGCATGCACAATTACTTGTTTTGAACTAATGCATATTCCATTTTTGCGGTGTAAAAATAATAAAAACCGGGTGTCGAAGTTAGAAACATTTTAATTTTAAATGGTCATTTCCAGTTTTGCAAACAAGCAAGAAAATTGTTTCTGCAATTTAATTTTTTTTTAAAGATCAAAAATTTCCTATAAGAATCAGTAATCTTAATTAAATAAAATATATTTAAAAAAGAAATTAAATTCAAATACGGCAACACTTGACCACCAAGCAACTCTTCAAATAGACAATGTACATGCAATTATTTTGAAGTACAATTAAGCCCTGTATTTGTCTGTTGCTATGGAAGCATGAGCATGATACCTCCCCTGATTTTTTGGGAGTTATGTTATATTTTTAAGTAGATTTTACAACAACAACAAAAAACAATAAGCACCCATCTATATCTTTTGATTACAAATCGAGAGAAATTTCTTCTTCTTACACGAGTATCGTAACAAATGGATACAACTTTTCTTCTTCAAAAACACTTTCTCTGATGTGTTTTTTTCTCTAATAGAGTTTCGCCATAAGCATTTTAATACAATTATGTTCACATTCTGAATTCTGAGATAATTAATAGCTTTAATTCCCCTTCAAAATAACGATTTCCAGTTGACTATCTAAAGTCCATTTTTTTTAATTTATAAGATTTAATCTTGTTGTGTATGAACAATTTCTAAATTTTTCCATATTTTTATAAAAATGGCACTTTTGAAAAATTAATATCTTGTAAACAATTAAAAATTCCCGACCGCACTAACTCAACATAATTAACGAAGAAAATATCATATTTTTATTTCTACATGGATTTCTTGAAGTTTAAACTAGAGCAATTTTTAAAATTTATGAATTTCCGTTGGGTGCCCCGGTAGTCTAGTCGGTAATGTGTTAGTTTATCCAGTTTGGGGGTCGTAGGTTCGATGCCCTCCAAAGACTCTGGTAATGTTTTACTATAATGAGTGAAATATTATAAACGGATAATGAAGGTAATGTCATGACACACCTTGTTTGTTGACTTCACCTAGAATGACATGAAATTTTACCATTGTTCACATTTCAAAAGTGCTTTAAATTTAAAAAATAAAAACGGTGAAGTAAAAAGTGAAAAAATCCGTTTTCTAGAAATCGCTTGCGTAAACTTTTTCAACACATATAACCTGAACTTTCACTACTTTCACAACATGTGCTATCACGTGGGACTAATCCAAATTTTTGCCCAAAATTAGTCGTAATTCAAATGTACATAAATATGTATGTTGTGACGATGAAAGTCGGTGCCTAGTTTTCACCACACAGAATCAACAACAAATTATAATATATTTATATTATTTCTTTTATTATTATTACTTTGTTGTTATTACTATTGAAAGTATTTGCAAGAATGTAAATTATTATTTTTGTATAATAACTCGTTAATTAGACATTACTATTAACGTGAATTTAGTATTATATATGGTAACATAAGTTACAAAGGAGAGATTAAGACTGACATGAATATTTTGAATTAATTCTCTATACAAATTTCATTGCATATACTTAGCCTTAAGATATGCTTTACAAATTTAGTGAATATTTAAATATTTGAAATTAACGGCCGTAGTTTATACTGGCACCACCTAGAAATAATTTTAGGAAGTAATTATTAACACAAACACGTCTTTTATACAACCATGATAAAGAAGTACAAAAAGATGCAACTAATTTTTGTAGCCACAAAAGGGGCATAAAAGAACGTGTTGTGATAGATTTTGGTCAGTCTGCGCTCGAGGTAAGAGCTTACTATTGGTGGCGTCTACCCTTTAGAAAGTTATTACCAAGATTTAGTGGAAATTTGGAAGATAAAAAATTAGGTGGCGTCTACCCTTTTTTCTTATTGTTCAAATTCTCTATTCCAGATAAAGGTAGGGTACCCGAGGTGTTGCCCAGGTGCCATATCTACATCTGTGTCACGTAAGAGCCCATCTCGTTTAACTACGTTGAGGTATTGTGTCCGTGGCGACCAAGACTCAATACATCAGCCGTCGTTAAAGAGAGCTTTAGCTAACGTTAAGAGAGGTGTAGGGTCCCCGATGTGTTGCCCAGGGTCCATCCACCTATCTTAAGCAACCGCTACATCGCGGTAGTGCGTCAGTACACCGGTCGGCAGAAAAGTTTCTCTGACATCGCTGTAAGGTGTGGTAGTGTGCAGGTGGCGTCCACCGGTTCACCCCCTCAGCGCTGAGTGAGATATTGCATCCGTGGTGTTGGCTAGAAGCAATATACTCACTGTAAGAGAGCGTGTTTCTGTCAACGGTTTCGAAACTGTACCGTGGCGTACTAGCGGCTCAGTGAAGCTCTCTGTCATCTACTGGCGAGCAAATGAGGCTCCGTGAAGTTAGTGGTGGCCAATAACGTTAAGAGAGTGGCTGTGTTGTACCTAGCATAGTATAGGACTATAAGAGACGTTCAATAAAGAGCATTTAAGTAACGAAGAGCGTGTTTCCTTCATCAAGGGTCCAGTAATAGAAATATTCTGTGACAGAACCTCCTGGAGCGGCGAGATATACCTCAGCTGAGAAGCATCGTTACAATGTATGTAGGTATATCAATATACATTCTTAATTAATATGTAATAAATAATAAGACGATTTTTTGTAAACCCTTTTACGCCCACATTACACAGTCGATTTCAAAAAATAATGCTTTTTTAAATTATAAATTTGGAAATGTCGACAATCTACATTTTATTATAATTGGTTCAGTATTTTAGAAAGTATAAGGCAGTGGTAGGCCTTCATTTGCCTAAGGTACGAAGTTGGTCGTTTATTTACAAGTATGTTTACTTATCGTGAATATTGGATTATTGCTAATCAGCATGCTATAAGCAAAAAGTGCCCCTAAAATCTACAGATGTTATATTAATGTTAAATATCATAATTTTCAAGTGCTTACATCAACATGTCGTTGGTAACATGAGCATTAAAAATACTTTTTACAGATAAATAATTCTTAAATTAAATTTTAAAATTAACAAGCATTAGAGAAATTTAATAACCCAACCAAGCTAATAATGTACAGCAACCCTGACGCGAATTCTTTTTTGTACACCTAGCAGTTTTGATTTCAAGCTATATTTATGTATATTTATTTTTTGCATATGTTTTCGTATAAATATTTAATTTTTTGTTGTTTATATATATGTGTAAAGAAAATAGTAAATATGGAGTAAGTCTATATATATATATATATATACATATATATATATATATATATATATATATATATTATGGATTGGTTTCCCTTTCGATTCATTCATTCATTCGTTCTTTCGTTAATCGATCAATTCACTTCTTTACCAATTTAATACATCCTTTAAATTTTAAAACTTAAATTACAAAATGTAAATAAAGGTATACATTTCTCCAAGTGCAAAACAAAAATAATTTCTCTTATGTTCAGTTTCTCTATTAGCTATAAAGCAACTCATATACGTTACGACCGTTGGTGCAACTTGATGAGGTTGTACCCAAGATTGTAACGTTTGTCGACTCGTTGTATTAAAGTTGTGTCTCGGTTGTACGATAAAACAGAAAATTTTGACCTTTTGGCAAGTTGTATCCCGGTCACAATGTTAATGAGGGTGTTGTACATCCAAATCCATTATTGTGCTTAATATCGTAGCGACCACATACCAGGGATGGAAAATCAAGATTTTATAATGGAACTGAATGTAACTTAAAAAGTATTTTGTCCATACGAAAATTACTATTTCAAAAATTTAAATAAACAAAAGAAGGAAAAACTTCATTGTATTTAAATTCTTTATATTTTGTTTATGGTTGGAGTAAATCCATCCCCTTTGAGGAGAGATATCTCAATAGGTCTTCACAAATGCGTCCAGATATCTTCTAAAGGTCAGCTATTATATAATTCCCCAAAAATGTGTACCTCTGGACAGGGCGTTGACACAGATTGTGAAAAATCGTTCCCCTTTTTTCCTATCTTTTCAACTGCGACAGTGGTCAATGACCGAGTCGACTGGCATGCTTAACCTTCGCTTTGCTAATACCCACCCGGGTGACCATTTCGATTTTATTTTTTTAATATCTTTCGGGATTTTACTCCGATCTAAAAGCGACTTAGACTCACTGACCAAAATAACGAGCTATTTTTAGTTTTATACAAATTTCTTGAAATTTAAATTCTTTTAAGCGATTGTTTTGTTATTTTTTTATTTTTCTTCTAGATTTACTATTACCCACCCGGGTGGGTACATAAGTATTTTTTAACTATGTATTAATTTTTTTTATTTATTTATTTCACAGTTTATTATACAATACATAAGCTATAGAAACATTTTCATTAAAATTAATTATTTATTTGTAAGATTATTTGATACCAATGATGAAACTTAGTGCCAGTTGTCGCATTTAGTTTGGCAAACGCTGTGTTCTGCGCAAACAGACTTCTTGCATTTGACGCAAACTTGACGTGTGTTTCTTCTTTCATCGGCTTCGAAATCATCATCCTGTTTCGTAACGTTAACTGGTTCGCCTGAAAGAACTAACTATATTTTTGTTTTAAAAAGTTTTTCAAAGTTTTTAACCAATATACATTCCATGGCTGATCGTACTGAAAATTTTCCAACAATTTGCGGTATTTTTGACCTAGCCAACATTAGAGGTCGACATAAGTGTTCACCAAGGACCTCTAGAAACTGCTTTCGTTGCGATTGCGTTACGGATTTTTCTCCAATATTTTCTTTATATATAACAAATGAGGCAAGAGCTGCTATATCCAAAATATTAAAAAAAGTGCTAATGGCCATCGAAATGTTGCTCGTTTTGTTGAATACTGTGACAACATTTTATCCATTGTATCCACACCACCTTTTGTTTCATTGTAGTGTAAAATGATGTCTGGTTTATTTTTTGAACCATATATAGCGATATCTTTGTGCATAGTGGAATTCAGAACAACAGACTTGTTTTTGGCAGGAACATAAGAGACCAAGGTTACACCTTCAGAGAAACCAAATAAACATGATACAACTTCCCGGCTTCGGTTTGGTTTTTGGAATCACATGCCCACCATATTTTTATACCATATTTGGCTGGCTTAGATGGCATGTACTGCGTGAAACGTGTTCTACCTCGAAACATAATGGGATTTTAAATTGGCATTTAACATTTCAAAGACATGTCGTATAGGTGCAGCCTTGTCTTATTCTTGTCTGGCCGCACGTGTTGCATGCCAGTCAAACCGAAGAAATCGTAAGATTTCCGTAAATCTGTTACGTGACATGGTTGCACGATAGAGCGGATATGCATTTTTTCTCCACAGTTCTGTAAGCGTTTCCTTACAAGAATTATGTGTTCCCATTATTAGCATAATTCCCAAAAATGCTGAAATCTCGTCGTTTGTAATTGGTTTCCAAGTACGTTGCTTATCTAAATTCTCAGAGATCCATTTCTGATATACTGATTCGCCTTTCTTGTTAGAAAACCTTCGAATTAAATCTTTAATAGCATCACTCATAATACAATTGAATATATCAAGAGCAGACATATTTTTAGTTGTTGGATTGGGACCCATGTACAGATTTTCTCGAATAATATTAATCGCCCCCCTTCGATTAACATGTGGTACATCTTTGCACCATTTTACGTTGTCTTTAGTATTGTAATATAAAGCACTCGCGCAAGACGTTGATGGCCTTTCGTTTTCCGATTCACAATTTTCATCATTGGGATCATAATCACTTTCTTCAGCAACTTCATTTTCGCATTGGTCTTGTTCAATATCAGAATTTTCAAGTTGTATGCCATGACCAAGCTCATTTTCATCCACATCTGACTCAGCTTCAAACAGTTGAAGGAAATATGATTCTCTTTCTTCATGGGATAGCCTTTAACAATATTTATACATTATGGTAGTTTTTTTTAGTTAAAATACGTATATAACATCAATATTATAATATGTATGTATATATAGATACTTACCTAGATATAGCTGCCGCAGAAAGATATTGCAAATTTTTTTCACCGCTCATATCAAAAACTTTTCGACGCACTTACACAACAAACTAATTATGAATAATAACGGAAAACCAACAGCCTTTCAAATCATTTGCACATTCTTTTTAAAAATACCGTTAGAAAAAGTGTGCTAAAAAAAGTATACTCAAAACAAAACTAAGTATACATAACAAACACCTGTTTATTGCTTGCAAGCATATGTAAAAACAGCAGTACCACCTGGGTGGGTATTGGTAAACGAAGTACATAAAAACCTTTGGTAAAGCGAAGGTTAAGTAACCCGTGTATAGCGTGAGAAGCGATATAATTTGTAAAATAGAAGAGCACAATCGAACTTTTCACAAACAAAACCTCTCAATACAATTCGAATTATGCCGTTTTTTGACACAACTTTTTTAGACATAATTTTAAATATTCAGGTATGTCACAGAAATCAAATTTGTGCGAAAGTGAAAACGTTTTTAGCTTCTCCAGAAAAAGTAAAACGATTTTTTTTGCGTATATTTTCACCTCAAATAATTGAAGTGTATTTAAGAATTAAAGAGTTATTGCGCCAAAAGGGTGCTCAAAACAGATTTTAAATAGTAAATAATTTTGTTTTTATTTAAATTGTGTTTTAAAAAATATGTAAAAGAACGTTTGTAATACATTTTTTGCATTTTTTTCAAATGTATTTAATCAAAAAGAAAAAAGTGTGAAAACTATCAAAAAAGCATTGCCACGTAGTTTTTTTATTACTTCAAAAACACTTTATTTTCGTTTATTTGTATTCCTTTTATTTTATTTTATATCCGTTAGCAACCAGCTGTTCAGTAGTGCTACCATATTTAAAGCCAAAAAATCGATTTTTTTTATTTTTTTCGGATTCCTAAAAACGGTTGAAAGCTGAAGAACCAAAATAAAAACGTTACGAATTGAATAATGTGGAAATATTCACTTTCGTACAAATCCTGTGACATACCTGATTATTAGTTTCTGATAAACTTTCTGAAAAAATTTAACTTTAATTGATTTTGTTTTGCAAAACATAGTTTGAAACGCAAACTGACATAGCGTAACATAAATAAACATAACATAAATTTAATATTTGATAGATGTAAGCAAATATTTTCACGGTTACTTACGAGCCTTATTTTGTAAAACACAATTCAAAACAACACCTGAATTAATATTGAACAAAAGTAGATTTTTAAAATTTAAATAATTTTCAATAATAATTTTAAATAAGTCTTAACACAGAATGCTTCTTGCGCAACCGTGAAAGGCTTCATTGCGCCTAATTTTCCGTGAATCGAGCTACACAACCCACTTCCTTGCGCGCTCCTCTCCCTTTCCATTCAGAAGTATATGCATTTTCAAAATCGTCCGTCTCTCTGTCCCACCCTCTTTAAGAGAAAGTGTTGTTAAAATAAACATACTCGTATACTAAAATATTGCAGCCCGTTTAATATTCAAAGTATTTAAGATAAGCTTTGGACTTTTGAACATGATAAAATATAGCGCGTTATCGTCTTGATAAACCTTAATATTTTCCACACGGTGGATTTTTGTGTGGAATTGTTCATATAAAATATTTAATGTGGATCATTCACTTTTTAGTAATCTGTAATACGATTTCTATTAATGTTATTAATTATTCAAATGTTTTCAATTGCGCTTAGTTGCTGGCTAATACTACATTGGGTAATTTCAAGTAAGTGTTTTTAAAGTAATTTGTGTATTTTTAGTGTTTTTTGAAGTTATATATTATTTGATATTATTATTATTTGTTTTATTACTTATTATATTATTATTATTATTATCATTATATTAATGCAAAGTTTGTATGTGTGGTAATTTTTGTATGATTGTAAGAGGTAAGCTCCGGAAGTACTTATCTGATTTCTAAAATTCACATAAGCTATATATTCTCCTATTAAAGTGCTTGGAATAGAGTCGGAGGTGGTAAATCCTCATCCTTACTAATACTATAAAAGCGAAAGAAACATTGTTGGTTATGCTTTAACGGCAAAACGGCTTATGGAATTTTGACGTAATTTAAAACACTGGCGGTATAGTTTTTTTGTCTAGGGGTAATTTTTGCCATTCCGTCCCTAACGAGGTGAGCGTTTAAGCAATACATTTTTTCAAAACTAGGATTAAGAGGGGGCTTGTGGGCAATGTCTGCCTCTTAGAAACTAGTCAACCGATTTTTACGAAATTTCAAATATATATATATATATATATATATGTGTTAATAAACAATTTCCGCAAAGGAATGAACGTTACAACACAATTCAAACATTTTAATGTTAATTTAACAAAAGTAAAATAAAGTGTATTTAAATCACAATTAAAACAACAAACGGGGAAACAGTGATTAACAACACAATGGGAATAATAATTTTAATTGTTTATGAATTAAAAAATATCATACGTATATGAAAAATAACAATTATAAAACTTGTACAAAGATTTATTAAGAATAAATTTTTCAAATTAAATTACAAGTAGAGATACAAAGTATTTGTTATGATGTAATTTTTTACTTCGGTTGATTAACATAAACATTTAAATGACGGGAATGTTGGTGAAGGACAGGCTAATGATTTGAAGTGATATTATACCCATACTGTAGGGTGGAGTTTTAAACGGCTTTATAATCAAATAAAGAACAGCATTTTTTTTAACTTAAATTTTATTGAATCTTTCAAATAAGTATAATAAAGGTAAAATAAGTATTCAAATCTTATCTCTAAAAGGTTATAAGTAATTTATTAATATTATAAATTTAAATCGTAATAATCTCTCTACTATTAGGTAGGGAGAGCCGTCTCGCCAGGCTCAATTTGTATGTTTGTTTTAAATCTCTATTGTCCACGAAATTGCAGTAACTCGCGTTCTATTCTGTGTTGGGATGGACGAATAGTTTGTTGACGTATTTGAGCGTGTATGTTTTTGGTTCTTCTAGATCTCTATGTATATTTTGATTTCTTATATACCAGGGGCGCTTACAATAAGACGTAATAAATGAGAAAAATATAAGAATATTTTATTTGATCATGACTATGTAAAAAGGGGAGCATACGGAGTTGTCTTTTTTGAAACAATGTTTCAATGTAAAAACACGTCTTGGATATTTTTAAGCTACCGCTTGTTTATCAGTAATAATGAGTTAAAACAAATAGTATGGAGATCTCAAATAGGGTGCATGATAACCTGGAGGAAAAGACTTGTCGATCAGATTTACCTTCTGCCCAAATTTAAAAGAACAAAATTACATTTTGGTACAATTGATAATAATTTGGTAAAACTTTACAACTTAAATATTTTTAAAAACTAACAAAGACCTCTAAATGGTGAAAAATAAACATTCTGCCGAACGTAACCTTTAAAGAAAGGTTGTTTAAATAAAAATTTCTTAAGAAGCTACTCCTAGCAACTTTGGTTGTTTATTAGGCGTCTTTACTATCCATAAATCTGGTCAGCCATCGTACGTTTTACTGTTCGCACAGAAATTTGGCTAGTAATCACTGTCGCTGTTGATGGTCGGCTCGTATTCAAACAGGGAAGTTCGAACAATTGTTCGCACAATTCTGTTCTGTCGTTACACAAATAAAATACACAAGGCAAATTAAAAAATATTTGTCTGTAAACACCTGTGCAAAAACTATGCTGAGAACATCGAAACAATCTTGATGAGAGACAAAAAATTATGCTTTAATCGAACAATCTACACATATTCTCCAAACAGAAGCCCACGAACACATTTTCTCCCGTTATTTTGCAGACGCTCTCTCAATGTACGAATAAATGTATGGCTAGTTAATATGTAGTGTTAAGCCCTGATGATACATACTTTTTTCCGTTTTCAAAAGATTTTGAAGAACAGTAAAAATATATTGTTATAGAAAATTTTACCAAGAGCGAAGAGTGCAGCTATATTAAAATAAATCCTATCAATCTTAATTGCATTCACTTTTCTAAGTCTGTAAATCTTTTATTTTAGTAAATTTTACTAGCACAAATTTATACAGTAAAAACTTGAAGATACTCTGTAATTGAACTCTCACTTTAATTTCTCAGTTTATACTTTCATTTACTAGATAATGTTTTGTTTGTGTTTTTATATTCTTCTCTTTCTTTCATTGCCTATTTGACACTTGCAATCTTAGATTAAGAAAAGCCAAAAAAAGCAAGTATCATAAGGTCTGTCATATATAAGTATATTTTGCGTTTTAATTGTGCATTAATCGTGTTTTATATTGTCTGACACTGTAAATTGACTTACGTATTTTCTAATAAATAATTCAATAAAAGTTCATTATTTATTAATATTCGATGTAAAGTACAAATTGCAAATGTTAAAACTGGCCTGGTCTGGTGACCAGGGCAAAGTAGATGGTTTTAAAAATTTCTGCAAATAGAAAAGTCATTCTTTATAGTTTTAATAAGCATTATAAATTGTAACATTAGTTTTTATTATGATATTATACGAGTAGTCCGCGCAAAAGAAAGGTCAAGTATTTAATTAAAAAATAATAAATTAGGAAATTACATTTGTTGCTTTGCCGCGTAGTTTTGTTGAAAATATGTCGGAATAGTGGAATATACAAAGTGAACCATAAAGAAAAGATTTTAAAAATAAATAAAAGATTAAAAAAAAATTCCTATTTTTAAATAAATAATTATGAATATTAAACCGTGGTGGTCCAGTTGCTTTTCAAAAAATCGTATGGAAGTCATCTACAGACAATTTTAAGAAATTTTCGATAGGAAAATTTTCGCTCCTGGTTCTCGCAAATCGACATTAAGTTTTTTATATGACATATATATAGTATATATATATAGGTTTATTGGCAAAAAACACCATATCGACTAAAAACCATAAGATTTTGGTCATTGGTTTTGAAATTGTTTAGTTCTAAAAATCGACGATCTTTAAAAAAAATTAATCTCTATAACAAATTTTTGGGGACGAATTATTAAAAAAAAGGTATAAGTCATGTCGAAATTAAAAAAAAAAATGAATGATGCGCTTTTTATGAGATTACACGAATTAAATATTATTGCACACCCTCAACGCAATTGCAAATTTTGTTCGCACAATCTGTTAGAAACTAAAAAGCTTAATGTTCTGGGCTCTAAAATGCGTTCATGTGGAAAGCATATAACTATGATTTATTTAATTTTTTATATATTTCTTTCGACCTTTTTTTATTTTTTCAATTAATTATTCAAGCTTAAAGTCTTAAATACAAATTTGTTCTTTAAATATTCACTATAAATATTTTGCTACGTCTTTATGTGGCATTATCAGGAAATATCGATAGTGAATAAACATTTTTTGTTTAGTGCTTTAAAGCTTGAATAATTAACTGATAAGTTAAGTCCGTCAATTCTAAATAGAATTTTTAAACTAAAAAAATTTCTTATTTTTTTATTTTATTCAAGTAATAAGCGTTTATTGGATTTATCAATTTGAAAAAAAGTAATTCGCTATGTAATCATCTGTTATGTCAGTTGATTTTTCTAATCTGGTAATGAATACAACTTTAATTATTTCTATTATCCAGTTTTGTGTCCCATCAATAGACTTAATGGACCTAAATTTTCGCAGTAATTGGGATAATTTAAAATACTATTTCTTCTTAAATGAGTGAAAAATAAGAACGTTACGAAACAATATTCTCAAGGTGCTTTCACTTTAAAATTAGAAGAAAAGATGGTTGAAAAAGCTCTTTTCATTGACGTAAAATATTTACAGTAAAAGCTCTCATAATCGGACTCACACCGCCGCGCTATTTTCGTCCGGTTATGAAAGATGCTCGCTTATAAAGACATACACATTTTTTGTTGTAAATATTCGGTTTTATAATGTTGCATTTTATTAAAGCAATGATTGTACTGGAAGAGACTTATTTAGAATAGCTGGTCTAATTTGAGCTGTTGAGTTTCAAGATGACAAAGTCATCTCTGGCAAAATGCTTCATAAGAATTTATAGCACAAGTATTTCTACCTTGTGTTTAGAATCTTTAGACTCGCTTCTCTTCTCAACAGTGCTTGATTTCAATATTTCACTGCAGTCATTTTCAGTGTAGTCACTTTCATCTACTTTTAAAAATTCGTCAAAGCATTTTCACTCGTTGCCAGTGGTACATCATCCTCCACATTTTATTATTATTTGTGTCAAAAGGGGTATTGCCAATGTCATGGGGATTAACAAAAATATGAGTCAGAGTTGGTAAAAAGAGGAACTCTTTTTGATGTGCTTTTATGCTTCTGTCCGCTTATGAGAGACAATGGGAATTCGATTATGGGAATTTGTATAGAAATAATTATAAAAAAGCTGGGTCGAAAAAATTGTTTCAGTTACGAGAGCCGTCCGATTGTGGGTGCTGTGCGTTGAGGGAGCTTTCACTGTATATCAAATAACATAATCAACTCCTGATGATAAATGTGAAGAGAATTTAGCCAACACGAGGTAGTGGCTACACATTTCAGCTGATTCTTCGTCCGAAAATTTACAAACTTTAGCAATTTATATATTATAATGAAAGTCTTATATTTCAATGTCAAGTTTTATGATTCTGTAGTTCATAGAAGCGAAGTATTGCTAAAAAGAAGGAAAGAGAATGCAATAATTAGCATTAAATCTTCGAGAAATTGTCAATGCTGTAATAAAAAACAATTCATATTTCGCTCATCCAGAGAATGTTTTAATGACAATGCTCTTTGATGACAGGAAAGCTGTGCGTAAAAAAACAACAGAAACAATTTTGTACTATCGCGATTTTAATTGCTCTGACTATTTCGATTTCGTTAACTTGGATGAAGAGAGCATTTTATTAGAACCTCCATGCGCTGCGGAATTCCGTGCTAGCACTTTTGGAATATTGAAATCTCGACATTCCACCGTTGCCCAAGAATTCGGTCTCACATTCAGAGCACAAAGCAGGTTGTACAGATGCATTCTTTTTTTTCACAACTCGTTATCGAAACAATATCGAGGTGGTGTTATGACAACGATCACAGATTTTAAAAGCAGGACATATTTTCTTTAAGTAAGCTCTAAATCAATTATAAACATTGGCTTTTTAAGTGGATATGATGGTTTTTCTCAATAAAGCCTCAAACATATTCTTGATTTGATATTCCCACAGGGTGATTTGATGTGGGTTTTTGTAACGAATTCATTCTGACGAAAAATGGCACTGAAGATGGCACATAACCGAATCCGGTTTGTCACCAAAATAAACTTGGCAAGGGCTAGGAATTTATTTCCGAACTATACTTTCAGGGGGAAAATTTCTTAGAATTGTCCGTACATTATTTTATGATTTTATGGTTTTTTTTTGTCTAATACAAATTGACCCGCCCTAATGTACATACAAACATATACATATATAAAAGAGCAACGCAATAACATTTAGTCTATTGCTTTGATTTTTATTAATGGAGGCCTACGCAAATGAAAGACATGTTGTCGTTGTAAAAACCCAT
This sequence comes from Phania funesta, assembly GCA_963932375.1. NCBI lineage: Eukaryota > Metazoa > Arthropoda > Insecta > Diptera > Tachinidae > Phania > Phania funesta. Next base: position 83,770,421 of record OZ010653.1, read on the forward strand.
TACGATAATTGGGAAAATTACTTCGCGGAATTTTCGGTTGAGAAAGTTCACCTAATCTGACAACAATTTAAAGAGTATTCTAAAAATTTGAAGAACTTAGGTCGATTGTGGATAGTAAGTTTCCTTTCCATCGACGCACTGGTCCGTCTCTTGAAAAAATGGCTGCTGTAAACGAGAGTTTCACCGAAAACCAGAAGGCATCAATGCGTCTGTTAACGTAAACATAGAAATCGAATAGTAATTACGTTGGTCCATACAAACAATGTACAACGTTTTAATCAAACTGAACACATACGTGCAGGCGCGGATCCAACTTAACAATTCTACAACATTTCCAAACTTTTTGTAAGAAAAAATCTTAATATTTAATTGTTTTAGTAACCTCCGATTGCAAGTTATTTTAGTTTTTAACAAGCACATTAACACTGGAAACACTTGAAGGAGTACAGAGAATGAGCCGCTACACTCGTTATCAACATTCTTCGTGTCTTATCTACAAATTGTGTGTCTAAATATATTCTACTTATACCGACATTTAAGCCAAATGGAATACGAGAATGAGTTATTTCTCAATTTTTGAATTTTTCATATTATAGTCTTTTTTCCTTGGTTGAGAATGAAGTTTTACAACACTCTAACTTTTTTCTGTTATTGAATTCTAGGTTACCGTATGCAATTTGCTTTTAGCCAACCATTGGTTGGCAATGAAAGCATTGTATCTATTTTAGTTTCATCTTGGTTGGATCTATTTTAATAATTAATAATATTTGTAGATCGAAAAAAACAATAAAAATTAAGAATAAAAGTTATTTAATCGTTTCTCTAATCAATTGTTAAAACTTGTAAATATGTATACGTTAAACGTTAACGTTCAATCGTCTGTCTGCCTCACACATCTATAAAGTACTTAAATGATCGTGTCCAAATAACACAATCACATAATGACATTCAATGTCAATGTCATGCTGCTGCGCTATGCGATGCAAATGGGGCTGTCTATAAAAATGCGTGCCATTTCGCAACTTGATTACCTTATTGCTATTCAGCAGCGATAGCTACTTGTTCATGTCCCCATGATATTGAAATCATATTGGAAATCATTCAAAAACAATTGTTGGTAATATGGGTTGGTGATACTATTCGTAGCGGTCGATAATAATGGTTTCATATTTTTGGTATATTGACAACACAATTAATTGTCTTATCTTTTTTATTAAAATTTTGAAGATAATTCGATTAAATTTGGTATAGGGTGTCTCAATAAGAGCGCACAATGGCAATCATTGCTGCAATATCGATTATTTTATGCTGAAACCATACGTCGTCCATAACCATGTCGTCTAGTTGTGGCGAGAAGAACTCCGTTGTCATTTTCCTGCCGGTCACAGGCAATTTCGAAATTCTGTTTTCGGGCTTTTGGCAACATTCTCGTTTACAGCAACAATATTTCCAAGTGCCCTACCGGTACGACAACACAAAGGAGTGTTACAATGTATATATAATCACACAAGTTACTTAAATTTTTTTGAAACAGGTGCACATGAAATGACAAAAAGTTTTTTTTTTGTGTAGCGTTCCATTTTTAACAATCGGAATAATTATAGGTGACAGCTGATATATATCAGATGTGACACTTGGACGAAAAGAACTCCTGCAAAATTCAATCACAAAGTTATTAATTTTAATTTCCGTTATAAATGCTGAAAACAAATATATTTTTGCTATAAAAGTTGCGAAGGCGTAAGTCATTTAAATTCTATAGGGTGTTTTTTGAAGCCCGATAGAACTTTAAATTGTAAAAAATAACGCAAAACTTTTATTCTAACCAATGCATGGCATTAATACTTGAAAATGATTTTTGGCATATCGCCATCGGTGCTGTTCTTGGGAACCGCATTCCATACATTTAATTTGATTAATTTTCTAAGAAATAAGATCTAATGATGCCACCAGCTGAACACAATATTACGATAAAACATCGGATTAGTTGCTGACTGCTTTTCAAAGAAAATCTGGATAATTTAGTAGCATTGTTCAATAGTCTCGAGCAATATATCGAACATTCGGCTTGAGTAATGGTACATATCAATTAGTGGCATTTCTTCGGCTTCGAACTTTAACCGAGTCTGAAGTATCAAAATACCCGATAGATTTTCGCCATTTAATGCGGTTGCATACCTTGTAACTCAGTGGCAACTTCTTTATCGTTGTTTTTGTTGATCAGATATACCTCTCCTACACCTAACACTCAGTATTTAACTATTATAACTGAACCTAAAAGCTAATTCTAAGACAAAGTCCTGAATTTAGCAGAGGTGTAAATTCGCTTTGCGTATCCTTGTCCGAGATTGGATTTCTATTACTACTCGCACGGGACTGATGCAATTTTTTTAACATCGATACTATTCAATTCTTATTAACCGTTTCATTTCTTATGTTTCAATCATGGTGCAGTTATAGTCTTCAGAACTTTTAATTCAGCCATATGTATTACTTTTATATCCCATTTTTTCTAAAGCAGTCTTATAAATGGTGACTTTACAACAGTCAAGGTTTAATATTAGTGTCTCTTGACTAGGAAGTCCGAAGCTGCTGGTCTTCTAAATGAAGACTTCAAATAAGACAAGTCTCGAACTGAGGATCCAAATGTGTGACATTAAACATCTTGCATGGGATTTTAATCAAATTATAATCGCGAGGCACTATATTTGGGCCATCATAACATAGTTATAAAATATATAATCGTTTGACTACAACTGTATAATTCAGTCGTAGTATGTTTCTTTTACTTAATTTTTTCTTTGCATTTAAGTGTCTGAGTGGAAGTTGTAAAATTATGGGTGAAATCTGAACGTACGTTTGTCAAAAAGTTATGAAGTTGAGACAAAAATAACGCAATACTTTCCCGTTAAAGCACAAATTTTTTTTATTTTCTTCTAGTTTAAAATACGCGGCCCTGTAAAAAATGCCATCGGTTGAATATAACATCAATTTAGAGGCCGAATTACCAGAGGATATTAGAAAGGTCGCCACCGATAATGGTGAATGTGAATTGACAAAAAGTCAAGTGATTGCCGAATTCAGAAACTATATTGTTGAACATGATCGCTGCCAGCCGCATCGTTTAGATGACGAATACTTAATAAAATTTCTCAGGGCCCGCTATTGGAAGCTTGAAGCCAGTTATAAATTGGTAAATAGGGCTTAGAGTTAAGTTAATGCTATTCGTTTTAATTTAAACAATTCTTTTGCAGTTGTGCCACTACTATAAATTTCGCGAACAAAACAAGTCGTATTATGAAAAAGTACGCCCCGCCGATTTAAAAGCTATTAGCGAGACCAATATTCTGTCCGTTACACCATATAGAGATCAAAAGGGTCATCGTATCTTAATTTACCGCTTTGGCATGTGGAAGACCAATGAAGTCAATATTGACGACATATTTCGTGCTTCCGTGTGTATATTAGAATTGGGTTCCATGGAACCAATTGGCCAGGTAGTGGGAGGTGTGGGAATTTTTGATTTAAAAGATTTTACCTTAGGTCATGTTTTACACTTGAGTCCTAGTGTAGCTCAGAAAATGATAGCTCTGTTGGTGGTAAGTTTTATTATTGTTAAAGGAGTCACAAGAACTTCTTAAAATATTTTACCCATTTCAGACCTCAATGCCCATACGTACCTCCGCTCTACATATTGTGAATCAAAACTGGGTTTTCAATACGGCGTTCAATATATTCAAACCATTTTTAGATGCTTCTATGAGGCAAGGTTTGTTTATTCATGGCACGGATATGACTTCTCTGCATAAACACATTAGTCCCGAATGTTTACCAAAGAGGTAAGTGAAGACATTTTTATTTTAAACTGTCTGATAGAATTTGTGTAACTTTGAACGACAAGTTATTGGTTCTCACAATGTAGGTACGGTTCTTTATTTGTGCACAGAGGGGTTTAAAGATAAGTTGTTTCTGAAATCAGCGATCAGGCAATAATGGTGGGCATCTGTATATATAAACATTAGGTGATTGATTGCATCCAATAAACATTAGTTAATTTGTGATAAAGATATTCTGAAAATAGAATGGTGGCTTACAACTTCAATTCTTAGCATTTTCGGAAATCTGGGTTACTATGAAGAAATCTGAGTTTGAAACCTATCGTATGCTATCCAATACTTAAAGTAGAGCTGCTGTTTGCGAAAGAATGTATTATAAATGGATGAATTAGGAATTAGGCAATTTCAAAGTGTATTAAAGGCATCAGAATGAATGATTCAGATGCAGCAAATTAATATTGCCGGATATGGCCACCTTCAAGGTTATTTGGGATTAGAACCGCTTAAATTAATTGCTTTTCAAACAAACGGTATCAGTGTAAACTTCGTTTGAGTAAAGACGTACTTCACTTTAAGCGCATAATTTATATTCATTTAAGGTGACTTTTTTTATTTTAAAAATTGAACAGTGCAGAGACACAGTTAACAGTTAGTAACAACAACAACAAAATAACACAAAATAAAAAGCAATATAATATAGTGTGTGATAAAAAAGACAATAACAAAGTGCATGGTTAAACCTGTTTAAACAATTGATAGTGAGTGCATGAGCGCACCAAACATTAACGAAAAAAAATATAAAAGGTAATAACAACAATGCTTATTACTCTTTTTCTTACACAAATGCTAATAATGCAATAAACAATATAACTAATTAAAAAAAAGATGACAGTGCTTTTTTGACCGCCAGGCCAATTGACCGAACGCGTTCATTATCAGCAAATATAAATATATCTGCTACAGAAACAACGAATTCAACAAATAAAAATAAAGAAACAAACAATACACAAAAAATAGCACAAGAAAAAGAACCAGGTACTGTGTCTAAACGCGTGCAAACTGGTATGGATCGGTACATAACCATAACGAAGAGGGAGGCGAGTCCTAAGTCTTCACAACAAGAGCGAACCGCCAAGCAATATAAAGGTTCTCATCAAGTAGCTGCAACATCGGTAAGTAAAAATAGATTTTCTGTCCTTGCTACCCCGGATAATGAAAATGCCGAACCCACTGCAAGGGAACAAAAACCCCCACCAATCTACTTTCGCGAACAAACATCAAATGCCATTTTAAATATGCTGTCCCAACTCGTAGGCAAAGAAAATTTCTACGTGGCTTCTGTACGAAGAGGACAGATACAAGAAACGAAGATCCAAGCCCACACTGTGAAGAATTATCGCTTAATCGCAAGTCGTCTCGATGCAGATAATAAGAGCTATTATACGTATCAACTAAAAAGTGCTAAAGGTTTGAATGTTATTATAAAGGGCATTGACAGTTCTGTTCCCACTGAGGAGATAAAAAGTGCCATAGAGGTGGAAGGTTATGTCGTAAGGTCAGTGCACAATATTTTAAATAAGAATAAAGTTCCCCAACCTATGCATCGTGTTGAAATCGTGTTTAATGCATCGCAGCTTAAATCAAAAAACTCGGTTCATCCTATATATAATTTGCGCTACCTTTTAAACAGAAGAATAACGGTGGAAGAGCCTCTAAAACGGAACGGTCCCCGTCAGTGTACCAACTGCCAGGAATTCGGACACACGAAATCCTACTGCAAGCTACCATCTGTATGTGTTGTTGGCAGTGATGCGCACCGGACTTTGGAATGCACTTCTTCCAAAACAGACCCCAAGGTAAAAAAATGCAGCAACTGTGGTGAAAACCATACAGCAAATTACAGGGGCTGCAAAGTATTTCAATATGTAAAAGATAATGCGAAAGTCGTACGTAAACCGGAATATGAGCAATATAAAGCTTCCCAATTTTCTCGGCTTCATGCTGGTTCTATTGCTAGTACACAAGCTACACAGCCACACACAAAGCCAAACTTTTCATATGCCCAAACATTGAGAAATGATTTACCTAATGCGAATACCAAAAGTTCTAATGCGCATAAACATTCATATGCCCACTTCTTAAAAGAGGGTGCTCAGACACCCCTCACCAACAATTCGAGCTCGATCGAACTTAATACAGACAATGAATAAACTATGCAGGGTATGTTTCAGGAAATGATGCGAACCCAAAACATGCTTCTGCAAGTTTTGCTTGGCAAAAAATGAACCAGTTAAAAATATGCTCCTGGAACGCTAACGGGCTCTCCCAACATAAATATGAAGTAGACACTTCCTGCTAGCACATGATATAGACATACTATTAGTCTCTGAAACACACTTCACTATAAAAAACTGCTTTAGAATTGATGGGTATTTTATATATGACACCAAACACCCAAGCGAAAGGGCATGTGGTGGGACTGCCATTATAGTCCGAAAAAACGTAAGGCACTTTCCATTGCCTGAATTCAGGGAGGGCTTTTTGCAAGCCACGACCATAAATCTTACAGATTTTAAAATTGTAGTCTCATCAGTGTATTGCCCGCCTAGGCATAAAATCGAACACCATGAATTTGCCAGGTTCTTTGCTACGCTAGGGCAAAAATTTATTGCCGCTGGCGATTACAATGCAAAGCACACATATTGGGGATCCAGACTCCTTAGTTCTAGAGGTAGGCAGTTGTATTATACAGTTGAAACAAACAAGCTTGACGTCGTATCTGCCGGTAAACCCACCTATTGGCCCACAGACTTTAATAAGTTGCCAGACCTTATTGATTTTGCTGTAGTAAAAAACATCAAACGCGACCAACTGTTAGTTAGTTCATCCTATGATCTATCTTCTGATCATTCACCTACAATTGTTATTTTACACGACGATTGTCACTGCATCTAAAACCCTTAGTTTCTACCCGAACAGAAACACGAATTGGTTAAAATATAAAATCTATGTGAGCTCTCACTTACCTTTGAACATCCCACTGAGAAATCCAGCTGATATTCAAGCAGCTGTAGACCATTTTACAGATGTCGTGGCTGCCGCAGCCATAACTGCAATGCCAACAAAGCCATCAGCTAAAATAATAACGTACCAGGCAACAGCAGATATTCAGATGCTCGTCATTGAGAAAAGAAGACTAAGAAGGCAATGGCAAAATAGTCGTTTTCCACACATAAATATGCAAATGAACTTATGCCAAAAAAACTTACCCAGTAAATTGAGACAGAAAAACCAATTCGCTATCGGCAACTTTTTAAAAAACTTGGATCCAATGAAAAACACGGATTATAGTCTGTGGAAAGCTGTAAAGCACTTACAATGTCCTATTGCTTACGAATCCCCACTAAGACTTGAAGACCGTACTTGGGCCAAAAACTCAAGTGAAAAGGCAAATGCGTTCGCAAAGCACTTAGAGAAGGTTTTCGCACCACATGATATAAGTAATTCCACCATTCCAATTATTAGCGATATCGTGAATGATCCTATGAAATTTTGGTTGTCTTCTTTAAAATCGACAATTAAAAATACGGATATGAAGAAATCACCTGGACCTGATCGTATAACAGGATCAATGATAAAAAACTTACCTAATTCAGCTGTAAGAATTTTACTTTACATATTTAATGCCGTGTTGCGCGTCGGCTTCTTCCCATGCTCTTGGAAGATGTCTGAAATTGTTATGATCCCGAAACCTGGAAAGGACTCAAGCCAGATTACATCCTACAGGCCAATTTGTACAAACTGTCAGTTTTGTCAAAGATATTTGAAAAATTATTCGTCTAGAGTGTAACTCCTTTCCTACATGAACAAAACGTTCATGTTTGGTTTTCGAGCAAGGCATAGTACGATTGAACAAGTCCATAGAATCGTTACCATTATTAGATCGGCTTTTGAAAGAAAGCAATACTGTTCAGCTTTATTTATAGTCATTTCCCAAGCATTTGATAAAGTCTGCCATGATGGGCTACTTACTAAAATAGTTCGGGTTCTACCTGAAAACACCCACAAGCTTATAAAAAGCTATTTGTCCGATAGAACTTTTAAAGTAAGGTCAAAGGACCAGCTTTCAAGATGTGGGAAAACCAGTGCAGGAGTACCTCAAGGTAGTGTGCTAGGGCCGCTATTATATATCATCTATACAGCGGATATGCCGACAAGCCCACATACATATACATCAACCTTTGCAGACGACGCTGCAATTATAAGTGTCAGTAATGATCCAAAGGATGTATCTGAAAAGCTGCAGTCCCATATTCATAAGCTAGAATACTGGCTAAAACAGTGGAGAATAAAGGTAAATCCATCAAAATGTGCGCATGTAACGTTTTCCCTTAGAAGGCAAAATTGTCCACCAATCACAATAACTTATACCACGGTTCCAGCGGAAATGCACGTTAACTATTTAGGTATCCACCTAGATCGGCGCCTAACTTGGTCCCGTCACATTGAGGCAAAAATAACGTCCATAAAGCTTCGAACAAATCAACTGCATAGGCTAATAAGTCCTAACTCAACTTTGGCTTTGGAGTATAAAGTCCTTTTATACAAATCCGTTATAAAGCCAATATGGTCATATGGTATTCTGCTATGGGGTACTGCCTGTGCATCAAACATCCAGAAGTTACAGAGAAGACAGTCTAGGGTTTTACGTCATATCGTATGCGCCCCCTGGTACATAAGAAATGAAAACATACATAGGGATCTTAAAGTTCCCACTATCCACGAAGAAGTTAAAACATACACATCCAAATACGTGAACAAACTAGTCGCACATCCCAAAAAAAATCTACCTTATGCGGATTGTTTCAATTAGGAAAAACGGTTGGGTGAGTGCCCAAGTGGTCAGGCGCCTCTGGTGTCGTGACCACGTATATTTTTTTAAACAAGACACGGATCTTGTTTTAACTGGCGCCCGAGCAGGGACCGGCCACTCGCGAAAAAAAGGATGTGCCGGATCCTGTGACTTGACAAAAATAGACAAGTAAAATATTATGAAAATGTGGGTGTGTGTGGAATTTTTTTTTAAGTTTGTGGAAACCAAATAGAATGTGTTCATGTGCAAATAAGTGGGTTAATCCGAAATCAAATTTTATAAAAAAAAGATACATGAAATATTTACCACATAATATAAATCCTTAAAGAAGGAATAAAATTTAAAAAATTTTTTTTATTTTGTGTATGTGCTACAATTAAATAAAAATGACCAATATGAAGCCTATGGCTTCAGCGTGCTGAGATCTCGAACTCCGAGTACTCCTGTGCGTAAAAAATTTTACTGTGATAATATAACAAAATAATCACTAATCCTTGTGCAAAAATGTGCAATTCTCCTTCGTAGCACCCTTTTCACGAATGTGAGATTACAGAGGGCTAAAGTCGTAGTTAACATAAGAACCTGCGCTACTGAGTGGAAATCCTGTAAATTGTAGTAAACATGAGAACCTGCACTACTTAATGGGAATTAAGCCTTACTTTTCGCCTGGTAATAAAGGGTCATGGTTGGTAGGTTCTCTGTCCTACAGTAATGAGATTGAAGCCGTCGAATACGGAAAGCCAAGTATATTCTCCAACGGTACATCACTGCTTTACATTCTGTCCATACCGAAAGTGGATCAAAAAAGATTAGATAGAATTACAGCGAAAGCAGCCATAATTCGGAACAGACAACTCGATCTGAAATATAACACAGTTCTTCTGAATCATGAAACCTTGTATGGAATCGAAGGCGGCTGCACGGTTATTAACAATACAACGATCTGTAGCATGCAGCAATTGAAGCTCACAGAGAGCGACTGTCTTTATAGAATTTTAAGAGGTATTGATGCAAATTGTACCTTCCTATCCAATAAGGAGGTTCAGATAGAGCAACTGGAAGATGATCTTGTATTTGTAACGAATTTTAAGGGTTATATTTACTCCCAACAAAATAACGAGAGCAGAGGGTACGTTTCTAGTAAAATATTTCAACGAATCAATAGAAATTGCGGGAAGGAGATTTACAAATGAGAGAATTACCAGTATACAGGCACTACCGCCCTTGCTTACCAATGTATATGAAAAGGAACATAAACTTGACGTTAACTTGTTGCATGAACTCCATGAAAAAAATAACGAGCATATCAGACATCTAAACAACCGCTTTAAAATTTCATTTTGGTCAAATATATCTGGTGACCTCTTATTAACCATAGTTGCTGGCGTATTGGTAGTCGTTTGGAAGAAAGTATTCGGAAAACTTCAATTTCCCCCCAGTAAGGTACCTGAAATTATCGTTAGAGCAGAAAATTAATCAGCAAGACGCTGATATTTAAACGGGGGGAGTTAGCAACCTTAATAATTACTTTTAAAGTACATTGAACTTGAATTGCGAAATCACGATTGCAACTCAGCAAACTTAAGTCTGCGCGTGTTGCAATATGATCCGCACTTGGAAGTTTCGTGTATGTCGATGAGTAAGCATTTTCCCACGTTAAGTAAACATTGTTAAGCAAAATATAATTAGAATTCAATTTTGGACCTTAATAAAACAAGATTGTAAGACTTAAATAGCGGATTGTTTCAAACGGTTGGGTGAGTGCCCAAGTGGTCAGGCGCCTCTGGTGTCCTGACCACGTATATTTTTTAAACAAGACACAGGTCTTGTTTTAACTTACATTTTATGTAACGTTTTAGCAACAAAGAATTAAAAGTTATAATCCTGTCAATTCAGTTAAGTTTTGTACTTAAAAACTTAAAAATAACAATGAAACTATTTTAAAAAAAACCTTATGTTTAATTTATCTGCTCCTCTGTTTTTCAAAATATGAACGTTGATATTAAATTCTTCTAAAGTTTCAAGTGTGGTCGTTAGAAAGCTTTTTTCTAAATAAAATTAAGGCGCACGGTAGTGCGTCAAATTCAAGCCTAAAAAACACAGTGTCACGAAACCATTCGCGCTGTTTTTACCCTCCTCATGCACATGTAACCTCATGGGCCAAATTTAACTAAGTGCTTATTTTGGTACATATTTCCTGACTGAAAACGTGCAGTATTTGTCTGGGGGCTAGGATTTCCCCTTATTTGTATGGGACATTTGCACTATAGCTAGAGAGCTCAAATTTGGTATACAGGTAGGCCTTGAAGAATTAGTAATGAGAAAGATGGACGCTGTTCATCCAGGACTTGGGTTCCCTCTTATTTGTATGGAGCATTTCCACTATAGATAGAGAGCTATATAAATATATAAATATGATATAAGCCAACCGTCTGCAAGCTTTAAGGTAAAAGAGGTTTTAGACATACATTAACAAACAAAAAATAATTTGCAAAAAAGGACTCAGATCCGCACATAAACATAAATGTGAAAATAAGGTCGAGTTTTTATCCATAAATTTCGGCAGTAAAAAGTACTGAGCGTAATTTTCGGGTCTACTTAAACAAGCACTTAGTTTTTTATGATTTGAATCATTTTTGTTCAAAAGCAAAAAACACTTGTTGAAACAACCGTTTGTTTAGAACATTCAGTTTATGTGCTCGCCATTTTGTGCGAACATGAATGTTCTGTCGTTTAAGGAGTGAATCTATCTTTGCACCAAAGTCAACTTGTTAGCGAAACGAATGTTTTATTCAGTTGTAAAATAATTTTCTACTGGATATTTTCTTCACTTGTTGTTTTTACGTAAAAGTTAATTTTAGCCACGTCATCTAATTAACATTGTTTGTTTTAAATGGAACAGTGTGCACAATTTATTTCCGAAGAAATTACCAAAGGCAACTATTGTTTTTATATTTTTCTGTGTTCGTGCTGTTCTTAAAATTCAACTACTGTGAACAAGACGGCTCGAGCATACAAGTTGCAGGTCTCTACTGAGATCAAAATGAGGACCTAGGTCTTCATATATACAGTATAAATCCATTTCTAGGCAACTTGGTAGCTTGGCAATTTTTAACTTTCTAATATGGCAAAGGATTATGGAAAAAAATTTACGAAATGTCGTTCTTTGCGTTGTTATTGTTTCCCATAGTATTTAATTCCTGGATCTCGTTTGTACGTGTTGATGTTATATCGCTGTTGTTATTCCTGGAAACTTGTATTAGCTAGTGGCTGTTATTTTTGTTCAATCATAGCGGCAAAGTATTCGTGGCCTTCAATTCTAGAACTTTCTGTATAGTATTCGTACCATTAAATTCTTACAGGCAAAATTACTTGTTTTCTATTATTTTCGTAATAATAAAACTAATTTTAGGAGAGGGGGATAAAGAAAAAGAACGTGCCCACTTCAACGAAATGTCATTAGCGGAAAAAGATTTTAAAATAAGCACTGAGGGCCAATAAGGCGGACCGGTTTTATATAGTAATTAATATTTTAGAAGTTTCTACTTTCGAAGTCTTATTATTATAAAAAAAATCATTCCTCTTGTAATAATTTGTTTATAATGTTAAGTTTATATTTTTTCTTTCTAGATATGGCGGCATTCACGATGACTATCCTAGCGATATGTGGTTCGAAAACCTTAGCAAAAACAAGGGAATGCAAAATGAACTTGAACAATTGGGCTACGTTTTTGATGATGTTAACTAAGAAAAGTTCATTTAATGAACTGATTTAGAATAAGAACATTTATAAGATAATTTTTTGTAATAAAAGACAAATGCCATTTCGAATAAAAAAAACGCGGGTAATTCATTTAATTACATCATAATGAAATCTAGACACTGGCATATCCACTCAAAGCACTTGCCGAGGGATAGTGGGATCTCAAAAGCATACAGCGTTCTTGATCCAACATAAGTGTGCGACGCTTAAGCATGATTTCACGCTCCAACGTGCTGCGAGTTTGCATTAAAAGATTTTTAACATTTTCGGCCTCGTCCAGTTCTTGTAGCATGGCACTGACACTACTTTGTATGGTGGCCACTTCATCTATAAGATTTTGTTGAGCAGTGTCACGACAGTTTTCCACATTTGGGCGGAAACTGCGATTGTCCATGCGAGTCTGGGCGACCTTCATGCCGGCATCGAAATTGCGTATGGTATGATGTAACTTGTCTATACGAGTCTCCGTATTGGCCAGTTTTTGTAGGCACTACAAGGAAGACATTGTAAATGGATGCGGTATATAGAATATCACAGATATAATTTTACCTCTCTTAAATCATTTTCAAAACGTTGCAAATTTTCTTGGGTACAAGTAATGCGTGCTACGAAGGTTTTTTCCACTACATCCGCTTGAGTGCGTAAATCACGAGCGGCATTCAATAATATTGAATTTAAAGTCTGCCTTAAGTTATGGGACTTCTGGCGACATCTTTCACATTCTTCTAAGGTTTCCTTGCTAAAATGCTCCCAATATTGTTCCGATGCTTGCCTTGGTTTTCGAAAACAATGTTAGTTAAAATTAAATCTGCAAAATAATTCTTACTCTGGAGGCTGGCGTATAGCTCCTGGTCTAAACAGAATTGTGGTTGAACTGTTGTTAAGGCCGGCATTTAAAGCATCGATATCAAAGGCTTCCTTTTTATCACTCCAATCATATTCTAAGCGTTCGCGTGCTGTGCGATTTTCTATTTGTTGTTGTTCAAAATCCTCTAGAGTTTTCTTAAGCAGCTGCTTTATTTCCGCTATTAAAGCTAATTCATTGATTAACTCCTCTTCGGCAGCATCCCTTACCAATTCGGTGTCAGGTCGGCCACATCGCTTGTCGATACATTCCTTGGCTATTGACTCGGGAACACCAAATATAACCAAAGACTTCTTAAGCCTTACCCTCTCTTCTTCTAAGGTACTTATTTCATCTTGCATGGCTTTTATGGCGACCTCCAAAGTATTCTTCCATTTACCTACTAAATGTGCCCGTTGACGCATATTATCTGAGGTCTCGGCTTGAGTTTTCTCCACTAACGAATTTATACGCATTAGGGAGGTTTTGCAACTGTATTGGTTTCTGTTAACAAAACAATAGTAAGGAAATAGATGGCACTAGCGAAACTCAACAAGATCACCACAAATATACTGTACGAATTTTTTCCAGAAACCACCAGCAAACTGCTACTTACTTTATTGTTCTTTCAAACACTTTATTTGTGTTTTTAACCGTTTCCAAGTTTTTTGTCCTCCATTCGTTTGGGCTAAATCGTGTAATGGAATAGCGATCAACCACTGGTCTTGTGCCGGTTAAACCTGCCATGGGACTCCAGTCGACTTTACCCGTTGCCCAAGGTCCGATAGGACCCATTGGTTGTAAATTATCTTTTTTTGGCATTTCATCTTCTGGTTGTGGCAAATAGCAAGGTGGGTTATTAAAGTCATCGGCGTGGGGATCTAAAGCCATCTTATTAATATACAAAGGGCGGCAGAAAAAGAAGAAAAACAGTGTTTGTTAATAAACATTTTTTGACTCGTGCCACACTTGAGTTTTTCCGAAGCACGTAAAGGAAAGTTTTCGTTTCTATAATGGCTCGAGGTAGTGTGTTTGGCCTACTTAAAATGCCAAATAGGTGCATTATATGGTTATTTATTTCATTTTTTGTGTAGGGCAAATTGCCCTATAAAAATTCAAAATTAAAATCAGATATTCAAAGACGGCAAGAAAAAGATCGCGTTTGGGAAAAGCGTTAATAAAATAACAAAAACATTAAAAGCCATTTTCGAAATAATTTTTTGATATTAAAATATATCGCACCCTAAATACAAAAGGGTCACAACTCAAAATTTTCGAAAACTGACTTTTTTCCATAAATTAATTCAGAGTACAGGTCTCTAACTACTGCAAAAATTTCTTTCACATCACTATCTTCTTTAACTGGAGAAATACCGTTACGTCTATTTTTATATTAAGCGTGTTGCATCTGCACGATGAACTGGCTTATATTCTGTTCACACATGAGCCTTAATTAAAATGCAATTACATTTTAAATTTAGTTATAAAATTTGTTGTTCACACATATGTACTCGTAATTAAGCTTATACAATGAGCTTTTGATAGCTGAAAATATTTTCACGACCCGACAACGATGTTAGAAAAAGGGTGTAATCATGTTTTTACGCACAAAGTTTCCAACTACCACCATATGAAAACAATAGTTAAATTGGTAACAATAGAATTTGTTGTCACTTTTAATTATATAATCGTGGTAATGTTGTTGTAAGTTTTTGGTCTAGTAAGTGGTCAACTACATTAAGTGTGTTCATTTTACAAATGAAATTATCAATTAATTTCTTGTATGATAAATTAAGCTTAATTAACGCCTCAATTACGTAAAAATCCTATTTGTGCAATTAAGACGCATGTTTGAACGCACTATTATTCAGTCGTATTTCGCTCGTCAATTAATCTATTTATGATAAAAAAAAAACTGTGAACTTTAAGACATCTTTAAGACTTTGTAGAGTCAATTAAAAAAAAAACATTCTGGAAAAACAGGAAGGTTTCCAAATTAGTTTTCTCAAATTCTTTCACACAGATTTCCTTTTTATACAAATAATACGCACTGAAAAGAAATACTTACTGGAATAGTTTCCTCTTGAAATTCCTGTGTATGGGTTTCATAATCCCCTTCCTCTTCCTATAGACAAAATAAATAATGCATTATCTTGCGAAAATGAAAAAAAAAAAACAATTATTTCAAATGTACCCTCCTATCTTCCATTTTTTTAAATAATATTTTGGCAAAATAAAATTGTAGCAAAATATAGAATTAAATAGAAATAATTTGAAATTTGTTTATAAAGAGTTGCAGACACAAATTTTAATTTTTTTTAAAGTACACAAAAAAATATTTTGATACAATTAATAACATAAGACTATCAATCAATGGGTGGTTGCCAGGTTACTTTTAAAGCCTGGTATGTTTTTATTTGCCTCAAACAAATAATTGCTGCTAACAGCAACATCAGCATTTAGAGCCTTTCTGAAGGTTTCTTGAATTTGTGGAAGAACGTGACGGTAAAGTCCAATAAATTACGCGGTTTGTATTTTAAGACATTTAGCACAAAGTCATGTAAGAAATCGGTTAACTCAGGATGTTTGTCAAAGAACTCCATAGCATTTTCATAGGTTAATTTCTTTTTCAAGCGATATTTATCCAGTAATTGATTTTGGCTACGCCACATTAATTCTAATTTCGGAACAATGGTCTCTTGCCTGGGCACGAAGCCCTTGGTTTCGTGTATAAAATAATTGAAGTTATGCCAGTAGTGCAAAATCATTTTACCACTGGCGGTATAAAATGTTTCTGATATTTCTTGTACATAATTGTTGAAATATTGAGTATTTCGGACGTGTACGGCATTCGCGAAAGTGCGATGAAACATTCTGATTTGTTTACGCTCGTCGAGTATGGTCAATTGACAACGGATGACTTTGCCTGAATTGTAAAGGATTTTTAGTTAAAGTTTTTTGCGGCGGTTAAAATTTTATTTAATTACCGGCTAAATTCATGGAAAAATAATGACAATCGCCGCGAAAACGATTGATAACTAAGTAGCGCATGAGTAGCAGAACTCCACCATCTAAAATAAAGACATCATCTCGATTTTTGACATTAATAACGGCCTTGAAACGTTGATTGTCATTGTTGATTTTCGTCTCACGTTTTATTATCATCTTCTGCTTAATTACGCGGGCATCTAAGCTCTTCTCCTGCAACATAAAAGAAAACAAATTCATCTATATTCCTGCTAGTTCTACTCCTTTAATACTCACTATTTTTGCATTATCTACGAAATCATATTCACAGCGTTTTTCGCATATCAAATTAAATTTCTCGTCATACTTCCCTCTTACCCAATGACCACTAGTATGTTTTCCTTTCCCCTTAATCATTATACTTTTGCTATAGATCACATAGCCGTCGTAACTCTCCTCAATGTTTAATTTAAACGTTCCGACTTCATCAAGTTCGCTTTCTAGAAAGACTGTGGATTCTTCATTCAATTTGCAGTTGTTATCTTTCAATTTCGATATATATAATCGTTCGTTAAAGAGAATGGCTTGTTTTTCGTTTAGAAAATCTTTGGCGTTCACCCGAAATTTAAGTTTTTCTAAGTCACTTTCCGGTACAATACGATCTAGTATAGCAGAAAATATACTATCCAAACTGATTTCATCTTCTGGTCTCAACTTAAATTTCTTCTGGCAGGGCAACAACTGAAAGGAGTCTTCTGAAGAAGGCTTTTCCAAGTCTTCAACATTGCATTTTTTTAAAATATTGAGATCTGTTGGTAAACAAAATGTGAAAATTAAGATGTTTTCGCGTTTCTGCTGGAAACAACTCACCCATTTTTTAATTTGAAAATAAAAGTATATTCAAATAAATTTGTAATATATTTGTATAATTTTGTGACGAATTTCGCAATTTTTATATTCCAAATTTCCTTTTAACAGCGTGTTTCATATTTTAATATAACAAAAATATTCATCAGTAAATAAAGTTTAAAAATATTTATATAATATATGGGGCGTATAAAAGTGATAAGATGACTTTTATCCGCACAAAAATATGAATGTGAAAAGAAGGACACGTTCCTATCCAAAGACGAAAAATTTCGGCGGTTAAAAGTACTGAGATCAAAATGAGGACCAAGTTCTTCATATGTACCATACCATCCCATTTCTAGGCAACTTGCTAGCTTGGTAACATTTTTCCCATAATCGTTACTCATATTAGAAAGTTACAAATAGTGTTGCCAAATTAGAAAGTTGCGTGGAAATGCGATGGTATCGTACATTATGATCTCAGTTCTCTTTTGTCTTTGGATAGGAACTTGGCTTTATCTTCACATTTATGTTTTTGTGCGGATCTGAGTCCTTTTTGAAAACCTCGTTTAACCTAAAGCTTACAGACGGTTAGGTTATATCAAATTTTAGCTCTCTACCTGTAGTGGAAATGCACCATACAAATAAGAACGAACCCTAGTCCCCGAGATGAAAGGTGGCCATTTTTCTCATTACTTATTCTCCAAGGCCTACCTGTGTACCAACTTTCATAAAGTCCTTATGTTTTCAAACTTTGCCTATGAGGTAACCTATACGTAGAGCCCTTATGTTTCGAGTTTCATTATTTTATAATTAAAGAAAGCAAAGCTATGAGGGGGATAAAAACAGCGCGAATGGTTTTGTGTAATATACACTCTGTGTGCTTTAGGCCCGCACTTGGCCTGGCGCTCTACCGTGCGCCTTAATCCATATATGTTTTCAGACGCGGATCAAGGTTAACCTTTGGGCCTGGAAGTATTAACGAAAACAATAAAGTCTTCAACTTTGCTCAACGTTTTGTATAAGAAGATGTTCATTTTCACCACCGCATGGATCTACAGTTGATGTTGTTCACACTGACGTTTATGTAAATAATTTGCGTTCATTTGTTGATCGTTAATTATATTACGGATAATCCGATAATCATAGTCAATTCAAACATGTAAGAGTGTTATACTCGGCTATGCGAAATCTTTTTTACCCTCTACCCAAGTGTTAAGTATTAAACGTTTTGGAACATCACAGATATTTTCTGGTATGAGATAGATGACGATCTTTATTTTTGGTTCCGGTTTTAATAATTTTTTTAGATTTTAACTTTTCGCTCGTTTTATTTTAAGAATTCTCAATCGGTTAAAACATTTTCCTGTCAATTTTGACCTGCTTCATTTGTTTACATGTTTTTTCCTTTCTCCGACTTCAGCGGTATATTCAATTGTGTCGTATAATTTCGAAATTTCTGTAAATTTTTGATTTTTATTTGAATTTTGGGTCAGAATTTTTTTCAAGTTAAATCTTATTAAAGTGGCTCTTCCTAAAAGTAAATTACAATAAGTATTGAAATCTTATCTCTAAAATATTATTTATTGATTATAAAATATGTTAAAATTATTTTTTGTTGTATTTAAGTCTTAAATTACTATCTACTATTGGGTTGAGAGAGCTGTCTGACCAGGCTCGATGTGTCGGTGTTTTTAGCCTCTGGTATCCATCAAATTGTAATAAATCTCGTTTTATTTCTTTTTGGATATTGGGAAATTCTAGATCACTGTGGATATTTTCATTTCTTATACATCAAGGGGCGTAGGCAATAAGCCGTAAAATACTAGACTGTCGTCTTTCAGCTGAATGCAATACGACCATATTGGCCTTATAATTCACTTGTATATCTTAACTTTGTATTTTAAAGTCAGGGTTGAGTTAAGACCTATTAACCAGTGCAGCTGATTAGTTCTAAGGGCCGAGGCACATAGAATCCGTTGTAGGTTATATGTTGCCATCTTCAACTGACATTATCATAACGGCGGAAGAAGTTGACACAATGCGTACTTTGTACAAAAATATAAATGTGAACATAAGGCCGTGTTCCTATCTAAAAACTTCGGCCGTAAAAAGTATTGAGATTAAAATGAGGACCAAGTTCTTCATATGTACAATACCGTCCCATTTCTAGCCGTTTGCTAGTTTCAAACTTGGACTTTGAGGTTACCTCTACGTAGAGCCCTTATAGTTCAAATTTTATTATTTTATTATTAAAGGCAGAAAAGTTATGAGGGGGTAAAACCGCGCGAATGGTGCAATATACAATATATGTGCATTAGGCCTGAACTTGGCCTGCCGCATTTTCGTGCACCCTAATATTTTTTGTAACTTTTATTGAAATTGTGGCTTTTTGGTAAAATTTAAATGTTTTGTTCAAATTGATTTGTTAGTAAATTTTTTTGTTTTTCGGATAAATTTTTTAAGAAATTTTTATATTGTAGTGATTGGTGCTAAATTTTGGATTTTGTGGTGATATGTGGTGTTTTAGTAAAATTTAAGTTTTGTGGTACAATTTAGGTGTTTTGATAAGGGACCGTAACGATTATGAGCTTCATTATAAAAACTACTAGGTAATAAATATTTCTACCGAGTAATATTTTTCTGGAGTTTTATTTTTTTTCCCGACAAATAATGATTATTTTTAGTCTTGATTTTTTAAATTGATATTTCGATTATTTTTGATTTAAAATTTTTGCTCAGAAAATAACGATTATTATGTGGATATAATACTGAACACAATTTGCGAATCCAAGTTTAAATTCTTTACTTTAATTAAAATTAGCAACTACACTTTCGTCGAAAAAACTGCAGACAAATTCAAGGGCATCAATATAATGAAGGCATATTAGAAAAATGATTTCGTAAAGTCAAGTTATTAACTTGCGACGATATGGATACCACATATAGCTGTGATGGCAGAAGAAATATTATTCAATTAATTAATCATATAATTAATCCAACCGAGAAATTATTAATTGCAATTAACCGGAAAAAAATCGATTAAGTAACTCGTATCTAAGGTTGAAAAGGATCATAATAACATAAAAAATTATTTACAGTATTGCAAAACACAGTAATTACCAAAATTCTCTTTTTGACCCAAAGTTTAAAGATTATTTTTAATTTTATTTGTTTAAAACATAATTCAAAATTAAGAGTTTAGAAAGGTACCTTGTAGTCCATCTATTCCATTTTTTCGTAGCGGGTCCGCTTGGTTTGGAAAAAACATATTCCGATGTAACACTGTTTTCATTTCATCTCTTGCATTAATCACATTTCGTTTCAATTATTGAAAATTTGAATATATATTGAAAATTTGTATGAGTGGCTTCAACTACTATCGTTTTCATATCTTACGCCATAATCACTGATAGCGCTAATCGACAATGAAAAGGGTGATGTCTAGAGTCTAATAGAGTTGATGCTTATTTCGGAACGGGCGTTCACATTGGCTCAGAATGGTTATTTGTAATTGATTTGCAGCCAAGTATGTTAGTATTATACTAGAAAAAATTTTGTAGCGGCTATTACAGGCCTTTATTTTTCATGAATTCGTTTTGATTATTGTGGAAATAATCGATTAATCCTCGATTATTCTAACGAGAATTTTCGATAGAATTACATTAATTATTAATTAAATGCATCAAAATAATTGACTATAATTAGTTTTTATAGGTATTACTATATTTTAAGTACTAAAAAAATTCAAAATAATCGTTATATAGCAAGCAAAAAATAAAAATTTAAATAATCGTACAAATAAATATAAACATAAAAGTTGATTGTACATTTAAAAGGACGTTGAACAAAATAATCATTTTATAATGCAACATAATGTTCCTAATATTTTTAGATAACATTTTTTTTTGTAAACATTATAGCTATTACCATTAGCTTCAGACCCTGGTTTCGATACATACATTTTTTTTCCAGTTTGCTGATTTTTGAAAAATTCCCAACGTTTTGGTGAGATTTCATTTCACTTTGGATAATTTTCGATTTTCTAGGGAATTTGCGATTTGTATTAAAATTGAATTCCTTGACTAGTTTTTGGGATAATTTAAATTTTTGGTTTTGGAAAAACCTGGTTTAGTGTAAAAATTTAGGTGTTTTTGAAAGTAAATTTTCAAAATTAAATTTAATATGCTTAAGTATATTGCCGACTTTTTGGGGAAATTTCGGTTTTTCGGATATTCTTGTTCGTTTGATAATATTGTGAAACTCTTACTTTGGTGAGAATTTTCGATAAATGTATGGCGCATTTTCCAGTTTTTTAAAATGTTAATTGCTTTAGTTTCGGTATTTGGTATAATTTAAAGTTTTAATTTTTTTAAGATTGATTTTTTGGTGAATTTTAAAATTGTTTGACTATTCCTGACTTGTGGTGAAACTTAAATTTTTTGCTGATATGATAGGTTTTGTTTAAACTTTGAAGTTTTACCGAAAATTTAGATTTTTTGGAAAAACTGAGTCTTTTTTTGTAAAATTTAAAAATTTTATTGCAATTTAAAAGTTCATGTAACGGCTTTTGAAAAAAATTTTGTTTTTAAGTAATAATTTAAAAATTTGTATATTGTAAGTTTGCCATTTTTCAATTTCTGGTGAATTCTGATGTTTTGAATTTTTCGTTATTATTCTGTTTTTGCAGGAATTTATATATTATTAGCAAAATTTTGTTGGTTGTTTTAATGAATTTTTAATTTGGTTACACATTTAGGTCTCTATGTTGCCTGGGTCCCTTGGAAAAATAACGTCTATATGGTAATTTCATAGCCACCTTCATAGGGATTGAAAATCTAGGAGTAAATGCAAAAAGTCCCAACCCATATATTACGAATTTATGGACTTATGAGGCTAGTTTAAAAAAAGCAAAATTCAGACAAAGATATCTTACAGTCCAGGAACAGAGTCCGTTACCTTCAAATAAATATTTTCAACACCGGACAAAGGTACATAGTTAAATAAGCTTCCCTACCTATGAGTAGACAGAATGACTAACTTATATAAGCGTACCCTTTACACCTTTGATGAATGTTAAAAAAACAAAACATACAAGTTATTTCTTTAATTATAAAAGAATATATGTTTGAATCCTTGTAAAGAGGTTTGAAATAAAATAAAATTTAGGATTAATGAATTATAATCGACACAAATGGACAAAGAAACAGAAAAGTTTTCTTTATGTGTCTACAGGTAACATGAGTAAAAATCCTACGCATGCATGCTGTTGCCATAGAAATTATTGTTTCATTTTCTATAACTTTTTCTGACTTTTTCGCAATGAAAATAACTTTACCTGAGGAGTTGCTTCAAATGCTTACTTACTTATTACTTATGAACTACTCACCAAGCCACTATTTCCAATTTAGACGCCAGCTAAAAACGAAAACAACCAACGGACAAAAGCAGATACAACTACTTTTATGTTAAAAAATTATTCCATGATTAAATCAACATATTTGCTCAAGAGGGGAACTTGTGATTAATGACTCTATTACTTGTACTTATAAACAAAGTCCATACAAACTACAGCTTCCTTAAATGTATTTATTCTCGCCCCAAACAATAACAAAAACTTTCGATTTAGGGCTGGCAAGAAAAAAGGGTGTGTGTTTTGGTTAGACCAAAAGAATGTCATTTGACTTCTTCACACCTTAGTTTCAAGGAATGGAAAACAAGAGAACCAGATAAAGGCTGTAGAAACTAACAAGCAAACAACAACGGAAAGAGAAAACAAACAGCATTTGTAATGTCAAAACAATATTTTATTTATTGAAAGGAAGTTGTGTTACTTACAAGGCTCTATATTTATTTTCATGACTTCCAAAATATGTGTTGACCCGTTGAACGGCAAACAAAAGTTACCCTTATTTGCTCGTTTCAGGTTTGCTTAATAAATCAGAGGTTGCCAATATTTTTTGTCAATCCATCTAAGAAAAAGTATACAGTTTTAATGGTATTTTATTGCAGATGTGCTCGATCTATATTTTTCTTAAATCCGTTCAGTAATTTCGAGCTATAAAGATGCTACTAATACTTGCACAAATAATACATGATATATGCGTATCTTCAATGGTTGTTGGCGTAGATAAGTCTGGCAGAAAATGTTTAAATATTTTCTTCTTTTTATTTTTTGAAAGAATTTTCCTACCCACATTGGACGAAACACTAACGCATATATTTTTAAACAATAATAAAATACACCCATCTAATCATGAAATTTTTAAAAAGGGAAAGAGTAATTACACCAAGTTGTCAAATAATTGGATGTTTATTGGTAAAATAAATTAAAACAAAATAAAATGAAACTAAAAAAATTAGAAATAGAAACTATAATGTTGTCTAGATGCCCACCGTTACGCTGTTGGCACTCGCTCATCCTGGAACGAAGGTTTAATAACGCTTTGGAACAGAGGCGCCATTTCTGACATTTCTGCTCTAATATTTTCATTCAATTGCATTCGATTCCTCAGCTTCAGGTATTCTCACAGAAAATGGATAAGAGAACTGAGAGCAGGGCTCCTCTGAGGCCACTTAGGGGTGACTCTACGTGAAATCATGCGTACTTGGCGAATTGACCTGTGTTTGAATTTGCATAGTAAATCCGGTATTTTCGAACATCCGAATCCGATTTCTAATACTATGGCTGTATAAATAAAAAGAAATAAATAAATGAACGTAACAGTTTAAAGCTTCTGCCTATTACAGTTATCCAGATATTTACCAGAAAAAAAATAAAATTGTTAGATACCATACCATTTCATTTCAATTAAAATGCGATTTTTTCAAGATTTTATTTTATTGCAATATGAGATTTTTCAAGAGGTTATCTACAGATTTTATTTTAATTCTTGAAATATGGTAAGACTGGAAATATAACCTTGAACTATAGTACTAAATCGTACTCTGTAACACCCACCTAGTTTATAGCCGCAACACATAAGTCTTTATTCTCGCAAATTGTAGAAATAATAACTAGAGCCATCTGACATTTCTAAACTAACCTTACTTACTCCTCAACCTCGCCTCTACTCTTGCTTGTGTCACGTGGTTGACGCTAAAATTTAATCTAATCTTTTTTCGGAAAGGATTAAGAGATGGCTTGTTTCTAATTTTCAATCGTTTAAGATTTTTAACTTTTTGTATTTCCAGAAACTTCAGACACTTTTACCTAAAGTTTTGGAACTACTGCATTACACTGGTCTATAATGTTACGCGTTTTAAGTACAGTATCTATGTGCGTACAAGTAGCAACTGATATTTATATTTGTAGGCCACATTCTTTATTTGCGAGATTACGACCTTCAGATTAGTTAAAATGTTTTTATAAAATACAACTTTGTTCGAAGAATTTCTTGCTTTCAATTTCATTGTCAAAGACAAATAAATAACTTTACAACACACATTTCATTTATGCCGGATTTTCTTGGCCGTATTGTCTGTCTGCCTTTCTACATATTTGTTTTACAATCACAACCGTCATTGTTGTTGTTGCTGTTGTTTTTCTTTTAATTAATTAAGAAGAATTTGTTTTATAGATACAAATAAAAATTTTAAATTCTTTTTTTTAACAATTTGTCGTCTATCAATTAATCGATAAACGTTATTTATTGGATATATGTAAGTAGTTTGTAACGAATTGGTCGAAATTACTATCTGACATATATTTATAAAGTAATCTTCGGTTATGAACCATCTTAGTGATTGCATAGAAATATGTAGATACACATATACATATTATGTATAAAGAGTCGACGATTGCTTTGAAGTATCTACAATCTCATATTATCGAGCTAGAGGATTGGTTAAAAAGTGGAAGATAAAGTTAAATCTCTCGTACATACGTGGTACAAACAAAATGAAAATATTCACCGGGATTTACATATTTCCACAGTACATGAAGAACTTAAAGGTTACTCATGCAAATATGTAAGCAAATTATCCCAACTCCTATGTCTGGCATTTGCTGCAGTTTGATCCACGCCAGAGACTAAGAAAAATCAATACCCTGAGCCTTGCTAGACGGCCCTCATAACACATTATAAAATAGTCTAAAATTTGAGCACTACAACTACATTGGTAGTAATTAATAAATATTATAATAACTAGGATTAAAATTCTGTTATTATTACTTGTTTGAATATATGTGTAATTTATTCCTAACAAACTGCTTTTAGTTGTTTTATTTTTTTTTAAATTCTGTAATATTGAGTTTAGTTCGAAAAATACTTGTTATTAAAATGGAAAACAAAATCTGTAACGACATGGAAAACATAACTGGCGTAGTCGGTCTTGCGAACCAGAAGAAAATATTTAATAAAATCTTCATTTAGTTTAATTTTCGGAATTTGGAGTTAATTTGTTTTGAATAAAAGAAATTAAAATATAGTACATACGAGTATAATCACTTAACTAATGAACGCGAATGAAATCATCGAATTTAAACATCGAGTCATCGAATTTTAAACGAATAATTAAGGTTTCGAAAAGTGAACTAAAAATAATTTTTTTTTTGCAAAAATTATAAGACGGAGGCGATGAAATCTCTCCCGATTCAATTTTTATTAATGTAAATTTTCAAAAACCTGATGGAGACCTTTTGGCGGAAGAACAAAAAGTCGACAGTCTGAATAATTAGGTAATGTCGGTAAATACCAACATCGTATTTCAATAATTATTGATATCCCAATCTACTCAAAAATCTATCGATTTCAAGAGATCCATAAGTCCGAAGTAAACATGCAAATTTAAGATAAGTTGAGCTACTGCACAACTCCGGTAATCAAAAATAATCGAGATAATCATAGAAGACCTTTTTTCTAAAGTGAGAAATTCCGACTATTTTATAACATTGGAACTTAGGAAAGGTTTTCACCAGATTTCAATTTCCCCTAACGATAGGGGATAGGGAAAAATGCTACTGCATCTTTCCAAAAGGATAAAAAAATCAATCAGGTTCCACAGGATTTTACAAATAATATATGTGTGGTTTACATCTTTGGGTTCCTTTTCTTAATTTTTTTTTTATAAATAAAAATCAAAATTTATAATTTTTATTAAATTTATTTGAAAGTATATTTATTTTGGAACGACTTTTTTTCTTTTAGAGCCCTATTGATACTGCCTGCTTTTTAATACATTTTTATCCTTTTATACTTAATAATTTGTTCTTAGTAAGTAATAACAAAAGCAAATTGAACACGATCATGCATGCACAAAAATTTGGAGGTCACAATTTATCTCTTCATCTAGTTACACGTTGTTGGTAATTTGATAAGAAACAGAATTGTTAGTACAAGAGTGTATGCATACATGTGTGTTTATTACTTGATAAGCGTTTTATGGCATACGCTTTTTGCTAAAACCAATGTTTAACATACAAAGGTAGAAAGTAAGACTTAACGAATACGATCTCGTTGTAGAGCTTATTAAGGGTAAGAAAAATGAAGTGGCTGATTTTCTGAGTCATGTAATTATTTACAATTTAGGGGTGGAAGAACAACAAACAGTTCGTTCCATTAGATATAGTTACGTTCCACAGCGGTGTTGAAAACCTCAACGACCGTATTGGTACTACCGATTCTCCTGTAAATATATATAAAAACAAACTTATTGTTAAGATTGGTAACAAGTATAAACTGATAGAGAACAAAATGTATAAAACGAAAGTTAGAAATACTATAACTTTGAAAGAGAATAATGAAGGAAAAGTTGCCGAAATTTTCCTATAAAAGCCAATGTTGCAATTTTGTGTCAAAACTTTACGATTCTTAAATATCTCCAACAAACTTTGCTAGTGCATCTGACATGAAGTTTATAAAATGTTCTAAATATCTTTATTTAAGACAAGCAACATCTAACCAAAATCTAATGTATATAAAAATTACAGAGGTATTAGCGAAACATTTATACAGTTTAAGAGTATTATTTTTTACCCAAAATTAAAGAACTAGATACACAGATTTACCAATAATTGCGTGATAGGCAATATGTGTACTTATAAAAGACATCAAACTATAACAAAATTTTGCTTAATGGAAGCCCCTCGAAAGTCGAACGAAGTCAATTATATTGATGTATGGTGTCTAAATAAAAATAAAGAATTTTGAACCTATATAAATATACTTATCAAACACGTTTCTGGTCGTTATTTATCACATAAGAATTTTTGACTACAGTTGATATGCTTAGCTAAAGGATTGCCATTTCGGGAAAACCGGATAAGTCATAGCAGATAGCGAATTCAATACGGCATATATACGAAATTTTTTAGAGTCGGAACTTTCACTTTACATCACCAAATAAACACATGGGAACTCCTACATGGAGCGTTTTCATCTTATCTTAAGCTAGATAGAAAGAATCTATAACTAATAACGACCCTAATGATATATTACACAACAAAGTTGACAGTTCTGTATGGAACGAATTACACGATAAGATACAGCCAATGAAGGAAAAAAAGATGTGGAAAGTTAAATCAGACCAGACAGAAGAATTGTCATGAATTTCAAAATGAGGAATTTATTAAAAATTAATTTAAAGCTTAATATAAATTTTATTCATATTTGATTAGATAGTATATATACATATATATTTTCACATATTTTATACTTTATATTCATATTTAACAGATACCTTGAATTAGGTAAAATTAAAGTGTGGGGAAATAATGTACCAATATGGCATACATGCATATACATATATAAATGATTAATAACAAGTTGAATACCTCTTTAAATATTTCTATACTTTTTCGTTTTTAAACTCATTTAATTACTTGTTTGAATATTTGCCTTATTTATTCTTAACAAACGACCTTTAGTTTCTTTATACTCTTAAAAATTGTAATATTTGAGTTTGGTTAGTAAAATATTTAATTTTTGTGCAAAAAAGCTTGTAACGGCGCGCTTCCGCTGGTTGCTGGGGTATGATCAGCGGAGTCCAGAGTCGTGGAATAGGCAAAGACAGTTACTGCTACAACTATACTTTTCGCCGTCAGATTACATAGCAACGCCGTGAGGAAATTAAGCCGTTTATGCACTGTTGCTGCGGTGAGGTATGTGCAGGATATCGCGCTGCTGTCCGGTAGTAATGCCGAGTAGATGATACGCCGCGTCGGTGATGCTGCTGCATTTTAATGAACAACAATACCAATTTTTCAATATGTTTGAAATTTGTTTTTGCTTTCCATACAAATTCTGGCGTTGCGTGGCGTTTTATAAAATTAAGCCCTTAATCTAATTTCTTAATACTAGTATCGACTAGAATAATATAAAAGGCTAATAAAGAAGCAAAGTTATTAGTGAACAATAATAAAATTCATAAATAATACAATATTAGAAGAAGATATTATTCATTGTGTAGTTAAAATCGAGTCGTACGACTTTTAGCGTATAAAAGAAGTTCATATATGGGAAACATAACTGTAGGTGCTCTCATTATGCACTCGATTGTATTCTTTAATGGAAAATAAGCTCCAAACAAGCGTCGACCACCTATTACTAGTAAATAATAAAATATTTATTTTAACTCTTTTTCGATGTAAAAAGTGACTTGATACTTTCTGTATATATTATATCCGCACAAAATCATAAATGTGAAAATAAGGCCTAGTTGCTATCCGAAAATTTCGGCCGTAAAAAGTACTGGGATCAAAATGACCACCTAGTAAACGGTGGCTTCGTTGACTTCTTTTTATCAAACCTAATAAACCGCACAAGTTCACAAAAATCACTCCTGCTCATGCTTCTTGAAAAAAAAAAACGGAATCCCATTTACTGTTGCATAGATATGAAACATTCAAATTGTTTGCCTGATATGCGCCACAAAGATATGCGATAGAAGAACAATAAATGCATTTAATTTTGTAATTAAATAAGTTCCATTGGGTTCCTAGTACTCGAGAAGCTTCTTCTTCTGTGCATTTTCTTATGTGCTCCATTACACGATTATCAATAATCAAAGAAAATGAAGTTTTTTACTTTGCCCTTCACAATATTTCACAAAAGTGCATGTGGAGAGAAATAAAAATCTCATACTCAACAAAAACAAATCTGTGATAAGCTCGGTGATATTTAATTAAGAAGAAATCAAAGATAACTTTACAATAGCGGGGGAGTTTAACAAATATTTTAACGATTGCATAGCTAACGATAAAACATTTTGGCACAGATATTTTAATTGTGAAAGTAAATGATACCAAATCAAATGCAATAGAAAATAAATCTGGTGTTCCACAGTCTTCACTCAGCAAGCTGGTGTTATAAAGCTCTTCAATATGTAGACATTGATGACTAGGTTATAAGAGACGTTGTTTTAATAAACTAGTTATGGGAGTGGGCGATAAGAAAGTTGTCCACCTAATAGGAAATTTATCGTTTAAAAGCTTTTGCAGTGAAACAACTATAGATTATTAATTCGCTATTTTAACTACTCTATCATATGAATTACCCAACCGGCAAAATCAATTCCAGCAAATCGTGCTTTTTCGAGCTGAAAACAAACGTCCTTTAACTGACATTGAAACGAGTAATCCCCTGTATTCAAAAAATTGAAAGCGCCTACTAGCAACACATATAAAGCAAGGAAGACAACAGTTTATTTCTTGCTAGCGATCTGTACGGTGGCATTGAAAAAACCAATTGTATTAAAATTTCTCCAGTGTGAAAAAATAAAAAATAAATTAAATATGTCCAAGATAGGTATTAACGGTTTTGGTCGCATTGGTCGTTTGGTATTACGTGCTGCCCTAGCTAAGAATGCTTCAGTTGTTGCTATTAACGATCCATTCATCAGTGTTGAATACATGGTATACTTGTTTAAATTCGATTCCACCCACGGTCGTTTCAAGGGCACCGTCTCCGCTGAAGATGGAATGTTCGTAGTCAACGGCCAAAAGATATGGATTTTTGATGAACGTGACCCTGCCAATATCAAATGGGCTTTCGCTGGTGCCGAGTATGTAGTAGAATCTACTGGTGTATTCACTACAATCGACAAGGCCTCAGCTCATTTTAGGGGCGGTGCAAAGAAAGTAATTATCTCTGCCCCATCAGCTGATGCCCCAATGTTGGTTTACGGTGTGAACTTAAACGCATACTCTCCTGACATGAAGGTAGTGTCCAACGCCTCTTCCACTACAAACTGTTTGGCTCCATTGGCGAAAGTTATACACGATAACTTTGAAATCGTTGAAGGTCTTATGACCACTCTCCATGCCACCACAGCTACTCAAAAGACCGTTGACGGTCCCTCCGGCAAGTTGTGGCGTTATGGCCGTGGTGCTGCTCAAAATATCATTCCTGCCGCTACCGGTGCAGCCCAGGCTGTTGGCAAAGTTATACCAGCTTTGAACGGAAAACTTTCTGGTATGGCTTTCCGTGTCCCCACACCCAACGTATCAGTTGTTGATTTAACTGTCCGCCTTGGCAAACCTGCCAACTACGAATCTATCAAAGCTAAGGTTCTCGAAGCTTCCAATGGTCCCATGAAGGGTATTTTGGGATATACCGACGAAGAGGTCGTCTCTACTGATTTCGTCAGCGATACCCATTCTTCAATCTTTGATGCCAAGGCTGGCATTTCACTGAACGATCAATTTGTTAAGTTGATCTCTTGGTATGACAACGAATTCGGATACTCCAACCGTGTCATCGACTTGATCAAATACATGCAAAGCAAGGATTAAATTAGAGGGAGGCACTATTGTAAAATTTGCGAGGTGCATGCCGAAAATTTGTTTCGTAGAAAACGGGCTGGAGACGCACATTAAACAAGAGCTTGAACATTTGGATAATGCTGGTCAATATGGCTTAACACTAACAACAAACACCTCCTAATAACAACATATAATCAAAAATCTACTAAATTCAATATTAAATTACAATATTTAGAGTTGATATAAAACCAAAATAAAATAAATTTCATTTCAATATCAAAAAGCAGATTGTGAGGTTTAGCCTTTCATTTTACGACTTATGTACAAGTAATTTAAATTGATGAAGAAAGTTTTATTATACACGCACTTCAAATTAAAGAGAATAATGTTTTGCTGACAAGGACGTGAGAGCAAGCTTAGTATGTATCATTTCTGCATTGTTTTGGTGTGTTTGGTTTTATTGCATAAAATTTCATAAAAATGTTGCTAGAGCAAAATGTGGCGTTAATTAGCTTTATTTACATTTGAATAAAAATCAAAAAGAGTACAACTGTTTTTCCAGTAGGTATTTCCATTTTAAAATAAATTAATGTACCGGGTTAAAAGGTCTGAGTTTAAGGTATTGTGCGTCATGGTTTGTCTGTTTTAACTGTAAATGGGCAAACCTGAATTGCCTTTAATTGTATTGTGCAGCTATGTATTGCCTTAGAAAACATGTAGAATACATGAGGCAATATTAATAAACATGTATTTACATACATAATTATTTGGGTAATTAAATAATGATATTTATCTACATACAATGTAGGGTTGCCAGCTCTTTATTTTTTTAGCGGCGGAACAAATTTCCAATAAAATAGATAAACGCTAGATTTCCCAAACTTTCGCATGGTGAAATAAAAATATATGAATAATTGAAGCGTTTTAAAGTTATAGCGCGAAAACTGAAATATCCAATTCTCTCTAGTATTGAATATTTCTAAGTCAAAACTTTGTATCAAATTCTCTATAGTATTAAATTTTTCTAAGTCAAAACTTTGTAGTTTATAGGTCTAGAGCGATGAAACATGTATTGGCGTTTCGGGACAGAAATCCACCTGCTACAGAGTTCTGCTCTCCTGGTGTCAAATTCTCTATAGTATTGAATTTTTCTAAGTCAAAACTTTGCAGTTTATAGGTCTAGAGCGATGAAACATGTATTGGCGTTTCGGGACAGAACTCAGCAAGCTAGTGGTATAGAACCCTTTAATATCTAGCAATTGCTGACTAGGTCACAAGAAACGTTGTTTTAATAAGCTATCCATCTAGTAGTATTTTCCCGCTCTATCTTGTGGAAAAAAATTCATTAGGATAGATGGAAGCGTTTTAAAGTTATAGCGCAAAAACTAAATATTTTTTGAAATCCACCTGCTACTGAGTTCTGCTCTCCTGGTATCAAATTCTCTATAATATTGAATTTTTCTAAGTCAAAACTTTGTAGTTTATAGGTCTAGAGCGATGAAACATGTATTGGCGTTTCGGGACAGAACTCAGCAAGCTGGTAGTATAGAACTTTTTAATATCTAACAAGTGCTGACTAGGTTACAAGAGACGTTGTTTTAATAAACTAGTTGTGGGAGTGGGCCATGAGAAATCTTTCCACGTAGTAGTAAATTTCCTGTTCTACATTATAGCGCAAAAACTGAAATATTTATTTTTTAATCCACCTGCTACTGAGTTCTGCTCTCCTGGTATCAAATTCTCTATAATATTGAATTTTTCTAAGTCAAAACTTTGTAGTTTATAGGTCTAGAGCGATGAAACATGTATTGGCGTTTCGGGACAGAACTCAGCAAGCTGGTAGTATAGAACTCTTTAATATCTAACAAGTGCTGACTAGGTTACAAGAGACGTTGTTTTAATAAACTAGTTGTGGGAGTGGGCCATGAGAAATCTTTCCACGTAGTAGTAAATTTCCTGTTCTACATTATAGCGCAAAAACTGAAATATTTATTTTTTAATCCACCTGCTACTGAGTTCTGCTTTCCTGGTATCAAATTCTCTATAATATTGAATTTTTCTAAGTCAAAACTTTGTAGTTTATAGGTAGAGCGATGAAACATGTATTGGCGTTTCGGGACAGAACTCAGCAAGCTAGTGGTATAGAACCCTTTAATATCTAGCAATTGATGACTAGGTTACAAGAAACGTTGTTTTAATAAGCTATTTGTGAGAGTGGGCCATGAGAAAGCTGTCCATCTAGTAGTATTTTCCCGCTCTATCTTGTGGAAAAAAATTCATCAGGATAGGTGCAAGCGTTTTAAAGTTATAGCGCAAAAACTAAAATATTTTTTTTAAATCCACCTGCTACTGAGTTCTGCTCTCCTGGTATCAAATTCTCTATAGTATTGAATATTTCTATGTCGAAAGTTTGCAGTTTATAGGTCTAGAGCGATGAAACATGTATTGGCGTTTCGGGACAGAACTCAGCAAGCTAGTGGTAGAGAACCCTTTAATATCTAGCAATTGCTGACTAGGTTACAAGAAACGTTGTTTTAATAAGCTATTTGTGAGAGTGGACCATGAGAAAGCTATCCATCTAGTAGTATTTTCCCGCTCTATCTTGTGGAAAAAAATTCATTAGGATAGATGGAAGCGTTTTAAAGTTATAGCGCAAAAACTAAAATATTTTTTTAAATCCACCTGCTACTGAGTTCTGCTCTCCTGGTATCAAATTCTCTATAATATTGAAATTTCTAAGTCAAAACTTTGTAGTTTATAGGTCTAGAGCGATGAAACATGTATTGGCGTTTCGGGACAGAACTCAGCAAGCTGGTAGTATAGAACTCTTTAATATCTAACAAGTGCTGACTAGGTTACAAGAGACGTTGTTTTAATAAACTAGTTGTGGGAGTGGGCCATGAGAAATCTTTCCACGTAGTAGTAAATTTCCTGTTCTACATTATAGCGCAAAAACTGAAATATTTATTTTTTAATCCACCTGCTACTGAGTTCTGCTCTCCTGGTATCAAATTCTCTATAATATTGAATTTTTCTAAGTCAAAACTTTGTAGTTTATAGGTCTAGAGCGATGAAACATGTATTGGCGTTTCGGGACAGAACTCAGCAAGCTGGTAGTATAGAACTCTTTAATATCTAACAAGTGCTGACTAGGTTACAAGAGACGTTGTTTTAATAAACTAGTTGTGGGAGTGGGCCATGAGAAATCTTTCCACGTAGTAGTAAATTTCCTGTTCTACATTATAGCGCAAAAACTGAAATATTTATTTTTTAATCCACCTGCTACTGAGTTCTGCTCTCCTGGTATCAAATTCTCTATAATATTGAATTTTTCTAAGTCAAAACTTTGTAGTTTATAGGTAGAGCGATGAAACATGTATTGGCGTTTCGGGACAGAGCTCAGCAAGCTAGTGGTATAGAACCCTTTAATATCTAGCAATTGATGACTAGGTTACAAGAAACGTTGTTTTAATAAGCTATTTGTGAGAGTGGGCCATGAGAAAGCTGTCCATCTAGTAGTATTTTCCCGCTCTATCTTGTGGAAAAAAATTCATCAGGATAGGTGCAAGCGTTTTAAAGTTATAGCGCAAAAACTAAAATATTTTTTTTAAATCCACCTGCTACTGAGTTCTGCTCTCCTGGTATCAAATTCTCTATAGTATTGAATATTTCTAAGTCGAAACTTTCTACCTAGTAGTAAATTTCCCGCTCTATCTTGTGGAAAAAAATTCATCAGGATAGGTGGAAGCGTTTTAAATTTATAGAGCAAAAACTGAAATATTTTTTTAATTCCACCTGCTACTGAGTTCTGCTCTCCTGGTATCAAATTCTCTATAGTATTGAATTTTTCTAAGTCGAAACTTTGTATCAAATTCTCTATAGTATTGAATTTTTGTAGTTTAGAGGTCTAGAGCGACGATACATGTATTGACGTTTCGGGACAGAACTCAGCAAGCTGAACTCTTTAATATCTAGCAATTGCTGACTAGGTTAAAAGATACGTTATTTTAATAAGCTATTTGTGGGAGTGGGCCATAAGAAAGCTATCCACCTAGTAGTAAATTTCCCGCTCTATCTTGTGGAAAAAAATTCATCAGGATAGGTGGAAGCGTTTTAAATTTATAGAGCAAAAACTGAAATATTTTTTTAAATCCACCTGCTACTGAGTTCTGCCCTCCTGGTATCAAATTCTCTATAGTATTGAATTTTTCTAAATCAAAACTTTGTAGTTTATAGGTAGAGCGATGAAACATGTATTGGCGTTTCGGGACAGAACTCAGCAAGCTGAACTCTTTAATATCTAGCAATTTCTGACTAGGTTACAAGATACGTTATTTTAATAAGCTATTTGTGGGAGTGGGCCATAAGAAAGCTATCCTCCTAGTAGTAAATTTCCCGCTCTATCTTGTGGAAAAAAATTCATCAGGATAGATGGAAGCGTTTTAAAGTTATAGCGCAATAACTAAAATATTTTTTTAAATCCACCTGCTACAGAGTTCTGCTCTCCTGGTGTCAAATTCTCTATAGTATTGAATTTTTCTAAGTCAAAACTTTGCAGTTTATAGGTCTAGAGCGATGAAACATGTATTGGCGTTTCGGGACAGAACTCAGCAAGCTAGTGGTATAGAACCCTTTAATATCTAGCAAATGCTGAGTAGGTTACAAGAAACGTTGTTTTAATAAGCTATTTGTGAGAGTGGACCATGAGAAAGCTATCCATCTAGTAGTATTTTCCCGCTCTATCTTGTGGAAAAAAATTCATTAGGATAGATGGAAGCGTTTTAAAGTTATAGCGCAAAAACTAAAATATTTTTTTAAATCCACCTGCTACTGAGTTCTGCTCTCCTGGTATCAAATTCTCTATAATATTGAATTTTTCTAAGTCAAAACTTTGTAGTTTATAGGTCTAGAGCGATGAAACATGTATTGGCGTTTCGGGACAGAACTCAGCAAGCTGGTAGTATAGAACTCTTTAATATCTAACAATTGCTGACTAGGTTACAAGACACGTTGTTTTAATAAACTAGTTGTGGGAGTGGGCCATGAGAAATCTTTCCACGTAGTAGTAAATTTCCTGTTCTACATTATAGCGCAAAAACTGAAATATTTATTTTTTAATCCACCTGCTACTGAGTTCTGCTCTCCTGGTATCAAATTCTCTATAATATTGAATTTTTCTAAGTCAAAACTTTGTAGTTTATAGGTAGAGCGATGAAACATGTATTGGCGTTTCGGGACAGAACTCAGCAAGCTAGTGGTATAGAACCCTTTAATATCTAGCAATTGATGACTAGGTTACAAGAAACGTTGTTTTAATAAGCTATTTGTGAGAGTAGGCCATGAGAAAGCTGTCCATCTAGTAGTATTTTCCCGCTCTATCTTGTGGAAAAAAATTCATCAGGATACATGGAAGCATTTTAAAGTTATAGCGCAAAAACTGAAATTTTTTTTTTAAATCCACCTGCTACTGAGTTCTGCTCTCCTGGTATCTAATTCTCAATAGTATTGAATTTTTCTAAGTCAAAACTTTGTAGTTTATAGGTCTAGAGCGATGAAACATGTGTTGGCGTTTCGGGACAGAACTCAGCAAGCTGGTGGTATAGAACTCTTTAATATCTAGCAATTGCTGACTAGGTTACAAGAGACGTTGTTTAAATAAACTAGTTGTTGGAGTGGGCCATGAGAAATCTTTCCACGTAGTAGTAAATTTCCCGCTCTATCTTGTGGAAAAAAATTCATTAGGATAGATGGAAGCGTTTTAAAGTTATAGCGCAAAAACTAAAATATTTTTTTAAATCCACCTGCTATTGAGTTCTGCTCTCCTGGTATCAAATTCTCTATAATATTGAATTTTTCTAAGTCAAAACTTTGCAGTTTATAGGTCTAGAGCGATGAAACATGTATTGGCGTTTCGGGACAGAACTCAGCAAGCTGGTAGTATAAAACTCTTTAATATCTAACAAGTGCTGACTAGGTTGCAAGACACGTTGTTTTAATAAACTAGTTGTGGGAGTGGGCCATGAGAAATCTTTCCACGTAGTAGTAAATTTCCTGTTCTACATTATAGCGCAAAAACTGAAATATTTATTTTTTAATCCACCTGCTACTGAGTTCTGCTCTCCTGGTATCAAATTCTCTATAATATTGAATTTTTCTAAGTCAAAACTTTGTAGTTTATAGGTAGAGCGATGAAACATGTATTGGCGTTTCGGGACAGAACTCAGCAAGCTGAACTCTTTAATATCTAGCAATTTCTGACTAGGTTACAAGATACGTTATTTTAATAAGCTATTTGTGGGAGTGAGCCATAAGAAAGCTATCCACCTAGTAGTAAATTTCCCGCTCTATCTTGTGGAAAAAAATTCATCAGGATAGATGGAAGCGTTTTAAAGTTATAGCGCAATAACTAAAATATTTTTTTAAATCCACCTGCTACAGAGTTCTGCTCTCCTGGTGTCAAATTCTCTATAGTATTGAATTTTTCTAAGTCAAAACTTTGCAGTTTATAGGTCTAGAGCGATGAAACATGTATTGGCGTTTCGGGACAGAACTCAGCAAGCTAGTGGTATAGAACCCTTTAATATCTAGCAATTGCTGACTAGGTCACAAGAAACGTTGTTTTAATAAGCTATTTGTGAGAGTGGACCATGAGAAAGCTATCCATCTAGTAGTATTTTCCCGCTCTATCTTGTGGAAAAAAATTCATTAGGATAGATGGAAGCGTTTTAAAGTTATAGCGCAAAAACTAAAATATTTTTTTAAATCCACCTGCTACTGAGTTCTGCTCTCCTGGTATCAAATTCTCTATAATATTGAATTTTTCTAAGTCAAAACTTTGTAGTTTATAGGTCTAGAGCGATGAAACATGTATTGGCGTTTCGGGACAGAACTCAGCAAGCTGGTAGTATAGAACTTTTTAATATCTAACAAGTGCTGACTAGGTTACAAGAGACGTTGTTTTAATAAACTAGTTGTGGGAGTGGGCCATGAGAAATCTTTCCACGTAGTAGTAAATTTCCTGTTCTACATTATAGCGCAAAAACTGAAATATTTATTTTTTAATCCACCTGCTACTGAGTTCTGCTCTCCTGGTATCAAATTCTCTATAATATTGAATTTTTCTAAGTCAAAACTTTGTAGTTTATAGGTAGAGCGATGAAACATGTATTGGCGTTTCGGGACAAAACTCAGCAAGCTGAACTCTTTAATATCTAGCAATTTCTGACTAGGTTACAAGATACGTTATTTTAATAAGCTATTTGTGGGAGTGGGCCATAAGAAAGCTATCCACCTAGTAGTAAATTTCCCGCTCTATCTTGTGGAAAAAAATTCATTAGGATAGATGGAAGCGTTTTAAAGTTATAGCGCAAAAACTAAAATATTTTTTTAAATCCACCTGCTATTGAGTTCTGCTCTCCTGGTGTCAAATTCTCTATAGTATTGAATTTTTCTAAGTCAAAACTTTGCAGTTTATAGGTCTAGAGCGATGAAACATGTATTGGCGTTTCGGGACAGAACTCAGCAAGCTAGTGGTATAGAACCCTTTAATATCTAGCAATTGATGACTAGGTTACAAGAAACGTTGTTTTAATAAGCTATTTGTGAGAGTGGACCATGAGAAAGCTATCCATCTAGTAGTATTTTCCCGCTCTATCTTGTGGAAAAAAATTCATTAGAATAGATGGAAGCGTTTTAAAGTTATAGCGCAAAAACTAAAATATTTTTTTAAATCCACCTGCTATTGAGTTCTGCTCTCCTGGTATCAAATTCTCTATAATATTGAATTTTTCTAAGTCAAAACTTTGTAGTTTATAGGTCTAGAGCGATGAAACATGTATTGGCGTTTCGGGACAGAACTCAGCAAGCTGGTAGTATAGAACTCTTTAATATCTAACAAGTGCTGACTAGGTTACAAGAGACGTTGTTTTAATAAACTAGTTGTGGGAGTGGGCCATGAGAAATCTTTCCACGTAGTAGTAAATTTCCTGTTCTACATTATAGCGCAAAAACTGAAATATTTATTTTTTAATCCACCTGCTACTGAGTTCTGCTCTCCTGGTATCAAATTCTCTATAATATTGAATTTTTCTAAGTCAAAACTTTGTAGTTTATAGGTAGAGCGATGAAACATGTATTGGCGTTTCGGGACAGAACTCAGCAAGCTAGTGGTATAGAACCCTTTAATATCTAGCAATTGATGACTAGGTTACAAGAAACGTTGTTTTAATAAGCTATTTGTGAGAGTGGGCCATGAGAAAGCTGTCCATCTAGTAGTATTTTCCCGCTCTATCTTGTGGAAAAAAATTCATCAGGATAGATGGAAGCATTTTAAAGTTATAGCGCAAAAACTGAAATATTTTTTTAAATCCACCTGCTACTGAGTTCTGCTCTCCTGGTATCAAATTCTCAATAGTATTGAATTTTTCTAAGTCAAAACAATGTAGTTTATAGGTCTAGAGCGATGAAACATGTGTTGGCGTTTCGGGACAGAACTCAGCAAGCTGGTGGTATAGAACTCTTTAATATCTAGCAATTGCTGACTAGGTTACAAGAGACGTTGTTTTAATAAACTAGTTGTTGTAGTGGGCCATGAGAAATCTTTCCACGTAGTAGTAAATTTCCCGCTCCATCTTGTGGAAAAAAATTCATCAGGATAGATGGAAGCATTTTAAAGTTATAGCGCAAAAACTGAAATATTTTTTTAAATCCACCTGCTACTGAGTTCTGCTCTCCTGGTATCAAATTCTCAATAGTATTGAATTTTTCTAAGTCTAAACAATGTAGTTTATAGGTCTAGAGCGATGAAACATGTGTTGGCGTTTCGGGACAGAACTCAGCAAGCTGGTGGTATAGAACTCTTTAATATCTAGCAATTGCTGACTAGGTTACAAGAGACGTTGTTTTAATAAACTAGTTGTTGTAGTGGGCCATGAGAAATCTTTCCACGTAGTAGTAAATTTCCCGCTCCATCTTGTGGAAAAAAATTCATCAGGATAGATGGAAGCGTTTTAAAGTTATAGCGCAAAAACTAAAATATTTTTTTAAATCCACCTGCTATTGAGTTCTGCTCTCCTGGTATCAAATTCTCTATAATATTGAATTTTTCTAAGTCAAAACTTTGTAGTTTATAGGTCTAGAGCGATGAAACATGTATTGGCGTTTCGGGACAGAACTCAGCAAGCTGGTAGTATAGAACTCTTTAATATCTAACAAGTGCTGACTAGGTTGCAAGACACGTTGTTTTAATAAACTAGTTGTGGGAGTGGGCCATGAGAAATCTTTCCACGTAGTAGTAAATTTCCTGTTCTACATTATAGCGCAAAAACTGAAATATTTATTTTTTAATCCACCTGCTACTGAGTTCTGCTCTCCTGGTATCAAATTCTCTATAATATTGAATTTTTCTAAGTCAAAACTTTGTAGTTTATAGGTAGAGCGATGAAACATGTATTGGCGTTTCGGGACAGAACTCAGCAAGCTAGTGGTATAGAACCCTTTAATATCTAGCAATTGATGACTAGGTTACAAGAAACGTTGTTTTAATAAGCTATTTGTGAGAGTGGGCCATGAGAAAGCTGTCCATCTAGTATTATTTTCCCGCTCTATCTTGTGGAAAAAAATTCATCAGGATAGGTGCAAGCGTTTTAAAGTTATAGCGCAAAAACTAAAATATTTTTTTTAAATCCACCTGCTACTGAGTTCTGCTCTCCTGGTATCAAATTCTCTATAGTATTGAATATTTCTAAGTCGAAACTTTCTACCTAGTAGTAAATTTCCCGCTCTATCTTGTGGAAAAAATTCATCAGGATAGGTGGAAGCGTTTTAAATTTATAGAGCAAAAACTGAAATATTTTTTTAATTCCACCTGCTACTGAGTTCTGCTCTCCTGGTATCAAATTCTCTATAGTATTGAATTTTTCTAAGTCGAAACTTTGTATCAAATTCTCTATAGTATTGAATTTTTGTAGTTTAGAGGTCTAGAGCGACGATACATGTATTGACGTTTCGGGACAGAACTCAGCAAGCTGAACTCTTTAATATCTAGCAATTGCTGACTAGGTTAAAAGATACGTTATTTTAATAAGCTATTTGTAGGAGTGGGCCATAAGAAAGCTATCCACCTAGTAGTAAATTTCCCGCTCTATCTTGTGGAAAAAAATTCATCAGGATAGGTGAAAGCGTTTTAAAGTTATAGCGTAAAAACTAAAATATTTTTTTAAATCCACTTGCTACTGAGTTCTGCTCTCCTGTTATCAAATTCTCTATAGTATTGAATTTTTCTAAGTCGAAACTTTCTACCTAGTAGTAAATTTCCCGCTCTATCTTGTGGAAAAAAATTCATCAGGATAGGTGGAAGCGTTTTAAATTTATAGAGCAAAAACTGAAATATTTTTTTAAATCCACCTGCTACTGAGTTCTGCCCTCCTGGTATCAAATTCTCTATAGTATTGAATTTTTCTAAGTCAAAACTTTGTAGTTTATAGGTAGAGCGATGAAACATGTATTGGCGTTTCGGGACAGAACTCAGCAAGCTGAACTCTTTAATATCTAGCAATTTCTGACTAGGTTACAAGATACGTTATTTTAATAAGCTATTTGTGGGAGTGGGCCATAAGAAAGCTATCCTCCTAGTAGTAAATGTCCCGCTCTATCTTGTGGAAAAAAATTCATCAGGATAGATGGAAGCGTTTTAAAGTTATAGAGCAATAACTAAGATATTTTTTTAAAATCCACCTGCTACAGAGTTCTGCTCTCCTGGTGTCAAATTCTCTATAATATTGAATTTTTCTAAGTCAAAACTTTGTAGTTTATAGGTCTAGAGCGATGAAACATGTATTGGCGTTTCGGGACAGAACTCAGCAAGCTAGTGGTATAGAACCCTTTAATATCTAGCAATTGCTGACTAGGTTACAAGAAACAATGTTTTAATAAGCTATTTGTGAGAGTGGACCATGAGAAAGCTATCCATCTAGTAGTATTTTCCCGCTCTATCTTGTGGAAAAAAATTCATTAGGATAGATGGAAGCGTTTTAAAGTTATAGCGCAAAAACTAAAATATTTTTTTAAATCCACCTGCTACTGAGTTCTGCTCTCCTGGTATCAAATTCTCTATAATATTGAATATTTCTAAGTCAAAACTTTGTAGTTTATAGGTCTAGAGCGATGAAACATGTATTCGCGTTTCGGGACAGAACTCAGCAAGCTGGTAGTATAGAACTCTTTAATATCTAACAATTGCTGACTAGGTTACAAGACACGTTGTTTTAATAAACTAGTTGTGGGAGTGGGCCATGAGAAATCTTTCCACGTAGTAGTAAATTTCCTGTTCTACATTATAGCGCAAAAACTGAAATATTTATTTTTTAATCCACCTGCTACTGAGTTCTGCTCTCCTGGTATCAAATTCTCTATAATATTGAATTTTTCTAAGTTAAAACTTTGCAGTTTATACGTCTAGAGCGATGAAACATGTGTTGGCGTTTCGGGACAGAACTCAGCAAGCTGGTGGTATAGAACCCTTTAATATCTAGCAATTGCTGACTAGGTTACAAGAAACGTTGTTTTAATAAGCTATTTGTGAGAGTGGACCATGAGAAAGCTATCCATCTAGTAGTATTTTCCCGCTCTATCTTGTGGAAAAAAATTCATTAGGATAGATGGAAGCGTTTTAAAGTTATAGCGCAAAAACTAAAATATTTTTTTAAATCCACCTGCTACTGAGTTCTGCTCTCCTGGTATCAAATTCTCTATAATATTGAATTTTTCTAAGTCAAAACTTTGTAGTTTATAGGTCTAGAGCGATGAAACATGTATTGGCGTTTCGGGACAGAACTCAGCAAGCTGGTAGTATAGAACTCTTTAATATCTAACAATTGCTGACTAGGTTACAAGACACGTTGTTTTAATAAACTAGTTGTGGGAGTGGGCCATGAGAAATCTTTCCACGTAGTAGTAAATTTCCTGTTCTACATTATAGCGCAAAAACTGAAATATTTATTTTTTAATCCACCTGCTACTGAGTTCTGCTCTCCTGGTATCAAATTCTCTATAATATTGTAATTTTCTAAGTCGAAACTTTGTAGTTTATAGGTCTAGAGCGATGAAACATGTGTTGGCGTTTCGGGACAGAACTCAGCAAGCTGGTGGTATAGAACTCTTTAATATCTAGCAATTGCTGACTAGGTTACAAGAGACGTTGTTTTAATAAACGAGTTGTTGGAGTGGGCCATGAGAAATCTTTCCACGTAGTAGTAAATTTCCCGCTCTATCTTGTGGAAAAAAATTCATTAGGATAGATGGAAGCGTTTTAAAGTTATAGCGCAAAAACTAAAATATTTTTTTAAATCCACTTGCTACTGAGTTCTGCTCTCCTGGTATCAAATTCTCTATAATATTGAATTTTTCCAAGTCAAAACTTTGTAGTTTATAGGTAGAGCGATGAAACATGTATTGGCGTTTCGGGACAGAACTCAGCAAGCTAGTGGTATAGAACCCTTTAATATCTAGCAATTGATGACTAGGTTACAAGAAACGTTGTTTTAATAAGCTATTTGTGAGAGTGGGCCATGAGAAAGCTGTCCATCTAGTAGTATTTTCCCGCTCTATCTTGTGGAAAAAATTCATCAGGATAGGTGCAAGCG
Source organism: Phania funesta (assembly GCA_963932375.1). Lineage (NCBI taxonomy): Eukaryota > Metazoa > Arthropoda > Insecta > Diptera > Tachinidae > Phania > Phania funesta. The sequence continues at coordinate 83,813,896 of OZ010653.1, forward strand.
TTTTAAAGTTATAGCGCAAAAACTAAAATATTTTTTTTAAATCCATCTGCTACTGAGTTCTGCTCTCCTGGTATCAAATTCTCTATAGTATTGAATTTTTCTAAGTCAAAACTTTGTAGTTTATAGGTCTAGAGCGATGAAACATGTATTGGCATTTCGGGACAGAACTCAGCAAGCTGGTAGTATAGAACTCTTTAATATCTAACAATTGCTGACTAGGTTACAAGACACGTTGTTTTAATAAACTAGTTGTGGGAGTGGGCCATGAGAAATCTTTCCACGTAGTAGTAAATTTCCTGTTCTACATTATAGCGCAAAAACTGAAATATTTATTTTTTAATCCACCTGCTACTGAGTTCTGCTCTCCTGGTATCAAATTCTCTATAATATTGAATTTTTCTAAGTCAAAACTTTGTAGTTTATAGGTAGAGCGATGAAACATGTATTGGCGTTTCGGGACAGAACTCAGCAAGCTAGTGGTATAGAACCCTTTAATATCTAGCAATTGATGACTAGGTTACAAGAAACGTTGTTTTAATAAGCTATTTGTGAGAGTGGGCCATGAGAAAGCTGTCCATCTAGTAGTATTTTCCCGCTCTATCTTGTGGAAAAAAATTCATCAGGATAGGTGCAAGCGTTTTAAAGTTATAGCGCAAAAACTAAAATATTTTTTTTAAATCCATCTGCTACTGAGTTCTGCTCTCCTGGTATCAAATTCTCTATAGTATTGAATATTTCTAAGTCGAAACTTTCTACCTAGTAGTAAATTTCCCGCTCTATCTTGTGGAAACAAATTCATCAGGATAGGTGGAAGCGTTTTAAATTTATAGAGCAAAAACTGAAATATTTTTTTAATTCCACCTGCTACTGAGTTCTGCTCTCCTGGTATCAAATTCTCTATAGTATTGAATTTTTCTAAGTCGAAACTTTGTATCAAATTCTCTATAGTATTGAATTTTTGTAGTTTAGAGGTCTAGAGCGACGATACATGTATTGTCGTTTCGGGACAGAACTCAGCAAGCTGAACTCTTTAATATCTAGCAATTGCTGACTAGGTTAAAAGATACGTTATTTTAATAAGCTATTTGTGGGAGTGGGCCATAAGAAAGCTATCCACCTAGTAGTAAATTTCCCGCTCTATCTTGTGGAAAAAAATTCATCAGGATAGGTGAAAGCGTTTTAAAGTTATAGCGTAAAAACTAAAATATTTTTTAATCCACCTGCTACTGAGTTCTGCTCTCCTGGTATCAAATTCTCTATAATATTGTAATTTTCTAAGTCGAAACTTTGTAGTTTATAGGTCTAGAGCGATGAAACATGTGTTGGCGTTTCGGGACAGAACTCAGCAAGCTGGTGGTATAGAACTCTTTAATATCTAGCAATTGCTGACTAGGTTACAAGAGACGTTGTTTTAATAAACGAGTTGTTGGAGTGGGCCATGAGAAATCTTTCCACGTAGTAGTAAATTTCCCGCTCTATCTTGTGGAAAAAAATTCATTAGGATAGATGGAAGCGTTTTAAAGTTATAGCGCAAAAACTAAAATATTTTTTTAAATCCACTTGCTACTGAGTTCTGCTCTCCTGGTATCAAATTCTCTATAATATTGAATTTTTCCAAGTCAAAACTTTGTAGTTTATAGGTAGAGCGATGAAACATGTATTGGCGTTTCGGGACAGAACTCAGCAAGCTAGTGGTATAGAACCCTTTAATATCTAGCAATTGATGACTAGGTTACAAGAAACGTTGTTTTAATAAGCTATTTGTGAGAGTGGGCCATGAGAAAGCTGTCCATCTAGTAGTATTTTCCCGCTCTATCTTGTGGAAAAAATTCATCAGGATAGGTGCAAGCGTTTTAAAGTTATAGCGCAAAAACTAAAATATTTTTTTTAAATCCATCTGCTACTGAGTTCTGCTCTCCTGGTATCAAATTCTCTATAGTATTGAATTTTTCTAAGTCAAAACTTTGTAGTTTATAGGTCTAGAGCGATGAAACATGTATTGGCATTTCGGGACAGAACTCAGCAAGCTGGTAGTATAGAACTCTTTAATATCTAACAATTGCTGACTAGGTTACAAGACACGTTGTTTTAATAAACTAGTTGTGGGAGTGGGCCATGAGAAATCTTTCCACGTAGTAGTAAATTTCCTGTTCTACATTATAGCGCAAAAACTGAAATATTTATTTTTTAATCCACCTGCTACTGAGTTCTGCTCTCCTGGTATCAAATTCTCTATAATATTGAATTTTTCTAAGTCAAAACTTTGTAGTTTATAGGTAGAGCGATGAAACATGTATTGGCGTTTCGGGACAGAACTCAGCAAGCTAGTGGTATAGAACCCTTTAATATCTAGCAATTGATGACTAGGTTACAAGAAACGTTGTTTTAATAAGCTATTTGTGAGAGTGGGCCATGAGAAAGCTGTCCATCTAGTAGTATTTTCCCGCTCTATCTTGTGGAAAAAAATTCATCAGGATAGGTGCAAGCGTTTTAAAGTTATAGCGCAAAAACTAAAATATTTTTTTTAAATCCATCTGCTACTGAGTTCTGCTCTCCTGGTATCAAATTCTCTATAGTATTGAATATTTCTAAGTCGAAACTTTCTACCTAGTAGTAAATTTCCCGCTCTATCTTGTGGAAACAAATTCATCAGGATAGGTGGAAGCGTTTTAAATTTATAGAGCAAAAACTGAAATATTTTTTTAATTCCACCTGCTACTGAGTTCTGCTCTCCTGGTATCAAATTCTCTATAGTATTGAATTTTTCTAAGTCGAAACTTTGTATCAAATTCTCTATAGTATTGAATTTTTGTAGTTTAGAGGTCTAGAGCGACGATACATGTATTGTCGTTTCGGGACAGAACTCAGCAAGCTGAACTCTTTAATATCTAGCAATTGCTGACTAGGTTAAAAGATACGTTATTTTAATAAGCTATTTGTGGGAGTGGGCCATAAGAAAGCTATCCACCTAGTAGTAAATTTCCCGCTCTATCTTGTGGAAAAAAATTCATCAGGATAGGTGAAAGCGTTTTAAAGTTATAGCGTAAAAACTAAAATATTTTTTTAAATCCACTTGCTACTGAGTTCTGCTCTCCTGTTATCAAATTCTCTATAGTATTGAATTTTTCTAAGTCGAAACTTTCTACCTAGTAGTAAAGACACGTTGTTTTAATAAACTAGTTGTGGGAGTGGGCCATGAGAAATCTTTCCACGTAGTAGTAAATTTCCTGTTCTACATTATAGCGCAAAAACTGAAATATTTATTTTTTAATCCACCTGCTACTGAGTTCTGCTCTCCTGGTATCAAATTCTCTATAATATTGAAATTTTCTAAGTCAAAACTTTGTAGTTTATAGGTAGAGCGATGAAACATGTATTGGCGTTTCGGGACAGAACTCAGCAAGCTAGTGGTATAGAACCCTTTAATATCTAGCAATTGATGACTAGGTTACAAGAAACGTTGTTTTAATAAGCTATTTGTGAGAGTAGGCCATGAGAAACTGTCCATCTAGTAGTATTTTCCCGCTCTATCTTGTGGAAAAAAATTCATCAGGATACATGGAAGCATTTTAAAGTTATAGCGCAAAAACTGAAATATTTTTTTTAAATCCACCTGCTACTGAGTTCTGCTCTCCTGGTATCAAATTCTCAATAGTATTGAATTTTTCTAAGTCAAAACTTTGTAGTTTATAGGTCTAGAGCGATGAAACATGTGTTGGCGTTTCGGGACAGAACTCAGCAAGCTGGTGGTATAGAACTCTTTAATATCTAGCAATTGCTGACTAGGTTACAAGAGACGTTGTTTAAATAAACTAGTTGTTGGAGTGGGCCATGAGAAATCTTTCCACGTAGTAGTAAATTTCCCGCTCTATCTTGTGGAAAAAAATTCATTAGGATAGATGGAAGCGTTTTAAAGTTATAGCGCAAAAACTAAAATATTTTTTTAAATCCACCTGCTATTGAGTTCTGCTCTCCTGGTATCAAATTCTCTATAATATTGAATTTTTCTAAGTCAAAACTTTGCAGTTTATAGGTCTAGAGCGATGAAACATGTATTGGCGTTTCGGGACAGAACTCAGCAAGCTGGTAGTATAAAACTCTTTAATATCTAACAAGTGCTGACTAGGTTGCAAGACACGTTGTTTTAATAAACTAGTTGTGGGAGTGGGCCATGAGAAATCTTTCCACGTAGTAGTAAATTTCCTGTTCTACATTATAGCGCAAAAACTGAAATATTTATTTTTTAATCCACCTGCTACTGAGTTCTGCTCTCCTGGTATCAAATTCTCTATAATATTGAATTTTTCTAAGTCAAAACTTTGTAGTTTATAGGTAGAGCGATGGAACATGTATTGGCGTTTCGGGACAGAACTCAGCAAGCTAGTGGTATAGAACCCTTTAATATCTAGCAATTGCTGACTAGGTCACAAGAAACGTTGTTTTAATAAGCTATTTGTGAGAGTGGACCATGAGAAAGCTATCCATCTAGTAGTATTTTCCCGCTCTATCTTGTGGAAAAAAATTCATTAGGATAGATGGAAGCGTTTTAAAGTTATAGCGCAAAAACTAAAATATTTTTTTAAATCCACCTGCTACTGAGTTCTGCTCTCCTGGTATCAAATTCTCTATAATATTGAATTTTTCTAAGTCAAAACTTTGTAGTTTATAGGTCTAGAGCGATGAAACATGTATTGGCGTTTCGGGACAGAACTCAGCAAGCTGGTAGTATAGAACTTTTTAATATCTAACAAGTGCTGACTAGGTTACAAGAGACGTTGTTTTAATAAACTAGTTGTGGGAGTGGGCCATGAGAAATCTTTCCACGTAGTAGTAAATTTCCTGTTCTACATTATAGCGCAAAAACTGAAATATTTATTTTTTAATCCACCTGCTACTGAGTTCTGCTCTCCTGGTATCAAATTCTCTATAATATTGAATTTTTCTAAGTCAAAACTTTGTAGTTTATAGGTAGAGCGATGAAACATGTATTGGCGTTTCGGGACAAAACTCAGCAAGCTGAACTCTTTAATATCTAGCAATTTCTGACTAGGTTACAAGATACGTTATTTTAATAAGCTATTTGTGGGAGTGGGCCATAAGAAAGCTATCCACCTAGTAGTAAATTTCCCGCTCTATCTTGTGGAAAAAAATTCATTAGGATAGATGGAAGCGTTTTAAAGTTATAGCGCAAAAACTAAAATATTTTTTTAAATCCACCTGCTATTGAGTTCTGCTCTCCTGGTGTCAAATTCTCTATAGTATTGAATTTTTCTAAGTCAAAACTTTGCAGTTTATAGGTCTAGAGCGATGAAACATGTATTGGCGTTTCGGGACAGAACTCAGCAAGCTAGTGGTATAGAACCCTTTAATATCTAGCAATTGCTGACTAGGTTACAAGAAACGTTGTTTTAATAAGCTATTTGTGAGAGTGGACCATGAGAAAGCTATCCATCTAGTAGTATTTTCCCGCTCTATCTTGTGGAAAAAAATTCATTAGAATAGATGGAAGCGTTTTAAAGTTATAGCGCAAAAACTAAAATATTTTTTTAAATCCACCTGCTATTGAGTTCTGCTCTCCTGGTATCAAATTCTCTATAATATTGAATTTTTCTAAGTCAAAACTTTGTAGTTTATAGGTCTAGAGCGATGAAACATGTATTGGCGTTTCGGGACAGAACTCAGCAAGCTGGTAGTATAGAACTCTTTAATATCTAACAAGTGCTGACTAGGTTACAAGAGACGTTGTTTTAATAAACTAGTTGTGGGAGTGGGCCATGAGAAATCTTTCCACGTAGTAGTAAATTTCCTGTTCTACATTATAGCGCAAAAACTGAAATATTTATTTTTTAATCCACCTGCTACTGAGTTCTGCTCTCCTGGTATCAAATTCTCTATAATATTGAATTTTTCTAGGTCAAAACTTTGTAGTTTATAGGTAGAGCGATGAAACATGTATTGGCGTTTCGGGACAGAACTCAGCAAGCTAGTGGTATAGAACCCTTTAATATCTAGCAATTGATGACTAGGTTACAAGAAACGTTGTTTTAATAAGCTATTTGTGAGAGTGGGCCATGAGAAAGCTGTCCATCTAGTAGTATTTTCCCGCTCTATCTTGTGGAAAAAAATTCATCAGGATAGATGGAAGCATTTTAAAGTTATAGCGCAAAAACTGAAATATTTTTTTAAATCCACCTGCTACTGAGTTCTGCTCTCCTGGTATCAAATTCTCAATAGTATTGAATTTTTCTAAGTCAAAACAATGTAGTTTATAGGTCTAGAGCGATGAAACATGTGTTGGCGTTTCGGGACAGAACTCAGCAAGCTGGTGGTATAGAACTCTTTAATATCTAGCAATTGCTGACTAGGTTACAAGAGACGTTGTTTTAATAAACTAGTTGTTGTAGTGGGCCATGAGAAATCTTTCCACGTAGTAGTAAATTTCCCGCTCCATCTTGTGGAAAAAAATTCATTAGGATAGATGGAAGCGTTTTAAAGTTATAGCGCAAAAACTAAAATATTTTTTTAAATCCACCTGCTATTGAGTTCTGCTCTCCTGGTATCAAATTCTCTATAATATTGAATTTTTCTAAGTCAAAACTTTGTAGTTTATAGGTCTAGAGCGATGAAACATGTATTGGCGTTTCGGGACAGAACTCAGCAAGCTGGTAGTATAGAACTCTTTAATATCTAACAAGTGCTGACTAGGTTGCAAGACACGTTGTTTTAATAAACTAGTTGTGGGAGTGGGCCATGAGAAATCTTTCCACGTAGTAGTAAATTTCCTGTTCTACATTATAGCGCAAAAACTGAAATATTTATTTTTTAATCCACCTGCTACTGAGTTCTGCTCTCCTGGTATCAAATTCTCTATAATATTGAATTTTTCTAAGTCAAAACTTTGTAGTTTATAGGTAGAGCGATGAAACATGTATTGGCGTTTCGGGACAGAACTCAGCAAGCTGAACTCTTTAATATCTAGCAATTTCTGACTAGGTTACAAGATACGTTATTTTAATAAGCTATTTGTGGGAGTGGGCCATAAGAAAGCTATCCACCTAGTAGTAAATTTCCCGCTCTATCTTGTGGAAAAAAATTCATCAGGATAGATGGAAGCGTTTTAAAGTTATAGCGCAATAACTAAAATATTTTTTAAATCCACCTGCTACAGAGTTCTGCTCTCCTGGTGTCAAATTCTCTATAGTATTGAATTTTTCTAAGTCAAAACTTTGCAGTTTATAGGTCTAGAGCGATGAAACATGTATTGGCGTTTCGGGACAGAACTCAGCAAGCTAGTGGTATAGAACCCTTTAATATCTAACAAGTGCTGACTAGGTTACAAGAGACGTTGTTTTAATAAACTAGTTGTGGGAGTGGGCCATGAGAAATCTTTCCACGTAGTAGTAAATTTCCTGTTCTACATTATAGCGCAAAAACTGAAATATTTATTTTTTAATCCACCTGCTACTGAGTTCTGCTCTCCTGGTATCAAATTCTCTATAATATTGAATTTTTCTAAGTCAAAACTTTGTAGTTTATAGGTAGAGCGATGAAACATGTATTGGCGTTTCGGGACAAAACTCAGCAAGCTGAACTCTTTAATATCTAGCAATTTCTGACTAGGTTACAAGATACGTTATTTTAATAAGCTATTTGTGGGAGTGGGCCATAAGAAAGCTATCCACCTAGTAGTAAATTTCCCGCTCTATCTTGTGGAAAAAAATTCATTAGGATAGATGGAAGCGTTTTAAAGTTATAGCGCAAAAACTAAAATATTTTTTTAAATCCACCTGCTATTGAGTTCTGCTCTCCTGGTGTCAAATTCTCTATAGTATTGAATTTTTCTAAGTCAAAACTTTGCAGTTTATAGGTCTAGAGCGATGAAACATGTATTGGCGTTTCGGGACAGAACTCAGCAAGCTAGTGGTATAGAACCCTTTAATATCTAGCAATTGCTGACTAGGTTACAAGAAACGTTGTTTTAATAAGCTATTTGTGAGAGTGGACCATGAGAAAGCTATCCATCTAGTAGTATTTTCCCGCTCTATCTTGTGGAAAAAAATTCATTAGAATAGATGGAAGCGTTTTAAAGTTATAGCGCAAAAACTAAAATATTTTTTTAAATCCACCTGCTATTGAGTTCTGCTCTCCTGGTATCAAATTCTCTATAATATTGAATTTTTCTAAGTCAAAACTTTGTAGTTTATAGGTCTAGAGCGATGAAACATGTATTGGCGTTTCGGGACAGAACTCAGCAAGCTGGTAGTATAGAACTCTTTAATATCTAACAAGTGCTGACTAGGTTACAAGAGACGTTGTTTTAATAAACTAGTTGTGGGAGTGGGCCATGAGAAATCTTTCCACGTAGTAGTAAATTTCCTGTTCTACATTATAGCGCAAAAACTGAAATATTTATTTTTTAATCCACCTGCTACTGAGTTCTGCTCTCCTGGTATCAAATTCTCTATAATATTGAATTTTTCTAGGTCAAAACTTTGTAGTTTATAGGTAGAGCGATGAAACATGTATTGGCGTTTCGGGACAGAACTCAGCAAGCTAGTGGTATAGAACCCTTTAATATCTAGCAATTGATGACTAGGTTACAAGAAACGTTGTTTTAATAAGCTATTTGTGAGAGTGGGCCATGAGAAAGCTGTCCATCTAGTAGTATTTTCCCGCTCTATCTTGTGGAAAAAAATTCATCAGGATAGATGGAAGCATTTTAAAGTTATAGCGCAAAAACTGAAATATTTTTTTAAATCCACCTGCTACTGAGTTCTGCTCTCCTGGTATCAAATTCTCAATAGTATTGAATTTTTCTAAGTCAAAACAATGTAGTTTATAGGTCTAGAGCGATGAAACATGTGTTGGCGTTTCGGGACAGAACTCAGCAAGCTGGTGGTATAGAACTCTTTAATATCTAGCAATTGCTGACTAGGTTACAAGAGACGTTGTTTTAATAAACTAGTTGTTGTAGTGGGCCATGAGAAATCTTTCCACGTAGTAGTAAATTTCCCGCTCCATCTTGTGGAAAAAAATTCATTAGGATAGATGGAAGCGTTTTAAAGTTATAGCGCAAAAACTAAAATATTTTTTTAAATCCACCTGCTATTGAGTTCTGCTCTCCTGGTATCAAATTCTCTATAATATTGAATTTTTCTAAGTCAAAACTTTGTAGTTTATAGGTCTAGAGCGATGAAACATGTATTGGCGTTTCGGGACAGAACTCAGCAAGCTGGTAGTATAGAACTCTTTAATATCTAACAAGTGCTGACTAGGTTGCAAGACACGTTGTTTTAATAAACTAGTTGTGGGAGTGGGCCATGAGAAATCTTTCCACGTAGTAGTAAATTTCCTGTTCTACATTATAGCGCAAAAACTGAAATATTTATTTTTTAATCCACCTGCTACTGAGTTCTGCTCTCCTGGTATCAAATTCTCTATAATATTGAATTTTTCTAAGTCAAAACTTTGTAGTTTATAGGTAGAGCGATGAAACATGTATTGGCGTTTCGGGACAGAACTCAGCAAGCTGAACTCTTTAATATCTAGCAATTTCTGACTAGGTTACAAGATACGTTATTTTAATAAGCTATTTGTGGGAGTGGGCCATAAGAAAGCTATCCACCTAGTAGTAAATTTCCCGCTCTATCTTGTGGAAAAAAATTCATCAGGATAGATGGAAGCGTTTTAAAGTTATAGCGCAATAACTAAAATATTTTTTAAATCCACCTGCTACAGAGTTCTGCTCTCCTGGTGTCAAATTCTCTATAGTATTGAATTTTTCTAAGTCAAAACTTTGCAGTTTATAGGTCTAGAGCGATGAAACATGTATTGGCGTTTCGGGACAGAACTCAGCAAGCTAGTGGTATAGAACCCTTTAATATCTAACAAGTGCTGACTAGGTTACAAGAGACGTTGTTTTAATAAACTAGTTGTGGGAGTGGGCCATGAGAAATCTTTCCACGTAGTAGTAAATTTCCTGTTCTACATTATAGCGCAAAAACTGAAATATTTATTTTTTAATCCACCTGCTACTGAGTTCTGCTCTCCTGGTATCAAATTCTCTATAATATTGAATTTTTCTAAGTCAAAACTTTGTAGTTTATAGGTAGAGCGATGAAACATGTATTGGCGTTTCGGGACAGAACTCAGCAAGCTAGTGGTATAGAACCCTTTAATATCTAGCAATTGCTGACTAGGTTACAAGAAACGTTGTTTTAATAAGCTATTTGTGAGAGTGGACCATGAGAAAGCTATCCATCTAGTAGTATTTTCCCGCTCTATCTTGTGGAAAAAAATTCATTAGGATAGATGGAAGCGTTTTAAAGTTATAGCGCAAAAACTAAAATATTTTTTTAAATCCACCTGCTATTGAGTTCTGCTCTCCTGGTATCAAATTCTCTATAATATTGAATTTTTCTAAGTCAAAACTTTGTAGTTTATAGGTCTAGAGCGATGAAACATGTATTGGCGTTTCGGGACAGAACTCAGCAAGCTGGTAGTATAGAACTCTTTAATATCTAACAAGTGCTGACTAGGTTACAAGAGACGTTGTTTTAATAAACTCGTTGTGGGAGTGGGCCATGAGAAATCTTTCCACGTAGTAGTAAATTTCCTGTTCTACATTATAGCGCAAAAACTGAAATATTTATTTTTTAATCCACCTGCTACTGAGTTCTGCTCTCCTGGTATCAAATTCTCTATAATATTGAATTTTTCTAAGTCAAAACTTTGTAGTTTATAGGTAGAGCGATGGAACATGTATTGGCGTTTCGGGACAGAACTCAGCAAGCTAGTGGTATAGAACCCTTTAATATCTAGCAATTGCTGACTAGGTCACAAGAAACGTTGTTTTAATAAGCTATTTGTGAGAGTGGACCATGAGAAAGCTATCCATCTAGTAGTATTTTCCCGCTCTATCTTGTGGAAAAAAATTCATTAGGATAGATGGAAGCGTTTTAAAGTTATAGCGCAAAAACTAAAATATTTTTTTAAATCCACCTGCTACTGAGTTCTGCTCTCCTGGTATCAAATTCTCTATAATATTGAATTTTTCTAAGTCAAAACTTTGTAGTTTATAGGTCTAGAGCGATGAAACATGTATTGGCGTTTCGGGACAGAACTCAGCAAGCTGGTAGTATAGAACTTTTTAATATCTAACAAGTGCTGACTAGGTTACAAGAGACGTTGTTTTAATAAACTAGTTGTGGGAGTGGGCCATGAGAAATCTTTCCACGTAGTAGTAAATTTCCTGTTCTACATTATAGCGCAAAAACTGAAATATTTATTTTTTAATCCACCTGCTACTGAGTTCTGCTCTCCTGGTATCAAATTCTCTATAATATTGAATTTTTCTAAGTCAAAACTTTGTAGTTTATAGGTAGAGCGATGAAACATGTATTGGCGTTTCGGGACAAAACTCAGCAAGCTGAACTCTTTAATATCTAGCAATTTCTGACTAGGTTACAAGATACGTTATTTTAATAAGCTATTTGTGGGAGTGGGCCATAAGAAAGCTATCCACCTAGTAGTAAATTTCCCGCTCTATCTTGTGGAAAAAAATTCATTAGGATAGATGGAAGCGTTTTAAAGTTATAGCGCAAAAACTAAAATATTTTTTTAAATCCACCTGCTATTGAGTTCTGCTCTCCTGGTGTCAAATTCTCTATAGTATTGAATTTTTCTAAGTCAAAACTTTGCAGTTTATAGGTCTAGAGCGATGAAACATGTATTGGCGTTTCGGGACAGAACTCAGCAAGCTAGTGGTATAGAACCCTTTAATATCTAGCAATTGCTGACTAGGTTACAAGAAACGTTGTTTTAATAAGCTATTTGTGAGAGTGGACCATGAGAAAGCTATCCATCTAGTAGTATTTTCCCGCTCTATCTTGTGGAAAAAAATTCATTAGAATAGATGGAAGCGTTTTAAAGTTATAGCGCAAAAACTAAAATATTTTTTTAAATCCACCTGCTATTGAGTTCTGCTCTCCTGGTATCAAATTCTCTATAATATTGAATTTTTCTAAGTCAAAACTTTGTAGTTTATAGGTCTAGAGCGATGAAACATGTATTGGCGTTTCGGGACAGAACTCAGCAAGCTGGTAGTATAGAACTCTTTAATATCTAACAAGTGCTGACTAGGTTACAAGAGACGTTGTTTTAATAAACTAGTTGTGGGAGTGGGCCATGAGAAATCTTTCCACGTAGTAGTAAATTTCCTGTTCTACATTATAGCGCAAAAACTGAAATATTTATTTTTTAATCCACCTGCTACTGAGTTCTGCTCTCCTGGTATCAAATTCTCTATAATATTGAATTTTTCTAGGTCAAAACTTTGTAGTTTATAGGTAGAGCGATGAAACATGTATTGGCGTTTCGGGACAGAACTCAGCAAGCTAGTGGTATAGAACCCTTTAATATCTAGCAATTGATGACTAGGTTACAAGAAACGTTGTTTTAATAAGCTATTTGTGAGAGTGGGCCATGAGAAAGCTGTCCATCTAGTAGTATTTTCCCGCTCTATCTTGTGGAAAAAAATTCATCAGGATAGATGGAAGCATTTTAAAGTTATAGCGCAAAAACTGAAATATTTTTTTAAATCCACCTGCTACTGAGTTCTGCTCTCCTGGTATCAAATTCTCAATAGTATTGAATTTTTCTAAGTCAAAACAATGTAGTTTATAGGTCTAGAGCGATGAAACATGTGTTGGCGTTTCGGGACAGAACTCAGCAAGCTGGTGGTATAGAACTCTTTAATATCTAGCAATTGCTGACTAGGTTACAAGAGACGTTGTTTTAATAAACTAGTTGTTGTAGTGGGCCATGAGAAATCTTTCCACGTAGTAGTAAATTTCCCGCTCCATCTTGTGGAAAAAAATTCATTAGGATAGATGGAAGCGTTTTAAAGTTATAGCGCAAAAACTAAAATATTTTTTTAAATCCACCTGCTATTGAGTTCTGCTCTCCTGGTATCAAATTCTCTATAATATTGAATTTTTCTAAGTCAAAACTTTGTAGTTTATAGGTCTAGAGCGATGAAACATGTATTGGCGTTTCGGGACAGAACTCAGCAAGCTGGTAGTATAGAACTCTTTAATATCTAACAAGTGCTGACTAGGTTGCAAGACACGTTGTTTTAATAAACTAGTTGTGGGAGTGGGCCATGAGAAATCTTTCCACGTAGTAGTAAATTTCCTGTTCTACATTATAGCGCAAAAACTGAAATATTTATTTTTTAATCCACCTGCTACTGAGTTCTGCTCTCCTGGTATCAAATTCTCTATAATATTGAATTTTTCTAAGTCAAAACTTTGTAGTTTATAGGTAGAGCGATGAAACATGTATTGGCGTTTCGGGACAGAACTCAGCAAGCTGAACTCTTTAATATCTAGCAATTTCTGACTAGGTTACAAGATACGTTATTTTAATAAGCTATTTGTGGGAGTGGGCCATAAGAAAGCTATCCACCTAGTAGTAAATTTCCCGCTCTATCTTGTGGAAAAAAATTCATCAGGATAGATGGAAGCGTTTTAAAGTTATAGCGCAATAACTAAAATATTTTTTAAATCCACCTGCTACAGAGTTCTGCTCTCCTGGTGTCAAATTCTCTATAGTATTGAATTTTTCTAAGTCAAAACTTTGCAGTTTATAGGTCTAGAGCGATGAAACATGTATTGGCGTTTCGGGACAGAACTCAGCAAGCTAGTGGTATAGAACCCTTTAATATCTAACAAGTGCTGACTAGGTTACAAGAGACGTTGTTTTAATAAACTAGTTGTGGGAGTGGGCCATGAGAAATCTTTCCACGTAGTAGTAAATTTCCTGTTCTACATTATAGCGCAAAAACTGAAATATTTATTTTTTAATCCACCTGCTACTGAGTTCTGCTCTCCTGGTATCAAATTCTCTATAATATTGAATTTTTCTAAGTCAAAACTTTGTAGTTTATAGGTAGAGCGATGAAACATGTATTGGCGTTTCGGGACAGAACTCAGCAAGCTAGTGGTATAGAACCCTTTAATATCTAGCAATTGCTGACTAGGTTACAAGAAACGTTGTTTTAATAAGCTATTTGTGAGAGTGGACCATGAGAAAGCTATCCATCTAGTAGTATTTTCCCGCTCTATCTTGTGGAAAAAAATTCATTAGGATAGATGGAAGCGTTTTAAAGTTATAGCGCAAAAACTAAAATATTTTTTTAAATCCACCTGCTATTGAGTTCTGCTCTCCTGGTATCAAATTCTCTATAATATTGAATTTTTCTAAGTCAAAACTTTGTAGTTTATAGGTCTAGAGCGATGAAACATGTATTGGCGTTTCGGGACAGAACTCAGCAAGCTGGTAGTATAGAACTCTTTAATATCTAACAAGTGCTGACTAGGTTACAAGAGACGTTGTTTTAATAAACTCGTTGTGGGAGTGGGCCATGAGAAATCTTTCCACGTAGTAGTAAATTTCCTGTTCTACATTATAGCGCAAAAACTGAAATATTTATTTTTTAATCCACCTGCTACTGAGTTCTGCTCTCCTGGTATCAAATTCTCTATAATATTGAACTTTTCTAAGTCAAAACTTTGTAGTTTATAGGTCTAGAGCGATGAAACATGTATTGGCGTTTCGGGACAGAACTCAGCAATCTGGTAGTATAGAACTCTTTAATATCTAACAAGTGCTGACTAGGTTACAAGAGACGTTGTTTTAATAAACTAGTTGTGGGAGTGGGCCATGAGAAATCTTTCCACGTAGTAGTAAATTTCCTGTTCTACATTATAGCGCAAAAACTGAAATATTTATTTTTTAATCCACCTGCTACTGAGTTCTGCTTTCCTGGTATCAAATTCTTTATAATATTGAATTTTTCTAAGTCAAAACTTTGTAGTTTATAGGTAGAGCGATGAAACATGTATTGGCGTTTCGGGACAGAACTCAGCAAGCTAGTGGTATAGAACCCTTTAATATCTAGCAATTGATGACTAGGTTACAAGAAACGTTGTTTTAATAAGCTATTTGTGAGAGTGGGCCATGAGAAAGCTGTCCATCTAGTATTATTTTCCCGCTCTATCTTGTGGAAAAAAATTCATCAGGATAGGTGCAAGCGTTTTAAAGTTATAGCGCAAAAACTAAAATATTTTTTTTAAATCCACCTGCTACTGAGTTCTGCTCTCCTGGTATCAAATTCTCTATAGTATTGAATATTTCTAAGTCGAAACTTTCTACCTAGTAGTAAATTTCCCGCTCTATCTTGTGGAAAAAATTCATCAGGATAGGTGGAAGCGTTTTAAATTTATAGAGCAAAAACTGAAATATTTTTTTAATTCCACCTGCTACTGAGTTCTGCTCTCCTGGTATCAAATTCTCTATAGTATTGAATTTTTCTAAGTCGAAACTTTGTATCAAATTCTCTATAGTATTGAATTTTTGTAGTTTAGAGGTCTAGAGCGACGATACATGTATTGACGTTTCGGGACAGAACTCAGCAAGCTGAACACTTTAATATCTAGCAATTGCTGACTAGGTTAAAAGATACGTTATTTTAATAAGCTATTTGTAGGAGTGGGCCATAAGAAAGCTATCCACCTAGTAGTAAATTTCCCGCTCTATCTTGTGGAAAAAAATTCATCAGGATAGGTGAAAGCGTTTTAAAGTTATAGCGTAAAAACTAAAATATTTTTTTAAATCCACTTGCTACTGAGTTCTGCTCTCCTGTTATCAAATTCTCTATAGTATTGAATTTTTCTAAGTCGAAACTTTCTACCTAGTAGTAAATTTCCCGCTCTATCTTGTGGAAAAAAATTCATCAGGATAGGTGGAAGCGTTTTAAATTTATAGAGCAAAAACTGAAATATTTTTTTAAATCCACCTGCTACTGAGTTCTGCCCTCCTGGTATCAAATTCTCTATAGTATTGAATTTTTCTAAGTCAAAACTTTGTAGTTTATAGGTAGAGCGATGAAACATGTATTGGCGTTTCGGGACAGAACTCAGCAAGCTGAACTCTTTAATATCTAGCAATTTCTGACTAGGTTACAAGATACGTTATTTTAATAAGCTATTTGTGGGAGTGGGCCATAAGAAAGCTATCCTCCTAGTAGTAAATGTCCCGCTCTATCTTGTGGAAAAAAATTCATCAGGATAGATGGAAGCGTTTTAAAGTTATAGCGCAATAACTAAGATATTTTTTTAAAATCCACCTGCTACAGAGTTCTGCTCTCCTGGTGTCAAATTCTCTATAATATTGAATTTTTCTAAGTCAAAACTTTGTAGTTTATAGGTCTAGAGCGATGAAACATGTATTGGCGTTTCGGGACAGAACTCAGCAAGCTAGTGGTATAGAACCCTTTAATATCTAGCAATTGCTGACTAGGTTACAAGAAACAATGTTTTAATAAGCTATTTGTGAGAGTGGACCATGAGAAAGCTATCCATCTAGTAGTATTTTCCCGCTCTATCTTGTGGAAAAAAATTCAGTAGGATAGATGGAAGCGTTTTAAAGTTATAGCGCAAAAACTAAAATATTTTTTTAAATCCACCTGCTACTGAGTTCTGCTCTCCTGGTATCAAATTCTCTATAATATTGAATATTTCTAAGTCAAAACTTTGTAGTTTATAGGTCTAGAGCGATGAAACATGTATTGGCGTTTCGGGACAGAACTCAGCAAGCTGGTAGTATAGAACTCTTTAATATCTAACAATTGCTGACTAGGTTACAAGACACGTTGTTTTAATAAACTAGTTGTGGGAGTGGGCCATGAGAAATCTTTCCACGTAGTAGTAAATTTCCTGTTCTACATTATAGCGCAAAAACTGAAATATTTATTTTTTAATCCACCTGCTACTGAGTTCTGCTCTCCTGGTATCAAATTCTCTATAATATTGAATTTTTCTAAGTTAAAACTTTGCAGTTTATACGTCTAGAGCGATGAAACATGTGTTGGCGTTTCGGGACAGAACTCAGCAAGCTGGTGGTATAGAACCCTTTAATATCTAGCAATTGCTGACTAGGTTACAAGAAACGTTGTTTTAATAAGCTATTTGTGAGAGTGGACCATGAGAAAGCTATCCATCTAGTAGTATTTTCCCGCTCTATCTTGTGGAAAAAAATTCATTAGGATAGATGGAAGCGTTTTAAAGTTATAGCGCAAAAACTAAAATATTTTTTTAAATCCACCTGCTACTGAGTTCTGCTCTCCTGGTATCAAATTCTCTATAATATTGAATTTTTCTAAGTCAAAACTTTGTAGTTTATAGGTCTAGAGCGATGAAACATGTATTGGCGTTTCGGGACAGAACTCAGCAAGCTGGTAGTATAGAACTCTTTAATATCTAACAATTGCTGACTAGGTTACAAGACACGTTGTTTTAATAAACTAGTTGTGGGAGTGGGCCATGAGAAATCTTTCCACGTAGTAGTAAATTTCCTGTTCTACATTATAGCGCAAAAACTGAAATATTTATTTTTTAATCCACCTGCTACTGAGTTCTGCTCTCCTGGTATCAAATTCTCTATAATATTGTAATTTTCTAAGTCGAAACTTTGTAGTTTATAGGTCTAGAGCGATGAAACATGTGTTGGCGTTTCGGGACAGAACTCAGCAAGCTGGTGGTATAGAACTCTTTAATATCTAGCAATTGCTGACTAGGTTACAAGAGACGTTGTTTTAATAAACGAGTTGTTGGAGTGGGCCATGAGAAATCTTTCCACGTAGTAGTAAATTTCCCGCTCTATCTTGTGGAAAAAAATTCATTAGGATAGATGGAAGCGTTTTAAAGTTATAGCGCAAAAACTAAAATATTTTTTTAAATCCACTTGCTACTGAGTTCTGCTCTCCTGGTATCAAATTCTCTATAATATTGAATTTTTCTAAGTCAAAACTTTGTAGTTTATAGGTAGAGCGATGAAACATGTATTGGCGTTTCGGGACAGAACTCAGCAAGCTAGTGGTATAGAACCCTTTAATATCTAGCAATTGATGACTAGGTTACAAGAAACGTTGTTTTAATAAGCTATTTGTGAGAGTGGGCCATGAGAAAGCTGTCCATCTAGTAGTATTTTCCCGCTCTATCTTGTGGAAAAAATTCATCAGGATAGGTGCAAGCGTTTTAAAGTTATAGCGCAAAAACTAAAATATTTTTTTTAAATCCATCTGCTACTGAGTTCTGCTCTCCTGGTATCAAATTCTCTATAGTATTGAATTTTTCTAAGTCAAAACTTTGTAGTTTATAGGTCTAGAGCGATGAAACATGTATTGGCATTTCGGGACAGAATTCAGCAAGCTGGTAGTATAGAACTCTTTAATATCTAACAATTGCTGACTAGGTTACAAGACACGTTGTTTTAATAAACTAGTTGTGGGAGTGGGCCATGAGAAATCTTTCCACGTAGTAGTAAATTTCCTGTTCTACATTATAGCGCAAAAACTGAAATATTTATTTTTTAATCCACCTGCTACTGAGTTCTGCTCTCCTGGTATCAAATTCTCTATAATATTGAATTTTTCTAAGTCAAAACTTTGTAGTTTATAGGTAGAGCGATGAAACATGTATTGGCGTTTCGGGACAGAACTCAGCAAGCTAGTGGTATAGAACCCTTTAATATCTAGCAATTGATGACTAGGTTACAAGAAACGTTGTTTTAATAAGCTATTTGTGAGAGTGGGCCATGAGAAAGCTGTCCATCTAGTAGTATTTTCCCGCTCTATCTTGTGGAAAAAAATTCATCAGGATAGGTGCAAGCGTTTTAAAGTTATAGCGCAAAAACTAAAATATTTTTTTTAAATCCATCTGCTACTGAGTTCTGCTCTCCTGGTATCAAATTCTCTATAGTATTGAATTTTTGTAGTTTAGAGGTCTAGAGCGACGATACATGTATTGTCGTTTCGGGACAGAACTCAGCAAGCTGAACTCTTTAATATCTAGCAATTGCTGACTAGGTTAAAAGATACGTTATTTTAATAAGCTATTTGTGGGAGTGGGCCATAAGAAAGCTATCCACCTAGTAGTAAATTTCCCGCTCTATCTTGTGGAAAAAAATTCATCAGGATAGGTGAAAGCGTTTTAAAGTTATAGCGTAAAAACTAAAATATTTTTTTAAATCCACTTGCTACTGAGTTCTGCTCTCCTGTTATCAAATTCTCTATAGTATTGAATTTTTCTAAGTCGAAACTTTCTACCTAGTAGTAAAGACACGTTGTTTTAATAAACTAGTTGTGGGAGTGGGCCATGAGAAATCTTTCCACGTAGTAGTAAATTTCCTGTTCTACATTATAGCGCAAAAACTGAAATATTTATTTTTTAATCCACCTGCTACTGAGTTCTGCTCTCCTGGTATCAAATTCTCTATAATATTGTAATTTTCTAAGTCAAAACTTTGTAGTTTATAGGTAGAGCGATGAAACATGTATTGGCGTTTCGGGACAGAACTCAGCAAGCTAGTGGTATAGAACCCTTTAATATCTAGCAATTGATGACTAGGTTACAAGAAACGTTGTTTTAATAAGCTATTTGTGAGAGTGGGCCATGAGGAAGCTGTCCATCTAGTAGTATTTTCCCGCTCTATCTTGTGGAAAAAAATTCATCAGGATAGATGGAAGCATTTTAAAGTTATAGCGCAAAAACTGAAATATTTTTTTTAAATCCACCTGCTACTGAGTTCTGCTCTCCTGGTATCAAATTCTCAATAGTATTGAATTTTTCTAAGTCGAAACTTTGTAGTTTATAGGTCTAGAGCGATGAAACATGTGTTGGCGTTTCGGGACAGAACTCAGCAAGCTGGTGGTATAGAACTCTTTAATATCTAGCAATTGCTGACTAGGTTACAAGAGACGTTGTTTTAATAAACTAGTTGTTGGAGTGGGCCATGAGAAATCTTTCCACGTAGTAGTAAATTTCCCGCTCTATCTTGTGGAAAAAAATTCATTAGGATAGATGGAAGCGTTTTAAAGTTATAGCGCAAAAACTAAAATATTTTTTTAAATCCACTTGCTACTGAGTTCTGCTCTCCTGGTATCAAATTCTCTATAATATTGAATTTTTCTAAGTCAAAACTTTGTAGTTTATAGGTCTAGAGCGATGAAACATGTATTGGCGTTTCGGGACAGAACTCAGCAAGCTAGTTTCGGGACAGAACTCAGCAAACTAGTTGTGGGAGTGGGCCATGAGAAATCTTTCCACGTAGTAGTAAATTTCCTGTTCTACAGTATAGCGCAAAAACTGAAATATTTATTTTTTAATCCACCTGCTACTGAGTTCTGCGCTCCTGGTATCAAATTCTCTATAATATTGAATTTTTCTAAGTCAAAACTTTGTAGTTTATAGGTAGAGCGATGAAACATGTATTGGCGTTTCGGGACAGAACTCAGCAAGCTAGTGGTATAGAACCCTTTAATATCTAGCAATTGATGACTAGGTTACAAGAAACGTTGTTTTAATAAGCTATTTGTGAGAGTGGGCCATGAGAAAGCTGTCCATCTAGTAGTATTTTCCCGCTCTATCTTGTGGAAAAAAAATTCATCAGGATAGGTGGAAGCGTTTTTAATTTATAGAGCAAAAACTGAAATATTTTTTTAAATCCACCTGCTACTGAGTTCTGCTCTCCTGGTATCAAATTCTCTATAGTATTGAATTTTTCTAAGTCGAAACTTTGTAATCAAATTCTCTATAGTATTGAATTTTTCTAGTTCGAAACTTTGTATCAAAATTCTCTATAGTATAGAATTTTTGTAGTTTAGAGGTCTAGAGCGATGAAACATGTATTGGCGTTTCGGAACAGAACTCAGCAAGCTGAACTCTTTAATATCTATCAATTGATGACTAGGTTACAAGATATGTTATTTTAATAAGTTATTTGTGGGAGTGGGCCATAAGAAAGCTAGCTATCCACTTAGTAGTAAATTTCCCGCTCTATCTTGTGGAAAAAAATTGATCAGGATAAATGGAAGCGTTTTAAAGTTATAGAGCAAAAACTGAAATATTATTTTTAAATCCACCTGCTCCTGAGTTCTGCTCTCCTGGTATCAAATTCTCTATAGTATTGAATTTTTCTAAGTCGAAACTTTGTATCAAATTCTCTATAGTATTGAATTTTTCTAAGGCGAAACTTTGTATCAAATTCTCTATTGAATTTTTGTAGTTTAGAGGTCTAGAGCGATGAAACATGTATTGGCGTTTCGGAACAGAACTCAGCAAGCTGAACTCTTTAATATCTATCAATTGCTGACTAGGTTACAAGATACGTTATTTTAATAAGCTATTTGTGGGAGTGGGCCATAAGAAAGCTATGCACTTAGTAGTAAATTTCCCGCTCTATCTTGTGGAAAAAAATTGATCAGGATAAATGGAAGCGTTTTAAAGTTATAGAGCAAAAACTGAAATATTTTTTTTAAATCCACCTGCTACTGAGTTCTGCTCTCCTGGTATCAAATTCTCTATAGTATTGAATTTTTCTAAGTCGAAACTTTGTATGAAAATTCTCTATAGTATAGAATTTTTGTAGTTTAGAGGTCTAGAGCGATGAAACATGTATTGGCGTTTCGGAACAGAACTCAGCAAGCTGAACTCTTTAATATCTATCAATTGATGACTAGGTTACAAGATATGTTATTTTAATAAGCTATTTGTGGGAGTGGGCCATAAGAAAGCTAGCTATCCACTTAGTAGTAAATTTCCCGCTCTATCTTGTGGAAAAAAATTGATCAGGATAAATGGAAGCGTTTTAAAGTTATAGAGCAAAAACTGAAATATTATTCTTAAATCCACCTGCGACTGAGTTCTGCTCTCCTGGTATCAAATTCTCTATAGTATTGAATTTTTCTAAGTCGAAACTTTGTATCAAATTCTCTAAAGTATTGAATTTTTTTAAGTCGAAACTTTGTATCAAATTCTCTATTGAATTTTTGTAGTTTAGAGGTCTAGAGCGATGAAACATGTATTGGCGTTTCGGGACAGAACTCAGCAAGCTGAACTCTTTTATATCTAGCAATTGCTGACTAGGTTACAAGAGACGTTATTTTATTAAGCTATTTGTGGGAGTGGGCCATCAGAAAGCTATCGACCTAGTAGTAAATTTCCCGCTCTATCTTGTGGAAAAAAATTCATCAGGATAGGTGCAAGCGTTTTAAAGTTATAGCGCAAAAACTGAAATATTTTTTTAAATCCACCTGCTACTGAGTTCTGCTCTCCTGGTATCAAATGCTTTATAGTATTGAATTTTTCTAAGTCGAAACTTTCTACCTAGTAGAAAATTTCCCGCTCTATCTTGTGGAAAAAAATTCATCAGGATAGGTGGAAGCGTTTTAAATTTATAGAGCAAAAACCGAAATATTTTTTTAAATCCACCTGCTACTGAGTTCTGCTCTCCTGGTATCAAATTCTCTATAGTATTGAATTTTTCTAAGTCGAAACTTTGTAATCAAATTCTCTATAGTATTGAATTTTTGTAGTTTAGAGGTCTAGAGCGATGAAACATGTATTGGCGTTTCGGAACGGAACTCAGCAAGCTGAACTCTTTAATATCTATCAATTGATGACTAGGTTACAAGATACGTTATTTTAATAAGCTATTTGTGGGAGTGGGCCATAAGAAAGCTATCGACCTAGTAGCAAATTTCCCGCTCTATCTTGTGGAAAAAAATTCATCAGGATAGGTGCAAGCGTTTTAAAGTTATAGCGCAAAAACTAAAATATTTTTTTTAAATCCATCTGCTACTGAGTTCTGCTCTCCTGGTATCAAATTCTCTATAGTATTGAATATTTCTAAGTCGAAACTTTCTACCTAGTAGTAAATTTCCCGCTCTATCTTGTGGAAACAAATTCATCAGGATAGGTGGAAGCGTTTTAAATTTATAGAGCAAAAACTGAAATATTTTTTTAATTCCACCTGCTACTGAGTTCTGCTCTCCTGGTATCAAATTCTCTATAGTATTGAATTTTTCTAAGTCGAAACTTTGTATCAAATTCTCTATAGTATTGAATTTTTGTAGTTTAGAGGTCTAGAGCGACGATACATGTATTGTCGTTTCGGGACAGAACTCAGCAAGCTGAACTCTTTAATATCTAGCAATTGCTGACTAGGTTAAAAGATACGTTATTTTAATAAGCTATTTGTGGGAGTGGGCCATAAGAAAGCTATCCACCTAGTAGTAAATTTCCCGCTCTATCTTGTGGAAAAAAATTCATCAGGATAGGTGAAAGCGTTTTAAAGTTATAGCGTAAAAACTAAAATATTTTTTTAAATCCACTTGCTACTGAGTTCTGCTCTCCTGTTATCAAATTCTCTATAGTATTGAATTTTTCTAAGTCGAAACTTTCTACCTAGTAGTAAAGACACGTTGT
Source organism: Phania funesta (assembly GCA_963932375.1). Lineage (NCBI taxonomy): Eukaryota > Metazoa > Arthropoda > Insecta > Diptera > Tachinidae > Phania > Phania funesta. The sequence goes on from OZ010653.1 coordinate 83,837,223, forward strand.
TTTAATAAACTAGTTGTGGGAGTGGGCCATGAGAAATCTTTCCACGTAGTAGTAAATTTCCTGTTCTACATTATAGCGCAAAAACTGAAATATTTATTTTTTAATCCACCTGCTACTGAGTTCTGCTCTCCTGGTATCAAATTCTCTATAATATTGTAATTTTCTAAGTCAAAACTTTGTAGTTTATAGGTAGAGCGATGAAACATGTATTGGCGTTTCGGGACAGAACTCAGCAAGCTAGTGGTATAGAACCCTTTAATATCTAGCAATTGATGACTAGGTTACAAGAAACGTTGTTTTAATAAGCTATTTGTGAGAGTGGGCCATGAGGAAGCTGTCCATCTAGTAGTATTTTCCCGCTCTATCTTGTGGAAAAAAATTCATCAGGATAGATGGAAGCATTTTAAAGTTATAGCGCAAAAACTGAAATATTTTTTTTAAATCCACCTGCTACTGAGTTCTGCTCTCCTGGTATCAAATTCTCAATAGTATTGAATTTTTCTAAGTCGAAACTTTGTAGTTTATAGGTCTAGAGCGATGAAACATGTGTTGGCGTTTCGGGACAGAACTCAGCAAGCTGGTGGTATAGAACTCTTTAATATCTAGCAATTGCTGACTAGGTTACAAGAGACGTTGTTTTAATAAACTAGTTGTTGGAGTGGGCCATGAGAAATCTTTCCACGTAGTAGTAAATTTCCCGCTCTATCTTGTGGAAAAAAATTCATTAGGATAGATGGAAGCGTTTTAAAGTTATAGCGCAAAAACTAAAATATTTTTTTAAATCCACTTGCTACTGAGTTCTGCTCTCCTGGTATCAAATTCTCTATAATATTGAATTTTTCTAAGTCAAAACTTTGTAGTTTATAGGTCTAGAGCGATGAAACATGTATTGGCGTTTCGGGACAGAACTCAGCAAGCTGGTAGTATAGAACTCTTTAATATCTAACAATTGCTGACTAGGTTACAAGAGACGTTGTTTTAATAAACTAGTTGTGGGAGTGGGCCATGAGAAATCTTTCCACGTAGTAGTAAATTTCCTGTTCTACAGTATAGCGCAAAAACTGAAATATTTATTTTTTAATCCACCTGCTACTGAGTTCTGCGCTCCTGGTATCAAATTCTCTATAATATTGAATTTTTCTAAGTCAAAACTTTGTAGTTTATAGGTAGAGCGATGAAACATGTATTGGCGTTTCGGGACAGAACTCAGCAAGCTAGTGGTATAGAACCCTTTAATATCTAGCAATTGATGACTAGGTTACAAGAAACGTTGTTTTAATAAGCTATTTGTGAGAGTGGGCCATGAGAAAGCTGTCCATCTAGTAGTATTTTCCCGCTCTATCTTGTGGAAAAAAAATTCATCAGGATAGGTGCAAGCGTTTTAAAGTTATAGCGCAAAAACTGAAATATTTTTTTTAAATCCACCTGCTACTGAGTTCTGCTCTCCTGGTATCAAATGCTCTATAGTATTGAATTTTTCTAAGTCGAAACTTTCTACCTAGTAGTAAATTTCCCGCTCTATCTTGTGGAAAAAAATTCATCAGGATAGGTGGAAGCGTTTTTAATTTATAGAGCAAAAACTGAAATATTTTTTTAAATCCACCTGCTACTGAGTTCTGCTCTCCTGGTATCAAATTCTCTATAGTATTGAATTTTTCTAAGTCGAAACTTTGTAATCAAATTCTCTATAGTATTGAATTTTTCTAGTTCGAAACTTTGTATCAAAATTCTCTATAGTATAGAATTTTTGTAGTTTAGAGGTCTAGAGCGATGAAACATGTATTGGCGTTTCGGAACAGAACTCAGCAAGCTGAACTCTTTAATATCTATCAATTGATGACTAGGTTACAAGATATGTTATTTTAATAAGCTATTTGTGGGAGTGGGCCATAAGAAAGCTAGCTATCCACTTAGTAGTAAATTTCCCGCTCTATCTTGTGGAAAAAAATTGATCAGGATAAATGGAAGCGTTTTAAAGTTATAGAGCAAAAACTGAAATATTATTTTTAAATCCACCTGCTCCTGAGTTCTGCTCTCCTGGTATCAAATTCTCTATAGTATTGAATTTTTCTAAGTCGAAACTTTGTATCAAATTCTCTATAGTATTGAATTTTTCTAAGGCGAAACTTTGTATCAAATTCTCTATTGAATTTTTGTAGTTTAGAGGTCTAGAGCGATGAAACATGTATTGGCGTTTCGGAACAGAACTCAGCAAGCTGAACTCTTTAATATCTATCAATTGCTGACTAGGTTACAAGATACGTTATTTTAATAAGCTATTTGTGGGAGTGGGCCATAAGAAAGCTATGCACTTAGTAGTAAATTTCCCGCTCTATCTTGTGGAAAAAAATTGATCAGGATAAATGGAAGCGTTTTAAAGTTATAGAGCAAAAACTGAAATATTTTTTTTAAATCCACCTGCTACTGAGTTCTGCTCTCCTGGTATCAAATTCTCTATAGTATTGAATTTTTCTAAGTCGAAACTTTGTATGAAAATTCTCTATAGTATAGAATTTTTGTAGTTTAGAGGTCTAGAGCGATGAAACATGTATTGGCGTTTCGGAACAGAACTCAGCAAGCTGAACTCTTTAATATCTATCAATTGATGACTAGGTTACAAGATATGTTATTTTAATAAGCTATTTGTGGGAGTGGGCCATAAGAAAGCTAGCTATCCACTTAGTAGTAAATTTCCCGCTCTATCTTGTGGAAAAAAATTGATCAGGATAAATGGAAGCGTTTTAAAGTTATAGAGCAAAAACTGAAATATTATTCTTAAATCCACCTGCTACTGAGTTCTGCTCTTCTGGTATCAAATTCTCTATAGTATTGAATTTTTCTAAGTCGAAACTTTGTATCAAATTCTCTAAAGTATTGAATTTTTTTAAGTCGAAACTTTGTATCAAATTCTCTATTGAATTTTTGTAGTTTAGAGGTCTAGAGCGATGAAACATGTATTGGCGTTTCGGGACAGAACTCAGCAAGCTGAACTCTTTTATATCTAGCAATTGCTGACTAGGTTACAAGAGACGTTATTTTATTAAGCTATTTGTGGGAGTGGGCCATCAGAAAGCTATCGACCTAGTAGTAAATTTCCCGCTCTATCTTGTGGAAAAAAATTCATCAGGATAGGTGCAAGCGTTTTAAAGTTATAGCGCAAAAACTGAAATATTTTTTTTAAATCCACCTGCTACTGAGTTCTGCTCTCCTGGTATCAAATGCTCTATAGTATTGAATTTTTCTAAGTCGAAACTTTCTACCTAGTAGTAAATTTCCCGCTCTATCTTGTGGAAAAAAATTCAGCAGGATAGGTGGAAGCGTTTTAAATTTATAGAGCAAAAACCGAAATATTTTTTTAAATCCACCTGCTACTGAGTTCTGCTCTCCTGGTATCAAATTCTCTATAGTATTGAATTTTTCTAAGTCGAAACTTTGTAATCAAATTCTCTATAGTATTGAATTTTTGTAGTTTAGAGGTCTAGAGCGATGAAACATGTATTGGCGTTTCGGAACGGAACTCAGCAAGCTGAACTCTTTAATATCTATCAATTGATGACTAGGTTACAAGATACGTTATTTTAATAAGCTATTTGTGGGAGTGGGCCATAAGAAAGCTATCGACCTAGTAGCAAATTTCCCGCTCTATCTTGTGGAAAAAAATTCATCAGGATAGGTGCAAGCGTTTTAAAGTTATAGCGCAAAAACTGAAATATTTTTTTTAAATCCACCTGCTACTGAGTTCTGCTCTCCTGGTATCAAATTCTCTATAGTATTGAATTTTTCTAAGTCGAAACTTTCTACCTAGTAGTAAATTTCCCGCTCTATCTTGTGGAAAAAAATTCATCAGGATAGGTGGAAGCGTTTTAAATTTATAGAGCAAAAACTGAAATATTTTTTTAAATCCACCTGCTACTGAGTTCTGCTCTCCTGGTATCAAATTCTCTATAGTATTGAATTTTTCTAAGTCGAAACTTTGTAATCAAATTCTCTATAGTATTGAATTTTTCTAAGTCGAAACTTTGTATCAAAATTTTCTATAGTATAGAATTTTTGTAGTTTAGAGGTCTAGAGCGATGAAACATGTATTGGCGTTTCGGAACAGAACTCAGCAAGCTGAACTCTTTAATATCTATCAATTGATGACTAGGTTACAAGATATGTTATTTTAATAAGTTATTTGTGGGAGTGGGCCATAAGAAAGCTAGCTATCCACTTAGTAGTAAATTTCCCGCTCTATCTTGTGGAAAAAAATTGATCAGGATAAATGGAAGCGTGTTAAAATTATAGAGCAAAAACTGAAATATTATTTTTAAATCCACCTGCTCCTGAGTTCTGCTCTCCTGGTATCAAATTCTCTATAGTATTGAATTTTTCTAAGTCGAAACTTTGTATCAAATTCTCTATAGTATTGAATTTTTCTAAGGCGAAACTTTGTATCAAATTCTCTATTGAATTTTTGTAGTTTAGAGGTCTAGAGCGATGAAACATGTATTGGCGTTTCGGAACAGAACTCAGCAAGCTGAACTCTTTAATATCTATCAATTGCTGACTAGGTTACAAGATACGTTATTTTAATAAGCTATTTGTGGGAGTGGGCCATAAGAAAGCTATGCACTTAGTAGTAAATTTCCCGCTCTATCTTGTGGAAAAAAATTCATCAGGATAGGTGGAAGCGTTTTAAATTTATAGAGCAAAAACTGAAATATTTTTTTAAATCCACCTGCTACTGAGTTCTGCTCTCCTGGTATCAAATTCTCTATAGTATTGAATTTTTCTAAGTCGAAACTTTGTAATCAAATTCTCTATAGTATTGAATTTTTCTAAGTCGAAACTTTGTATCAAAATTTTCTATAGTATAGAATTTTTGTAGTTTAGAGGTCTAGAGCGATGAAACATGTATTGGCGTTTCGGAACAGAACTCAGCAAGCTGAACTCTTTAATATCTATCAATTGATGACTAGGTTACAAGATATGTTATTTTAATAAGTTATTTGTGGGAGTGGGCCATAAGAAAGCTAGCTATCCACTTAGTAGTAAATTTCCCGCTCTATCTTGTGGAAAAAAATTGATCAGGATAAATGGAAGCGTTTTAAAGTTATAGAGCAAAAACTGAAATATTATTCTTAAATCCACCTGCTACTGAGTTCTGCTCTTCTGGTATCAAATTCTCTATAGTATTGAATTTTTCTAAGTCGAAACTTTGTATCAAATTCTCTATAGTATTGAATTTTTTTAAGTCGAAACTTTGTATCAAATTCTCTATTGAATTTTTGTAGTTTAGAGGTCTAGAGCGATGAAACATGTATTGGCGTTTCGGGACAGAACTCAGCAAGCTGAACTCTTTAATATCTAGCAATTGCTGACTAGGTTACAAGAGACGTTATTTTAATAAGCTATTTGTGGGAGTGGGCCATAAGAAAGCTATCGACCTAGTAGTAAATTTCCCGCTCTATCTTGTGGAAAAGAATTCATCAGGATAGGTGCAAGCGTTTTAAAGTTATAGAGCAAAAACTGAAATATTATTTTTAAATCCACCTGCTACTGAGTTCTGCTCTCCTGGTATCAAATTCTCTATAGTATTGAATTTTTCTAAGTCGAAACTTTGTATCAAAATTCTCTATAGTAGTTTAGAGGTCTAGAGCCATGAAACATGTATTGGCGTTTCGGAACAGAACTCAGCAAGCTGAACTCTTTAATATCTATCAATTGCTGACTAGGTTACAAGATACGTTATTTTAATAAGCTATTTGTGGGAGTGGGCCATAAGAAAGCTATGAATTTTTCTAAGTCGAAACTTTCTACCTAGTAGTAAATTTCTCGCTCTATCTTGTGGAAAAAAATTCATCAGGATAGGTGGAAGCGTTTTAAATTTATAGAGCAAAAACTGAAATATTTTTTTAAATCCACCTGCTACTGAGTTCTGCTCTCCTGGTAGCAAATTCTCTATAGTATTGAATTTTTCTAAGTCGAAACTTTGTATCAAAATTCTCTATAGTATAGAATTTTTGTAGTTTAGAGGTCTAGAGCGATGAAACATGTATTGGCGTTTCGGAACAGAACTCAGCAAGCTGAACTCTTTAATATCTATCAATTGATGACTAGATTACAAGAGACGTTATTTTAATAAGCTATTTGTGAAAGTGGGCCATAAGAAAGCTATCGACCTAGTAGTAAATTTCCCGCTCTATCTTGTGGAAAAAAATTGATCAGGATAAATGGAAGCGTTTTAAAGTTATAGAGCAAAAACTGAAATATTATTTTTAAATCCACCTGCTACTGAGTTCTGCTCTCCTGGTATCAAATTCTCTATAGTATTGAATTTTTCTAAGTCGAAACTTTGTATCAAATTCTCTATAGTATTGAATTTTTGTAGTTTAGAGGTCTAGAGCGATGAAACATGTATTGGCGTTTCGGAACAGAACTCAGCAAGCTGAACTCTTTAATATCTATCAATTGATGACTAGGTTACAAGATATGTTATTTTAATAAGCTATTTGTAGGAGTGGGCCATAAGAAAGCTAGCTATCCACTTAGTAGTAAATTTCCCCCTCTATCTTGTGGAAAAAAATTGATCAGGATAAATGGAAGCGTTTTAAAGTTATAGAGCAAAAACTGAAATATTATTTTTAAATCCACCTGCTACTGAGTTCTGCTCTCCTGGTATCAAATTCTCTATAGTATTGAATTTTTCTAAGTCGAAACTTTGTATCAAATTCTCTATAGTATTGAATTTTTGTAGTTTAGAGGTCTAGAGCGATGAAACATGTATTGGCGTTTTGGGACAGAACTCAGCAAGCTGAACTCCTGCTACTGAGTTCTGCTCTCCTGGTATCAAATTTTTCTAAGTCGAAACTTTGTATCAAATTCTCTATAGTATTGAATTTTTCTAAGTCGAAACTTTGTATCAAATTCTCTATTGAATTTTTGTAGTTTAGAGGTCTAGAGCGATGAAACATGTATTGGCGTTTTGGGACAGAACTCAGCAAGGTGAACTCTTTAATATCTAGCAATTACTGACTAGATTACAAGAGACGTTATTTTAATAAGCTATTTGTGAAAGTGGGCCATAAGAAAGCTATCTACCTAGTAGTAAATTTCCCGCTCTATCTTGTGGAAAATTCATCAGGATAGGTGGAAGCGTTTTAAAGTTATAGCGCAAAAACTGAAATATTTTTTTTAAATCCACCTGCTACTGAGTTCTGCTCTCCTGGTATCAAATTCTCTATAGTATTGAATTTTTCTAAGTCGAAACTTTGTATCAAAATTCTCTATAGTATAGAATTTTTGTAGTTTAAAGGTCTAGAGCGATGAAACATGTGTTGGCGTTTCGGAACAGAACTCAGCATGCTGAACTCTTTACTATCTATCAATTGCTGACTAGGTTACAAGATACGTTATTTTAATAAGCTATTTGTGGGAGTGGGCCATAAGAAAGCTATGCAATTAGTAGTAAATTTCCCGCTCTATCTTGTGGAAAAAAATTGATCAGGATAAATGGAAGCGTTTTAAAGTTATAGAGCAAAAACTGAAATATTTTGTTTTATAAATCCACCTGCTACTGAGTTCTGCTCTCCTGGTATCAAATTCTCTATAGTATTGAATTTTTCTAAGTCGAAACTTTGTATCAAAATTCTCTATAGTATAAAATTTTTGTAGTTTAGAGGTCTAGAGCGATGAAACATGTATTGGCGTTTCGGAACAGAACTCAGCAAGCTGAACTCTTTAATATCTATCAATTGATGACTAGGTTACAAGATATGTTATTTTGATAAGCTATTTGTGGGAGTGGGCCATAAGAAAGCTAGCTATCCTCTTAGTAGTAAATTTCCGGCTCTATCTTGTGGAAAAAATTTGATCAGGATAAATGGAAGCGTTTTAAAGTTATAGAGCAAAAACTGAAATATTATTTTTAAATCCACCTGCTACTGAGTTCTGCTCTCCTGGTATCAAATTCTCTATAGTATTGAATTTTTCTAAGTCGAAACTTTGTATCAAAATTCTCTATAGTAGTTTAGAGGTCTAGAGCCATGAAACATGTATTGGCGTTTCGGAACAGAACTCAGCAAGCTGAACTCTTTAATATCTATCAATTGCTGACTAGGTTACAAGATACGTTATTTTAATAAGCTATTTGTAGGAGTGGGCCATAAGAAAGCTATGAATTTTTCTAAGTCGAAACTTTCTACCTAGTAGTAAATTTCTCGCTCTATCTTGTGGAAAAAAATTCATCAGGATAGGTGGAAGCGTTTTAAAGTTATAGCGCAAAAACTAAAATATTTTTTTAAATCCACTTGCTACTGAGTTCTGCTCTCCTGGTATCAAATTCTCTATAATATTGAATTTTTGTAAGTCAAAACTTTGTAGTTTATAGGTCTAGAGCGATGAAACATGTATTGGCGTTTCGGGACAGAACTCAGCAAGCTGGTAGTATAGAACTCTTTAATATCTAACAATTGCTGACTAGGTTACAAGAGACGTTGTTTTAATAAACTAGTTGTGGGAGTGGGCAATGAGAAATCTTTCCACGTAGTAGTAAATTTCCTGTTCTACATTATAGCGCAAAAACTGAAATATTTATTTTTTAATCCACCTGCTACTGAGTTCTGCTCTCCTGGTATCAAATTCTCTATAATATTGAATTTTTCTAAGTCAAAACTTTGTAGTTTATAGGTCTAGAGCGATGAAACATGTATTGGCGTTTCGGGACAGAACTCAGCAAGCTGGTAATATAGAACTCTTTAATATCTAACAAGTGCTGACTAGGTTACAAGAGACGTTGTTTTAATAAACTAGTTGTGGGAGTGGGCCATGAGAAATCTTTCCACGTAGTAGTAAATTTCCTGTTCTACAGTATAGCGCAAAAACTGAAATATTTATTTTTTAATCCACCTGCTACTGAGTTCTGCGCTCCTGGTATCAAATTCTCTATAATATTGAATTTTTCTAAGTCAAAACTTTGTAGTTTATAGGTAGAGCGATGAAACATGTATTGGCGTTTCGGGACAGAACTCAGCAAGCTAGTGGTATAGAACCCTTTAATATCTAGCAATTGATGACTAGGTTACAAGAAACGTTGTTTTAATAAGCTATTTGTGAGAGTGGGCCATAAGAAAGCTGTCCATCTAGTAGTATTTTCCCGCTCTATCTTGTGGAAAAAAAATTCATCAGGATAGGTGCAAGCGTTTTAAAGTTATAGCGCAAAAACTGAAATATTTTTTTTAAATCCACCTGCTACTGAGTTCTGCTCTCCTGGTATCAAATGCTCTATAGTATTGAATTTTTCTAAGTCGAAACTTTCTACCTAGTAGTAAATTTCCCGCTCTATCTTGTGGAAAAAAATTCATCAGGATAGGTGGAAGCGTTTTTAATTTATAGAGCAAAAACTGAAATATTTTTTTAAATCCACCTGCTACTGAGTTCTGCTCTCCTGGTATCAAATTCTCTATAGTATTGAATTTTTCTAAGTCGAAACTTTGTAATCAAATTCTCTATAGTATTGAATTTTTCTAATTCGAAACTTTGTATCAAAATTCTCTATAGTATAGAATTTTTGTAGTTTAGAGGTCTAGAGCGATGAAACATGTATTGGCGTTTCGGAACAGAACTCAGCAAGCTGAACTCTTTAATATCTATCAATTGATGACTAGGTTACAAGATATGTTATTTTAATAAGTTATTTGTGGGAGTGGGCCATAAGAAAGCTAGCTATCCACTTAGTAGTAAATTTCCCGCTCTATCTTGTGGAAAAAAATTGATCAGGATAAATGGAAGCGTTTTAAAGTTATAGAGCAAAAACTGAAATATTATTTTTAAATCCACCTGCTCCTGAGTTCTGCTCTCCTGGTATCAAATTCTCTATAGTATTGAATTTTTCTAAGTCGAAACTTTGTATCAAATTCTCTATAGTATTGAATTTTTCTAAGGCGAAACTTTGTATCAAATTCTCTATTGAATTTTTGTAGTTTAGAGGTCTAGAGCGATGAAACATGTATTGGCGTTTCGGAACAGAACTCAGCAAGCTGAACTCTTTAATATCTATCAATTGCTGACTAGGTTACAAGATACGTTATTTTAATAAGCTATTTGTGGGAGTGGGCCATAAGAAAGCTATGCACTTATACACTATAGCGCAAAAACTGAAATATTTTTTTAATTCCACCTGCTACTGAGTTCTGCTCTCCTGGTATCAAATTCTCTATAGTATTGAATTTTTCTAAGTCGAAACTTTGTATCAAATTCTCTATAGTATTGAATTTTTGTAGTTTAGAGGTCTAGAGCGACGATACATGTATTGTCGTTTCGGGACAGAACTCAGCAAGCTGAACTCTTTAATATCTAGCAATTGCTGACTAGGTTAAAAGATACGTTATTTTAATAAGCTATTTGTGGGAGTGGGCCATAAGAAAGCTATCCACCTAGTAGTAAATTTCCCGCTCTATCTTGTGGAAAAAAATTCATCAGGATAGGTGAAAGCGTTTTAAAGTTATAGCGTAAAAACTAAAATATTTTTTTAAATCCACTTGCTACTGAGTTCTGCTCTCCTGTTATCAAATTCTCTATAGTATTGAATTTTTCTAAGTCGAAACTTTCTACCTAGTAGTAAAGACACGTTGTTTTAATAAACTAGTTGTGGGAGTGGGCCATGAGAAATCTTTCCACGTAGTAGTAAATTTCCTGTTCTACATTATAGCGCAAAAACTGAAATATTTATTTTTTAATCCACCTGCTACTGAGTTCTGCTCTCCTGGTATCAAATTCTCTATAATATTGTAATTTTCTAAGTCAAAACTTTGTAGTTTATAGGTAGAGCGATGAAACATGTATTGGCGTTTCGGGACAGAACTCAGCAAGCTAGTGGTATAGAACCCTTTAATATCTAGCAATTGATGACTAGGTTACAAGAAACGTTGTTTTAATAAGCTATTTGTGAGAGTGGGCCATGAGGAAGCTGTCCATCTAGTAGTATTTTCCCGCTCTATCTTGTGGAAAAAAATTCATCAGGATAGATGGAAGCATTTTAAAGTTATAGCGCAAAAACTGAAATATTTTTTTTAAATCCACCTGCTACTGAGTTCTGCTCTCCTGGTATCAAATTCTCAATAGTATTGAATTTTTCTAAGTCGAAACTTTGTAGTTTATAGGTCTAGAGCGATGAAACATGTGTTGGCGTTTCGGGACAGAACTCAGCAAGCTGGTGGTATAGAACTCTTTAATATCTAGCAATTGCTGACTAGGTTACAAGAGACGTTGTTTTAATAAACTAGTTGTTGGAGTGGGCCATGAGAAATCTTTCCACGTAGTAGTAAATTTCCCGCTCTATCTTGTGGAAAAAAATTCATTAGGATAGATGGAAGCGTTTTAAAGTTATAGCGCAAAAACTAAAATATTTTTTTAAATCCACTTGCTACTGAGTTCTGCTCTCCTGGTATCAAATTCTCTATAATATTGAATTTTTCTAAGTCAAAACTTTGTAGTTTATAGGTCTAGAGCGATGAAACATGTATTGGCGTTTCGGGACAGAACTCAGCAAGCTGGTAGTATAGAACTCTTTAATATCTAACAATTGCTGACTAGGTTACAAGAGACGTTGTTTTAATAAACTAGTTGTGGGAGTGGGCCATGAGAAATCTTTCCACGTAGTAGTAAATTTCCTGTTCTACAGTATAGCGCAAAAACTGAAATATTTATTTTTTAATCCACCTGCTACTGAGTTCTGCGCTCCTGGTATCAAATTCTCTATAATATTGAATTTTTCTAAGTCAAAACTTTGTAGTTTATAGGTAGAGCGATGAAACATGTATTGGCGTTTCGGGACAGAACTCAGCAAGCTAGTGGTATAGAACCCTTTAATATCTAGCAATTGATGACTAGGTTACAAGAAACGTTGTTTTAATAAGCTATTTGTGAGAGTGGGCCATGAGAAAGCTGTCCATCTAGTAGTATTTTCCCGCTCTATCTTGTGGAAAAAAAATTCATCAGGATAGGTGCAAGCGTTTTAAAGTTATAGCGCAAAAACTGAAATATTTTTTTTAAATCCACCTGCTACTGAGTTCTGCTCTCCTGGTATCAAATGCTCTATAGTATTGAATTTTTCTAAGTCGAAACTTTCTACCTAGTAGTAAATTTCCCGCTCTATCTTGTGGAAAAAAATTCATCAGGATAGGTGGAAGCGTTTTTAATTTATAGAGCAAAAACTGAAATATTTTTTTAAATCCACCTGCTACTGAGTTCTGCTCTCCTGGTATCAAATTCTCTATAGTATTGAATTTTTCTAAGTCGAAACTTTGTAATCAAATTCTCTATAGTATTGAATTTTTCTAGTTCGAAACTTTGTATCAAAATTCTCTATAGTATAGAATTTTTGTAGTTTAGAGGTCTAGAGCGATGAAACATGTATTGGCGTTTCGGAACAGAACTCAGCAAGCTGAACTCTTTAATATCTATCAATTGATGACTAGGTTACAAGATATGTTATTTTAATAAGTTATTTGTGGGAGTGGGCCATAAGAAAGCTAGCTATCCACTTAGTAGTAAATTTCCCGCTCTATCTTGTGGAAAAAAATTGATCAGGATAAATGGAAGCGTTTTAAAGTCATAGAGCAAAAACTGAAATATTATTTTTAAATCCACCTGCTCCTGAGTTCTGCTTTCCTGGTATCAAATTCTCTATAGTATTGAATTTTTCTAAGTCGAAACTTTGTATCAAATTCTCTATAGTATTGAATTTTTCTAAGGCGAAACTTTGTATCAAATTCTCTATTGAATTTTTGTAGTTTAGAGGTCTAGAGCGATGAAACATGTATTGGCGTTTCGGAACAGAACTCAGCAAGCTGAACTCTTTAATATCTATCAATTGCTGACTAGGTTACAAGATACGTTATTTTAATAAGCTATTTGTGGGAGTGGGCCATAAGAAAGCTATGCACTTAGTAGTAAATTTCCCGCTCTATCTTGTGGAAAAAAATTGATCAGGATAAATGGAAGCGTTTTAAAGTTATAGAGCAAAAACTGAAATATTTTTTTTAAATCCACCTGCTACTGAGTTCTGCTCTCCTGGTATCAAATTCTCTATAGTATTGAATTTTTCTAAGTCGAAACTTTGTATGAAAATTCTCTATAGTATAGAATTTTTGTAGTTTAGAGGTCTAGAGCGATGAAACATGTATTGGCGTTTCGGAACAGAACTCAGCAAGCTGAACTCTTTAATATCTATCAATTGATGACTAGGTTACAAGATATGTTATTTTAATAAGCTATTTGTGGGAGTGGGCCATAAGAAAGCTAGCTATCCACTTAGTAGTAAATTTCCCGCTCTATCTTGTGGAAAAAAATTGATCAGGATAAATGGAAGCGTTTTAAAGTTATAGAGCAAAAACTGAAATATTATTCTTAAATCCACCTGCTACTGAGTTCTGCTCTTCTGGTATCAAATTCTCTATAGTATTGAATTTTTCTAAGTCGAAACTTTGTATCAAATTCTCTAAAGTATTGAATTTTTTTAAGTCGAAACTTTGTATCAAATTCTCTATTGAATTTTTGTAGTTTAGAGGTCTAGAGCGATGAAACATGTATTGGCGTTTCGGGACAGAACTCAGCAAGCTGAACTCTTTTATATCTAGCAATTGCTGACTAGGTTACAAGAGACGTTATTTTATTAAGCTATTTGTGGGAGTGGGCCATCAGAAAGCTATCGACCTAGTAGTAAATTTCCCGCTCTATCTTGTGGAAAAAAATTCATCAGGATAGGTGCAAGCGTTTTAAAGTTATAGCGCAAAAACTGAAATATTTTTTTTAAATCCACCTGCTACTGAGTTCTGCTCTCCTGGTATCAAATGCTCTATAGTATTGAATTTTTCTAAGTCGAAACTTTCTACCTAGTAGTAAATTTCCCGCTCTATCTTGTGGAAAAAAATTCATCAGGATAGGTGGAAGCGTTTTAAATTTATAGAGCAAAAACCGAAATATTTTTTTAAATCCACCTGCTACTGAGTTCTGCTCTCCTGGTATCAAATTCTCTATAGTATTGAATTTTTCTAAGTCGAAACTTTGTAATCAAATTCTCTATAGTATTGAATTTTTGTAGTTTAGAGGTCTAGAGCGATGAAACATGTATTGGCGTTTCGGAACGGAACTCAGCAAGCTGAACTCTTTAATATCTATCAATTGATGACTAGGTTACAAGATACGTTATTTTAATAAGCTATTTGTGGGAGTGGGCCATAAGAAAGCTATCGACCTAGTAGCAAATTTCCCGCTCTATCTTGTGGAAAAAAATTCATCAGGATAGGTGCAAGCGTTTTAAAGTTATAGCGCAAAAACTGAAATATTTTTTTTAAATCCACCTGCTACTGAGTTCTGCTCTCCTGGTATCAAATTCTCTATAGTATTGAATTTTTCTAAGTCGAAATTCTAACTAGTAGTAAATTTCCCGCTCTATCTTGTGGAAAAAAATTCATCAGGATAGGTGGAAGCGTTTTAAATTTATAGAGCAAAAACTGAAATATTTTTTTAAATCCACCTGCTACTGAGTTCTGCTCTCCTGGTATCAAATTCTCTATAGTATTGAATTTTTCTAAGTCGAAACTTTGTAATCAAATTCTCTATAGTATTGAATTTTTCTAAGTCGAAACTTTGTATCAAAATTTTCTATAGTATAGAATTTTTGTAGTTTAGAGGTCTAGAGCGATGAAACATGTATTGGCGTTTCGGAACAGAACTCAGCAAGCTGAACTCTTTAATATCTATCAATTGATGACTAGGTTACAAGATATGTTATTTTAATAAGTTATTTGTGGGAGTGGGCCATAAGAAAGCTAGCTATCCACTTAGTAGTAAATTTCCCGCTCTATCTTGTGGAAAAAAATTGATCAGGATAAATGGAAGCGTGTTAAAATTATAGAGCAAAAACTGAAATATTATTTTTAAATCCACCTGCTCCTGAGTTCTGCTCTCCTGGTATCAAATTCTCTATAGTATTGAATTTTTCTAAGTCGAAACTTTGTATCAAATTCTCTATAGTATTGAATTTTTCTAAGGCGAAACTTTGTATCAAATTCTCTATTGAATTTTTGTAGTTTAGAGGTCTAGAGCGATGAAACATGTATTGGCGTTTCGGAACAGAACTCAGCAAGCTGAACTCTTTAATATCTATCAATTGCTGACTAGGTTACAAGATACGTTATTTTAATAAGCTATTTGTGGGAGTGGGCCATAAGAAAGCTATGCACTTAGTAGTAAATTTCCCGCTCTATCTTGTGGAAAAAAATTCATCAGGATAGGTGGAAGCGTTTTAAATTTATAGAGCAAAAACTGAAATATTTTTTTAAATCCACCTGCTACTGAGTTCTGCTCTCCTGGTATCAAATTCTCTATAGTATTGAATTTTTCTAAGTCGAAACTTTGTAATCAAATTCTCTATAGTATTGAATTTTTCTAAGTCGAAACTTTGTATCAAAATTTTCTATAGTATAGAATTTTTGTAGTTTAGAGGTCTAGAGCGATGAAACATGTATTGGCGTTTCGGAACAGAACTCAGCAAGCTGAACTCTTTAATATCTATCAATTGATGACTAGGTTACAAGATATGTTATTTTAATAAGTTATTTGTGGGAGTGGGCCATAAGAAAGCTAGCTATCCACTTAGTAGTAAATTTCCCGCTCTATCTTGTGGAAAAAAATTGATCAGGATAAATGGAAGCGTTTTAAAGTTATAGAGCAAAAACTGAAATATTATTCTTAAATCCACCTGCTACTGAGTTCTGCTCTTCTGGTATCAAATTCTCTATAGTATTGAATTTTTCTAAGTCGAAACTTTGTATCAAATTCTCTATAGTATTGAATTTTTTTAAGTCGAAACTTTGTATCAAATTCTCTATTGAATTTTTGTAGTTTAGAGGTCTAGAGCGATGAAACATGTATTGGCGTTTCGGGACAGAACTCAGCAAGCTGAACTCTTTAATATCTAGCAATTGCTGACTAGGTTACAAGAGACGTTATTTTAATAAGCTATTTGTGGGAGTGGGCCATAAGAAAGCTATCGACCTAGTAGTAAATTTCCCGCTCTATCTTGTGGAAAAGAATTCATCAGGATAGGTGCAAGCGTTTTAAAGTTATAGAGCAAAAACTGAAATATTATTTTTAAATCCACCTGCTACTGAGTTCTGCTCTCCTGGTATCAAATTCTCTATAGTATTGAATTTTTCTAAGTCGAAACTTTGTATCAAAATTCTCTATAGTAGTTTAGAGGTCTAGAGCCATGAAACATGTATTGGCGTTTCGGAACAGAACTCAGCAAGCTGAACTCTTTAATATCTATCAATTGCTGACTAGGTTACAAGATACGTTATTTTAATAAGCTATTTGTGGGAGTGGGCCATAAGAAAGCTATGAATTTTTCTAAGTCGAAACTTTCTACCTAGTAGTAAATTTCTCGCTCTATCTTGTGGAAAAAAATTCATCAGGATAGGTGGAAGCGTTTTAAATTTATAGAGCAAAAACTGAAATATTTTTTTAAATCCACCTGCTACTGAGTTCTGCTCTCCTGGTAGCAAATTCTCTATAGTATTGAATTTTTCTAAGTCGAAACTTTGTATCAAAATTCTCTATAGTATAGAATTTTTGTAGTTTAGAGGTCTAGAGCGATGAAACATGTATTGGCGTTTCGGAACAGAACTCAGCAAGCTGAACTCTTTAATATCTATCAATTGATGACTAGATTACAAGAGACGTTATTTTAATAAGCTATTTGTGAAAGTGGGCCATAAGAAAGCTATGGACCTAGTAGTAAATTTCCCGCTCTATCTTGTGGAAAAAAATTGATCAGGATAAATGGAAGCGTTTTAAAGTTATAGAGCAAAAACTGAAATATTATTTTTAAATCCACCTGCTACTGAGTTCTGCTCTCCTGGTATCAAATTCTCTATAGTATTGAATTTTTCTAAGTCGAAACTTTGTATCAAATTCTCTATAGTATTGAATTTTTGTAGTTTAGAGGTCTAGAGCGATGAAACATGTATTGGCGTTTCGGAACAGAACTCAGCAAGCTGAACTCTTTAATATCTATCAATTGATGACTAGGTTACAAGATATGTTATTTTAATAAGCTATTTGTAGGAGTGGGCCATAAGAAAGCTAGCTATCCACTTAGTAGTAAATTTCCCCCTCTATCTTGTGGAAAAAAATTGATCAGGATAAATGGAAGCGTTTTAAAGTTATAGAGCAAAAACTGAAATATTATTTTTAAATCCACCTGCTACTGAGTTCTGCTCTCCTGGTATCAAATTCTCTATAGTATTGAATTTTTCTAAGTCGAAACTTTGTATCAAATTCTCTATAGTATTGAATTTTTGTAGTTTAGAGGTCTAGAGCGATGAAACATGTATTGGCGTTTTGGGACAGAACTCAGCAAGCTGAACTCCTGCTACTGAGTTCTGCTCTCCTGGTATCAAATTTTTCTAAGTCGAAACTTTGTATCAAATTCTCTATTGAATTTTTGTAGTTTAGAGGTCTAGAGCGATGAAACATGTATTGGCGTTTTGGGACAGAACTCAGCAAGGTGAACTCTTTAATATCTAGCAATTACTGACTAGATTACAAGAGACGTTATTTTAATAAGCTATTTGTGAAAGTGGGCCATAAGATAGCTATCTACCTAGTAGTAAATTTCCCGCTCTATCTTGTGGAAAATTCATCAGGATAGGTGGAAGCGTTTTAAAGTTATAGCGCAAAAACTGAAATATTTTTTTTAAATCCACCTGCTACTGAGTTCTGCTCTCCTGGTATCAAATTCTCTATAGTATTGAATTTTTCTAAGTCGAAACTTTGTATCAAAATTCTCTATAGTATAGAATTTTTGTAGTTTAAAGGTCTAGAGCGATGAAACATGTGTTGGCGTTTCGGAACAGAACTCAGCATGCTGAACTCTTTACTATCTATCAATTGCTGACTAGGTTACAAGATACGTTAT
The DNA here is from genome assembly GCA_963932375.1 of Phania funesta. Taxonomy (NCBI): domain Eukaryota; kingdom Metazoa; phylum Arthropoda; class Insecta; order Diptera; family Tachinidae; genus Phania; species Phania funesta. Next base: position 83,855,188 of record OZ010653.1, read on the forward strand.
TTTAATAAGCTATTTGTGGGAGTGGGCCATAAGAAAGCTATGCAATTAGTAGTAAATTTCCCGCTCTATCTTGTGGAAAAAAATTGATCAGGATAAATGGAAGCGTTTTAAAGTTATAGAGCAAAAACTGAAATATTTTGTTTTATAAATCCACCTGCTACTGAGTTCTGCTCTCCTGGTATCAAATTCTCTATAGTATTGAATTTTTCTAAGTCGAAACTTTGTATCAAAATTCTCTATAGTATAAAATTTTTGTAGTTTAGAGGTCTAGAGCGATGAAACATGTATTGGCGTTTCGGAACAGAACTCAGCAAGCTGAACTCTTTAATATCTATCAATTGATGACTAGGTTACAAGATATGTTATTTTGATAAGCTATTTGTGGGAGTGGGCCATAAGAAAGCTAGCTATCCTCTTAGTAGTAAATTTCCGGCTCTATCTTGTGGAAAAAATTTGATCAGGATAAATGGAAGCGTTTTAAAGTTATAGAGCAAAAACTGAAATATTATTTTTAAATCCACCTGCTACTGAGTTCTGCTCTCCTGGTATCAAATTCTCTATAGTATTGAATTTTTCTAAGTCGAAACTTTGTATCAAAATTCTCTATAGTAGTTTAGAGGTCTAGAGCCATGAAACATGTATTGGCGTTTCGGAACAGAACTCAGCAAGCTGAACTCTTTAATATCTATCAATTGCTGACTAGGTTACAAGATACGTTATTTTAATAAGCTATTTGTAGGAGTGGGCCATAAGAAAGCTATGAATTTTTCTAAGTCGAAACTTTCTACCTAGTAGTAAATTTCTCGCTCTATCTTGTGGAAAAAAATTCATCAGGATAGGTGGAAGCGTTTTAAAGTTATAGCGCAAAAACTAAAATATTTTTTTAAATCCACTTGCTACTGAGTTCTGCTCTCCTGGTATCAAATTCTCTATAATATTGAATTTTTGTAAGTCAAAACTTTGTAGTTTATAGGTCTAGAGCGATGAAACATGTATTGGCGTTTCGGGACAGAACTCAGCAAGCTGGTAGTATAGAACTCTTTAATATCTAACAATTGCTGACTAGGTTACAAGAGACGTTGTTTTAATAAACTAGTTGTGGGAGTGGGCAATGAGAAATCTTTCCACGTAGTAGTAAATTTCCTGTTCTACATTATAGCGCAAAAACTGAAATATTTATTTTTTAATCCACCTGCTACTGAGTTCTGCTCTCCTGGTATCAAATTCTCTATAATATTGAATTTTTCTAAGTCAAAACTTTGTAGTTTATAGGTCTAGAGCGATGAAACATGTATTGGCGTTTCGGGACAGAACTCAGCAAGCTGGTAATATAGAACTCTTTAATATCTAACAAGTGCTGACTAGGTTACAAGAGACGTTGTTTTAATAAACTAGTTGTGGGAGTGGGCCATGAGAAATCTTTCCACGTAGTAGTAAATTTCCTGTTCTACAGTATAGCGCAAAAACTGAAATATTTATTTTTTAATCCACCTGCTACTGAGTTCTGCGCTCCTGGTATCAAATTCTCTATAATATTGAATTTTTCTAAGTCAAAACTTTGTAGTTTATAGGTAGAGCGATGAAACATGTATTGGCGTTTCGGGACAGAACTCAGCAAGCTAGTGGTATAGAACCCTTTAATATCTAGCAATTGATGACTAGGTTACAAGAAACGTTGTTTTAATAAGCTATTTGTGAGAGTGGGCCATGAGAAAGCTGTCCATCTAGTAGTATTTTCCCGCTCTATCTTGTGGAAAAAAAATTCATCAGGATAGGTGCAAGCGTTTTAAAGTTATAGCGCAAAAACTGAAATATTTTTTTTAAATCCACCTGCTACTGAGTTCTGCTCTCCTGGTATCAAATGCTCTATAGTATTGAATTTTTCTAAGTCGAAACTTTCTACCTAGTAGTAAATTTCCCGCTCTATCTTGTGGAAAAAAATTCATCAGGATAGGTGGAAGCGTTTTTAATTTATAGAGCAAAAACTGAAATATTTTTTTAAATCCAGCTGCTACTGAGTTCTGCTCTCCTGGTATCAAATTCTCTATAGTATTGAATTTTTCTAAGTCGAAACTTTGTAATCAAATTCTCTATAGTATTGAATTTTTCTAATTCGAAACTTTGTATCAAAATTCTCTATAGTATAGAATTTTTGTAGTTTAGAGGTCTAGAGTGATGAAACATGTATTGGCGTTTCGGAACAGAACTCAGCAAGCTGAACTCTTTAATATCTATCAATTGATGACTAGGTTACAAGATATGTTATTTTAATAAGTTATTTGTGGGAGTGGGCCATAAGAAAGCTAGCTATCCACTTAGTAGTAAATTTCCCGCTCTATCTTGTGGAAAAAAATTGATCAGGATAAATGGAAGCGTTTTAAAGTTATAGAGCAAAAACTGAAATATTATTTTTAAATCCACCTGCTCCTGAGTTCTGCTCTCCTGGTATCAAATTCTCTATAGTATTGAATTTTTCTAAGTCGAAACTTTGTATCAAATTCTCTATAGTATTGAATTTTTCTAAGGCGAAACTTTGTATCAAATTCTCTATTGAATTTTTGTAGTTTAGAGGTCTAGAGCGATGAAACATGTATTGGCGTTTCGGAACAGAACTCAGCAAGCTGAACTCTTTAATATCTATCAATTGCTGACTAGGTTAAAAGATACGATATTTTAATAAGCTATTTGTGGGAGTGGGCCATAAGAAAGCTATGCACTTAGTAGTAAATTTCCCGCTCTATCTTGTGGAAAAAAATTGATCAGGATAAATGGAAGCGTTTTAAAGTTATAGAGCAAAAACTGAAATATTTTTTTTAAATCCACCTGCTACTGAGTTCTGCTCTCCTGGTTTCAAATTCTCTATAGTATTGAATTTTTCTAAGTACCGAAACTTTGTATCAAAATTCTCTATAGTATAGAATTTTTGTAGTTTAGAGGTCTAGAGCGATGAAACATGTATTGGCGTTTCGGAACAGAACTCAGCAAGCTGAACTCTTTAATATCTATCAATTGATGACTAGGTTACAAGATATGTTATTTTAATAAGTTATTTGTGGGAGTGGGCCATAAGAAAGCTAGCTATCCACTTAGTAGTAAATTTCCCGCTCTATCTTGTGGAAAAAAATTGATCAGGATAAATGGAAGCGTTTTAAAGTTATAGAGCAAAAACTGAAATATTATTTTTAAATCCACCTGCTCCTGAGTTCTGCTCTCCTGGTATCAAATTCTCTATAGTATTGAATTTTTCTAAGTCGAAACTTTGTATCAAATTCTCTATAGTATTGAATTTTTCTAAGGCGAAACTTTGTATCAAATTCTCTATTGAATTTTTGTAGTTTAGAGGTCTAGAGCGATGAAACATGTATTGGCGTTTCGGAACAGAACTCAGCAAGCTGAACTCTTTAATATCTATCAATTGCTGACTAGGTTACAAGATACGTTATTTTAATAAGCTATTTGTGGGAGTGGGCCATAAGAAAGCTATGCACTTATACACTATAGCGCAAAAACTAAAATATTTTTTTTAAATCCACCTGCTACTGAGTTCTGCTCTCCTGGTATCAAATGCTCTATAGTATTGAATTTTTCTAAGTCGAAACTTTGTACCTAGTAGTAAATTTCCCGCTCTATCTTGTGGAAAAAAATTCATCAGGATAGGTGGAAGCGTTTTAAATTTATAGAGCAAAAACTGAAATATTTTCTTAAATCCACCTGCTACTGAGTTCTGCTCTCCTGGTATTAAATTCTCTATAGTATTGAATTTTTCTAAGTCGAAACTTTGTAATCAAATTCTCTATAGTATTGAATTTTTCTAAGTCGCAACTTTGTATCAAAATTCTCTATAGTATAGAATTTTTGTAGTTTATAGGTCTAGAGCGATGAAACATGTATTGGCGTTTCGGAAGGGAACTCAGCAAGCTGAACTTTTTAATATCTATCAATTGATGACTAGGTTACAAGATATGTTAGTTTAATAAGCTATTTGTGGGAGTGGGCCATAAGAAAGCTAGCTATCCACTTAGTAGTAAATTTCCCGCTCTATCTTGTGGAAAAAAATTGATCAGGATAAATGGAAGCGTTTTAAATTTATAGAGCAAAAACTGAAATATTATTTTTAAATCCACCTGCTAGTGAGTTCTGCTCTCCTGGTATCAAATTTTCTATAGTATTAAATTTTTCTAAGTCGAAACTTTGTATCAAATTCTCTATAGTATTGAATTTTTGTAGTTTAGAGGTCTAGAGCGATGATACATGTATTGACGTTTCGGGACAGAACTCAGCCAGATGAACTCTTTAATATCTAGCAATTGCTGACTAGGTTACAAGATACGTTATTTTAATAAGCTATTTGTGGGAGTGGGCCATAAGAAAGCTATCGACCTAGTAGCAAAATTTCCCGCTCTATCTTGTGGAAAAAAATTCATCAGGATAGGTGCAAGCGTTTTAAAGTAATAGCGCAAAAACTGAAATATTTTTTTTAAATCCACCTGCTACTGAGTTCTGCTCTCCTGGTTTCAAATTCTCTATAGTATTGAATTTTTCTAAGTACCGAAACTTTGTATCAAAATTCTCTATAGTATAGAATTTTTGTAGTTTAGAGGTCTAGAGCGATGAAACATGTATTGGCGTTTCGGAACAGAACTCAGCAAGCTGAACTCTTTAATATCTATCAATTGATGACTAGGTTACAAGATATGTTATTTTAATAAGCTATTTGTGGGAGTGGGCCATAAGAAAGCTAGCTATCCACTTAGTAGTAAATTTCCGGCTCTATCTTGTGGAAGAAAATTGATCAGGATAAATGGAAGCGTTTTAAAGTTATAGAGCAAAAACTGAAATATTATTCTTAAATCCACCTGCTACTGAGTTCTGCTCTCCTGGTATCAAATTCTCTATAGTATTGAATTTTTCTAAGTCGAAACTTTGTATCAAATTCTCTATAGTATTGAATTTTTTTAAGTCGAAACTTTGTATCAAATTCTCTATTGAATTTTTGTAGTTTAGAGGTCTAGAGCGATGAAACATGTATTGGCGTTTCGGGACAGAACTCAGCAAGCTGAACTCTTTTATATCTAGCAATTGCTGACTAGGTTACAAGAGACGTTATTTTAATAAGCTATTTGTGGGAGTGGGCCATCAGAAAGCTATCGACCTAGTAGTAAATTTCCCGCTCTATCTTGTGGAAAAAAATTCATCAGGATAGGTGCAAGCGTTTTAAAGTTATAGCGCAAAAACTGAAATATTTTTTTTTAAATCCACCTGCTACTGAGTTCTGCTCTCCTGGTATCAAATTCTCTATAGTATTGAATTTTTCTAAGTCGAAACTTTGTATCAAAATTCTCTATAGTACAGAATTTTTGTAGTTTAGAGGTCTAGAGCGATGAAACATGTATTGGCGTTTCGGAACAGAACTCAGCAAGCTGAACTCTTTAATATCTATCAATTGATGACTAGGTTACAAGATATGTTATTTTAATAAGCTATTTGTGGGAGTGGGCCATAAGAAAAATAGCTATCCACTTAGTAGTAAATTTCCCGCTCTATCTTGTGGAAAAAAATTGATCAGGATAAATGGAAGCGTTTTAAAGTTATAGCGCAAAAACTAAAATATTTTTTTTAAATCCACCTGCTACTGAGTTCTGCTCTCCTGGTATCAAATGCTCTATAGTATTGAATTTTTCTAAGTCGAAACTTTGTACCTAGTAGTAAATTTCCCGCTCTATCTTGTGGAAAAAAATTGATCAGGATAAATGGAATCGTTTTAAAGTTATAGCGCAAAAACTAAAATATTTTTTTTAAATCCACCTGCTACTGAGTTCTGCTCTCCTGGTATCAAATTCTCTATAGTATTGAATTTTTCTAAGTCGAAACTTTGTATCAAATTCTCTATAGTATTGAATTTTTCTAAGTCGAAACTTTGTATCAAATTCTCTATTGAATTTTTGTAGTTTAGAGGTCTAGAGCGATGAAACATGTATTGGCGTTTCGGAACAGAACTCAGCAAGCTGAACTCTTTAATATCTATCAATTGCTGACTAGGTTAAAAGATACGATATTTTAATAAGCTATTTGTGGGAGTGGGCCATAAGAAAGCTATGCACTTAGTAGTAAATTTCCCGCTCTATCTTGTGGAAAAAAATTGATCAGGATAAATGGAAGCGTTTTAAAGTTATAGAGCAAAAACTGAAATATTTTTTTTAAATCCACCTGCTACTGAGTTCTGCTCTCCTGGTATCAAATTCTCTATAGTATTGAATTTTTCTAAGTCGAAACTTTGTATCAAATTCTCTATAGTATTGAATTTTTGTAGTTTAGAGGTCTAGAGCGATGAAACATGTATTGGCGTTTCGGGACAGAACTCAGCAAGCTGAACTCTTTAATATCCAGCAATTGCTGACTAGGTTACAAAAGACGTTATTTTAATAAGCTATTTGTGGGAGTGGGCCATAAGAAAGCTATCCACCTAGTAGTATATTTCCCGCTCTATCTTGTGGAAAAAAATTCATCAGGATAGGTGCAAGCGTTTTAAAGTTATAGCGCAAAAACTAAAATATTTTTTTTTAAATCCACCTGCTACTGAGTTCTGCTCTCCTGGTATCAAATGCTCTATAGTATTGAATTTTTCTAAGTCGAAACTTTCTACCTAGTAGTAAATTTCCCGCTCTATCTTGTGGAAAAAAATTCATCAGGATAGGTGGAAGCGTTTTTAATTTATAGAGCAAAAACTGAAATATTTTTTTAAATCCAGCTGCTACTGAGTTCTGCTCTCCTGGTATCAAATTCTCTATAGTATTGAATTTTTCTAAGTCGAAACTTTGTAATCAAATTCTCTATAGTATTGAATTTTTCTAATTCGAAACTTTGTATCAAAATTCTCTATAGTATAGAATTTTTGTAGTTTAGAGGTCTAGAGCGATGAAACATGTATTGGCGTTTCGGAACAGAACTCAGCAAGCTGAACTCTTTAATATCTATCAATTGATGACTAGGTTACAAGATATGTTATTTTAATAAGTTATTTGTGGGAGTGGGCCATAAGAAAGCTAGCTATCCACTTAGTAGTAAATTTCCCGCTCTATCTTGTGGAAAAAAATTGATCAGGATAAATGGAAGCGTTTTAAAGTTATAGAGCAAAAACTGAAATATTATTTTTAAATCCACCTGCTCCTGAGTTCTGCTCTCCTGGTATCAAATTCTCTATAGTATTGAATTTTTCTAAGTCGAAACTTTGTATCAAATTCTCTATAGTATTGAATTTTTCTAAGGCGAAACTTTGTATCAAATTCTCTATTGAATTTTTGTAGTTTAGAGGTCTAGAGCGATGAAACATGTATTGGCGTTTCGGAACAGAACTCAGCAAGCTGAACTCTTTAATATCTATCAATTGCTGACTAGGTTACAAGATACGTTATTTTAATAAGCTATTTGTGGGAGTGGGCCATAAGAAAGCTATGCACTTATACACTATAGCGCAAAAACTAAAATATTTTTTTTAAATCCACCTGCTACTGAGTTCTGCTCTCCTGGTATCAAATGCTCTATAGTATTGAATTTTTCTAAGTCGAAACTTTGTACCTAGTAGTAAATTTCCCGCTCTATCTTGTGGAAAAAAATTGATCAGGATAAATGGAAGCGTTTTAAAGTTATAGCGCAAAAACTAAAATATTTTTTTTAAATCCACCTGCTACTGAGTTCTGCTCTCCTGGTATCAAATTCTCTATAGTATTGAATTTTTCTAAGTCGAAACTTTGTATCAAATTCTCTATAGTATTGAATTTTTCTAAGTCGAAACTTTGTATCAAATTCTCTATTGAATTTTTGTAGTTTAGAGGTCTAGAGCGATGAAACATGTATTGGCGTTTCGGAACAGAACTCAGCAAGCTGAACTCTTTAATATCTATCAATTGCTGACTAGGTTAAAAGATACGATATTTTAATAAGCTATTTGTGGGAGTGGGCCATAAGAAAGCTATGCACTTAGTAGTAAATTTCCCGCTCTATCTTGTGGAAAAAAATTGATCAGGATAAATGGAAGCGTTTTAAAGTTATAGAGCAAAAACTGAAATATTTTTTTTAAATCCACCTGCTACTGAGTTCTGCTCTCCTGGTATCAAATTCTCTATAGTATTGAATTTTTCTAAGTCGAAACTTTGTATCAAATTCTCTATAGTATTGAATTTTTGTAGTTTAGAGGTCTAGAGCGATGAAACATGTATTGGCGTTTCGGGACAGAACTCAGCAAGCTGAACTCTTTAATATCCAGCAATTGCTGACTAGGTTACAAAAGACGTTATTTTAATAAGCTATTTGTGGGAGTGGGCCATAAGAAAGCTATCCACCTAGTAGTATATTTCCCGCTCTATCTTGTGGAAAAAAATTCATCAGGATAGGTGCAAGCGTTTTAAAGTTATAGCGCAAAAACTAAAATATTTTTTTTTAAATCCACCTGCTACTGAGTTCTGCTCTCCTGGTATCAAATGCTCTATAGTATTGAATTTTTCTAAGTCGAAACTTTCTACCTAGTAGTAAATTTCCCGCTCTATCTTGTGGAAAAAAATTCATCAGGATAGGTGGAAGCGTTTTTAATTTATAGAGCAAAAACTGAAATATTTTTTTAAATCCAGCTGCTACTGAGTTCTGCTCTCCTGGTATCAAATTCTCTATAGTATTGAATTTTTCTAAGTCGAAACTTTGTAATCAAATTCTCTATAGTATTGAATTTTTCTAATTCGAAACTTTGTATCAAAATTCTCTATAGTATAGAATTTTTGTAGTTTAGAGGTCTAGAGCGATGAAACATGTATTGGCGTTTCGGAACAGAACTCAGCAAGCTGAACTCTTTAATATCTATCAATTGATGACTAGGTTACAAGATATGTTATTTTAATAAGTTATTTGTGGGAGTGGGCCATAAGAAAGCTAGCTATCCACTTAGTAGTAAATTTCCCGCTCTATCTTGTGGAAAAAAATTGATCAGGATAAATGGAAGCGTTTTAAAGTTATAGAGCAAAAACTGAAATATTATTTTTAAATCCACCTGCTCCTGAGTTCTGCTCTCCTGGTATCAAATTCTCTATAGTATTGAATTTTTCTAAGTCGAAACTTTGTATCAAATTCTCTATAGTATTGAATTTTTCTAAGGCGAAACTTTGTATCAAATTCTCTATTGAATTTTTGTAGTTTAGAGGTCTAGAGCGATGAAACATGTATTGGCGTTTCGGAACAGAACTCAGCAAGCTGAACTCTTTAATATCTATCAATTGCTGACTAGGTTACAAGATACGTTATTTTAATAAGCTATTTGTGGGAGTGGGCCATAAGAAAGCTATGCACTTATACACTATAGCGCAAAAACTAAAATATTTTTTTTAAATCCACCTGCTACTGAGTTCTGCTCTCCTGGTATCAAATGCTCTATAGTATTGAATTTTTCTAAGTCGAAACTTTGTACCTAGTAGTAAATTTCCCGCTCTATCTTGTGGAAAAAAATTCATCAGGATAGGTGGAAGCGTTTTAAATTTATAGAGCAAAAACTGAAATATTTTCTTAAATCCACCTGCTACTGAGTTCTGCTCTCCTGGTATTAAATTCTCTATAGTATTGAATTTTTCTAAGTCGAAACTTTGTAATCAAATTCTCTATAGTATTGAATTTTTCTAAGTCGCAACTTTGTATCAAAATTCTCTATAGTATAGAATTTTTGCAGTTTATAGGTCTAGAGCGATGAAACATGTATTGGCGTTTCGGAAGGGAACTCAGCAAGCTGAACTTTTTAATATCTATCAATTGATGACTAGGTTACAAGATATGTTAGTTTAATAAGCTATTTGTGGGAGTGGGCCATAAGAAAGCTAGCTATCCACTTAGTAGTAAATTTCCCGCTCTATCTTGTGGAAAAAAATTGATCAGGATAAATGGAAGCGTTTTAAATTTATAGAGCAAAAACTGAAATATTATTTTTAAATCCACCTGCTAGTGAGTTCTGCTCTCCTGGTATCAAATTTTCTATAGTATTAAATTTTTCTAAGTCGAAACTTTGTATCAAATTCTCTATAGTATTGAATTTTTGTAGTTTAGAGGTCTAGAGCGATGATACATGTATTGACGTTTCGGGACAGAACTCAGCCAGATGAACTCTTTAATATCTAGCAATTGCTGACTAGGTTACAAGATACGTTATTTTAATAAGCTATTTGTGGGAGTGGGCCATAAGAAAGCTATCGACCTAGTAGCAAATTTCCCGCTCTATCTTGTGGAAAAAAATTCATCAGGATAGGTGCAAGCGTTTTAAAGTAATAGCGCAAAAACTGAAATATTTTTTTTAAATCCACCTGCTACTGAGTTCTGCTCTCCTGGTTTCAAATTCTCTATAGTATTGAATTTTTCTAAGTACCGAAACTTTGTATCAAAATTCTCTATAGTATAGAATTTTTGTAGTTTAGAGGTCTAGAGCGATGAAACATGTATTGGCGTTTCGGAACAGAACTCAGCAAGCTGAACTCTTTAATATCTATCAATTGATGACTAGGTTACAAGATATGTTATTTTAATAAGCTATTTGTGGGAGTGGGCCATAAGAAAGCTAGCTATCCACTTAGTAGTAAATTTCCGGCTCTATCTTGTGGAAGAAAATTGATCAGGATAAATGGAAGCGTTTTAAAGTTATAGAGCAAAAACTGAAATATTATTCTTAAATCCACCTGCTACTGAGTTCTGCTCTCCTGGTATCAAATTCTCTATAGTATTGAATTTTTCTAAGTCGAAACTTTGTATCAAATTCTCTATAGTATTGAATTTTTTTAAGTCGAAACTTTGTATCAAATTCTCTATTGAATTTTTGTAGTTTAGAGGTCTAGAGCGATGAAACATGTATTGGCGTTTCGGGACAGAACTCAGCAAGCTGAACTCTTTTATATCTAGCAATTGCTGACTAGGTTACAAGAGACGTTATTTTAATAAGCTATTTGTGGGAGTGGGCCATCAGAAAGCTATCGACCTAGTAGTAAATTTCCCGCTCTATCTTGTGGAAAAAAATTCATCAGGATAGGTGCAAGCGTTTTAAAGTTATAGCGCAAAAACTGAAATATTTTTTTTTAAATCCACCTGCTACTGAGTTCTGCTCTCCTGGTATCAAATTCTCTATAGTATTGAATTTTTCTAAGTCGAAACTTTGTATCAAAATTCTCTATAGTACAGAATTTTTGTAGTTTAGAGGTCTAGAGCGATGAAACATGTATTGGCGTTTCGGAACAGAACTCAGCAAGCTGAACTCTTTAATATCTATCAATTGATGACTAGGTTACAAGATATGTTATTTTAATAAGCTATTTGTGGGAGTGGGCCATAAGAAAAATAGCTATCCACTTAGTAGTAAATTTCCCGCTCTATCTTGTGGAAAAAAATTGATCAGAATAAATGGAAGCGTTTTAAAGTTATAGCGCAAAAACTAAAATATTTTTTTTAAATCCACCTGCTACTGAGTTCTGCTCTCCTGGTATCAAATTCTCTATAGTATTGAATTTTTCTAAGTCGAAACTTTGTATCAAATTCTCTATAGTATTGAATTTTTCTAAGTCGAAACTTTGTATCAAAATTCTCTATAGTACAGAATTTTTGTAGTTTAGAGGTCTAGAGCGATGAAACATGTATTGGCGTTTCGGAACAGAACTCAGCAAGCTGAACTCTTTAATATCTATCAATTGATGACTAGGTTACAAGATATGTTATTTTAATAAGCTATTTGTGGGAGTGGGCCATAAGAAAAATAGCTATCCACTTAGTAGTAAATTTCCCGCTCTATCTTGTGGAAAAAAATTGATCAGGATAAATGGAAGCGTTTTAAAGTTATAGCGCAAAAACTAAAATATTTTTTTTAAATCCACCTGCTACTGAGTTCTGCTCTCCTGGTATCAAATTCTCTATAGTATTGAATTTTTCTAAGTCGAAACTTTGTATCAAAATTCTCTATAGTACAGAATTTTTGTAGTTTAGAGGTCTAGAGCGATGAAACATGTATTGGCGTTTCGGAACAGAACTCAGCAAGCTGAACTCTTTAATATCCAGCAATTGCTGACTAGGTTACAAAAGACGTTATTTTAATAAGCTATTTGTGGGAGTGGGCCATAAGAAAGCTATCCACCTAGTAGTATATTTCCCGCTCTATCTTGTGGAAAAAAATTCATCAGGATAGGTGCAAGCGTTTTAAAGTTATAGCGCAAAAACTAAAATATTTTTTTTTAAATCCACCTGCTACTGAGTTCTGCTCTCCTGGTATCAAATGCTCTATAGTATTGAATTTTTCTAAGTCGAAACTTTCTACCTAGTAGTAAATTTCCCGCTCTATCTTGTGGAAAAAAATTCATCAGGATAGGTGGAAGCGTTTTTAATTTATAGAGCAAAAACTGAAATATTTTTTTAAATCCAGCTGCTACTGAGTTCTGCTCTCCTGGTATCAAATTCTCTATAGTATTGAATTTTTCTAAGTCGAAACTTTGTAATCAAATTCTCTATAGTATTGAATTTTTCTAATTCGAAACTTTGTATCAAAATTCTCTATAGTATAGAATTTTTGTAGTTTAGAGGTCTAGAGCGATGAAACATGTATTGGCGTTTCGGAACAGAACTCAGCAAGCTGAACTCTTTAATATCTATCAATTGATGACTAGGTTACAAGATATGTTATTTTAATAAGTTATTTGTGGGAGTGGGCCATAAGAAAGCTAGCTATCCACTTAGTAGTAAATTTCCCGCTCTATCTTGTGGAAAAAAATTGATCAGGATAAATGGAAGCGTTTTAAAGTTATAGAGCAAAAACTGAAATATTATTTTTAAATCCACCTGCTCCTGAGTTCTGCTCTCCTGGTATCAAATTCTCTATAGTATTGAATTTTTCTAAGTCGAAACTTTGTATCAAATTCTCTATAGTATTGAATTTTTCTAAGGCGAAACTTTGTATCAAATTCTCTATTGAATTTTTGTAGTTTAGAGGTCTAGAGCGATGAAACATGTATTGGCGTTTCGGAACAGAACTCAGCAAGCTGAACTCTTTAATATCTATCAATTGCTGACTAGGTTACAAGATACGTTATTTTAATAAGCTATTTGTGGGAGTGGGCCATAAGAAAGCTATGCACTTATACACTATAGCGCAAAAACTAAAATATTTTTTTTAAATCCACCTGCTACTGAGTTCTGCTCTCCTGGTATCAAATGCTCTATAGTATTGAATTTTTCTAAGTCGAAACTTTGTACCTAGTAGTAAATTTCCCGCTCTATCTTGTGGAAAAAAATTCATCAGGATAGGTGGAAGCGTTTTAAATTTATAGAGCAAAAACTGAAATATTTTCTTAAATCCACCTGCTACTGAGTTCTGCTCTCCTGGTATTAAATTCTCTATAGTATTGAATTTTTCTAAGTCGAAACTTTGTAATCAAATTCTCTATAGTATTGAATTTTTCTAAGTCGCAACTTTGTATCAAAATTCTCTATAGTATAGAATTTTTGTAGTTTATAGGTCTAGAGCGATGAAACATGTATTGGCGTTTCGGAAGGGAACTCAGCAAGCTGAACTTTTTAATATCTATCAATTGATGACTAGGTTACAAGATATGTTAGTTTAATAAGCTATTTGTGGGAGTGGGCCATAAGAAAGCTAGCTATCCACTTAGTAGTAAATTTCCCGCTCTATCTTGTGGAAAAAAATTGATCAGGATAAATGGAAGCGTTTTAAATTTATAGAGCAAAAACTGAAATATTATTTTTAAATCCACCTGCTAGTGAGTTCTGCTCTCCTGGTATCAAATTTTCTATAGTATTAAATTTTTCTAAGTCGAAACTTTGTATCAAATTCTCTATAGTATTGAATTTTTGTAGTTTAGAGGTCTAGAGCGATGATACATGTATTGACGTTTCGGGACAGAACTCAGCCAGATGAACTCTTTAATATCTAGCAATTGCTGACTAGGTTACAAGATACGTTATTTGAATAAGCTATTTGTGGGAGTGGGCCATAAGAAAGCTATCGACCTAGTAGCAAATTTCCCGCTCTATCTTGTGGAAAAAAATTCATCAGGATAGGTGCAAGCGTTTTAAAGTAATAGCGCAAAAACTGAAATATTTTTTTTAAATCCACCTGCTACTGAGTTCTGCTCTCCTGGTTTAAAATTCTCTATAGTATTGAATTTTTCTAAGTACCGAAACTTTGTATCAAAATTCTCTATAGTATAGAATTTTTGTAGTTTAGAGGTCTAGAGCGATGAAACATGTATTGGCGTTTCGGAACAGAACTCAGCAAGCTGAACTCTTTAATATCTATCAATTGATGACTAGGTTACAAGATATGTTATTTTAATAAGCTATTTGTGGGAGTGGGCCATAAGAAAGCTAGCTATCCACTTAGTAGTAAATTTCCGGCTCTATCTTGTGGAAGAAAATTGATCAGGATAAATGGAAGCGTTTTAAAGTTATAGAGCAAAAACTGAAATATTATTCTTAAATCCACCTGCTACTGAGTTCTGCTCTCCTGGTATCAAATTCTCTATAGTATTGAATTTTTCTAAGTCGAAACTTTGTATCAAATTCTCTATAGTATTGAATTTTTTTAAGTCGAAACTTTGTATCAAATTCTCTATTGAATTTTTGTAGTTTAGAGGTCTAGAGCGATGAAACATGTATTGGCGTTTCGGGACAGAACTCAGCAAGCTGAACTCTTTTATATCTAGCAATTGCTGACTAGGTTACAAGAGACGTTATTTTAATAAGCTATTTGTGGGAGTGGGCCATCAGAAAGCTATCGACCTAGTAGTAAATTTCCCGCTCTATCTTGTGGAAAAAAATTCATCAGGATAGGTGCAAGCGTTTTAAAGTTATAGCGCAAAAACTGAAATATTTTTTTTTAAATCCACCTGCTACTGAGTTCTGCTCTCCTGGTATCAAATTCTCTATAGTATTGAATTTTTCTAAGTCGAAACTTTGTATCAAAATTCTCTATAGTACAGAATTTTTGTAGTTTAGAGGTCTAGAGCGATGAAACATGTATTGGCGTTTCGGAACAGAACTCAGCAAGCTGAACTCTTTAATATCTATCAATTGATGACTAGGTTACAAGATATGTTATTTTAATAAGCTATTTGTGGGAGTGGGCCATAAGAAAAATAGCTATCCACTTAGTAGTAAATTTCCCGCTCTATCTTGTGGAAAAAAATTGATCAGGATAAATGGAAGCGTTTTAAAGTTATAGCGCAAAAACTAAAATATTTTTTTTAAATCCACCTGCTACTGAGTTCTGCTCTCCTGGTATCAAATTCTCTATAGTATTGAATTTTTCTAAGTCGAAACTTTGTATCAAATTCTCTATAGTATTGAATTTTTTTAAGTCGAAACTTTGTATCAAATTCTCTATTGAATTTTTGTAGTTTAGAGGTCTAGAGCGATGAAACATGTATTGGCGTTTCGGGACAGAACTCAGCAAGCTGAACTCTTTTATATCTAGCAATTGCTGACTAGGTTACAAGAGACGTTATTTTAATAAGCTATTTGTGGGAGTGGGCCATCAGAAAGCTATCGACCTAGTAGTAAATTTCCCGCTCTATCTTGTGGAAAAAAATTGATCAGGATAAATGGAAGCGTTTTAAAGTTATAGCGCAAAAACTAAAATATTTTTTTTAAATCCACCTGCTACTGAGTTCTGCTCTCCTGGTATCAAATTCTCTATAGTATTGAATTTTTCTAAGTCGAAACTTTGTATCAAATTCTCTATAGTATTGAATTTTTCTAAGTCGAAACTTTGTATCAAATTCTCTATTGAATTTTTGTAGTTTAGAGGTCTAGAGCGATGAAACATGTATTGGCGTTTCGGAACAGAACTCAGCAAGCTGAACTCTTTAATATCTATCAATTGCTGACTAGGTTAAAAGATACGATATTTTAATAAGCTATTTGTGGGAGTGGGCCATAAGAAAGCTATGCACTTAGTAGTAAATTTCCCGCTCTATCTTGTGGAAAAAAATTGATCAGGATAAATGGAAGCGTTTTAAAGTTATAGAGCAAAAACTGAAATATTTTTTTTAAATCCACCTGCTACTGAGTTCTGCTCTCCTGGTATCAAATTCTCTATAGTATTGAATTTTTCTAAGTCGAAACTTTGTATCAAATTCTCTATAGTATTGAATTTTTGTAGTTTAGAGGTCTAGAGCGATGAAACATGTATTGGCGTTTCGGGACAGAACTCAGCAAGCTGAACTCTTTAATATCCAGCAATTGCTGACTAGGTTACAAAAGACGTTATTTTAATAAGCTATTTGTGGGAGTGGGCCATAAGAAAGCTATCCACCTAGTAGTATATTTCCCGCTCTATCTTGTGGAAAAAAATTCATCAGGATAGGTGCAAGCGTTTTAAAGTTATAGCGCAAAAACTAAAATATTTTTTTTTAATCCACCTGCTACTGAGTTCTGCTCTCCTGGTATCAAATGCTCTATAGTATTGAATTTTTCTAAGTCGAAACTTTCTACCTAGTAGTAAATTTCCCGCTCTATCTTGTGGAAAAAAATTCATCAGGATAGGTGGAAGCGTTTTAAATTTATAGAGCAAAAACTGAAATATTTTCTTAAATCCACCTGCTACTGAGTTCTGCTCTCCTGGTATTAAATTCTCTATAGTATTGAATTTTTCTAAGTCGAAACTTTGTAATCAAATTCTCTATAGTATTGAATTTTTCTAAGTCGCAACTTTGTATCAAAATTCTCTATAGTATAGAATTTTTGTAGTTTATAGGTCTAGAGCGATGAAACATGTATTGGCGTTTCGGAAGGGAACTCAGCAAGCTGAACTTTTTAATATCTATCAATTGATGACTAGGTTACAAGATATGTTATTTTAATAAGCTATTTGTGGGAGTGGGCCATAAGAAAAATAGCTATCCACTTAGTAGTAAATTTCCCGCTCTATCTTGTGGAAGAAAATTGATCAGGATAAATGGAAGCGTTTTAAAGTTATAGAGCAAAAACTGAAATATTATTCTTAAATCCACCTGCTCCTGAGTTCTGCTCTCCTGGTATCAAATTCTCTATAGTATTGAATTTTTCTAAGTCGAAACTTTGTATCAAATTCTCTATAGTATTGAATTTTTTTAAGTCGAAACTTTGTATCAAATTCTCTATTGAATTTTTGTAGTTTAGAGGTCTAGAGCGATGAAACATGTATTGGCGTTTCGGGACAGAACTCAGCAAGCTGAACTCTTTTATATCTAGCAATTGCTGACTAGGTTACAAGAGACGTTATTTTAATAAGCTATTTGTGGGAGTGGGCCATCAGAAAGCTATCGACCTAGTAGTAAATTTCCCGCTCTATCTTGTGGAAAAAAATTCATCAGGATAGGTGCAAGCGTTTTAAAGTTATAGCGCAAAAACTGAAATATTTTTTTTTAAATCCACCTGCTACTGAGTTCTGCTCTCCTGGTATCAAATTCTCTATAGTATTGAATTTTTCTAAGTCGAAACTTTGTATCAAAATTCTCTATAGTATAGAATTTTTGTAGTTTAGAGGTCTAGAGCGATGAAACATGTATTGGCGTTTCGGGACAGAACTCAGCAAGCTGAACTCTTTTATATCTAGCAATTGCTGACTAGGTTACAAGAGACGTTATTTTAATAAGCTATTTGTGGGAGTGGGCCATCAGAAAGCTATCGACCTAGTAGTAAATTTCCCGCTCTATCTTGTGAAAAAAAATTCATCAGGATAGGTGGAATCGTTTTAAATTTATAGAGCAAAAACTGAAATATTTTTTTTAAATCCACCTGCTACTGAGTTCTGCTCTCCTGGTATCAAATTCTCTATAGTATTGAATTTTTCTAAGTCGAAACTTTGTATCAAATTCTCTATTGAATTTTTGTAGTTTAGAGGTCTAGAGCGATGAAACATGTATTGGCGTTTCGGAACAGAACTCAGCAAGCTGAGCTCTTTAATATCTATCAATTGCTGACTAGGTTACAAGATACGATATTTTAATAAGCTATTTGTGGGAGTGGGCCATAAGAAAGCTATGCACTTAGTAGTAAATTTCCCGCTCTATCTTGTGGAAAAAAATTGATCAGGATAAATGGAAGCGTTTTAAAGTTATAGAGCAAAAACTGAAATATTATTTTTAAATCCACCTGCTCCTGAGTTCTGCTCTCCTGGTATCAAATTCTCTATAGTATTGAATTTTTGTAAGTCGAAACTTTGTATCAAATTCTCTATAGTATTGAATTTTTCTAAGTCGAAACTTTGTATCAAATTCTCTATTGAATTTTTGTAGTTTAGAGGTCTAGAGCGATGAAACATGTATTGGCGTTTCGGGACAGAACTCAGCAAGCTGAACTCTTTAATATCCAGCAATTGCTGACTAGGTTACAAAAGACGTTATTTTAATAAGCTATTTGTGGGAGTGGGCCTTAAGAAAGCTATCCACCTAGTAGTATATTTCCCGCTCTATCTTGTGGAAAAAAATTCATCAGGATAGGTGCAAGCGTTTTAAAGTTATAGCGCAAAAACTAAAATATTTTTTTTAAATCCACCTGCTCCTGAGTTCTGCTCTCCTGGTATCAAATGCTCTATAGTATTGAATTTTTCTAAGTCGAAACTTTCTACCTAGTAGTAAATTTCCCGCTCTATCTTGTGGAAAAAAATTCATCAGGATAGGTGGAAGCGTTTTAAATTTATAGAGCAAAAACTGAAATATTTTTTTAAATCCACCTGCTACTGAGTTCTGCTCTCCTGGTATCAAATGCTCTATAGTATTGAATTTTTCTAAGTCGAAACTTTGTAATCAAATTCTCTATAGTATTGAATTTTTCTAAGTCGAAACTTTGTATCAAAATTCTCTATAGTATAGAATTTTTGTAGTTTATAGGTCTAGAGCGATGAAACATGTATTGGCGTTTCGGAAGGGAACTCAGCAAGCTGAACTTTTTAATATCTATCAATTGATGACTAGGTTACAAGATATGTTATTTTAATAAGCTATTTGTGGGAGTGGGCCATAAGAAAGCTAGCTATCCACTTAGTAGTAAATTTCCCGCTCTATCTTGTGGAAAAAAATTGATCAGGATAAATGGAAGCGTTTTAAATTTATAGAGCAAAAACTGAAATATTATTTTTAAATCCACCTGCTAGTGAGTTCTGCTCTCCTGGTATCAAATTTTCTATAGTATTAAATTTTTCTAAGTCAAAACTTTGTATCAAATTCTCTATAGTATTGAATTTTTGTAGTTTAGAGGTCTAGAGCGATGAAACATGTATTGGCGTTTCGGGACAGAACTCAGCAAGCTGAACTCTTTAATATCTAGCAATTGCTGACTAGATTACAAGAGACGTTATTTTAATAAGCTATTTGTGGAAGTGGGCCATAAGAAAGCTATCTACCTAGTAGTAAATTTCCCGCTCTATCTTGTGGAAAAAAATTGATCCGGATAAATGGAAGCGTTTTAAATTTATAGAGCAAAAACTGAATTATTTTTTTAAATCCACCTGCTACTGAGTTCTGCTTTCCTGGTATCAAATTCTCTATAGTATTGAATTTTTCTAAGTCGAAACTTTGTATCAAAATTCTCTATAGTATAAAATTTTTGTAGTTTAGAGGTCTAGAGCGATGAAACATGTATTGGCGTTTCGGAACAGAACTCAGCAAGCTGAACTCTTTAATATCTATCAATTGATGACTAGGTTACAAGATATGTTATTTTAATAAGCTATTTGTAGGAGTGGGCCATAAGAAAACTAGCTATCCACTTAGTAGTAAATTTCCCGCTCTATCTTGTGGAAAAAATTGATCAGGATAAATGGAAGCGTTTTAAAGTTATAGAGCAAAAACTGAAATATTATTTTTAAATCCACCTGCTACTGAGTTCTGCTCTCCTGGTATCAAATTCTCTATAGTATTGAATTTTTCTAAGTCGAAACTTTGTATCAAATTCTCTATAGTATTGAATTTTTGTAGTTTAGAGGTTTAGAGCGATGAAACATGTATTGGCGTTTCGGGACAGAACTCAGCAAGCTGAACTCTTTACTATCCAGCAATTGCTGACTAGGGTACAAGAGACGTTATTTTAATAAGCTATTTGTGGGAGTGGGCCATAAGAAAGCTATCCACCTAGCAGTAAATTTCCCGCTCTATCTTGTGGAAAAAAATTCATCAGGATAGGTGGAAGAGTTTTAAAGTTATAGCGCAAAAACTGAAATATTTTTTTTAAATCCACCTGCTACTGAGTTCTGCTCTCCTGGTATAAAATTCTCTATAGTATTGAATTTTTCTAAGTCGAAACTTTGTATCAAAATTCTCTATAGTAGTTTAGAGGTCTAGAGCGATGAAACATGTATTGGCGTTTCGGAACAGAACTCAGCAAGCTGAAATCTTTAATATCTATCAATTTCTGACCAGGTTACAAGATACGTTATTTTAATAAGCTTTTTGTGGAAGTGGGCCATAAGAAAGCTATCTACCTAGTAGTGAATTTCCCGCTCTATCTTGTGGAAAAAAATTGATCAGGATAAATGGAAGCGTTTTAAAGTTATAGAGCAAAAACTGAAATATTTTTTTTAAATCCACCTGCTACTGAGTTCTGCTCTCCTGGTATCAAATTCTCTATAGTATTGAATTTTTCTAAGTCGAAACTTTGTATCAAATTCTCTATAGTATTGAATTTTTGTAGTTTAGAGGTCTAGAGCGATGAAACATGTATTGGCGTTTCGGGACAGAACTCAGCAAGCTGAACTCTTTAATATCCAGCAATTGCTGACTAGGTTCAAAAGACGTTATTTTAATAAGCTATTTGTGGGAGTGGGCCATAAGAAAGCTATCCACCTAGTAGTATATTTCCCGCTCTATCTTGTGGAAAAAAATTCATCAGGATAGGTGCAAGCGTTTTAAAGTTATAGCGCAAAAACTAAAATATTTTTTTTAAATCCACCTGCTACTGAGTTCTGCTCTCCTGGTATCAAATGCTCTATAGTATTGAATTTTTCTAAGTCGAAACTTTCTACCTAGTAGTAAATTTCCCGCTCTATCTTGTGGAAAAAAATTCATCAGGATAGGTGGAAGCGTTTTAAATTTATAGAGCAAAAACTGAAATATTTTCTTAAATCCACCTGCTACTGAGTTCTGCTCTCCTGGTATTAAATTCTCTATAGTATTGAATTTTTCTAAGTCGAAACTTTGTAATCAAATTCTCTATAGTATTGAATTTTTCTAAGTCGCAACTTTGTATCAAAATTCTCTATAGTATAGAATTTTTGTAGTTTATAGGTCTAGAGCGATGAAACATGTATTGGCGTTTCGGAAGGGAACTCAGCAAGCTGAACTTTTTAATATCTATCAATTGATGACTAGGTTACAAGATATGTTATTTTAATAAGCTATTTGTGGGAGTGGGCCATAAGAAAAATAGCTATCCACTTAGTAGTAAATTTCCCGCTCTATCTTGTGGAAGAAAATTGATCAGGATAAATGGAAGCGTTTTAAAGTTATAGAGCAAAAACTGAAATATTATTCTTAAATCCACCTGCTACTGAGTTCTGCTCTCCTGGTATCAAATTCTCTATAGTATTGAATTTTTCTAAGTCGAAACTTTGTATCAAATTCTCTATAGTATTGAATTTTTTTAAGTCGAAACTTTGTATCAAATTCTCTATTGAATTTTTGTAGTTTAGAGGTCTAGAGCGATGAAACATGTATTGGCGTTTCGGGACAGAACTCAGCAAGCTGAACTCTTTTATATCTAGCAATTGCTGACTAGGTTACAAGAGACGTTATTTTAATAAGCTATTTGTGGGAGTGGGCCATCAGAAAGCTATCGACCTAGTA
Source organism: Phania funesta (assembly GCA_963932375.1). Taxonomy (NCBI): domain Eukaryota; kingdom Metazoa; phylum Arthropoda; class Insecta; order Diptera; family Tachinidae; genus Phania; species Phania funesta. The sequence continues at coordinate 83,877,024 of OZ010653.1, forward strand.
GTAAATTTCCCGCTCTATCTTGTGGAAAAAAATTCATCAGGATAGGTGCAAGCGTTTTAAAGTTATAGCGCAAAAACTGAAAAAAATTTTTTTAAATCCACCTGCTACTGAGTTCTGCTCTCCTGGTATCAAATTCTCTATAGTATTGAATTTTTCTAAGTCGAAACTTTGTATCAAAATTCTCTATAGTATAGAATTTTTGTAGTTTAGAGGTCTAGAGCGATGAAACATGTATTGGCGTTTCGGGACAGAACTCAGCAAGCTGAACTCTTTTATATCTAGCAATTGCTGACTAGGTTACAAGAGACGTTATTTTAATAAGCTATTTGTGGGAGTGGGCCATCAGAAAGCTATCGACCTAGTAGTAAATTTCCCGCTCTATCTTGTGAAAAAAAATTCATCAGGATAGGTGGAATCGTTTTAAATTTATAGAGCAAAAACTGAAATATTTTTTTTAAATCCACCTGCTACTGAGTTCTGCTCTCCTGGTATCAAATTCTCTATAGTATTGAATTTTTCTAAGTCGAAACTTTGTATCAAATTCTCTATTGAATTTTTGTAGTTTAGAGGTCTAGAGCGATGAAACATGTATTGGCGTTTCGGAACAGAACTCAGCAAGCTGAACTCTTTAATATCTATCAATTGCTGACTAGGTTACAAGATACGATATTTTAATAAGCTATTTGTGGGAGTGGGCCATAAGAAAGCTATGCACTTAGTAGTAAATTTCCCGCTCTATCTTGTGGAAAAAAATTGATCAGGATAAATGGAAGCGTTTTAAAGTTATAGAGCAAAAACTGAAATATTATTTTTAAATCCACCTGCTCCTGAGTTCTGCTCTCCTGGTATCAAATTCTCTATAGTATTGAATTTTTGTAAGTCGAAACTTTGTATCAAATTCTCTATAGTATTGAATTTTTCTAAGTCGAAACTTTGTATCAAATTCTCTATTGAATTTTTGTAGTTTAGAGGTCTAGAGCGATGAAACATGTATTGGCGTTTCGGGACAGAACTCAGCAAGCTGAACTCTTTAATATCCAGCAATTGCTGACTAGGTTACAAAAGACGTTATTTTAATAAGCTATTTGTGGGAGTGGGCCTTAAGAAAGCTATCCACCTAGTAGTATATTTCCCGCTCTATCTTGTGGAAAAAAATTCATCAGGATAGGTGCAAGCGTTTTAAAGTTATAGCGCAAAAACTAAAATATTTTTTTTAAATCCACCTGCTCCTGAGTTCTGCTCTCCTGGTATCAAATGCTCTATAGTATTGAATTTTTCTAAGTCGAAACTTTCTACCTAGTAGTAAATTTCCCGCTCTATCTTGTGGAAAAAAATTCATCAGGATAGGTGGAAGCGTTTTAAATTTATAGAGCAAAAACTGAAATATTTTTTTAAATCCACCTGCTACTGAGTTCTGCTCTCCTGGTATCAAATGCTCTATAGTATTGAATTTTTCTAAGTCGAAACTTTGTAATCAAATTCTCTATAGTATTGAATTTTTCTAAGTCGAAACTTTGTATCAAAATTCTCTATAGTATAGAATTTTTGTAGTTTATAGGTCTAGAGCGATGAAACATGTATTGGCGTTTCGGAAGGGAACTCAGCAAGCTGAACTTTTTAATATCTATCAATTGATGACTAGGTTACAAGATATGTTATTTTAATAAGCTATTTGTGGGAGTGGGCCATAAGAAAGCTAGCTATCCACTTAGTAGTAAATTTCCCGCTCTATCTTGTGGAAAAAAATTGATCAGGATAAATGGAAGCGTTTTAAATTTATAGAGCAAAAACTGAAATATTATTTTTAAATCCACCTGCTAGTGAGTTCTGCTCTCCTGGTATCAAATTTTCTATAGTATTAAATTTTTCTAAGTCAAAACTTTGTATCAAATTCTCTATAGTATTGAATTTTTGTAGTTTAGAGGTCTAGAGCGATGAAACATGTATTGGCGTTTCGGGACAGAACTCAGCAAGCTGAACTCTTTAATATCTAGCAATTGCTGACTAGATTACAAGAGACGTTATTTTAATAAGCTATTTGTGGAAGTGGGCCATAAGAAAGCTATCTACCTAGTAGTGAATTTCCCGCTCTATCTTGTGGAAAAAAATTCATCAGGATAGGTGGAGTCGTTTTAAATTTATAGAGCAAAAACTGAATTATTTTTTTAAATCCACCTGCTACTGAGTTCTGCTTTCCTGGTATCAAATTCTCTATAGTATTGAATTTTTCTAAGTCGAAACTTTGTATCAAAATTCTCTATAGTATAAAATTTTTGTAGTTTAGAGGTCTAGAGCGATGAAACATGTATTGGCGTTTCGGAACAGAACTCAGCAAGCTGAACTCTTTAATATCTATCAATTGATGACTAGGTTACAAGATATGTTATTTTAATAAGCTATTTGTAGGAGTGGGCCATAAGAAAACTAGCTATCCACTTAGTAGTAAATTTCCCGCTCTATCTTGTGGAAAAAATTGATCAGGATAAATGGAAGCGTTTTAAAGTTATAGAGCAAAAACTGAAATATTATTTTTAAATCCACCTGCTACTGAGTTCTGCTCTCCTGGTATCAAATTCTCTATAGTATTGAATTTTTCTAAGTCGAAACTTTGTATCAAATTCTCTATAGTATTGAATTTTTGTAGTTTAGAGGTCTAGAGCGATGAAACATGTATTGGCGTTTCGGGACAGAACTCAGCAAGCTGAACTCTTTACTATCCAGCAATTGCTGACTAGGGTACAAGAGACGTTATTTTAATAAGCTATTTGTGGGAGTGGGCCATAAGAAAGCTATCCACCTAGCAGTAAATTTCCCGCTCTATCTTGTGGAAAAAAATTCATCAGGATAGGTGGAAGAGTTTTAAAGTTATAGCGCAAAAACTGAAATATTTTTTTTAAATCCACCTGCTACTGAGTTCTGCTCTCCTGGTATAAAATTCTCTATAGTATTGAATTTTTCTAAGTCGAAACTTTGTATCAAAATTCTCTATAGTAGTTTAGAGGTCTAGAGCGATGAAACATGTATTGGCGTTTCGGAACAGAACTCAGCAAGCTGAAATCTTTAATATCTATCAATTTCTGACCAGGTTACAAGATACGTTATTTTAATAAGCTATTTGTGGAAGTGGGCCATAAGAAAGCTATCTACCTAGTAGTGAATTTCCCGCTCTATCTTGTGGAAAAAAATTGATCAGGATTAATGGAAGCGTTTTAAAGTTATAGAGCAAAAACTGAAATATTTTTTTTAAATCCACCTGCTACTGAGTTCTGCTCTCCTGGTATCAAATTCTCTATAGTATTGAATTTTTCTAAGTCGAAATTTTGTATCAAATTCTCTATAGTATTGAATTTTTGTAGTTTAGAGGTCTAGAGCGATGAAACATGTATTGGCGTTTCGGGACAGAACTCAGCAAGCTGAACTCTTTAATATCTATCAATTGATGACTAGGTTACAAGATATGTTATTTTAATAAGCTATTTGTGGGAGTGGGCCATAAGAAAGCTATCCACCTAGCAGTAAATTTCCCGCTCTATCTTGTGGAAAAAAATTGATCAGGATAGGTGGAAGCGTTTTAAATTTATAGAGCAAAAACTGAAATATTTTTTTAAATCCACCTGCTACTGAGTTCTGTCCTCCTGGTATCAAATGCTCTATAGTATTGAATTTTTCTAAGTCGAAACTTTCTACCTAGTAGTAAATTTCCCGCTCTATCTTGTGGAAAAAAATTCATCAGGATAGGTGGAAGCGTTTTAAATTTATAGAGCAAAAACTGAAATATTTTTTTAAATCCACCTGCTACTGAGTTCTGCTCTCCTGGTATCAAATTCTCTATAGTATTGAATTTTTCTAAGTCGAAACTTTGTATCAAAATTCTCTATAGTATAGAATTTTTGTAGTTTAGAGGTCTAGAGCGATGAAACATGTATTGGCGTTTCGGAACAGAACTCAGCAAGCTGAACTCTTTAATATCTATCAATTGATGACTAGGTTACAAGACATGCTATTATAATAAGCTATTTGTGGGAGTGGGCCATAGGAAAGCCAGCTATCCACTTAGTAGTAAATTTCCCGCTCTATCTTGTGGAAAAAAATTGATCAGGATAAATGGAAGCGTTTTAAAGTTATAGAGCAAAAACTGAAATATTTTTTTTAAATCCACCTGCTACTGAGTTCTGCTCTCCTGGTATCAAATTCTCTATAGTATTGAATTTTTCTAAGTCGAAACTTTGTATCAAATTCTCTACAGTATTGAATTTTTGTAGTTTAGAGGTCTAGAGCGATGAAACATGTATTGGCGTTTCGGGACAGAACTCAGCAAGCTGAACTCTTTAATATCTATTGATGACTAGGTTACAAGATATGTTATTTTAATAAGCAATTTGTAGGAGTGGGCCATAAGAAAGCTAGCTATCCACTTAGTAGTAAATTTCCCGCTCTATCTTGTGGAAAAAAATTGATCAGGATAAATGGAAGCGTTTTAAAGTTATAGAGCAAAAACTGAAATATTATTTTTAAATCCACCTGCTACTGAGTTCTGCTCTCCTGGTATCAAATTCTCTATAGTATTGAATTTTTCTAAGTCGAAACTTTGTATCAAATTCTCTATAGTATTGAATTTTTGTAGTTTAGAGGTCTAGAGCGATGTAACATGTATTGGCGTTTTGGGACAGAACTCAGCAAGCTGAACTCTTTAATATCTAGCAATTGCTGACTAGATTACAAGAGACGTTATTTTAATAAGCTATTTGTGAAAGTGGGCCATAAGAAAGCTATCTACCTAGTAGTAAATTTCCCGCTCTATCTTGTGGAAAAAAATTCATCAGGATAGGTGGAAGCGTTTTAAAGTTATAGCGCAAAAACTGAAATATTTTTTTTAAATCCACCTGCTACTGAGTTCTGCTCTCCTGGTATCAAATTCTCTATAGTATTGAATTTTTCTAAGTCGAAACTTTCTACCTAGTAGTAAATTTCCCGCTCTATCTTGTGGAAAAAAATTCATCAGGATAGGTGGAAGCGTTTTAAATTTATAGAGCAAAAACTGAAATATTTTTTTAAATCCACCTGCTACTGAGTTCTGCTCTCCTGGTATCAAATTCTCTATAGTACTGAATTTTTCTAAGTCAAAACTTTGTATCAAATTCTCTATAGTATTGAATTTTTGTAGTTTAGAGGTCTAGAGCGATGAAACATGTATTGGCGTTTCGGGACAGGACTCAGCAAGCTGAACTCTTTAATATCTAGCAATTGCTGACTAGATTACAAGAGACGTTATTTTAATAAGCTATTTGTGAAAGTGGGCCAAAAGAAAGCTATCTACCTAGTAGTAAATTTCCCGCTCTATCTTGTGGAAAAAAATTCATCAGGATAGGTGGAAGCGTTTTAAAGTTATAGCGCAAAAACTGAAATATTTTTTTTAAATCCACCTGCTACTGAGTTCTGCTCTCCTGGTATCAAATTCTCTATAGTATTGAATTTTTCTAAGTCGAAACTTTGTATCAAAATTCTCTATAGTATAGAATTTTTGTAGTTTAGAGGTCTAGAGCGATGAAACATGTATTGGCGTTTCGGAACAGAACTCAGCAAGCTGAACTCTTTAATATCTATCAATTGCTGACTAGATTACAAGAGACGTTATTTTAATAAGCTATTTGTGAAAGTGGGCCAAAAGAAAGCTATCTACCTAGTAGTAAATTTCCCGCTCTATCTTGTGGAAAAAAATTCATCAGGATAGGTGGAAGCGTTTTACAGTTATAGCGCAAAAACTGAAATATTTTTTTTAAATCCACCTGCTACTGAGTTCTGCTCTCCTGGTATCAAATTCTCTATAGTATTGAATTTTTCTAAGTCGAAACTTTGTATCAAATTCTCTATAGTATTGAATTTTTGTAGTTTAGAGGTCTAGAGCGATGAAACATGTATTGGCGTTTCGGGACAGGACTCAGCAAGCTGAACTCTTTAATATCTAGCAATTGCTGACTAGATTACAAGAGACGTTATTTTAATAAGCTATTTGTGAAAGTGGGCCATAAGAAAGCTATCTACCTAGTAGTAAATTTCCCGCTCTATCTTGTGGAAAAATTTCATCAGGATAGGTGGAAGCGTTTTAAATTTATAGAGCAAAAACTGAAATATTATTTTTAAATCCACCTGCTACTGAGTTCTGCTCTCCTGGTATCAAATTCTCTATAGTATTGAATTTTTCTAAGTCGAAACTTTGTATCAAAATTCTCTATAGTATAGAATTTTTGTAGTTTAGAGGTCTAGAGCGATGAAACATGTATTGGCGTTTCGGAACAGAACTCAGCAAGCTGAAATCTTTAATATCTATCAATTTCTGACCAGGTTACAAGATACGTTATTTTAATAAGCTATTTGTGGAAGTGGGCCATAAGAAAGCTATCTACCTAGTAGTGAATTTCCCGCTCTATCTTGTGGAAAAAAATTGATCAGGATTAATGGAAGCGTTTTAAAGTTATAGAGCAAAAACTGAAATATTTTTTTTAAATCCACCTGCTACTGAGTTCTGCTCTCCTGGTATCAAATTCTCTATAGTATTGAATTTTTCTAAGTCGAAATTTTGTATCAAATTCTCTATAGTATTGAATTTTTGTAGTTTAGAGGTCTAGAGCGATGAAACATGTATTGGCGTTTCGGGACAGAACTCAGCAAGCTGAACTCTTTAATATCTATCAATTGATGACTAGGTTACAAGATATGTTATTTTAATAAGCTATTTGTGGGAGTGGGCCATAAGAAAGCTATCCACCTAGCAGTAAATTTCCCGCTCTATCTTGTGGAAAAAAATTCATCAGGATAGGTGCAAGCGTTTTAAAGTTATAGCGCAAAAACTAAAATATTTTTTTTAAATCCACCTGCTACTGAGTTCTGTCCTCCTGGTATCAAATGCTCTATAGTATTGAATTTTTCTAAGTCGAAACTTTCTACCTAGTAGTAAATTTCCCGCTCTATCTTGTGGAAAAAAATTCATCAGGATAGGTGGAAGCGTTTTAAATTTATAGAGCAAAAACTGAAATATTTTTTTAAATCCACCTGCTACTGAGTTCTGCTCTCCTGGTATCAAATTCTCTATAGTATTGAATTTTTCTAAGTCGAAACTTTGTATCAAAATTCTCTATAGTATAGAATTTTTGTAGTTTAGAGGTCTAGAGCGATGAAACATGTATTGGCGTTTCGGAACAGAACTCAGCAAGCTGAACTCTTTAATATCTATCAATTGATGACTAGGTTACAAGACATGCTATTATAATAAGCTATTTGTGGGAGTGGGCCATAGGAAAGCCAGCTATCCACTTAGTAGTAAATTTCCCGCTCTATCTTGTGGAAAAAAATTGATCAGGATAAATGGAAGCGTTTTAAAGTTATAGAGCAAAAACTGAAATATTTTTTTTAAATCCACCTGCTACTGAGTTCTGCTCTCCTGGTATCAAATTCTCTATAGTATTGAATTTTTCTAAGTCGAAACTTTGTATCAAATTCTCTACAGTATTGAATTTTTGTAGTTTAGAGGTCTAGAGCGATGAAACATGTATTGGCGTTTCGGGACAGAACTCAGCAAGCTGAACTCTTTAATATCTATTGATGACTAGGTTACAAGATATGTTATTTTAATAAGCAATTTGTAGGAGTGGGCCATAAGAAAGCTAGCTATCCACTTAGTAGTAAATTTCCCGCTCTATCTTGTGGAAAAAAATTGATCAGGATAAATGGAAGCGTTTTAAAGTTATAGAGCAAAAACTGAAATATTATTTTTAAATCCACCTGCTACTGAGTTCTGCTCTCCTGGTATCAAATTCTCTATAGTATTGAATTTTTCTAAGTCGAAACTTTGTATCAAATTCTCTATAGTATTGAATTTTTGTAGTTTAGAGGTCTAGAGCGATGTAACATGTATTGGCGTTTTGGGACAGAACTCAGCAAGCTGAACTCTTTAATATCTAGCAATTGCTGACTAGATTACAAGAGACGTTATTTTAATAAGCTATTTGTGAAAGTGGGCCATAAGAAAGCTATCTACCTAGTAGTAAATTTCCCGCTCTATCTTGTGGAAAAAAATTCATCAGGATAGGTGGAAGCGTTTTAAAGTTATAGCGCAAAAACTGAAATATTTTTTTTAAATCCACCTGCTACTGAGTTCTGCTCTCCTGGTATCAAATTCTCTATAGTATTGAATTTTTCTAAGTCGAAACTTTCTACCTAGTAGTAAATTTCCCGCTCTATCTTGTGGAAAAAAATTCATCAGGATAGGTGGAAGCGTTTTAAATTTATAGAGCAAAAACTGAAATATTTTTTTAAATCCACCTGCTACTGAGTTCTGCTCTCCTGGTATCAAATTCTCTATAGTACTGAATTTTTCTAAGTCAAAACTTTGTATCAAATTCTCTATAGTATTGAATTTTTGTAGTTTAGAGGTCTAGAGCGATGAAACATGTATTGGCGTTTCGGGACAGGACTCAGCAAGCTGAACTCTTTAATATCTATCAATTGCTGACGTTACGTTATTTTAATAAGCTATTTGTGGGAGTGGGCCATAAGAAAGCTATGCACTTAGTAGTAAATTTCCCGCTCTATCTTGTGGAAAAAAATTGATCCGGATAAATGGAAGCGTTTTAAAGTTATAGAGCAAAAACTGAAATATTTTTTTTAAATCCACCTGCTACTGAGTTCTGCTCTCCTGGTATCAAATTCTCTATAGTATTGAATTTTTCTAAGTCGAAACTTTCTACCTAGTAGTAAATTTCCCGCTCTATCTTGTGGAAAAAAATTCATCAGGATAGGTGGAAGCGTTTTAAAGTTATAGCGCAAAAACTGAAATATTTTTTTTAAATCCACCTGCTACTGAGTTCTGCTCTCCTGGTATCAAATTCTCTATAGTATTGAATTTTTCTAAGTCGAAACTTTGTATCCAAATTCTCTATAGTATAGAATTTTTGTAGTTTAGAGGTCTAGAGCGATGAAACATGTATTGGCGTTTCGGAACAGAACTCAGCAAGCTGAACTCTTTAATATCTATCAATTGCTGACTAGATTACAAGAGACGTTATTTTAATAAGCTATTTGTGAAAGTGGGCCAAAAGAAAGCTATCTACCTAGTAGTAAATTTCCCGCTCTATCTTGTGGAAAAAAATTCATCAGGATAGGTGGAAGCGTTTTAAAGTTATAGCGCAAAAACTGAAATATTTTTTTTAAATCCACCTGCTACTGAGTTCTGCTCTCCTGGTATCAAATTCTCTATAGTATTGAATTTTTCTAAGTCGAAACTTTGTATCAAATTCTCTATAGTATTGAATTTTTGTAGTTTAGAGGTCTAGAGCGATGAAACATGTATTGGCGTTTCGGGACAGGACTCAGCAAGCTGAACTCTTTAATATCTAGCAATTGCTGACTAGATTACAAGAGACGTTATTTTAATAAGCTATTTGTTAAAGTGGGCCATAAGAAAGCTATCTACCTAGTAGTAAATTTCCCGCTCTATCTTGTGGAAAAATTTCATCAGGATAGGTGGAAGCGTTTTAAATTTATAGAGCAAAAACTGAAATATTATTTTTAAATCCACCTGCTACTGAGTTCTGCTCTCCTGGTATCAAATTCTCTATAGTATTGAATTTTTCTAAGTCGAAACTTTGTATCAAAATTCTCTATAGTATAGAATTTTTGTAGTTTAGAGGTCTAGAGCGATGAAACATGTATTGGCGTTTTGGGACAGAACTCAGCAAGCTGAACTCTTTAATATCTAGCAATTGCTGACTAGATTACAAGATATGTTATTTTAATAAGCTATTTGTGGAAGTGGGCCATAAGAAAGCTATGCACTTAGTAGTAAATTTCCAGCTCTATCTTGTGGAAAAAAATTGATCCGGATAAATGGAAGCGTTTTAAAGTTATAGAGCAAAAACTGAAATATTTTTTTTTAAATACACCTGCTACTGAGTTCTGCTCTCCTGGTATCAAATGCTCTATAGTATTGAATTTTTCTAAGTCGAAACTTTGTATCAAAATTCTCTATAGTAGTTTAGAGGTCTAGAGCGATGAAACATGTATTGGCGTTTCGGAACAGAACTCAGCAAGCTGAACTCTTTAATATCTATCAATTGCTGACGTTACGTTATTTTAATAAGCTATTTGTGGGAGTGGGCCATAAGAAAGCTATGCACTTAGTAGTAAATTTCCCGCTCTATCTTGTGGAAAAAAATTGATCCGGATAAATGGAAGCGTTTTAAAGTTATAGAGCAAAAACTGAAATATTTTTTTTAAATCCACCTGCTACTGAGTTCTGCTCTCCTGGTATCAAATGCTCTATAGTATTGAATTTTTCTAAGTCGAAACTTTCTACCTAGTAGTAAATTTCCCGTTCTATCTTGTGGAAAAATTTCATCAGGATAGGTGGAAGCGTTTTAAATTTATAGAGCAAAAACTGAAATATTTTTTTAAATCCACCTGCTACTGAGTTCTGCTCTCCTGGTATCAAATTCTCTATAGTACTGAATTTTTCTAAGTCGAAACTTTGTATCAAATTCTCTATAGTATTGAATTTTTGTAGTTTAGAGGTCTAGAGCGATGAAACATGTATTGGCGTTTCGGGACAGGACTCAGCAAGCTGAACTCTTTAATATCTAGCAATTGCTGACTAGATTACAAGAGACGTTATTTTAATAAGCTATTTGTGAAAGTGGGCCAAAAGAAAGCTATCTACCTAATAGTAAATTTCCCGCTTTATCTTGTGGAAAAATTCATCAGGATAGGTGGAAGCGTTTTAAAGTTATAGCGCAAAAACTGAAATCTTTTTTTAAATCCACCTGCTACTGAGTTCTGCTCTCCTGGTATCAAATTCTCTATAGTATTGAATTTTTCTAAGTCGAAACTTTGTATCAAAATTCTCTATAGTAGTTTAGAGGTCTAGAGTGATGAAACATGTATTGGCGTTTCGGAACAGAACTCAGCAAGCTGAACTCTTTAATATCTATCAATTGCTGACGTTACGTTATTTTAATAAGCTATTTGTGGGAGTGGGCCATAAGAAAGCTATGCACTTAGTAGTAAATTTCCCGCTCTATCTTGTGGAAAAAAATTGATCCGGATAAATGGAAGCGTTTTAAAGTTATAGAGCAAAAACTGAAATATTTTTTTTAAATCCACCTGCTACTGAGTTCTGCTCTCCTGGTATCAAATGCTCTATAGTATTGAATTTTTCTAAGTCGAAACTTTCTACCTAGTAGTAAATTTCCCGCTCTATCTTGTGGAAAAAAATTCATCAGGATAGGTGGAGTCGTTTTAAATTTATAGAGCAAAAACTGAATTATTTTTTTAAATCCACCTGCTACTGAGTTCTGCTTTCCTGGTATCAAATTCTCTATAGTATTGAATTTTTCTAAGTCGAAACTTTGTATCAAAATTCTCTATAGTATAAAATTTTTGTAGTTTAGAGGTCTAGAGCGATGAAACATGTATTGGCGTTTCGGAACAGAACTCAGCAAGCTGAACTCTTTAATATCTATCAATTGATGACTAGGTTACAAGATATGTTATTTTAATAAGCTATTTGTAGGAGTGGGCCATAAGAAAACTAGCTATCCACTTAGTAGTAAATTTCCCGCTCTATCTTGTGGAAAAAATTGATCAGGATAAATGGAAGCGTTTTAAAGTTATAGAGCAAAAACTGAAATATTATTTTTAAATCCACCTGCTACTGAGTTCTGCTCTCCTGGTATCAAATTCTCTATAGTATTGAATTTTTCTAAGTCGAAACTTTGTATCAAATTCTCTATAGTATTGAATTTTTGTAGTTTAGAGGTCTAGAGCGATGAAACATGTATTGGCGTTTCGGGACAGAACTCAGCAAGCTGAACTCTTTACTATCCAGCAATTGCTGACTAGGGTACAAGAGACGTTATTTTAATAAGCTATTTGTGGGAGTGGGCCATAAGAAAGCTATCCACCTAGCAGTAAATTTCCCGCTCTATCTTGTGGAAAAAAATTCATCAGGATAGGTGGAAGAGTTTTAAAGTTATAGCGCAAAAACTGAAATATTTTTTTTAAATCCACCTGCTACTGAGTTCTGCTCTCCTGGTATAAAATTCTCTATAGTATTGAATTTTTCTAAGTCGAAACTTTGTATCAAAATTCTCTATAGTAGTTTAGAGGTCTAGAGCGATGAAACATGTATTGGCGTTTCGGAACAGAACTCAGCAAGCTGAAATCTTTAATATCTATCAATTTCTGACCAGGTTACAAGATACGTTATTTTAATAAGCTATTTGTGGAAGTGGGCCATAAGAAAGCTATCTACCTAGTAGTGAATTTCCCGCTCTATCTTGTGGAAAAAAATTGATCAGGATTAATGGAAGCGTTTTAAAGTTATAGAGCAAAAACTGAAATATTTTTTTTAAATCCACCTGCTACTGAGTTCTGCTCTCCTGGTATCAAATTCTCTATAGTATTGAATTTTTCTAAGTCGAAATTTTGTATCAAATTCTCTATAGTATTGAATTTTTGTAGTTTAGAGGTCTAGAGCGATGAAACATGTATTGGCGTTTCGGGACAGAACTCAGCAAGCTGAACTCTTTACTATCCAGCAATTGCTGACTAGGGTACAAGAGACGTTATTTTAATAAGCTATTTGTGGGAGTGGGCCATAAGAAAGCTATCCACCTAGCAGTAAATTTCCCGCTCTATCTTGTGGAAAAAAATTCATCAGGATAGGTGCAAGCGTTTTAAAGTTATAGCGCAAAAACTAAAATATTTTTTTTAAATCCACCTGCTACTGAGTTCTGTCCTCCTGGTATCAAATGCTCTATAGTATTGAATTTTTCTAAGTCGAAACTTTCTACCTAGTAGTAAATTTCCCGCTCTATCTTGTGGAAAAAAATTCATCAGGATAGGTGGAAGCGTTTTAAATTTATAGAGCAAAAACTGAAATATTTTTTTAAATCCACCTGCTACTGAGTTCTGCTCTCCTGGTATCAAATTCTCTATAGTATTGAATTTTTCTAAGTCGAAACTTTGTATCAAAATTCTCTATAGTATAGAATTTTTGTAGTTTAGAGGTCTAGAGCGATGAAACATGTATTGGCGTTTCGGAACAGAACTCAGCAAGCTGAACTCTTTAATATCTATCAATTGATGACTAGGTTACAAGACATGCTATTATAATAAGCTATTTGTAGGAGTGGGCCATAGGAAAGCCAGCTATCCACTTAGTAGTAAATTTCCCGCTCTATCTTGTGGAAAAAAATTGATCAGGATAAATGGAAGCGTTTTAAAGTTATAGAGCAAAAACTGAAATATTTTTTTTAAATCCACCTGCTACTGAGTTCTGCTCTCCTGGTATCAAATTCTCTATAGTATTGAATTTTTCTAAGTCGAAACTTTGTATCAAATTCTCTACAGTATTGAATTTTTGTAGTTTAGAGGTCTAGAGCGATGAAACATGTATTGGCGTTTCGGGACAGAACTCAGCAAGCTGAACTCTTTAATATCTATCAATTGATGACTAGGTTACAAGATATGTTATTTTAATAAGCAATTTGTAGGAGTGGGCCATAAGAAAGCTAGCTATCCACTTAGTAGTAAATTTCCCGCTCTATCTTGTGGAAAAAAATTGATCAGGATAAATGGAAGCGTTTTAAAGTTATAGAGCAAAAACTGAAATATTATTTTTAAATCCACCTGCTACTGAGTTCTGCTCTCCTGGTATCAAATTCTCTATAGTATTGAATTTTTCTAAGTCGAAACTTTGTATCAAATTCTCTATAGTATTGAATTTTTGTAGTTTAGAGGTCTAGAGCGATGTAACATGTATTGGCGTTTTGGGACAGAACTCAGCAAGCTGAACTCTTTAATATCTAGCAATTGCTGACTAGATTACAAGAGACGTTATTTTAATAAGCTATTTGTGAAAGTGGGCCATAAAAAAGCTATCTACCTAGTAGTAAATTTCCCGCTCTATCTTGTGGAAAAAAATTCATCAGGATAGGTGGAAGCGTTTTAAAGTTATAGCGCAAAAACTGAAATATTTTTTTTAAATCCACCTGCTACTGAGTTCTGCTCTCCTGGTATCAAATTCTCTATAGTATTGAATTTTTCTAAGTCGAAACTTTCTACCTAGTAGTAAATTTCCCGCTCTATCTTGTGGAAAAAAATTCATCAGGATAGGTGGAAGCGTTTTAAATTTATAGAGCAAAAACTGAAATATTTTTTTAAATCCACCTGCTACTGAGTTCTGCTCTCCTGGTATCAAATTCTCTATAGTACTGAATTTTTCTAAGTCAAAACTTTGTATCAAATTCTCTATAGTATTGAATTTTTGTAGTTTAGAGGTCTAGAGCGATGAAACATGTATTGGCGTTTCGGGACAGGACTCAGCAAGCTGAACTCTTTAATATCTAGCAGTTGCTGACTAGATTACAAGAGACGTTATTTTAATAAGCTATTTGTGAAAGTGGGCCAAAAGAAAGCTATCTACCTAGTAGTAAATTTCCAGCTCTATCTTGTGGAAAAAAATTCATCAGGATAGGTGGAAGTGTTTTAAAGTTATAGCGCAAAAACTGAAATATTTTTTTTAAATCCACCTGCTACTGAGTTCTGCTCTCCTGGTATCAAATTCTCTATAGTATTGAATTTTTCTAAGTCGAAACTTTGTATCAAAATTCTCTATAGTATAGAATTTTTGTAGTTTAGAGGTCTAGAGCGATGAAACATGTATTGGCGTTTCGGAACAGAACTCAGCAAGCTGAACTCTTTAATATCTATCAATTGCTGACTAGATTACAAGAGACGTTATTTTAATAAGCTATTTGTGAAAGTGGGCCAAAAGAAAGCTATCTACCTAGTAGTAAATTTCCCGCTCTATCTTGTGGAAAAAAATTCATCAGGATAGGTGGAAGCGTTTTAAAGTTATAGCGCAAAAACTGAAATATTTTTTTTAAATCCACCTGCTACTGAGTTCTGCTCTCCTGGTATCAAATTCTCTATAGTATTGAATTTTTCTAAGTCGAAACTTTGTATCAAATTCTCTATAGTATTGAATTTTTGTAGTTTAGAGGTCTAGAGCGATGAAACATGTATTGGCGTTTCGGGACAGGACTCAGCAAGCTGAACTCTTTAATATCTAGCAGTTGCTGACTAGATTACAAGAGACGTTATTTTAATAAGCTATTTGTGAAAGTGGGCCAAAAGAAAGCTATCTACCTAGTAGTAAATTTCCCGCTCTATCTTGTGGAAAAAAATTCATCAGGATAGGTGGAAGTGTTTTAAAGTTATAGCGCAAAAACTGAAATATTTTTTTTAAATCCACCTGCTACTGAGTTCTGCTCTCCTGGTATCAAATTCTCTATAGTATTGAATTTTTCTAAGTCGAAACTTTGTATCAAAATTCTCTATAGTATAGAATTTTTGTAGTTTAGAGGTCTAGAGCGATGAAACATGTATTGGCGTTTCGGAACAGAACTCAGCAAGCTGAACTCTTTAATATCTATCAATTGCTGACTAGATTACAAGAGACGTTATTTTAATAAGCTATTTGTGAAAGTGGGCCAAAAGAAAGCTATCTACCTAGTAGTAAATTTCCCGCTCTATCTTGTGGAAAAAAATTCATCAGGATAGGTGGAAGCGTTTTAAAGTTATAGCGCAAAAACTGAAATATTTTTTTTAAATCCACCTGCTACTGAGTTCTGCTCTCCTGGTATCAAATTCTCTATAGTATTGAATTTTTCTAAGTCGAAACTTTGTATCAAATTCTCTATAGTATTGAATTTTTGTAGTTTAGAGGTCTAGAGCGATGAAACATGTATTGGCGTTTCGGAACAGAACTCAGCAAGCTGAACTCTTTAATATCTATCAATTGCTGACTAGATTACAAGAGACGTAATTATAATAAGCTATTTGTGAAAGTGGGCCAAAAGAAAGCTATCTACCTAGTAGTAAATTTCCCGCTCTATCTTGTGGAAAAAAATTCATCAGGATAGGTGGAAGCGTTTTAAAGTTATAGCGCAAAAACTGAAATATTTTTTTTAAATCCACCTGCTACTGAGTTCTGCTCTCCTGGTATCAAATTCTCTATAGTATTGAATTTTTCTAAGTCGAAACTTTGTATCAAAATTCTCTATAGTATAGAATTTTTGTAGTTTAGAGGTCTAGAGCGATGAAACATGTATTGGCGTTTTGGGACAGAACTCAGCAAGCTGAACTCTTTAATATCTAGCAATTGCTGACTAGATTACAAGATATGTTATTTTAATAAGCTATTTGTGGAAGTGGGCCATAAGAAAGCTATGCACTTAGTAGTAAATTTCCAGCTCTATCTTGTGGAAAAAAATTGATCCGGATAAATGGAAGCGTTTTAAAGTTATAGAGCAAAAACTGAAATATTTTTTTTTAAATACACCTGCTACTGAGTTCTGCTCTCCTGGTATCAAATGCTCTATAGTATTGAATTTTTCTAAGTCGAAACTTTGTATCAAAATTCTCTATAGTAGTTTAGAGGTCTAGAGCGATGAAACATGTATTGGCGTTTCGGAACAGAACTCAGCAAGCTGAACTCTTTAATATCTATCAATTGCTGACGTTACGTTATTTTAATAAGCTATTTGTGGGAGTGGGCCATAAGAAAGCTATGCACTTAGTAGTAAATTTCCCGCTCTATCTTGTGGAAAAAAATTGATCCGGATAAATGGAAGCGTTTTAAAGTTATAGAGCAAAAACTGAAATATTTTTTTTAAATCCACCTGCTACTGAGTTCTGCTCTCCTGGTATCAAATGCTCTATAGTATTGAATTTTTCTAAGTCGAAACTTTCTACCTAGTAGTAAATTTCCCGTTCTATCTTGTGGAAAAATTTCATCAGGATAGGTGGAAGCGTTTTAAATTTATAGAGCAAAAACTGAAATATTTTTTTAAATCCACCTGCTACTGAGTTCTGCTCTCCTGGTATCAAATTCTCTATAGTACTGAATTTTTCTAAGTCGAAACTTTGTATCAAATTCTCTATAGTATTGAATTTTTGTAGTTTAGAGGTCTAGAGCGATGAAACATGTATTGGCGTTTCGGGACAGGACTCAGCAAGCTGAACTCTTTAATATCTAGCAATTGCTGACTAGATTACAAGAGACGTTATTTTAATAAGCTATTTGTGAAAGTGGGCCAAAAGAAAGCTATCTACCTAATAGTAAATTTCCCGCTTTATCTTGTGGAAAAATTCATCAGGATAGGTGGAAGCGTTTTAAAGTTATAGCGCAAAAACTGAAATCTTTTTTTAAATCCACCTGCTACTGAGTTCTGCTCTCCTGGTATCAAATTCTCTATAGTATTGAATTTTTCTAAGTCGAAACTTTGTATCAAAATTCTCTATAGTAGTTTAGAGGTCTAGAGTGATGAAACATGTATTGGCGTTTCGGAACAGAACTCAGCAAGCTGAACTCTTTAATATCTATCAATTGCTGACGTTACGTTATTTTAATAAGCTATTTGTGGGAGTGGGCCATAAGAAAGCTATGCACTTAGTAGTAAATTTCCCGCTCTATCTTGTGGAAAAAAATTGATCCGGATAAATGGAAGCGTTTTAAAGTTATAGAGCAAAAACTGAAATATTTTTTTTAAATCCACCTGCTACTGAGTTCTGCTCTCCTGGTATCAAATGCTCTATAGTATTGAATTTTTCTAAGTCGAAACTTTCTACCTAGTAGTAAATTTCCCGTTCTATCTTGTGGAAAAATTTCATCAGGATAGGTGAAAGCGTTTTAAATTTATAGAGCAAAAACTGAAATATTTTTTTAAATCCACCTGCTACTGAGTTCTGCTCTCCTGGTATCAAATTCTCTATAGTACTGAATTTTTCTAAGTCGAAACTTTGTATCAAATTCTCTATAGTATTGAATTTTTGTAGTTTAGAGGTCTAGAGCGATGAAACATGTATTGGCGTTTCCGGACAGGACTCAGCAAGCTGAACTCTTTAATATCTAGCAATTGCTGACTAGATTACAAGAGACGTTATTTTAATAAGCTATTTGTGAAAGTGGGCCAAAAGAAAGCTATCTACCTAGTAGTAAATTTCCCGCTCTATCTTGTGGAAAAAAATTCATCAGGATAGGTGGAAGCGTTTTAAAGTTATAGCGCAAAAACTGAAATATTTTTTTTAAATCCACCTGCTACTGAGTTCTGCTCTCCTGGTATCAAATTCTCTATAGTCTTGAATTTTTCTAAGTCGAAACTTTGTATCAAAATTCTCTATAGTATAGAATTTTTGTAGTTTAGAGGTCTAGAGCGATGAAACATGTATTGGCGTTTCGGAACAGAACTCAGCAAGCTGAACTCTTTAATATCTATCAATTGCTGACTAGATTACAAGAGACGTTATTTTAATAAGCTATTTGTGAAAGTGGGCCAAAAGAAAGCTATCTACCTAGTAGTAAATTTCCCGCTCTATCTTGTGGAAAAAAATTCATCAGGATAGGTGGAAGCGTTTTAAAGTTATAGCGCAAGAACTGAAATATTTTTTTTAAATCCACCTGCTACTGAGTTCTGCTCTCCTGGTATCAAATTCTCTATAGTATTGAATTTTTCTAAGTCGAAACTTTGTATCAAATTCTCTATAGTATTGAATTTTTGTAGTTTAGAGGTCTAGAGCGATGAAACATGTATTGGCGTTTCGGGACAGGACTCAGCAAGCTGAACTCTTTAATATCTAGCAATTGCTGACTAGATTACAAGAGACGTTATTTTAATAAGCTATTTGTGAAAGTGGGCCATAAGAAAGCTATCTACCTAGTAGTAAATTTCCCGTTCTATCTTGTGGAAAAATTTCATCAGGATAAATGGAAGCGTTTTAAAGTTATAGAGTAAAAACTGAAATATTTTTTTAAATCCACCTGCTACTGAGTTCTGCTCTCCTGGTATCAAATTCTCTATAGTACTGAATTTTTCTAAGTCGAAACTTTGTATCAAAATTCTCTATAGTATAAAATTTTTGTAGTTTAGAGACGTTATTTTAATAAGCTATTTGTGAAAGTGGGCCAAAAGAAAGCTATCTACCTAGTAGTAAATTTCCCGCTCTATCTTGTGGAAAAAAATTGATCCGGATAAATGGAAGCGTTTTAAAGTTATAGCGCAAAAACTGAAATATTTTTTTTAAATCCACCTGCTACTGAGTTCTGCTCTCCTGGTATCAAATGCTCTATAGTATTGAATTTTTCTAAGTCGAAACTTTGTATCAAAATTCTCTATAGTAGTTTAGAGGTCTAGAGCGATGAAACATGTATTGGCGTTTCGGAACAGAACTCAGCAAGCTGAACTCTTTAATATCTATCAATTGCTGACGTTACGTTATTTTAATAAGCTATTTGTGGGAGTGGGCCATAAGAAAGCTATGCACTTAGTAGTAAATTTCCCGCTCTATCTTGTGGAAAAAAATTGATCCGGATAAATGGAAGCGTTTTAAAGTTATAGAGCAAAAACTGAAATATTTTTTTTAAATCCACCTGCTACTGAGTTCTGCTCTCCTGGTATCAAATGCTCTATAGTATTGAATTTTTCTAAGTCGAAACTTTCTACCTAGTAGTAAATTTCCCGTTCTATCTTGTGGAAAAATTTCATCAGGATAGGTGGAAGCGTTTTAAATTTATAGAGCAAAAACTGAAATATTTTTTTAAATCCACCTGCTACTGAGTTCTGCTCTCCTGGTATCAAATTCTCTATAGTACTGAATTTTTCTAAGTCGAAACTTTGTATCAAATTCTCTATAGTATTGAATTTTTGTAGTTTAGAGGTCTAGAGCGATGAAACATGTATTGGCGTTTCGGGACAGGACTCAGCAAGCTGAACTCTTTAATATCTAGCAATTGCTGACTAGATTACAAGAGACGTTATTTTAATAAGCTATTTGTGAAAGTGGGCCAAAAGAAAGCTATCTACCTAATAGTAAATTTCCCGCTTTATCTTGTGGAAAAATTCATCAGGATAGGTGGAAGCGTTTTAAAGTTATAGCGCAAAAACTGAAATCTTTTTTTAAATCCACCTGCTACTGAGTTCTGCTCTCCTGGTATCAAATTCTCTATAGTATTGAATTTTTCTAAGTCGAAACTTTGTATCAAAATTCTCTATAGTAGTTTAGAGGTCTAGAGTGATGAAACATGTATTGGCGTTTCGGAACAGAACTCAGCAAGCTGAACTCTTTAATATCTATCAATTGCTGACGTTACGTTATTTTAATAAGCTATTTGTGGGAGTGGGCCATAAGAAAGCTATGCACTTAGTAGTAAATTTCCCGCTCTATCTTGTGGAAAAAAATTGATCCGGATAAATGGAAGCGTTTTAAAGTTATAGAGCAAAAACTGAAATATTTTTTTTAAATCCACCTGCTACTGAGTTCTGCTCTCCTGGTATCAAATGCTCTATAGTATTGAATTTTTCTAAGTCGAAACTTTCTACCTAGTAGTAAATTTCCCGTTCTATCTTGTGGAAAAATTTCATCAGGATAGGTGAAAGCGTTTTAAATTTATAGAGCAAAAATTGAAATATTTTTTTAAATCCACCTGCTACTGAGTTCTGCTCTCCTGGTATCAAATTCTCTATAGTACTGAATTTTTCTAAGTCGAAACTTTGTATCAAATTCTCTATAGTATTGAATTTTTGTAGTTTAGAGGTCTAGAGCGATGAAACATGTATTGGCGTTTCCGGACAGGACTCAGCAAGCTGAACTCTTTAATATCTAGCAATTGCTGACTAGATTACAAGAGACGTTATTTTAATAAGCTATTTGTGAAAGTGGGCCAAAAGAAAGCTATCTACCTAGTAGTAAATTTCCCGCTCTATCTTGTGGAAAAAAATTCATCAGGATAGGTGGAAGCGTTTTAAAGTTATAGCGCAAAAACTGAAATATTTTTTTTAAATCCACCTGCTACTGAGTTCTGCTCTCCTGGTATCAAATTCTCTATAGTCTTGAATTTTTCTAAGTCGAAACTTTGTATCAAAATTCTCTATAGTATAGAATTTTTGTAGTTTAGAGGTCTAGAGCGATGAAACATGTATTGGCGTTTCGGAACAGAACTCAGCAAGCTGAACTCTTTAATATCTATCAATTGCTGACTAGATTACAAGAGACGTTATTTTAATAAGCTATTTGTGAAAGTGGGCCAAAAGAAAGCTATCTACCTAGTAGTAAATTTCCCGCTCTATCTTGTGGAAAAAAATTCATCAGGATAGGTGGAAGCGTTTTAAAGTTATAGCGCAAGAACTGAAATATTTTTTTTAAATCCACCTGCTACTGAGTTCTGCTCTCCTGGTATCAAATTCTCTATAGTATTGAATTTTTCTAAGTCGAAACTTTGTATCAAATTCTCTATAGTATTGAATTTTTGTAGTTTAGAGGTCTAGAGCGATGAAACATGTATTGGCGTTTCGGGACAGGACTCAGCAAGCTGAACTCTTTAATATCTAGCAATTGCTGACTAGATTACAAGATATGTTATTTTAATAAGCTATTTGTGGGAGTGGGCCATAAGAAAGCTATGCACTTAGTAGTAAATTTCCCGCTCTATCTTGTGGAAAATATTGATCCGGATAAATGGAAGCGTTTTAAAGTTATAGAGCAAAAACTGAAATATTTTTTTTAAATCCACCTGCTACTGAGTTCTGCTCTCCTGGTATCAAATGCTCTATAGTATTGAATTTTTCTAAGTCGAAACTTTGTATCAAAATTCTCTATAGTATAAAATTTTTGTAGTTTAGAGACGTTATTTTAATAAGCTATTTGTGAAAGTGGGCCAAAAGAAAGCTATCTACCTAGTAGTAAATTTCCCGCTCTATCTTGTGGAAAAAAATTGATCCGGATAAATGGAAGCGTTTTAAAGTTATAGCGCAAAAACTGAAATATTTTTTTTAAATCCACCTGCTACTGAGTTCTGCTCTCCTGGTATCAAATTCTCTATAGTATTGAATTTTTCTAAGTCGAAACTTTGTATCAAATTCTCTATAGTATTGAATTTTTGTAGTTTAGAGGTCTAGAGCGATGAAACATGTATTGGCGTTTCGGGACAGGACTCAGCAAGCTGAACTCTTTAATATCTAGCAATTGCTGACTAGATTACAAGATATGTTATTTTAATAAGCTATTTGTGGGAGTGGGCCATAAGAAAGCTATGCACTTAGTAGTAAATTTCCCGCTCTATCTTGTGGAAAATATTGATCCGGATAAATGGAAGCGTTTTAAAGTTATAGAGCAAAAACTGAAATATTTTTTTTAAATCCACCTGCTACTGAGTTCTGCTCTCCTGGTATCAAATGCTCTATAGTATTGAATTTTTCTAAGTCGAAACTTTGTATCAAAATTCTCTATAGTAGTTTAGAGGTCTAGAGCGATGAAACATGTATTGGCGTTTCGGAACAGAACTCAGCAAGCTGAACTCTTTAATATCTATCAATTGCTGACGTTACGTTATTTTAATAAGCTATTTGTGGGAGTGGGCCATAAGAAAGCTATGCACTTAGTAGTAAATTTCCCGCTCTATCTTGTGGAAAAAAATTGATCCGGATAAATGGAAGCGTTTTAAAGTTATAGAGCAAAAACTGAAATATTTTTTTTAAATCCACCTGCTACTGAGTTCTGCTCTCCTGGTATCAAATGCTCTATAGTATTGAATTTTTCTAAGTCGAAACTTTCTACCTAGTAGTAAATTTCCCGTTCTATCTTGTGGAAAAATTTCATCAGGATAGGTGGAAGCGTTTTAAATTTATAGAGCAAAAACTGAAATATTTTTTTAAATCCACCTGCTACTGAGTTCTGCTCTCCTGGTATCAAATTCTCTATAGTACTGAATTTTTCTAAGTCGAAACTTTGTATCAAATTCTCTATAGTATTGAATTTTTGTAGTTTAGAAGTCTAGAGCGATGAAACATGTATTGGCGTTTCGGGACAGGACTCAGCAAGCTGAACTCTTTAATATCTAGCAATTGCTGACTAGATTACAAGAGACGTTATTTTAATAAGCTATTTGTGAAAGTGGGCCATAAGAAAGCTATCTACCTAGTAGTAAATTTCCCGTTCTATCTTGTGGAAAAATTTCATCAGGATAAATGGAAGCGTTTTAAAGTTATAGAGTAAAAACTGAAATATTTTTTTAAATCCACCTGCTACTGAGTTCTGCTCTCCTGGTATCAAATTCTCTATAGTACTGAATTTTTCTAAGTCGAAACTTTGTATCAAAATTCTCTATAGTATAAAATTTTTGTAGTTTAGAGACGTTATTTTAATAAGCTATTTGTGAAAGTGGGCCAAAAGAAAGCTATCTACCTAGTAGTAAATTTCCCGCTCTATCTTGTGGAAAAAAATTGATCCGGATAAATGGAAGCGTTTTAAAGTTATAGCGCAAAAACTGAAATATTTTTTTTAAATCCACCTGCTACTGAGTTCTGCTCTCCTGGTATCAAATTCTCTATAGTATTGAATTTTTCTAAGTCGAAACTTTGTATCAAATTCTCTATAGTATTGAATTTTTGTAGTTTAGAGGTCTAGAGCGATGAAACATGTATTGGCGTTTCGGGACAGGACTCAGCAAGCTGAACTCTTTAATATCTAGCAATTGCTGACTAGATTACAAGATATGTTATTTTAATAAGCTATTTGTGGGAGTGGGCCATAAGAAAGCTATGCACTTAGTAGTAAATTTCCCGCTCTATCTTGTGGAAAATATTGATCCGGATAAATGGAAGCGTTTTAAAGTTATAGAGCAAAAACTGAAATATTTTTTTTAAATCCACCTGCTACTGAGTTCTGCTCTCCTGGTATCAAATGCTCTATAGTATTGAATTTTTCTAAGTCGAAACTTTGTATCAAAATTCTCTATAGTAGTTTAGAGGTCTAGAGCGATGAAACATGTATTGGCGTTTCGGAACAGAACTCAGCAAGCTGAACTCTTTAATATCTATCAATTGCTGACGTTACGTTATTTTAATAAGCTATTTGTGGGAGTGGGCCATAAGAAAGCTATGCACTTAGTAGTAAATTTCCCGCTCTATCTTGTGGAAAAAAATTGATCCGGATAAATGGAAGCGTTTTAAAGTTATAGAGCAAAAACTGAAATATTTTTTTTAAATCCACCTGCTACTGAGTTCTGCTCTCCTGGTATCAAATGCTCTATAGTATTGAATTTTTCTAAGTCGAAACTTTCTACCTAGTAGTAAATTTCCCGTTCTATCTTGTGGAAAAATTTCATCAGGATAGGTGGAAGCGTTTTAAATTTATAGAGCAAAAACTGAAATATTTTTTTAAATCCACCTGCTACTGAGTTCTGCTCTCCTGGTATCAAATTCTCTATAGTACTGAATTTTTCTAAGTCGAAACTTTGTATCAAATTCTCTATAGTATTGAATTTTTGTAGTTTAGAGGTCTAGAGCGATGAAACATGTATTGGCGTTTCGGGACAGGACTCAGCAAGCTGAACTCTTTAATATCTAGCAATTGCTGACTAGATTACAAGAGACGTTATTTTAATAAGCTATTTGTGAAAGTGGGCCAAAAGAAAGCTATCTACCTAGTAGTAAATTTCCCGCTCTATCTTTTGGAAAAAAATTCATCAGGATAGGTGGAAGCGTTTTAAAGTTATAGCGCAAAAACTGAAATATTTTTTTTAAATCCACCTGCTACTAAGTTCTGCTCTCCTGGTATCAAATTCTCTATAGTATTGAATTTTTCTAAGTCGAAACTTTGTATCAAAATTCTCTATAGTATAGAATTTTTGTAGTTTAGAGGTCTAGAGCGATGAAACATGTATTGGCGTTTCGGAACAGAACTCAGCAAGCTGAACTCTTTAATATCTAGCAATTGCTGACTAGATTACAAGAGACGTTATTTTAATAAGCTATTTGTGAAAGTGGGCCATAAGAAAGCTATCAAGATAGGTGGAAGCGTTTTAAAGTTATAGCGCAAAAACTGAAATATTTTTTTTAAATCCACCTGCTACTGAGTTCTGCTCTCCTGGTATCAAATTCTCTATAGTATTGAATTTTTCTAAGTCGAAACTTTGTATCAAAATTCTCTATAGTATAGAATTTTTGTAGTTTAGAGGTCTAGAGCGATGAAACATGTATTGGCGTTTCGGAACAGAACTCAGCAAGCTGAACTCTTTAATATCTAGCAATTGCTGACTAGATTACAAGAGACGTTATTTTAATAAGCTATTTGTGAAAGTGGGCCAAAAGAAAGCTATCTACCTTGTAGTAAATTTCCCGCTCTATCTTGTGGAAAAAAATTCATCAGGATAGGTGGAAGCGTTTTAAAGTTATAGCGCAAAAACTGAAATATTTTTTTTAAATCCACCTGCTACTGAGTTCTGCTCTCCTGGTATCAAATTCTCTATAGTATTGAATTTTTCTAAGTCGAAACTTTGTATCAAATTCTCTATAGTATTGAATTTTTGTAGTTTAGAGGTCTAGAGCGATGAAACATGTATTGGAGTTTCGGGACAGGACTCAGCAAGCTGAACTCTTTAATATCTAGCAATTGCTGACTAGATTACAAGAGACGTTATTTTAATAAGCTATTTGTGAAAGTGGGCCATAAGAAAGCTATCTACCTAGTAGTAAATTTCCCGCTCTATCTTGTGGAAAAATTTCATCAGGATAGGTGGAAGCGTTTTAAATTTATAGAGCAAAAACTGAAATATTTTTTTAAATCCACCTGCTACTGAGTTCTGCTCTCCTGGTATCAAATTCTCTATAGTACTGAATTTTTCTAAGTCGAAACTTTGTATCAAAATTCTCTATAGTATAAAATTTTTGTAGTTTAGAGGTCTAGAGCGATGAAACATGTATTGGCGTTTCGGAACAGAACTCAGCAAGCTGAACTCTTTAATATCTATCAATTGCTGACGTTACGTTATTTTAATAAGCTATTTGTGGGAGTGGGCCATAAGAAAGCTATGCACTTAGTAGTAAATTTCCCGCTCTATCTTGTGGAAAAAAATTGATCCGAATAAATGGAAGCGTTTTAAAGTTATAGAGCAAAAACTGAAATATTTTTTTTAAATCCACCTGCTACTGAGTTCTGCTCTCCTGGTATCAAATGCTCTATAGTATTGAATTTTTCTAAGTCGAAACTTTCTACCTAGTAGTAAATTTCCCGTTCTATCTTGTGGAAAAATTTCATCAGGATAGGTGGAAGCGTTTTAAATTTATAGAGCAAAAACTGAAATATTTTTTTAAATCCACCTGCTACTGAGTTCTGCTCTCCTGGTATCAAATTCTCTATAGTACTGAATTTTTCTAAGTCGAAACTTTGTATCAAATTCTTTATAGTATTGAATTTTTGTAGTTTAGAGGTCTAGAGCGATGAAACATGTATTGGCGTTTCGGGACAGGACTCAGCAAGCTGAACTCTTTAATATCTAGCAATTGCTGACTAGATTACAAGAGACGTTATTTTAATAAGCTATTTGTGAAAGTGGGCCAAAAGAAAGCTATCTACCTAATAGTAAATTTCCCGCTCTATCTTGTGGAAAAAAATTCATCAGGATAGGTGGAAGCGTTTTAAAGTTATAGCGCAAAAACTGAAATATTTTTTTTAAATCCACCTGCTACTGAGTTCTGCTCTCCTGGTATCAAATTCTCTATAGTATTGAATTTTTCTAAGTCGAAACTTTGTATCAAAATTCTCTATAGTAGTTTAGAGGTCTAGAGTGATGAAACATGTATTGGCGTTTCGGAACAGAACTCAGCAAGCTGAACTCTTTAATATCTATCAATTGCTGACGTTACGTTATTTTAATAAGCTATTTGTGGGAGTGGGCCATAAGAAAGCTATGCACTTAGTAGTAAATTTCCCGCTCTATCTTGTGGAAAAAAATTGATCCGGATAAATGGAAGCGTTTTAAAGTTATAGAGCAAAAACTGAAGTATTTTTTTTAAATCCACCTGCTACTGAGTTCTGCTCTCCTGGTATCAAATGCTCTATAGTATTGAATTTTTCTAAGTCGAAACTTTCTACCTAGTAGTAAATTTCCCGTTCTATCTTGTGGAAAAATTTCATCAGGATAGGTGGAAGCGTTTTAAATTTATAGAGCAAAAACTGAAATATTTTTTTAAATCCACCTGCTACTGAGTTCTGCTCTCCTGGTATCAAATTCTCTATAGTACTGAATTTTTCTAAGTCGAAACTTTGTATCAAATTCTCTATAGTATTGAATTTTTGTAGTTTAGAGGTCTAGAGCGATGAAACATGTATTGGAGTTTCGGGACAGGACTCAGCAAGCTGAACTCTTTAATATCTAGCAATTGCTGACTAGATTACAAGAGACGTTATTTTAATAAGCTATTTGTGAAAGTGGGCCAAAAGAAAGCTATCTACCTAGTAGTAAATTTCCCGCTCTATCTTGTGGAAAAAAATTCATCAGGATAGGTGGAAGCGTTTTAAAGTTATAGCGCAAAAACTGAAATATTTTTTTTAAATCCACCTGCTACTGAGTTCTGCTCTCCTGGTATCAAATTCTCTATAGTATTGAATTTTTCTAAGTCGAAACTTTGTATCAAATTCTCTATAGTATTGAATTTTTGTAGTTTAGAGGTCTAGAGCGATGAAACATGTATTGGAGTTTCGGGACAGGACTCAGCAAGCTGAACTCTTTAATATCTAGCAATTGCTGACTAGATTACAAGAGACGTTATTTTAATAAGCTATTTGTGAAAGTGGGCCATAAGAAAGCTATCTACCTAGTAGTAAATTTCCCGCTCTATCTTGTGGAAAAATTTCATCAGGATAGGTGGAAGCGTTTTAAATTTATAGAGCAAAAACTGAAATATTTTTTTAAATCCACCTGCTACTGAGTTCTGCTCTCCTGGTATCAAATTCTCTATAGTACTGAATTTTTCTAAGTCGAAACTTTGTATCAAAATTCTCTATAGTATAAAATTTTTGTAGTTTAGAGGTCTAGAGCGATGAAACATGTATTGGCGTTTCGGAACAGAACTCAGCAAGCTGAACTCTTTAATATCTATCAATTGCTGACGTTACGTTATTTTAATAAGCTATTTGTGGGAGTGGGCCATAAGAAAGCTATGCACTTAGTAGTAAATTTCCCGCTCTATCTTGTGGAAAAAAATTGATCCGAATAAATGGAAGCGTTTTAAAGTTATAGAGCAAAAACTGAAATATTTTTTTTAAATCCACCTGCTACTGAGTTCTGCTCTCCTGGTATCAAATGCTCTATAGTATTGAATTTTTCTAAGTCGAAACTTTGTATCAAAATTCTCTATAGTAGTTTAGAGGTCTAGAGTGATGAAACATGTATTGGCGTTTCGGAACAGAACTCAGCAAGCTGAACTCTTTAATATCTATCAATTGCTGACGTTACGTTATTTTAATAAGCTATTTGTGGGAGTGGGCCATAAGAAAGCTATGCACTTAGTAGTAAATTTCCCGCTCTATCTTGTGGAAAAAAATTGATCCGAATAAATGGAAGCGTTTTAAAGTTATAGAGCAAAAACTGAAATATTTTTTTTAAATCCACCTGCTACTGAGTTCTGCTCTCCTGGTATCAAATGCTCTATAGTATTGAATTTTTCTAAGTCGAAACTTTCTACCTAGTAGTAAATTTCCCGTTCTATCTTGTGGAAAAATTTCATCAGGATAGGTGGAAGCGTTTTAAATTTATAGAGCAAAAACTGAAATATTTTTTTAAATCCACCTGCTACTGAGTTCTGCTCTCCTGGTATCAAATTCTCTATAGTACTGAATTTTTCTAAGTCGAAACTTTGTATCAAATTCTCTATAGTATTGAATTTTTGTAGTTTAGAGGTCTAGAGCGATGAAACATGTATTGGCGTTTCCGGACAGGACTCAGCAAGCTGAACTCTTTAATATCTAGCAATTGCTGACTAGATTACAAGAGACGTTATTTTAATAAGCTATTTGTGAAAGTGGGCCAAAAGAAAGCTATCTACCTAGTAGTAAATTTCCCGCTCTATCTTGTGGAAAAAAATTCATCAGGATAGGTGGAAGCGTTTTAAAGTTATAGCGCAAAAACTGAAATATTTTTTTTAAATCCACCTGCTACTGAGTTCTGCTCTCCTGGTATCAAATTCTCTATAGTATTGAATTTTTCTAAGTCGAAACTTTGTATCAAATTCTCTATAGTATTGAATTTTTGTAGTTTAGAGGTCTAGAGCGATGAAACATGTATTGGCGTTTCGGGACAGGACTCAGCAAGCTGAACTCTTTAATATCTAGCAATTGCTGACTAGATTACAAGAGACGTTATTTTAATAAGCTATTTGTGAAAGTGGGCCATAAGAAAGCTATCTACCTAGTAGTAAATTTCCCGCTCTATCTTGTGGAAAAATTTCATCAGGATAGGTGGAAGCGTTTTAAATTTATAGAGCAAAAACTGAAATATTTTTTTAAATCCACCTGCTACTGAGTTCTGCTCTCCTGGTATCAAATTCTCTATAGTACTGAATTTTTCTAAGTCGAAACTTTGTATCAAAATTCTCTATAGTATAAAATTTTTGTAGTTTAGAGACGTTATTTTAATAAGCTATTTGTGAAAGTGGGCCTAAAGAAAGCTATCTACCTAGTAGTAAATTTCCCGCTCTATCTTGTGGAAAAAAATTGATCCGGATAAATGGAAGCGTTTTAAAGTTATAGAGCAAAAACTGAAATATTTTTTTTAAATCCACCTGCTACTGAGTTCTGCTCTCCTGGTATCAAATGCTCTATAGTATTGAATTTTTCTAAGTCGAAACTTTGTATCAAAATTCTCTATAGTAGTTTAGAGGTCTAGAGCGATGAAACATGTATTGGCGTTTCGGAACAATTGATGACTAGGTTACAAGATATGTTATTTTAATAAGCTATTTGTGGGAGTGGGCCATAAGAAAGCTAGCTATCCACTTAGTAGTAAATTTCCCGCTCTATCTTGTGGAAAAAAATTCATCAGGATAGGTGGAAGCGTTTTAAAGTTATAGCGCAAAAACTGAAATATTTTTTTTAAATCCACCTGCTACTGAGTTCTGCTCTCCTGGTATCAAATTCTCTATAGTATTGAATTTTTCTAAGTCGAAACTTTGTATCAAATTCTCTATAGTATTGAATTTTTGTAGTTTAGACGTCTAGAGCGATGAAACATGTATTGGCGTTTTGGGACAGAACTCAGCAAGCTGAACTCTTTAATATCTAGCAATTGCTGACTAGATTACAAGAGACGTTATTTTAATAAGCTATTTGTGAAAGTGGGCCATAAGAAAGCTATCAGGATAGGTGGAAGCGTTTTAAAGTTATAGCGCAAAAACTGAAATATTATTTTTAAATCCACCTGCTACTGAGTTCTGCTCTCCTGGTATCAAATTCTCTATAGTATTGAATTTTTCTAAGTCGAAACTTTGTATCAAATTCTCTATAGTATTGAATTTTTGTAGTTTAGAGGTCTAGAGCGATGAAACATGTATTGGCGTTTTGGGACAGAACTCAGCAAGCTGAACTCTTTAATATCTAGCAATTGCTGACTAGATTACAAGATATGTTATTTTAATAAGCTATTTGTGGGAGTGGGCCATAAGAAAGCTATGCACTTAGTAGTAAATTTCCCGCTCTATCTTGTGGAAAAAAATTGATCCGGATAAATGGAAGCGTTTTAAAGTTATAGAGCAAAAACTGAAATATTTTTTTTAAATCCACCTGCTACTGAGTTCTGCTCTCCTGGTATCAAATGCTCTATAGTATTGAATTTTTCTAAGTCGAAACTTTCTACCTAGTAGTAAATTGCCCGTTCTATCTTGTGGAAAAATTTCACCAGGATAGGTGGAAGCGTTTTAAATTTATAGAGCAAAAACTGAAATATTTTTTTAAATCCACCTGCTACTGAGTTCTGCTCTCCTGGTATCAAATTCTCTATAGTACTGAATTTTTCTAAGTCGAAACTTTGTATCAAAATTCTCTATAGTATAGAATTTTTGTAGTTTAGAGGTCTAGAGCGATGAAACATGTATTGGCGTTTCGCAACAGAATTCAGCAAGCTGAACTCTTTAATATCTAGCAATTGCTGACTAGATTACAAGAGACGTTATCTTAATAAGCTATTTGTGAAAGTGAGCCAAAAGAAAGCTATCTACCTAGTAGTAAATTTCCCGCTCTATCTTGTGGAAAAAAATTCATCAGGATAGGTGGAAGCGTTTTAAAGTTATAGCGCAAAAACTGAAATATTTTTTTTATATCCACCTGCTACTGAGTTCTGCCCCCTGGTATCAAATTCTCTATAGTATTGAATTTTTCTAAGTCGAAACTTTGTATCAAAATTCTCTATAGTATAGAATTTTTGTAGTTTAGAGGTCTAGAGCGATGAAACATGTATTGGCGTTTCGGAACAGAACTCAGCAAGCTGAACTCTTTAATATCTATCAATTGCT
Organism: Phania funesta; assembly: GCA_963932375.1. Lineage (NCBI taxonomy): Eukaryota > Metazoa > Arthropoda > Insecta > Diptera > Tachinidae > Phania > Phania funesta. Next base: position 83,908,421 of record OZ010653.1, read on the forward strand.
GACTAGGTTACAAGATACGTTATTTTAATAAGCTATTTGTGGGAGTGGGCCAAAAGAAAGCTATCTACCTAGTAGTAAATTTCCCGCTCTATCTTGTGGAAAAAAATTGATCCGGATAAATGGAAGCGTTTTAAAGTTATAGAGCAAAAACTGAAATATTTTTTTTAAATCCACCTGCTACTGAGTTCTGCTCTCCTGGTATCAAATGCTCTATAGTATTGAATTTTTCTAAGTCGAAACTTTGTATCAAAATTCTCTATAGTAGTTTAGAGGTCTAGAGCGATGAAACATGTATTGGCGTTTCGGAACAGAACTCAGCAAGCTGAACTCTTTAATATCTATCAATTGCTGACGTTACGTTATTTTAATAAGCTATTTGTGGGAGTGGGCCATAAGAAAGCTATGCACTTAGTAGTAAATTTCCCGCTCTATCTTGTGGAAAAAAATTGATCCGGATAAATGGAAGCGTTTTAAAGTTATAGAGCAAAAACTGAAATATTTTTTTTAAATCCACCTGCTACTGAGTTCTGCTCTCCTGGTATCAAATGCTCTATAGTATTGAATTTTTCTAAGTCGAAACTTTCTACCTAGTAGTAAATTGCCCGTTCTATCTTGTGGAAAAATTTCATCAGGATAGGTGGAAGCGTTTTAAATTTATAGAGCAAAAACTGAAATATTTTTTTAAATCCACCTGCTACTGAGTTCTGCTCTCCTGGTATCAAATTCTCTATAGTACTGAATTTTTCTAAGTCGAAACTTTGTATCAAAATTCTCTATAGTACAGAATTTTTGTAGTTTAGAGGTCTAGAGCGATGAAACATGTATTGGCGTTTCGGGACAGGACTCAGCAAGCTGAACTCTTTAATATCTAGCAATTGCTGACTAGATTACAAGAGACGTTATTTTAATAAGCTATTTGTGAAAGTGGGCCAAAAGAAAGCTATCTACCTAGTAGTAAATTTCCCGCTCTATCTTGTGGAAACAAATTCATCAGGATAGGTGGAAGCGTTTTAAAGTTATAGCGCAAAAACTGAAATATTTTTTTTAAATCCACCTGCTACTGAGTTCTGCTCTCCTGGTATCAAATTCTCTATAGTATTGAATTTTTCTAAGTCGAAACTTTGTATAAAAATTCTCTATAGTATAGAGTTTTTGTAGTTTAGAGGTCTAGAGCGATGAAACAACATGTATTGGCGTTTCGGAACAGAACTCAGCAAGCTGAACTCTTTAATATCTATCAATTGATGACTAGGTTACAAGATATGTTATTTTTATAAGCTATTTGTGGGAGTGGGCCATAAGAAAGCTAGCTATCCACTTAGTAGTAAATTTCCCGCTCTATCTTGTGGAAAAAAATTGATCAGGATAAATGGAAGCGTTTCAAAGTTATAGAGCAAAAACTGACATATTACTTTTAAATCCACCTGCTACTGAGTTCTGCTCTCCTGGTATCAAATTCTCTATAGTATTGAATTTTTCTAAGTCGAAACTTTGTATCAAAATTCTCTATAGTATAAAATTTTTGTAGTTTAGAGACGTTATTTTAATAAGCTATTTGTGAAAGTGGGCCAAAAGAAAGCTATCTACCTAGTAGTAAATTTCCCGCTCTATCTTGTGGAAAAAAATTGATCCGGATAAATGGAAGCGTTTTAAAGTTATAGAGCAAAAACTGAAATATTTTTTTTAAATCCACCTGCTACTGAGTTCTGCTCTCCTGGTATCAAATGCTCTATAGTATTGAATTTTTCTAAGTCGAAACTTTGTATCAAAATTCTCTATAGTAGTTTAGAGGTCTAGAGCGATGAAACATGTATTGGCGTTTCGGAACAGAACTCAGCAAGCTGAACTCTTTAATATCTATCAATTGCTGACGTTACGTTATTTGAATAAGCTATTTGTGGGAGTGGGCCATAAGAAAGCTATGCACTTAGTAGTAAATTTCCCGCTCTATCTTGTGGAAAAAAATTGATCCGGATATATGGAAGCGTTTTAAAGTTATAGCGCAAAAACTGAAATATTTTTTTTAAATCCACCTGCTACTGAGTTCTGCTCTCCTGGTATCAAATTCTCTATAGTATTGAATTTTTCTAAGTCGAAACTTTGTATCAAATTCTCTATAGTATTGAATTTTTGTAGTTTAGAGGTCTAGAGCGATGAAACATGTATTGGCGTTTCGGGACAGGACTCAGCAAGCTGAACTCTTTAATATCTAGCAATTGCTGACTAGATTACAAGATATGTTATTTTAATAAGCTATTTGTGGGAGTGGGCCATAAGAAAGCTATGCACTTAGTAGTAAATTTCCCGCTCTATCTTGTGGAAAATATTGATCCGGATAAATGGAAGCGTTTTAAAGTTATAGAGCAAAAACTGAAATATTTTTTTTAAATCCACCTGCTACTGAGTTCTGCTCTCCTGGTATCAAATGCTCAATAGTATTGAATTTTTCTAAGTCGAAACTTTGTATCAAAATTCTCTATAGTAGTTTAGAGGTCTAGAGCGATAAAACATGTATTGGCGTTTCGGAACAGAACTCAGCAAGCTGAACTCTTTAATATCTATCAATTGCTGACGTTACGTTATTTTAATAAGCTATTTGTGGGAGTGGGCCATAAGAAAGCTATGCACTTAGTAGTAAATTTCCCGCTCTATCTTGTGGAAAAAAATTGATCCGGATAAATGGAAGCGTTTTAAAGTTATAGAGCAAAAACTGAAATATTTTTTTTAAATCCACCTGCTACTGAGTTCTGCTCTCCTGGTATCAAATGCTCTATAGTATTGAATTTTTCTAAGTCGAAACTTTCTACCTAGTAGTAAATTTCCCGTTCTATCTTGTGGAAAAATTTCATCAGGATAGGTGGAAGCGTTTTAAATTTATAGAGCAAAAACTGAAATATTTTTTTAAATCCACCTGCTACTGAGTTCTGCTCTCCTGGTATCAAATTCTCTATAGTACTGAATTTTTCTAAGTCGAAACTTTGTATCAAATTCTCTATAGTATTGAATTTTTGTAGTTTAGAGGTCTAGAGCGATGAAACATGTATTGGCGTTTCGGGACAGGACTCAGCAAGCTGAACTCTTTAATATCTAGCAATTGCTGACTAGATTACAAGAGACGTTATTTTAATAAGCTATTTGTGAAAGTGGGCCAAAAGAAAGCTATCTACCTAGTAGTAAATTTCCCGCTCTATCTTGTGGAAAAAAATTCATCAGGATAGGTGGAAGCGTTTTAAAGTTATAGCGCAAAAACTGAAATATTTTTTTTAAATCCACCTGCTACTGAGTTCTGCTCTCCTGGTATCAAATTCTCTATAGTATTGAATTTTTCTAAGTCGAAACTTTGTATCAAATTCTCTATAGTATTGAATTTTTGTAGTTTAGAGGTCTAGAGCGATGAAACATGTATTGGCGTTTCGGGACAGGACTCAGCAAGCTGAACTCTTTAATATCTAGCAATTGCTGACTAGATTACAAGAGACGTTATTTTAATAAGCTATTTGTGAAAGTGGGCCATAAGAAAGCTATCTACCTAGTAGTAAATTTCCCGCTCTATCTTGTGGAAAAATTTCATCAGGATAGGTGGAAGCGTTTTAAATTTATAGAGCAAAAACTGAAATATTTTTTTAAATCCACCTGCTACTGAGTTCTGCTCTCCTGGTATCAAATTCTCTATAGTACTGAATTTTTCTAAGTCGAAACTTTGTATCAAAATTCTCTATAGTATAAAATTTTTGTAGTTTAGAGGTCTAGAGCGATGAAACATGTATTGGCGTTTCGGAACAATTGATGACTAGGTTACAAGATATGTTATTTTAATAAGCTATTTGTGGGAGTGGGCCATAAGAAAGCTAGCTATCCACTTAGTAGTAAATTTCCCGCTCTATCTTGTGGAAAAAAATTGATCAGGATAAATGGAAGCGTTTTAAAGTTATAGAGCAAAAACTGACATATTACTTTTAAATCCACCTGCTACTGAGTTCTGCTCTCCTGGTATCAAATTCTCTATAGTATTGAATTTTTCTAAGTCGAAACTTTGTATCAAATTCTCTATAGTATTGAATTTTTGTAGTTTAGACGTCTAGAGCGATGAAACATGTATTGGCGTTTTGGGACAGAACTCAGCAAGCTGAACTCTTTAATATCTAGCAATTGCTGACTAGATTACAAGAGACGTTATTTTAATAAGCTATTTGTGAAAGTGGGCCATAAGAAAGCTATCAGGATAGGTGGAAGCGTTTTAAAGTTATAGCGCAAAAACTGAAATATTATTTTTAAATCCACCTGCTACTGAGTTCTGCTCTCCTGGTATCAAATTCTCTATAGTATTGAATTTTTCTAAGTCGAAACTTTGTATCAAATTCTCTATAGTATTGAATTTTTGTAGTTTAGAGGTCTAGAGCGATGAAACATGTATTGGCGTTTTGGGACAGAACTCAGCAAGCTGAACTCTTTAATATCTAGCAATTGCTGACTAGATTACAAGATATGTTATTTTAATAAGCTATTTGTGGGAGTGGGCCATAAGAAAGCTATGCACTTAGTAGTAAATTTCCCGCTCTATCTTGTGGAAAAAAATTGATCCGGATAAATGGAAGCGTTTTAAAGTTATAGAGCAAAAACTGAAATATTTTTTTTAAATCCACCTGCTACTGAGTTCTGCTCTCCTGGTATCAAATGCTCTATAGTATTGAATTTTTCTAAGTCGAAACTTTCTACCTAGTAGTAAATTGCCCGCTCTATCTTGTGGAAAAATTTCACCAGGATAGGTGGAAGCGTTTTAAATTTATAGAGCAAAAACTGAAATATTTTTTTAAATCCACCTGCTACTGAGTTCTGCTCTCCTGGTATCAAATTCTCTATAGTACTGAATTTTTCTAAGTCGAAACTTTGTATCAAAATTCTCTATAGTATAGAATTTTTGTAGTTTAGAGGTCTAGAGCGATGAAACATGTATTGGCGTTTCGCAACAGAACTCAGCAAGCTGAACTCTTTAATATCTAGCAATTGCTGACTAGATTAAAAGAGACGTTATCTTAATAAGCTATTTGTGAAAGTGGGCCAAAAGAAAGCTATCTACCTAGTAGTAAATTTCCCGCTCTATCTTGTGGAAAAAAATTCATCAGGATAGGTGGAAGCGTTTTAAAGTTATAGCGCAAAAACTGAAATATTTTTTTTATATCCACCTGCTACTGAGTTCTGCCCCCTGGTATCAAATTCTCTATAGTATTGAATTTTTCTAAGTCGAAACTTTGTATCAAAATTCTCTATAGTATAGAATTTTTGTAGTTTAGAGGTCTAGAGCGATGAAACATGTATTGGCGTTTCGGAACAGAACTCAGCAAGCTGAACTCTTTAATATCTATCAATTGCTGACTAGGTTACAAGATACGTTATTTTAATAAGCTATTTGTGGGAGTGGGCCAAAAGAAAGCTATCTACCTAGTAGTAAATTTCCCGCTCTATCTTGTGGAAAAAAATTGATCCGGATAAATGGAAGCGTTTTAAAGTTATAGAGCAAAAACTGAAATATTTTTTTTAAATCCACCTGCTACTGAGTTCTGCTCTCCTGGTATCAAATGCTCTATAGTATTGAATTTTTCTAAGTCGAAACTTTGTATCAAAATTCTCTATAGTAGTTTAGAGGTCTAGAGCGATGAAACATGTATTGGCGTTTCGGAACAGAACTCAGCAAGCTGAACTCTTTAATATCTATCAATTGCTGACGTTACGTTATTTTAATAAGCTATTTGTGGGAGTGGGCCATAAGAAAGCTATGCACTTAGTAGTAAATTTCCCGCTCTATCTTGTGGAAAAAAATTGATCCGGATAAATGGAAGCGTTTTAAAGTTATAGAGCAAAAACTGAAATATTTTTTTTAAATCCACCTGCTACTGAGTTCTGCTCTCCTGGTATCAAATGCTCTATAGTATTGAATTTTTCTAAGTCGAAACTTTCTACCTAGTAGTAAATTGCCCGTTCTATCTTGTGGAAAAATTTCATCAGGATAGGTGGAAGCGTTTTAAATTTATAGAGCAAAAACTGAAATATTTTTTTAAATCCACCTGCTACTGAGTTCTGCTCTCCTGGTATCAAATTCTCTATAGTACTGAATTTTTCTAAGTCGAAACTTTGTATCAAAATTCTCTATAGTACAGAATTTTTGTAGTTTAGAGGTCTAGAGCGATGAAACATGTATTGGCGTTTCGGAACAGAACTCAGCAAGCTGAACTCTTTAATATCTAGCAATTGCTGACTAGATTACAAGAGACGTTATCTTAATAAGCTATTTGTGAAAGTGGGCCAAAAGAAAGCTATCTACCTAGTAGTAAATTTCCCGCTCTATCTTGTGGAAAAAAATTCATCAGGATAGGTGGAAGCGTTTTAAAGTTATAGCGCAAAAACTGAAATATTTTTTTTAAATCCACCTGCTACTGAGTTCTGCTCTCCTGGTATCAAATTCTCTATAGTATTGAATTTTTCTAAGTCGAAACTTTGTATAAAAATTCTCTATAGTATAGAGTTTTTGTAGTTTAGAGGTCTAGAGCGATGAAACAACATGTATTGGCGTTTCGGAACAGAACTCAGCAAGCTGAACTCTTTAATATCTATCAATTGCTGACTAGGTTACAAGATACGTTATTTTAATAAGCTATTTGTGGGAGTGGGCCATAAGAAAGCTATGCACTTAGTAGTAAATTTCCCGCTCTATCTTGTGGAAAAAATTGATCCGGATAAATGGAAGCGTTTTAAAGTTATAGAGCAAAAACTGAAATATTTTTTTTAAATCCACCTGCTACTGAGTTCTGCTCTCCTGGTATCAAATGCTCTATAGTATTGAATTTTTCTAAGTCGAAACTTTCTACCTAGTAGTAAATTTCCCGCTCTATCTTGTGGAAAAATTTCATCAGGATAGGTGGAAGCGTTTTAAATTTATAGAGCAAAAACTGAAATATTTTTTTAAATCCACCTGCTACTGAGTTCTGCTCTCCTGGTATCAAATTCTCTATAGTACTGAATTTTTCTAAGTCGAAACTTTGTATCAAAATTCTCTATAGTATAGAATTTTTGTAGTTTAGAGGTCTAGAGCGATGAAACATGTATTGGCGTTTCGGAACAGAACTCAGCAAGCTGAACTCTTTAATATCTAGCAATTGCTGACTAGATTACAAGAGACGGTATTTTGATAAGCTATTTGTGAAAGTGGGCCATAAGAAAGCTATCTACCTAGTAGTAAATTTCCCGCTCTATCTTGTGGAAAAATTTCATCAGGATAGGTGGAAGCGTTTTAAATTTATAGAGCAAAAACTGAAATATTTTTTTAAATCCACCTGCTACTGAGTTCTGCTCTCCTGGTATCAAATTCTCTATAGTACTGAATTTTTCTAAGTCGAAACTTTGTATCAAAATTCTCTATAGTATAAAATTTTTGTAGTTTAGAGGTCTAGAGCGATGAAACATGTATTGGCGTTTCGGAACAATTGATGACTAGGTTACAAGATATGTTATTTTAATAAGCTATTTGTGGGAGTGGGCCATAAGAAAGCTAGCTATCCACTTAGTAGTAAATTTCCCGCTCTATCTTGTGGAAAAAAATTGATCAGGATAAATGGAAGCGTTTTAAAGTTATAGAGCAAAAACTGACATATTACTTTTAAATCCACCTGCTACTGAGTTCTGCTCTCCTGGTATCAAATTCTCTATAGTATTGAATTTTTCTAAGTCGAAACTTTGTATCAAATTCTCTATAGTATTGAATTTTTGTAGTTTAGACGTCTAGAGCGATGAAACATGTATTGGCGTTTTGGGACAGAACTCAGCAAGCTGAACTCTTTAATATCTAGCAATTGCTGACTAGATTACAAGAGACGTTATTTTAATAAGCTATTTGTGAAAGTGGGCCATAAGAAAGCTATCAGGATAGGTGGAAGCGTTTTAAAGTTATAGCGCAAAAACTGAAATATTATTTTTAAATCCACCTGCTACTGAGTTCTGCTCTCCTGGTATCAAATTCTCTATAGTATTGAATTTTTCTAAGTCGAAACTTTGTATCAAATTCTCTATAGTATTGAATTTTTGTAGTTTAGAGGTCTAGAGCGATGAAACATGTATTGGCGTTTTGGGACAGAACTCAGCAAGCTGAACTCTTTAATATCTAGCAATTGCTGACTAGATTACAAGATATGTTATTTTAATAAGCTATTTGTGGGAGTGGGCCATAAGAAAGCTATGCACTTAGTAGTAAATTTCCCGCTCTATCTTGTGGAAAAAAATTGATCCGGATAAATGGAAGCGTTTTAAAGTTATAGAGCAAAAACTGAAATATTTTTTTTAAATCCACCTGCTACTGAGTTCTGCTCTCCTGGTATCAAATGCTCTATAGTATTGAATTTTTCTAAGTCGAAACTTTCTACCTAGTAGTAAATTGCCCGCTCTATCTTGTGGAAAAATTTCACCAGGATAGGTGGAAGCGTTTTAAATTTATAGAGCAAAAACTGAAATATTTTTTTAAATCCACCTGCTACTGAGTTCTGCTCTCCTGGTATCAAATTCTCTATAGTACTGAATTTTTCTAAGTCGAAACTTTGTATCAAAATTCTCTATAGTATAGAATTTTTGTAGTTTAGAGGTCTAGAGCGATGAAACATGTATTGGCGTTTCGCAACAGAACTCAGCAAGCTGAACTCTTTAATATCTAGCAATTGCTGACTAGATTAAAAGAGACGTTATCTTAATAAGCTATTTGTGAAAGTGGGCCAAAAGAAAGCTATCTACCTAGTAGTAAATTTCCCGCTCTATCTTGTGGAAAAAAATTCATCAGGATAGGTGGAAGCGTTTTAAAGTTATAGCGCAAAAACTGAAATATTTTTTTTATATCCACCTGCTACTGAGTTCTGCCCCCTGGTATCAAATTCTCTATAGTATTGAATTTTTCTAAGTCGAAACTTTGTATCAAAATTCTCTATAGTATAGAATTTTTGTAGTTTAGAGGTCTAGAGCGATGAAACATGTATTGGCGTTTCGGAACAGAACTCAGCAAGCTGAACTCTTTAATATCTATCAATTGCTGACTAGGTTACAAGATACGTTATTTTAATAAGCTATTTGTGGGAGTGGGCCAAAAGAAAGCTATCTACCTAGTAGTAAATTTCCCGCTCTATCTTATGGAAAAAAATTGATCCGGATAAATGGAAGCGTTTTAAAGTTATAGAGCAAAAACTGAAATATTTTTTTTAAATCCACCTGCTACTGAGTTCTGCTCTCCTGGTATCAAATGCTCTATAGTATTGAATTTTTCTAAGTCGAAACTTTGTATCAAAATTCTCTATAGTAGTTTAGAGGTCTAGAGCGATGAAACATGTATTGGCGTTTCGGAACAGAACTCAGCAAGCTGAACTCTTTAATATCTATCAATTGCTGACGTTACGTTATTTTAATAAGCTATTTGTGGGAGTGGGCCATAAGAAAGCTATGCACTTAGTAGTAAATTTCCCGCTCTATCTTGTGGAAAAAAATTGATCCGGATAAATGGAAGCGTTTTAAAGTTATAGAGCAAAAACTGAAATATTTTTTTTAAATCCACCTGCTACTGAGTTCTGCTCTCCTGGTATCAAATGCTCTATAGTATTGAATTTTTCTAAGTCGAAACTTTCTACCTAGTAGTAAATTGCCCGTTCTATCTTGTGGAAAAATTTCATCAGGATAGGTGGAAGCGTTTTAAATTTATAGAGCAAAAACTGAAATATTTTTTTAAATCCACCTGCTACTGAGTTCTGCTCTCCTGGTATCAAATTCTCTATAGTACTGAATTTTTCTAAGTCGAAACTTTGTATCAAAATTCTCTATAGTACAGAATTTTTGTAGTTTAGAGGTCTAGAGCGATGAAACATGTATTGGCGTTTCGGAACAGAACTCAGCAAGCTGAACTCTTTAATATCTAGCAATTGCTGACTAGATTACAAGAGACGTTATCTTAATAAGCTATTTGTGAAAGTGGGCCAAAAGAAAGCTATCTACCTAGTAGTAAATTTCCCGCTCTATCTTGTGGAAAAAAATTCATCAGGATAGGTGGAAGCGTTTTAAAGTTATAGCGCAAAAACTGAAATATTTTTTTTAAATCCACCTGCTACTGAGTTCTGCTCTCCTGGTATCAAATTCTCTATAGTATTGAATTTTTCTAAGTCGAAACTTTGTATAAAAATTCTCTATAGTATAGAGTTTTTGTAGTTTAGAGGTCTAGAGCGATGAAACAACATGTATTGGCGTTTCGGAACAGAACTCAGCAAGCTGAACTCTTTAATATCTATCAATTGCTGACTAGGTTACAAGATACGTTATTTTAATAAGCTATTTGTGGGAGTGGGCCATAAGAAAGCTATGCACTTAGTAGTAAATTTCCCGCTCTATCTTGTGGAAAAAATTGATCCGGATAAATGGAAGCGTTTTAAAGTTATAGAGCAAAAACTGAAATATTTTTTTTAAATCCACCTGCTACTGAGTTCTGCTCTCCTGGTATCAAATGCTCTATAGTATTGAATTTTTCTAAGTCGAAACTTTCTACCTAGTAGTAAATTTCCCGCTCTATCTTGTGGAAAAATTTCATCAGGATAGGTGGAAGCGTTTTAAATTTATAGAGCAAAAACTGAAATATTTTTTTAAATCCACCTGCTACTGAGTTCTGCTCTCCTGGTATCAAATTCTCTATAGTACTGAATTTTTCTAAGTCGAAACTTTGTATCAAAATTCTCTATAGTATAGAATTTTTGTAGTTTAGAGGTCTAGAGCGATGAAACATGTATTGGCGTTTCGGAACAGAACTCAGCAAGCTGAACTCTTTAATATCTAGCAATTGCTGACTAGATTACAAGAGACGGTATTTTGATAAGCTATTTGTGAAAGTGGGCCATAAGAAAGCTATCTACCTAGTAGTAAATTTCCCGCTCTATCTTGTGGAAAAAAATTCATCAGGATAGGTGGAAGCGTTTTAAAGTTATAGCGCAAAAACTGAAATATTTTTTTTAAATCCACCTGCTACTGAGTTCTGCTCTCCTGGTATCAAATTCTCTATAGTATTGAATTTTTCTAAGTCCAAACTTTGTATCAAAATTCTCTATAGTATAGAATTTTTGTAGTTTAGAGGTCTAGAGCGATGAAACATGTATTGGCGTTTCGGAACAGAACTCAGCAAGCTGAACTCTTTAATATCTATCAATTGCTGACTAGGTTACAAGATACGTTATTTTAATAAGCTATTTGTGGGAGTGGGCCATAAGAAAGCTATGCACTTAGTAGTAAATTTCCCGCTCTATCTTGTGGAAAAAAATTGATCAGGATAAATGGTAGCGTTTTAAAGTTATAGAGCAAAAACTGAAATATTTTTTTTAAATCCACCTGCTACTGAGTTCTGCTCTCCTGGTATCAAATTCTCTATAGTATTGAATTTTTCTAAGTCGAAACTTTGTATCAAATTCTCTATAGTATTGAATTTTTGTAGTTTAGAGGTCTAGAGCGATGAAACATGTATTGGCGCTTCGGAACAGAACTCAGCAAGCTGAACTCTTTAATATCTATCAATTGATGACTAGGTTACAAGATATGTTATTTTAATAAGCTATTTGTAGGAGTGAGCCATAAGAAAGCTAGCTATCCACTTAGTAGTAAATTTCCCGCTCTATCTTGTGGAAAAAAATTGATCAGGATAAATGGAAGCGTTTTAAAGTTATAGAGCAAAAACTGAAATATTATTTTTAAATCCACCTGCTACTGAGTTCTGCTCTCCTGGTATCAAATTCTCTATAGTATTGAATTTTTCTAAGTCGAAACTTTGTATCAAATTCTCTATAGTATTGAATTTTTGTAGTTTAGAGGTCTAGAGCGATGAAACATGTATTGGCGTTTCGGGACAGAACTCAGCAAGCTGAACTCTTTAATATCTAGCAATTGCTGACTAGATTACAAGAGACGTTATTTTAATAAGCTATTTGTGAAAGTGGGCCATAAGAAAGCTATCAGGATAGGTGGAAGCGTTTTAAAGTTATAGCGCAAAAACTGAAATATTTTTTTTAAATCCACCTGCTACTGAGTTCTGCTCTCCTGGTATCAAATTCTCTATAGTATTGAATTTTTCTAAGTCGAAACTTTGTATCAAAATTCTCTATAGTAGTTTAGAGGTCTAGAGCGATGAAACATGTATTGGCGTTTCGGAACAGAACTCAGCAAGCTGAACTCTTTAATATCTATCAATTGCTGACTAGGTTACAAGATACGTTATTTTAATAAGCTATTTGTGGGAGTGGGCCATAAGAAAGCTATGCACTTAGTAGTAAATTTCCCGCTCTATCTTGTGGAAAAAAATTGATCCGGATAAATGGAAGCGTTTTAAAGTTATAGAGCAAAAACTGAAATATTTTTTTTAAATCCACCTGCTACTGAGTTCTGCTCTCCTGGTATCAAATGCTCTATAGTATTGAATTTTTCTAAGTCGAAACTTTCTACCTAGTAGTAAATTTCCCGTTCTATCTTGTCGAAAAATTTCATCAGGATAGGTGGAAGCGTTTTAAATTTATAGAGCAAAAACTGAAATATTTTTTTAAATCCACCTGCTACTGAGTTCTGCTCTCCTGGTATCAAATTCTCTATAGTACTGAATTTTTCTAAGTCGAAACTTTGTATCAAAATTCTCTATAGTATAGAATTTTTGTAGTTTAGAGGTCTAGAGCGATGAAACATGTATTGGCGTTTCGGAACAGAACTCAGCAAGCTGAACTCTTTAATATCTATCAATTGATGACTAGGTTACAAGATATGTTATTTTAATAAGATATTTGTGGGAGTGGGCCATAAGAAAGCTAGCTATCCACTTAGTAGTAAATTTCTCGCTCTATCTTGTGAAAAAAAATTGATCAGGATAAATGGAAGCGTTTTAAAGTTATAGAGCAAAAACTGAAATACTATTTTTAAATCCACCTGCTACTGAGTTCTGCCCCCTGGTATCAAATTCTCTATAGTATTGAATTTTTCTAAGTCGAAACTTTGTATCAAAATTCTCTATAGTATAGAATTTTTGTAGTTTAGAGGTCTAGAGCGATGAAACATGTATTGGCGTTTCGGAACAGAACTCAGCAAGCTGAACTCTTTAATATCTATCAATTGCTGACTAGGTTACAAGATACGTTATTTTAATAAGCTATTTGTGGGAGTGGGCCAAAAGAAAGCTATCTACCTAGTAGTAAATTTCCCGCTCTATCTTGTGGAAAAAAATTGATCCGGATAAATGGAAGCGTTTTAAAGTTATAGAGCAAAAACTGAAATATTTTTTTTAAATCCACCTGCTACTGAGTTCTGCTCTCCTGGTATCAAATGCTCTATAGTATTGAATTTTTCTAAGTCGAAACTTTGTATCAAAATTCTCTATAGTAGTTTAGAGGTCTAGAGCGATGAAACATGTATTGGCGTTTCGGAACAGAACTCAGCAAGCTGAACTCTTTAATATCTATCAATTGCTGACGTTACGTTATTTTAATAAGCTATTTGTGGGAGTGGGCCATAAGAAAGCTATGCACTTAGTAGTAAATTTCCCGCTCTATCTTGTGGAAAAAAATTGATCCGGATAAATGGAAGCGTTTTAAAGTTATAGAGCAAAAACTGAAATATTTTTTTTAAATCCACCTGCTACTGAGTTCTGCTCTCCTGGTATCAAATGCTCTATAGTATTGAATTTTTCTAAGTCGAAACTTTCTACCTAGTAGTAAATTGCCCGTTCTATCTTGTGGAAAAATTTCATCAGGATAGGTGGAAGCGTTTTAAATTTATAGAGCAAAAACTGAAATATTTTTTTAAATCCACCTGCTACTGAGTTCTGCTCTCCTGGTATCAAATTCTCTATAGTACTGAATTTTTCTAAGTCGAAACTTTGTATCAAAATTCTCTATAGTACAGAATTTTTGTAGTTTAGAGGTCTAGAGCGATGAAACATGTATTGGCGTTTCGGAACAGAACTCAGCAAGCTGAACTCTTTAATATCTAGCAATTGCTGACTAGATTACAAGAGACGTTATCTTAATAAGCTATTTGTGAAAGTGGGCCAAAAGAAAGCTATCTACCTAGTAGTAAATTTCCCGCTCTATCTTGTGGAAAAAAATTCATCAGGATAGGTGGAAGCGTTTTAAAGTTATAGCGCAAAAACTGAAATATTTTTTTTAAATCCACCTGCTACTGAGTTCTGCTCTCCTGGTATCAAATTCTCTATAGTATTGAATTTTTCTAAGTCGAAACTTTGTATAAAAATTCTCTATAGTATAGAGTTTTTGTAGTTTAGAGGTCTAGAGCGATGAAACAACATGTATTGGCGTTTCGGAACAGAACTCAGCAAGCTGAACTCTTTAATATCTATCAATTGCTGACTAGGTTACAAGATACGTTATTTTAATAAGCTATTTGTGGGAGTGGGCCATAAGAAAGCTATGCACTTAGTAGTAAATTTCCCGCTCTATCTTGTGGAAAAAATTGATCCGGATAAATGGAAGCGTTTTAAAGTTATAGAGCAAAAACTGAAATATTTTTTTTAAATCCACCTGCTACTGAGTTCTGCTCTCCTGGTATCAAATGCTCTATAGTATTGAATTTTTCTAAGTCGAAACTTTCTACCTAGTAGTAAATTTCCCGCTCTATCTTGTGGAAAAATTTCATCAGGATAGGTGGAAGCGTTTTAAATTTATAGAGCAAAAACTGAAATATTTTTTTAAATCCACCTGCTACTGAGTTCTGCTCTCCTGGTATCAAATTCTCTATAGTACTGAATTTTTCTAAGTCGAAACTTTGTATCAAAATTCTCTATAGTATAGAATTTTTGTAGTTTAGAGGTCTAGAGCGATGAAACATGTATTGGCGTTTCGGAACAGAACTCAGCAAGCTGAACTCTTTAATATCTAGCAATTGCTGACTAGATTACAAGAGACGGTATTTTGATAAGCTATTTGTGAAAGTGGGCCATAAGAAAGCTATCTACCTAGTAGTAAATTTCCCGCTCTATCTTGTGGAAAAAAATTCATCAGGATAGGTGGAAGCGTTTTAAAGTTATAGCGCAAAAACTGAAATATTTTTTTTAAATCCACCTGCTACTGAGTTCTGCTCTCCTGGTATCAAATTCTCTATAGTATTGAATTTTTCTAAGTCCAAACTTTGTATCAAAATTCTCTATAGTATAGAATTTTTGTAGTTTAGAGGTCTAGAGCGATGAAACATGTATTGGCGTTTCGGAACAGAACTCAGCAAGCTGAACTCTTTAATATCTATCAATTGCTGACTAGGTTACAAGATACGTTATTTTAATAAGCTATTTGTGGGAGTGGGCCATAAGAAAGCTATGCACTTAGTAGTAAATTTCCCGCTCTATCTTGTGGAAAAAAATTGATCAGGATAAATGGTAGCGTTTTAAAGTTATAGAGCAAAAACTGAAATATTTTTTTTAAATCCACCTGCTACTGAGTTCTGCTCTCCTGGTATCAAATTCTCTATAGTATTGAATTTTTCTAAGTCGAAAGTTTGTATCAAATTCTCTATAGTATTGAATTTTTGTAGTTTAGAGGTCTAGAGCGATGAAACATGTATTGGCGCTTCGGAACAGAACTCAGCAAGCTGAACTCTTTAATATCTATCAATTGATGACTAGGTTACAAGATATGTTATTTTAATAAGCTATTTGTAGGAGTGAGCCATAAGAAAGCTAGCTATCCACTTAGTAGTAAATTTCCCGCTCTATCTTGTGGAAAAAAATTGATCAGGATAAATGGAAGCGTTTTAAAGTTATAGAGCAAAAACTGAAATATTATTTTTAAATCCACCTGCTACTGAGTTCTGCTCTCCTGGTATCAAATTCTCTATAGTATTGAATTTTTCTAAGTCGAAACTTTGTATCAAATTCTCTATAGTATTGAATTTTTGTAGTTTAGAGGTCTAGAGCGATGAAACATGTATTGGCGTTTCGGGACAGAACTCAGCAAGCTGAACTCTTTAATATCTAGCAATTGCTGACTAGATTACAAGAGACGTTATTTTAATAAGCTATTTGTGAAAGTGGGCCATAAGAAAGCTATCAGGATAGGTGGAAGCGTTTTAAAGTTATAGCGCAAAAACTGAAATATTTTTTTTAAATCCACCTGCTACTGAGTTCTGCTCTCCTGGTATCAAATTCTCTATAGTATTGAATTTTTCTAAGTCGAAACTTTGTATCAAAATTCTCTATAGTAGTTTAGAGGTCTAGAGCGATGAAACATGTATTGGCGTTTCGGAACAGAACTCAGCAAGCTGAACTCTTTAATATCTATCAATTGCTGACTAGGTTACAAGATACGTTATTTTAATAAGCTATTTGTGGGAGTGGGCCATAAGAAAGCCATGCACTTAGTAGTAAATTTCCCGCTCTATCTTGTGGAAAAAAATTGATCCGGATAAATGGAAGCGTTTTAAAGTTATAGAGCAAAAACTGAAATATTTTTTTTAAATCCACCTGCTACTGAGTTCTGCTCTCCTGGTATCAAATGCTCTATAGTATTGAATTTTTCTAAGTCGAAACTTTCTACCTAGTAGTAAATTTCCCGTTCTATCTTGTCGAAAAATTTCATCAGGATAGGTGGAAGCGTTTTAAATTTATAGAGCAAAAACTGAAATATTTTTTTAAATCCACCTGCTACTGAGTTCTGCTCTCCTGGTATCAAATTCTCTATAGTACTGAATTTTTCTAAGTCGAAACTTTGTATCAAAATTCTCTATAGTATAGAATTTTTGTAGTTTAGAGGTCTAGAGCGATGAAACATGTATTGGCGTTTCGGAACAGAACTCAGCAAGCTGAACTCTTTAATATCTATCAATTGATGACTAGGTTACAAGATATGTTATTTTAATAAGATATTTGTGGGAGTGGGCCATAAGAAAGCTAGCTATCCACTTAGTAGTAAATTTCTCGCTCTATCTTGTGAAAAAAAATTGATCAGGATAAATGGAAGCGTTTTAAAGTTATAGAGCAAAAACTGAAATACTATTTTTAAATCCACCTGCTACTGAGTTCTGCTCTCCTGGTATCAAATTCTCTATAGTATTGAATTTTTCTAAGTCGAAACTTTGTATCAAATTCTCTATAGTATTGAATTTTTGTAGTTTAGAGGTCTAGAGCGATGAAACATGTATTGGCGTTTCGGGACAGGACTCAGCAAGCTGAACTCTTTAATATCTAGCAATTGCTGACTAGATTACAAGAGACGTTATTTTAATAAGCTATTTGTGAAAGTGGGCCATAAGAAAGCTATCCACCTAGTAGTAAATTTCCCGCTCTATCTTGTGGAAAAAAATTCATCAGGATAGGTGGAAGCGTTTTAAATTTATAGAGCAAAAACTGAAATATTTTTTTAAATCCACCTGCTACTGAGTTCTGCTCTCCCTGTATCAAATTCTCTATAGTATTGAATTTTTCTAAGTCGAAACTTTGTAATCAAATTCTCTACAGTATTGAATTTTTCTAAGTCGAAACTTTGTATCAAAATTCTCATAGTATAGAATTTTTGTAGTTTAGAGGTCTAGAGCGATGAAACATGTATTGGCGTTTCGGGACAGAACTCAGCAAGCTGAACTCTTTAATATCTATCAATTGATGACTAGGTTACAAGAGACGTTATTTTAATAAGCTATTTGTGGGAGTGGGCCATAAGAAAGCTATCTACCTAGTAGTAAATTTCCCGCTCTATCTTGTGGAAAAAAATTCATCAGGATAGGTGGAAGCGTTTTAAAGTTATAGCGCAAAAACTGAAATATTTTTTTTAAATCCACCTGCTACTGAGTTCTGCTCTCCTGGTATCAAATTCTCTATAGTATTGAATTTTTCTAAGTCGAAACTTTGTATCAAATTCTCTATAGTATTGAATTTTTGTAGTTTAGAGGTCTAGAGCGATGAAACATGTATTGGCGTTTCGGGACAGGACTCAGCAAGCTGAACTCTTTAATATCTAGCAATTGCTGACTAGATTACAAGAGACGTTATTTTAATAAGCTATTTGTGAAAGTGGGCCATAAGAAAGCTATCTACCTAGTAGTAAATTTCCCGCTCTATCTTGTGGAAAAATTTCATCAGGATAGGTGGAAGCGTTTTAAATTTATAGAGCAAAAACTGAAATATTTTTTTAAATCCACCTGCTACTGAGTTCTGCTCTCCTGGTATCAAATTCTCTATAGTACTGAATTTTTCTAAGTCGAAACTTTGTATCAAAATTCTCTATAGTATAAAATTTTTGTAGTTTAGAGGTCTAGAGCGATGAAACATGTATTGGCGTTTCGGAACAATTGATGACTAGGTTACAAGATATGTTATTTTAATAAGCTATTTGTGGGAGTGGGCCATAAGAAAGCTAGCTATCCACTTAGTAGTAAATTTCCCGCTCTATCTTGTGGAAAAAAATTGATCAGGATAAATGGAAGCGTTTTAAAGTTATAGAGCAAAAACTGACATATTACTTTTAAATCCACCTGCTACTGAGTTCTGCTCTCCTGGTATCAAATTCTCTATAGTATTGAATTTTTCTAAGTCGAAACTTTGTATCAAATTCTCTATAGTATTGAATTTTTGTAGTTTAGACGTCTAGAGCGATGAAACATGTATTGGCGTTTTGGGACAGAACTCAGCAAGCTGAACTCTTTAATATCTAGCAATTGCTGACTAGATTACAAGAGACGTTATTTTAATAAGCTATTTGTGAAAGTGGGCCATAAGAAAGCTATCAGGATAGGTGGAAGCGTTTTAAAGTTATAGCGCAAAAACTGAAATATTATTTTTAAATCCACCTGCTACTGAGTTCTGCTCTCCTGGTATCAAATTCTCTATAGTATTGAATTTTTCTAAGTCGAAACTTTGTATCAAATTCTCTATAGTATTGAATTTTTGTAGTTTAGAGGTCTAGAGCGATGAAACATGTATTGGCGTTTTGGGACAGAACTCAGCAAGCTGAACTCTTTAATATCTAGCAATTGCTGACTAGATTACAAGATATGTTATTTTAATAAGCTATTTGTGGGAGTGGGCCATAAGAAAGCTA
The DNA here is from genome assembly GCA_963932375.1 of Phania funesta. NCBI lineage: Eukaryota > Metazoa > Arthropoda > Insecta > Diptera > Tachinidae > Phania > Phania funesta. The sequence continues at coordinate 83,927,497 of OZ010653.1, forward strand.
TGCACTTAGTAGTAAATTTCCCGCTCTATCTTGTGGAAAAAAATTGATCCGGATAAATGGAAGCGTTTTAAAGTTATAGAGCAAAAACTGAAATATTTTTTTTAAATCCACCTGCTACTGAGTTCTGCTCTCCTGGTATCAAATGCTCTATAGTATTGAATTTTTCTAAGTCGAAACTTTCTACCTAGTAGTAAATTGCCCGTTCTATCTTGTGGAAAAATTTCACCAGGATAGGTGGAAGCGTTTTAAATTTATAGAGCAAAAACTGAAATATTTTTTTAAATCCACCTGCTACTGAGTTCTGCTCTCCTGGTATCAAATTCTCTATAGTACTGAATTTTTCTAAGTCGAAACTTTGTATCAAAATTCTCTATAGTATAGAATTTTTGTAGTTTAGAGGTCTAGAGCGATGAAACATGTATTGGCGTTTCGCAACAGAACTCAGCAAGCTGAACTCTTTAATATCTAGCAATTGCTGACTAGATTACAAGAGACGTTATCTTAATAAGCTATTTGTGAAAGTGGGCCAAAAGAAAGCTATCTACCTAGTAGTAAATTTCCCGCTCTATCTTGTGGAAAAAAATTCATCAGGATAGGTGGAAGCGTTTTAAAGTTATAGCGCAAAAACTGAAATATTTTTTTTATATCCACCTGCTACTGAGTTCTGCCCCCTGGTATCAAATTCTCTATAGTATTGAATTTTTCTAAGTCGAAACTTTGTATCAAAATTCTCTATAGTATAGAATTTTTGTAGTTTAGAGGTCTAGAGCGATGAAACATGTATTGGCGTTTCGGAACAGAACTCAGCAAGCTGAACTCTTTAATATCTATCAATTGCTGACGTTACGTTATTTTAATAAGCTATTTGTGGGAGTGGGCCATAAGAAAGCTATGCACTTAGTAGTAAATTTCCCGCTCTATCTTGTGGAAAAAAATTGATCCGGATAAATGGAAGCGTTTTAAAGTTATAGAGCAAAAACTGAAATATTTTTTTTAAATCCACCTGCTACTGAGTTCTGCTCTCCTGGTATCAAATGCTCTATAGTATTGAATTTTTCTAAGTCGAAACTTTCTACCTAGTAGTAAATTGCCCGTTCTATCTTGTGGAAAAATTTCATCAGGATAGGTGGAAGCGTTTTAAATTTATAGAGCAAAAACTGAAATATTTTTTTAAATCCACCTGCTACTGAGTTCTGCTCTCCTGGTATCAAATTCTCTATAGTACTGAATTTTTCTAAGTCGAAACTTTGTATCAAAATTCTCTATAGTACAGAATTTTTGTAGTTTAGAGGTCTAGAGCGATGAAACATGTATTGGCGTTTCGGAACAGAACTCAGCAAGCTGAACTCTTTAATATCTAGCAATTGCTGACTAGATTACAAGAGACGTTATCTTAATAAGCTATTTGTGAAAGTGGGCCAAAAGAAAGCTATCTACCTAGTAGTAAATTTCCCGCTCTATCTTGTGGAAAAAAATTCATCAGGATAGGTGGAAGCGTTTTAAAGTTATAGCGCAAAAACTGAAATATTTTTTTTAAATCCACCTGCTACTGAGTTCTGCTCTCCTGGTATCAAATTCTCTATAGTATTGAATTTTTCTAAGTCGAAACTTTGTATAAAAATTCTCTATAGTATAGAGTTTTTGTAGTTTAGAGGTCTAGAGCGATGAAACAACATGTATTGGCGTTTCGGAACAGAACTCAGCAAGCTGAACTCTTTAATATCTATCAATTGCTGACTAGGTTACAAGATACGTTATTTTAATAAGCTATTTGTGGGAGTGGGCCATAAGAAAGCTATGCACTTAGTAGTAAATTTCCCGCTCTATCTTGTGGAAAAAATTGATCCGGATAAATGGAAGCGTTTTAAAGTTATAGAGCAAAAACTGAAATATTTTTTTTAAATCCACCTGCTACTGAGTTCTGCTCTCCTGGTATCAAATGCTCTATAGTATTGAATTTTTCTAAGTCGAAACTTTCTACCTAGTAGTAAATTTCCCGCTCTATCTTGTGGAAAAATTTCATCAGGATAGGTGGAAGCGTTTTAAATTTATAGAGCAAAAACTGAAATATTTTTTTAAATCCACCTGCTACTGAGTTCTGCTCTCCTGGTATCAAATTCTCTATAGTATTGAATTTTTCTAAGTCGAAACTTTGTATCAAATTCTCTATAGTATTGAATTTTTGTAGTTTAGAGGTCTAGAGCGATGAAACATGTATTGGCGTTTCGGGACAGAACTCAGCAAGCTGAACTCTTTAATATCTATCAATTGATGACTAGGTTACAAGAGACGTTATTTTAATAAGCTATTTGTGGGAGTGGGCCATAAGAAAGCTATCTACCTAGTAGTAAATTTCCCGCTCTATCTTGTGGAAAAAAATTCATCAGGATAGGTGGAAGCGTTTTAAAGTTATAGCGCAAAAACTGAAATATTTTTTTTAAATCCACCTGCTACTGAGTTCTGCTCTCCTGGTATCAAATTCTCTATAGTATTGAATTTTTCTAAGTCGAAACTTTGTATCAAATTCTCTATAGTATTGAATTTTTGTAGTTTAGAGGTCTAGAGCGATGAAACATGTATTGGCGTTTCGGGACAGGACTCAGCAAGCTGAACTCTTTAATATCTAGCAATTGCTGACTAGATTACAAGAGACGTTATCTTAATAAGCTATTTGTGAAAGTGGGCCAAAAGAAAGCTATCTACCTAGTAGTAAATTTCCCGCTCTATCTTGTGGAAAAAAATTCATCAGGATAGGTGGAAGCGTTTTAAAGTTATAGCGCAAAAACTGAAATATTTTTGTTAAATCCACCTGCTACTGAGTTCTGCTCTCCCTGTATCAAATTCTCTATAGTATTGAATTTTTCTAAGTCGAAACTTTGTAATCAAATTCTCTATAGTATTGAATTTTTCTAAGTCGAAACTTTGTATCAAAATTCTCATAGTATAGAATTTTTGTAGTTTAGAGGTCTAGAGCGATGAAACATGTATTGGCGTTTCGGGACAGAACTCAGCAAGCTGAACTCTTTAATATCTATCAATTGATGACTAGGTTACAAGAGACGTTATTTTAATAAGCTATTTGTGGGAGTGGGCCATAAGAAAGCTATCTACCTAGTAGTAAATTTCCCGCTCTATCTTGTGGAAAAAAATTCATCAGGATAGGTGGAAGCGTTTTAAAGTTATAGCGCAAAAACTGAAATATTTTTTTTAAATCCACCTGCTACTGAGTTCTGCTCTCCTGGTATCAAATTCTCTATAGTATTGAATTTTTCTAAGTCGAAACTTTGTATCAAATTCTCTATAGTATTGAATTTTTGTAGTTTAGAGGTCTAGAGCGATGAAACATGTATTGGCGTTTCGGGACAGGACTCAGCAAGCTGAACTCTTTAATATCTAGCAATTGCTGACTAGATTACAAGAGACGTTATTTTAATAAGCTATTTGTGAAAGTGGGCCATAAGAAAGCTATCTACCTAGTAGTAAATTTCCCGCTCTATCTTGTGGAAAAATTTCATCAGGATAGGTGGAAGCGTTTTAAATTTATAGAGCAAAAACTGAAATATTTTTTTAAATCCACCTGCTACTGAGTTCTGCTCTCCTGGTATCAAATTCTCTATAGTACTGAATTTTTCTAAGTCGAAACTTTGTATCAAAATTCTCTATAGTATAAAATTTTTGTAGTTTAGAGGTCTAGAGCGATGAAACATGTATTGGCGTTTCGGAACAATTGATGACTAGGTTACAAGATATGTTATTTTAATAAGCTATTTGTGGGAGTGGGCCATAAGAAAGCTAGCTATCCACTTAGTAGTAAATTTCCCGCTCTATCTTGTGGAAAAAAATTGATCAGGATAAATGGAAGCGTTTTAAAGTTATAGAGCAAAAACTGACATATTACTTTTAAATCCACCTGCTACTGAGTTCTGCTCTCCTGGTATCAAATTCTCTATAGTATTGAATTTTTCTAAGTCGAAACTTTGTATCAAATTCTCTATAGTATTGAATTTTTGTAGTTTAGACGTCTAGAGCGATGAAACATGTATTGGCGTTTTGGGACAGAACTCAGCAAGCTGAACTCTTTAATATCTAGCAATTGCTGACTAGATTACAAGAGACGTTATTTTAATAAGCTATTTGTGAAAGTGGGCCATAAGAAAGCTATCAGGATAGGTGGAAGCGTTTTAAAGTTATAGCGCAAAAACTGAAATATTATTTTTAAATCCACCTGCTACTGAGTTCTGCTCTCCTGGTATCAAATTCTCTATAGTATTGAATTTTTCTAAGTCGAAACTTTGTATCAAATTCTCTATAGTATTGAATTTTTGTAGTTTAGAGGTCTAGAGCGATGAAACATGTATTGGCGTTTTGGGACAGAACTCAGCAAGCTGAACTCTTTAATATCTAGCAATTGCTGACTAGATTACAAGATATGTTATTTTAATAAGCTATTTGTGGGAGTGGGCCATAAGAAAGCTATGCACTTAGTAGTAAATTTCCCGCTCTATCTTGTGGAAAAAAATTGATCCGGATAAATGGAAGCGTTTTAAAGTTATAGAGCAAAAACTGAAATATTTTTTTTAAATCCACCTGCTACTGAGTTCTGCTCTCCTGGTATCAAATGCTCTATAGTATTGAATTTTTCTAAGTCGAAACTTTCTACCTAGTAGTAAATTGCCCGTTCTATCTTGTGGAAAAATTTCACCAGGATAGGTGGAAGCGTTTTAAATTTATAGAGCAAAAACTGAAATATTTTTTTAAATCCACCTGCTACTGAGTTCTGCTCTCCTGGTATCAAATTCTCTATAGTACTGAATTTTTCTAAGTCGAAACTTTGTATCAAAATTCTCTATAGTATAGAATTTTTGTAGTTTAGAGGTCTAGAGCGATGAAACATGTATTGGCGTTTCGGGACAGGACTCAGCAAGCTGAACTCTTTAATATCTAGCAATTGCTGACTAGATTACAAGAGACGTTATCTTAATAAGCTATTTGTGAAAGTGGGCCAAAAGAAAGCTATCTACCTAGTAGTAAATTTCCCGCTCTATCTTGTGGAAAAAAATTCATCAGGATAGGTGGAAGCGTTTTAAAGTTATAGCGCAAAAACTGAAATATTTTTGTTAAATCCACCTGCTACTGAGTTCTGCTCTCCCTGTATCAAATTCTCTATAGTATTGAATTTTTCTAAGTCGAAACTTTGTAATCAAATTCTCTATAGTATTGAATTTTTCTAAGTCGAAACTTTGTATCAAAATTCTCATAGTATAGAATTTTTGTAGTTTAGAGGTCTAGAGCGATGAAACATGTATTGGCGTTTCGGGACAGAACTCAGCAAGCTGAACTCTTTAATATCTATCAATTGATGACTAGGTTACAAGAGACGTTATTTTAATAAGCTATTTGTGGGAGTGGGCCATAAGAAAGCTATCTACCTAGTAGTAAATTTCCCGCTCTATCTTGTGGAAAAAAATTCATCAGGATAGGTGGAAGCGTTTTAAAGTTATAGCGCAAAAACTGAAATATTTTTTTTAAATCCACCTGCTACTGAGTTCTGCTCTCCTGGTATCAAATTCTCTATAGTATTGAATTTTTCTAAGTCGAAACTTTGTATCAAATTCTCTATAGTATTGAATTTTTGTAGTTTAGAGGTCTAGAGCGATGAAACATGTATTGGCGTTTCGGGACAGGACTCAGCAAGCTGAACTCTTTAATATCTAGCAATTGCTGACTAGATTACAAGAGACGTTATTTTAATAAGCTATTTGTGAAAGTGGGCCATAAGAAAGCTATCTACCTAGTAGTAAATTTCCCGCTCTATCTTGTGGAAAAATTTCATCAGGATAGGTGGAAGCGTTTTAAATTTATAGAGCAAAAACTGAAATATTTTTTTAAATCCACCTGCTACTGAGTTCTGCTCTCCTGGTATCAAATTCTCTATAGTACTGAATTTTTCTAAGTCGAAACTTTGTATCAAAATTCTCTATAGTATAAAATTTTTGTAGTTTAGAGGTCTAGAGCGATGAAACATGTATTGGCGTTTCGGAACAATTGATGACTAGGTTACAAGATATGTTATTTTAATAAGCTATTTGTGGGAGTGGGCCATAAGAAAGCTAGCTATCCACTTAGTAGTAAATTTCCCGCTCTATCTTGTGGAAAAAAATTGATCAGGATAAATGGAAGCGTTTTAAAGTTATAGAGCAAAAACTGACATATTACTTTTAAATCCACCTGCTACTGAGTTCTGCTCTCCTGGTATCAAATTCTCTATAGTATTGAATTTTTCTAAGTCGAAACTTTGTATCAAATTCTCTATAGTATTGAATTTTTGTAGTTTAGACGTCTAGAGCGATGAAACATGTATTGGCGTTTTGGGACAGAACTCAGCAAGCTGAACTCTTTAATATCTAGCAATTGCTGACTAGATTACAAGAGACGTTATTTTAATAAGCTATTTGTGAAAGTGGGCCATAAGAAAGCTATCAGGATAGGTGGAAGCGTTTTAAAGTTATAGCGCAAAAACTGAAATATTATTTTTAAATCCACCTGCTACTGAGTTCTGCTCTCCTGGTATCAAATTCTCTATAGTATTGAATTTTTCTAAGTCGAAACTTTGTATCAAATTCTCTATAGTATTGAATTTTTGTAGTTTAGAGGTCTAGAGCGATGAAACATGTATTGGCGTTTTGGGACAGAACTCAGCAAGCTGAACTCTTTAATATCTAGCAATTGCTGACTAGATTACAAGATATGTTATTTTAATAAGCTATTTGTGGGAGTGGGCCATAAGAAAGCTATGCACTTAGTAGTAAATTTCCCGCTCTATCTTGTGGAAAAAAATTGATCCGGATAAATGGAAGCGTTTTAAAGTTATAGAGCAAAAACTGAAATATTTTTTTTAAATCCACCTGCTACTGAGTTCTGCTCTCCTGGTATCAAATGCTCTATAGTATTGAATTTTTCTAAGTCGAAACTTTCTACCTAGTAGTAAATTGCCCGTTCTATCTTGTGGAAAAATTTCACCAGGATAGGTGGAAGCGTTTTAAATTTATAGAGCAAAAACTGAAATATTTTTTTAAATCCACCTGCTACTGAGTTCTGCTCTCCTGGTATCAAATTCTCTATAGTACTGAATTTTTCTAAGTCGAAACTTTGTATCAAAATTCTCTATAGTATAGAATTTTTGTAGTTTAGAGGTCTAGAGCGATGAAACATGTATTGGCGTTTCGCAACAGAACTCAGCAAGCTGAACTCTTTAATATCTAGCAATTGCTGACTAGATTACAAGAGACGTTATCTTAATAAGCTATTTGTGAAAGTGGGCCAAAAGAAAGCTATCTACCTAGTAGTAAATTTCCCGCTCTATCTTGTGGAAAAAAATTCATCAGGATAGGTGGAAGCGTTTTAAAGTTATAGCGCAAAAACTGAAATATTTTTTTTAAATCCACCTGCTACTGAGTTCTGCTCTCCTGGTATCAAATTCTCTATAGTATTGAATTTTTCTAAGTCGAAACTTTGTATAAAAATTCTCTATAGTATAGAGTTTTTGTAGTTTAGAGGTCTAGAGCGATGAAACAACATGTATTGGCGTTTCGGAACAGAACTCAGCAAGCTGAACTCTTTAATATCTATCAATTGCTGACTAGGTTACAAGATACGTTATTTTAATAAGCTATTTGTGGGAGTGGGCCATAAGAAAGCTATGCACTTAGTAGTAAATTTCCCGCTCTATCTTGTGGAAAAAATTGATCCGGATAAATGGAAGCGTTTTAAAGTTATAGAGCAAAAACTGAAATATTTTTTTTAAATCCACCTGCTACTGAGTTCTGCTCTCCTGGTATCAAATGCTCTATAGTATTGAATTTTTCTAAGTCGAAACTTTCTACCTAGTAGTAAATTTCCCGCTCTATCTTGTGGAAAAATTTCATCAGGATAGGTGGAAGCGTTTTAAATTTATAGAGCAAAAACTGAAATATTTTTTTAAATCCACCTGCTACTGAGTTCTGCTCTCCTGGTATCAAATTCTCTATAGTACTGAATTTTTCTAAGTCGAAACTTTGTATCAAAATTCTCTATAGTATAGAATTTTTGTAGTTTAGAGGTCTAGAGCGATGAAACATGTATTGGCGTTTCGGAACAGAACTCAGCAAGCTGAACTCTTTAATATCTAGCAATTGCTGACTAGATTACAAGAGACGGTATTTTGATAAGCTATTTGTGAAAGTGGGCCATAAGAAAGCTATCTACCTAGTAGTAAATTTCCCGCTCTATCTTGTGGAAAAAAATTCATCAGGATAGGTGGAAGCGTTTTAAAGTTATAGCGCAAAAACTGAAATATTTTTTTTAAATCCACCTGCTACTGAGTTCTGCTCTCCTGGTATCAAATTCTCTATAGTATTGAATTTTTCTAAGTCGAAACTTTGTATAAAAATTCTCTATAGTATAGAGTTTTTGTAGTTTAGAGGTCTAGAGCGATGAAACAACATGTATTGGCGTTTCGGAACAGAACTCAGCAAGCTGAACTCTTTAATATCTATCAATTGCTGACTAGGTTACAAGATACGTTATTTTAATAAGCTATTTGTGGGAGTGGGCCATAAGAAAGCTATGCACTTAGTAGTAAATTTCCCGCTCTATCTTGTGGAAAAAATTGATCCGGATAAATGGAAGCGTTTTAAAGTTATAGAGCAAAAACTGAAATATTTTTTTTAAATCCACCTGCTACTGAGTTCTGCTCTCCTGGTATCAAATGCTCTATAGTATTGAATTTTTCTAAGTCGAAACTTTCTACCTAGTAGTAAATTTCCCGCTCTATCTTGTGGAAAAATTTCATCAGGATAGGTGGAAGCGTTTTAAATTTATAGAGCAAAAACTGAAATATTTTTTTAAATCCACCTGCTACTGAGTTCTGCTCTCCTGGTATCAAATTCTCTATAGTATTGAATTTTTCTAAGTCGAAACTTTGTATCAAATTCTCTATAGTATTGAATTTTTGTAGTTTAGAGGTCTAGAGCGATGAAACATGTATTGGCGTTTCGGGACAGAACTCAGCAAGCTGAACTCTTTAATATCTATCAATTGATGACTAGGTTACAAGAGACGTTATTTTAATAAGCTATTTGTGGGAGTGGGCCATATGAAAGCTATCTACCTAGTAGTAAATTTCCCGCTCTATCTTGTGGAAAAAAATTCATCAGGATAGGTGGAAGCGTTTTAAAGTTATAGCGCAAAAACTGAAATATTTTTTTTAAATCCACCTGCTACTGAGTTCTGCTCTCCTGGTATCAAATTCTCTATAGTATTGAATTTTTCTAAGTCGAAACTTTGTATCAAATTCTCTATAGTATTGAATTTTTGTAGTTTAGAGGTCTAGAGCGATGAAACATGTATTGGCGTTTCGGGACAGGACTCAGCAAGCTGAACTCTTTAATATCTAGCAATTGCTGACTAGATTACAAGAGACGTTATCTTAATTAGCTATTTGTGAAAGTGGGCCAAAAGAAAGCTATCTACCTAGTAGTAAATTTCCCGCTCTATCTTGTGGAAAAAAATTCATCAGGATAGGTGGAAGCGTTTTAAAGTTATAGCGCAAAAACTGAAATATTTTTGTTAAATCCACCTGCTACTGAGTTCTGCTCTCCCTGTATCAAATTCTCTATAGTATTGAATTTTTCTAAGTCGAAACTTTGTAATCAAATTCTCTATAGTATTGAATTTTTCTAAGTCGAAACTTTGTATCAAAATTCTCATAGTATAGAATTTTTGTAGTTTAGAGGTCTAGAGCGATGAAACATGTATTGGCGTTTCGGGACAGAACTCAGCAAGCTGAACTCTTTAATATCTATCAATTGATGACTAGGTTACAAGAGACGTTATTTTAATAAGCTATTTGTGGGAGTGGGCCATAAGAAAGCTATCTACCTAGTAGTAAATTTCCCGCTCTATCTTGTGGAAAAAAATTCATCAGGATAGGTGGAAGCGTTTTAAAGTTATAGCGCAAAAACTGAAATATTTTTTTTAAATCCACCTGCTACTGAGTTCTGCTCTCCTGGTATCAAATTCTCTATAGTATTGAATTTTTCTAAGTCGAAACTTTGTATCAAATTCTCTATAGTATTGAATTTTTGTAGTTTAGAGGTCTAGAGCGATGAAACATGTATTGGCGTTTCGGGACAGGACTCAGCAAGCTGAACTCTTTAATATCTAGCAATTGCTGACTAGATTACAAGAGACGTTATTTTAATAAGCTATTTGTGAAAGTGGGCCATAAGAAAGCTATCTACCTAGTAGTAAATTTCCCGCTCTATCTTGTGGAAAAATTTCATCAGGATAGGTGGAAGCGTTTTAAATTTATAGAGCAAAAACTGAAATATTTTTTTAAATCCACCTGCTACTGAGTTCTGCTCTCCTGGTATCAAATTCTCTATAGTACTGAATTTTTCTAAGTCGAAACTTTGTATCAAAATTCTCTATAGTATAAAATTTTTGTAGTTTAGAGGTCTAGAGCGATGAAACATGTATTGGCGTTTCGGAACAATTGATGACTAGGTTACAAGATATGTTATTTTAATAAGCTATTTGTGGGAGTGGGCCATAAGAAAGCTAGCTATCCACTTAGTAGTAAATTTCCCGCTCTATCTTGTGGAAAAAAATTGATCAGGATAAATGGAAGCGTTTTAAAGTTATAGAGCAAAAACTGACATATTACTTTTAAATCCACCTGCTACTGAGTTCTGCTCTCCTGGTATCAAATTCTCTATAGTATTGAATTTTTCTAAGTCGAAACTTTGTATCAAATTCTCTATAGTATTGAATTTTTGTAGTTTAGACGTCTAGAGCGATGAAACATGTATTGGCGTTTTGGGACAGAACTCAGCAAGCTGAACTCTTTAATATCTAGCAATTGCTGACTAGATTACAAGAGACGTTATTTTAATAAGCTATTTGTGAAAGTGGGCCATAAGAAAGCTATCAGGATAGGTGGAAGCGTTTTAAAGTTATAGCGCAAAAACTGAAATATTATTTTTAAATCCACCTGCTACTGAGTTCTGCTCTCCTGGTATCAAATTCTCTATAGTATTGAATTTTTCTAAGTCGAAACTTTGTATCAAATTCTCTATAGTATTGAATTTTTGTAGTTTAGAGGTCTAGAGCGATGAAACATGTATTGGCGTTTTGGGACAGAACTCAGCAAGCTGAACTCTTTAATATCTAGCAATTGCTGACTAGATTACAAGATATGTTATTTTAATAAGCTATTTGTGGGAGTGGGCCATAAGAAAGCTATGCACTTAGTAGTAAATTTCCCGCTCTATCTTGTGGAAAAAAATTGATCCGGATAAATGGAAGCGTTTTAAAGTTATAGAGCAAAAACTGAAATATTTTTTTTAAATCCACCTGCTACTGAGTTCTGCTCTCCTGGTATCAAATGCTCTATAGTATTGAATTTTTCTAAGTCGAAACTTTCTACCTAGTAGTAAATTGCCCGTTCTATCTTGTGGAAAAATTTCACCAGGATAGGTGGAAGCGTTTTAAATTTATAGAGCAAAAACTGAAATATTTTTTTAAATCCACCTGCTACTGAGTTCTGCTCTCCTGGTATCAAATTCTCTATAGTACTGAATTTTTCTAAGTCGAAACTTTGTATCAAAATTCTCTATAGTATAGAATTTTTGTAGTTTAGAGGTCTAGAGCGATGAAACATGTATTGGCGTTTCGCAACAGAACTCAGCAAGCTGAACTCTTTAATATCTAGCAATTGCTGACTAGATTACAAGAGACGTTATCTTAATAAGCTATTTGTGAAAGTGGGCCAAAAGAAAGCTATCTACCTAGTAGTAAATTTCCCGCTCTATCTTGTGGAAAAAAATTCATCAGGATAGGTGGAAGCGTTTTAAAGTTATAGCGCAAAAACTGAAATATTTTTTTTAAATCCACCTGCTACTGAGTTCTGCTCTCCTGGTATCAAATTCTCTATAGTATTGAATTTTTCTAAGTCGAAACTTTGTATAAAAATTCTCTATAGTATAGAGTTTTTGTAGTTTAGAGGTCTAGAGCGATGAAACAACATGTATTGGCGTTTCGGAACAGAACTCAGCAAGCTGAACTCTTTAATATCTATCAATTGCTGACTAGGTTACAAGATACGTTATTTTAATAAGCTATTTGTGGGAGTGGGCCATAAGAAAGCTATGCACTTAGTAGTAAATTTCCCGCTCTATCTTGTGGAAAAAATTGATCCGGATAAATGGAAGCGTTTTAAAGTTATAGAGCAAAAACTGAAATATTTTTTTTAAATCCACCTGCTACTGAGTTCTGCTCTCCTGGTATCAAATGCTCTATAGTATTGAATTTTTCTAAGTCGAAACTTTCTACCTAGTAGTAAATTTCCCGCTCTATCTTGTGGAAAAATTTCATCAGGATAGGTGGAAGCGTTTTAAATTTATAGAGCAAAAACTGAAATATTTTTTTAAATCCACCTGCTACTGAGTTCTGCTCTCCTGGTATCAAATTCTCTATAGTACTGAATTTTTCTAAGTCGAAACTTTGTATCAAAATTCTCTATAGTATAGAATTTTTGTAGTTTAGAGGTCTAGAGCGATGAAACATGTATTGGCGTTTCGGAACAGAACTCAGCAAGCTGAACTCTTTAATATCTAGCAATTGCTGACTAGATTACAAGAGACGGTATTTTGATAAGCTATTTGTGAAAGTGGGCCATAAGAAAGCTATCTACCTAGTAGTAAATTTCCCGCTCTATCTTGTGGAAAAAAATTCATCAGGATAGGTGGAAGCGTTTTAAAGTTATAGCGCAAAAACTGAAATATTTTTTTTAAATCCACCTGCTACTGAGTTCTGCTCTCCTGGTATCAAATTCTCTATAGTATTGAATTTTTCTAAGTCCAAACTTTGTATCAAAATTCTCTATAGTATAGAATTTTTGTAGTTTAGAGGTCTAGAGCGATGAAACATGTATTGGCGTTTCGGAACAGAACTCAGCAAGCTGAACTCTTTAATATCTATCAATTGCTGACTAGGTTACAAGATACGTTATTTTAATAAGCTATTTGTGGGAGTGGGCCATAAGAAAGCTATGCACTTAGTAGTAAATTTCCCGCTCTATCTTGTGGAAAAAAATTGATCAGGATAAATGGTAGCGTTTTAAAGTTATAGAGCAAAAACTGAAATATTTTTTTTAAATCCACCTGCTACTGAGTTCTGCTCTCCTGGTATCAAATTCTCTATAGTATTGAATTTTTCTAAGTCGAAACTTTGTATCAAATTCTCTATAGTATTGAATTTTTGTAGTTTAGAGGTCTAGAGCGATGAAACATGTATTGGCGCTTCGGAACAGAACTCAGCAAGCTGAACTCTTTAATATCTATCAATTGATGACTAGGTTACAAGATATGTTATTTTAATAAGCTATTTGTAGGAGTGAGCCATAAGAAAGCTAGCTATCCACTTAGTAGTAAATTTCCCGCTCTATCTTGTGGAAAAAAATTGATCAGGATAAATGGAAGCGTTTTAAAGTTATAGAGCAAAAACTGAAATACTATTTTTAAATCCACCTGCTACTGAGTTCTGCTCTCCTGGTATCAAATTCTCTATAGTATTGAATTTTTCTAAGTCGAAACTTTGTATCAAATTCTCTATAGTATTGAATTTTTGTAGTTTAGAGGTCTAGAGCGATGAAACATGTATTGGCGTTTTGGGACAGAACTCAGCAAGCTGAACTCTTTAATATCTAGCAATTGCTGACTAGATTACAAGAGACGTTATTTTAATAAGCTATTTGTGAAAGTGGGCCATAAGAAAGCTATCAGGATAGGTGGAAGCGTTTTAAAGTTATAGCGCAAAAACTGAAATATTTTTTTTAAATCCACCTGCTACTGAGTTCTGCTCTCCTGGTATCAAATTCTCTATAGTATTGAATTTTTCTAAGTCGAAACTTTGTATCAAAATTCTCTATAGTAGTTTAGAGGTCTAGAGCGATGAAACATGTATTGGCGTTTCGGAACAGAACTCAGCAAGCTGAACTCTTTAATATCTATCAATTGCTGACTAGGTTACAAGATACGTTATTTTAATAAGCTATTTGTGGGAGTGGGCCATAAGAAAGCTATGCACTTAGTAGTAAATTTCCCGCTCTATCTTGTGGAAAAAAATTGATCCGGATAAATGGAAGCGTTTTAAAGTTATAGAGCAAAAACTGAAATATTTTTTTTAAATCCACCTGCTACTGAGTTCTGCTCTCCTGGTATCAAATGCTCTATAGTATTGAATTTTTCTAAGTCGAAACTTTCTACCTAGTAGTAAATTTCCCGTTCTATCTTGTCGAAAAATTTCATCAGGATAGGTGGAAGCGTTTTAAATTTATAGAGCAAAAACTGAAATATTTTTTTAAATCCACCTGCTACTGAGTTCTGCTCTCCTGGTATCAAATTCTCTATAGTACTGAATTTTTCTAAGTCGAAACTTTGTATCAAAATTCTCTATAGTATAGAATTTTTGTAGTTTAGAGGTCTAGAGCGATGAAACATGTATTGGCGTTTCGGAACAGAACTCAGCAAGCTGAACTCTTTAATATCTATCAATTGATGACTAGGTTACAAGATATGTTATTTTAATAAGATATTTGTGGGAGTGGGCCATAAGAAAGCTAGCTATCCACTTAGTAGTAAATTTCTCGCTCTATCTTGTGAAAAAAAATTGATCAGGATAAATGGAAGCGTTTTAAAGTTATAGAGCAAAAACTGAAATACTATTTTTAAATCCACCTGCTACTGAGTTCTGCTCTCCTGGTATCAAATTCTCTATAGTATTGAATTTTTCTAAGTCGAAACTTTGTATCAAATTCTCTATAGTATTGAATTTTTGTAGTTTAGAGGTCTAGAGCGATGAAACATGTATTGGCGTTTCGGGACAGGACTCAGCAAGCTGAACTCTTTAATATCTAGCAATTGCTGACTAGATTACAAGAGACGTTATTTTAATAAGCTATTTGTGAAAGTGGGCCATAAGAAAGCTATCCACCTAGTAGTAAATTTCCCGCTCTATCTTGTGGAAAAAAATTCATCAGGATAGGTGGAAGCGTTTTAAATTTATAGAGCAAAAACTGAAATATTTTTTTAAATCCACCTGCTACTGAGTTCTGCTCTCCCTGTATCAAATTCTCTATAGTATTGAATTTTTCTAAGTCGAAACTTTGTAATCAAATTCTCTATAGTATTGAATTTTTCTAAGTCGAAACTTTGTATCAAAATTCTCATAGTATAGAATTTTTGTAGTTTAGAGGTCTAGAGCGATGAAACATGTATTGGCGTTTCGGGACAGAACTCAGCAAGCTGAACTCTTTAATATCTATCAATTGATGACTAGGTTACAAGAGACGTTATTTTAATAAGCTATTTGTGGGAGTGGGCCATAAGAAAGCTATCCACCTAGTAGTAAATTTCCCGCTCTATCTTGTGGAAAAAAATTCATCAGGATAGGTGGAAGCGTTTTAAATTTATAGAGCAAAAACTGAAATATTTTTTTAAATCCACCTGCTACTGAGTTCTGCTCTCCCTGTATCAAATTCTCTATAGTATTGAATTTTTCTAAGTCGAAACTTTGTAATCAAATTCTCTATAGTATTGAATTTTTCTAAGTCGAAACTTTGTATCAAAATTCTCTATAGTAGTTTAGAGGTCTAGAGCGATGAAACATGTATTGGCGTTTCGGAACAGAACTCAGCAAGCTGAACTCTTTAATATCTATCAATTGCTGACTAGGTTACAAGATACGTTATTTTAATAAGCTATTTGTGGGAGTGGGCCATAAGAAAGCTATGCACTTAGTAGTAAATTTCCCGCTCTATCTTGTGGAAAAAAATTGATCAGGATAAATGGAAGCGTTTTAAAGTTATAGAGCAAAAACTGAAATATTATTTTTAAATCCACCTGCTACTGAGTTCTGCTCTCCTGGTATCAAATTCTCTATAGTATTGAATTTTTCTAAGTCGAAACTTTGTATCAAATTCTCTATAGTATTGAATTTTTGTAGTTTAGAGGTCTAGAGCGATGAAACATGTATTGGCGTTTTGGGACAGAACTCAGCAAGCTGAACTCTTTACTATCCAGCAATTGCTTACTAGGTTCCAAGATACGTTATTTTAATAAGCTATTTGTGGGAGTGGGCCATAAGAAAGCTATGCACTTAGTAGTAAATTTCCCGCTCTATCTTGTGGAAAAAAATTGATCCGGATAAATGGAAGCATTTTAAAGTTATAGAGCAAAAACTGAAATATTTTTTTTAAATCCACCTGCTACTGAGTTCTGCTCTCCTGGTATCAAATGCTCTATAGTATTGAATTTTTCTAAATCGAAACTTTCTACCTAGTAGTAAATTTCCCGATCTATCTTGTCGAAAAATTTCATCAGGATAGGTGGAAGCGTTTTAAATTTATAGAGCAAAAACTAAAATATTTTTTTAAATCCACCTGCTACTGAGTTCTGCTCTCCTGGTATCAAATTCTCTATAGTACTGAATTTTTCTAAGTCGAAACTTTGTATCAAAATTCTCTATAGTATAGAATTTTTGTAGTTTAGAGGTCTAGAGCGATGAAACATGTATTGGCGTTTCGGAACAGAACTCAGCAAGCTGAACTCTTTAATATCTATCAATTGATGACTAGGTTACAAGATATGTTATTTTAATAAGATATTTGTGGGAGTGGGCCATAAGAAAGCTAGCTATTCACTTAGTAGTAAATTTCTCGCTCTATCTTGTGGAAAAAAATTGATCAGGATAAATGGAAGCGTTTTAAAGTTATAGAGCAAAAACTGAAATATTATTTTTAAATCCACCTGCTACTGAGTTCTGCTCTCCTGGTATCAAATTCTCTATAGTATTGAATTTTTCTAAGTCGAAACTTTGTATCAAAATTCTCTATAGTATAGAATTTTTGTAGTTTAGAGGTCTAGAGCGATGAAACATGTATTGGCGTTTCGGAACAGAACTCAGCAAGCTGAACTCTTTAATATCTATCAATTGCTGACTAGGTTACAAGATACGTTATTTTAATAAGCTTTTTGCGGGAGTGGGCCATAAGAAATCTATGCACTTAGTAGTAAATTTCCCGCTCTATCTTGTGGAAAAAAATTGACCAGGATAAATGGAAGCGTTTTAAAGTTATAGAGCAAAAACTGAAATATTTTTTTAAATCCACCTGCTACTGAGTTCTGCTCTCCCTGTATCAAATTCTCTATAGTATTGAATTTTTCTAAGTCGAAACTTTGTAATCAAATTCTCTATAGTATTGAATTTTTCTAAGTCGAAACTTTGTATCAAAATTCTCATAGTATAGAATTTTTGTAGTTTAGAGGTCTAGAGCGATGAAACATGTATTGGCGTTTCGGAACAGAACTCAGCAAGCTGAACTCTTTAATATCTATCAATTGATGACTAGGTTACAAGATATGTTATTTTAATAAGCTATTTGTGGGAGTGGGCCATAAGAAAGCTAGCTATCGACTTAGTAGTAAATTTCCCGCTCTATCTTGTGGAAAAAAATTCATCAGGATAGGTGCAAGCGTTTTAAAGTTATAGCGCAAAAACTGAAATATTTTTTTTAAATCCACCTGCTACTGAGTTCTGCTCTCCTGGTATCAAATTCTCTATAGTATTGAATTTTTCTAAGTCGAAACTTTGTATCAAAATTCTCTATAGTATAGAATTTTTGTAGTTTAGAGGTCTAGAGCGATGAAACATGTATTGACGTTTCGGGACAGAACTCAGCAAGCTGAACTCTTTAATATCTAGCAATTGCTGACTAGATTACAAGATATGTTATTTTAATAAGCTATTTGAGGGAGTGGGCCATAAGAAAGCTAGCTATCCACTTAAACTGAAATATTATTTTTAAATCCACCTGCTACTGAGTTCTGCTCTCCTGGTATCAAATTCTCTATAGTATTGAATTTTACTAAGTCGAAACTTTGTATCAAATTCTCTATAGTATTGAATTTTTGTAGTTTAGAGGTCTAGAGCGATGATACATGTATTGACGTTTCGGGACAGAACTCAGCAAGCTGAACTCTTTAGTATCCAGCAATTGCTGACTAGGTTACAAAAGACGTTATTTAAAATAAGCTATTTGTGAAAGTGGGCCATAAGAAAGCTATCTACCTAGTAGTAAATATCCCGCTCTATCTTGTGGAAAAAAATTGATCAGGATAAATGGAAGCGTTTTAAAGTTATAGAGCAAAAACTGAAATATTATTTTTAAATCCACCTGCTACTGAGTTCTGCTCTCCTGGTATCAAATTCTCTATAGTATTGAATTTTTCTAAGTCGAAACTTTGTATCAAATTCTCTATAGTATTGAATTTTTGTAGTTTAGAGGTCTAGAGCGATGAAACATGTATTGGCGTTTTGGGACAGAACTCAGCAAGCTGAACTCTTTACTATCCAGCAATTGCTTACTAGGTTCCAAGATACGTTATTTTAATAAGCTATTTGTGGGAGTGGGCCATAAGAAAGCTATGCACTTAGTAGTAAATTTCCCGCTCTATCTTGTGGAAAAAAATTGATCCGGATAAATGGAAGCGTTTTAAAGTTATAGAGCAAAAACTGAAATATTTTTTTTAAATCCACCTGCTACTGAGTTCTGCTCTCCTGGTATCAAATGCTCTATAGTATTGAATTTTTCTAAATCGAAACTTTCTACCTAGTAGTAAATTTCCCGTTCTATCTTGTCGAAAAATTTCATCAGGATAGGTGGGAGCGTTTTAAATTTATAGAGCAAAAACTGAAATATTTTTTTAAATCCACCTGCTACTGAGTTCTGCTCTCCTGGTATCAAATTCTCTATAGTACTGAATTTTTCTAAGTCGAAACTTTGTATCAAAATTCTCTATAGTATAGAATTTTTGTAGTTTAGAGGTCTAGAGCGATGAAAGATGTATTGGCGTTTCGGAACAGAACTCAGCAAGCTGAACTCTTTAATATCTATCAATTGATGACTAGGTTACAAGATATGTTATTTTAATAAGATATTTGTGGGAGTGGGCCATAAGAAAGCTAGCTATCCACTTAGTAGTAAATTTCCCGCTCTATCTTGTGGAAAAAAATTGATCAGGATAAATGGAAGCGTTTTAAAGTTATAGAGCAAAAACTGAAATATTATTTTTAAATCCACCTGCTACTGAGTTCTGCTCTCCTGGTATCAAATTCTCTATAGTATTGAATTTTTCTAAGTCGAAACTTTGTATCAAATTCTCTATAGTATTGAATTTTTGTAGTTTAGAGGTCTAGAGCGATGAAACATGTATTGGCGTTTCGGGACAGGACTCAGCAAGCTGAACTCTTTAATATCTAGCAATTGCTGACTAGATTACAAGAGACGTTATTTTAATAAGCTATTTGTGAAAGTGGGCCAAAAGAAAGCTATCTACCTAGTAGTAAATTTCCCGCTCTATCTTGTAGAAAAAAATTCATCAGGATAGGTGGAAGCGTTTTAAAGTTATAGCGCAAAAACTGAAATATTTTTTTTTAAATCCACCTGCTACTGAGTTCTGCTCTCCTGGTATCAAATTCTCTATAGTATTGAATTTTTCTAAGTCGAAACTTTGTATCAAAATTCTCTATAGTATAGAATTTTTGTAGTTTAGAGGTCTAGAGCGATGAAACATGTATTGGCGTTTCGGAACAGAACTCAGCAAGCTGAACTCTTTAATATCTATCAATTGCTGACTAGGTTACAAGATACGTTATTTTAATAAGCTATTTGTGGGAGTGGGCCATAAGAAAGCTATGCACTTAGTAGTAAATTTCCCGCTCTATCTTGTGGAAAAAAATTGACCAGGATAAATGGAAGCGTTTTAAAGTTATAGAGCAAAACCTGAAATATTTTTTTTAAATCCACCTGCTACTGAGTTCTGCTCTCCTGGTATCAAATTCTCTATAGTATTGAATTTTTCTAAGTCGAAACTTTGTATCAAATTCTCTATAGTATTGAATTTTTGTAGTTTAGAGGTCTAGAGCGATGAAACATGTATTGGCGTTTCGGGCCAGAACTCAGCAAGCTGAACTCTTTAATATCCAGCAATTGCTGACTAGGTTACAAGAGACGTTATTTTAATAAGCTATTTGTGGGAGTGGGCCATAAGAAAGCTATCCACCTAGTAGTAAATTTCCCGCTCTATCTTGTGGAAAAAAATTCATCAGGATAGGTGGAAGCGTTTTAAATTTATAGAGCAAAAACTGAAATATTTTTTTAAATCCACCTGCTACTGAGTTCTGCTCTCCCTGTATCAAATTCTCTATAGTATTGAATTATTCTAAGTCGAAACTTTGTAATCAAATTCTCTATAGTATTGAATTTTTCTAAGTCGAAACTTTGTATCAAAATTCTCTATAGTATAGAAATTTTGTAGTTTAGAGGTCTAGAGCGATGAAACATGTATTGGCGTTTCGGAACAGAACTCAGCAAGCTGAACTCTTTAATATCTATCAATTGATGACTAGGTTACAAGATATGTTATTTTAATAAGCTATTTGTGGGAGTGGGCCATAAGAAAGCTAGCTATCCACTTAGTAGTAAATTTCCCGCTCTATCTTGTGGAAAAAAATTGATCAGGATAAATGGAAGCGTTTTAAAGTTATAGAGCAAAAACTGAAATATTATTTTTAAATCCACCTGCTACTGAGTTCTGCTCTCCTGGTATCAAATTCTCTATAGTATTAAATTTTTCTAAGTCAAAACTTTGTATCAAATTCTCTATAGTATTGAATTTTTGTAGTTTAGAGGTCTAGAGCGATGAAACATGTATTGGCGTTTCGGAACAGAACTCAGCAAGCTGAACTCTTTAATATATATCAATTAATGACTAGGTTACAAGATATGTTATTTTAATAAGCTATTTGTGGGAGTGGGCCATAAGAAAGCTAGCTATCCACTTAGTAGTAAATTTCCCGCTCTATCTTGTGGAAAAAAATTGATCAGGATAAATGGAAGCGTTTTAAAGTTATAGAGCAAAAACTGAAATATTTTTTTAAATCCACCTGCTACTGAGTTCTGCTCTCCTGGTATCAAATTCTCTATAGTATTGAATTTTTCTAAGTCGAAACTTTGTAATCAAATTCTCTATAGTATTGAATTTTTCTAAGTCGAAACTTTGTATCAAAATTCTCTATAGTATAGAATTTTTGTAGTTTAGAGGTCTAGAGCGATGAAACATGTATTGGCGTTTCGGAACAGAACTCAGCAAGCTGAACTCTTTAATATCTATCAATTGATGACTAGGTTACAAGATATGTTATTTTAATAAGCTATTTGTGGGAGTGGGCCATAAGAAAGCTAGCTATCCACTTAGTAGTAAATTTCCCGCTCTATCTTGTGGAAAAAAATTCATCAGGATAGGTGGAAGCGTTTTAAATTTATAGAGCAAAAACTGAAATATTTTTTTAAATCCACCTGCTACTGAGTTCTGCTCTCCCTGTATCAAATTCTCTATAGTATTGAATTTTTCTAAGTCGAAACTTTGTAATCAAATTCTCTATAGTATTGAATTTTTCTAAGTCGAAACTTTGTATCAAAATTCTCTATAGTAGTTTAGAGGTCTAGAGCGATGAAACATGTATTGGCGTTTCGGAACAGAACTCAGCAAGCTGAACTCTTTAATATCTATCAATTGCTGACTAGGTTACAAGATACGTTATTTTAATAAGCTATTTGTGGGAGTGGGCCATAAGAAAGCTATGCACTTAGTAGTAAATTTCCCGCTCTATCTTGTGGAAAAAAATTGATCAGGATAAATGGAAGCGTTTTAAAGTTATAGAGCAAAAACTGAAATATTATTTTTAAATCCACCTGCTACTGAGTTCTGCTCTCCTGGTATCAAATTCTCTATAGTATTGAATTTTTCTAAGTCGAAACTTTGTATCAAATTCTCTATAGTATTGAATTTTTGTAGTTTAGAGGTCTAGAGCGATGAAACATGTATTGGCGTTTTGGGACAGAACTCAGCAAGCTGAACTCTTTACTATCCAGCAATTGCTTACTAGGTTCCAAGATACGTTATTTTAATAAGCTATTTGTGGGAGTGGGCCATAAGAAAGCTATGCACTTAGTAGTAAATTTCCCGCTCTATCTTGTGGAAAAAAATTGATCCGGATAAATGGAAGCATTTTAAAGTTATAGAGCAAAAACTGAAATATTTTTTTTAAATCCACCTGCTACTGAGTTCTGCTCTCCTGGTATCAAATGCTCTATAGTATTGAATTTTTCTAAATCGAAACTTTCTACCTAGTAGTAAATTTCCCGATCTATCTTGTCGAAAAATTTCATCAGGATAGGTGGAAGCGTTTTAAATTTATAGAGCAAAAACTAAAATATTTTTTTAAATCCACCTGCTACTGAGTTCTGCTCTCCTGGTATCAAATTCTCTATAGTACTGAATTTTTCTAAGTCGAAACTTTGTATCAAAATTCTCTATAGTATAGAATTTTTGTAGTTTAGAGGTCTAGAGCGATGAAACATGTATTGGCGTTTCGGAACAGAACTCAGCAAGCTGAACTCTTTAATATCTATCAATTGATGACTAGGTTACAAGATATGTTATTTTAATAAGATATTTGTGGGAGTGGGCCATAAGAAAGCTAGCTATTCACTTAGTAGTAAATTTCTCGCTCTATCTTGTGGAAAAAAATTGATCAGGATAAATGGAAGCGTTTTAAAGTTATAGAGCAAAAACTGAAATATTATTTTTAAATCCACCTGCTACTGAGTTCTGCTCTCCTGGTATCAAATTCTCTATAGTATTGAATTTTTCTAAGTCGAAACTTTGTATCAAAATTCTCTATAGTATAGAATTTTTGTAGTTTAGAGGTCTAGAGCGATGAAACATGTATTGGCGTTTCGGAACAGAACTCAGCAAGCTGAACTCTTTAATATCTATCAATTGCTGACTAGGTTACAAGATACGTTATTTTAATAAGCTTTTTGTGGGAGTGGGCCATAAGAAATCTATGCACTTAGTAGTAAATTTCCCGCTCTATCTTGTGGAAAAAAATTGACCAGGATAAATGGAAGCGTTTTAAAGTTATAGAGCAAAAACTGAAATATTTTTTTAAATCCACCTGCTACTGAGTTCTGCTCTCCCTGTATCAAATTCTCTATAGTATTGAATTTTTGTAGTTTAGAGGTCTAGAGCGATGAAACATGTATTGGCGTTTCGGGACAGGACTCAGCAAGCTGAACTCTTTAATATCTAGCAATTGCTGACTAGATTACAAGAGACGTTATTTTAATAAGCTATTTGTGAAAGTGGGCCAAAAGAAAGCTATCTACCTAGTAGTAAATTTCCCGCTCTATCTTGTAGAAAAAAATTCATCAGGATAGGTGGAAGCGTTTTAAAGTTATAGCGCAAAAACTGAAATATTTTTTTTTAAATCCACCTGCTACTGAGTTCTGCTCTCCTGGTATCAAATTCTCTATAGTATTGAATTTTTCTAAGTCGAAACTTTGTATCAAAATTCTCTATAGTATAGAATTTTTGTAGTTTAGAGGTCTAGAGCGATGAAACATGTATTGGCGTTTCGGAACAGAACTCAGCAAGCTGAACTCTTTAATATCTATCAATTGCTGACTAGGTTACAAGATACGTTATTTTAATAAGCTATTTGTGGGAGTGGGCCATAAGAAAGCTATGCACTTAGTAGTAAATTTCCCGCTCTATCTTGTGGAAAAAAATTGACCAGGATAAATGGAAGCGTTTTAAAGTTATAGAGCAAAACCTGAAATATTTTTTTTAAATCCACCTGCTACTGAGTTCTGCTCTCCTGGTATCAAATTCTCTATAGTATTGAATTTTTCTAAGTCGAAACTTTGTATCAAATTCTCTATAGTATTGAATTTTTGTAGTTTAGAGGTCTAGAGCGATGAAACATGTATTGGCGTTTCGGGCCAGAACTCAGCAAGCTGAACTCTTTAATATCCAGCAATTGCTGACTAGGTTACAAGAGACGTTATTTTAATAAGCTATTTGTGGGAGTGGGCCATAAGAAAGCTATCCACCTAGTAGTAAATTTCCCGCTCTATCTTGTGGAAAAAAATTCATCAGGATAGGTGGAAGCGTTTTAAATTTATAGAGCAAAAACTGAAATATTTTTTTAAATCCACCTGCTACTGAGTTCTGCTCTCCCTGTATCAAATTCTCTATAGTATTGAATTATTCTAAGTCGAAACTTTGTAATCAAATTCTCTATAGTATTGAATTTTTCTAAGTCGAAACTTTGTATCAAAATTCTCTATAGTATAGAAATTTTGTAGTTTAGAGGTCTAGAGCGATGAAACATGTATTGGCGTTTCGGAACAGAACTCAGCAAGCTGAACTCTTTAATATCTATCAATTGATGACTAGGTTACAAGATATGTTATTTTAATAAGCTATTTGTGGGAGTGGGCCATAAGAAAGCTAGCTATCCACTTAGTAGTAAATTTCCCGCTCTATCTTGTGGAAAAAAATTGATCAGGATAAATGGAAGCGTTTTAAAGTTATAGAGCAAAAACTGAAATATTATTTTTAAATCCACCTGCTACTGAGTTCTGCTCTCCTGGTATCAAATTCTCTATAGTATTAAATTTTTCTAAGTCAAAACTTTGTATCAAATTCTCTATAGTATTGAATTTTTGTAGTTTAGAGGTCTAGAGCGATGAAACATGTATTGGCGTTTCGGAACAGAACTCAGCAAGCTGAACTCTTTAATATATATCAATTAATGACTAGGTTACAAGATATGTTATTTTAATAAGCTATTTGTGGGAGTGGGCCATAAGAAAGCTAGCTATCCACTTAGTAGTAAATTTCCCGCTCTATCTTGTGGAAAAAAATTGATCAGGATAAATGGAAGCGTTTTAAAGTTATAGAGCAAAAACTGAAATATTTTTTTAAATCCACCTGCTACTGAGTTCTGCTCTCCTGGTATCAAATTCTCTATAGTATTGAATTTTTCTAAGTCGAAACTTTGTAATCAAATTCTCTATAGTATTGAATTTTTCTAAGTCGAAACTTTGTATCAAAATTCTCTATAGTATAGAATTTTTGTAGTTTAGAGGTCTAGAGCGATGAAACATGTATTGGCGTTTCGGAACAGAACTCAGCAAGCTGAACTCTTTAATATCTATCAATTGATGACTAGGTTACAAGATATGTTATTTTAATAAGCTATTTGTGGGAGTGGGCCATAAGAAAGCTAGCTATCCACTTAGTAGTAAATTTCCCGCTCTATCTTGTGGAAAAAAATTCATCAGGATAGGTGGAAGCGTTTTAAATTTATAGAGCAAAAACTGAAATATTTTTTTAAATCCACCTGCTACTGAGTTCTGCTCTCCCTGTATCAAATTCTCTATAGTATTGAATTTTTCTAAGTCGAAACTTTGTAATCAAATTCTCTATAGTATTGAATTTTTCTAAGTCGAAACTTTGTATCAAAATTCTCTATAGTAGTTTAGAGGTCTAGAGCGATGAAACATGTATTGGCGTTTCGGAACAGAACTCAGCAAGCTGAACTCTTTAATATCTATCAATTGCTGACTAGGTTACAAGATACGTTATTTTAATAAGCTATTTGTGGGAGTGGGCCATAAGAAAGCTATGCACTTAGTAGTAAATTTCCCGCTCTATCTTGTGGAAAAAAATTGATCAGGATAAATGGAAGCGTTTTAAAGTTATAGAGCAAAAACTGAAATATTATTTTTAAATCCACCTGCTACTGAGTTCTGCTCTCCTGGTATCAAATTCTCTATAGTATTGAATTTTTCTAAGTCGAAACTTTGTATCAAATTCTCTATAGTATTGAATTTTTGTAGTTTAGAGGTCTAGAGCGATGAAACATGTATTGGCGTTTTGGGACAGAACTCAGCAAGCTGAACTCTTTACTATCCAGCAATTGCTTACTAGGTTCCAAGATACGTTATTTTAATAAGCTATTTGTGGGAGTGGGCCATAAGAAAGCTATGCACTTAGTAGTAAATTTCCCGCTCTATCTTGTGGAAAAAAATTGATCCGGATAAATGGAAGCATTTTAAAGTTATAGAGCAAAAACTGAAATATTTTTTTTAAATCCACCTGCTACTGAGTTCTGCTCTCCTGGTATCAAATGCTCTATAGTATTGAATTTTTCTAAATCGAAACTTTCTACCTAGTAGTAAATTTCCCGATCTATCTTGTCGAAAAATTTCATCAGGATAGGTGGAAGCGTTTTAAATTTATAGAGCAAAAACTAAAATATTTTTTTAAATCCACCTGCTACTGAGTTCTGCTCTCCTGGTATCAAATTCTCTATAGTACTGAATTTTTCTAAGTCGAAACTTTGTATCAAAATTCTCTATAGTATAGAATTTTTGTAGTTTAGAGGTCTAGAGCGATGAAACATGTATTGGCGTTTCGGAACAGAACTCAGCAAGCTGAACTCTTTAATATCTATCAATTGATGACTAGGTTACAAGATATGTTATTTTAATAAGATATTTGTGGGAGTGGGCCATAAGAAAGCTAGCTATTCACTTAGTAGTAAATTTCTCGCTCTATCTTGTGGAAAAAAATTGATCAGGATAAATGGAAGCGTTTTAAAGTTATAGAGCAAAAACTGAAATATTATTTTTAAATCCACCTGCTACTGAGTTCTGCTCTCCTGGTATCAAATTCTCTATAGTATTGAATTTTTCTAAGTCGAAACTTTGTATCAAAATTCTCTATAGTATAGAATTTTTGTAGTTTAGAGGTCTAGAGCGATGAAACATGTATTGGCGTTTCGGAACAGAACTCAGCAAGCTGAACTCTTTAATATCTATCAATTGCTGACTAGGTTACAAGATACGTTATTTTAATAAGCTTTTTGTGGGAGTGGGCCATAAGAAATCTATGCACTTAGTAGTAAATTTCCCGCTCTATCTTGTGGAAAAAAATTGACCAGGATAAATGGAAGCGTTTTAAAGTTATAGAGCAAAAACTGAAATATTTTTTTAAATCCACCTGCTACTGAGTTCTGCTCTCCCTGTATCAAATTCTCTATAGTATTGAATTTTTCTAAGTCGAAACTTTGTAATCAAATTCTCTATAGTATTGAATTTTTCTAAGTCGAAACTTTGTATCAAAATTCTCATAGTATAGAATTTTTGTAGTTTAGAGGTCTAGAGCGATGAAACATGTATTGGCGTTTCGGAACAGAACTCAGCAAGCTGAACTCTTTAATATCTATCAATTGATGACTAGGTTACAAGATATGTTATTTTAATAAGCTATTTGTGGGAGTGGGCCATAAGAAAGCTAGCTATCGACTTAGTAGTAAATTTCCCGCTCTATCTTGTGGAAAAAAATTCATCAGGATAGGTGCAAGCGTTTTAAAGTTATAGCGCAAAAACTGAAATATTTTTTTTAAATCCACCTGCTACTGAGTTCTGCTCTCCTGGTATCAAATTCTCTATAGTATTGAATTTTTCTAAGTCGAAACTTTGTATCAAAATTCTCTATAGTATAGAATTTTTGTAGTTTAGAGGTCTAGAGCGATGAAACATGTATTGACGTTTCGGGACAGAACTCAGCAAGCTGAACTCTTTAATATCTAGCAATTGCTGACTAGATTACAAGATATGTTATTTTAATAAGCTATTTGTGGGAGTGGGCCATAAGAAAGCTAGCTATCCACTTAAACTGAAATATTATTTTTAAATCCACCTGCTACTGAGTTCTGCTCTCCTGGTATCAAATTCTCTATAGTATTGAATTTTACTAAGTCGAAACTTTGTATCAAATTCTCTATAGTATTGAATTTTTGTAGTTTAGAGGTCTAGAGCGATGATACATGTATTGACGTTTCGGGACAGAACTCAGCAAGCTGAACTCTTTAGTATCCAGCAATTGCTGACTAGGTTACAAAAGACGTTATTTAAAATAAGCTATTTGTGAAAGTGGGCCATAAGAAAGCTATCTACCTAGTAGTAAATATCCCGCTCTATCTTGTGGAAAAAAATTGATCAGGATAAATGGAAGCGTTTTAAAGTTATAGAGCAAAAACTGAAATATTATTTTTAAATCCACCTGCTACTGAGTTCTGCTCTCCTGGTATCAAATTCTCTATAGTATTGAATTTTTCTAAGTCGAAACTTTGTATCAAATTCTCTATAGTATTGAATTTTTGTAGTTTAGAGGTCTAGAGCGATGAAACATGTATTGGCGTTTTGGGACAGAACTCAGCAAGCTGAACTCTTTACTATCCAGCAATTGCTTACTAGGTTCCAAGATACGTTATTTTAATAAGCTATTTGTGGGAGTGGGCCATAAGAAAGCTATGCACTTAGTAGTAAATTTCCCGCTCTATCTTGTGGAAAAAAATTGATCCGGATAAATGGAAGCGTTTTAAAGTTATAGAGCAAAAACTGTAATATTTTTTTTAAATCCACCTGCTACTGAGTTCTGCTCTCCTGGTATCAAATGCTCTATAGTATTGAATTTTTCTAAATCGAAACTTTCTACCTAGTAGTAAATTTCCCGTTCTATCTTGTCGAAAAATTTCATCAGGATAGGTGGGAGCGTTTTAAATTTATAGAGCAAAAACTGAAATATTTTTTTAAATCCACCTGCTACTGAGTTCTGCTCTCCTGGTATCAAATTCTCTATAGTACTGAATTTTTCTAAGTCGAAACTTTGTATCAAAATTCTCTATAGTATAGAATTTTTGTAGTTTACAGGTCTAGAGCGATGAAAGATGTATTGGCGTTTCGGAACAGAACTCAGCAAGCTGAACTCTTTAATATCTATCAATTGATGACTAGGTTACAAGATATGTTATTTTAATAAGATATTTGTGGGAGTGGGCCATAAGAAAGCTAGCTATCCACTTAGTAGTAAATTTCCCGCTCTATCTTGTGGAAAAAAATTGATCAGGATAAATGGAAGCGTTTTAAAGTTATAGAGCAAAAACTGAAATATTATTTTTAAATCCACCTGCTACTGAGTTCTGCTCTCCTGGTATCAAATTCTCTATAGTATTGAATTTTTCTAAGTCGAAACTTTGTATCAAATTCTCTATAGTATTGAATTTTTGTAGTTTAGAGGTCTAGAGCGATGAAAGATGTATTGGCGTTTCGGAACAGAACTCAGCAAGCTGAACTCTTTAATATCTATCAATTGCTGACTAGGTTACAAGATACGTTATTTTAATAAGCTATTTGTGGGAGTGGGCCATAAGAAAGCTATGCACTTAGTAGTAAATTTCCCGCTCTATCTTGTGGAAAAAAATTGACCAGGATAAATGGAAGCGTTTTAAAGTTATAGAGCAAAACCTGAAATATTTTTTTTAAATCCACCTGCTACTGAGTTCTGCTCTCCTGGTATCAAATTCTCTATAGTATTGAATTTTTCTAAGTCGAAACTTTGTATCAAATTCTCTATAGTATTGAATTTTTGTAGTTTAGAGGTCTAGAGCGATGAAACATGTATTGGCGTTTCGGGCCAGAACTCAGCAAGCTGAACTCTTTAATATCCAGCAATTGCTGACTAGGTTACAAGAGACGTTATTTTAATAAGCTATTTGTGGGAGTGGGCCATAAGAAAGCTATCCACCTAGTAGTAAATTTCCCGCTCTATCTTGTGGAAAAAAATTCATCAGGATAGGTGGAAGCGTTTTAAATTTATAGAGCAAAAACTGAAATATTTTTTTAAATCCACCTGCTACTGAGTTCTGCTCTCCCTGTATCAAATTCTCTATAGTATTGAATTATTCTAAGTCGAAACTTTGTAATCAAATTCTCTATAGTATTGAATTTTTCTAAGTCGAAACTTTGTATCAAAATTCTCTATAGTATAGAAATTTTGTAGTTTAGAGGTCTAGAGCGATGAAACATGTATTGGCGTTTCGGAACAGAACTCAGCAAGCTGAACTCTTTAATATCTATCAATTGATGACTAGGTTACAAGATATGTTATTTTAATAAGCTATTTGTGGGAGTGGGCCATAAGAAAGCTAGCTATCCACTTAGTAGTAAATTTCCCGCTCTATCTTGTGGAAAAAAATTGATCAGGATAAATGGAAGCGTTTTAAAGTTATAGAGCAAAAACTGAAATATTATTTTTAAATCCACCTGCTACTGAGTTCTGCTCTCCTGGTATCAAATTCTCTATAGTATTAAATTTTTCTAAGTCAAAACTTTGTATCAAATTCTCTATAGTATTGAATTTTTGTAGTTTAGAGGTCTAGAGCGATGAAACATGTATTGGCGTTTCGGAACAGAACTCAGCAAGCTGAACTCTTTAATATATATCAATTAATGACTAGGTTACAAGATATGTTATTTTAATAAGCTATTTGTGGGAGTGGGCCATAAGAAAGCTAGCTATCCACTTAGTAGTAAATTTCCCGCTCTATCTTGTGGAAAAAAATTGATCAGGATAAATGGAAGCGTTTTAAAGTTATAGAGCAAAAACTGAAATATTTTTTTAAATCCACCTGCTACTGAGTTCTGCTCTCCTGGTATCAAATTCTCTATAGTATTGAATTTTTCTAAGTCGAAACTTTGTAATCAAATTCTCTATAGTATTGAATTTTTCTAAGTCGAAACTTTGTATCAAAATTCTCTATAGTATAGAATTTTTGTAGTTTAGAGGTCTACAGCGATGAAACATGTATTGGCGTTTCGGAACAGAACTCAGCAAGCTGAACTCTTTAATATCTATCAATTGATGACTAGGTTACAAGATATGTTATTTTAATAAGCTATTTGTGGGAGTGGGCCATAAGAAAGCTAGCTATCCACTTAGTAGTAAATTTCCCGCTCTATCTTGTGGAAAAAAATTGATCAGGATAAATGGAAGCGTTTTAAAGTTATAGAGCAAAAACTGAAATATTATTTTTAAATCCACCTGCTACTGAGTTCTGCTCTCCTGGTATCAAATTCTCTATAGTATTAAATTTTTCTAAGTCAAAACTTTGTATTAAATTCTCTATAGTATTGAATTTTTGTAGTTTAGAGGTCTAGAGCGATGAAACATGTATTGGCGTTTCGGGACAGAACTCAGCAAGCTGAACTCTTTAATATCTAGCAATTGCTGACTAGATTACAAGAGACGTTATTTTAATAAGCTATTTGTGGAAGTGGGCCATAAGAAAGCTATCTACCTAGTAGTAAATTTCCCGCCCTATCTTGTGGAAAAAATTCATCAGGATAGGTGGAATCGTTTTAAATTTATAGAGCAAAAGCTGAAATATTTTTTTAAATCCACCTGCTACTGAGTTCTGCTTTCCTGGTATCAAATTCTTTATAGTATTGAATTTTTCTAAGTCGAAACTTTGTATCAAAATTCTCTATAGTATAAAATTTTTGTAGTTTAGAGGTCTAGAGCGATGAAACATGTATTGGCGTTTCGGAACAGAACTCAGCAAGCTGAACTCTTTAATATCTATCAATTGATGACTAGGTTACAAGATATGTTATTTTAATAAGCTATTTGTGGGAGTGGGCCATAAGAAAGCTATCCACCTAGTAGTAAATTTCCCGCTCTATCTTGTGGAAAAAAATTCATCAGGATAGGTGGAAGCGTTTTAAAGTTATAGAGCAAAAACTGAAATATTTTTTTAAATCCACCTGCTACTGAGTTCTGCTCTCCTGGTATCAAATTCTCTATAGTATTGAATTTTTCTAAGTCGAAACTTTGTAATCAAATTCTCTATAGTATTGAATTTTTCTAAGTCGAAACTTTGTATCAAAATTCTCTATAGTATAAAATTTTTGTAGTTTAGAGGTCTAGAGCGATGAAACATGTATTGGCGTTTCGGAACAGAACTCAGCAAGCTGAACTCTTTAATATCTATCAATTGATGACTAGGTTACAAGATATGTTATTTTAATAAGCTATTTGTGGGAGTGGGCCATAAGAAAGCTATCCACCTAGTAGTAAATTTCCCGCTCTATCTTGTGGAAAAAAATTCATCAGGATAGGTGGAAGCGTTTTAAAGTTATAGAGCAAAAACTGAAATATTTTTTTAAATCCACCTGCTACTGAGTTCTGCTTTCCTGGTATCAAATTCTCTATAGTATTGAATTTTTCTAAGTAGAAACTTTGTATCAAAATTCTCTATAGTATAGAATTTTTGTAGTTTAGAGGTCTAGAGCGATGAAACATGTATTGGCGTTTCGGAACAGAACTCAGCAAGCTGAACTCTTTACTATCCAGCAATTGCTGACTAGGTTACAAGAGACGTTATTTTAATAAGCTATTTGTGGGAGTGGGCCATAAGAAAGCTATCGACCTAGTAGTAAATTTCCCGCTCTATCTTGTGGAAAAAAATTCATCAGGATAGGTGCAAGCCTTTTAAAGTTATAGCGCAAAAACTGAAATATTTTTTTTTAAATCAACCTGCTACTGAGTTCTGCTCTCCTGGTATCAAATTCTCTATAGTATTGAATTTTTCTAAGTCGAAACTTTGTATCAAAATTCTCTATAGTATAGAATTTTTGTAGTTTAGAGGTCTAGAGCGATGAAACATGTATTGGCGTTTCGGAACAGAACTCAGCAAGCTGAACTCTTTAATATCTATCAATTGATGACTAGGTTACAAGATATGTTATTTTAATTAGCTATTTGTAGGAGTGGGCCATAAGAAAGCTATCGACCTAGTAGTAAATTTCCCGCTCTATCTTGTGGAAAAAAATTCATCAGGATAGGTGCAAGCGTTTTAAATTTATAGAGCAAAAACTGAAATATTTTTTTAAATCCACCTGCTACTGAGTTCTGCTCACCCTGTATCAAATTCTCTATAGTATTGAATTTTTCTAAGTCGAAACTTTGTATCAAAATTCTCTATAGTATAGAATTTTTGTAGTTTAGAGGTCTAGAGCGATGAAACATGTATTGGCGTTTCGGAACAGAACTCAGCAAGCTGAACTCTTTAATATCTAGCAATTGCTGACTAGATTACAAGAGACGTTATTTTAATAAGCTATTTGTGAAAGTGGGCCAAAAGAAAGCTATCTACCTAGTAGTAAATTTCCCGCTCTATCTTGTAGAAAAAAATTCATCAGGATAGGTGGAAGCGTTTTAAAGTTATAGCGCAAAAACTGAAATATTTTTTTTAAATCCACCTGCTACTGAGTTCTGCTCTCCTGGTATCAAATTCTCTATAGTATTGAATTTTTCTAAGTCGAAACTTTGTATCAAAATTCTCTATAGTATAGAATTTTTGTAGTTTAGAGGTCTAGAGCGATGAAACATGTATTGGCGTTTCGGAACAGAACTCAGCAAGCTGAACTCTTTAATATCTATCAATTGCTGACTAGGTTACAAGATACGTTATTTTAATAAGCTATTTGTGGGAGTGGGCCATAAGAAAGCTATGCACTTAGTAGTAAATTTCCCGCTCTATCTTGTGGAAAAAAATTGACCAGGATAAATGGAAGCGTTTTAAAGTTATAGAGCAAAAACTGAAATATTATTTTTAAATCCACCTGCTACTGAGTTCTGCTCTCCTGGTATCAAATTCTCTATAGTATTAAATTTTTCTAAGTCAAAACTTTGTATCAAATTCTCTATAGTATTGAATTTTTGTAGTTTAGAGGTCTAGAGCGATGAAACATGTATTGGCGTTTCGGAACAGAACTCAGCAAGCTGAACTCTTTAATATATATCAATTAATGACTAGGTTACAAGATATGTTATTTTAATAAGCTATTTGTGGGAGTGGGCCATAAGAAAGCTAGCTATCCACTTAGTAGTAAATTTCCCGCTCTATCTTGTGGAAAAAAATTCATCAGGATAGGTGGAAGCGTTTTAAATTTATAGAGCAAAAACTGAAATATTTTTTTAAATCCACCTGCTACTGAGTTCTGCTCTCCCTGTATCAAATTCTCTATAGTATTGAATTATTCTAAGTCGAAACTTTGTAATCAAATTCTCTATAGTATTGAATTTTTCTAAGTCGAAACTTTGTATCAAAATTCTCTATAGTATAGAAATTTTGTAGTTTAGAGGTCTAGAGCGATGAAACATGTATTGGCGTTTCGGAACAGAACTCAGCAAGCTGAACTCTTTAATATCTATCAATTGATGACTAGGTTACAAGATATGTTATTTTAATAAGCTATTTGTGGGAGTGGGCCATAAGAAAGCTAGCTATCCACTTAGTAGTAAATTTCCCGCTCTATCTTGTGGAAAAAAATTGATCAGGATAAATGGAAGCGTTTTAAAGTTATAGAGCAAAAACTGAAATATTATTTTTAAATCCACCTGCTACTGAGTTCTGCTCTCCTGGTATCAAATTCTCTATAGTATTAAATTTTTCTAAGTCAAAACTTTGTATCAAATTCTCTATAGTATTGAATTTTTGTAGTTTAGAGGTCTAGAGCGATGAAACATGTATTGGCGTTTCGGAACAGAACTCAGCAAGCTGAACTCTTTAATATATATCAATTAATGACTAGGTTACAAGATATGTTATTTTAATAAGCTATTTGTGGGAGTGGGCCATAAGAAAGCTAGCTATCCACTTAGTAGTAAATTTCCCGCTCTATCTTGTGGAAAAAAATTGATCAGGATAAATGGAAGCGTTTTAAAGTTATAGAGCAAAAACTGAAATATTTTTTTAAATCCACCTGCTACTGAGTTCTGCTCTCCTGGTATCAAATTCTCTATAGTATTGAATTTTTCTAAGTCGAAACTTTGTAATCAAATTCTCTATAGTATTGAATTTTTCTAAGTCGAAACTTTGTATCAAAATTCTCTATAGTATAGAATTTTTGTAGTTTAGAGGTCTAGAGCGATGAAACATGTATTGGCGTTTCGGAACAGAACTCAGCAAGCTGAACTCTTTAATATCTATCAATTGATGACTAGGTTACAAGATATGTTATTTTAATAAGCTATTTGTGGGAGTGGGCCATAAGAAAGCTAGCTATCCACTTAGTAGTAAATTTCCCGCTCTATCTTGTGGAAAAAAATTGATCAGGATAAATGGAAGCGTTTTAAAGTTATAGAGCAAAAACTGAAATATTATTTTTAAATCCACCTGCTACTGAGTTCTGCTCTCCTGGTATCAAATTCTCTATAGTATTAAATTTTTCTAAGTCAAAACTTTGTATCAAATTCTCTATAGTATTGAATTTTTGTAGTTTAGAGGTCTAGAGCGATGAAACATGTATTGGCGTTTCGGAACAGAACTCAGCAAGCTGAACTCTTTAATATATATCAATTAATGACTAGGTTACAAGATATGTTATTTTAATAAGCTATTTGTGGGAGTGGGCCATAAGAAAGCTAGCTATCCACTTAGTAGTAAATTTCCCGCTCTATCTTGTGGAAAAAAATTGATCAGGATAAATGGAAGCGTTTTAAAGTTATAGAGCAAAAACTGAAATATTTTTTTAAATCCACCTGCTACTGAGTTCTGCTCTCCTGGTATCAAATTCTCTATAGTATTGAATTTTTCTAAGTCGAAACTTTGTAATCAAATTCTCTATAGTATTGAATTTTTCTAAGTCGAAACTTTGTATCAAAATTCTCTATAGTATAGAATTTTTGTAGTTTAGAGGTCTAGAGCGATGAAACATGTATTGGCGTTTCGGAACAGAACTCAGCAAGCTGAACTCTTTAATATCTATCAATTGATGACTAGGTTACAAGATATGTTATTTTAATAAGCTATTTGTGGGAGTGGGCCATAAGAAAGCTAGCTATCCACTTAGTAGTAAATTTCCCGCTCTATCTTGTGGAAAAAAATTGATCAGGATAAATGGAAGCGTTTTAAAGTTATAGAGCAAAAACTGAAATATTATTTTTAAATCCACCTGCTACTGAGTTCTGCTCTCCTGGTATCAAATTCTCTATAGTATTAAATTTTTCTAAGTCAAAACTTTGTATTAAATTCTCTATAGTATTGAATTTTTGTAGTTTAGAGGTCTAGAGCGATGAAACATGTATTGGCGTTTCGGGACAGAACTCAGCAAGCTGAACTCTTTAATATCTAGCAATTGCTGACTAGATTACAAGAGACGTTATTTTAATAAGCTATTTGTGGAAGTGGGCCATAAGAAAGCTATCTACCTAGTAGTAAATTTCCCGCCCTATCTTGTGGAAAAAATTCATCAGGATAGGTGGAATCGTTTTAAATTTATAGAGCAAAAGCTGAAATATTTTTTTAAATCCACCTGCTACTGAGTTCTGCTTTCCTGGTATCAAATTCTCTATAGTATTGAATTTTTCTAAGTCGAAACTTTGTATCAAAATTCTCTATAGTATAAAATTTTTGTAGTTTAGAGGTCTAGAGCGATGAAACATGTATTGGCGTTTCGGAACAGAACTCAGCAAGCTGAACTCTTTAATATCTATCAATTGATGACTAGGTTACAAGATATGTTATTTTAATAAGCTATTTGTGGGAGTGGGCCATAAGAAAGCTATCCACCTAGTAGTAAATTTCCCGCTCTATCTTGTGGAAAAAAATTCATCAGGATAGGTGGAAGCGTTTTAAAGTTATAGAGCAAAAACTGAAATATTTTTTTAAATCCACCTGCTACTGAGTTCTGCTCTCCTGGTATCAAATTCTCTATAGTATTGAATTTTTCTAAGTCGAAACTTTGTAATCAAATTCTCTATAGTATTGAATTTTTCTAAGTCGAAACTTTGTATCAAAATTCTCTATAGTATAGAATTTTTGTAGTTTAGAGGTCTAGAGCGATGAAACATGTATTGGCGTTTCGGAACAGAACTCAGCAAGCTGAACTCTTTAATATCTATCAATTGATGACTAGGTTACAAGATATGTTATTTTAATAAGCTATTTGTGGGAGTGGGCCATAAGAAAGCTAGCTATCCACTTAGTAGTAAATTTCCCGCTCTATCTTGTGGAAAAAAATTGATCAGGATAGGTGGAATCGTTTTAAATTTATAGAGCAAAAGCTGAAATATTTTTTTAAATCCACCTGCTACTGAGTTCTGCTTTCCTGGTATCAAATTCTCTATAGTATTGAATTTTTCTAAGTAGAAACTTTGTATCAAAATTCTCTATAGTATAGAATTTTTGTAGTTTAGAGGTCTAGAGCGATGAAACATGTATTGGCGTTTCGGAACAGAACTCAGCAAGCTGAACTCTTTACTATCCAGCAATTGCTGACTAGGTTACAAGAGACGTTATTTTAATAAGCTATTTGTGGGAGTGGGCCATAAGAAAGCTATCGACCTAGTAGTAAATTTCCCGCTCTATCTTGTGGAAAAAAATTCATCAGGATAGGTGCAAGCGTTTTAAAGTTATAGCGCAAAAACTGAAATATTTTTTTTTAAATCAACCTGCTACTGAGTTCTGCTCTCCTGGTATCAAATTCTCTATAGTATTGAATTTTTCTAAGTCGAAACTTTGTATCAAAATTCTCTATAGTATAGAATTTTTGTAGTTTAGAGGTCTAGAGCGATGAAACATGTATTGGCGTTTCGGAACAGAACTCAGCAAGCTGAACTCTTTAATATCTATCAATTGATGACTAGGTTAAAAGATATGTTATTTTAATTAGCTATTTGTAGGAGTGGGCCATAAGAAAGCTATCGACCTAGTAGTAAATTTCCCGCTCTATCTTGTGGAAAAAAATTCATCAGGATAGGTGCAAGCGTTTTAAATTTATAGAGCAAAAACTGAAATATTTTTTTAAATCCACCTGCTACTGAGTTCTGCTCTCCCTGTATCAAATTCTCTATAGTATTGAATTTTTCTAAGTCGAAACTTTGTATCAAAATTCTCTATAGTATAGAATTTTTGTAGTTTAGAGGTCTAGAGCGATGAAACATGTATTGGCGTTTCGGAACAGAACTCAGCAAGCTGAACTCTTTAATATCTAGCAATTGCTGACTAGATTACAAGAGACGTTATTTTAATAAGCTATTTGTGAAAGTGGGCCAAAAGAAAGCTATCTACCTAGTAGTAAATTTCCCGCTCTATCTTGTAGAAAAAAATTCATCAGGATAGGTGGAAGCGTTTTAAAGTTATAGCGCAAAAACTGAAATATTTTTTTTAAATCCACCTGCTACTGAGTTCTGCTCTCCTGGTATCAAATTCTCTATAGTATTGAATTTTTCTAAGTCGAAACTTTGTATCAAAATTCTCTATAGTATAGAATTTTTGTAGTTTAGAGGTCTAGAGCGATGAAACATGTATTGGCGTTTCGGAACAGAACTCAGCAAGCTGAACTCTTTAATATCTATCAATTGCTGACTAGGTTACAAGATACGTTATTTTAATAAGCTATTTGTGGGAGTGGGCCATAAGAAAGCTATGCACTTAGTAGTAAATTTCCCGCTCTATCTTGTGGAAAAAAATTGACCAGGATAAATGGAAGCGTTTTAAAGTTATAGAGCAAAAACTGAAATATTATTTTTAAATCCACCTGCTACTGAGTTCTGCTCTCCTGGTATCAAATTCTCTATAGTATTAAATTTTTCTAAGTCAAAACTTTGTATCAAATTCTCTATAGTATTGAATTTTTGTAGTTTAGAGGTCTAGAGCGATGAAACATGTATTGGCGTTTCGGAACAGAACTCAGCAAGCTGAACTCTTTAATATATATCAATTAATGACTAGGTTACAAGATATGTTATTTTAATAAGCTATTTGTGGGAGTGGGCCATAAGAAAGCTAGCTATCCACTTAGTAGTAAATTTCCCGCTCTATCTTGTGGAAAAAAATTCATCAGGATAGGTGGAAGCGTTTTAAATTTATAGAGCAAAAACTGAAATATTTTTTTAAATCCACCTGCTACTGAGTTCTGCTCTCCCTGTATCAAATTCTCTATAGTATTGAATTATTCTAAGTCGAAACTTTGTAATCAAATTCTCTATAGTATTGAATTTTTCTAAGTCGAAACTTTGTATCAAAATTCTCTATAGTATAGAAATTTTGTAGTTTAGAGGTCTAGAGCGATGAAACATGTATTGGCGTTTCGGAACAGAACTCAGCAAGCTGAACTCTTTAATATCTATCAATTGATGACTAGGTTACAAGATATGTTATTTTAATAAGCTATTTGTGGGAGTGGGCCATAAGAAAGCTAGCTATCCACTTAGTAGTAAATTTCCCGCTCTATCTTGTGGAAAAAAATTGATCAGGATAAATGGAAGCGTTTTAAAGTTATAGAGCAAAAACTGAAATATTATTTTTAAATCCACCTGCTACTGAGTTCTGCTCTCCTGGTATCAAATTCTCTATAGTATTAAATTTTTCTAAGTCAAAACTTTGTATCAAATTCTCTATAGTATTGAATTTTTGTAGTTTAGAGGTCTAGAGCGATGAAACATGTATTGGCGTTTCGGAACAGAACTCAGCAAGCTGAACTCTTTAATATATATCAATTAATGACTAGGTTACAAGATATGTTATTTTAATAAGCTATTTGTGGGAGTGGGCCATAAGAAAGCTAGCTATCCACTTAGTAGTAAATTTCCCGCTCTATCTTGTGGAAAAAAATTGATCAGGATAAATGGAAGCGTTTTAAAGTTATAGAGCAAAAACTGAAATATTTTTTTAAATCCACCTGCTACTGAGTTCTGCTCTCCTGGTATCAAATTCTCTATAGTATTGAATTTTTCTAAGTCGAAACTTTGTAATCAAATTCTCTATAGTATTGAATTTTTCTAAGTCGAAACTTTGTATCAAAATTCTCTATAGTATAGAATTTTTGTAGTTTAGAGGTCTAGAGCGATGAAACATGTATTGGCGTTTCGGAACAGAACTCAGCAAGCTGAACTCTTTAATATCTATCAATTGATGACTAGGTTACAAGATATGTTATTTTAATAAGCTATTTGTGGGAGTGGGCCATAAGAAAGCTAGCTATCCACTTAGTAGTAAATTTCCCGCTCTATCTTGTGGAAAAAAATTGATCAGGATAAATGGAAGCGTTTTAAAGTTATAGAGCAAAAACTGAAATATTATTTTTAAATCCACCTGCTACTGAGTTCTGCTCTCCTGGTATCAAATTCTCTATAGTATTAAATTTTTCTAAGTCAAAACTTTGTATCAAATTCTCTATAGTATTGAATTTTTGTAGTTTAGAGGTCTAGAGCGATGAAACATGTATTGGCGTTTCGGAACAGAACTCAGCAAGCTGAACTCTTTAATATATATCAATTAATGACTAGGTTACAAGATATGTTATTTTAATAAGCTATTTGTGGGAGTGGGCCATAAGAAAGCTAGCTATCCACTTAGTAGTAAATTTCCCGCTCTATCTTGTGGAAAAAAATTGATCAGGATAAATGGAAGCGTTTTAAAGTTATAGAGCAAAAACTGAAATATTTTTTTAAATCCACCTGCTACTGAGTTCTGCTCTCCTGGTATCAAATTCTCTATAGTATTGAATTTTTCTAAGTCGAAACTTTGTAATCAAATTCTCTATAGTATTGAATTTTTCTAAGTCGAAACTTTGTATCAAAATTCTCTATAGTATAGAATTTTTGTAGTTTAGAGGTCTAGAGCGATGAAACATGTATTGGCGTTTCGGAACAGAACTCAGCAAGCTGAACTCTTTAATATCTATCAATTGATGACTAGGTTACAAGATATGTTATTTTAATAAGCTATTTGTGGGAGTGGGCCATAAGAAAGCTAGCTATCCACTTAGTAGTAAATTTCCCGCTCTATCTTGTGGAAAAAAATTGATCAGGATAAATGGAAGCGTTTTAAAGTTATAGAGCAAAAACTGAAATATTATTTTTAAATCCACCTGCTACTGAGTTCTGCTCTCCTGGTATCAAATTCTCTATAGTATTAAATTTTTCTAAGTCAAAACTTTGTATTAAATTCTCTATAGTATTGAATTTTTGTAGTTTAGAGGTCTAGAGCGATGAAACATGTATTGGCGTTTCGGGACAGAACTCAGCAAGCTGAACTCTTTAATATCTAGCAATTGCTGACTAGATTACAAGAGACGTTATTTTAATAAGCTATTTGTGGAAGTGGGCCATAAGAAAGCTATCTACCTAGTAGTAAATTTCCCGCCCTATCTTGTGGAAAAAATTCATCAGGATAGGTGGAATCGTTTTAAATTTATAGAGCAAAAGCTGAAATATTTTTTTAAATCCACCTGCTACTGAGTTCTGCTTTCCTGGTATCAAATTCTCTATAGTATTGAATTTTTCTAAGTCGAAACTTTGTATCAAAATTCTCTATAGTATAAAATTTTTGTAGTTTAGAGGTCTAGAGCGATGAAACATGTATTGGCGTTTCGGAACAGAACTCAGCAAGCTGAACTCT
The DNA here is from genome assembly GCA_963932375.1 of Phania funesta. Classification (NCBI taxonomy): domain Eukaryota; kingdom Metazoa; phylum Arthropoda; class Insecta; order Diptera; family Tachinidae; genus Phania; species Phania funesta. Next base: position 83,968,765 of record OZ010653.1, read on the forward strand.
TTAATATCTATCAATTGATGACTAGGTTACAAGATATGTTATTTTAATAAGCTATTTGTGGGAGTGGGCCATAAGAAAGCTATCCACCTAGTAGTAAATTTCCCGCTCTATCTTGTGGAAAAAAATTCATCAGGATAGGTGGAAGCGTTTTAAAGTTATAGAGCAAAAACTGAAATATTTTTTTAAATCCACCTGCTACTGAGTTCTGCTCTCCTGGTATCAAATTCTCTATAGTATTGAATTTTTCTAAGTCGAAACTTTGTAATCAAATTCTCTATAGTATTGAATTTTTCTAAGTCGAAACTTTGTATCAAAATTCTCTATAGTATAGAATTTTTGTAGTTTAGAGGTCTAGAGCGATGAAACATGTATTGGCGTTTCGGAACAGAACTCAGCAAGCTGAACTCTTTAATATCTATCAATTGATGACTAGGTTACAAGATATGTTATTTTAATAAGCTATTTGTGGGAGTGGGCCATAAGAAAGCTAGCTATCCACTTAGTAGTAAATTTCCCGCTCTATCTTGTGGAAAAAAATTGATCAGGATAGGTGGAATCGTTTTAAATTTATAGAGCAAAAGCTGAAATATTTTTTTTTAAATCAACCTGCTACTGAGTTCTGCTCTCCTGGTATCAAATTCTCTATAGTATTGAATTTTTCTAAGTCGAAACTTTGTATCAAAATTCTCTATAGTATAGAATTTTTGTAGTTTAGAGGTCTAGAGCGATGAAACATGTATTGGCGTTTCGGAACAGAACTCAGCAAGCTGAACTCTTTAATATCTATCAATTGATGACTAGGTTACAAGATATGTTATTTTAATTAGCTATTTGTAGGAGTGGGCCATAAGAAAGCTATCGACCTAGTAGTAAATTTCCCGCTCTATCTTGTGGAAAAAAATTCATCAGGATAGGTGCAAGCGTTTTAAATTTATAGAGCAAAAACTGAAATATTTTTTTAAATCCACCTGCTACTGAGTTCTGCTCTCCCTGTATCAAATTCTCTATAGTATTGAATTTTTCTAAGTCGAAACTTTGTATCAAAATTCTCTATAGTATAGAATTTTTGTAGTTTAGAGGTCTAGAGCGATGAAACATGTATTGGCGTTTCGGAACAGAACTCAGCAAGCTGAACTCTTTAATATCTATCAATTGATGACTAGGTTACAAGATATGTTATTTTAATTAGATATTTGTAGGAGTGGGCCATAAGAAAGCTAGCTATCCACTTAGTAGTAAATTTCCCGCTCTATCTTGTGGAAAAAAGTTGATCAGGATAAATGGAAGCGTTTTAAAGTTATAGAGCAAAAACTGAAATATTATTTTTAAATCCACCTGCTACTGAGTTCTGCTCTCCTGGTATCAAATTCTCTATAGTATTGAATTTTTCTAAGTCGAAACTTTGTATCAAATTCTCTATAGTATTGAATTTTTGTAGTTTAGAGGTCTAGAGCGATGAAACATGTATTGGCGTTTTGGGACAGAACTCAGCAAGCTGAACTCTTTACTATCCAGCAATTGCTTACTAGGTTCCAAGATACGTTATTTTAATAAGCTATTTGAGGGAGTGGGCCATAAGAAAGCTATGCACTTAGTAGTAAATTTCCCGCTCTATCTTGTGGAAAAAAACTGATCAGGATAAATGGAAGCGTTTTAAAGTTATAGAGCAAAAACTGAAATATTATTTTTAAATCCACCTGCTACTGAGTTCTGCTCTCCTGGTATCAAATTCTCTATAGTATTGAATTTTTCTAAGTCGAAACTTTGTATCAAATTCTCTATAGTATTGAATTTTTGTAGTTTAGAGGTCTAGAGCGATGAAACATGTATTGGCGTTTTGGGACAGAACTCAGCAAGCTGAACTCTTTACTATCCAGCAATTGCTTACTAGGTTCCAAGATACGTTATTTTAATAAGCTATTTGTGGGAGTGAGCCATAAGAAAGCTATGCACTTAGTAGTAAATTTCCCGCTCTATCTTGTGGAAAAAAACTGATCAGGATAAATGGAAGCGTTTTAAAGTTATAGAGCAAAAACTGAAATATTTTTTTTAAATCCACCTGCTACTGAGTTCTGCTCTCCTGGTATCAAATTCTCTATAGTATTGAATTTTCCTAAGTCGAAATTTTGTATCAAATTCTCTATAGTATTGAATTTTTGTAGTTTAGAGGTCTAGAGCGATGAAACATGTATTGGCGTGTCGGGACAGAACTCAGCAAGCTGAACTCTTTACTATCCAGCAATTGCTGACTAGGTTACAAGAGACGTTATTTTAATAAGCTATTTGTGGGAGTGGGCCATAAGAAAGCTATCCACCTAGTAGTAAATTTCCCGCTCTATCTTGTGGAAAAAAATTGATCAGGATAGGTGGAAGCGTTTTAAATTTATAGAGCAAAAACTGAAATATTATTTTTAAATCCACCTGCTACTGAGTTCTGTTCTCCTGGTATCAAATTCTCTATAGTATTGAATTTTTCTAAGTCGAAACTTTGTATCAAATTCTCTATAGTATTGAATTTTTGTAGTTTAGAGGTCTAGAGCGATGATACATGTATTGACGTTTCGGGACAGAACTCAGCAACCTGAACTCTTTAATATCTAGCAATTGCTGACTAGGTTACAAGATACGTTATTTTAATAAGCTATTTGTGTGAGTGGGCCATAAGAAAGCTATCCGCCTAGTAGTAAATTTCCCGCTCTATCTTGTGGAAAAAAATTCATCAGGATAGGTGCAAGCGTTTTATAGTTATAGCGCAAAAACTAAAATATTTTTTTAAATCCACCTGCTACTGAGTTCTGCTCTCCTGGTATCAAATGCTCTATAGTATTGAATTTTTCTAAGTCGAAACTTTCTACCTAGTAGTAAATTTCCCGCTCTATCTTGTGGAAAAAAATTCATCAGGATAGGTGGAAGCGTTTTAAATTTATAGAGCAAAAACTGAAATATTATTTTTAAATCCACCTGCTACTGAGTTCTGCTCTCCTGGTATCAAATTCTCTATAGTATTGAATTTTTCTAAGTCGAAACTTTGTATCAAATTCTCTATAGTATTGAATTTTTGTAGTTTAGAGGTCTAGAGCGATGAAACATGTATTGGCGTTTTGGGACAGAACTCAGCAAGCTGAACTCTTTACTATCCAGCAATTGCTTACTAGGTTCCAAGATACGTTATTTTAATAAGCTATTTGTGGGAGTGGGCCATAATAAAGCTATGCACTTAGTAGTAAATTTCCCGCTCTATCTTGTGGAAAAAAATTGATCAGGATAAATGGAAGCGTTTTAAAGTTATAGAGCAAAAACTTAAATATTTTTTTTAAATCCACCTCCTACTGAGTTCTGCTCTCCTGGTATCAAATTCTCTATAGTATTGAATTTTCCTAAGTCGAAATTTTGTATAAAATTTTCTATAGTATTGAATTTTTGTAGTTTAGAGGTCTAGAGCGATGAAACATGTATTGGCGTTTCGGAACAGAACTCAGCAAGCTGAACTCTTTAATATCTAGCAATTGCTGACTAGATTACAAGATACGTTATTTTAATAAGCTATTTGTGGAAGTGGGCCATAAGAAAGCTATCTACCTAGTAGTAAATTTCCCGCTCTATCTTGTGGAAAAAAATTCATCAGGATAGGTGCAAGCGTTTTAAATTTATAGAGCAAAAACTGAAATATTTTTTTAAATCCACCTGCTACTGAGTTCTGCTTTCCTGGTATCAAATTCTCTATAGTATTGAATTTTTCTAAGTCGAAACTTTGTATCAAAATTCTCTATAGTATAGAATTTTTGTAGTTTAGAGGTCTAGAGCGATGAAACATGTATTGGCGTTTCGGAACAGAACTCAGCAAGCTGAACTCTTTAATATCTATCAATTGATGACTAGGTTACAAGATATGTTATTTTAATTAGCTATTTGTAGGAGTGGGCCATAAGAAAGCTATCGACCTAGTAGTAAATTTCCCGCTCTATCTTGTGGAAAAAAATTCATCAGGATAGGTGCAAGCGTTTTAAAGTTATAGCGCAAAAACTGAAATATTTTTTTTTAAATCCACCTGCTACTGAGTTCTGCTCTCCTGGTATCAAATTCTCTATAGTATTGAATTTTTCTAAGTCGAAACTTTGTATCAAAATTCTCTATAGTATAGAATTTTTGTAGTTTAGAGGTCTAGAGCGATGAAACATGTATTGGCGTTTCGGAACAGAACTCAGCAAGCTGAACTCTTTAATATCTATCAATTGATGACTAGGTTACAAGATATGTTATTTTAATTAGCTATTTGTAGGAGTGGGCCATAAGAAAGCTAGCTATCCACTTAGTAGTAAATTTCCCGCTCTATCTTGTGGAAAAAAGTTGATCAGGATAAATGGAAGCGTTTTAAAGTTATAGAGCAAAAACTGAAATATTATTTTTAAATCCACCTGCTACTGAGTTCTGCTCTCCTGGTATCAAATTCTCTATAGTATTGAATTTTTCTAAGTCGAAACTTTGTATCAAATTCTCTATAGTATTGAATTTTTGTAGTTTAGAGGTCTAGAGCGATGATACATGTATGGACGTTTCGGGACAGAACTCAGCAACCTGAACTCTTTAATATCTAGCAATTGCTGACTAGGTTACAAGATACGTTATTTTAATAAGCTATTTGTGTGAGTGGGCCATAAGAAAGCTATCCGCCTAGTAGTAAATTTCCCGCTCTATCTTGTGGAAAAAAATTCATCAGGATAGGTGCAAGCGTTTTATAGTTATAGCGCAAAAACTAAAATATTTTTGTAAATCCACCTGCTACTGAGTTCTGCTCTCCTGGTATCAAATGCTCTATAGTATTGAATTTTTCTAAGTCGAAACTTTCTACCTAGTAGTAAATTTCCCGCTCTATCTTGTGGAAAAAAATTCATCAGGATAGGTGGAAGCGTTTTAAATTTATAGAGCAAAAACTGAAATATTATTTTTAAATCCACCTGCTACTGAGTTCTGCTCTCCTGGTATCAAATTCTCTATAGTATTGAATTTTTCTAAGTCGAAACTTTGTATCAAATTCTCTATAGTATTGAATTTTTGTAGTATAGAGGTCTAGAGCGATGAAACATGTATTGGCGTTTTGGGACAGAACTCAGCAAGCTGAACTCTTTACTATCCAGCAATTGCTTACTAGGTTCCAAGATACGTTATTTTAATAAGCTATTTGTGGGAGTGGGCCATAAGAAAGCTATGCACTTAGTAGTAAATTTCCCGCTCTATCTTGTGGAAAAAAATTGATCAGGATAAATGGAAGCGTTTTAAAGTTATAGAGCAAAAACTTAAATATTTTTTTTAAATCCACCTCCTACTGAGTTCTGCTCTCCTGGTATCAAATTCTCTATAGTATTGAATTTTCCTAAGTCGAAATTTTGTATCAAATTCTCTATAGTATTGAATTTTTGTAGTTTAGAGGTCTAGAGCGATGAAACATGTATTGGCGTTTCGGAACAGAACTCAGCAAGCTGAACTCTTTAATATCTAGCAATTGCTGACTAGATTACAAGATACGTTATTTTAATAAGCTATTTGTGGAAGTGGGCCATAAGAAAGCTATCTGCCTAGTAGTAAATTTCCCGCTCTATCTTGTGGAAAAAAATTCATCAGGATAGGTGGAATCGTTTTAAATTTATAGAGCAAAAACTGAAATATTTTTTTAAATCCACCTGCTACTGAGTTCTGCTTTCCTCGTATCAAATTCTCTATAGTATTGAATTTTTCTAAGTCGAAACTTTGTATCAAAATTCTCTATAGTATAAAATTTTTGTAGTTTAGAGGTCTAGAGCGATGAAACATGTATTGGCGTTTCGGAACAGAACTCAGCAAGCTGAACTCTTTAATATATATCAATTGATGACTAGGTTACAAGATATGTTATTTTAATAAGCTATTTGTGGGAGTGGGCCATAAGAAAGCTAGCTATCCACTTAGTAGTAAATTTCCCGCTCTATCTTGTGGAAAAAAATTGATCAGGATAAATGGAAGCGTTTTAAAGTTATAGAGCAAAAACTGAAATATTATTTTTAAATCCACCTGCTACTGAGTTCTGCTCTCCTGGTATCAAATTCTCTATAGTATTGAATTTTTCTAAGTCGAAACTTTGTATCAAATTCTCTATAGTATTGAATTTTTGTAGTTTAGAGGTCTAGAGCGATGATACATGTATTGACGTTTCGGGACAGAACTCAGCAAGCTGAACTCTTTAATATCTAGCAATTGCTGACTAGGTTACAAGATACGTTATTTTAATAAGCTATTTGTGGGAGTGGGCCATAAGAAAGCTATCGACTTAGTAGTAAATTTCCCGCTCTATATTGTGGAAAAAAATTCATCAGGATAGTTGCAAGCGTTTTAAAGTTATAGCGCAAAAACTGAAATATTTTTTTTTAAATCCACCTGCTACTGAGTTCTGCTCTCCTGGTATCAAATTCTCTATAGTATTGAATTTTCCTAAGTCGAAATTTTGTATCAAATTCTCTATAGTATTGAATTTTTGTAGTTTAGAGGTCTAGAGCGATGAAACATGTATTGGCGTTTCGGGACAGAACTCAGCAAGCTGAACTCTTTAATATCTATCAATTGCTGACTAGGTTACAAGATACGTTATTTTAATAAGCTATTTGTGGGAGTGGGCCATAAGAAAGCTATGCACTTAGTAGTAAATTTCCCGCTCTATCTTGTGGAAAAAAATTGATCAGGATAAATGGAAGCGTTTTAAAGTTATAGAGCAAAAACTGAAATATTATTTTTAAATCCACCTGCTACTGAGTTCTGCTCTCCTGGTATCAAATTCTCTATAGTATTGAATTTTTCTAAGTCGAAACTTTGTATCAAATTCTCTATAGTATTGAATTTTTGTAGTTTAGAGGTCTAGAGCGATGAAACATGTATTGGCGTTTTGGGACAGAACTCAGCAAGCTGAACACTTTACTATCCAGCAATTGCTTACTAGGTTCCAAGATACGTTATTTTAATAAGCTATTTGTGGGAGTGGGCCATAAGAAAGCTATGCACTTAGTAGTAAATTTCCCGCTCTATCTTGTGGAAAAAAATTGATCAGGATAAATGGAAGCGTTTTAAAGTTATAGAGCAAAAACTGAAATATTTTTTTAAATCCACCTGCTACTGAGTTCTGCTCTCCTGGTATCAAATTCTCTATAGTATTGAATTTTCCTAAGTCGAAATTTTGTATCAAATTCTCTATAGTATTGAATTTTTGTAGTTTAGAGGTCTAGAGCGATGAAACATGTATTGGCGTTTCGGGACAGAACTCAGCAAGCTGAACTCTTTACTATCCAGCAATTGCTGACTAGGTTACAAGAGACGTTATTTTAATAAGCTATTTGTGGGAGTGGGCCATAAGAAAGCTATCCACCTAGTAGTAAATTTCCCGCTCTATCTTGTGGAAAAAAATTCATCAGGATAGGTGCAAGCGTTTTAAAGTTATAGCGCAAAAACTAAAATATTTTTTTTAAATCCACCTGCTACTGAGTTCTGCTCTCCTGGTATCAAATGCTCTATAGTATTGAATTTTTCTAAGTCGAAACTTTCTACCTAGTAGTAAATTTCCCGCTCTATCTTGTGGAAAAAAATTCATCAGGATAGGTGCAAGCGTTTTATAGTTATAGCGCAAAAACTGAAATATTTTTTTTTAAATCAACCTGCTACTGAGTTCTGCTCTCCTGGTATCAAATTCTCTATAGTATTGAATTTTTCTAAGTCGAAACTTTGTATCAAAATTCTCTATAGTATAGAATTTTTGTAGTTTAGAGGTCTAGAGCGATGAAACATGTATTGGCGTTTCGGAACAGAACTCAGCAAGCTGAACTCTTTAATATCTAGCAATTGCTGACTAGATTACAAGATACGTTATTTTAATAAGCTATTTGTGGAAGTGGGCCATAAGAAAGCTATCTGCCTAGTAGTAAATTTCCCGCTCTATCTTGTGGAAAAAAATTCATCAGGATAGGTGGAATCGTTTTAAATTTATAGAGCAAAAACTGAAATATTTTTTTAAATCCACCTGCTACTGAGTTCTGCTTTCCTCGTATCAAATTCTCTATAGTATTGAATTTTTCTAAGTCGAAACTTTGTATCAAAATTCTCTATAGTATAAAATTTTTGTAGTTTAGAGGTCTAGAGCGATGAAACATGTATTGGCGTTTTGGGACAGAACTCAGCAAGCTGAACTCTTTACTATCCAGCAATTGCTTACTAGGTTCCAAGATACGTTATTTTAATAAGCTATTTGAGGGAGTGGGCCATAAGAAAGCTATGCACTTAGTAGTAAATTTCCCGCTCTATCTTGTGGAAAAAAACTGATCAGGATAAATGGAAGCGTTTTAAAGTTATAGAGCAAAAACTGAAATATTATTTTTAAATCCACCTGCTACTGAGTTCTGCTCTCCTGGTATCAAATTCTCTATAGTATTGAATTTTTCTAAGTCGAAACTTTGTATCAAATTCTCTATAGTATTGAATTTTTGTAGTTTAGAGGTCTAGAGCGATGAAACATGTATTGGCGTTTTGGGACAGAACTCAGCAAGCTGAACTCTTTACTATCCAGCAATTGCTTACTAGGTTCCAAGATACGTTATTTTAATAAGCTATTTGTGGGAGTGAGCCATAAGAAAGCTATGCACTTAGTAGTAAATTTCCCGCTCTATCTTGTGGAAAAAAACTGATCAGGATAAATGGAAGCGTTTTAAAGTTATAGAGCAAAAACTGAAATATTTTTTTTAAATCCACCTGCTACTGAGTTCTGCTCTCCTGGTATCAAATTCTCTATAGTATTGAATTTTTCTAAGTCGAAACTTTGTATCAAATTCTCTATAGTATTGAATTTTTGTAGTTTAGAGGTCTAGAGCGATGAAACATGTATTGGCGTTTTGGGACAGAACTCAGCAAGCTGAACTCTTTACTATCCAGCAATTGCTTACTAGGTTCCAAGATACGTTATTTTAATAAGCTATTTGTGGGAGTGAGCCATAAGAAAGCTATGCACTTAGTAGTAAATTTCCCGCTCTATCTTGTGGAAAAAAACTGATCAGGATAAATGGAAGCGTTTTAAAGTTATAGAGCAAAAACTGAAATATTTTTTTTAAATCCACCTGCTACTGAGTTCTGCTCTCCTGGTATCAAATTCTCTATAGTATTGAATTTTCCTAAGTCGAAATTTTGTATCAAATTCTCTATAGTATTGAATTTTTGTAGTTTAGAGGTCTAGAGCGATGAAACATGTATTGGCGTGTCGGGACAGAACTCAGCAAGCTGAACTCTTTACTATCCAGCAATTGCTGACTAGGTTACAAGAGACGTTATTTTAATAAGCTATTTGTGGGAGTGGGCCATAAGAAAGCTATCCACCTAGTAGTAAATTTCCCGCTCTATCTTGTGGAAAAAAATTGATCAGGATAGGTGGAAGCGTTTTAAATTTATAGAGCAAAAACTGAAATATTATTTTTAAATCCACCTGCTACTGAGTTCTGTTCTCCTGGTATCAAATTCTCTATAGTATTGAATTTTTCTAAGTCGAAACTTTGTATCAAATTCTCTATAGTATTGAATTTTTGTAGTTTAGAGGTCTAGAGCGATGATACATGTATTGACGTTTCGGGACAGAACTCAGCAACCTGAACTCTTTAATATCTAGCAATTGCTGACTAGGTTACAAGATACGTTATTTTAATAAGCTATTTGTGTGAGTGGGCCATAAGAAAGCTATCCGCCTAGTAGTAAATTTCCCGCTCTATCTTGTGGAAAAAAATTCATCAGGATAGGTGCAAGCGTTTTATAGTTATAGCGCAAAAACTAAAATATTTTTTTAAATCCACCTGCTACTGAGTTCTGCTCTCCTGGTATCAAATGCTCTATAGTATTGAATTTTTCTAAGTCGAAACTTTCTACCTAGTAGTAAATTTCCCGCTCTATCTTGTGGAAAAAAATTCATCAGGATAGGTGGAAGCGTTTTAAATTTATAGAGCAAAAACTGAAATATTATTTTTAAATCCACCTGCTACTGAGTTCTGCTCTCCTGGTATCAAATTCTCTATAGTATTGAATTTTTCTAAGTCGAAACTTTGTATCAAATTCTCTATAGTATTGAATTTTTGTAGTTTAGAGGTCTAGAGCGATGAAACATGTATTGGCGTTTTGGGACAGAACTCAGCAAGCTGAACTCTTTACTATCCAGCAATTGCTTACTAGGTTCCAAGATACGTTATTTTAATAAGCTATTTGTGGGAGTGGGCCATAATAAAGCTATGCACTTAGTAGTAAATTTCCCGCTCTATCTTGTGGAAAAAAATTGATCAGGATAAATGGAAGCGTTTTAAAGTTATAGAGCAAAAACTTAAATATTTTTTTTAAATCCACCTCCTACTGAGTTCTGCTCTCCTGGTATCAAATTCTCTATAGTATTGAATTTTCCTAAGTCGAAATTTTGTATAAAATTTTCTATAGTATTGAATTTTTGTAGTTTAGAGGTCTAGAGCGATGAAACATGTATTGGCGTTTCGGAACAGAACTCAGCAAGCTGAACTCTTTAATATCTAGCAATTGCTGACTAGATTACAAGATACGTTATTTTAATAAGCTATTTGTGGAAGTGGGCCATAAGAAAGCTATCTACCTAGTAGTAAATTTCCCGCTCTATCTTGTGGAAAAAAATTCATCAGGATAGGTGCAAGCGTTTTAAATTTATAGAGCAAAAACTGAAATATTTTTTTAAATCCACCTGCTACTGAGTTCTGCTTTCCTGGTATCAAATTCTCTATAGTATTGAATTTTTCTAAGTCGAAACTTTGTATCAAAATTCTCTATAGTATAGAATTTTTGTAGTTTAGAGGTCTAGAGCGATGAAACATGTATTGGCGTTTCGGAACAGAACTCAGCAAGCTGAACTCTTTAATATCTATCAATTGATGACTAGGTTACAAGATATGTTATTTTAATTAGCTATTTGTAGGAGTGGGCCATAAGAAAGCTATCGACCTAGTAGTAAATTTCCCGCTCTATCTTGTGGAAAAAAATTCATCAGGATAGGTGCAAGCGTTTTAAAGTTATAGCGCAAAAACTGAAATATTTTTTTTTAAATCCACCTGCTACTGAGTTCTGCTCTCCTGGTATCAAATTCTCTATAGTATTGAATTTTTCTAAGTCGAAACTTTGTATCAAAATTCTCTATAGTATAGAATTTTTGTAGTTTAGAGGTCTAGAGCGATGAAACATGTATTGGCGTTTCGGAACAGAACTCAGCAAGCTGAACTCTTTAATATCTATCAATTGATGACTAGGTTACAAGATATGTTATTTTAATTAGCTATTTGTAGGAGTGGGCCATAAGAAAGCTAGCTATCCACTTAGTAGTAAATTTCCCGCTCTATCTTGTGGAAAAAAGTTGATCAGGATAAATGGAAGCGTTTTAAAGTTATAGAGCAAAAACTGAAATATTATTTTTAAATCCACCTGCTACTGAGTTCTGCTCTCCTGGTATCAAATTCTCTATAGTATTGAATTTTTCTAAGTCGAAACTTTGTATCAAATTCTCTATAGTATTGAATTTTTGTAGTTTAGAGGTCTAGAGCGATGATACATGTATGGACGTTTCGGGACAGAACTCAGCAACCTGAACTCTTTAATATCTAGCAATTGCTGACTAGGTTACAAGATACGTTATTTTAATAAGCTATTTGTGTGAGTGGGCCATAAGAAAGCTATCCGCCTAGTAGTAAATTTCCCGCTCTATCTTGTGGAAAAAAATTCATCAGGATAGGTGCAAGCGTTTTATAGTTATAGCGCAAAAACTAAAATATTTTTGTAAATCCACCTGCTACTGAGTTCTGCTCTCCTGGTATCAAATGCTCTATAGTATTGAATTTTTCTAAGTCGAAACTTTCTACCTAGTAGTAAATTTCCCGCTCTATCTTGTGGAAAAAAATTCATCAGGATAGGTGGAAGCGTTTTAAATTTATAGAGCAAAAACTGAAATATTATTTTTAAATCCACCTGCTACTGAGTTCTGCTCTCCTGGTATCAAATTCTCTATAGTATTGAATTTTTCTAAGTCGAAACTTTGTATCAAATTCTCTATAGTATTGAATTTTTGTAGTATAGAGGTCTAGAGCGATGAAACATGTATTGGCGTTTTGGGACAGAACTCAGCAAGCTGAACTCTTTACTATCCAGCAATTGCTTACTAGGTTCCAAGATACGTTATTTTAATAAGCTATTTGTGGGAGTGGGCCATAAGAAAGCTATGCACTTAGTAGTAAATTTCCCGCTCTATCTTGTGGAAAAAAATTGATCAGGATAAATGGAAGCGTTTTAAAGTTATAGAGCAAAAACTTAAATATTTTTTTTAAATCCACCTCCTACTGAGTTCTGCTCTCCTGGTATCAAATTCTCTATAGTATTGAATTTTCCTAAGTCGAAATTTTGTATCAAATTCTCTATAGTATTGAATTTTTGTAGTTTAGAGGTCTAGAGCGATGAAACATGTATTGGCGTTTCGGAACAGAACTCAGCAAGCTGAACTCTTTAATATCTAGCAATTGCTGACTAGATTACAAGATACGTTATTTTAATAAGCTATTTGTGGAAGTGGGCCATAAGAAAGCTATCTGCCTAGTAGTAAATTTCCCGCTCTATCTTGTGGAAAAAAATTCATCAGGATAGGTGGAATCGTTTTAAATTTATAGAGCAAAAACTGAAATATTTTTTTAAATCCACCTGCTACTGAGTTCTGCTTTCCTCGTATCAAATTCTCTATAGTATTGAATTTTTCTAAGTCGAAACTTTGTATCAAAATTCTCTATAGTATAAAATTTTTGTAGTTTAGAGGTCTAGAGCGATGAAACATGTATTGGCGTTTCGGAACAGAACTCAGCAAGCTGAACTCTTTAATATATATCAATTGATGACTAGGTTACAAGATATGTTATTTTAATAAGCTATTTGTGGGAGTGGGCCATAAGAAAGCTAGCTATCCACTTAGTAGTAAATTTCCCGCTCTATCTTGTGGAAAAAAATTGATCAGGATAAATGGAAGCGTTTTAAAGTTATAGAGCAAAAACTGAAATATTATTTTTAAATCCACCTGCTACTGAGTTCTGCTCTCCTGGTATCAAATTCTCTATAGTATTGAATTTTTCTAAGTCGAAACTTTGTATCAAATTCTCTATAGTATTGAATTTTTGTAGTTTAGAGGTCTAGAGCGATGATACATGTATTGACGTTTCGGGACAGAACTCAGCAAGCTGAACTCTTTAATATCTAGCAATTGCTGACTAGGTTACAAGATACGTTATTTTAATAAGCTATTTGTGGGAGTGGGCCATAAGAAAGCTATCGACTTAGTAGTAAATTTCCCGCTCTATATTGTGGAAAAAAATTCATCAGGATAGTTGCAAGCGTTTTAAAGTTATAGCGCAAAAACTGAAATATTTTTTTTTAAATCCACCTGCTACTGAGTTCTGCTCTCCTGGTATCAAATTCTCTATAGTATTGAATTTTCCTAAGTCGAAATTTTGTATCAAATTCTCTATAGTATTGAATTTTTGTAGTTTAGAGGTCTAGAGCGATGAAACATGTATTGGCGTTTCGGGACAGAACTCAGCAAGCTGAACTCTTTAATATCTATCAATTGCTGACTAGGTTACAAGATACGTTATTTTAATAAGCTATTTGTGGGAGTGGGCCATAAGAAAGCTATGCACTTAGTAGTAAATTTCCCGCTCTATCTTGTGGAAAAAAATTGATCAGGATAAATGGAAGCGTTTTAAAGTTATAGAGCAAAAACTGAAATATTATTTTTAAATCCACCTGCTACTGAGTTCTGCTCTCCTGGTATCAAATTCTCTATAGTATTGAATTTTTCTAAGTCGAAACTTTGTATCAAATTCTCTATAGTATTGAATTTTTGTAGTTTAGAGGTCTAGAGCGATGAAACATGTATTGGCGTTTCGGAACAGAACTCAGCAAGCTGAACTCTTTAATATCTATCAATTGATGACTAGGTTACAAGATATGTTATTTTAATTAGCTATTTGTAGGAGTGGGCCATAAGAAAGCTATCGACCTAGTAGTAAATTTCCCGCTCTATCTTGTGGAAAAAAATTCATCAGGATAGGTGCAAGCGTTTTATAGTTATAGCGCAAAAACTGAAATATTTTTTTTTAAATCCACCTGCTACTGAGTTCTGCTCTCCTGGTATCAAATTCTCTATAGTATTGAATTTTCCTAAGTCGAAATTTTGTATCAAATTCTCTATAGTATTGAATTTTTGTAGTTTAGAGGTCTAGAGCGATGAAACATGTATTGGCGTTTCGGGACAGAACTCAGCAAGCTGAACTCTTTAATATCTATCAATTGCTGACTAGGTTACAAGATACGTTATTTTAATAAGCTATTTGTGGGAGTGGGCCATAAGAAAGCTATGCACTTAGTAGTAAATTTCCCGCTCTATCTTGTGGAAAAAAATTGATCAGGATAAATGGAAGCGGTTTAAAGTTATAGAGCAAAAACTGAAATATTATTTTTAAATCCACCTGCTACTGAGTTCTGCTCTCCTGGTATCAAATTCTCTATAGTATTGAATTTTTCTAAGTCGAAACTTTGTATCAAATTCTCTATAGTATTGAATTTTTGTAGTTTAGAGGTCTAGAGCGATGAAACATGTATTGGCGTTTTGGGACAGAACTCAGCAAGCTGAACACTTTACTATCCAGCAATTGCTTACTAGGTTCCAAGATACGTTATTTTAATAAGCTATTTGTGGGAGTGGGCCATAAGAAAGCTATGCACTTAGTAGTAAATTTCCCGCTCTATCTTGTGGAAAAAAATTGATCAGGATAAATGGAAGCGTTTTAAAGTTATAGAGCAAAAACTGAAATATTTTTTTAAATCCACCTGCTACTGAGTTCTGCTCTCCTGGTATCAAATTCTCTATAGTATTGAATTTTCCTAAGTCGAAATTTTGTATCAAATTCTCTATAGTATTGAATTTTTGTAGTTTAGAGGTCTAGAGCGATGAAACATGTATTGGCGTTTCGGGACAGAACTCAGCAAGCTGAACTCTTTACTATCCAGCAATTGCTGACTAGGTTACAAGAGACGTTATTTTAATAAGCTATTTGTGGGAGTGGGCCATAAGAAAGCTATCCACCTAGTAGTAAATTTCCCGCTCTATCTTGTGGAAAAAAATTCATCAGGATAGGTGCAAGCGTTTTAAAGTTATAGCGCAAAAACTAAAATATTTTTTTTAAATCCACCTGCTACTGAGTTCTGCTCTCCTGGTATCAAATGCTCTATAGTATTGAATTTTTCTAAGTCGAAACTTTCTACCTAGTAGTAAATTTCCCGCTCTATCTTGTGGAAAAAAATTCATCAGGATAGGTGCAAGCGTTTTATAGTTATAGCGCAAAAACTGAAATATTTTTTTTTAAATCAACCTGCTACTGAGTTCTGCTCTCCTGGTATCAAATTCTCTATAGTATTGAATTTTTCTAAGTCGAAACTTTGTATCAAAATTCTCTATAGTATAGAATTTTTGTAGTTTAGAGGTCTAGAGCGATGAAACATGTATTGGCGTTTCGGAACAGAACTCAGCAAGCTGAACTCTTTAATATCTATCAATTGATGACTAGGTTACAAGATATGTTATTTTAATTAGCTATTTGTAGGAGTGGGCCATAAGAAAGCTATCGACCTAGTAGTAAATTTCCCGCTCTATCTTGTGGAAAAAAATTCATCAGGATAGGTGCAAGCGTTTTAAAGTTATAGCGCAAAAACTGAAATATTTTTTTTTAAATCCACCTGCTACTGAGTTCTGCTCTCCTGGTATCAAATTCTCTATAGTATTGAATTTTTCTAAGTCGAAACTTTGTATCAAAATTCTCTATAGTATAGAATTTTTGTAGTTTAGAGGTCTAGAGCGATGAAACATGTATTGGCGTTTCGGAACAGAACTCAGCAAGCTGAACTCTTTAATATCTATCAATTGATGACTAGGTTACAAGATATGTTATTTTAATTAGCTATTTGTAGGAGTGGGCCATAAGAAAGCTAGCTATCCACTTAGTAGTAAATTTCCCGCTCTATCTTGTGGAAAAAAATTGATCAGGATAAATGGAAGCGTTTTAAAGTTATAGAGCAAAAACTGAAATATTATTTTTAAATCCACCTGCTACTGAGTTCTGCTCTCCTGGTATCAAATTCTCTATAGTATTGAATTTTTCTAAGTCGAAACTTTGTATCAAATTCTCTATAGTATTGAATTTTTGTAGTTTAGAGGTCTAGAGCGATGAAACATGTATTGGCGTTTTGGGACAGAACTCAGCAAGCTGAACTCTTTACTATCCAGCAATTGCTTACTAGGTTCCAAGATACGTTATTTTAATAAGCTATTTGTGGGAGTGGGCCATAAGAAAGCTATGCACTTAGTAGTAAATTTCCCGCTCTATATTGTAGAAAAAAACTGATCAGGATAAATGGAAGCGTTTTAAAGTTATAGAGCAAAAACTGAAATATTTTTTTTAAATCCACCTGCTACTGAGTTCTGCTCTCCTGGTATCAAATTCTCTATAGTATTGAATTTTCCTAAGTCGAAATTTTGTATCAAATTCTCTAATAGTATTGAATTTTTGTAGTTTAGAGGTCTAGAGCGATGAAACATGTATTGGCGTGTCGGGACAGAACTTAGCAAGCTGAACTCTTTACTATCCAGCAATTGCTGACTAGGTTACAAGAGACGTTATTTTAATAAGCTATTTGTGGGAGTGGGCCATAAGAAAGCTATCCACCTAGTAGTAAATTTCCCGCTCTATCTTGTGGAAAAAAATTGATCAGGATAGGTGGAAGCGTTTTAAATTTATAGAGCAAAAACTGAAATATTATTTTTAAATCCACCTGCTACTGAGTTCTGCTCTCCTGGTATCAAATTCCCTATAGTATTGAATTTTTCTAAGTCGAAACTTTGTATCAAATTCTCTATAGTATTGAATTTTTGTAGTTTAGAGGTCTAGAGCGATGATACATGTATTGACGTTTCGGGACAGAACTCAGCAACCTGAACTCTTTAATATCTAGCAATTGCTGACTAGGTTACAAGATACGTTATTTTAATAAGCTATTTGTGTGAGTGGGCCATAAGAAAGCTATCCGCCTAGTAGTAAATTTCCCGCTCTATCTTGTGGAAAAAAATTCATCAGGATAGGTGCAAGCGTTTTATAGTTATAGCGCAAAAACTAAAATATTTTTTTAAATCCACCTGCTACTGAGTTCTGCTCTCTTGGTATCAAATTCTCTATAGTATTGAATTTTCCTAAGTCGAAACTTTCTACCTAGTAGTAAATTTCCCGCTCTATCTTGTGGAAAAAAATTCATCAGGATAGGTGGAATCGTTTTAAATATATAGAGCAAAAACTGAAATATTTTTTTAAATCCACCTGCTACTGAGTTCTGCTTTCCTCGTATCAAATTCTCTATAGTATTGAATTTTTCTAAGTCGAAACTTTGTATCAAATTCTCTATAGTATTGAATTTTTGTAGTTTAGAGGTCTAGAGCGATGAAACATGTATTGGCGTTTTGGGACAGAACTCAGCAAGCTGAACTCTTTACTATCCAGCAATTGCTTACTAGGTTCCAAGATACGTTATTTTAATAAGCTATTTGTGGGAGTGGGCCATAAGAAAGCTATGCACTTAGTAGTAAATTTCCCGCTCTATCTTGTGGAAAAAAATTGATCAGGATAAATGGAAGCGTTTTAAAGTTATAGAGCAAAAACTTAAATATTTTTTTTAAATCCACCTCCTACTGAGTTCTGCTCTCCTGGTATCAAATTCTCTATAGTATTGAATTTTCCTAAGTCGAAATTTTGTATCAAATTCTCTATAGTATTGAATTTTTGTAGTTTAGAGGTCTAGAGCGATGAAACATGTATTGGCGTTTCGGAACAGAACTCAGCAAGCTGAACTCTTTAATATCTAGCAATTGCTGACTATATTACAAGATACGTTATTTTAATAAGCTATTTGTGGAAGTGGGCCATAAGAAAGCTATCTACCTAGTAGTAAATTTCCCGCTCTATCTTGTGGAAAAAAATTCATCAGGATAGGTGGAATCGTTTTAAATTTATAGAGCAAAAACTGAAATATTTTTTTAAATCCACCTGCTACTGAGTTCTGCTTTCCTCGTATCAAATTCTCTATAGTATTGAATTTTTCTAAGTCGAAACTTTGTATCAAAATTCTCTATAGTATAAAATTTTTGTAGTTTAGAGGTCTAGAGCGATGAAACATGTATTGGCGTTTCGGAACAGAACTCAGCAAGCTGAACTCTTTAATATCTATCAATTGATGACTAAGTTACAAGATATGTTATTTTAATAAGCTATTTGTGGGAGTGGGCCATAAGAAAGCTAGCTATCCACTTAGTAGTAAATTTCCCGCTCTATCTTGTGGAAAAAAATTGATCAGGATAAATGGAAGCGTTTTAAAGTTATAGAGCAAAAACTGAAATATTATTTTTAAATCCACCTGCTACTGAGTTCTGCTCTCCTGGTATCAAATTCTCTATAGTATTGAATTTTTCTAAGTCGAAACTTTGTATCAAATTCTCTATAGTATTGAATTTTTGTAGTTTAGAGGTCTAGAGCGATGATACATGTATTGACGTTTCGGGACAGAACTCAGCAAGCTGAACTCTTTAATATCTAGCAATTGCTGACTAGGTTACAAGATACGTTATTTTAATAAGCTATTTGTGGGAGTGGGCCATAAGAAAGCTATCGACGTAGTAGTAAATTTCCCGCTCTATATTGTGGAAAAAAATTCATCAGGATAGTTGCAAGCGTTTTAAAGTTATAGCGCAAAAACTGAAATTTTTTTTTTAAATCCACCTGCTACTGAGTTCTGCTCTCCTGGTATTAAATTCTCTATAGTATTGAATTTTTCTAAGTCGAAACTTTGTATCAAAATTCTCTATAGTAGTTTAGAGGTCTAGAGCGATGAAACATGTATTAGCGTTTCGGAACAGAACTCAGCAAGCTGAACTCTTTAATATCTATCAATTGCTGACTAGGTTACAAGATACGTTATTTTAATAAGCTATTTGTGGGAGTGGGCCATAAGAAAGCTATGCACTTAGTAGTAAATTTCCCGCTCTATCTTGTGGAAAAAAATTGATCAGGATAAATGGAAGCGTTTTAAAGTTATAGAGCAAAAACTGAAATATTATTTTTAAATCCACCTGCTACTGAGTTCTGCTCTCCTGGTATCAAATTCTCTATAGTATTGAATTTTTCTAAGTCGAAACTTTGTATCAAATTCTCTATAGTATTGAATTTTTGTAGTTTAGAGGTCTAGAGCGATGAAACATGTATTGGCGTGTCGGGACAGAACTTAGCAAGCTGAACTCTTTACTATCCAGCAATTGCTGACTAGGTTACAAGAGACGTTATTTTAATAAGCTATTTGTGGGAGTGGGCCATAAGAAAGCTATGCACTTAGTAGTAAATTTCCCGCTCTATCTTGTGGAAAAAAATTGATCAGGATAAATGGAAGCGTTTTAAAGTTATAGAGCAAAAACTGAAATATTTTTTTTAAATCCACCTGCTACTGAGTTCTGCTCTCCTGGTATCAAATTCTCTATAGTATTGAATTTTCCTAAGTCGAAATTTTGTATCAAATTCTCTATAGTATTGAATTTTTGTAGTTTAGAGGTCTAGAGCGATGAAACATGTATTGGCGTTTCGGGACAGAACTCAGCAAGCTGAACTCTTTACTATCCAGCAATTGCTGACTAGGTTACAAGAGACGTTATTTTAATAAGCTATTTGTGGGAGTGGGCCATAAGAAAGCTATCCACCTAGTAGTAAATTTCCCGCTCTATCTTGTGGAAAAAAATTCATCAGGATAGGTGCAAGCGTTTTAAAGTTATAGCGCAAAAACTAAAATATTTTTTTTAAATCCACCTGCTACTGAGTTCTGCTCTCCTGGTATCAAATGCTCTATAGTATTGAATTTTTCTAAGTCGAAACTTTCTACCTAGTAGTAAATTTCCCGCTCTATCTTGTGGAAAAAAATTCATCAGGATAGGTGGAAGCGTTTTAAATTTATAGAGCAAAAACTGAAATATTATTTTTAAATCCACCTGCTACTGAGTTCTGCTCTCCTGGTATCAAATTCTCTATAGTATTGAATTTTTCTAAGTCGAAACTTTGTATCAAATTCTCTATAGTATTGAATTTTTGTAGTTTAGAGGTCTAGAGCGATGAAACATGTATTGGCGTTTTGGGACAGAACTCAGCAAGCTGAACTCTTTACTATCCAGCAATTGCTTACTAGGTTCCAAGATACGTTATTTTAATAAGCTATTTGTGGGAGTGGGCCATAAGAAAGCTATGCACTTAGTAGTAAATTTCCCGCTCTATCTTGTGGAAAAAAATTGATCAGGATAAATGGAAGCGTTTTAAAGTTATAGAGCAAAAACTTAAATATTATTTTTAAATCCACCTGCTACTGAGTTCTGCTCTCCTGGTATCAAATTCTCTATAGTATTGAATTTTCCTAAGTCGAAATTTTGTATCAAATTCTCTATAGTATTGAATTTTTGTAGTTTAGAGGTCTAGAGCGATGAAACATGTATTGGCGTTTCGGAACAGAACTCAGCAAGCTGAACTCTTTAATATCTATCAATTGATGACTAGGTTACAAGAGACGTTATTTTAATAAGCTATTTGTGAAAGTGGGCCATAAGAAAGCTATCTACCTAGTAGTAAATTTCCCGCTCTATCTTGTGGAAAAAAATTCATCAGGATAGGTGGAATCGTTTTAAATTTATAGAGCAAAAACTGAAATATTTTTTTAAATCCACCTGCTACTGAGTTCTGCTTTCCTCGTATCAAATTCTCTATAGTATTGAATTTTTCTAAGTCGAAACTTTGTATCAAATTCTCTATAGTATTGAATTTTTGTAGTTTAGAGGTCTAGAGCGATGAAACATGTATTGGCGTTTCGGGACAGAACTCAGCAAGCTGAACTCTTTAGTATCCAGCAATTGCTGACTAGGTTACAAGAGACGTTATTTTAATAAGCTATTTGTGAAAGTGGGCCATAAGAAAGCTATCTACCTAGTAGTAAATTTCCCGCTCTATCTTGTGGAAAAAAATTCATCAGGATAGGTGGAATCGTTTTAAATTTATAGAGCAAAAACTGAAATATTTTTTTAAATCCACCTGCTACTGAGTTCTGCTTTCCTCGTATCAAATTCTCTATAGTATTGAATTTTTCTAAGTCGAAACTTTGTATCAAAATTCTCTATAGTATAAAATTTTTGTAGTTTAGAGGTCTAGAGCGATGAAACATGTATTGGCGTTTCGGGACAGAACTCAGCAAGCTGAACTCTTTAGTATCCAGCAATTGCTGACTAGGTTACAAGAGACGTTATTTTAATAAGCTATTTGTGAAAGTGGGCCATAAGAAAGCTATCTACCTAGTAGTAAATTTCCCGCTCTATCTTGTGGAAAAAAATTCATCAGGATAGGTGGAAGCGTTTTAAAGTTATAGCGCAAAAACTGAAATATTTTTTTTAAATCCACCTGCTACTGAGTTCTGCTCTCCTGGTATCAAATTCCCTATAGTATTGAATTTCTCTAAGTCGAAACTTTGTATCAAAATTCTCTATAGTAGTTGAGAGGTCTAGAGCGATGAAACATGTATTGGCGTTTCGGAACAGAACTCAGCAAGCTGAACTCTTTAATATCTATCAATTGCTGACTAGGTTACAAGATACGTTATTTTAATAAGCTATTTGTGGGAGTGGGCCATAAGAAAGCTATGCACTTAGTAGTAAATTTCCCGCTCTATCTTGTGGAAAAAAATTGATCAGGATAAATGGAAGCGTTTTAGAGTTATAGAGCAAAAACTGAAATATTTTTTTTAAATCCACCTGCTACTGAGTTCTGCTCTCCTGGTATCAAATTCTCTATAGTATTGAATTTTCCTAAGTCGAAACTTTCTACCTAGTAGTAAATTTCCCGCTCTATCTTGTGGAAAAAAATTCATCAGGATAGGTGGAATCGTTTTAAATATATAGAGCAAAAACTGAAATATTTTTTTAAATCCACCTGCTACTGAGTTCTGCTTTCCTCGTATCAAATTCTCTATAGTATTGAATTTTTCTAAGTCGAAACTTTGTATCAAAATTCTCTATAGTATAAAATTTTTGTAGTTTAGAGGTCTAGAGCGATGAAACATGTATTGGCGTTTCGGAACAGAACTCAGCAAGCTGAACTCTTTAATATCTATCAATTGATGACTAGGTTACAAGATATGTTATTTTAATAAGCTATTTGTGGGAGTGGGCCATAAGAAAGCTAGCTATCCACTTAGTAGTAAATTTCGCGCTCTATCTTGTGGAAAAAAATTGATCAGGATAAATGGAAGCGTTTTAAAGTTATAGAGCAAAAACTGAAATATTATTTTTAAATCCACCTGCTACTGAGTTCTGCTCTCCTGGTATCAAATTCTCTATAGTATTGAATTTTTCTAAGTCGAAACTTTGTATCAAATTCTCTATAGTATTGAATTTTTGTAGTTTAGAGGTCTAGAGCGATGATACATGTATTGACGTTTCGGGACAGAACTCAGCAAGCTGAACTCTTTAATATCTAGCAATTGCTGACTAGGTTACAAGATACGTTATTTTAATAAGCTATTTGTGGGAGTGGGCCATAAGAAAGCTATGCACTTAGTAGTAAATTTCCCGCTCTATCTTGTGGAAAAAAATTGATCAGGATAAATGGAAGCGTTTTAAAGTTATAGAGAAAAAACTTAAATATTTTTTTTAAATCCACCTGCTACTGAGTTCTGCTCTCCTGGTATCAAATTCTCTATAGTATTGAATTTTCCTAAGTCGAAATTTTGTATCAAATTCTCTATAGTATTGAATTTTTGTAGTTTAGAGGTCTAGAGCGATGAAACATGTATTGGCGTTTCGGAACAGAACTCAGCAAGCTGAACTCTTTAATATCTATCAATTGATGACTAGGTTACAAGATATGTTATTTTAATAAGCTATTTGTGGGAGTGGGCCATAAGAAAGCTAGCTATCCACTTAGTAGTAAATTTCCCGCTCTATCTTGTGGAAAAAAATTGATCAGGATAAATGGAAGCGTTTTAAAGTTATAGAGGAAAAACTGAAATATTATTTTTAAATCCACCTGCTACTGAGTTCTGCTCTCCTGGTATCAAATTCTCTATAGTATTGAATTTTTCTAAGTCGAAACTTTGTATCAAATTCTCTATAGTATTGAATTTTTGTAGTTTAGAGGTCTAGAGCGATGAAACATGTATTGGCGTTTCGGGACAGAACTCAGCAAGCTGAACTCTTTAGTATCCAGCAATTGCTGACTAGGTTACAAGAGACGTTATTTTAATAAGCTATTTGTGAAAGTGGGCCATAAGAAAGCTATCTACCTAGTAGTAAATTTCCCGCTCTATCTTGTGGAAAAAAATTCATCAGGATAGGTGGAATCGTTTTAAATTTATAGAGCAAAAACTGAAATATTTTTTTAAATCCACCTGCTACTGAGTTCTGCTTTCCTCGTATCAAATTCTCTATAGTATTGAATTTTTCTCAAGTCGAAACTTTGTATCAAAATTCTCTATAGTATAAAATTTTTGTAGTTTAGAGGTCTAGAGCGATGAAACATGTATTGGCGTTTCGGAACAGAACTCAGCAAACTGAACTCTTTAATATCTATCAATTGATGACTAGGTTACAAGATATGTTATTTTAATAAGCTATTTGTGGGAGTGGGCCATAAGAAAGCTAGCTATCCACTTAGTAGTAAATTTCCCGCTCTATCTTGTGGAAAAAAATTGATCAGGATAAATGGAAGCGTTTTAAAGTTATAGAGCAAAAACTGAAATATTATTTTTAAATCCACCTGCTACTGAGTTCTGCTCTCCTGGTATCAAATTCTCTATAGTATTGAATTTTTCTAAGTCGAAACTTTGTATCAAATTCTCTATAGTATTGAATTTTTGTAGTTTAGAGGTCTAGAGCGATGAAACATGTATTGGCGTTTCGGGACAGAACTCAGCAAGCTGAACTCTTTAGTATCCAGCAATTGCTGACTAGGTTACAAGAGACGTTATTTTAATAAGCTATTTGTGAAAGTGGGCCATAAGAAAGCTATCTACCTAGTAGTAAATTTCCCGCTCTATCTTGTGGAAAAAAATTCA
The DNA here is from genome assembly GCA_963932375.1 of Phania funesta. Classification (NCBI taxonomy): domain Eukaryota; kingdom Metazoa; phylum Arthropoda; class Insecta; order Diptera; family Tachinidae; genus Phania; species Phania funesta. The sequence continues at coordinate 83,993,023 of OZ010653.1, forward strand.
TCAGGATAGGTGGAAGCGTTTTAAAGTTATAGCGCAAAAACTGAAATATTTTTTTTAAATCCACCTGCTACTGAGTTCTGCTCTCCTGGTATCAAATTCCCTAGAGTATTGAATTTCTCTAAGTCGAAACTTTGTATCAAAATTCTCTATAGTAGTTGAGAGGTCTAGAGCGTTTTAAAGTTATAGCGCAAAAACTGAAATATTTTTTTTAAATCCACCTGCTACTGAGTTCTGCTCTCCTGGTATTAAATTCTCTATAGTATTGAATTTTTCTAAGTCGAAACTTTGTATCAAAATTCTCTATAGTAGTTTAGAGGTCTAGAGCGATGAAACATGTATTGGCGTTTCGGAACAGAACTCAGCAAGCTGAACTCTTTAATATCTATCAATTGATGACTAGGTTACAAGATATGTTATTTTAATAAGCTATTTGTGGGAGTGGGCCATTAGAAAGCTAGCTATCCACTTAGTAGTAAATTTCCCGCTCTATCTTGTGGAAAAAAATTGATCAGGATAAATGGAAGCGTTTTAAAGTTATAGAGCAAAAACTGAAATATTATTTTTAAATCCACCTGCTTCTGAGTTCTGCTCTCCTGGTATCAAATTCTCTATAGTATTGAATTTTTCTAAGTCGAAACTTTGTATAAAATTCTCTATAGTATTGAATTTTTGTAGTTTAGAGGTCTAGAGCGATGATACATGTATTGACGTTTCGGGACAGAACTCAGCAAGCTGAACTCTTTAATATCTAGCAATTGCTGACTAGGTTACAAGATACGTTATTTTAATAAGCTATTTGTGGGAGTGGGCCATAAGAAAGCTATCGACTTAGTAGTAAATTTCCCGCTCTATATTGTGGAAAAAAATTCATCAGGATAGGTGCAAGCGTTTTAAAGTTATAGCGCAAAAACTGAAATATTTTTTTTAAATCCACCTGCTACTGAGTTCTGCTCTCCTGGTATTAAATTCTCTATAGTATTGAATTTTTCTAAGTCGAAACTTTGTATCAAATTCTCTATAGTATTGAATTTTTGTAGTTTAGAGGTCTAGAGCGATGATACATGTATTGATTGAATTGAGTGGACCATTAGAAAGCTAGCTATCCACTTAGTAGTAAATTTCCCGCTCTATCTTGTGGAAAAAAATTGATCAGGATAAATGGAAGCGTTTTAAAGTTATAGAGCAAAAACTGAAATATTATTTTTAAATCCACCTGCTTCTGAGTTCTGCTCTCCTGGTATCAAATTCTCTATAGTATTGAATTTTTCTAAGTCGAAACTTTGTATCAAATTCTCTATAGTATTGAATTTTTGTAGTTTAGAGGTCTAGAGCGATGATACATGTATTGACGTTTCGGGACAGAACTCAGCAAGCTGAACTCTTTAATATCTAGCAATTGCTGACTAGGTTACAAGATACGTTATTTTAATAAGCTATTTGTGGGAGTGGGCCATAAGAAAGCTATCGACTTAGTAGTAAATTTCCCGCTCTATATTGTGGAAAAAAATTCATCAGGATAGGTGCAAGCGTTTTAAAGTTATAGCGCAAAAACTGAAATATTTTTTTTAAATCCACCTGCTACTGAGTTCTGCTCTCCTGGTATTAAATTCTCTATAGTATTGAATTTTTCTAAGTCGAAACTTTGTATCAAAATTCTCTATAGTAGTTTAGAGGTCTAGAGCGATGAAACATGTATTGGCGTTTCGGAACAGAACTCAGCAAGCTGAACTCTTTAATATCTATCAATTGATGATAGGTTACAAGATATGTTATTTTAATAAGCTATTTGTGGGAGTGGGCCATTAGAAAGCTAGCTATCCACTTAGTAGTAAATTTCCCGCTCTATCTTGTGGAAAAAAATTGATCAGGATAAATGGAAGCGTTTTAAAGTTATAGAGCAAAAACTGAAATATTATTTTTAAATCCACCTGCTTCTGAGTTCTGCTCTCCTGGTATCAAATTCTCTATAGTATTGAATTTTTCTAAGTCGAAACTTTGTATAAAATTCTCTATAGTATTGAATTTTTGTAGTTTAGAGGTCTAGAGCGATGATACATGTATTGGCGTTTCGGAACAGAACTCAGCAAGCTGAACTCTTTAATATCTATCAATTGCTGACTAGGTTACAAGATACGTTATTTTAATAAGCTATTTGTGGGAGTGGGCCATAAGAAAGCTATCGACTTAGTAGTAAATTTCCCGCTCTATATTGTGGAAAAAAATTCATCAGGATAGGTGCAAGCGTTTTAAAGTTATAGCGCAAAAACTGAAATATTTTTTTTAAATCCACCTGCTACTGAGTTCTGCTCTCCTGGTATTAAATTCTCTATAGTATTGAATTTTTCTAAGTCGAAACTTTGTATCAAATTCTCTATAGTATTGAATTTTTGTAGTTTAGAGGTCTAGAGCGATGATACATGTATTGACGTTTCGGAACAGAACTCAGCAAGCTGAACTCTTTAATATCTATCAATTGCTGACTAGGTTACAAGATACGTTATTTTAATAAGCTATTTGTGGGAGTGGGCCATAAGAAAGCTATGCACTTAGTAGTAAATTTCCCGCTCTATCTTGTGGAAAAAAATTGATCAGGATAAATGGAAGCGTTTTAAAGTTATAGAGCAAAAACTGAAATATTATTTTTAAATCCACCTGCTACTGAGTTCTGCTCTCCTGGTATCAAATTCTCTATAGTATTGAATTTTTCTAAGTCGAAACTTTGTATCAAATTCTCTATAGTATTGAATTTTTGTAGTTTAGAGGTCTAGAGCGATGAAACATGTATTGGCGTTTTGGGACAGAACTCAGCAAGCTGAACTCTTTAATATCTATCAATTGATGACTAGGTTACAAGATATGTTATTTTAATTAGCTATTTGTAGGAGTGGGCCATAAGAAAGCTAGCTATCCACTTAGTAGTAAATTTCCCGCTCTATCTTGTGGAAAAAAATTGATCAGGATAAATGGAAGTGTTTTAAAGTTATAGAGCAAAAACTGAAATATTATTTTTAAATCCACCTCCTGGTATCAAATTCTCTATAGTATTGAATTTTCCTAAGTCGAAACTTTGTATCAAATTCTCTATAGTATTGAATTTTTGTAGTTTAGAGGTCTAGAGCGATGAAACATGTATTGGCGTTTCGGGACAGAACTCAGCAAGCTGAACTCTTTAGTATCCAGCAATTGCTGACTAGGTTACAAGAGACGTTATTTTAATAAGCTATTTGTGAAAGTGGGCCATAAGAAAGCTATCTGCCTAGTAGTAAATTTCCCGCTCTATCTTGTGGAAAAAAATTCATCAGGATAGGTGCAAGCGTTTTAAAGTTATAGCGCAAAAACTAAAATATTTTTTTTAAATCCACCTGCTACTGAGTTCTGCTCTCCTGGTATCAAATGCTCTATAGTATTGAATTTTTCTAAGTCGAAACTTTCTACCTAGTAGTAAATTTCCCGCTCTATCTTGTGGAAAAAAATTGATCAGGATAAATGGAAGCGTTTTAAAGTTATAGAGCAAAAACTGAAATATTATTTTTAAATCCACCTGCTACTGAGTTCTGCTCTCCTGGTATCAAATTCTCTATAGTATTGAATTTTTCTAAGTCGAAACTTTGTATCAAATTCTCTATAGTATTGAATTTTTGTAGTTTAGAGGTCTAGAGCGATGAAACATGTATTGGCGTTTTGGGACAGAACTCAGCAAGCTGAACTCTTTACTATCCAGCAATTGCTTACTAGGTTCCAAGATACGTTATTTTAATAAGCTATTTGTGGGAGTGGGCCATAAGAAAGCTATGCACTTAGTAGTAAATTTCCCGCTCTATCTTGTGGAAAAAAATTGATCAGGATAAATGGAAGCGTTTTAAAGTTATAGAGCAAAAACTGAAATATTTTTTTTAAATCCACCTGCTACTGAGTTCTGCTCTCCTGGTATCAAATTCTCTATAGTATTGAATTTTCCTAAGTCGAAATTTTGTATCAAATTCTCTATAGTATTGAATTTTTGTAGTTTAGAGGTCTAGAGCGATGAAACATGTATTGGCGTTTCGGGACAGAACTCAGCAAGCTGAACTCTTTACTATCCAGCAATTGCTGACTAGGTTACAAGAGACGTTATTTTAATAAGCTATTTGTGGGAGTGGGCCATAAGAAAGCTATCCACCTAGTAGTAAATTTCCCGCTCTATCTTGTGGAAAAAAATTCATTAGGATAGGTGCAAGCGTTTTAAGTTATAGCGCAAAAACTAAAATATTTTTTTTAAATCCACCTGCTACTGAGTTCTGCTCTCCTGGTATCAAATGCTCTATAGTATTGAATTTTTCTAAGTCGAAACTTTCTACCTAGTAGTAAATTTCCCGCTCTATCTTGTGGAAAAAAATTCATCAGGATAGGTGCAAGCGTTTTAAAGTTATAGCGCAAAAACTAAAATATTTTTTTTAAATCCACCTGCTACTGAGTTCTGCTCTCCTGGTATCAAATGCTCTATAGTATTGAATTTTTCTAAGTCTAAACTTTCTACCTAGTAGTAAATTTCCCGCTATATCTTGTGGAAAAAAATTCATCAGGATAGGTGGAAGCGTTTTAAATTTATAGAGCAAAAACTGAAATATTATTTTTAAATCCACCTGCTACTGAGTTCTGCTCTCCTGGTATCAAATTCTCTATAGTATTGAATTTTCCTAAGTCGAAATTTTGTATCAAATTCTCTATAGTATTGAATTTTTGTAGTTTAGAGGTCTAGAGCGATGAAACATGTATTGGCGTTTCGGGACAGAACTCAGCAAGCTGAACTCTTTACTATCCAGCAATTGCTGACTAGGTTACAAGAGACGTTATTTTAATAAGCTATTTGTGGGAGTGGGCCATAAGAAAGCTATCCACCTAGTAGTAAATTTCCCGCTCTATCTTGTGGAAAAAAATTCATTAGGATAGGTGCAAGCGTTTTAAGTTATAGCGCAAAAACTAAAATATTTTTTTTAAATCCACCTGCTACTGAGTTCTGCTCTCCTGGTATCAAATGCTCTATAGTATTGAATTTTTCTAAGTCGAAACTTTCTACCTAGTAGTAAATTTCCCGCTCTATCTTGTGGAAAAAAATTCATCAGGATAGGTGCAAGCGTTTTAAAGTTATAGCGCAAAAACTAAAATATTTTTTTTAAATCCACCTGCTACTGAGTTCTGCTCTCCTGGTATCAAATGCTCTATAGTATTGAATTTTTCTAAGTCTAAACTTTCTACCTAGTAGTAAATTTCCCGCTATATCTTGTGGAAAAAAATTCATCAGGATAGGTGGAAGCGTTTTAAATTTATAGAGCAAAAACTGAAATATTATTTTTAAATCCACCTGCTACTGAGTTCTGCTCTCCTGGTATCAAATTCTCTATAGTATTGAATTTTTCTAAGTCGAAACTTTGTATCAAATTCTCTATAGTATTGAATTTTTGTAGTTTAGAGGTCTAGAGCGATGAAACATGTATTGGCGTTTTGGGACAGAACTCAGCAAGCTGAACTCTTTAATATCTATCAATTGATGACTAGGTTACAAGATATGTTATTTTAATAAGCTATTTGTGGGAGTGGGCCATAAGAAAGCTAGCTATCCACTTAGTAGTAAATTTCCCGCTCTATCTTGTGGAAAAAAATTGATCAGGATAAATGGAAGCGTTTTAAAGTTATAGAGCAAAAACTGAAATATTATTTTTAAATCCACCTGCTACTGAGTTCTGCTCTCCTGGTATCAAATTCTCTATAGTATTGAATTTTTCTAAGTCGAAACTTTGTATCAAATTCTCTATAGTATTGAATTTTTGTAGTTTAGAGGTCTAGAGCGATGAAACATGTATTGGCGTTTCGGGACAGAACTCAGCAAGCTGAACTCTTTAGTATCCAGCAATTGCTGACTAGGTTACAAGAGACGTTATTTTAATAAGCTATTTGTGAAAGTGGGCCATAAGAAAGCTATCTACCTAGTAGTAAATTTCCCGCTCTATCTTGTGGAAAAAAATTCATCAGGATAGGTGGAATCGTTTTAAATTTATAGAGCAAAAACTGAAATATTTTTTTAAATCCACCTGCTACTGAGTTCTGCTTTCCTCGTATCAAATTCTCTATAGTATTGAATTTTTCTAAGTCGAAACTTTGTACCAAAATTCTTTATAGTATAAAATTTTTGTAGTTTAGAGGTCTAGAGCGATGAAACATGTATTGGCGTTTCGGAACAGAACTCAGCAAGCTGAACTCTTTAATATCTATCAATTGATGACTAGGTTACAAGATATGTTATTTTAATAAGCTATTTGTGGGAGTGGGCCATAAGAAAGCTAGCTATCCACTTAGTAGTAAATTTCCCGCTCTATCTTGTGGAAAAAAATTGATCAGGATAAATGGAAGCGTTTTAAAGTTATAGAGCAAAAACTTAAATATTTTTTTTAAATCCACCTGCTACTGAGTTCTGCTCTCCTGGTATCAAATGCTCTATAGTATTGAATTTTTCTAAGTCGAAACTTTCTACCTAGTAGTAAATTTCCCGCTCTATCTTGTGGAAAAAAATTGATCAGGATAAATGGAAGCGTTTTAAAGTTATAGAGCAAAAACTGAAATATTATTTTTAAATCCACCTGCTACTGAGTTCTGCTCTCCTGGTATCAAATTCTCTATAGTATTGAATTTTTCTAAGTCGAAACTTTGTATCAAATTCTCTATAGTATTGAATTTTTGTAGTTTAGAGGTCTAGAGCGATGAAACATGTATTGGCGTTTTGGGACAGAACTCAGCAAGCTGAACTCTTTACTATCCAGCAATTGCTTACTAGGTTCCAAGATACGTTATTTTAATAAGCTATTTGTGGGAGTGGGCCATAAGAAAGCTATGCACTTAGTAGTAATTTTCCCGCTCTATCTTGTGGAAAAAAATTGATCAGGATAAATGGAAGCGTTTTAAAGTTATAGAGCAAAAACTGAAATATTTTTTTTAAATCCACCTGCTACTGAGTTCTGCTCTCCTGGTATCAAATTCTCTATAGTATTGAATTTTCCTAAGTCGAAATTTTGTATCAAATTCTCTATAGTATTGAATTTTTGTAGTTTAGAGGTCTAGAGCGATGAAACATGTATTGGCGTTTCGGGACAGAACTCAGCAAGCTGAACTCTTTACTATCCAGCAATTGCTGACTAGGTTACAAGAGACGTTATTTTAATAAGCTATTTGTGGGAGTGGGCCATAAGAAAGCTATCCACCTAGTAGTAAATTTCCCGCTCTATCTTGTGGAAAAAAATTCATTAGGATAGGTGCAAGCGTTTTAAGTTATAGCGCAAAAACTAAAATATTTTTTTTAAATCCACCTGCTACTGAGTTCTGCTCTCCTGGTATCAAATGCTCTATAGTATTGAATTTTTCTAAGTCGAAACTTTCTACCTAGTAGTAAATTTCCCGCTCTATCTTGTGGAAAAAAATTCATCAGGATAGGTGCAAGCGTTTTAAAGTTATAGCGCAAAAACTAAAATATTTTTTTTAAATCCACCTGCTACTGAGTTCTGCTCTCCTGGTATCAAATGCTCTATAGTATTGAATTTTTCTAAGTCGAAACTTTCTACCTAGTAGTAAATTTCCCGCTCTATCTTGTGGAAAAAAATTCATCAGGATAGGTGGAAGCGTTTTAAATTTATAGAGCAAAAACTGAAATATTATTTTTAAATCCACCTGCTACTGAGTTCTGCTCTCCTGGTATCAAATTCTCTATAGTATTGAATTTTTCTAAGTCGAAACTTTGTATCAAATTCTCTATAGTATTGAATTTTTGTAGTTTAGAGGTCTAGAGCGATGAAACATGTATTGGCGTTTTGGGACAGAACTCAGCAAGCTGAACTCTTTACTATCCAGCAATTGCTTACTAGGTTCCAAGATACGTTATTTTAATAAGCTATTTGTGGGAGTGGGCCATAAGAAAGCTATGCACTTAGTAGTAAATTTCCCGCTCTATCTTGTGGAAAAAAATTGATCAGGATAAATGGAAGCGTTTTAAAGTTATAGAGCAAAAACTTAAATATTTTTTTTAAATCCACCTGCTACTGAGTTCTGCTCTCCTGGTATCAAATTCTCTACAGTATTGAATTTTCCTAAGTCGAAATTTTGTATCAAATTCTCTATAGTATTGAATTTTTGTAGTTTAGAGGTCTAGAGCGATGAAACATGTATTGGCGTTTCGGAACAGAACTCAGCAAGCTGAACTCTTTAATATCTATCAATTGATGACTAGGTTACAAGATATGTTATTTTAATAAGCTATTTGTGGGAGTGGGCCATAAGAAAGCTAGCTATCCACTTAGTAGTAAATTTCCCGCTCTATCTTGTGGAAAAAAATTGATCAGGATAAATGGAAGCGTTTTAAAGTTATAGAGCAAAAACTGAAATATTATTTTTAAATCCACCTGCTACTGAGTTCTGCTCTCCTGGTATCAAATTCTCTATAGTATTGAATTTTTCTAAGTCGAAACTTTGTATCAAATTCTCTATAGTATTGAATTTTTGTAGTTTAGAGGTCTAGAGCGATGAAACATGTATTGGCGTTTCGGGACAGAACTCAGCAAGCTGAACTCTTTAGTATCCAGCAATTGCTGACTAGGTTACAAGAGACGTTATTTTAATAAGCTATTTGTGAAAGTGGGCCATAAGAAAGCTATCTACCTAGTAGTAAATTTCCCGCTCTATCTTGTGGAAAAAAATTCATCAGGATGGGTGGAATCGTTTTAAATTTATAGAGCAAAAACTGAAATATTTTTTTAAATCCACCTGCTACTGAGTTCTGCTTTCCTCGTATCAAATTCTCTATAGTATTGAATTTTTCTAAGTCGAAACTTTGTATCAAAATTCTCTATAGTATAAAATTTTTGTAGTTTAGAGGTCTAGAGCGATGAAACATGTATTGGCGTTTCGGAACAGAACTCAGCAAGCTGAACTCTTTAATATCTATCAATTGATGACTAGGTTACAAGATATGTTATTTTAATAAGCTATTTGTGGGAGTGGGCCATAAGAAAGCTAGCTATCCACTTAGTAGTAAATTTCCCGCTCTATCTTGTGGAAAAAAATTGATCAGGATAAATGGAAGCGTTTTAAAGTTATAGAGCAAAAACTTAAATATTATTTTTAAATCCACCTGCTACTGAGTTCTGCTCTCCTGGTATCAAATTCTCTATAGTATTGAATTTTTCTAAGTCGAAACTTTGTATCAAATTCTCTATAGTATTGAATTTTTGTAGTTTAGAGGTCTAGAGCGATGAAACATGTATTGGCGTTTCGGGACAGAACTCAGCAAGCTGAACTCTTTAGTATCCAGCAATTGCTGACTAGGTTACAAGAGACGTTATTTTAATAAGCTATTTGTGAAAGTGGGCCATAAGAAAGCTATCTACCTAGTAGTAAATTTCCCGCTCTATCTTGTGGAAAAAAATTCATCAGGATAGGTGGAAGCGTTTTAAAGTTATAGCGCAAAAACTGAAATATTTTTTTTAAATCCACCTGCTACTGAGTTCTGCTCTCCTGGTATCAAATTCCCTATAGTATTCAATTTCTCTAAGTCGAAACTTTGTATCAAAATTCTCTATAGTAGTTTAGAGGTCTAGAGCGATGAAACATGTATTGGCGTTTCGGAACAGAACTCAGCAAGCTGAACTCTTTAATATCTATCAATTGCTGACTAGGTTACAAGATACGTTATTTTAATAAGCTATTTGTGGGAGTGGGCCATAAGAAAGCTATGCACTTAGTAGTAAATTTCCCGCTCTATCTTGTGGAAAAAAATTGATCAGGATAAATGGAAGCGTTTTAGAGTTATAGAGCAAAAACTGAAATATTTTTTTTAAATCCACCTGCTACTGAGTTCTGCTCTCCTGGTATCAAATTCTCTATAGTATTGAATTTTCCTAAGTCGAAACTTTCTACCTAGTAGTAAATTTCCCGCTCTATCTTGTGGAAAAAAATTCATCAGGATAGGTGGAATCGTTTTAAATATATAGAGCAAAAACTGAAATATTTTTTTAAATCCACCTGCTACTGAGTTCTGCTTTCCTCGTATAAAATTCTCTATAGTATTGAATTTTTCTAAGTCGAAACTTTGTATCAAAATTCTCTATAGTATAAAATTTTTGTAGTTTAGAGGTCTAGAGCGATGAAACATGTATTGGCGTTTCGGAACAGAACTCAGCAAGCTGAACTCTTTAATATCTATCAATTGATGACTAGGTTACAAGATATGTTATTTTAATAAGCTATTTGTGGGAGTGGGCCATAAGAAAGCTAGCTATCCACTTAGTAGTAAATTTCCCGCTCTATCTTGTGGAAAAAAATTGATCAGGATAAATGGAAGCGTTTTAAAGTTATAGAGCAAAAACTGAAATATTATTTTTAAATCCACCTGCTACTGAGTTCTGCTCTCCTGGTATCAAATTCTCTATAGTATTGAATTTTTCTAAGTCGAAACTTTGTATCAAATTCTCTATAGTATTGAATTTTTGTAGTTTAGAGGTCTAGAGCGATGATACATGTATTGACGTTTCGGGACAGAACTCAGCAAGCTGAACTCTTTAATATCTAGCAATTGCTGACTAGGTTACAAGATACGTTATCTTAATAAGCTATTTGTGGGAGTGGGCCATAAGAAAGCTATCGACTTAGTAGTAAATTTCCCGCTCTATCTTGTGGAAAAAAATTCATCAGGATAGGTGCAAGCGTTTTAAAGTTATAGCGCAAAAACTGAAATATTTTTTTTAAATCCACCTGCTACTGAGTTCTGCTCTCCTGGTATCAAATTCTCTATAGTATTGAATTTTTCTAAGTTGAAACTTTGTATCAAAATTCTCTATAGTATAGAATTGTTGTAGTTTAGAGGTCTAGAGCGATGAAACATGTATTGGCGTTTCGGAACAGAACTCAGCAAGCTGAACTCTTTAATATCTATCAATAGATGGCTAGGTTACAAGATATGTTATTTTAATAAGCTATTTGTGGGAGTGGGCCATAAGAAAGCTAGCTATCCACTTAGTAGTAAATTTCCCGCTCTATATTGTGGAAAAAAATTGATCAGGATAAATGGAAGCGTTTTAAAGTTATAGAGCAAAAACTGAAATATTATTTTTAAATCCACCTGCTACTGAGTTCTGCTCTCCTGGTATCAAATTCTCTATAGTATTGAATTTTTCTAAGTCGAAACTTTGTATCAAATTCTCTATAGTATTGAATTTTTCTAAGTCGAAACTTTGTATCAAATTCTCTATTGAATTTTTGTAGTTTAGAGGTCTAGAGCGATGAAACATGTATTGGCGTTTCGGGACAGAACTCAGCATGCTGAATTCTTTAATATCTAGCAATTGCTGACTAGATTACAAGAGACGTTATTTTAATAAGCTATTTGTGGAAGTGGGCCATAAGAAAGCTATCTACCTAGTAGTAAATTTCCCGCTCTATCTTGTGGAAAAAAATTCATCAGGATAGGTGGAATCGTTTTAAATTTATAGAGCAAAAACTGAAATATTTTTTTAAATCCACCTGCTACTGAGTTCTGCTTTCCTGGCATCAAATTCTCTATAGTATTGAATTTTTCTAAGTCGAAACTTTGTATCAAAATTCTCTATAGTATAGAATTTTTGTAGTTTAAAGGTCTAGAGCGATGAAACATGTATTGGCGTTTCGGAACAGAACTCAGCAAGCTGAACTCTTCAATATCTATCAATAGATGACTAGGTTACAAGATATGTTATTTCAATAAGCTATTTGTGGGAGTGGGGCATAAGAAAGCTAGCTATCCACTTAGTAGTAAATTTCCCGCTCTATCTTGTGGAAAAAAATTGATCAGGATAAATGGAAGCGTTTTAAAGTTATAGAGCAAAAACTGAAATATTATTTTTAAATCCACCTGCTACTGAGTTCTGCTCTCCTGGTATCAAATTCTCTATAGTATTGAATTTTTCTAAGTCGAAACTTTGTATCAAATTCTCTATAGTATAAAATTTTTGTAGTTTAGAGGTCTAGAGCGATGAAACATGTATTGGCGTTTCGGAACAGAACTCAGCAAGCTGAACTCTTTAATATCTATCAATTGATGACTAGGTTACAAGATATGTTATTTTAATAAGCTATTTGTGGGAGTGGGCCATAAGAAAGCTAGCTATCCACTTAGTAGTAAATTTCCCGCTCTATCTTGTGGAAAAAAATTGATCAGGATAAATGGATGCGTTTTAAAGTTATTAAGCAAAAACTGAAATATTATTTTTAAATCCACCTGCTACTGAGTTCTGCTCTCCTGGTATCAAATTCTCTATAGTATTGAATTTTTCTAAGTCGAAACTTTGTATCAAATTCTCTATAGTATTGAATTTTTGTAGTTTAGAGGTCTAGAGCGATGATACATGTATTGACGTTTCGGGACAGAACTCAGCAAGCTGAACTCTTTAATATCTAGCAATTGCTGACTAGGTTACAAGATACGTTATTTTAATAAGCTATTTGTGAGAGTGGGCCATAAGAAAGCTATCGACTTAGTAGTAAATTTCCCGCTCTATCTTGTGGAAAAAAATTCATCAGGATAGGTGCAAGCGTTTTAAAGTTATAGCGCAAAAACTGAAATATTTTTTTTTAAATCCACCTGCTACTGAGTTCTGCACTCCTGGTATCAAATTCTCTATAGTATTGAATTTTTCTAAGTCGAAACTTTGTATCAAAATTCTCTATAGTATAGAATTTTTGTAGTTTAGAGGTCTAGAGCGATGAAACATGTATTGGCGTTTCGGAACAGAACTCAGCAAGCTGAACTCTTTAATATCTATCAATTGATGACTAGGTTACAAGATATGTTATTTTAATTAGCTATTTGTAGGAGTGGGCCATAAGAAAGCTATCGACCTTGTAGTAAATTTCCCGCTCTATCTTGTGGAAAAAAATTCATCAGGATAGGTGCAAGCGTTTTAAAGTTATAGCGCAAAAACTGAAATATTTTTTTTTAAATCCACCTGCTACTGAGTTCTGCTCTCCTGGTATCAAATTCTCTATAGTATTGAATTTTTCTAAGTCGAAACTTTGTATCAAAATTCTCTATAGTATAGAATTTTTGTAGTTTAGAGGTCTAGAGCGATGAAACATGTATTGGCGTTTCGGAACAGAACTCAGCAAGCTGAACTCTTTAATATCTATCAATTGATGACTAGGTTACAAGATATGTTATTTTAATTAGCTATTTGTAGGAGTGGGCCATAAGAAAGCTAGCTATCCACTTAGTAGTAAATTTCCCGCTCTATCTTGTGGAAAAAAATTGATCAGGATAAATGGAAGCGTTTTAAAGTTATAGAGCAAAAACTGAAATATTATTTTTAAATCCACCTCCTGGTATCAAATTCTCTATAGTATTGAATTTTTCTAAGTCGAAACTTTGTATCAAATTCTCTATAGTATTGAATTTTTGTAGTTTAGAGGTCTAGAGCGATGAAACATGTATTGGCGTTTCGGGACAGAACTCAGCAAGCTGAACTCTTTAGTATCCAGCAATTGCTGACTAGGTTACAAGAGACGTTATTTTAATAAGCTATTTGTGAAAGTGGGCCATAAGAAAGCTATCTACCTAGTAGTTAATTTCCCGCTCTATCTTGTGGAAAAAAATTCATCAGGATAGGTGGAAGCGTTTTAAAGTTATAGCGCAAAAACTGAAATATTTTTTTAAATCCACCTGCTACTGAGTTCTGCTCTCCTGGTATCAAATTCTCTATAGTATTGAATTTCTCTAAGTCGAAACTTTGTATCAAAATTCTCTATAGTAGTTTAGAGGTCTAGAGCGATGAAACATGTATTGGCGTTTCGGAACAGAACTCAGCAAGCTGAACTCTTTAATATCTATCAATTGCTGACTAGGTTACAAGATACGTTATTTTAATAAGCTATTTGTGGGAGTGGGCCATAAGAAAGCTATGCACTTAGTAGTAAATTTCCCGCTCTATCTTGTGGAAAAAAATTGATCAGGATAAATGGAAGCGTTTTAAAGTTATAGAGCAAAAACTGAAATATTTTTTTTAAATCCACCTGCTACTGAGTTCTGCTCTCCTGGTATCAAATTCTCTATAGTATTGAATTTTCCTAAGTCGAAATTTTGTATCAAATTCTCTATAGTATTGAATTTTTGTAGTTTAGAGGTCTAGAGCGATGAAACATGTATTGGCGTTTCGGGACAGAACTCAGCAAGCTGAACTCTTTACTATCCAGCAATTGCTGACTAGGTTAAAAGAGACGTTATTTTAATAAGCTATTTGTGGGAGTGGGCCATAAGAAAGCTATCTACCTAGTAGTAAATTTCCCGCTCTATCTTGTGGAAAAAAATTCATCAGGATAGGTGGAATCGTTTTAAATATATAGAGCAAAAACTGAAATATTTTTTTAAATCCACCTGCTACTGAGTTCTGCTTTCCTCGTATCAAATTCTCTATAGTATTGAATTTTTCTAAGTCGAAACTCTGTATCAAAATTCTCTATAGTATAAAATTTTTGTAGTTTAGAGGTCTAGAGCGATGAAACATATATTGGCGTTTCGGAACAGAACTCAGCAAGCTGAACTCTTTAATATCTATCAATTGATGACTAGGTTACAAGATATGTTATTTTAATAAGCTATTTGTGGGAGTGGGCCATAAGAAAGCTAGCTATCCACTTAGTAGTAAATTTCCCGCTCTATCTTGTGGAAAAAATGATCAGGATAAATGGAAGCGTTTTAAAGTTATAGAGCAAAAACTGAAATATTATTTTTAAATCCACCTGCTACTGAGTTCTGCTCTCCTGGTATCAAATTCTCTATAGTATTGAATTTTTCTAAGTCGAAACTTTGTATCAAATTCTCTATAGTATTGAATTTTTGTAGTTTAGAGGTCTAGAGCGATGATACATGTATTGACGTTTCGGGACAGAACTCAGCAAGCTGAACTCTTTAATATCTAGCAATTGCTGACTAGGTTACAAGATACGTTATTTTAATAAGCTATTTGTGGGAGTGGGCCATAAGAAAGCTATCGACTTAGTAGTAAATTTCCCGCTCTATCTTGTGGAAAAAAATTCATCAGGATAGGTGCAAGCGTTTTAAAGTTATAGCGCAAAAACTGAAATATTTTTTTTAAATCCACCTGCTACTGAGTTCTGCTCTCCTGGTATCAAATTCTCTATAGTATTGAATTTTTCTAAGTCGAAATTTTGTATCAAAATTCTCTATAGTATATATAGAATTTTTGTAGTTTAGAGGTCTAGAGCGATGAAACATGTATTGGCGTTTCGGAACAGAACTCAGCAAGCTGAACTCTTTAATATCTATCAATAGATGGTTAGGTTACAAGATATGTTATTTTAATAAGCTATTTGTGGGAGTGGGCCATAAGAAAGCTAGCTATCCACTTAGTAGTAAATTTCCCGCTCTATATTGTGGAAAAAAATTGATCAGGATAAATGGACGCGTTTTAAAGTTATAGAGCAAAAACTGAAATATTATTTTTAAATCCACCTGCTACTGAGTTCTGCTCTCCTGGTATCAAATTCTCTATAGTATTGAATTTTTCTAAGTCGAAACTTTGTATCAAATTCTCTATTGAATTTTTGTAGTTTAGAGGTCTAGAGCGGTGAAACATGTATTGGCGTTTCGGGACAGAACTCAGCATGCTGAACTCTTTAATATCTAGCAATTGCTTACTAGGTTCCAAGATACGTTATTTTAATAAGCTATTTGTGGGAGTGGGCCATAAGAAAGCTATGCACTTAGTAGTAAATTTCCTGCTCTATCTTGTGGAAAAAAATTGATCAGGATAAATGGAAGCGTTTTAAAGTTATAGAGCAAAAACTGAAATATTTTTTTTAAATCCACCTGCTACTGAGTTCTGCTCTCCTGGTATCAAATTCTCTATAGTATTGAATTTTCCTAAGTCGAAATTTTGTATCAAATTCTCTATAGTATTGAATTTTTGTAGTTTAGAGGTCTAGAGCGATGAAACATGTATTGGCGTTTCGGGACAGAACTCAGCAAGCTGAACTCTTTACTATCCAGCAATTGCTGACTAGGTTAAAAGAGACGTTATTTTAATAAGCTATTTGTGGGAGTGGGCCATAAGAAAGCTATCTACCTAGTAGTAAATTTCCCGCTCTATCTTGTGGAAAAAAATTCATCAGGATAGGTGGAATCGTTTTAAATATATAGAGCAAAAACTGAAATATTTTTTTAAATCCACCTGCTACTGAGTTCTGCTCTCCTGGTATCAAATTCTCTATAGTATTGAATTTTTCTAAGTCGAAACTTTGTATCAAATTCTCTATAGTATTGAATTTTTGTAGTTTAGAGGTCTAGAGCGATGAAACATGTATTGGCGTTTTGGGACAGAACTCAGCAAGCTGAACTCTTTACTATCCAGCAATTGCTTACTAGGTTCCAAGATACGTTATTTTAATAAGCTATTTGTGGGAGTGGGCCATAAGAAAGCTATGCACTTAGTAGTAAATTTCCCGCTCTATCTTGTGGAAAAAAATTGATCAGGATAAATGGAAGCGTTTTAAAGTTATAGAGCAAAAACTTAAATATTTTTTTTAAATCCACCTGCTACTGAGTTCTGCTCTCCTGGTATCAAATTCTCTATAGTATTGAATTTTTCTAAGTCGAAGCTTTGTATCAAAATTCTCTATAGCATAGAATTTTTGTAGTTTAGAGGTCTAGAGCGATGGAACAGAACTCAGCAAGCTGAGCTCTTTAATATCTATCAATTGATGACTAGGTTACAAGATATGTTATTTTAATAAGCTATTTGTGGGAGTGGGCCATAAGAAAGCTAGCTATCCACTTAGTAGTAAATTTCCCGCTCTATCTTGTGGAAAAAAATTGATCAGGATAAATGGAAGCGTTTTAAAGTTATAGAGCAAAAACTGAAATATTATTTTTAAATCCACCTGCTACTGAGTTCTGCTCTCCTGGTATCAAATTCTCTATAGTATTGAATTTTTCTAAGTCGAAACTTTGTATCAAATTCTCTATAGTATTGAATTTTTGTAGTTTAGAGGTCTAGAGCGATGATACATGTATTGACGTTTCGGGACAGAACTCAGCAAGCTGAACTCTTTAATATCTAGCAATTGCTGACTAGGTTACAAGATACGTTATTTTAATAAGCTATTTGTGGGAGTGGGCCATAAGAAAGCTATCGACTTAGTAGTAAATTTCCCGCTCTATCTTGTGGAAAAAAATTCATCAGGATAGGTGCAAGCGTTTTAAAGTTATAGCGCAAAAACTGAAATATTTTTTTTAAATCCACCTGCTACTGAGTTCTGCTCTCCTGGTATCAAATTCTCTATAGTATTGAATTTTTCTAAGTCGAAACTTTGTATCAAAATTCTTTATAGTATATATAGAATTTTTGTAGTTTAGAGGTCTAGAGCGATGAAACATGTATTGGCGTTTCGGAACAGAACTCAGCAAGCTGAACTCTTTAATATCTATCAATAGATGGTTAGGTTACAAGATATGTTATTTTAATAAGCTATTTGTGGGAGTGGGCCATAAGAAAGCTAGCTATCCACTTAGTAGTAAATTTCCCGCTCTATATTGTGGAAAAAAATTGATCAGGATAAATGGAAGCATTTTAAAGTTATAGAGCAAAAACTGAAATATTATTTTTAAATCCACCTGCTACTGAGTTCTGCTCTCCTGGTATCAAATTCTCTATAGTATTGAATTTTTCTAAGTCGAAACTTTGTATAAAATTCTCTATAGTATTGAATTTTTCTAAGTCGAAACTTTGTGTCAAATTCTCTATTGAATTTTTGTAGTTTAGAGGTCTAGAGCGATGAAACATGTATTGGCGTTTCGGGACAGAACTCAGCATGCTGAACTCTTTAATATCTAGCAATTGCTGACTAGATTACAAGAGACGTTATTTTAATAAGCTATTTGTGGAAGTGGGCCATAAGAAAGCTATCTACCTAGTAGTAAATTTCCCGCTCTATCTTGTGGAAAAAAATTCATCAGGATAGGTGGAATCGTTTTAAATTTATAGAGCAAAAACTGAAATATTTTTTTAAATCCACCTGCTACTGAGTTCTGCTTTCCTGGTATCAAATTCTCTATAGTATTGAATTTTTCTAAGTCGAAACTTTGTATCAAAATTCTCTATAGTATAAAATTTTTGTAGTTTAGAGGTCTAGAGCGATGAAACATGTATTGGCGTTTCGGAACAGAACTCAGCAAGCTGAACTCTTTAATATCTATCAATTGATGACTAGGTTACAAGATATGTTATTTTAATAAGCTATTTGTGGGAGTGGGCCATAAGAAAGCTATGCACTTAGTAGTAAATTTCCCGCTCTATCTTGTGGAAAAAAATTGATCAGGATAAATGGAAGCGTTTTAAAGTTATAGAGCAAAAACTTAAATATTTTTTTTAAATCCACCTGCTACTGAGTTCTGCTCTAATGGTATCAAATTCTCTATAGTATTGAATTTTCCTAAGTCGAAATTTTGTATCAAATTCTCTATAGTATTGAATTTTTGTAGTTTAGAGGTCTAGAGCGATGAAAAATGTATTGCCATTTCGGGACAGAACTCAGCAAGCTGAACTCTTTAATATCTAGCAATTGCTGACTAGATTACAAGAGACGTTATTTTAATAAGCTATTTGTGGAAGTGGGCCATAAGAAAGCTATCTACCTAGTAGTAAATTTCCCGCTCTATCTTGTGGAAAAAAATTCATCAGGATAGGTGGAATCGTTTTAAATATATAGAGCAAAAATATTTTTTTAAATCCACCTGCTACTGAGTTCTGCTTTCCTGGCATCAAATTCTCTATAGTATTGAATTTTTCTAAGTCGAAACTTTGTATCAAAATTCTCTATAGTATAGAATTTTTGTAGTTTAAAGGTCTAGAGCGATGAAACATGTATTGGCGTTTCGGAACAGAACTCAGCAAGCTGAACTCTTCAATATCTATCAATAGATGACTAGGTTACAAGATATGTTATTTCAATAAGCTATTTGTGGGAGTGGGGCATAAGAAAGCTAGCTATCCACTTAGTAGTAAATTTCCCGCTCTATCTTGTGGAAAAAAATTGATCAGGATAAATGGAAGCGTTTTAAAGTTATAGAGCAAAAACTGAAATATTATTTTTAAATCCACCTGCTACTGAGTTCTGCTCTCCTGGTATCAAATTCTCTATAGTATTGAATTTTTCTAAGTCGAAACTTTGTATCAAATTCTCTATAGTATAAAATTTTTGTAGTTTAGAGGTCTAGAGCGATGAAACATGTATTGGGGTTTCGGAACAGAACTCAGCAAGCTGAACTCTTTAATATCTATCAATTGATGACTAGGTTACAAGATATGTTATTTTAATAAGCTATTTGTGGGAGTGGGCCATAAGAAAGCTAGCTATCCACTTAGTAGTAAATTTCCCGCTCTATCTTGTGGAAAAAAATTGATCAGGATAAATGGATGCGTTTTAAAGTTATAGAGCAAAAACTGAAATATTATTTTTAAATCCACCTGCTACTGAGTTCTGCTCTCCTGGTATCAAATTCTCTATAGTATTGAATTTTTCTAAGTCGAAACTTTGTATCAAATTCTCTATAGTATTGAATTTTTGTAGTTTAGAGGTCTAGAGCGATGATACATGTATTGACGTTTCGGGACAGAACTCAGCAAGCTGAACTCTTTAATATCTAGCAATTGCTGACTAGGTTACAAGATACGTTATTTTAATAAGCTATTTGTGAGAGTGGGCCATAAGAAAGCTATCGACTTAGTAGTAAATTTCCCGCTCTATCTTGTGGAAAAAAATTCATCAGGATAGGTGCAAGCGTTTTAAAGTTATAGCGCAAAAACTGAAATATTTTTTTTTAAATCCACCTGCTACTGAGTTCTGCTCTCCTGGTATCAAATTCTCTATAGTATTGAATTTTTCTAAGTCGAAACTTTGTATCAAAATTCTCTATAGTATAGAATTTTTGTAGTTTAGAGGTCTAGAGCGATGAAACATGTATTGGCGTTTCGGAACAGAACTCAGCAAGCTGAACTCTTTAATATCTATCAATTGATGACTAGGTTACAAGATATATTATTTTAATTAGCTATTTGTAGGAGTGGGCCATAAGAAAGCTATCGACCTTGTAGTAAATTTCCCGCTCTATCTTGTGGAAAAAAATTCATCAGGATAGGTGCAAGCGTTTTAAAGTTATAGCGCAAAAACTGAAATATTTTTTTTTAAATCCACCTGCTACTGAGTTCTGCTCTCCTGGTATCAAATTCTCTATAGTATTGAATTTTTCTAAGTCGAAACTTTGTATCAAATTCTCTATAGTATTGAATTTTTGTAGTTTAGAGGTCTAGAGCGATGAAACATGTATTGGCGTTTCGGGACAGAACTCAGCAAGCTGAACTCTTTAGTATCCAGCAATTGCTGACTAGGTTACAAGAGACGTTATTTTAATAAGCTATTTGTGAAAGTGGGCCATAAGAAAGCTATCTACCTAGTAGTTAATTTCCCGCTCTATCTTGTGGAAAAAATTCATCAGGATAGGTGGAAGCGTTTTAAAGTTATAGCGCAAAAACTGAAATATTTTTTTAAATCCACCTGCTACTGAGTTCTGCTCTCCTGGTATCAAATTCTCTATAGTATTGAATTTCTCTAAGTCGAAACTTTGTATCAAAATTCTCTATAGTAGTTTAGAGGTCTAGAGCGATGAAACATGTATTGGCGTTTCGGAACAGAACTCAGCAAGCTGAACTCTTTAATATCTATCAATTGATGACTAGGTTACAAGATATGTTATTTTAATAAGCTATTTGTGGGAGTGGGCCATAAGAAAGCTATGCACTTAGTAGTAAATTTCCCGCTCTATCTTGTGGAAAAAAATTGATCAGGATAAATGGAAGCGTTTTAAAGTTATAGAGCAAAAACTGAAATATTTTTTTTAAATCCACCTGCTACTGAGTTCTGCTCTCCTGGTATCAAATTCTCTATAGTATTGAATTTTCCTAAGTCGAAATTTTGTATCAAATTCTCTATAGTATTGAATTTTTGTAGTTTAGAGGTCTAGAGCGATGAAACATGTATTGGCGTTTCGGGACAGAACTCAGCAAGCTGAACTCTTTACTATCCAGCAATTGCTGACTAGGTTAAAAGAGACGTTATTTTAATAAGCTATTTGTGGGAGTGGGCCATAAGAAAGCTATCTACCTAGTAGTAAATTTCCCGCTCTATCTTGTGGAAAAAAATTCATCAGGATAGGTGGAATCGTTTTAAATATATAGAGCAAAAACTGAAATATTTTTTTAAATCCACCTGCTACTGAGTTCTGCTTTCCTCGTATCAAATTCTCTATAGTATTGAATTTTTCTAAGTCGAAACTCTGTATCAAAATTCTCTATAGTATAAAATTTTTGTAGTTTAGAGGTCTAGAGCGATGAAACATGTATTGGCGTTTCGGAACAGAACTCAGCAAGCTGAACTCTTTAATATCTATCAATTGATGACTAGGTTACAAGATATGTTATTTTAATAAGCTATTTGTGGGAGTGGGCCATAAGAAAGCTAGCTATCCACTTAGTAGTAAATTTCCCGCTCTATCTTGTGGAAAAAATGATCAGGATAAATGGAAGCGTTTTAAAGTTATAGAGCAAAAACTGAAATATTATTTTTAAATCCACCTGCTACTGAGTTCTGCTCTCCTGGTATCAAATTCTCTATAGTATTGAATTTTTCTAAGTCGAAACTTTGTATCAAATTCTCTATAGTATTGAATTTTTGTAGTTTAGAGGTCTAGAGCGATGATACATGTATTGACGTTTCGGGACAGAACTCAGCAAGCTGAACTCTTTAATATCTAGCAATTGCTGACTAGGTTACAAGATACGTTATTTTAATAAGCTATTTGTGGGAGTGGGCCATAAGAAAGCTATCGACTTAGTAGTAAATTTCCCGCTCTATCTTGTGGAAAAAAATTCATCAGGATAGGTGCAAGCGTTTTAAAGTTATAGCGCAAAAACTGAAATATTTTTTTTAAATCCACCTGCTACTGAGTTCTGCTCTCCTGGTATCAAATTCTCTATAGTATTGAATTTTTCTAAGTCGAAATTTTGTATCAAAATTCTCTATAGTATATATAGAATTTTTGTAGTTTAGAGGTCTAGAGCGATGAAACATGTATTGGCGTTTCGGAACAGAACTCAGCAAGCTGAACTCTTTAATATCTATCAATAGATGGTTAGGTTACAAGATATGTTATTTTAATAAGCTATTTGTGGGAGTGGGCCATAAGAAAGCTAGCTATCCACTTAGTAGTAAATTTCCCGCTCTATATTGTGGAAAAAAATTGATCAGGATAAATGGACGCGTTTTAAAGTTATAGAGCAAAAACTGAAATATTATTTTTAAATCCACCTGCTACTGAGTTCTGCTCTCCTGGTATCAAATTCTCTATAGTATTGAATTTTTCTAAGTCGAAACTTTGTATCAAATTCTCTATTGAATTTTTGTAGTTTAGAGGTCTAGAGCGATGAAACATGTATTGGCGTTTCGGGACAGAACTCAGCATGCTGAACTCTTTAATATCTAGCAATTGCTTACTAGGTTCCAAGATACGTTATTTTAATAAGCTATTTGTGTGAGTGGGCCATAAGAAAGCTATGCACTTAGTAGTAAATTTCCCGCTCTATCTTGTGGAAAAAAATTGATCAGGATAAATGGAAGCGTTTTAAAGTTATAGAGCAAAAACTGAAATATTTTTTTTAAATCCACCTGCTACTGAGTTCTGCTCTCCTGGTATCAAATTCTCTATAGTATTGAATTTTCCTAAGTCGAAATTTTGTATCAAATTCTCTATAGTATTGAATTTTTGTAGTTTAGAGGTCTAGAGCGATGAAACATGTATTGGCGTTTCGGGACAGAACTCAGCAAGCTGAACTCTTTACTATCCAGCAATTGCTGACTAGGTTAAAAGAGACGTTATTTTAATAAGCTATTTGTGGGAGTGGGCCATAAGAAAGCTATCTACCTAGTAGTAAATTTCCCGCTCTATCTTGTGGAAAAAAATTCATCAGGATAGGTGGAATCGTTTTAAATATATAGAGCAAAAACTGAAATATTTTTTTAAATCCGCCTGCTACTGAGTTCTGCTCTCCTGGTATCAAATTCTCTATAGTATTGAATTTTTCTAAGTCGAAACTTTGTATCAAATTCTCTATAGTATTGAATTTTTGTAGTTTAGAGGTCTAGAGCGATGAAACATGTATTGGCGTTTTGGGACAGAACTCAGCAAGCTGAACTCTTTACTATCCAGCAATTGCTTACTAGGTTCCAAGATACGTTATTTTAATAAGCTATTTGTGGGAGTGGGCCATAAGAAAGCTATGCACTTAGTAGTAAATTTCCCGCTCTATCTTGTGGAAAAAAATTGATCAGGATAAATGGAAGCGTTTTAAAGTTATAGAGCAAAAACTTAAATATTTTTTTTAAATCCACCTGCTACTGAGTTCTGCTCTCCTGGTATCAAATTCTCTATAGTATTGAATTTTTCTAAGTCGAAGCTTTGTATCAAAATTCTCTATAGCATAGAATTTTTGTAGTTTAGAGGTCTAGAGCGATGGAACAGAACTCAGCAAGCTGAGCTCTTTAATATCTATCAATTGATGACTAGGTTACAAGATATGTTATTTTAATAAGCTATTTGTGGGAGTGGGCCATAAGAAAGCTAGCTATCCACTTAGTAGTAAATTTCCCGCTCTATCTTGTGGAAAAAAATTGATCAGGATAAATGGAAGCGTTTTAAAGTTATAGAGCAAAAACTGAAATATTATTTTTAAATCCACCTGCTACTGAGTTCTGCTCTCCTGGTATCAAATTCTCTATAGTATTGAATTTTTCTAAGTCGAAACTTTGTATCAAATTCTCTATAGTATTGAATTTTTGTAGTTTAGAGGTCTAGAGCGATGATACATGTATTGACGTTTCGGGACAGAACTCAGAAAGCTGGACTCTTTAATATCTAGCAATTGCTGACTAGGTTACAAGATACGTTATTTTAATAAGCTATTTGTGGGAGTGGGCCATAAGAAAGCTATCGACTTAGTAGTAAATTTCCCGCTCTATCTTGTGGAAAAAAATTCATCAGGATAGGTGCAAGCGTTTTAAAGTTATAGCGCAAAAACTGAAATATTTTTTTTAAATCCACCTGCTACTGAGTTCTGCTCTCCTGGTATCAAATTCTCTATAGTATTGAATTTTTCTAAGTCGAAACTTTGTATCAAAATTCTTTATAGTATATATAGAATTTTTGTAGTTTAGAGGTCTAGAGCGATGAAACATGTATTGGCGTTTCGGAACAGAACTCAGCAAGCTGAACTCTTTAATATCTATCAATAGATGGTTAGGTTACAAGATATGTTATTTTAATAAGCTATTTGTGGGAGTGGGCCATAAGAAAGCTAGCTATCCACTTAGTAGTAAATTTCCCGCTCTATATTGTGGAAAAAAATTGATCAGGATAAATGGAAGCGTTTTAAAGTTATAGAGCAAAAACTGAAATATTATTTTTAAATCCACCTGCTACTGAGTTCTGCTCTCCTGGTATCAAATTCTCTATAGTATTGAATTTTTCTAAGTCGAAACTTTGTATAAAATTCTCTATAGTATTGAATTTTTCTAAGTCGAAACTTTGTGTCAAATTCTCTATTGAATTTTTGTAGTTTAGAGGTCTAGAGCGATGAAACATGTATTGGCGTTTCGGGACAGAACTCAGCATGCTGAACTCTTTAATATCTAGCAATTGCTGACTAGATTACAAGAGACGTTATTTTAATAAGCTATTTGTGGAAGTGGGCCATAAGAAAGCTATCTACCTAGTAGTAAATTTCCCGCTCTATCTTGTGGAAAAAAATTCATCAGGATAGGTGGAATCGTTTTAAATTTATAGAGCAAAAACTGAAATATTTTTTTAAATCCACCTGCTACTGAGTTCTGCTTTCCTGGTATCAAATTCTCTATAGTATTGAATTTTTCTAAGTCGAAACTTTGTATCAAAATTCTCTATAGTATAAAATTTTTGTAGTTTAGAGGTCTAGAGCGATGAAACATGTATTGGCGTTTCGGAACAGAACTCAGCAAGCTGAACTCTTTAATATCTATCAATTGATGACTAGGTTACAAGATATGTTATTTTAATAAGCTATTTGTGGGAGTGGGCCATAAGAAAGTTATGCACTTAGTAGTAAATTTCCCGCTCTATCTTGTGGAAAAAAATAGATCAGGATAAATGGAAGCGTTTTAAAGTTATAGAGCAAAAACTTAAATATTTTTTTTAAATCCACCTGCTACTGAGTTCTGCTCTAATGGTATCAAATTCTCTATAGTATTGAATTTTCCTAAGTCGAAATTTTGTATCAAACTCTCTATAGTATTGAATTTTTGTAGTTTAGAGGTCTAGAGCGATGAAAAATGTATTGCCATTTCGGGACAGAACTCAGCAAGCTGAACTCTTTAATATCTAGCAATTGCTGACTAGATTACAAGAGACGTTATTTTAATAAGCTATTTGTGGAAGTGGGCCATAAGAAAGCTATCTACCTAGTAGTAAATTTCCCGCTCTATCTTGTGGAAAAAAATTCATCAGGATAGGTGGAATCGTTTTAAATATATAGAGCAAAAATATTTTTTTAAATCCACCTGCTACTGAGTTCTGCTTTCCTCGTATCAAATTCTCTATAGTATTGAATTTTTCTAAGTCGAAACTTTGTATCAAAATTCTCTATAGTATAAAATTTTTGTAGTTTAGAGGTCTAGAGCGATGAAACATGTATTGGCGTTTCGGAACAGAACTCAGCAAGCTGAACTCTTTAATATCTATCAATTGATGACTAGGTTACAAGATATGTTATTTTAATAAGCTATTTGTGGGAGTGGGCCATAAGAAAGCTATGCACTTAGTAGTAAATTTCCCGCTCTATCTTGTGGAAAAAAATTGATCAGGATAAATGGAAGCGTTTTAAAGTTATAGAGCAAAAACTTAAATATTTTTTTTAAATCCACCTGCTACTGAGTTCTGCTCTAATGGTATCAAATTCTCTATAGTATTGAATTTTCCTAAGTCGAAATTTTGTATCAAATTCTCTATAGTATTGAATTTTTGTAGTTTAGAGGTCTAGAGCGATGAAAAATGTATTGCCGTTTCCGCTCTATCTTGTGGAAAAAAATTGATCAGGATAAATGGAAGCGTTTTAAAGTTATAGAGCAAAAACTGAAATATTATTTTTAAATCCACCTGCTACTGAGTTCTGCTCTCCTGGTATCAAATTCTCTATAGTATTGAATTTTTCTAAGTCGAAACTTTGTATCAAATTCTCTATAGTATTGAATTTTTGTAGTTTAGAGGTCTAGAGCGATGATACATGTATTGACGTTTCGGGACAGAACTCAGCAAGCTGAACTCTTTAATATCTAGCAATTGCTGACTAGGTTACAAGATACGTTATTTTAATAAGCTATTTGTGGGAGTGGGCCATAAGAAAGCTATCGACTTAGTAGTAAATTTCCCGCTCTATCTTGTGGAAAAAAATTCATCAGGATAGGTGCAAGCGTTTTAAAGTTATAGCGCAAAAACTGAAATATTTTTTTTAAATCCACCTGCTACTGAGTTCTGCTCTCCTGGTATCAAATTCTCTATAGTATTGAATTTTTCTAAGTCGAAACTTTGTATCAAAATTCTCTATAGTATATATAGAATTTTTGTAGTTTAGAGGTCTAGAGCGATGAAACATGTATTGGCGTTTCGGAACAGAACTCAGCAAGCTGAACTCTTTAATATCTATCAATAGTTGGCTAGGTTACAAGATATGTTATTTTAATAAGCTATTTGTGGGAGTGGGCCATAAGAAAGCTATCTACCTAGTAGTAAATTTCCCGCTCTATATTGTGGAAAAAAATTGATCAGGATAGGTGGAATCGTTTTAAATTTATAGAGCAAAAACTGAAATATTTTTTTAAATCCACCTGCTACTGAGTTCTGCTTTCCTGGTATCAAATTCTCTATAGTATTGAATTTTTCTAAGTCGAAACTTTGTATCAAATTCTCTATAGTATTGAATTTTTCTAAGTCGAAACTTTGTATCAAATTCTCTATTGAATTTTTGTAGTTTAGAGGTCTAGAGCGATGAAACATGTATTGGCGTTTCGGGACAGAACTCAGCATGCTGAACTCTTTAATATCTAGCAATTGCTGACTAGATTACAAGAGACGTTATTTTAATAAGCTATTTGTGGAAGTGGGCCATAAGAAAGCTATCTACCTAGTAGTAAATTTCCCGCTCTATCTTGTGGAAAAAAATTCATCAGGATAGGTGGAATCGTTTTAAATTTATAGAGCAAAAACTGAAATATTTTTTTAAATCCACCTGCTACTGAGTTCTGCTTTCCTGGTATCAAATTCTCTATAGTATTGAATTTTTCTAAGTCGAAACTTTGTATCAAAATTCTCTATAGTATAAAATTTTTGTAGTTTAGAGGTCTAGAGCGATGAAACATGTATTGGCGTTTCGGAACAGAACTCAGCAAGCTGAACTCTTTAATATCTATCAATTGATGACTAGGTTACAAGATATGTTATTTTAATAAGCTATTTGTGGGAGTGGGCCATAAGAAAGCTATGCACTTAGTAGTAAATTTCCCGCTCTATCTTGTGGAAAAAAATTGATCAGGATAAATGGAAGCGTTTTAAAGTTATAGAGCAAAAACTTAAATATTTTTTTTAAATCCACCTGCTACTGAGTTCTGCTCTCCTGGTATCAAATTCTCTATAGTATTGAATTTTTCTAAGTCGAAATTTTGTATCAAATTCTCTATAGTATTGAATTTTTGTAGTTTAGAGGTCTAGAGCGATGAAAAATGTATTGCCGTTTCGGGACAGAACTCAGCAAGCTGAACTCTTTAATATCTAGCAATTGCTGACTAGATTACAAGAGACGTTATTTTAATAAGCTATTTGTGGAAGTGGGCCATAAGAAAGCTAGCTATCTACCTAGTAGTAAATTTCCCGCTCTATCTTGTGGAAAAAAATTCATCAGGATAGGTGGAATCGTTTTAAATATATAGAGCAAAAACTGAAATATTTTTTTAAATCCACCTGCTACTGAGTTCTGTTTTCCTCGTATCAAATTCTCTATAGTATTGAATTTTTCTAAGTCGAAACTTTGTATCAAAATTCTCTATAGTATAAAATTTTTGTAGTTTAGAGGTCTAGAGCGATGAAACATGTATTGGCGTTTCGGAACAGAACTCAGCAAGCTGAACTCTTTAATATCTATCAATTGATGACTAGGTTACAAGATATGTTATTTTAATAAGCTATTTGCGGGAGTGGGCCATAAGAAAGCTAGCTATCCACTTAGTGGTAAATTTCCTGCTCTATCTTGTGGAAAAAAATTGATCAGGATAAATGGAAGCGTTTTAAAGTTATAGAGCAAAAACTGAAATATTATTTTTAAATCCACCTGCTACTGAGTTCTGCTCTCCTGGTATCAAATTCTCTATAGTATTGAATTTTTCTAAGTCGAAACTTTGTATCAAATTCTCTATAGTATTGAATTTTTGTAGTTTAGAGGTCTAGAGCGATGATACATGTATTGACGTTTCGGGACAGAACTCAGCAAGCTGAACTCTTTAATATCTAGCAATTGCTGACTAGGTTACAAGATACGTTATTTTAATAAGCTATTTGTGGGAGTGGGCCATAAGAAAGCTATCGACTTAGTAGTAAATTTCCCGCTCTATCTTGTGGAAAAAAATTCATCAGGATAGGTGCAAGCGTTTTAAAGTTATAGCGCAAAAACTGAAATATTTTTTTTAAATCCACCTGCTACTGAGTTCTGCTCTCCTGGTATCAAATTCCCTATAGTATTGAATTTTTTTAAGTCGAAACTTTGTATCAAAATTCTCTATAGTATAAAATTTTTGTAGTTTAGAGGTCTAGAGCGATGAAACATGTATTGGCGTTTCGGAACAGAACTCAGCAAGCTGAACTCTTTAATATCTATCAATTGATGACTAGGTTACAAGATATGTTATTTTAATAAGCTATTTGTGGGAGTGGGCCATAAGAAAGCTAGCTATCCACTTAGTAGTAAATTTCCCGCTCTATATTGTGGAAAAAAAATTGATCAGGATAAATGGAAGCGTTTTAAAGTTATAGAGCAAAAACTGAAATATTATTTTTAAATCCACCTGCTACTGAGTTCTGCTCTCCTGGTATCAAATTCTCTATAGTATTGAATTTTTCTAAGTCAAAACTTTGTATCAAATTCTCTATAGTATTGAGTTTTTCTAAGTCGAAACTTTGTATCAAATTCTCTATTGAATTTTTGTAGTTTAGAGGTCTAGAGCGATGAAACATGTATTGGCGTTTCGGGACAGAACTCAGCATGCTGAACTCTTTAATATCTAGCAATTGCTGACTAGATTACAAGAGACGTTATTTTAATAAGCTATTTGTGGAAGTGGGCCATAAGAAAGCTATCTACCTAGTAGTAAATTTCCCGCTCTATCTTGTGGAAAAAAATTCATCAGGATAGGTGGAATCGTTTTAAATTTATAGAGCAAAAACTGAAATATTTTTTTAAATCCACCTGCTACTGAGTTCTGCTTTCCTGGTATCAAATTCTCTATAGTATTGAATTTTTCTAAGTCGAAACTTTGTATCAAAATTCTCTATAGTATAAAATTTTTGTAGTTTAGAGGTCTAGAGCGATGAAACATGTATTGGCGTTTCAGAACAGAACTCAGCAAGCTGAACTCTTTAATATCTATCAATTGATGACTAGGTTACAAGATATGTTATTTTAATAAGCTATTTGTGGGAGTGGGCCATAAGAAAGCTGGAAAAAAATTCATCAGGATAGGTGGAATCGTTTTAAATTTATAGAGCAAAAACTGAAATATTTTTTTAAATCCACCTGCTACTGAGTTCTGCTTTCCTGGTATCAAATTCTCTATAGTATTGAATTTTTCTAAGTCGAAACTTTGTATCAAAATTCTCTATAGTATAAAATTTTTGTAGTTTAGAGGTCTAGAGCGATGAAACATGTATTGGCGTTTCAGAACAGAACTCAGCAAGCTGAACTCTTTAATATCTATCAATTGATGACTAGGTTACAAGATATGTTATTTTAATAAGCTATTTGTGGGAGTGGGCCATAAGAAAGCTAGCTATCCACTTAGTAGTAAATTTCCCGCTCTATCTTGTGGAAAAAAATTCATCAGGATAGGTGCAAGCGTTTTAAAGTTATAGCGCAAAAACTGAAATATTTTTTTTAAATCCACCTGCTACTGAGTTCTGCTCTCCTGGTATAAAATTCTCTATAGTATTGAATTTTTCTAAGTCGAAACTTTGTATCAAATTCTCTATAGTATTGAATTTTTCTAAGTCGAAACTTTGTATCAAATTCTCTATTGAATTTTTGTAGTTTAGAGGTCTAGAGCGATGAAACATGTATTGGCGTTTCGGGACAGAACTCAGCAAGCTGAACTCTTTAATATCTACCAATTGCTGACTAGGTTACAAGAGACGTTATTTTAATAAGCTATTTGTGGGAGTGGGCCATAAGAAAGCTATCGACCTAGTAGTAAATTTCCCGCTCTATCTTGTGGAAAAAAATTCATCAGGATAGGTGCAAGCGTTTTAAAGTTATAGCGCAAAAACTGAAATATTTTTTTTTAAATCCACCTGCTACTGAGTTCTGCTCTCCTGGTATCAAATTCTCTATAGTATTGAATTTTTCTAAGTCGAAACTTTGTATCAAAATTCTCTATAGTATAGAATTTTTGTAGTTTAGAGGTCTAGAGCGATGAAACATGTATTGGCGTTTCGGAACAGAACTCAGCAAGCTGAACTCTTTAATATCTATCAATTGATGACTAGGTTACAAGATATGTTATTTTAATAAGCTATTTGTAGGAGTGGGCCATAAGAAAGCTAGCTATCCACTTAGTAGTAAATTTCCGGCTCTATCTTGTGGAAAAAAATTGATCAGGATAAATGGAAGCGTTTTAAAGTTATAGAGCAAAAACTGAAATATTATTTTTAAATCCACCTGCTACTGAGTTCTGCTCTCCTGGTATCAAATTCTCTATAGTATTGAATTTTTGTAGTTTAGAGGTCTAGAGCGATGAAACATGTATTGGCGTTTTGGGACATAACTCAGCAAGCTGAACTCTTTAATATCTAGCAATTGCTGACTAGATTACAAGAGACGTTATTTTAATAAGCTATTTGTGAAAGTGGGCCATAAGAAAGCTATCTACCTAGTAGTAAATTTCCCGCTCTATCTTGTGGAAAAAAATTCATCAGGATAGGTGGAAGCGTTTTAAAGTTATACCGCAAAAACTGAAATATTTTTTTTAAATCCACCTGCTGCTGAGTTCTGCTCTCCTGGTATCAAATTCTCTATAGTATTGAATTTTTCTAAGTCGAAACTTTGTATCAAAATTCTCTATAGTATAGAATTTTTGTAGTTTAGAGGTCTAGAGCGATGAAACATGTATTGGCGTTTCGGAACAGAACTCAGCATGCTGAACTCTTTACTATCTATCAATTGCTGACTAGGTTACAAGATACGTTATTTTAATAAGCTATTTGTGGGAGTGGGCCATAAGAAAGCTATGCAATTAGTAGTAAATTTCCCGCTCTATCTTGTGGAAAAAAATTGATCAGGATAAATGGAAGCGTTTTAAAGTTATAGAGCAAAAACTGAAATATTTTTTTTAAATCCACCTGCTACTGAGTTCTGCTCTCCTGGTATCAAATTCTCTATAGTATTGAATTTTTCTAAGTCGAAACTTTGTATCAAATTCTCTATAGTATTGAATTTTTGTAGTTTAGAGGTCTAGAGCGATGAAACATGTATTGGCGTTTCGGGACAGAACTCAGCAAGCTGAACTCTTTAATATCCAGCAATTACTGACTAGGTTACAAGAGACGTTATTTTAATAAGCTATTTGTGGGAGTGGGCCATAAGAAAGCTATCCACCTAGTAGTAAATTTCCCGCTCTATCTTGTGGAAAAAAATTCATCAGGACAGGTGCAAGCGTTTTAAAGTTATAGCGCAAAAACTGAAATATTTTTTTTAAATCCACCTGCTACTGAGTTCTGCTCTCCTGGTATCAAATTCTCTATAGTATTGAATTTTTCTAAGTCGAAACTTTGTATCAAAATTCTCTATAGTATAAAATTTTTGTAGTTTAGAGGTCTAGAGCGATGAAACATGTATTGGCGTTTCGGAACAGAACTCAGCAAGCTGAACTCTTTAATATCTATCAATTGATGACTAGGTTACAAGATATGTTATTTTGATAAGCTATTTGTGGGAGTGGGCCATAAGAAAGCTAGCTATGCACTTAGTAGTAAATTTCCGGCTCTATCTTGTGGAAAAAATTTGATCAGGATAAATGGAAGCGTTTTAAAGTTATAGAGCAAAAACTGAAATATTATTTTTAAATCCACCTGCTACTGAGTTCTGCTCTCCTGGTATCAAATTCTCTATAGTATTGAATTTTTCTAAGTCGAAACTTTGTATCAAAATTCTCTATAGTTGTTTAGAGGTCTAGAGCCATGAAACATGTATTGGCGTTTCGGAACAGAACTCAGCAAGCTGAACTCTTTAATATCTATCAATTGCTGACTAGGTTACAAGATACGTTATTTTAATAAGCTATTTGTGGGAGTGGGCCATAAGAAAGCTATGAATTTTTCTAAGTCGAAACTTTCTACCTAGTAGTAAATTTCTCGCTCTATCTTGTGGAAAAAAATTCATCAGGATAGGTGGAAGCGTTTTAAAGTTATAGAGCAAAAACTGAAATATTATTTTTAAATCCACCTGCTACTGAGTTCTGCTCTCCTGGTATCAAATTCTCTATAGTATTGAATTTTTCTAAGTCGAAACTTTGTATCAAATTCTCTATAGTATTGAGTTTTTCTAAGTCGAAACTTTGTATCAAATTCTCTATTGAATTTTTGTAGTTTAGAGGTCTAGAGCGATGAAACATGTATTGGCGTTTCGGGACAGAACTCAGCAAGCTGAACTCTTTAATATCTAGCAATTGCTGACTAGGTTACAAGAGACGTTATTTTAATAAGCTATTTGTGGGAGTGGGCCATAAGAAAGCTATCGACCTAGTAGTAAATTTCCCGCTCTATCTTGTGGAAAAGAATTCATCAGGATAGGTGCAAGCGTTTTAAAGTTATAGAGCAAAAACTGAAATATTATTTTTAAATCCACCTGCTACTGAGTTCTGCTCTCCTGGTATCAAATTCTCTATAGTATTGAATTTTTCTAAGTCGAAACTTTGTATCAAAATTCTCTATAGTAGTTTAGAGGTCTAGAGCCATGAAACATGTATTGGCGTTTCGGAACAGAACTCAGCAAGCTGAACTCTTTAATATCTATCAATTGCTGACTAGGTTACAAGATACGTTATTTTAATAAGCTATTTGTGGGAGTGGGCCATAAGAAAGCTAGCTATGCACTTAGTAGTAAATTTCCGGCTCTATCTTGTGGAAAAAATTTGATCAGGATAAATGGAAGCGTTTTAAAGTTATAGAGCAAAAACTGAAATATTTTTTTAAATCCGCCTGCTACTGAGTTCTGCTCTCCTGGTAGCAAATTCTCTATAGTATTGAATTTTTCTAAGTCGAAACTTTGTATCAAAATTCTCTATAGTATAGAATTTTTGTAGTTTAGAGGTCTAGAGCGATGAAACATGTATTGGCGTTTCGGAACAGAACTCAGCAAGCTGAACTCTTTAATATCTATCAATTGATGACTAGATTACAAGAGACGTTATTTTAATAAGCTATTTGTGAAAGTGGGCCATAAGAAAGCTATCGACCTAGTAGTAAATTTCCCGCTCTATCTTGTGGAAAAAAATTGATCAGGATAAATGGAAGCGTTTTAAAGTTATAGAGCAAAAACTGAAATATTATTTTTAAATCCACCTGCTACTGAGTTCTGCTCTCCTGGTATCAAATTCTCTATAGTATTGAATTTTTCTAAGTCGAAACTTTGTATCAAATTCTCTATAGTATTGAATTTTTGTAGTTTAGAGGTCTAGAGCGATGAAACATGTATTGGCGTTTTGGGACAGAACTCAGCAAGCTGAACTCCTGCTACTGAGTTCTGCTCTCCTGGTATCAAATTCTCTATAGTATTGAATTTTTCTAAGTCGAAACTTTGTATCAAATTCTCTATAGTATTGAATTTTTGTAGTTTAGAGGTCTAGAGCGATGAAACATGTATTGGCGTTTTGGGACAGAACTCAGCAAGCTGAACTCCTGCTACTGAGTTCTGCTCTCCTGGTATCAAATTCTCTATAGTATTGAATTTTTCTAAGTCGAAACTTTGTATCAAATTCTCTATAGTATTGAATTTTTGTAGTTTAGAGGTCTAGAGCGATGAAACATGTATTGGCGTTTCGGGACAGAACTCAGCAAGCTGAACTCTTTAATATCCAGCAATTACTGACTAGGTTACAAGAGACGTTATTTTAATAAGCTATTTGTGGGAGTGGGCCATAAGAAAGCTATCCACCTAGTAGTAAATTTCCCGCTCTATCTTGTGGAAAAAAATTCATCAGGACAGGTGCAAGCGTTTTAAAGTTATAGCGCAAAAACTGAAATATTTTTTTTAAATCCACCTGCTACTGAGTTCTGCTCTCCTGGTATCAAATTCTCTATAGTATTGAATTTTTCTAAGTCGAAACTTTGTATCAAAATTCTCTATAGTATAAAATTTTTGTAGTTTAGAGGTCTAGAGCGATGAAACATGTATTGGCGTTTCGGAACAGAACTCAGCAAGCTGAACTCTTTAATATCTATCAATTGATGACTAGGTTACAAGATATGTTATTTTGATAAGCTATTTGTGGGAGTGGGCCATAAGAAAGCTAGCTATGCACTTAGTAGTAAATTTCCGGCTCTATCTTGTGGAAAAAATTTGATCAGGATAAATGGAAGCGTTTTAAAGTTATAGAGCAAAAACTGAAATATTATTTTTAAATCCACCTGCTACTGAGTTCTGCTCTCCTGGTATCAAATTCTCTATAGTATTGAATTTTTCTAAGTCGAAACTTTGTATCAAAATTCTCTATAGTAGTTTAGAGGTCTAGAGCCATGAAACATGTATTGGCGTTTGGGAACAGAACTCAGCAAGCTGAACTCTTTAATATCTATCAATTGCTGACTAGGTTACAAGATACGTTATTTTAATAAGCTATTTGTGGGAGTGGGCCATAAGAAAGCTATGAATTTTTCTAAGTCGAAACTTTCTACCTAGTAGTAAATTTCTCGCTCTATCTTGTGGAAAAAAATTCATCAGGATAGGTGGAAGCGTTTTAAAGTTATAGAGCAAAAACTGAAATATTATTTTTAAATCCACCTGCTACTGAGTTCTGCTCTCCTGGTATCAAATTCTCTATAGTATTGAATTTTTCTAAGTCGAAACTTTGTATCAAATTCTCTATAGTATTGAGTTTTTCTAAGTCGAAACTTTGTATCAAATTCTCTATTGATTTTTTGTAGTTTAGAGGTCTAGAGCGATGAAACATGTATTGGCGTTTCGGGACAGAACTCAGCAAGCTGAACTCTTTAATATCTAGCAATTGCTGACTAGGTTACAAGAGACGTTATTTTAATAAGCTATTTGTGGGAGTGGGCCATAAGAAAGCTATCGACCTAGTAGTAAATTTCCCGCTCTATCTTGTGGAAAGGAATTCATCAGGATAGGTGCAAGCGTTTTAAAGTTATAGAGCAAAAACTGAAATATTATTTTTAAATCCACCTGCTACTGAGTTCTGCTCTCCTGGTATCAAATTCTCTATAGTATTGAATTTTTCTAAGTCGAAACTTTGTATCAAAATTCTCTATAGTAGTTTAGAGGTCTAGAGCCATGAAACATGTATTGGCGTTTCGGAACAGAACTCAGCAAGCTGAACTCTTTAATATCTATCAATTGCTGACTAGGTTACAAGATACGTTATTTTAATAAGCTATTTGTGGGAGTGGGCCATAAGAAAGCTATGAATTTTTCTAAGTCGAAACTTTCTACCTAGTAGTAAATTTCTCGCTCTATCTTGTGGAAAAAAATTCATCAGGATAGGTGGAAGCGTTTTAAATTTATAGAGCAAAAACTGAAATATTTTTTTAAATCCACCTGCTACTGAGTTCTGCTCTCCTGGTAGCAAATTCTCTATAGTATTGAATTTTTCTAAGTCGAAACTTTGTATCAAAATTCTCTATAGTATAGAATTTTTGTAGTTTAGAGGTCTAGAGCGATGAAACATGTATTGGCGTTTCGGAACAGAACTCAGCAAGCTGAACCCTTTAATATCTATCAATTGATGACTAGATTACAAGAGACGTTATTTTAATAAGCTATTTGTGAAAGTGGGCCATAAGAAAGCTATCGACCTAGTAGTAAATTTCCCGCTCTATCTTGTGGAAAAAAATTGATCAGAATAAATGGAAGCGTTTTAAAGTTATAGAGCAAAAACTGAAATATTATTTTTAAATCCACCTGCTACTGAGTTCTGCTCTCCTGGTATCAAATTCTCTATAGTATTGAATTTTTCTAAGTCGAAACTTTGTATCAAATTCTCTATAGTATTGAATTTTTGTAGTTTAGAGGTCTAGAGCGATGAAACATGTATTGGCGTTTCGGAACAGAACTCAGCAAGCTGAACTCTTTAATATCTATCAATTGATGACTAGGTTACAAGATATGTTATTTTAATAAGCTATTTGTAGGAGTGGGCCATAAGAAAGCTAGCTATCCACTTAGTAGTAAATTTCCCCCTCTATCTTGTGGAAAAAATTTGATCAGGATAAATGGAAGCGTTTTAAAGTTATAGAGCAAAAACTGAAATATTATTTTTAAATCCACCTGCTACTGAGTTCTGCTCTCCTGGTATCAAATTCTCTATAGTATTGAATTTTTCTAAGTCGAAACTTTGTATCAAAATTCTCTATAGTAGTTTAGAGGTCTAGAGCCATGAAACATGTATTGGCGTTTGGGAACAGAACTCAGCAAGCTGAACTCTTTAATATCTATCAATTGCTGACTAGGTTACAAGATACGTTATTTTAATAAGCTATTTGTGGGAGTGGGCCATAAGAAAGCTATGAATTTTTCTAAGTCGAAACTTTCTACCTAGTAGTAAATTTCTCGCTCTATCTTGTGGAAAAAAATTCATCAGGATAGGTGGAAGCGTTTTAAAGTTATAGAGCAAAAACTGAAATATTATTTTTAAATCCACCTGCTACTGAGTTCTGCTCTCCTGGTATCAAATTCTCTATAGTATTGAATTTTTCTAAGTCGAAACTTTGTATCAAATTCTCTATAGTATTGAGTTTTTCTAAGTCGAAACTTTGTATCAAATTCTCTATTGATTTTTTGTAGTTTAGAGGTCTAGAGCGATGAAACATGTATTGGCGTTTCGGGACAGAACTCAGCAAGCTGAACTCTTTAATATCTAGCAATTGCTGACTAGGTTACAAGAGACGTTATTTTAATAAGCTATTTGTGGGAGTGGGCCATAAGAAAGCTATCGACCTAGTAGTAAATTTCCCGCTCTATCTTGTGGAAAGGAATTCATCAGGATAGGTGCAAGCGTTTTAAAGTTATAGAGCAAAAACTGAAATATTATTTTTAAATCCACCTGCTACTGAGTTCTGCTCTCCTGGTATCAAATTCTCTATAGTATTGAATTTTTCTAAGTCGAAACTTTGTATCAAAATTCTCTATAGTAGTTTAGAGGTCTAGAGCCATGAAACATGTATTGGCGTTTCGGAACAGAACTCAGCAAGCTGAACTCTTTAATATCTATCAATTGCTGACTAGGTTACAAGATACGTTATTTTAATAAGCTATTTGTGGGAGTGGGCCATAAGAAAGCTATGAATTTTTCTAAGTCGAAACTTTCTACCTAGTAGTAAATTTCTCGCTCTATCTTGTGGAAAAAAATTCATCAGGATAGGTGGAAGCGTTTTAAATTTATAGAGCAAAAACTGAAATATTTTTTTAAATCCACCTGCTACTGAGTTCTGCTCTCCTGGTAGCAAATTCTCTATAGTATTGAATTTTTCTAAGTCGAAACTTTGTATCAAAATTCTCTATAGTATAGAATTTTTGTAGTTTAGAGGTCTAGAGCGATGAAACATGTATTGGCGTTTCGGAACAGAACTCAGCAAGCTGAACCCTTTAATATCTATCAATTGATGACTAGATTACAAGAGACGTTATTTTAATAAGCTATTTGTGAAAGTGGGCCATAAGAAAGCTATCGACCTAGTAGTAAATTTCCCGCTCTATCTTGTGGAAAAAAATTGATCAGAATAAATGGAAGCGTTTTAAAGTTATAGAGCAAAAACTGAAATATTATTTTTAAATCCACCTGCTACTGAGTTCTGCTCTCCTGGTATCAAATTCTCTATAGTATTGAATTTTTCTAAGTCGAAACTTTGTATCAAATTCTCTATAGTATTGAATTTTTGTAGTTTAGAGGTCTAGAGCGATGAAACATGTATTGGCGTTTCGGAACAGAACTCAGCAAGCTGAACTCTTTAATATCTATCAATTGATGACTAGGTTACAAGATATGTTATTTTAATAAGCTATTTGTAGGAGTGGGCCATAAGAAAGCTAGCTATCCACTTAGTAGTAAATTTCCCCCTCTATCTTGTGGAAAAAATTTGATCAGGATAAATGGAAGCGTTTTAAAGTTATAGAGCAAAAACTGAAATATTATTTTTAAATCCACCTGCTACTGAGTTCTGCTCTCCTGGTATCAAATTCTCTATAGTATTGAATTTTTCTAAGTCGAAACTTTGTATCAAAATTCTCTATAGTAGTTTAGAGGTCTAGAGCCATGAAACATGTATTGGCGTTTGGGAACAGAACTCAGCAAGCTGAACTCTTTAATATCTATCAATTGCTGACTAGGTTACAAGATACGTTATTTTAATAAGCTATTTGTGGGAGTGGGCCATAAGAAAGCTATGAATTTTTCTAAGTCGAAACTTTCTACCTAGTAGTAAATTTCTCGCTCTATCTTGTGGAAAAAAATTCATCAGGATAGGTGGAAGCGTTTTAAAGTTATAGAGCAAAAACTGAAATATTATTTTTAAATCCACCTGCTACTGAGTTCTGCTCTCCTGGTATCAAATTCTCTATAGTATTGAATTTTTCTAAGTCGAAACTTTGTATCAAATTCTCTATAGTATTGAGTTTTTCTAAGTCGAAACTTTGTATCAAATTCTCTATTGATTTTTTGTAGTTTAGAGGTCTAGAGCGATGAAACATGTATTGGCGTTTCGGGACAGAACTCAGCAAGCTGAACTCTTTAATATCTAGCAATTGCTGACTAGGTTACAAGAGACGTTATTTTAATAAGCTATTTGTGGGAGTGGGCCATAAGAAAGCTATCGACCTAGTAGTAAATTTCCCGCTCTATCTTGTGGAAAGGAATTCATCAGGATAGGTGCAAGCGTTTTAAAGTTATAGAGCAAAAACTGAAATATTATTTTTAAATCCACCTGCTACTGAGTTCTGCTCTCCTGGTATCAAATTCTCTATAGTATTGAATTTTTCTAAGTCGAAACTTTGTATCAAAATTCTCTATAGTAGT
The DNA here is from genome assembly GCA_963932375.1 of Phania funesta. Lineage (NCBI taxonomy): Eukaryota > Metazoa > Arthropoda > Insecta > Diptera > Tachinidae > Phania > Phania funesta. The sequence continues at coordinate 84,032,725 of OZ010653.1, forward strand.
TTAGAGGTCTAGAGCCATGAAACATGTATTGGCGTTTCGGAACAGAACTCAGCAAGCTGAACTCTTTAATATCTATCAATTGCTGACTAGGTTACAAGATACGTTATTTTAATAAGCTATTTGTGGGAGTGGGCCATAAGAAAGCTATGAATTTTTCTAAGTCGAAACTTTCTACCTAGTAGTAAATTTCTCGCTCTATCTTGTGGAAAAAAATTCATCAGGATAGGTGGAAGCGTTTTAAATTTATAGAGCAAAAACTGAAATATTTTTTTAAATCCACCTGCTACTGAGTTCTGCTCTCCTGGTAGCAAATTCTCTATAGTATTGAATTTTTCTAAGTCGAAACTTTGTATCAAAATTCTCTATAGTATAGAATTTTTGTAGTTTAGAGGTCTAGAGCGATGAAACATGTATTGGCGTTTCGGAACAGAACTCAGCAAGCTGAACCCTTTAATATCTATCAATTGATGACTAGATTACAAGAGACGTTATTTTAATAAGCTATTTGTGAAAGTGGGCCATAAGAAAGCTATCGACCTAGTAGTAAATTTCCCGCTCTATCTTGTGGAAAAAAATTGATCAGAATAAATGGAAGCGTTTTAAAGTTATAGAGCAAAAACTGAAATATTATTTTTAAATCCACCTGCTACTGAGTTCTGCTCTCCTGGTATCAAATTCTCTATAGTATTGAATTTTTCTAAGTCGAAACTTTGTATCAAATTCTCTATAGTATTGAATTTTTGTAGTTTAGAGGTCTAGAGCGATGAAACATGTATTGGCGTTTCGGAACAGAACTCAGCAAGCTGAACTCTTTAATATCTATCAATTGATGACTAGGTTACAAGATATGTTATTTTAATAAGCTATTTGTAGGAGTGGGCCATAAGAAAGCTAGCTATCCACTTAGTAGTAAATTTCCCCCTCTATCTTGTGGAAAAAATTTGATCAGGATAAATGGAAGCGTTTTAAAGTTATAGAGCAAAAACTGAAATATTATTTTTAAATCCACCTGCTACTGAGTTCTGCTCTCCTGGTATCAAATTCTCTATAGTATTGAATTTTTCTAAGTCGAAACTTTGTATCAAAATTCTCTATAGTAGTTTAGAGGTCTAGAGCCATGAAACATGTATTGGCGTTTGGGAACAGAACTCAGCAAGCTGAACTCTTTAATATCTATCAATTGCTGACTAGGTTACAAGATACGTTATTTTAATAAGCTATTTGTGGGAGTGGGCCATAAGAAAGCTATGAATTTTTCTAAGTCGAAACTTTCTACCTAGTAGTAAATTTCTCGCTCTATCTTGTGGAAAAAAATTCATCAGGATAGGTGGAAGCGTTTTAAAGTTATAGAGCAAAAACTGAAATATTATTTTTAAATCCACCTGCTACTGAGTTCTGCTCTCCTGGTATCAAATTCTCTATAGTATTGAATTTTTCTAAGTCGAAACTTTGTATCAAATTCTCTATAGTATTGAGTTTTTCTAAGTCGAAACTTTGTATCAAATTCTCTATTGATTTTTTGTAGTTTAGAGGTCTAGAGCGATGAAACATGTATTGGCGTTTCGGGACAGAACTCAGCAAGCTGAACTCTTTAATATCTAGCAATTGCTGACTAGGTTACAAGAGACGTTATTTTAATAAGCTATTTGTGGGAGTGGGCCATAAGAAAGCTATCGACCTAGTAGTAAATTTCCCGCTCTATCTTGTGGAAAGGAATTCATCAGGATAGGTGCAAGCGTTTTAAAGTTATAGAGCAAAAACTGAAATATTATTTTTAAATCCACCTGCTACTGAGTTCTGCTCTCCTGGTATCAAATTCTCTATAGTATTGAATTTTTCTAAGTCGAAACTTTGTATCAAAATTCTCTATAGTAGTTTAGAGGTCTAGAGCCATGAAACATGTATTGGCGTTTCGGAACAGAACTCAGCAAGCTGAACTCTTTAATATCTATCAATTGCTGACTAGGTTACAAGATACGTTATTTTAATAAGCTATTTGTGGGAGTGGGCCATAAGAAAGCTATGAATTTTTCTAAGTCGAAACTTTCTACCTAGTAGTAAATTTCTCGCTCTATCTTGTGGAAAAAAATTCATCAGGATAGGTGGAAGCGTTTTAAATTTATAGAGCAAAAACTGAAATATTTTTTTAAATCCACCTGCTACTGAGTTCTGCTCTCCTGGTAGCAAATTCTCTATAGTATTGAATTTTTCTAAGTCGAAACTTTGTATCAAAATTCTCTATAGTATAGAATTTTTGTAGTTTAGAGGTCTAGAGCGATGAAACATGTATTGGCGTTTCGGAACAGAACTCAGCAAGCTGAACCCTTTAATATCTATCAATTGATGACTAGATTACAAGAGACGTTATTTTAATAAGCTATTTGTGAAAGTGGGCCATAAGAAAGCTATCGACCTAGTAGTAAATTTCCCGCTCTATCTTGTGGAAAAAAATTGATCAGGATAAATGGAAGCGTTTTAAAGTTATAGAGCAAAAACTGAAATATTATTTTTAAATCCACCTGCTACTGAGTTCTGCTCTCCTGGTATCAAATTCTCTATAGTATTGAATTTTTCTAAGTCGAAACTTTGTATCAAATTCTCTATAGTATTGAATTTTTGTAGTTTAGAGGTCTAGAGCGATGAAACATGTATTGGCGTTTCGGAACAGAACTCAGCAAGCTGAACTCTTTAATATCTATCAATTGATGACTAGGTTACAAGATATGTTATTTTAATAAGCTATTTGTAGGAGTGGGCCATAAGAAAGCTAGCTATCCACTTAGTAGTAAATTTCCCCCTCTATCTTGTGGAAAAAAATTGATCAGGATAAATGGAAGCGTTTTAAAGTTATAGAGCAAAAACTGAAATATTATTTTTAAATCCACCTGCTACTGAGTTCTGCTCTCCTGGTATCAAATTCTCTATAGTATTGAATTTTTCTAAGTCGAAACTTTGTATCAAATTCTCTATAGTATTGAATTTTTGTAGTTTAGAGGTCTAGAGCGATGAAACATGTATTGGCGTTTTGGGACAGAACTCAGCAAGCTGAACTCCTGCTACTGAGTTCTGCTCTCCTGGTATCAAATTCTCTATAGTATTGAATTTTTCTAAGTCGAAACTTTGTATCAAATTCTCTATTGAATTTTTGTAGTTTAGAGGTCTAGAGCGATGAAACATGTATTGGCGTTTTGGGACAGAACTCAGCAAGGTGAACTCTTTAATATCTAGCAATTACTGACTAGATTACAAGAGACGTTATTTTAATAAGCTATTTGTGAAAGTGGGCCATAAGAAAGCTATCTACCTAGTAGTAAATTTCCCGCTCTATCTTGTGGAAAATTCATCAGGATAGGTGGAAGCGTTTTAAAGTTATAGCGCAAAAACTGAAATATTTTTTTTAAATCCACCTGCTACTGAGTTCTGCTCTCCTGGTATCAAATTCTCTATAGTATTGAATTTTTCTAAGTCGAAACTTTGTATCAAAATTCTCTATAGTATAGAATTTTTGTAGTTTAAAGGTCTAGAGCGATGAAACATGTGTTGGCGTTTCGGAACAGAACTCAGCATGCTGAACTCTTTACTATCTATCAATTGCTGACTAGGTTACAAGATACGTTATTTTAATAAGCTATTTGTGGGAGTGGGCCATAAGAAAGCTATGCAATTAGTAGTAAATTTCCCGCTCTATCTTGTGGAAAAAAATTGATCAGGATAAATGGAAGCGTTTTAAAGTTATAGAGCAAAAACTGAAATATTTTGTTTTATAAATCCACCTGCTACTGAGTTCTGCTCTCCTGGTATCAAATTCTCTATAGTATTGAATTTTTCTAAGTCGAAACTTTGTATCAAAATTCTCTATAGTATAAAATTTTTGTAGTTTAGAGGTCTAGAGCGATGAAACATGTATTGGCGTTTCGGAACAGAACTCAGCAAGCTGAACTCTTTAATATCTATCAATTGATGACTAGGTTACAAGATATGTTATTTTGATAAGCTATTTGTGGGAGTGGGCCATAAGAAAGCTAGCTATCCTCTTAGTAGTAAATTTCCGGCTCTATCTTGTGGAAAAAATTTGATCAGGATAAATGGAAGCGTTTTAAAGTTATAGAGCAAAAACTGAAATATTATTTTTAAATCCACCTGCTACTGAGTTCTGCTCTCCTGGTATCAAATTCTCTATAGTATTGAATTTTTCTAAGTCGAAACTTTGTATCAAAATTCTCTATAGTAGTTTAGAGGTCTAGAGCCATGAAACATGTATTGGCGTTTCGGAACAGAACTCAGCAAGCTGAACTCTTTAATATCTAGCAATTGCTGACTAGGTTACAAGATACGTTATTTTAATAAGCTATTTGTAGGAGTGGGCCATAAGAAAGCTATGAATTTTTCTAAGTCGAAACTTTCTACCTAGTAGTAAATTTCTCGCTCTATCTTGTGGAAAAAAATTCATCAGGATAGGTGGAAGCGTTTTAAAGTTATAGAGCAAAAACTGAAATATTATTTTTAAATCCACCTGCTACTGAGTTCTGCTCTCCTGGTATCAAATTCTCTATAGTATTGAATTTTTCTAAGTCGAAACTTTGTATCAAATTCTCTATAGTATTGAATTTTTGTAGTTTAGAGGTCTAGAGCGATGAAACATGTATTGGCGTTTTGGGACAGAACTCAGCAAGCTGAACTCCTGCTACTGAGTTCTGCTCTCCTGGTATCAAATTCTCTATAGTATTGAATTTTTCTAAGTCGAAACTTTGTATCAAATTCTCTATTGAATTTTTGTAGTTTAGAGGTCTAGAGCGATGAAACATGTATTGGCGTTTTGGGACAGAACTCAGCAAGGTGAACTCTTTAATATCTAGCAATTACTGACTAGATTACAAGAGACGTTATTTTAATAAGCTATTTGTGAAAGTGGGCCATAAGAAAGCTATCTACCTAGTAGTAAATTTCCCGCTCTATCTTGTGGAAAATTCATCAGGATAGGTGGAAGCGTTTTAAAGTTATAGCGCAAAAACTGAAATATTTTTTTTAAATCCACCTGCTACTGAGTTCTGCTCTCCTGGTATCAAATTCTCTATAGTATTGAATTTTTCTAAGTCGAAACTTTGTATCAAAATTCTCTATAGTATAGAATTTTTGTAGTTTAAAGGTCTAGAGCGATGAAACATGTGTTGGCGTTTCGGAACAGAACTCAGCATGCTGAACTCTTTACTATCTATCAATTGCTGACTAGGTTACAAGATACGTTATTTTAATAAGCTATTTGTGGGAGTGGGCCATAAGAAAGCTATGCAATTAGTAGTAAATTTCCCGCTCTATCTTGTGGAAAAAAATTGATCAGGATAAATGGAAGCGTTTTAAAGTTATAGAGCAAAAACTGAAATATTTTGTTTTATAAATCCACCTGCTACTGAGTTCTGTTCTCCTGGTATCAAATTCTCTATAGTATTGAATTTTTCTAAGTCGAAACTTTGTATCAAAATTCTCTATAGTATAAAATTTTTGTAGTTTAGAGGTCTAGAGCGATGAAACATGTATTGGCGTTTCGGAACAGAACTCAGCAAGCTGAACTCTTTAATATCTATCAATTGATGACTAGGTTACAAGATATGTTATTTTGATAAGCTATTTGTGGGAGTGGGCCATAAGAAAGCTAGCTATCCTCTTAGTAGTAAATTTCCGGCTCTATCTTGTGGAAAAAATTTGATCAGGATAAATGGAAGCGTTTTAAAGTTATAGAGCAAAAACTGAAATATTATTTTTAAATCCACCTGCTACTGAGTTCTGCTCTCCTGGTATCAAATTCTCTATAGTATTGAATTTTTCTAAGTCGAAACTTTGTATCAAAATTCTCTATAGTAGTTTAGAGGTCTAGAGCCATGAAACATGTATTGGCGTTTCGGAACAGAACTCAGCAAGCTGAACTCTTTAATATCTAGCAATTGCTGACTAGGTTACAAGATACGTTATTTTAATAAGCTATTTGTAGGAGTGGGCCATAAGAAAGCTATGAATTTTTCTAAGTCGAAACTTTCTACCTAGTAGTAAATTTCTCGCTCTATCTTGTGGAAAAAAATTCATCAGGATAGGTGGAAGCGTTTTAAAGTTATAGAGCAAAAACTGAAATATTATTTTTAAATCCACCTGCTACTGAGTTCTGCTCTCCTGGTATCAAATTCTCTATAGTATTGAATTTTTCTAAGTCGAAACTTTGTATCAAATTCTCTATAGTATTGAGTTTTTCTAAGTCGAAACTTTGTATCAAATTCTCTATTGAATTTTTGTAGTTTAGAGGTCTAGAGCGATGAAACATGTATTGGCGTTTCGGGACAGAACTCAGCAAGCTGAACTCTTTAATATCTAGCAATTGCTGACTAGGTTACAAGAGACGTTATTTTAATAAGCTATTTGTGGGAGTGGGCCATAAGAAAGCTATCGACCTAGTAGTAAATTTCCCGCTCTATCTTGTGGAAAAAAATTCATCAGGATAGGTGCAAGCGTTTTGAAGTTATAGCGCGAAAACTGAAATATTTTTTTTAAAATCCACCTGCTACTGAGTTCTGCTCTCCTGGTATCAAATTCTCTATAGTATTGAATTTTTCTAAGTCGAAACTTTGTATCAAAATTCTCTATAGTATAGAATTTTTGTAGTTTAGAGGTCTACAGCGATGAAACATGTATTGGCGTTTCGGAACAGAACTCAGCAAGCTGAACTCTTTAATATCTATCAATTGATGACTAGGTTACAAGATATGTTATTTTAATAAGCTATTTGTAGGAGTGGGCCATAAGAAAGCTAGCTATCCACTTAGTAGTAAATTTCCGGCTCTATCTTGTGGAAAAAATTTGATCAGGATAAATGGAAGCGTTTTAAAGTTATAGAGCAAAAACTGAAATATTATTTTTAAATCCACCTGCTACTGAGTTCTGCTCTCCTGGTATCAAATTCTATATAGTATTGAATTTTTCTAAGTCGAAACTTTGTATCAAAATTCTCTATAGTAGTTTAGAGGCCTAGAGCCATGAAACATGTATTGGCGTTTCGGAACAGAACTCAGCAAGCTGAACTCTTTAATATCTATCAATTGCTGACTAGGTTACAAGATACGTTATTTTAATAAGCTATTTGTAGGAGTGGGCCATAAGAAAGCTATGAATTTTTCTAAGTCGAAACTTTCTACCTAGTAGTAAATTTCTCGCTCTATCTTGTGGAAAAAAATTCATCAGGATAGGTGGAAGCGTTTTAAAGTTATAGAGCAAAAACTGAAATATTATTTTTAAATCCACCTGCTACTGAGTTCTGCTCTCCTGGTATCAAATTCTCTATAGTATTGAATTTTTCTAAGTCGAAACTTTGTATCAAATTCTCTATAGTATTGAGTTTTTCTAAGTCGAAACTTTGTATCAAATTCTCTATTGAATTTTTGTAGTTTAGAGGTCTAGAGCGATGAAACATGTATTGGCGTTTCGGGACAGAACTCAGCAAGCTGAACTCTTTAATATCTAGCAATTGCTGACTAGGTTACAAGAGACGTTATTTTAATAAGCTATTTGTGGGAGTGGGCCATAAGAAAGCTATCGACCTAGTAGTAAATTTCCCGCTCTATCTTGTGGAAAAAAATTCATAAGGATAGGTGCAAGCGTTTTAAAGTTATAGCGCGAAAACTGAAATATTTTTTTTAAAATCCACCTGCTACTGAGTTCTGCTCTCCTGGTATCAAATTCTCTATAGTATTGAATTTTTCTAAGTCGAAACTTTGTATCAAAATTCTCTATAGTATAGAATTTTTGTAGTTTAGAGGTCTACAGCGATGAAACATGTATTGGCGTTTCGGAACAGAACTCAGCAAGCTGAACTCTTTAATATCTATCAATTGATGACTAGGTTACAAGATATGTTATTTTAATAAGCTATTTGTAGGAGTGGGCCATAAGAAAGCTAGCTATCCACTTAGTAGTAAATTTCCGGCTCTATCTTGTGGAAAAAATTTGATCAGGATAAATGGAAGCGTTTTAAAGTTATAGAGCAAAAACTGAAATATTATTTTTAAATCCACCTGCTACTGAGTTCTGCTCTCCTGGTATCAAATTCTCTATAGTATTGAATTTTTCTAAGTCGAAACTTTGTATCAAAATTCTCTATAGTAGTTTAGAGGCCTAGAGCCATGAAACATGTATTGGCGTTTCGGAACAGAACTCAGCAAGCTGAACTCTTTAATATCTATCAATTGCTGACTAGGTTACAAGATACGTTATTTTAATAAGCTATTTGTGGGAGTGGGCCATAAGAAAGCTATGAATTTTTCTAAGTCGAAACTTTCTACCTAGTAGTAAATTTCTCGCTCTATCTTGTGGAAAAAAATTCATCAGGATAGGTGGAAGCGTTTTAAATTTATAGAGCAAAAACTGAAATATTTTTTTAAATCCACCTGCTACTGAGTTCTGCTCTCCTGGTAGCAAATTCTCTATAGTATTGAATTTTTCTAAGTCGAAACTTTGTATCAAAATTCTCTATAGTATAGAATTTTTGTAGTTTAGAGGTCTAGAGCGATGAAACATGTATTGGCGTTTCGGAACAGAACTCAGCAAGCTGAACTCTTTAATATCTATCAATTGATGACTAGGTTACAAGATATGTTATTTTAATAAGCTATTTGTAGGAGTGGGCCATAAGAAAGCTAGCTATCCACTTAGTAGTAAATTTCCCGCTCTATCTTGTGGAAAAAAATTGATCAGGATAAATGGAAGCGTTTTAAAGTTATAGAGCAAAAACTGAAATATTATTTTTAAATCCACCTGCTACTGAGTTCTGCTCTCCTGGTATCAAATTCTCTATAGTATTGAATTTTTCTAAGTCGAAACTTTGTATCAAATTCTCTATAGTATTGAATTTTTGTAGTTTAGAGGTCTAGAGCGATGAAACATGTATTGGCGTTTTGGGACAGAACTCAGCAAGCTGAACTCCTGCTACTGAGTTCTGCTCTCCTGGTATCAAATTCTCTATAGTATTGAATTTTTCTAAGTCGAAACTTTGTATCAAATTCTCTATTGAATTTTTGTAGTTTAGAGGTCTAGAGCGATGAAACATGTATTGGCGTTTTGGGACAGAACTCAGCAAGCTGAACTCTTTAATATCTAGCAATTGCTGACTAGATTACAAGAGACGTTATTTTAATAAGCTATTTGTGAAAGTGCGCCATAAGAAGGCTATCGACCTAGTAGTAAATTTCCCGCTCTATCTTGTGGAAAAAAATTCATCAGGATAGGTGCAAGCGTTTTAAAGTTATAGCGCAAAAACTGAAATATTTTTTTTTAAATCCACCTGCTACTGAGTTCTGCTCTCCTGGTATCAAATTCTATATAGTATTGAATTTTTCTAAGTCGAAACTTTGTATCAAAATTCTCTATAGTATAGAATTTTTGTAGTTTAGAGGTCTACAGCGATGAAACATGTATTGGCGTTTCGGAACAGAACTCAGCAAGCTGAACTCTTTAATATCTATCAATTGATGACTAGGTTACAAGATATGTTATTTTAATAAGCTATTTGTAGGAGTGGGCCATAAGAAAGCTAGCTATCCACTTAGTAGTAAATTTCCCGCTCTATCTTGTGGAAAAAAATTGATCAGGATAAATGGAAGCGTTTTAAAGTTATAGAGCAAAAACTGAAATATTATTTTTAAATCCACCTGCTACTGAGTTCTGCTCTCCTGGTATCAAATTCTCTATAGTATTGAATTTTTCTAAGTCGAAACTTTGTATCAAATTCTCTATAGTATTGAAGTTTTGTAGTTTAGAGGTCTAGAGCGATGAAACATGTATTGGCGTTTTGGGACAGAACTCAGCAAGCTGAACTCTTTAATATCTATCAATTGCTGACTAGATTACAAGAGACGTTATTTTAATAAGCTATTTGTGAAAGTGGGCCATAAGAAAGCTATCTACGTAGTAGTAAATTTCCCGCTCTATCTTGTGGAAAAAAATTCATCAGGATAGGTGGAAGCGTTTTAAAGTTATAGCGCAAAAACTGAAATATTTTTTTTAAATCCACCTGCCACTGAGTTCTGCTCTCCTGCTATCAAATTCTCTATAGTATTGAATTTTTCTAAGTCGAAACTTTGTATCAAATTCTCTATAGTATTGAATTTTTCTAAGTCGAAACTTTGTATCAAATTCTCTATAGTATTGAAGTTTTGTAGTTTAGAGGTCTAGAGCGATGAAATATGTATTGGCGTTTTGGGACAGAACTCACCAAGCTGAACTCTTTAATATCTAGCAATTGCTGACTAGATTACAAGAGACGTTATTTTAATAAGCTATTTGTGAAAGTGGGCCATAAGAAAGCCCTCTACCTAGTAGTAAATTTCCCGCTCTATCTTGTGAAAAAAAATTGATCAGGATAAATGGAAGCGTTTTAAAGTTATAGAGCAAAAACTGAAATATTATTTTTAAATCCACCTGCTACTGAGTTCTGCTCTCCTGGTATCAAATTCTCTATAGTATTGAATTTTTCTAAGTCGAAACTTTGTATCAAATTCTCTATAGTATTGAATTTTTGTAGTTTAGAGGTCTAGAGCGATGAAACATGTATTGGCGTTTTGGGACAGAACTCAGCAAGCTGAACTCTTTAATATCTAGCAATTGATGACTAGATTACAAGAGACGTTATTTTAATAAGCTATTTGTGAAAGTGGGCCATAAGAAAGCTATCGACCTAGTAGTAAATTTCCCGCTCTATCTTGTGGAAAAAAATTGATCAGGATAAATGGAAGCGTTTTAAAGTTATAGAGCAAAAACTGAAATATTATTTTTAAATCCACCTGCTACTGAGTTCTGCTCTCCTGGTATCAAATTCTCTATAGTATTGAATTTTTCTAAGTCGAAACTTTGTATCAAATTCTCTATAGTATTGAATTTTTGTAGTTTAGAGGTCTAGAGCGATGAAACATGTATTGGCGTTTCGGAACAGAACTCAGCAAGCTGAACTCTTTAATATCTATCAATTGATGACTAGGTTACAAGATATGTTATTTTAATAAGCTATTTGTAGGAGTGGGCCATAAGAAAGCTAGCTGTCCACTTAGTAGTAAATTTCCCCCTCTATCTTGTGGAAAAAAATTGATCAGGATAAATGGAAGCGTTTTAAAGTTATAGAGCAAAAACTGAAATATTATTTTTAAATCCACCTGCTACTGAGTTCTGCTCTCCTGGTATCAAATTCTCTATAGTATTGAATTTTTCTAAGTCGAAACTTTGTATCAAATTCTCTATAGTATTGAATTTTTGTAGTTTAGAGGTCTAGAGCGATGAAACATGTATTGGCGTTTTGAGACAGAACTCAGCAAGCTGAACTCTTTAATATCTAGCAATTGCTGACTAGATTACAAGAGACGTTATCTTAATAAGCTATTTGTGAAAGTGGGCCATAAGAAAGCTATCGACCTAGTAGTAAATTTCCCGCTCTATCTTGTGGAAAAAAATTGATCAGGATAAATGGAAGCGTTTTAAAGTTATAGAGCAAAAACTGAAATATTATTTTTAAATCCACCTGCTACTGAGTTCTGCTCTCCTGGTATCAAATTCTCTATAGTATTGAATTTTTCTAAGTCGAAACTTTGTATCAAATTCTCTATAGTATTGAATTTTTGTAGTTTAGAGGTCTAGAGCGATGAAACATGTATTGGCGTTTTGGGACAGAACTCAGCAAGCTGAACTCCTGCTACTGAGTTCTGCTCTCCTGGTATCAAATTCTCTATAGTATTGAATTTTTCTAAGTCGAAACTTTGTATCAAATTCTCTATTGAATTTTTGTAGTTTAGAGGTCTAGAGCGATGAAACATGTATTGGCGTTTTGGGACAGAACTCAGCAAGCTGAACTCTTTAATATCTAGCAATTACTGACTAGATTACAAGATACGTTATTTTAATAAGCTATTTGTGGGAGTGGGCCATAAGAAAGCTATGAATTTTTCTAAGTCGAAACTTTCTACCTAGTAGTAAATATCTCGCTCTATCTTGTGGAAAAAAATTCATCAGGATAGGTGGAAGCGTTTTAAATTTATAGAGCAAAAACTGAAATATTTTTTTAAATCCACCTGCTACTGAGTTCTGCTCTCCTGGTATCAAATTCTCTATAGTATTGAATTTTTCTAAGTCGAAACTTTGTATCAAAATTCTCTATAGTATAGAATTTTTGTAGTTTAGAGGTCTAGAGCGATGAAACATGTATTGGCGTTTCGGAACAGAACTCAGCAAGCTGAACTCTTTAATATCTATCAATTGATGACTAGGTTACAAGATATGTTATTTTGATAAGCTATTTGTGGGAGTGGGCCATAAGAAAGCTAGCTATGCACTTAGTAGTAAATTTCCGGCTCTATCTTGTGGAAAAAATTTGATCAGGATAAATGGAAGCGTTTTAAAGTTATAGAGCAAAAACTGAAATATTATTTTTAAATCCACCTGCTACTGAGTTCTGCTCTCCTGGTATCAAATTCTCTATAGTATTGAATTTTTCTAAGTCGAAACTTTGTATCAAAATTCTCTATAGTAGTTTAGAGGTCTAGAGCCATGAAACATGTATTGGCGTTTGGGAACAGAACTCAGCAAGCTGAACTCTTTAATATCTATCAATTGCTGACTAGGTTACAAGATACGTTATTTTAATAAGCTATTTGTGGGAGTGGGCCATAAGAAAGCTATGAATTTTTCTAAGTCGAAACTTTCTACCTAGTAGTAAATTTCTCGCTCTATCTTGTGGAAAAAAATTCATCAGGATAGGTGGAAGCGTTTTAAAGTTATAGAGCAAAAACTGAAATATTATTTTTAAATCCACCTGCTACTGAGTTCTGCTCTCCTGGTATCAAATTCTCTATAGTATTGAATTTTTCTAAGTCGAAACTTTGTATCAAATTCTCTATAGTATTGAGTTTTTCTAAGTCGAAACTTTGTATCAAATTCTCTATTGATTTTTTGTAGTTTAGAGGTCTAGAGCGATGAAACATGTATTGGCGTTTCGGGACAGAACTCAGCAAGCTGAACTCTTTAATATCTAGCAATTGCTGACTAGGTTACAAGAGACGTTATTTTAATAAGCTATTTGTGGGAGTGGGCCATAAGAAAGCTATCGACCTAGTAGTAAATTTCCCGCTCTATCTTGTGGAAAAGAATTCATCAGGATAGGTGCAAGCGTTTTAAAGTTATAGAGCAAAAACTGAAATATTATTTTTAAATCCACCTGCTACTGAGTTCTGCTCTCCTGGTATCAAATTCTCTATAGTATTGAATTTTTCTAAGTCGAAACTTTGTATCAAAATTCTCTATAGTAGTTTAGAGGTCTAGAGCCATGAAACATGTATTGGCGTTTCGGAACAGAACTCAGCAAGCTGAACTCTTTAATATCTATCAATTGCTGACTAGGTTACAAGATACGTTATTTTAATAAGCTATTTGTGGGAGTGGGCCATAAGAAAGCTATGAATTTTTCTAAGTCGAAACTTTCTACCTAGTAGTAAATTTCTCGCTCTATCTTGTGGAAAAAAATTCATCAGGATAGGTGGAAGCGTTTTAAATTTATAGAGCAAAAACTGAAATATTTTTTTAAATCCACCTGCTACTGAGTTCTGCTCTCCTGGTAGCAAATTCTCTATAGTATTGAATTTTTCTAAGTCGAAACTTTGTATCAAAATTCTCTATAGTATAGAATTTTTGTAGTTTAGAGGTCTAGAGCGATGAAACATGTATTGGCGTTTCGGAACAGAACTCAGCAAGCTGAACCCTTTAATATCTATCAATTGATGACTAGATTACAAGAGACGTTATTTTAATAAGCTATTTGTGAAAGTGGGCCATAAGAAAGCTATCGACCTAGTAGTAAATTTCCCGCTCTATCTTGTGGAAAAAAATTGATCAGGATAAATGGAAGCGTTTTAAAGTTATAGAGCAAAAACTGAAATATTATTTTTAAATCCACCTGCTACTGAGTTCTGCTCTCCTGGTATCAAATTCTCTATAGTATTGAATTTTTCTAAGTCGAAACTTTGTATCAAATTCTCTATAGTATTGAATTTTTGTAGTTTAGAGGTCTAGAGCGATGAAACATGTATTGGCGTTTCGGAACAGAACTCAGCAAGCTGAACTCTTTAATATCTATCAATTGATGACTAGGTTACAAGATATGTTATTTTAATAAGCTATTTGTAGGAGTGGGCCATAAGAAAGCTAGCTATCCACTTAGTAGTAAATTTCCCCCTCTATCTTGTGGAAAAAAATTGATCAGGATAAATGGAAGCGTTTTAAAGTTATAGAGCAAAAACTGAAATATTATTTTTAAATCCACCTGCTACTGAGTTCTGCTCTCCTGGTATCAAATTCTCTATAGTATTGAATTTTTCTAAGTCGAAACTTTGTATCAAATTCTCTATAGTATTGAATTTTTGTAGTTTAGAGGTCTAGAGCGATGAAACATGTATTGGCGTTTTGGGACAGAACTCAGCAAGCTGAACTCCTGCTACTGAGTTCTGCTCTCCTGGTATCAAATTCTCTATAGTATTGAATTTTTCTAAGTCGAAACTTTGTATCAAATTCTCTATTGAATTTTTGTAGTTTAGAGGTCTAGAGCGATGAAACATGTATTGGCGTTTTGGGACAGAACTCAGCAAGGTGAACTCTTTAATATCTAGCAATTACTGACTAGATTACAAGAGACGTTATTTTAATAAGCTATTTGTGAAAGTGGGTCATAAGAAAGCTATCTACCTAGTAGTAAATTTCCCGCTCTATCTTGTGGAAAATTCATCAGGATAGGTGGAAGCGTTTTAAAGTTATAGCGCAAAAACTGAAATATTTTTTTTAAATCCACCTGCTACTGAGTTCTGCTCTCCTGGTATCAAATTCTCTATAGTATTGAATTTTTCTAAGTCGAAACTTTGTATCAAAATTCTCTATAGTATAGAATTTTTGTAGTTTAAAGGTCTAGAGCGATGAAACATGTGTTGGCGTTTCGGAACAGAACTCAGCATGCTGAACTCTTTACTATCTATCAATTGCTGACTAGGTTACAAGATACGTTATTTTAATAAGCTATTTGTGGGAGTGGGCCATAAGAAAGCTATGCAATTAGTAGTAAATTTCCCGCTCTATCTTGTGGAAAAAAATTGATCAGGATAAATGGAAGCGTTTTAAAGTTATAGAGCAAAAACTGAAATATTTTGTTTTATAAATCCACCTGCTACTGAGTTCTGCTCTCCTGGTATCAAATTCTCTATAGTATTGAATTTTTCTAAGTCGAAACTTTGTATCAAAATTCTCTATAGTATAAAATTTTTGTAGTTTAGAGGTCTAGAGCGATGAAACATGTATTGGCGTTTCGGAACAGAACTCAGCAAGCTGAACTCTTTAATATCTATCAATTGATGACTAGGTTACAAGATATGTTATTTTGATAAGCTATTTGTGGGAGTGGGCCATAAGAAAGCTAGCTATCCTCTTAGTAGTAAATTTCCGGCTCTATCTTGTGGAAAAAATTTGATCAGGATAAATGGAAGCGTTTTAAAGTTATAGAGCAAAAACTGAAATATTATTTTTAAATCCACCTGCTACTGAGTTCTGCTCTCCTGGTATCAAATTCTCTATAGTATTGAATTTTTCTAAGTCGAAACTTTGTATCAAAATTCTCTATAGTAGTTTAGAGGTCTAGAGCCATGAAACATGTATTGGCGTTTCGGAACAGAACTCAGCAAGCTGAACTCTTTAATATCTAGCAATTGCTGACTAGGTTACAAGATACGTTATTTTAATAAGCTATTTGTAGGAGTGGGCCATAAGAAAGCTATGAATTTTTCTAAGTCGAAACTTTCTACCTAGTAGTAAATTTCTCGCTCTATCTTGTGGAAAAAAATTCATCAGGATAGGTGGAAGCGTTTTAAAGTTATAGAGCAAAAACTGAAATATTATTTTTAAATCCACCTGCTACTGAGTTCTGCTCTCCTGGTATCAAATTCTCTATAGTATTGAATTTTTCTAAGTCGAAACTTTGTATCAAATTCTCTATAGTATTGAATTTTTGTAGTTTAGAGGTCTAGAGCGATGAAACATGTATTGGCGTTTTGGGACAGAACTCAGCAAGCTGAACTCCTGCTACTGAGTTCTGCTCTCCTGGTATCAAATTCTCTATAGTATTGAATTTTTCTAAGTCGAAACTTTGTATCAAATTCTCTATTGAATTTTTGTAGTTTAGAGGTCTAGAGCGATGAAACATGTATTGGCGTTTTGGGACAGAACTCAGCAAGGTGAACTCTTTAATATCTAGCAATTACTGACTAGATTACAAGAGACGTTATTTTAATAAGCTATTTGTGAAAGTGGGCCATAAGAAAGCTATCTACCTAGTAGTAAATTTCCCGCTCTATCTTGTGGAAAATTCATCAGGATAGGTGGAAGCGTTTTAAAGTTATAGCGCAAAAACTGAAATATTTTTTTTAAATCCACCTGCTACTGAGTTCTGCTCTCCTGGTATCAAATTCTCTATAGTATTGAATTTTTCTAAGTCGAAACTTTGTATCAAAATTCTCTATAGTATAGAATTTTTGTAGTTTAAAGGTCTAGAGCGATGAAACATGTGTTGGCGTTTCGGAACAGAACTCAGCATGCTGAACTCTTTACTATCTATCAATTGCTGACTAGGTTACAAGATACGTTATTTTAATAAGCTATTTGTGGGAGTGGGCCATAAGAAAGCTATGCAATTAGTAGTAAATTTCCCGCTCTATCTTGTGGAAAAAAATTGATCAGGATAAATGGAAGCGTTTTAAAGTTATAGAGCAAAAACTGAAATATTTTGTTTTATAAATCCACCTGCTACTGAGTTCTGTTCTCCTGGTATCAAATTCTCTATAGTATTGAATTTTTCTAAGTCGAAACTTTGTATCAAAATTCTCTATAGTATAAAATTTTTGTAGTTTAGAGGTCTAGAGCGATGAAACATGTATTGGCGTTTCGGAACAGAACTCAGCAAGCTGAACTCTTTAATATCTATCAATTGATGACTAGGTTACAAGATATGTTATTTTGATAAGCTATTTTTGGGAGTGGGCCATAAGAAAGCTAGCTATCCTCTTAGTAGTAAATTTCCGGCTCTATCTTGTGGAAAAAATTTGATCAGGATAAATGGAAGCGTTTTAAAGTTATAGAGCAAAAACTGAAATATTATTTTTAAATCCACCTGCTACTGAGTTCTGCTCTCCTGGTATCAAATTCTCTATAGTATTGAATTTTTCTAAGTCGAAACTTTGTATCAAAATTCTCTATAGTAGTTTAGAGGTCTAGAGCCATGAAACATGTATTGGCGTTTCGGAACAGAACTCAGCAAGCTGAACTCTTTAATATCTAGCAATTGCTGACTAGGTTACAAGATACGTTATTTTAATAAGCTATTTGTAGGAGTGGGCCATAAGAAAGCTATGAATTTTTCTAAGTCGAAACTTTCTACCTAGTAGTAAATTTCTCGCTCTATCTTGTGGAAAAAAATTCATCAGGATAGGTGGAAGCGTTTTAAAGTTATAGAGCAAAAACTGAAATATTATTTTTAAATCCACCTGCTACTGAGTTCTGCTCTCCTGGTATCAAATTCTCTATAGTATTGAATTTTTCTAAGTCGAAACTTTGTATCAAATTCTCTATAGTATTGAAGTTTTGTAGTTTAGAGGTCTAGAGCCATGAAACATGTATTGGCGTTTTGGGACAGAACTCAGCAAGCTGAACTCTTTAATATCTATCAATTGCTGACTAGATTACAAGAGACGTTATTTTAATAAGCTATTTGTGAAAGTGGGCCATAAGAAAGCTATCTACGTAGTAGTAAATTTCCCGCTCTATCTTGTGAAAAAAAATTCATCAGGATAGGTGGAAGCGTTTTAAAGTTATAGCGCAAAAACTGAAATGTTTTTTTTAAATCCACCTGCTACTGAGTTCTGCTCTCCTGGTATCAAATTCTCTATAGTATTGAATTTTTCTAAGTCGAGGCTTTGTATCAAAATTCTCTATAGCATAGAATTTTTGTAGTTTAGAG